>CP092866.1:5331940-7731940 GCA_030710605.1 Cordylochernes scorpioides | reverse complement strand
ACAAAAAATCATCTACTTCATCAATTAGGAACTGGAGAGAATACGAGTTGTTGAGCTACTTTCTGTTTGGAAACTATTTCCTTTGTAGATTCTCGTGTATTCTTTAATTAACATTTCTTAGCACATTGTCATCTTATTCCTTAGTACACCATAGTTTGATAAATATCAGTATTCTCAATTCCATGTTCCCCAAAGTAGAAGTGATTTATTATTCGAGTGAGTGGAATGCATGATACTTTGAGACTCCTTCTCTACTTTTAGGTAGGAATTTTTCCTCAATTAAGAATTTAACTAAAACAACGGTAATATACCTATTAAGTAGAACTGCTCTTCACTGAAGGTTAATAACGAGTTTACAAAGTGGGAAGAGGAGCTTCTTTTTATTAGCATGCACACAAGCTTTCGGACATATCGTCCTTCATCAGGTAAGAGTAATAAACGCGCTGAGGATCCATATATACACAAATCTGAAAAGGAAATTTACATAACTGCAAAAGATAAAAGTATTTAAAGATAAAAATAAGAACCAAATATGCTAAAAAGATTATAGGGATTAAATGCTAATAAATCTGGACTAAGTACATATGCACTATGAATGGTGTTAATCAAGGGCAGGTAAATGCAACCTATGGCTATTCACATAACATATGGTATTGTTCTGGTATATCTATATGCCTGTTGATGCTGTTTGTTTTTATTGACACAAATGCCTCTAGTAAAAGTCTTTGGTACTTATTATTGATATTGTTGTATAGAATGGATGGCTTTGCTAGATTGAATGTATGACCGGTTTGCATAGAATGACTGTAAATAGGGGAATTTAGGTTTTTATTAGAGATGTTTCTGGAATGCTCAACCATTCTGATGGCGACGGATCTACCCGTCTCCCCGACATAAGTGGCATTGCATTGGTCGCAAGAGACGGAATAGACAGCACCACCAGAACGGAGAGAACTCGCATGAAGGGAAGATCTGGTAATGGGGTGTCGGATTAGTGTAGCGATGTTAGGCGGGTTCTGGAAGTATGTTGTAATGCCATGTTGCCTTAAAAACCTGGCTATGGTGATAGACTGGGGGCAAAAAGGAAGGGAGCAAATATTTCTGTGTATAGCTGGAGCACTGTTGTGGTGAGGGTCATGCATGTGTTTAAGAATGAAGGGGGTCGGGTAGCCGGATTTGGATAAATATGAAAATATTTTAGCCTTTTCTATTGTTTGGAATAACGGGAGGGAACAATGAGTAAAGATACGTTTAGTGAGAGCTCTAACTGTATTGATTTTGTGTGGTGTTGGGCAATGTGACCGGAAGTTTGTGTGGTGTGGGGGTGTGTTGTTTTTATAGTATACTGTGGTATGGAAACTGCTGGGGGTGCGTATGACTAGTGTATCTAGGAAAGGTAGGACTGAGTGATTTTCTGTTTCATGGGTGAAGGCTATGTCTGGGTGGAAGGAGTTGAGGTCAGATAGGATGTGAGAGGCAGATACCTCACTTACCAAGCAAAAGGTATCATCGATGTACCGCCTCCATAGAAAGATGTCTGAAGAATGGCGTGAAGTGATCCATTGGTCCAGTGACCTCATGACAACCTCAGCCACCACGGTTGATTAACACCATTCATAGTGCATATGTACTTAGTCCAGATTTATTAGCATTTAATCCCTATAATCTTTTTAGCATATTTGGTTCTTATTTTTATCTTTAAATACTTTTATCTTTTGCAGTTATGTAAATTTCCTTTTCAGATTTGTGTATATATGGATCCTCAGCGCGTTTATTACTCTTACCTGATGAAGGACGATATGTCCGAAAGCTTGTGTGCATGCTAATAAAAAGAAGCTCCTCTTCCCACTTTGTAAACTCGTTATTAACCTTCAGTGAAGAGCAGTTCTACTTAATTCGCTCATTTTTACGCTTTTTATCCTGGAATTCATCATGAATCCTTCCGCTGAAGACCTACCTCGTTATACCTATCAGTTGCGAAAGAAATCGTTACAGTTGTCAAGATGGCGCCTCCATTTGAACTTTAACAAACTGTGTGAAACGGCTGATTTTATACCTCCATCCCTTCGAATCAGGGATCCTGTTCGCAATCCATTTTCATCCGTCGTCATACGCCGCGCCCAACTCCATCTGTTATCGTCTAGAATTAAAGGTTGCCACTCCAATATCCGATTTATTTCTAAGTCCGTCAAGGGATTGATCTTTCTGGTCTCTCAGCTACTAACCAATCCAGAAATGGCCGATCTGTTGCAATCCATCACAAGGGACATTCGGCACCAGAAGAACGATATAACGCAACGTCACAACTCCAAGCTTCATCACTGGATCAAGAAGTACAACTTCCCTGCCTATCTACTAGAAGCCTATCTTCCCCAGTCACCTCAAGGAGTGGTCAACCTCTCGGACTATGTCTTGCCATCTGCTGATGCTGAGATTCTGTCATTGGGCCTAAAATACAGACTGCCTGGGCCTTCTGATATTCCTCGCATCATAGCTGGTGTGGAACCCGCTCTCAGAGGCCTTAACCACCAAGACACCCATAGGATCAGGCATTTTGTCACCTCCACCCTTCAACGACCCTACAATATCCCTAAACCGTCCCTAGCCATGAATAGGGTTATCTCCCGTCTTAAACGCAATAGAGACATAGTCATAACAAAATCCGACAAAGGCTCACAGACCGTAATTCTCAACACTACCGTTTACAAGCAAAAAATGCAAAACGTTCTCGACCAACACTCCATTTTTTCTGCCATCACTGAACAGGAACATAAAACATCCGTTAAGAATTTCCGTTTACTATTGTTAAGATTAAAAAGGTCCCAGCAGATCACTAAAGAGCAATATAACGACTTCACAGCTAACCTCGCCCAAATAGCCTACATTTACGGCCTTCCAAAAATCCACAAGCCCGATGTTCCCCTCCGACCAATCATATCTTACCATCTCTCTCCGGCATATACCCTGTCAAAATTTTTGTCCAACTTCTTGACCCCCCTTCTACAGTCTCCCCCATGGGAATATACCATTGCAAACTCCCCCTCGTTTGTGTCCTATATCACCAGCCTCACACCTCCCCCCAGGTCCATAATGGTTTCTTTCGATGTAACGTCTCTATATCTCTCACTTGCCCACCCCTTGATCATTAATAGTTTACGCACTTTCCTCGAAAATGCCCCCCTGTTAGACACCCTCACCGCGGAGACGGTTGTCGAGCTCACTTCTATATGCCTAGGCATGTCCACCTTCACATTTGATACCCAGTTTTTCAAGCAGACCAAGGGCTCCCCCATGGGTAGCCCCCTCTCAACCGTGGTGGCTGAGGTTGTCATGAGGTCACTGGACCAATGGATCACTTCACGCCATTCTTCAGACATCTTTCTATGGAGGCGGTACATCGATGATACCTTTTGCTTGGTAAGTGAGGTATCTGCCTCTCACATCCTATCTGACCTCAACTCCTTCCACCCAGACATAGCCTTCACCCATGAAACAGAAAATCACTCAGTCCTACCTTTCCTAGATACACTAGTCATACGCACCCCCAGCAGTTTCCATACCACAGTATACTATAAAAACAACACACCCCCACACCACACAAACTTCCGGTCACATTGCCCAACACCACACAAAATCAATACAGTTAGAGCTCTCACTAAACGTATCTTTACTCATTGTTCCCTCCCGTTATTCCAAACAATAGAAAAGGCTAAAATATTTTCATATTTATCCAAATCCGGCTACCCGACCCCCTTCATTCTTAAACACATGCATGACCCTCACCACAACAGTGCTCCAGCTATACACAGAAATATTTGCTCCCTTCCTTTTTGCCCCCAGTCTATCACCATAGCCAGGTTTTTAAGGCAACATGGCATTACAACACACTTCCAGAACCCGCCTAACATCGCTACACTAATCCGACACCCCATTACCAGATCTTCCCTTCATGCGAGTTCTCTCCGTTCTGGTGGTGCTGTCTATTCCGTCTCTTGCGACCAATGCAATGCCACTTATGTCGGGGAGACGGGTAGATCCGTCGCCATCAGAATGGTTGAGCATTTCAGAAACATCTCTAATAAAAACCTAAATTCCCCTATTTACAGTCATTCTATGCAAACCGGTCATACATTCAATCTAGCAAAGCCATCCATTCTATACAACAATATCAATAATAAGTACCAAAGACTTTTACTAGAGGCATTTGTGTCAATAAAAACAAACAGCATCAACAGGCATATAGATATACCAGAACAATACCATATGTTATGTGAATAGCCATAGGTTGCATTTACCTGCCCTTGATTAACACCATTCATAGTGCATATGTACTTAGTCCAGATTTATTAGCATTTAATCCCTATAATCTTTTTAGCATATTTGGTTCTTATTTTTATCTTTAAATACTTTTATCTTTTGCAGTTATGTAAATTTCCTTTTCAGATTTGTGTATATATGGATCCTCAGCGCGTTTATTACTCTTACCTGATGAAGGACGATATGTCCGAAAGCTTGTGTGCATGCTAATAAAAAGAAGCTCCTCTTCCCACTTTGTAAACTCGTTATTAATATACCTATTAGCTATAGACAATTGACAATTAAAATAATTTTATTGACATCTTGTCAATACATGCAAAGTGCACAGTCTGCACTATTAAAAAAAAAAGATAATATGGATTATATACACTATGTACAATGAATGTGGCGCCTCTGCCAGCGCTGAAGAATTTGGTGGAGAATCGCCAGTGGGTCTCCAGCGACACCACGCATTTCGCGATCTAGGAAGAATACGTAGATCGCGTACTTCGCCGATGAGGAGATGGTGATGGCATGGTCCTCGAGACCAACTGGAAAGATCCAGGACTGCAGGTCCGGCCGATGATTGAGAACACTTCTCGGATGACAGGGCGAACGGCGCTGCAGGACCAGTAGCGATGGGTCAGCGATAGGTCGAAGGAGCCGCAGGCGATTAGCTATAGCTATTAGCTATAGAGAAATAAAGTCAGGGAGAAGAGCTTCTTTTGTAAAGGTGGTTCGTACAAGCTTTCTGACAACAGGCCTTTCTACGGCTACCTGTAGGAGAGCGTCTTGCATCAAAGCCTGTACGATCGTTCTCCTATAAAAGAAGCTCTTATCTACGTCTTGTGTTTCTTCTCCTATAAGATTTTGACTCTGGCTTTTGTGTGATATAGATGATTTATATTTTAAATGGGCTTGGTTTAGTACAGCCTCTTGTTTACAGAGGATAAGGCTATCTTTAGATGTTCAAACATAAGTTTGATTGCATCAAAAGCTATTCAAATTCTATATAATTTAAAGTACACCAATTTCTCGCTTTGCCTCGTTTCGTTTTGCGTTTTTTTTAAAGTTGTGTCGCTGCTTTATTTTTACTGATTTTCACTGTGCGTCGTTAAATTTTCGAAGTTGCGTTGTTTTGGATTCGAGTCTTTAATTTTTATTTTTTTATTTTTTTTTTCCTAATATATGGCAAAACCTTTGTTTTTGATTGCGCCTTCACATATTTTCACTTTGCGTCGTTTCAATTTGCGTCGTGTTTTTTTGGAACGTAACCCCAACGCAAAGCGAGGTATGGGTGTATTCATAATATATATTCGAGTTTAGAGTACGATAACCTTTTTTAACTATACTAAAACAGCAAATTTACTAACTCACTACCTTATCTAAAAGGTAAATTGATATTCATAAACTTGTGGGCATTTACACGATTCCTAAAATTTAAAATATTCGTAATTTGTACAAATGAAATGAAATATCCGAGTGTTGAATAGTTATAAAATATATATTTACATCTAAAATAGTTGAACAAATAAACACAGGAAAAACTATTTATTAGATAATTTGCTAAATATTTTTTATTAATTTATTCAATAAGTATCATTTATTGATTTCAGAAGACTTAAAAAATGGCAACATATCTGTTAAATTTAGCGAAATTTAGCATATCAAACTTATTTTTTCATGCATCAAATATAAACAAAAGGAGTGCGCTTAATTAGTAAAAGAAGCAAGCATCAACAATTATTATTATTGTTAAATGTAGCAAACAAAAATAGAAACATTGTTTGTGGAATTATTCAGAGAAACAATAAAACATTCCGTGAGAAATGATGCAAATAAACAACAGAGACATATTTTTTGAGAAATGACTCAAACGAACAGAAAGTAATATTATACACGAAAATTGTTACAAACAAAAAAAACAGGAACAAATTATGCGAGACTTGTCTCAGATAAAAGAAATTTGGGAAACATATATAGAATTCAAGATAGCTCTGAATTTTCAGCAGTTATGATTAAACTGAAAATTGTTGGAAATATTTTGGAATAAAAAACTTTTATAAAGTATATTCTAGCAAAATATTCTTGGATAAAATTTGACAGATCAGCTAAAATATCTAAACACCTTTTATTGTTTCATTCAAACCAGATATTGACTTTTTTGTTTATGCCACCAACAGAAAATAATTTATCAAACGTTAAAGATAACTTGCCTCCATGTTTTTCTTTCAAAATATATGTAATATTGAAGCCTGCATTTTTCAAAACTTAATACTCAAATTAACTAGAGCATTCATATTAAAGAACTATATTTATATAATATATTTTACAAATTTTAATATATTTTCAAGACTATTTTTTTTTCTGAATGTGATTTTCTAAAATCACCTTATATATTATATTTTATTAATAATTTCCAAATTTTTTCAAATATTCCTTCTCAAAAATATATTCGTTTTACATATTAGACTGCGCTATGATATTTTAATTCATCAAATATATCGTTTTATTTTCGTACAATTTTATCTAGATATTTCATATATTTTATTCCCAAACCTATATGAAGATAACGCCAAACTAGCCGTGCAATATATATATCAATATCCTCCCGACAAAATTTATATATAAATATATATATATATATGTAGTGATGTATATATATATGTAGTAATCTATATATATATGTGTGGTAATATATATACATATGTAGCGTGAATTAATAACTAATATACACTTTATTGAGATGAGCTAAAAGAGGTAAACATATGTTACTAAGTGGTTTTCATCAGCTGAACAAAGTTTACAATAATTTAATGTAGTCTAAGGTAATTAAATAAACTGTAAATAATGAATTTGACCAAATTAATCTTGGAGTAATTTTCGGGAAGGTAATTGGAGTTAATGGATACTTTCGCCTCAGGCAATTTCTTAGTATTTCTTTTCTAGCCTGACATATGTACCAATCTGGGTCTTTCATTAGATTTCAGCTTGAACACAACTTCCCCCTTTTTTTATAAAGCCTGGCAATTTGGGTTTCATCCCGTTAAATTACTAATTGAAGAATATAAATATATTAATTATATTGAGCAATCCATGTATATATAATAACTATATATTTAAAATATGATTATATTGTATATATGATATATATATAATGAGAGGTAAATCTGTGTATGAGAATTATGTCTTAATAAAAGATTTGTGTGTGTTTTAAATTGTTTTTAAAAATTGTTTTTTAAAATAATTTCCATAATTATACTCTAAATATTATAATAATAAATACATTTAAAAAATTAATATATGTATATTTTCCCTATTAACATATTATAAATTATATTCAGACACATTTTTATTTTAAAAATATTATTTTTATTATTATCAAACAGAACGCGATATCCCAACAAGAAATAATTGGGACGAAAAAATCTCTATTTACAATATCAAGTTTCCAGTTTCAATTTAGAAATTACAAAGTTCTAAAAGTAAAACAATATAAAATATAGTGGTTATTGTTTAAAGAGTTAGAAAGAAATAAGGAGGAAGAATACATGAAAAAATAAAATAGAAGAAAATAAATGTTAAGAATATACTGAATCAAATATCCTACACTAAAAAGAAAATCGAGTTTGAATCTATGATTTGAAGTTATAAAGGAGAAAATAATAGAATAATAAAATACTAAATACTAATTTAATATACATTGTTTTCTCATATATATTGTATATAATATTATTTATTATAATATATACATTGTAAATTAAGAAAAAGGCATCTCCTTATCGTGCAACTGAAAGTTTTTTGATGGCTTGCGCCATCTATCAATATAAATATCAACTATTCTCGTTGATATTTAATTATTCCAGAATTGGCCAAATACCCATTCTTGATTAATCAAGAAAAGCTAACCACGGACGCGTTTCGGGCTGTTGGCCCTCATCAGCGTGGTGCAAGCTGTACCTCAACGACTAAAAAATTGGTTATTAAGGCATCCTGAAAAATCATGAAACGGGTAGTTAAGGCCAGAATTGCGTGAGAACACTACACAAAGTGAAAAATATTGTATATAATAATTATAAAAATAAGATAGAGAATCACAGAGAGAGAGAGAGAGAGGAAGAGAAATCCTAAATTACATATTTTATATAATGAGCAGGTCAATATAAAGCAATACCGCGCCATCTATATATATAAAATGAAAATTTTAAGACACGAATTTTTCATTCACACATTAATCAAACTTCTACTGTCCTTACTGCGATAAAATAATAGAGGGCTTAGCTAATCATTGGTGAACCCTCAAAGTGGTATTGTCAATTTAATCTACCAGACTGCTTCTTTAGAGCTTTAATTCTGTATTGGATCATTATGCTTATATATGCTATACTGAAAGGTGGAATCCTAGAAATGGTATTGAAGCAAACTATGCACATAAGCTTTTAGCACAGTAGAATTACATATAAATATTTGTATCGAGCAAAGCAATGATCAGTTTCATAGGGGGTCATTTACATATATAGATAGCTGCATATTTTCCTGGAAGTCTCTCAGTGAAAGTTGGGTTATACAAATTTAATCAGCACGTCATCTATATACAAAATATGTAACCATTTATTCGATATTTATTAGTTTATTATGAAGAATCTTTTTCTCTCATCAATGAAATCTTGTATCTATTTCATTATGTATATTCATCCTTATTTTATCCAGGCCCAACAGTGGTAAACCCTGTCAGCTTTTCACTAGTTTATTAAACTATAGTGTCTTTTACAGCTATAATGTGATGTTGTATTCGATGATTAATTTTATATTTCCCATATACTATAGGGCTAAACCATGGTAGTGGTATTGAAGCAATCATGAAAAATAAGCTTTGTCTTTAAACATTTATTTGCTATGCATTTACAGTATGAAAACGACTCCATAAACGACTTTTTGAATAAGACATCACCTTCTTAAGCGAATATTAAAGTAAAATAATAAAAAAATTATATTAATTCAAACCTCTGATGAACTAGCAACTCTAAAAGAAACCAGAACTATTCATGATTTTTATGGTGTCACATTGAAGATTCTAATTTATTAGAAAACCACAAAATAAAATTAACTAAATTTCAAATTTTGAATTAATATTTTTAATTGATTATATTTGATTTGCAATATCTTTTCCATTTATAAAAAAAAATCTATCAAAGTGAGGATTTGAAATGTAAATATCATTTAAACTTCCATTAAAAATTTCAAGTTAATTAAAGTATAAACAACAAAGTTGGGAGTTTCTAGAGCATAAAACACTTTAATTAAACATTTTTTAAATGGAACTCTCTGGAGGAATAGAGGTTGGTTGATAAGCTAGATGGAGCAGCGCTGGGGTTTGCGAATACATTCCCGTCAAAACAAAGGCGATACTATGTCCCGCATAGTGACCGATCTACCATATGTACATAGGATCGACTGAATATATGATAAAACCTCTCTTTGAAGACTTAGGAAAACGTAACTAACACAGGTCTTTCCTGTAATGAATAGTAAATAATCAAAAATATCCATTCAATTATATTCACACATTTATTCAATTATCCAATCGTTCCCTTTTTTTGCTTTCAATTTTTACTTTATTAATTTATCATCACCTTAAAATTCTTTGTTTTCAAAACATGGGCGTTTGAATTATTGAATTCTATTAATTTATATTGGTATATATTTCGTGTTTCTAATTCAATTGTTAATTACCTTTTTTTGTTTATAATCAAAATTAGTTGTCCGTGGAAATTATCCTGGGGATCTACTCGGAATGCCCAGAATTTATCCGTGTTCGGATCTGCCTGAATATATATACTTTGCTTGCAAATTATTTTCATTTAGCTTCATTTGAAATGCTGCTTAGAACATACCCATTGTAATTTCTAAGCCACCATCTATATTTTTAATGGGTCTTCACGGGCACTTAGGGCAGACCTGGTGTGGCTAGTGAGTATATATTGTTATTTATTTGCATGCATCCAATAACCTACGCTTACTATATGAAAATAAATTCTTTAATATAAGTATTAGCGCGTCATATACACCTTTCCCTTGATTTACACGGTTCTTGTTTAACACGTTTTCGCTTTTACACGGTTTTCCAAATAAGTTTTGTTTTTATCGCACTATACTAAATGCTACTGTGATTGAACACATGCGCTGTGTACACATCTCACGAGGAATCCCGAGCTTATGTGCTGAATATATATTTTAACCTGTCAATGTATTTTATTTTTATTTCTGTGTACACCTATCCCCCGATTTACACGTTTTTCTCAGGAACGTATCTACCGTGTAAATCGGGGGATAGGTGTATATATGTATATCGATTGATAAACACTGTACGATTTATAAATGAATAAAACAAAGCTTCGAGGGCTGCGTATCTTTTATTAGAACGAATATAATACTAGCTTTCGGGCACATACACCCTTCTACAGGAATTAATAAAACAATAATCCGACTAGTTTGAAATAGGTTTTATCTTTGTATATAAAACCTATTTCAAACTAGTCGGATTATTGTTTCATTTATCTTTGTATATAAAACCTATTTCAAACTAGTCGGATTATTGTTTCATTAATTCCTGTAGAAGGGCGTATGTGCCCGAAAGCTAGTATTATATTCGTTCTAATAAAAGATACGCAGCCCTCGAAGTTTTGTTTTATTCATTTATATATGTATATATTATAGTATATATTATAAAAAGAGCTAATAAAAAGAAACAATCGATTGCTGGGCAAGACTATCTTTCATTGTTGGAAATGATGCAAACTATCTCTGTACTAGGCCATAACGACGAATAACCCTATTATGATGGAAATTGACAAGCATTATATAAGTGTCAGATCTTTGGCGTCTATTATATCTATTACAACAAGAGGAATCGCGGTATATCATTTTTAAGAAGAGACCATAGGTAAAAGCAACGTGTTTTTTTTATTGAGGAGGTATGAGCTTGACGAGCCTACGGACAATAACGACCTTCAGCAGTCTGTAATACGATTCTTGCATTCGTTTTACAGACTGTTGAAGTACCTTATTATTCGAAATCTCGCCAAAATCAGGACTTTTTGATAAAGAAACTCGTACCTTCAGTCTTGGTATATTCTTCGTATAAAATAGCCATTTATGTATACTTATGTAAAATTCATATTTAGCGATATTTCTTTCGCACAAATATACTTTTATCTGTTCTTACTTCTATGGTAAATAACTAAGAGGGGTGTCTGACTCATCACTGGGAACATTTTAAATTAGATATTTTTTTAATGAATATAATCTTTAACTCAATAAAACTTAGCGACCACGTTTTTTTTTATCCTATCGCCAGATAGCGTCACTTTCCAAAGTTTTCACGGATATTCTATTCCTAATTAATGTATATTATAGAAAGACCTTATTTCTTATCAGTAAAAAAATTAAAATAGTTTTATTCTTGGAATAAAAAAAGAAGCTTTGTTTATATAATCAAGACGATACGGTATCCTTTTATAAATTGTTATGCATTTATGATTGTACCTTTTGGCATATAAATATCAGGATTTATACAATGGCTCTGAAATATATTTGATACACAGTGACCTTTATTGAAGATACACGAGATAACCAAATGTGAACAAAATTGCCTCTGTCTCCTTCAAAACAATAGACGACAGGCCATAGTAATAAAATAAACTTCCTTAAGTTTTGTCCATGTGATTGTGGCTTTTAATTAGAAAATATTATTTTTCGTTTAATCTATTCTCAATCTATATCTATATAGACTATATGACGAATTATATTGATTAATCATTATTAATAAATAACTTTCTAAAGTCCAGAGTAAATGAGTATTGAAAAGAGACCTCTAAGGTCCATCTTTATCGTTTTAAAATATTGAGAGAATTTGACACAAAATAAAATCATGTGTTTCATTTAATTTTTTTTTTTGAACAATATTTTCCCAATTTTTTTTCTAGTTATTATTTTTATTTTTGTTAGAAATAAATTTATTCTAGTTCATTAAAAAAAAAGATAAAAATATTTTCAAGTATTGTAAATTATACGGAAATAATTTCAGATTCATCATAAAATTTGCTTCTCTCAATAGAGACCACGCATCATTAAAGATAATTATTTGAATCCCAATACCAAACTCAATGAAGCATCTTACAATACTCTGGAAATATCTTCAATTATGACAATATAAAAACTCATTATAGAATAAAAATAGCAATATTTACATAATAACTTTCTTAAATTGATATAAAACAATTCAGTAAAAAACCATCAACTTATAATTGACTATAGGTTGAGCGAACATTCTAAAGCGAATAAAAATTGATATTTATAAAAATTCTCGGAACACACAAAGAAATCAACATGGTAGTTTAATTATTGTTTCTAAAGGGAAAGGAAAAATGGAGAAGTTAAAAACAGGCTAATGAGAAGATACGAAATTCGATAGTTTGAACTCCACGTCATTAGCCGCCGAGTCCATTTCCAATTGCTGCGGTTTTAATTATCATTTCAAAGTCCCATCCATCATGGCTCTAACATGACCACAACCTTTCACACGACAAACTTGAGCCCACACTCAATCTACCATTCTTGGCTCTTGTCGTATCGACTTTGGAAATTTCCACTCTTCTTTGAAATAAATCCTCTATTTATTGGTTATTTGTTTTATAAATGTTTCTTATACTTAATTTATTCGTTTTAATTGTTTTAACTTATTCTTTTGATATATCTTCGAATAAAACACACCTCGGCCAGTAGAGTGTCTTTTACTTGAAGAACTATGAATGCCGGCTAGGCAGCCTCTATCTTTTGATATATATTAAACCATTTGATATGCCATTTTTAATATTGATTTTAACATTGATACTAATCAACATAATAAATTTAAGTCATTAAAACTATGGATTATTAGTTTATATTGTGGCGAAGAAATATTTTATTATTTAATTTAATATTATTCAATGAGAAAATATATTCAACAGATTATAAAAATATATTTTAATCTGTATTTATGATATCATCTTTAAAATATTTCTTTGCTTGCTTGCTTAAGATTCTCTAGCGGTAAAGAGGGGGGTTGAGTTGTTAATAATTGTAGACTAGTCGCCGTGACGTCATCAATAAATACTTTTACATCTTAGGATATTTCAAGGCTTGATTTCTACGCTACAACTGGTGAAGAAGCTGGATCGATACCCATTCAGAAAAAAAAACGGAAAATTGACTCGGTTGAGCAAGAAGAAAAAAACCATGAACATCAAGAAAGAAGCAACTACTCAGGTAGGTTCATTTTTTGTCCAACATCTACCTAGAAACCCCTCAATGTTCTCTGGTGAGGGTGTTGAAGATCCCCGTAGCTGGTTAAAAGGGTATGAACGTGTGGCGAAGCACAACCAATGGGATGAAACCCTTTGTCTTACTAAAGTTTATTTTTATCTATCTGGAACTGTTCTCAAATGGTTTGAGAACAACGAAGAAAGCATACAGACTTGGAAGGAATTCACATCTCAATTAGAGAATGTGTTCGGAAAAAAAGAAAATTCAAAATTGCAAGCGGAGAAGAAACTTAAAACACGGGCACAATTAAAAGGTGAAAGTACCGAATGTTACATCCAGGATCTCCTGTGCTTGTGCAAAGAGGTTGATCCTCAAATGAGCGAGGAAGATAAAATCTCCCACCTCATGAAGGGGATAGCTGAGGAGCTTTATCAAGCACTCCTACCGAGGGATGTACAGAGCACCGAGCAATTCATTATAGAATGTCGCCGTGTCGAAGCGCTCCGTTGTAGGCGAGTTACCCCAACCAGGTACGAGCGCCTACCAAATGTAGCCTCTCTCTGTGACCAGGATGACGGAGAAGATCTGTCATCTTTGATTAGGCAAATTGTTCGTGAGGAGGTACAGCGGGCATTAGGCTCTCCTCGGGAGGAACCAAAAAATGCTACAATCGAAGAAATTGTAAAGGAGGAGATTGGAAGAACCCTGGCGCCAATCTCAAAGTCTAGGAGAAGTCCCCCTCAGAAGGAAAAACCCCGACAGATTTTAAATACCAGATATGAGGCCGAAACGATAAGACCGCACCCTGAACCTCGATACCCAAAACAAGGAGGAAGACGTGACACCAATGATTGGCGTACAACTGAGGGATGGCCAATCTGTTTCTACTGCGGACGCCCAGGTCACGTCGTCCGCTATTGCCGTGACAGGAAGAGACACAATGAGGAAAGGAGAAATGACTATTTCCAAAGAAAGCAAGACACAATGGTATCCTACAACTCTCGAGCTGAATCTCAGGACCCCAATGACGAATCATCGAGGAAAACTTTCACTCGCTACCGAAGCCCTACTTCATATCGCGGTCGAAACAGACAACATTTCTCACCTGCTAGAAGATCTAGCTGGACGCCCCGCCATTAAAACTAGATGATAGACCACATTGGAGGTGAGGCCGTAAAGTTATAAAATCCCCCCTTGCCGACCACGTAGAAATTAGAAAAAGCTACCTTGACGTAAACATAGACCTACCAAGTCCTCATGAAGAAGATATCTCAACTGAAAGAAGACATCCACCGCAGTCACCTGAAAATATCCCTGGCCATAGTACTAGATCTTAAGACTGACAACGTAAGTCTCCTGCTGAGCATCGGGTCGATGCTCTTTATAGGAGGAGGCTATGTGGCGAAGAAATATTTTATTATTTAATTTAATATTATTCAATGAGAAAATATTTTCAACAGATTATAAAAATATATTTTAATCTGTATTTGTGATATCATCTTTAAAATATTTCTTTGCTTGCTTGCTTAAGATTCTCTAGCGGTAAAGAGGGGGGTTGAGTTGTTAATAATTGTAGACTAGTCGCTTAGGATATTTCAAGGCTTGATTTCTACGTTACAATATCAACACCTGATCTTTTTATCTTTTATTTTTTTCTTTCGTTTTTTAATGTGCTAAGCGTATTTACGCAAGTTTGGCCTTAAATACCCATTTCTTGGTTTTTCGGGAAGCCACTGGGACCAAAAAATCTCTTTTGGTCGCAGTGGTTCAGCCTACTCCACGCTGACGAGCGCCAACAGCGCGAAACGCGTTCGTGGATGGCTTTTCTTGATTTATCAAGAAATTGGGTTGGCCAAATATCAGGGAACAGGTTAAATCGATGTTTAGTGTATTTCTGTTCCATCAGATGGCGCTCTGCCTTCTGTAAAGCACATGTGCTCCTGGTCAGGATATGCCATTTTTAATATATATTATTTTTGCTTTATAATGAATAGGAATATTCGTATAAAATATAGAGATCAAATTTGAAATATCTAAAGACATCATTACAATTTGGAATTAATTTGGACACTAAACAATTATGTGATAATATATATATTATAATGTATTAGTGCGCCATCTGTTATGAAAATTCGAAACTATTATAGACGCGTATGATTCCTTTTAAAAATAAAACAATTTCTACTGCCCTTACTGCAATGGAAAAATTAATGGGAAGGCCTGGGCCATCAGTAAAGAACCCTCCCAGCGGTTTCACCAGTTTAATAATAAATATATTCATATGTATTCAATATATATGTAGTATATTTTGAATTAGTTAGAACACAACCTATAATATTTATCATAACCCCATATCTATATGTATCGATCTTGTAACAAAATGACAAATAAAGCAAAGAGAGAGGTAGACCAAGCGAAGCCATAGACCAAACGTACAGGTATTATGATAGTGAGTCACATCCGCCCAGGTGGCCGGCCAAGGTCAGACTATAGCAACCAAAACCAATCTTTCGAAACCAAAACCTGAGTTGAAAGGCTAGACACCGAGGCGCGCCGTTACGCCTGAGCAAACAAACAGCTTGACCAGCAGCCAATGAGAGTCAAGGCCAGGGTAGACGGTTGAGGGTTGCTATATATAGGGGTCGTTAGAAAGTTTCGTCAGTTAGTTAGATAGATAGATAGATAGATAGTTAGTAGTTGTTCAGTAGTTGTTTCAGAGCGACGCCGTTATACGGTCGGATCTTTCACTCACCCCTATCCGCGATGTAGGGCATCCGTGACGCCCGTGGTCCGACTGACTTCGTCCGTGGTCTACCTCTACCTTCTTGGAGTTACCATCTAGACCTGCCTCTGTCTCTTTGCTGTCCCAGTGCGGGAATCCCATCACGCACCCACTACCACGACTGCCCAGCACATTCCACATCGGGTTTACTACATATATATATAGATTTATAATCGTATATATATTTTTTTTGAAACGCTCTTTTTCATTATAATAATAGAAACTTTGACCAAATGTAGAAAATATAGATATCGTTGATTTGAATATAAAACCTAGCTACAGATATTCGGCCTCTAACATATCATGAAATATAATATTTAATTTAGGCTCACTAGTGGATAATTTATAATATTACCAATAAAAGAAATTCTGATATATCGAAAAATACATAGATGGAATGCTTGAACTCTTCACAGTAAAACTTCAATTGATCAAATTTCTAATCGTTCCTAATTGGAATTATAGACATTATATATAAAAGATTGATATGATATCATCCCATTCAATAGTAAATATCTTATTCTTCTTTCTTATCTCCACTCAATCATATTAGGGTATCAAGCTTGTTTGACAACCATCATGACTGGGTGAAGTAAAATGCATCTGCCTTTGTCATTAAGACTGGGAGCACTACTCAGTGGCAGGCCGACTTAGCTCCAAAAGAAATGGCCGCCTCTGACATGAGGAACAGACTCTATGTGCAGCCACTCCTAACATGGAGTACAAACGCTGCTCATCCTGTATCCCTGGAATAGGAGTCCTTACAGGGTACTATCATTCGGGCCAGCTAAGCCCAGGTTTTTTAGCGAGCTTGTTACTGCTCCCCCTCTTCCTTTTTCATCCGAGCTTGGGACAGGCAAAGGCGTAGTTAGTAAATATCTTAATGTGAATATCGTTCCATCTCACAGTGACATATGAAATTGTCAGACCTGTCACATAATGACATAAAGAATTATTTCTATCAAACAGTGACAAAGTTTGAAATAATGGATATCGTACTATTCCAAAATGATATAGTTATAAATATGGATATTGTCTCAACATACATTAACATTCTCATTGAATTTTTTTCAAATATTTCTAAAAATATATATATAGAAGCATAGGGCGCTTTTCCCGTTAAAATAAACGTCAAAACCTGACGCCATCTATTGATCGTCGCCGCAACTAGCGCCCTCGGGTCGGTGACAAAGCCACAACACCAGCATTGGCAAACTGAGAAAGGTCCACCAAGTTACCATGGTTTCAGGTTAATGGCCCTCGTCAGTCTAGGGCGGACTTATATATATATTGGAGCGGTTGAGGACTCTAGCTGTCACTGTAGCAAGGAAATCCAGGACTCCAGACACCTACTGCTGGAATGCCTACTCTTCTTTAGCGCTAGACAACAGACTGTAAATAATGTTGTAGATCTATCTCAATTTGTAAATATTAGAGACGATTGTCACAGATTTAACTATTTTGGAAATATATTTATTATCATCTTTCTAACCTGAAAGGATCAGGTTTCTAATATATCTTATTGTTTATTTTTTATAATCTTATTATTTTTTAAAATTTATTCATTTTTTTGTATAATATGTTTATAACTGATTCTGTTATTAATTATCAATCATTTTATTTCTAAAGCGCTTTATCCCGCAAAGGATACTTGCTCCAAACAAGGAGAATTATTATTCAACGCATGAAAACATTAGAGATCCAGATTTTGTAGAAGGTTTAGAATGTATTTACAAAATGAATTGAACTTTAAATATGATTTTTAATCGGAAATCAAATCGTTAAGTTCACAAACAACTAGTTCATTCTTCAATCTATAATCTTGAAATGCTGGGCAATCGATCAGTAGATGTCTTGAGGTTTGTTTAAAAATGTAAATCGACGTAATTATCCCTAGCTGGGATATCGCGTTTTGTGTTTTGAAATAAATAAATGAATAAATTGTATTTTGACATTCGGTTAATATATATGAACAATTGGGATACACATACTTATATTTATATATTTCTAAAATGTCTTCATCATATATTACATTGAGTTTTTAAAGATAGATTATAATTCATCAATTATTCTTTTAAAATATTTTGATCATACTGTAGCAACTCTTTCATGCAAAAAATATTAATATTTTATAATAGTTGTCAAATATGAATTTTTGTAATACAAAAAACATTTTAACTATCAATTTTTTATAGTTTGCAAGTGATCAGAATGACTTTCATGGGAAAATAAGATTTATAAATGAATAACAAAACATTTTATACCTACTCCATGACTCCTATACGCTATTGCGTCAAGTGTGAATTGATAGAATAATTTATTCTAACAATAATTTAATTTTTATATTAATTATTTTTAGCATTTACAATTTAATTAAATTAAATTTAAACACCTAAATAACATTTATAAATTATGCCGTTATATTTAGAGATAAGAAATGAAAAATTGAAATTTTCTTTAAAAAACACTTAATTTTCCTTCATAAGCAAAGATAAGCATTTTTTACCCAAAAGAATTTATCGCCTTAATTTTTTATAGTAATATTTTAATGGAAGGTTTCATATTTCCTTTAAAATACCTTTTTTTATTCATTCAGGATTAATTTATACCATTTTTTTTATCAGTATGGCTAATTAAATTGGTAACAGGAGCATATTTATTTCAGTTTTTGATAATTTACTTTTTAACAAATTACGTTGAATTAATTTATATATCAAATATTTTAGGGGAGATAGGAAAGAAAAATAACCTTACGTATATTTTTTATAGATCATTTTAAATATTATTTTTATTTTTACTATGATATTTTTGCTATTAATATACCTAGCTGCATATAATACTATTCAATATAGATTTCAATCTCAAAGGATATTAATTTTTTCATCAATCTATAGTTTGGTAGGCAGCGTTTCTGTCCTCTCTGAGCTTCCTTTCTATGGCTAGTTTTTTTTATGTCATCGTAGGGTCTTACACCAAAATATTCAGTGAATTATAATATTGTCTATATCTATTCCTTTCCGGGATTATCTTTCATAGATTCTTTTATTTTTATTTTGTTTATTATCCCTAGTACACGTGGTACAGGCCATGATAATCATGGTGGGTAGTTAGCAACTGCTTTTACTATAAGTGCACCATGTCTAAATATATGAAAGGGAGCTCGACTTTGCACTTACACATGTGCCAGAGCCCCGTTTTGCTGGTGGGGTTGGAATTTTGCAATAATCGGGGCCATTAGAGCATTTCTTAATTAGAAAAAAAGTCTAATGCGGGATTCGATTCTGGGCCGTAGCGGTAGAAAAGAAATGGTTTAGACCATCTTTCCACCGACCCCCTACACATCCATGTATTAATGTTATTAACCACTCAGAGGTTTGTACTATATGGTCAAACATGCTTGTTACCCAAATTTCAATCGTGTCCACCAGGTCATATTACTCTTCAATCATATTAAGATATTTTCGAACCTTAAAAAAAATACTATAATAGATAATAAAAAGGCATATATTGGAATCAATAAAAGATTTATTTGCCAATATTTCGGTTGACTGAACGCCAAACTTTATCGAAGCATTACATTTTTGTATAAACAAATTCAGCGCCGAATAGTACTATATGTCTTATGAAAGTTTAAGAACTAATATTTCAGTAAAACAGCTCTCCAAAATTTCTTTAATTCATGAACTCACTTTTGATGACCGTCTGTATAATCACATAATAGAATAAAAGAGAAAAACAATTATTTACGATAAAATTTATAACAATCTTACTATATTAATGACTTTTGAAAATAGATCAATCTATAATTAAAAAGGCATATTTTGGATCAAAACGTCATTTATTTTACCAATATTTCAGTTGGCTGAACGCTATCCTTTATCAAGGTATTATAACATATTAATGTGTGTCAACAACAACCTCAGCGCCACATAACATTATTCTGTTGACATTATGTGGTGCTGAGTTTATTGTTGACACACATTGATATGTTATAATACCTTGATAAAAGTTGGCATTCTGCCAACTGAAATATTAATAAAATAAACGAAATTTTGATCCAATATATGCCTTTCTAATTAAATATTAATGACTAATTGAGAAAATTATAGAATCATCATTTTTTTTATCTCCCCGTAGTAGTGAACATCACCATAATACCAACCATCTACTATTAAATTTGAGTTTCAAATTACTCAATTTTGATAGAAATCCATTTAAATTAGATATGTTCTCATGAATATTTCATTAATAAACAAAATATTATGAGATCAACAAGTTCCATGTGAACCGAGCTGTGAATATAAATGGTGTATGAAAGTACTCGAAAGATCCCATTTGAATCGTTATACATAGCCTCTCTCTCATTTAATGTTGATTTCTTAAGGTTTTTGCTTGCATAGAGCATAGATGTTTATTATTAATAAGTCACATAGTCTTTCTATATACATTTTTAAAATAATGATTAGTAAAGTCAATTATGATGAGCAAAACGACAACAACAACAACAAAAAAACCTTTATTAAGACACTATTGTCTTACAAGGGGATTCCCCTAAAAGGTTACATATGTTCATGAGTGAGAGGAAAAGCAATTTAGAGGGGAGGGGGAGCAATCAGCCGTTGTCTGTGGAGTTGAGCACTTCTTCTCTCATTTTATCAATCGCCTTGAAATATTTAAAATATTTATAAACAAATGTTTTATCCAGCAGGAGAGCAGTAAAGATTTTATATACATGTTGTTCATTGTAGTGAGTTAGCTCCAAAATTTCGCCAATTTCCATTCTCTTTACATGTAGGAATGGGCAATGGAATAGATAGTGGACCAAATTGTCTTGGATGCCAACATTGCAGAAGTAGCAATTTAAAGGGTCGCTGTTCTAAAATCCCGTGATATCCTCGCGGAAAAATAGCCATAGAATCCTTTGACGGGTTATAAATCGTTTAATTTTCAAAGGGAGGTTCAATAGTAAGTAGTGTGATGAGCAAAACGATCTAAAATAATTAGAATTTTTATATATAGATGGCGCGCTATATCATTGTATTTACGACTGAATTATCCTGTGAGATAGTTATGAAAAAACGAATGCTACTATTTTATCCTTGAAGTAAATATTCTATCATCGGTTGTTGTTTGTGTGTATGATCACAAGTCATTTTTTAACAAAATTGGGTCTCTAGGGGAGTAGTCGTTCAATAGTTGGTCTCTTATAGGTGGTTTACGTCAACTATTTTATAATATTACTAACCTGACCATTAGAATCTGGTGAGAATTGCTACATTAATCTGTGTGAGTCACACTGTAGATACTCAGTGACCTCGATCTGCGAGAATAAAAAGTACAAGTCTAGATTTTATTTTTCCTCCGCTGCACTAATCAGATCAGCGTATTTCACGCCAAGCTAGCTAACAAGCTACGACATGGCTACAGTCTCCAACTAATTGATGGAAAGATTGAAAAATATTTGATGAATTTATAATGAAACCATTCTGTGAAATTAATTTATTTATAATTTAAGAAATCAATTTCCATATATAAGAATTAGTAAATTTGTATTTTTGAAAAAATTCATTAAAATATTATTATCTTTTAGAATATTTTCATACATAATAGAATATTGTTTTGAAAAAAATAGGGCAATCTATACTTAATTCATTAGATTATATGCCTTTTATTATCTTATAATAGAATATATAACCTAAAAAGAGGTTCGTATATAATCTTTATAAATTTTAGCGAAAATAATAAAATTTCTATATATGTTTATCAATATAAACTTTTTCTTCTTCTTCTCTTCCAAATCAGTTCGTTTCTGACCGCTTCATTATCATTTCTTTGTTTTCTATTCCTTTCCACCATTTCCTTTCTTCCATATATTGAATATTTTTAAAAATTTCAAATGGTTTTTCTTTGGAAACCTCATGTTGAGAATTGTCTAAATAAGCTTATAACTTTCTTTTATAAAATCTAATCTCCATTTACTTCTTTAAAAATCTGAAGGTACAAACATATATTCGATATCTCAGTAAGAAATAATATAATCTATCCCTATGAGGCAACACCTATTTGTAGTTCCAAAGTACCATTATAGAGAGATATACTTTCTTACTTTAGAGTTACTATTGAGTATAAACAGTAATTTTAGTAATGAAAGCTGTCATTTTTAGAGAAGCATTCTCTAGAAGAGGTGTCCCCTCATGGAATTTCCACTGTATTGGTATTTTCAGTATTTGTATTCATTTGGAAAATATCATATATCATTACAAGTTTTTGAACTCTTACTTAAAGATGATATATACATAAATACTTATAAATTATATACCACTGGTATACCTATGGACTAAACTTAAGGAAGTGAGAAATCTTTGAAGTCGCTTATCAACTTTTATTTTAAGGAGCAAAGGTAATTTTGTTCGTACTAGGTTATCTAGTGTGTTTTCAATAAAGGTCACTGTGTATCAAATACATGTATATTTCCGAATTATTATCTGGATCTCGTTATACATGCTTTTTAAGGTACAACTTCCTTAAGCTTTTTCTATGAGTGTTTATATGAGTTATATAGCCATTAAATCATGGTGAAATCAATTTCATTTTTCTATGAGGAATATCATCAGATTGGTTGAAATGTCATAACCACAGTTTCGTTCAATTCAGATAATTCAATATTATACTATATATACCAGGGTTTGGTCTATGGCTCTCATCAGTACAATATTGAATACCATTTTCTACCATCTTAATGAGTTATGAAAAGCCAAAACTGTAAAATACGAGATAAACAAATAAGATTCTCACAATTTCTAAAAAGCTGATAGGAAACATTCCCCGTTCAAAAAGAAAATGTATTTGAAAATGGAAAAGTGACTTTTCATGCACATAATTAAAATATTACAATCGAATGCTCTCATTTCTTATAAAAAAGATAATTGGATGGATAATTGCTCAAAGGATATTTTTATAAGATTTTAAAAATAAACAAATGCAAAATTGCTTTAATAATTAAATTTAATAAACTGTAGTATCTCCTTAATATTATGGACACAATAAAATATTTTTAAATATAATTTTGAATAAATTTTAATATTATTAGCATATTGATTTTTATCGTTAACATATTGCTATATTTTATATAAGTGAAAAACAGAATTAAGTAGAAGAAGGTAGGGAAAGAGTTTTGAAATATTTAATACTAAAATATTGCCAAGTGGAAAATTAGGGAATACCAACTTAGGGATGAGACAACAATTTTTCAGGCAAGAACAAATTATGAATGGTAAACAAAAGATAAGCCACGAGGGAAATTTACAGAGTAGCAAAATATAAGCATTAAATGACCACTCTGTTAATAAAAATAATAAAATTATAAACACTTTGTTACAATATTGGGAAAAAGCTTTGATTTAAAATGAGGAATATCATAACAAATATTCCATTAGTGAAGGGTTGATATTAGAATTTCGAAGTTTAAAACAATAGAGTGAAATAGTCGAATTGATGACAAATACATATATGATCCTAAATTTTGTTTATATATTATTTATATCTTATATACATTCTCTTTCTTCATTATATAAATATATAACATGAAAATAAAATCCATAAAAAGGCAATTATTATTAAATCACAATGATAGAAATTTATTTATTTATTATCAAATCAGACGCGATTTCCCCACATTGATAAAAATCCAAAAATAATAATTCTGTTTTTTACCTTCTAATTATAAACCTTTCAAAATCTTATCAAATTGATATAAGAATAAAATAGTTTATTACGATATATTCATAGACAAAACCAAGGGGCTTATCAACAACACTCATGGACAACACTTAAGGAAGTTGCACCCTTTACCATTTATATCGGGATTCAGAAAATAACTCTGAGAGATACACTCATGAACAAAACTTAAGGAAGTTGCACACTTTACCATTTATATCGGGATTCAGACAATAACTCTGAAAGATATTTTATACACAATACTTTATCGAAAACACACGAGATAAACAAGTGTAAACATAGTCCCTCAAATAAAAGATACTTCGGCCAGTATATCATTTTATTGTCTCGACGTTTCGACAAAAATCTTTTGTCCTTGTCAGGAGCGAATAAAAATGAAAACTTTTGGCAAAGCCTTTTTCTTTACGAAGTGTGAGCATATTAAATTAATTCAATGACATTTGAATTATTTTCACAAAATCATTCAACTATTTAGAGTTGTATATATTACCCACCAAAAGAGTGTAGTGTTAAATATATACAAAAGAAATAATTGTAAAAAGTTTAAATTTTACTTATAAACATTTTATTTGTAGACGTCATACCAATCTATATAGAACAAGATTTCTTAATAAAAGTTTTTTTTTGTGAAAAGAGTGTTATATTATTATAAATAAATCCATATTTGTGAATTTTCTACTCTATATGAGTGAATATACGGATAGATAAATCAATATATGTTCAATTTGAAATAATATATTTAATAATCTTCGAATTTTCCTTAATTTTCTTTTGATGATGATGAGCCGAGTTTTTCAATCGATTTTTCCTTTTTTTTCAATCATTGATAAAACGCCCCCAAAAATTCAGAGAATAATTATTTTACACGTTGCAACTCTCAATGATTAAATATTACTGTAGTAATTAATTAGACACATTGAGAGAGAGAGGTAGAAAAAGGTAGTAAATATATCATTCTAAAATCTATTAAGAATAAACACATTAAAATACTTAGATCTCAGTTTTAGAACGAACCCATTTTAGCAATATTTGTAGCACTTATTCAAATATTTCTTATTTTATAGAGATTACTTGAATTGAAAGAGAGATGTCTATAAACTTGAGAATATTAATTATTTATTTTTTCTTTTTGTGATAATACAGACACATATTTAAAATTATTTCGGAAGTATTTGAGACAGTTTTAAAGGTTATTTTCGAGTTTTTTCAACACCAGAAAACACTAAAATATCTTTATATTGTAGTATGTTTATCGTTATAGGTAGTTGGTTATAGGAAGGTTCTAGTTGCAAGAGGTTTATTGGAGTAAATTTATCGTTATAATGAATTCTTCATTGGAAGATTCTAGTTACAAGATTTTTAGTGGAGTAAATTTATCGTTAGAGGGAATTTTTCATTGAAGGTCGTAGTTACAAGAGGTTTATTGGAGTAAATTTATCGTTATAATGAATTCTTCATTAGAAGATTCTAGTTACAAGATTTTTAGTGGAGTAAATTTATCGTTATAGGGAATTTTTCATAGAAAGGTCCTAGTTACAAGAGGTTTATTGGAGTAAATTTATCGTTATAATGAATTCTTTATTGGAAGATTCTAGTTAAAAGATTTTTAGTGGAGTAAATTTATCGTTATAGGGAATTTTTCATAGGAAGGTCCTAGTTACAAGAGGTTTATTGGAGTAAATTTATCGTTATAATGAATTCTTTATTGGAAGATTCTAGTTACAAGATTTTTAGTGGAGTAAATTTATCGTTATAGGGAATTTTTCATAGGAAGGTCCTAGTTACAAAAGGTTTATTGGAGTAAATTTATCGTTATAATGAATTTTTTATTGGAAGATTCTAGTTACAAGATTTTTAGTGGAGTAAATTTATCGTTATAGGGAATTTTTCATAGGAAGGTCGTAGTTACAAGAGGTTTATTGAAGTAAATTTATCGTTATAATGAATTCTCTATTGAAAGATATTCTAGTTACAAGATTTTTAGTGGAGTAAATTCATCGATATAGGGATTTTTCATAGGAAGGTCCTAGTTACAAGAGGTTTATTGGAGTAAGTTTATTGTTATAAGGTGCTTGATTATAGAAAGGTTCTAGTCATGAAATATTTATTGAAGTAAGTTTATTATTCTGTTGGTTATAAAGGTTTCCAGTTACAAGAGTTTATTGGAGTATGTCTTTATCGTTATAAGGAGATATTTATAGTAATTTATAATCACAAGAGGTTCATTGAAATTCTGGCTATATACATATTGCAAAATTTTGATGCATATGAAAATTAAGCAATGAATTAATATAAAGTGAAGTGTTACCATCTAGATTTGTAATTTTCAACTCCACAGAATGTCTTCTGGATATAGAAATTTCGAATTCTATTTAATATATATATATATATATATATATGAGCATATATATTTTGTGTATATCTGTTTTTGATGAAGATATTTGTTTGAAAATTCTCTTTATAGAGTGTTTTGTAATATTTTTGTGATGGTGAAATATTTCGCTTTATATATTTTATGCTTTTTAATATAGTTTTGATATATGGCATTTTTTCAATATGAAAAGTTTCATTATATATACATAGTATAGCAATAAAATAAATATATTTATAAATATATCCGCGAGTTTTTCTTTGTTTTTAAGATAGTTTATCTTCACATCGGGTGTTTGCAAAATAAATTGTTATTAAAATTCGAAACTATTTTAAAGGCGTAAGATTCTTTTTGAAAATAAATAATTTCTACTGCCCTTACTGCAATGCTAGTGCATCATATTATAAATTGTTATATTGTTTTTCATTATATATATATATTCCTTTATATGATTTGATACTTTTTTGATGTGTAATATTTAAAAATAAATAAACTCAGGACGTTGTTCTGAAGAACCAAATCTACGATGGCGGCACATCATGCTGTCCTCTTACCTGATGTGACATGTGACACATTAAAGTGAAATCATGTTTAGAAACCCGGAAAATAGATTTCTCTCAGAGAAAACTGCCTCAAATCAAACATCCGCCTCTTCCATTCTGCTAACTCTTTTCAAAATCATATCTCTTATAGATGATATATCTTGTGAACAAAATAACCTTATATATCTTAACATAATTATTAATTATAAAAAGATTATATACTCCATATATTTGTGTATATTATAAAAATAATTATTATATAATAATTCGTTTTAGTAACTCTCTACATCACCAATTATTTATTTAATTACCGAAGTTTCAATGAATCGCTGTTAATCGGGAGTTAAAGAAATAATTGGTATATGTAGCTATATTTCTTTCCAGATCAACTTTCAACCTTAAAATGATTCTCGTTTTAGTAAGAAATTGGTGTCATTTCTTATAAGGGGTTGTCAAATTTTCAGAATTGTTTGTGAAAAATAATGAAATTAATTTTATATTGATTAAAATTTCTATAATCATTTGAAAAATATTATTAAAGCAATTTATTGAATGTGTTGTGTGTTCGTCATAGTATGTAGACTAATAGAAATCAATACTACTTGTCATTCTCAGATGTGATCTCTCAGTGAAAAATTTGGTTTAAAAAAATTCAACTATACAGATGTTTTTAAGAAAAAAGGCATCTCCTTTTCGTGCAACTGAAAGTTTTGATGGCTTGCGCCATCTATCGGAATAAATATAAACTATTCTCGTTGTTTTTTAATTATTCCAGAATAGGTCAAATACCCATTCTTGATTAATCAAGAAAAGATAACCACGGACGCGTTTCAGGCTGTTGGCCCTCATCAGCGTGGTGCAAGCTGTATCTCAACGACCAAAAAATTGGTCATTAAGGCATCTTGAAAAATCATGAAACGGGTAGTTTAGGCCTGAATTGCGTGAGACCGCGACACAATGTGAAAAAATTTTACTAATGTAATTACATTTGTACTAATTTTATGCAGAAGTTGTTAGACATAGCAGGGGTTTCTTATTTTATATGATTCTATTATTATTGGTTTCAATGTATTGACAAATGTAGAGGTCATTTTAAATGTTGGCACTTCTAGTTGGTAGTCTATTTATTTAGTGGCTTATGTTTTATTGTCTTCTTTCTTATCTTCACTCAATCACATTAGAGTGTCAGGCGTGTTGATCTTGAACATTTTGATGATTTCAGCTGGGGATAACTAGAGCTCATAAATTGATGAGCTAACGTAGTCAATGGTGAGGTTTAGGTAGCAGGTTGAGAGTTAAAGTTAATGAATTGTGGGGAATTATTTCAACCATTCTGAAAGGACATTGTTAGTAGATGACTGTCGAAGTAAAAGTCTGGAAATCAAGAAATATTATTCCCTTGGGTGGACAGAATTGATGTTTGTCTTCTTTTCTATGTACCAGTCATGTATTTCAATGGATTTTATTCTTTCTGATATTAGGCCTTAATTTCGCCGTGGAGGTTTTATTCATCTGGTAGAGTGGTAGATTTTATAGTCTCAGGTTGGCCAAGAGATTCAGATTTTTCCAAAGAATCAGTCAGTTCATTTCAGAATTCCAACATATTTTTATTCCCATATATCCGAATATATGATAAATAAAAATAGAAAGACTGCATACCTGTATTTATATGAAAAAGGGATGAAATTTTTCGAGGAATTCCTGCCCCTATTTCAGGTTATCGATTTAAAAATGCTTTACGTTTTGTTAGAATTCATTGCCAAAAACAGTTTCTAAGGGACATGTCGCTATAAAACATTTTAGTATTCAGTGCAATTTATATTACTTTTTATTTAAAAAGGAAAATTTTCTGGCCAGAAATTTCAGATTTGTATCAGAATGATTCGCCTAAGAATTCGCTGATATCTTAATATGAACCTGTAGAAGAGATTAATTATCGTTAGAAAGGTTTTATTGTTAAATAAAAATAAACTCATTATGTTACACTTTATTATTATAAATTACTTTTATGTGATTTGATAGACACTAATAGAAATAGAAGGTGTTAAACACAAGAGACGTTAAAAAAACATTGAATTTAACTCTTCTTTTGAATTTTTGAATAATTGAATAAAATTTATATTTTAATTGTCTATATAATAATAGTTAAATGCGGGAACATTGCAATTTTTATTCATTTTGTTTATGCATTAGTCTATACCTCAATGTTAAGTTATATGATATTTCATCAGCTTTTACTTAAGTGTAGTATTTCAATTTCAGCTAGTTTAGTAGCAAAAATACATCAATAGCAGTCCCATCAAAATAACGTGTCCTTATCAAATCACTTCATATCATAGATTACTCCATTAAGATCCACAAATACATAGTTTTAGGGAGTCATTCTTGAAGTTTTTTCGTAATATATAATACATATCAAACTCAATTTTGATAACTTATATATTCGCAATTATTATACACCTAAATATTTGTAAATAGAATTTCGATAATAGAAAGATAGAATGAAATTTTATGGTTATTAAAATTGTGATTAAATATAAGATTGCTACACATTCACTTAAAAATAGAATTATAGTAGAATACACATGTTTATATATATAAATTGACAAAATCTTTTGGAACTATTTTAAAGTATAAATCAATATCTACCTTAATTAAAAAGGAATATATTGGATCAAAATATCATTTATTTTACCAATATTTCAGTTGGCTGAACGCCAACCTTTATCAAGGTGTTATAACATATTTAACATAATATTTAATTATCTATTTTATTTAGCAAAAAAATAAAAAGAAAATATACAACAATTTAATTTATTATATGTCAATATTTCAATAAATACAAATATTTTAAATATTCATATATTTGTGTATATAGTTAACAAGTGAAACATTCCAAAGTTCAGAGTAATAAAATAGCAGGTTGTAAAATTGGGGAGAATAACATGTTGGCAAGTTCTTAATCCTCAAAGCTAAAGAAAGAACTTCTTCACCCCGCCCATTAGTTGAAACATTGCTCCAGGATTTACTCGTATTGATTCACTTACTTTGTCTTCTGAACGGCGGTGATTTTCTATTGGAGAGTTATTTTTATCTCACTTACTTCTATCCTCAATTTAAAGCGTTCGTTCAACTGATGTTTCATTTTTTCACACTTTCTTTAACTCTCAATTTGTAACATAGGATCCACTGCTGTGTAAACTCTATCTTGCCTTATTTATCTCTCAATTTGAGGCGTAGGGTCCGTGTCATTTATTCCACGTTTCACTCTACATTTGTAGTATAGAATCTACTACAGTGTAAACTCTATCTCACACTTACTTCTATCCTCAATTTAAAGAGTTCGTTCAACTTATGTTTAATCTTTTTCACACCTTCTTCAACTCCCAATTTGTAGCGATGGTTCAACTCATGTTTAATCTTTTTCATACCTTCGTTCACTCTCAATTTGTAGTATAAGGTCCACAGCTGTGTAAATTCCACTCACCTACTTCTATCCTCAATTTAAAGCGTTCGTTCAACTCATGTCTCATCTTTTTCATACTTTCGTTTACTCTCAATTTGTAGTATAAGATCCACTGCTGTTTGTAAACTCTATCTCACCTACTTTCATGTTAAATTTGAAGCGCTGGTTTAACTCATGTTTGATCTTTTTCACCCCGATTTTCACTCTCGATTTGTACCATAGAATCCACTGCTGTGTAAACTCTATCTCACTTACTTTCTTTCTAAATTTGCAGCGTTGGGTCAATTCATGTTCAATCTTTTCCACCCCTTTATTTCACTATCAATTTGTAGCATAGTATCCATCCCTGTGTGAACTCTATCTTGCCTTTTTGAATTCTCAATTTGAAGCGTAGAATCTGTGTCCTTTATTTTACTTTTCATTCAATACTTGAAGCATACGATCTACTACAGTGTAAATTCTATCTCACCTACTTTAATCCTCAAATTAAAGCGTTGATTCAATTCAAATATCACTATTTATAATTTTAACTGTTAGTTTGTAGGATAGAGATACTATACCGGTTTTAGGCTCTTATTTGCCTTAATTTACCCTTAGTCTGTAGCATAGTTTCAACTGATGTGACAGTTCTTTCTAGTCTTCTTGTATTTTGATAGGTTGAAGAAATAACCAGATTGAGCGTATGTTGAAAATATCTGGAATCATTATTCTCCTATTTTATATTTTGTTTTTTAAATATCTGATTCGGAGATAGACCCGCGGATCTTTTCTCTACAGCTGTGTGTTCTAGGTAGAAAAGTTTTAACATTCATAGAAAAATAATTATATTCTTAGTTCAAGTAAAATATGCATTTTGGTAACTTATTGATAGTTGTTTCAAACCTTTTTTGCAATTTTGAAAGTAATTCAAGGCTCTTTCTATTTTTACTCATTTTCTGAATAAATCCAGAGCTATTATTCTGTTTTCCCATATATTTTGATATAAAAACACTTGTTTTTAATTAAATGAATAGATGTAGTTGTTGTTGTCGTGTCCAAAAATGAATAGATAATGTTATAGAATAACATTCATATGAAAGAATTATGAGTGTTTTTCGATTATAATATTTTATCTCTGTTTATTCTAAAATTGTAAAGAAATTTTTAAAAAATACTATAAATATAACATGAAATTATAACGAAATAGTATTTTTGCGCCCTCAAAATAATTAAAATTATATAATATTTATTCCAGAAAGAGAGAATATTAGTACAATTAAATTATATATACTTTATATATACTTTGAATAAAGAAGTTTTATAAAAGGCTTCTAGCATTAAAAAAAAAGAGATAAACAGAAAAACTTCATTTGAAATAAAAAAAGGTAGAACCATTAATATATCCAATATAGGAATTAAAATTAAAGAAATTCTTTCAAATAACACTAGCAAAAATTCCAAACTTTTACAAGTAAACATTTTACTGGCCGCCAAACAAGATAACCAACACAATTCCCTAATGGACAAAACTAAACCCTAAAAAAATAGAATTTCCCTGTACAACTAATTGAGTGCTCGGGACAAATGTATTTTGCCCCCCTATAATTAAAATGGACATTTAATTGAAACAGATTCCTTCTATTTGTCTCAAAGTAAGATAACTGAGAAATACCTAACGATCAATATCTGCAAATTTTTTTTCTTTCTCACTTTTTTTTTACCAAATTGCCTTCTTTTCCTATTCTAATAACTCAAGTTGTTTGGGCATAAGACAAATGGGTCTTTCAGCGAGCAAAGACATTGGTACGAGTTTCTCCAATCCACTATATCTCTTGATTCAATTTAGAAGGAATCTCAATTATTCATCCGACATCTATTTTCCAATGCTGTTTTTATCAACAATATTCGATCACTAATCTAGTCATATATCCTTTGATAATATTGCCAAAGTATAAATAAGTCTCTTATCGATTTAAAATATATTTTTGACTTTTTAAACACATTTTAAATGATATTTATTAATTATCTGATATATTTATAATGACTCTGTCATGTATGCATATCTAATAAAAAGGAAATATTGAGATTTACCTTTATAACGTTTACAAAAATGATTTAAAATTAATTCTAAAATATATATATTGATGAATTATAATATTTACCATGATTAATCTTCGGTATTTAATCATTTGATATATCGCCTATATATAAACCACGTCTTCACCATTTGAACTGTGAAACTGATCATATTTAAGACTAAATTTCTTCAGCGATTGTTACTTGACCCAAAATTAAGAAGATATCGAAATATTCTCAAGTTTTAATTTCAGACCTCCTTGAAATTATAAGCAACCTGTCAAAAATTTAGATGTTTATTTATTTGATATAATTAGATATATTATTATATTAGATAGAGACTAAAGCATTTATTTGTGAAATATATAATTTCTTTTATATTTATATTCATCAAAGTATTTTATTAAGGCTTAAAACTGGCTGTCATTTTATATCCTTGCGTAGAACCGGGATATGTTCAAGTTATTAATATACAAATAATATATTTGAAATACATATTTAAAACAAGGTTACACGTCTCATATTTTATATTTAGGATTCGTATATATATCTTTATAATTAATTATTAGGTTATTTACATATTAGCTTTTGAGATGTAATTCAAAGACAACAGCCTTCTTATTGCAATATTTTTAGATCCTTCTATTTCAAATTCTTATATGTAAAATTTGTATCAAAAATATATAGTTTCACTATATTGTTGTTCAAAGTGAAAATATCCAAATATAATTAAAAATATGAACGGTATTTAGAGCTCGTTATATGTTTTATAATTATTATAAAATATTTATATAATAAAAAATGTATAAATTGGAATGAATAAAAGATTTAAATATTTATTGTTTGTGTGTGTCCCTATATTAAGAATTAGAAAATATGCTATTTGCGCTACATTATTTAAGCATTTACGAATTTTATTGAACCATTATCCCAAAAGGAATTCACACTTCAGAAAATTCATAAACAATGCCCTCAGTTTATCACTCCTGTAAAAACATATTGTTGTTGATCAACTATAGAAATTGATTTGATATGTTTTTAAACAAGAGAGGTTGAACTGTTAAAACGTGAAAATATTTATATAAGAATGAATTTTGAAAATAGAGCAATCCATAAAATGTGATAACACCTTGATAAATGTTGGCGTTCAGCCAGCTGAAATATTGGTAAAATAAATTATATTTTGATCCAATATATGCCTTTTTAATTATAAGAATGAATATTAATATATAAATATATGAAAATGATATAATAATATATTTTTCTAAAAGATTTATGATTTTTTTCCAGTATGTAATGAAAAGATGATTTAGTAGAGCCTAAGCCTGAAAAAAGCTCAGATATTCCTTCCTCTAGTCTATTCTCAAGGTGGGGCTGTCCATTAGATGCTGATATAAATCACAATAAGTCTTGAGCTCAGAGATATATTCACTCCAGGAGATGGTCGTACATTATTTGGATCTATATTAAATGTGAGAAAGGGTTGATAGATGGATAGAATATGCCGTCAAATTTTGACAGCTACGATCCAGAATCGAATTCCGCATTGTACACTTTTTCTGAAAAACATTGCTTCAATGATCCCCTATTCTTTTAAAATGTCCAATCCTAATAGCGAATAAAAGTAGGTGAACGGGGCTCTGACGCATTTGTAAGAGAAAAAATCGAGCTGCTTTCTAAATAGTTAGACATGTGGTGCACCTACTGTAAAAAAGCCGTTTACTACCCACCATGATTATCATGTCGTATTTGCGATAGGTACCCCCACCACCATTACATAGAGATTAATAACAACATAACGTTTTGAAATAATGATATTCATTGTTCAGAAAAGGCGCAAATCTATATAATTTTATACCAGAATGATGGTACAGTGCGTCATCTTAGTAAACCACTTCATCAACATTTGTGAATTTTTTCATCCTTTCTGCTATTTTATGTTGTAATCTTTCCTGAAAAACGGTTCATTGCCTCTTCACCATCTCAAATACTGGTTAGGTGAATTCGACCGATTTTATAATCCCTCTCTCGTAGGATATTGTAAAATGGAAGCCGCCCCTTTACTGATGAGGGCCATTGCCCAAAACCATGATATACAAGCTGGAATTTTGTCTGAATTTACCAAAACTGGAGTGGTAGTTTATTCTTCATCATCATTAGTTAAGAATCATACTAGGGTGATGCACAATTAAGGATAGAGGTGCCATTTCTTTTAGAACATAGAGATACAGTAGACTCTCCTATAACGCGAATTTTTACAACGCGATTTCGTACAACGCGATAAAGAAAATGCGACAAATTTATTTCGTACAACGCGAATTCCTATAACGTGATTTCATACAACACGGAACCTATTAATCGCGTTATAGGAGAGTTTACTGTATATGATATATAGATGATATATTTCTTTGTTATAAATATTCAACAGTTTTTTAAATAAAATATATTATCTCTAAATAGAGTTCGAGGGATTGTAAAACCTTTTAATAAAATTATTTATAAAAGTTGGCCTATAATAGAGAGTAATATCTGGATTACTTAACAGCCCATTCCCCTCAATTTAGCTGGATTTATTTTTGTTTTAATTTGCCGTTATCAGGCAAAAAGGCAATTTACACCCGCACTGTTATCGGGTTTGATTGGAAAATAATTAATTTTGTCGCAGACCTTTTCTCAGGATCAATGCTAATTAATTAAATTCATGAAAAATGGCTTTAGAAAAAGGAAAAAAAGATTTGATAGGATAAATTTCAAAAACAGAAGGGGAGATGGTTAATTTTCAATTAATAAATTAATATTTCTGATAAAAATCTATCTTCTCTCGATCTTTATTTGATATGAAAAATATTTTTAAAATAATTTTCAATTTAAAATCATTATAGCTTTAGAAAATTCAAATATTTGAGTTTTTTTTATTTCAGTGAGTTATTTTATTATTTCACAGAAATATAAAAAAATATGATTATATTTTGTTGCATTCGACTTAAGAATTTTAAAGAGATAATTTTATCCCGCATAGATAGATATTTCTTAGAATTATTTTCTATTATTTATATATATATCATTAATTCATTCTAAATACAACCTATTAAATCCTTTGTTTATATATTCCATTGTGTATTCATACAAATATTAAAATTCTATTGTTTATATATTCATTGTGTCTGTACATATGAAATAATCAACCCTAATATTTATATATGAGATAACGAACCCTATTGATTTTATAAACCATTGTGTTCATGAGCTAATCTCTCTAATGTTTTTATACTACATATTTTCGTATGTAAATAAGAGAGAGAGATGATGAACATATCTATCTATATTAATAAAAGGGAAATTTCATAAGTGGACATCACTAAAAACTTTCGTTACAATGCATCAATTTCAACCAAATTTTCAACATTTATGTAAAACGAGATGGAGCAGGTTTTACTTAACATCAAAATATATTTCCTAACATAAACTAGCGTAACTTCGCTGTTATCGATTAAATACAAAAAAAAAATCAACAGAGTTAATTTTATTTATATATAAGTACAAAATTGAATTTCAACAGAGTTATTTTTTTACATTCTAGCTAATAATCTCAATCTGAAAAATATTCTAAACAAGCAATTTTAAGATAAAACCATATGTAAATGAGTCGGCCAAGAAAACAACAACGATATTACATCTTTCTCACATTGTTCCAGCCTTAAATATGCAAAATTGTTAGAATTTACTTTTGTTAATTATTATTAAATTATGTAAATTTTAGAAATGTATATAATCTTGATTTTAGAAAATAAAGTGAGTTATTAAAGTATACGAGGTTGAGTCATTAGAATTGGTGAGACGAGACAATAGCAGTTATTCAAGTTTGAAGGAGTTATAGTTAGCTCGCTGATCAAGAAGCATATAATTAAAACCAGCGTTAAAATAAGAATTAGGCGGTGATTCCTCCTTAGTGCCAGGAGGCCAAAGCCAGTTCGCCAGGATTTGAAACAGAAGAAATTTAGGAAAAAACTCAGCGAGAATAAAATTGCGAAATGTCTCGAGACGAAAGGATCCTCCAAAGAAAGTTACGTTGCCAGATAAGGAGAATTGATGGATTTATTGAAACTGTGTATTCAATTATTGAGGCAGGTGAAACAGTACGCTTAGAAATAATGGGTGAAGAATTAAAGGAGATCAAAGAAAAAATTGAGAAACTTTACGATGAGCTGTTTTCTTTGGATGAAGTTGATATAGATAAAGAAAGTGAGGCATATGATAGTTCAATGAACAAGATTGGAAGCTTGAGGGTAAAAATAGAAAATGAAGAAAACTCAAAGACAAACTGGCGGACATAAAGCCAAATGGCTCTCAGGCAAATATAAAATTGCCTCAATTTGACTTGCCGATATATGATGGAGATATGGGCACTTGGATCAACTTCAAAGAGCTATTCCTCACCACCATCGATGCACATCCAGGGTTAACTAATATACAGAAGTTACAATATTTGAATTCTGCAGTAAAAGGCGAAGCGGCCAGATTAATAAGGGGTTTCCCTTTACTAAGTGAAAATTATGGCGAATCATGGAATACACTGTTATCAAGATATGATAACCCGAGAGAGCTAGCTTATGCCCAGGTGTCAAAATTCTTTTCTCTCCGGGCAATTAAGAATCCATCGGCTAAGTGTCTCCATGAATTCATGGATGTTTGTAATGAAGCCATAAGATACTTAGAAACGCTGGAATTGAAAAGAAATCAATTAGTGGATGTGATCCTGGTGCACTTCCTCCAGCAGAATTTGAGTGAAAATCTAAGGTTGGATTGGGAACTGTCAGTGGACAACACTCTTCCATCTTATGACAAGTTCATAGCGTTCATTTCCAGACATGCGAGAAGCATGTCTTGTGCTGTCAGGGAATGTTCAAAAAAGGAAGAAACCACCGGATCGAGATTTCCCAAATGCCAAAGCTACGGGATGCTAATTGAGAGTTCGGACACTTGCATATTATGCAAATCTAAGCATCATCCACTATACATGTGCAACTTATTTTGCAAAATGCCTTTAAAAGAAAAATTAAATGTAGTAAAGAGTCATAAATTGTGCTTCAATTGCTTGAGGAAAGGCCATTTCTCAAGGAATTGTAGGCTGAACCAACGATGCAAAGTATGCAAGGGGAAGCACCACACGATGATTCATTATGATAAACCGAGCACGGAAGGCGCTTCGGCCCAAGTGGAGAACACAACTCCGAAGGAACATGAAAGTGCTATCAATTTGACTAATACTCAACAGGCAAACTGCATTGATAGCCACGTACTACTCGCAACAGCTGGAATCAAGATAAAAATTGGACTTGGAAAGTTATGCACCTGCAGAGCCCTACTGGACAGCGGTTCCCAAGTCACCATGATAACAAAAGGATGCTGCGAAAGATTGGGACTTGTCCAAAGGAAATCAGATCGGATGATTATAGGGGGTGGAAACACACCAGTGCAGCATTCTTCATCGACAGTAAGTGTGACATTTTGTCCACTGAATAATTCTGAGGAATTCTCGGTAGAGGCAGTAGTCACGGGAGTGCTCACTTCAGAAATTGCGAACTTCAGGTTGAAAGACCCTAATTGGCCAACTTTGAAGAACCTCAAATTGGCAGACCCAGAGTTCTACATACAAGCCCCAATAGATATGAAATTGGGAGCAGATATATACACTGAACTTATGTTGAATGGCTCTATATCTCTCGGAGAAGGATTGCCAATGGCTATTAATACAAGACTAGGTTGGGTACTTCTAGGAAAACTCATGGGAACATCGGAGAGTAATACAGAAGTCTGTAACCTGAATTTACAATCTGAACCAGAACTAGAATTCGTAATGAAAGGATTCTGGGAAACTGAATCTGTGCCGTCACCGGATCTTTGTACACAGGACGAAGATTGTGAAAGTTTATTTTCGAATAACCATGGCAGAGATAGCCATGGAAGGTATTGGGTAAAATTGCCATTCAGACAACATCGACCGCTTCTGGGTGAATCAAGAGAAAAAGCTTTAAGAAGGTTCTTTTTGTTGGAAAGAAAATTGTGTAAGAATGTGAAATTATATGACCAATACCGGGGATTCATGAAGGAATATGAACACTTAAACCACATGGAAAGGGTCCCAATTGCAGAAGTGAAGCGAGAATTGTACAGATGCTATTACATGCCTCATCATCCAGTAATTAGAGAGCAATCCACTACAACAAAAATGAGAGTTGTGTTTGATGCATGAGCTAAATCTGAAAATAATGTTTCTTTAAATCAATTTTTGCACAAGGGACCAAAAATCCAACAGGATGTATTTTTCATTCTCCTCAGATTCAGAACGTATCCTGTCGCCATAACTGCTGATATAGAAAAGATGTACCGCCAGATAAGAATTCATCCAGAAGATGCGGACTATCAGAGGATATTGTGGAGACCATCGCCAGAAGAGCCTGTGGTGGACTATCGACTACTGACTGTTACCTATGGTACAACTTCGGCTCCATTTTTGGCAATGAGAACATTACAACAGTTAGCAGAAGATGAAGGCCAAAATTATCCTGAAGCTTCTAGGGTGACCTTGAATGATTTCTATGTCGATGATCTGCTAACAGGAGCTCAAACGATTGCTGAAACCAAAGAACTAATAGACCAATTAAAGGACTTAATGAAAAAGGGAGGGTTTCACTTAAGAAAGTGGAATTCAAATTGCCACGAGATAGTGTATCATGTCGAGGAAATAAACGAAGAGAAGAAAATTAACTTGGAGAAAGGAGCCATATCCAATATTTTAGGAATTGTATGGGATCATGTACAAGATACGTTTAGAGTTAATATAACTCTTCCTGAAGAAGTTGTTACCAAAAGAGATCTTCTCTCCAATATTGCGAGGATTTTCGATCCAATTGGTTTCCTCTCACCTACTACAGTGGCTTTGAAAATAATAATGCAGGAGTTATGGAGAGGTGGGACAGGCTGGGATGAGCATATTCCGAACGACATCAAGGAAAAGTGGAATAATTTTAGAGCCGAATTACTAAAATTAGGGGATTTGAGTATCCCAAGATACGTATGGGCATGTAAAAAGGATCGAGATGTTCAACTCCACGGATTTTGTGACGCGTCAAGTGTAGCTTATTCGGCTGTGTGCTACTTAAGAACAGTCTCTCTGGATGGACAAGTCCATATATCAATGCTTGCAGCAAAAACCAGAGTTGCCCCATGTAAATCTCTAACTCTACCAAGATTGGAATTGTGCGCGGCTCTCCTCCTGTCTCAGCTCTACAGATCTGTTGTTGATTCATTAAAGATTGATATTGGCAGGACATATTTGTGGTCAGATTCTCAGATCTCATTGAGTTGGATCAAATCAGATCCTAACAGATGGAAGACCTTTATACACAATAGAGTTGTGAAAATACAGCAACTGTCTGACAGAAACTCATGGCGTCACGTGTCTGGGAAGGATAATCCCGCCGATTGTGCCTTTAGGGGAATAATGCCTGCTGCGTTATCTGGACATACACTGTGGTGGCAAGGACCGACTTGGTTGAAAGATAACAACTTTGTTCAGAATCAGGATAATTGCTATGGCCGAGAATGCCATGAGGAAGAAAAAGTAGCCTTAGCTTGCCAGTCCCGGGTTTCGGCACCACAAGGTCTGAGGAACACTTTCTGGTCAAGATGGACAAGAGAGTACATTAACTCTTTGCAACAGAGAAATAAATGGAGGTTGTCACAAGACAATTTGAAGCCTAATCAGTTAGTGCTAATAAAAGAAGATAACCTTCCACCTCTAAAGTGGCGTCTGGCCAGGATCCTCGAGGTATATCCGGGCTCTGACCAGAAGGTGCGAGTTGCCCAAGTTCGGGCTGCTACCGGAGTCTACCTACGACCTATTACGAAGTTGGCTCCGCTTCCCTTCAAATCTGAACCAGGGTTAAGCGGCTGGGGGGAGTATGTTCCAGCCTTAAATATGCAAAATTGTTAGAATTTACTTTTGTTAATTATTGTTAAATTATGTAAATTTTAGAAATGTATATAATCTTGATTTTAGAAAATAAAGTGAGTTATTAAAGTATACGAGGTTGAGTCATTAGAATTGGTGAGACGAGACAATAGCAGTTATTCAAGTTTGAAGGAGTTATAGTTAGCTCGCTGAGTCAAGAAGCATATAATTAAAACCAGCGTTAAAATAAGAATTAGGCTGTGATTCCTCCTTAGTGCCAGGAGGCCAAAGCCAGTTCGATTCACACATATTCACACACAATCTTGATTAATAATTAAAACTAATCTTTAACATTGTTTATTATACTTCAACTTTTATTTCTACATTTGTTTTTAAATACCCAATTGTTTTATCATGTTTCTAATTTCGCCTAACAAATATACAAATTTATAGTGACCAACATATGCAAATTTATCTTTGTTTTTATTTAACTTGATATCGTGAACATAACATCCATTGTAAGCATTTTTCTGTTCACCTTCCGTGGTTTCTCTTTTCTCTGATAGTTTTTAGGTGTAGTATATTTTCTTATTACTAGACTACAAACATTCCCTCGAGAAAAACCTGGGCGAAGCCGGGTACATCCGCTAGTATATTCATATATTTACCTAGGTTTCGATATATGAGATAACAAACCTTATTATTTGTACACATTTATGTCTCACCGCGGGCTATTATTCATGCTACAATATTATCCTATTAAATTTTGTAAGTCTAAATAATATAATAAACCCTAATATATATAATACAGTTATCAGCGTCATGCACAATTCTTTCTTAATTCTGTCACCGTTTGCTTTTGGTTCGATTCCCGGCCGATGCATTTTTTTTTAAACTCATTTATATATTATACAAGAATGACATCCACGGCGCCAATTTATAATTGTAACGAAGAGTATTTGAATAAAAGCATTTAATCGGGTAAACCCCGGGCGTTGCCCGGGTCATTCGGCTAGTATATATACATATTTAATTAAAAAGGCATATTTTAGATCAAATCAGTTGGATGAACGCCAACCTTTATCAAGGTAATATAACATATTTTTTAATGTGTGTCAATAACAAACTCAGCGCCACATAATGTTAATAGAATTAAGTTTAAAAAAAAAATATTTTTGCCCATATTTAATGGGGAGAAAAATTGATACATATATTTTTTTTTGAGAATAGAGCAATCCATAAATAAACTTTAATTAAAAAGGCATATATTGGATCAAAATATCATTTTTAACGTTTTGTGCGAGACTACAATGTCAGTATGCTGTATTTCTGCTTATATCCCTCAATGTCTGTATGAAATAAATACTATATAAATAATATGAAATAAATGTATCAATGAAATAAAATTTAAGGTTATAAAAATAAAACGCACAAAATGAATGATAAAAGATTAAGAGAAAGTATATAATACAAAATGGTAAATATGGTAAAATGAATCGTACCAGGAAAATAATATCTTATTGAATGAAAGATGAGAGGAAAAAAAATGAAGTTAGTTTATTGACTGAACGTATAATGTGACGCTAAGGTTGAAAAGGGGAAAGGGGTATCTGAGCATGTTTCTGCAAAGTAGTATCCCAAGCATTCTGCAATGCAATGCGAACTTGTTTAAGTGAGGCATTGTTTTCATTAACAGAAGGCCTAAGATACTCCGTCTGCATCATTAGCTCAGACAGTGAAAAGAGGTGGGAAGATTGATGGAGGTAAAAGGGAGAGGTAGAGGTAAGAGGGGTAAGAGGGATCCCTGTTGTCCATAATGATTGTGCCCGGTTGAATTATGAAAAAAAAAGTGAAAAGTTGAAAAAATGGTGAATTGATATGATGAGTAGGGCGATGAGAAAAAAAATAAAAAGATCGCGCTGGATATCCTGAACTCACTATTGGGAGTGGGTATAGCGAGGAAGGATTGTTCCAGTCGGATTAATCAATGAAAAAAAAACAAAAATGTTCGGCGAACTGGAATCCCTTGGAGGGTATTTGGACGTTTGAAGGGTGTGGAAAAGAAGAGGTGGATGTAAGAGATTTATTGCTGTCAATTTTGATTGTGTCCGGCTTGTGTGGTGAAAAGAAAAAGTTAAAAAATGAAAAAATGATGAGCCGGACGATGAGAGAAAAAAAAATTTAACTGGGTCTCTTGAGCTCACTATTGGGAATTATATAGCGAGGAAGGGTCTTCTAGTTAGTTTAATCAATAATAAAAAAAGAAAATGGCTGACAGAACAATAATCTCTTGATGGATGTAAAAAGTTGGGAGGAAAGGTTCATGGGATAGAGTTAGAGGTTGTAAGGGAAGCGTCAAAAATAACATTTTGAAAATCTATTAAGAAAAATAAAATGATAAATGTTTTATCTGTTTAAGAAATATTATAAATATTGTTAGCTGTAAGTTTTTTAAAATGGTGCCTAAAATAGTTGAAGTTGTAAAATGCTAAGTCTAAACATGATGAGAAAAAAAATTAAAATAAAATAAAAATATTAAAGGTAATAATATATAAAGGGTTGATTGGTAGTTGAAGGCATTAATGTTGATGGTTAATAAACAAAATGATATTATCGATTAATATTGAAATGCTTTATCTACATCTGTAAGTTAAAAAACAAAGTCCAACACCACAAAACTAGTAAAACTGTAAGTCTATTTACAAATAAATGAGAGAAAAGCTAGCAAATCTATTAAATGGGAAATAATTTGGGGCACAAAAATTAGTTACTAGAATAATATAAAGATAAAGGGGAGTAGTGGTGACACATTGATATAATATTATAAAACTACAAAAAATATATAAGAGGAGTACATAGGAAGGATAAATTTAAAGTAAACACACACAATAGCGAGAGTAAATATTTGGGAAAGTTGGTATACTAGTTACAGTTTTTTGTTACTTAAGGTGCCTTAAATATTTACAACATAGTTTCAGGGATGTAATACAGGAAGGAGGAGAAGTAGAGGTAATAAAAGTAAAATTAAAATATAAAAGAAAATTGACTTAAGCAAAAGGTTTGCGATAGGTAGTGACGCAGTGAGGAATAAAGGAAGAAGGCCTGAATTGGTTTCTGCAAAGGACATCTCAGGAGTCCTGCCCTGCAATACGAGCTTAGAAGCGAAGTATTGTTTTAAGGGTTCAGCAATCTCAAGATGCTATGTAAGTAGCATTAGATCTGATGGGCAAAAGGCGTGAAGATCGAAGGAGAGGTAGGCAATGGGAGAATATGGGAAAGAAAATTCTTCTGAGAGAGGTTAAAAAGAGATGGTGGCTCAAGAGCTGCGCTGCTGTCGGTGATTGAACTCGACCAGATGAAAAATAAAAGTAAACGAAAAATGAGTGGGCGCATCGTGCTGATGATGGCCTGGGTCGAGCGTTAGAGAAAAAAAAATATCCCGCTGGTTACCCAAGCTCCCCGTGTGGAGTTAACATGGGGAGGAAGAGTGTACCAGGTCGATGAATCATTAAAAAATAAAAATTAAAAAATGTTGACGAGCAGGAGTCTCAGGAACCGTTGAAGAGGTTAGAGGATGGAGGTAGATTGTGAAAACAGGGCTCGACTGTTGCCATTGATTGATTGAACCCGAGTTTGAGGAAAAAATAATGAAATAAAGAATGCTGGGACGGTGACCCGGGTGTAAATAAAATTTAATAAGCCATGGGTTTTCCTGAACACACCATCAGGATGGGATGGCGAGGAAGGAGTAGTCCACTGGGACAAATCAATAAAAAAAAGTCGGCAAACAGGAACTCTGCGATGGACGAGGGGTGGTTAGCATGAAGGCATAGAAGGCCAATGGAAAATGATCAAGAGACGAGAGAAGTATGGAAGGCAGAGTTGGAAGGATCAAGATATAAGAAGGGACAGTTGGCATAAGGCGTCACTGTTAAAACAAATTTTTTAAAGTTAAATTATCTTAGACGTAGGCCATGGAAAATTAAAACAAATGATGTCAAAGAATATAAGGTTTCAGGTGATGTTTATATAGGTTGGCTAATGGTTTTAACTGTTTAGGGATGGAAGGAAAAGAAATAGCTTAGTGTAAAAGAAATTTCCTAAAATATATGGAATGATTCTAAAATATAAAATGGCATACATCAAGGATCGTAAAAATATAAGTGAATAAGATTTTAAAATATAGTAAGTATTTAGGTTAGTGTGTTCCCCACGTGATGCAATGCTTACAAACGCAAATTAGATGATGTTTGGAAAAGTCAAAAGTGGTAAATAAATTGAAATGCCATTATGATTTGTTTTTTATTTTTCTTCTTAATTATAATTTCAAAGACGTCTCACATGGTGAGAGAGAGAAAAAGGAAAACGAACATATCAAAAGTAGTAAAATGTTACAAATAAACTTATAATGGATATTTGAAGGTTTAGAGTGACGCAGTGGTAAAAAGAGGGGAAGTCTGAGTTGAATTTTGCAATGGCGTTCGGCAATGCAATACGTGTCTGTGTAAGTGAGGTATTGTTTTCATTGACCGAACTGCTAAGACTTTTCATAATCAACATTAGATCAGACAGGGGAGGTAGGTAAGTTGAAAGTGGAGAAATGGGAAAGGTGGAGTCAAGAGTTGTCTGTTGCCAATGATGATTGAGCTCGGATTAAAATTGAAAAAAAAAAGTAATAAAATGGTAAAATGATGGTTGTGATGATGATCCGAGCGTTGAGAGAAAAAAAAAACTCGAACTGGTCGCTTGAGCTCACTGTTGGGAAATGTACAGCGAGGAAGGTAGAGCCAGCTGGTTGAATCAAAATAAAAAAAAATAAAAGTTTGTTTGGCGAGCAGGAGACTCTTGACTGCGGGAAATATGGAAGGTAAAGGGTATTGTTGCCAATGATGATTGAACAACCCGACATAGTTGAATGTAATGAATGATGTTGTCGGTGATGTATAAAAAAAAATAATAATAATCTTTGGATTTCCTGAACTCGTTATCGGGAATTGTATACCGAGGAAGGATGATCCAATAGATGAATTAATTTAAAAAATAATAAAATGGGTGGCAACAGGAACCCTATGGGAGACTATGAGGTTGAGAGGAGGTGTGTTAAAGAGGTGTGAGTAAGTGGTATAGGATGGGAAGATAGGATTGAGGGAGAGAGGCGTCAATATGAGAAAATAATAATAATCTAATAAAAAACAATGATATCAGAAATAAGACGATCTTTAGGTATTTTTAAAAATATATAAACGTTATATAAAAAAACTCAAATGATGTTTAAAAAGCTTGAATTTGTACGTTTTAGAATCTATATATGCTGACAGATGAAAAAATAGTCGAATAGTAATAATTCAAAAGATTGCTGATGGTTGAATATTCTAAGATATAATGAGCAATGACAATAATAACTATATAATAACTATATAATAATGTTGGCTTGGATTGTTTCTAATGGCTGAGTGGTCGAGGTATAGAAAAATAAAATAAAGACATATAGCATACAAATATAAAAAAGGTGATAGCTTGATGGATGGCATTGGCGAAGATGTTTTGTTCTAATATTGATAGGGGGAATTTTCAATTTTGGGATGTTAATTGTCCTTTCAGGAGGCCAAGATGGCGTCTCCTTTGGTCTCATGTACAGGATCGATTTTAGAGATGATGGGGACCTAATTTTTAAAACGAGTTGACAAAACGATAAACTATCCTATAACATTATAAAAATAAGATTTGCTATAAAAGGGATTTTATATAATTTTCCTATCCATTTCAATCTGGCAGGTTATTTGGTGGACACGATAGTCTAGTATTCCGGTGTGCCAATAGCACGTGTTTCAAGTACAGGTGTACTGGAACTGGAGTCAATATGGCCGCCATTGTGGGGGCTATAGATGACGCACCGCGCGTCGGTAATAAAAACAAACAGGAAATGACAATCGCTGTGCCTAATTGTTTTTCTTTCCTGTCGTCTCGAGCTTCTGGGATTCTCTAGGTGAAATAACCTTAGTTTTCCAGTAAGTTTTGCGTTAAGATGTTTTTCAGGCAAATCGTTAGATTGGGGATTATTAGCGGTGATTAGGTTTAGAAAAATTATAAAATAATGAATTTACGAAATTTTCTAAGAGAAAAGGTTATGGCATGGGTACAAAATTCGGTAGAGTTTCGTAAATAACAATTTAACACAGGCAGGAATGAAATGCAATGGGGTATGGAAATTTTATGGTATGATATTAAATTTTCGCATATTGCATTTATAGTTGTATTTGTAATTGTGGGAGAAATGGGAGGCACATTTTGAGATGAGATAATTTAAAATTGATATTTATAAATATACAAATCTAGGACTAGTTTTTAAAACTTTTAAATATTGAGAAATATCAATTGGAATAGCAATAGGTTAAGTAAAATAAAGAGCGTAATAAATTTAATTATTAATACTATGGCCATAAATAAGGTATTAAAAAAACGCACAAATAAGTCTAGAAAAGATGATTCGAGTAATTAAAATATAATATGATTTTTTATGTAAAATTGAAAGTTGCATATTTGGATAATGCCATTTTAGGTGAATTTAAGAAAGGCATGTAAGATTACTAAATTGGCAAAAATGCGTGATTGAATATTTTTAATAATAAAATTGAAAATGATGAATTAAAATTTATAATTTGATAAAAATAAAGTAAAAATGATAAATGAGAGTGTGAACGTTTTAAAATTTGAATAAAAATGTTATAAAAAAGGTTATAATTGATTTTAAAATGCTTAAAGTGAAAATATAAGAATAAAATTTATGGGGAAAATGGCAGAAACAAAGTATAAAGTACCTTGAAATGGCTGATGCTGGCTGGAGTTGATCTCTGGAGATGGTTGTATGGAAGAATGCTGCTTGTTGCGTGGGATCCGTCGAAAGAGGAGATGAGGGCTTCCTCCGCACGAGGCACGGCTAGTCCCCGAATGGCGTCTGTTAGGCGGCCTACTAGGTCTTCGCGGTGGGGCTGCATGTTGGTGAAGGCATCCGCGACGTATTCGTCTCCGACCTCCGTCATCCTCTGCATGCTGCTGTCCTCAGTTATCCTGTCGACTTTAACGGGTTCTGTAGTAATCCCGAGCAAGCCGATGTGGAATGTACTGGGCAGTCGTGGTTGTGGGTGCGTGATGGGATTCCCGCACGGGGACAACAAGAGACAGAGGCAGGTCTAGATGGTAGCTTCAAGAAGTAGAGGTAGACCACGGACGAAGGCAGTCGAACCACGGGCGTCACGGATGCTCTAGCCTACGCGGATAGAAGGGGGGGGGGTGAGAGATCTGTCCGACCGTATAACGGCGTCGCTCTGAAAACAACTAACTGTGTCCCATTTCTGGGCTCTTTTATATTGGACGCCCGCATATGGCGGAGAGTCCTGATTGGTTCCTGTAAAATCACGCCACCTGTCAGGCGCCGTGTTGTTTATCACGTTTGGCCACCTGTTGACGGGGTGATCGAACTCATTATCATAAACACCTATTCGTCTGGGTTATGGCGTCGTCTGGCTACCTTTACCTCTTTGTTTTATTTGTCATTTCCATTGTTATACAAGGTCGATACATATTTTATATAGATATGGGGTTATAATAAATATTAGAAGAAGGTTGTGATCTATCTAACTCAAAATATACTACATATATATATATTATGTATGAAGACTCCAGTGCCTATATATCCGATATTATTTGAAAAAGAATGTTGTTAAAAGCCAAACGGGTTGTTAAATTAATGAAAGCCTATATTAATTTAATTTTCCATATATTATAGATATTAGACAATATTGTATATTATTCAAAACTACATACAATATAGTATAAAATAATTAATAACAAAAAAGAGGAATATTTAATATATAACAATCCAAAATGATATACAGCAAGATTCATTTCGAATTATAGATATATCTCAGAATATTACTCATCATGTGATCTCTGTAATAAATTGTATATAGTTGAAAAGTCAAATTTTCTTACTGAGTATTTCACACGTTTTCTGTGAATGTGGCTTCTTGTTAGAGAAATATGGGGCGTGAGGAGAAAAGTATAATGGATGACCCAGAAGAAATGGGGAGAGGGAAGGTGTTATTCATATCTAATAGCGAAATAATCAGAATAGAGGTGTAATAACTGGAGATGTATTAGCTTATTATTCCAGCGGATGTCCTGGGCTTATACAGAGCAGCCCCATACATTATCTACAAATATACATATTATATATTTATATATGTGTATATTATTCTCTATATTGGTTTGGATAGTAGGGAGTCACTCTGTCTATCTATGTATATAGAATACGATATGTACAGGTTACAATATGTATATGAGAAATGTATTGTTAACATAAATATTTTTACACATCACTTAGAAATTATTTATTATAGTTTTCTTTTCCCTTTTTAGATTAAAATATACACTGAGACAATATTTATCGTATATTTATGATAATATTGGGTTCCTTATTTAAATATATTATAATATTAGTTCATATATATTTTTTAAATATTTGTTCATTTATTATCAACATATATTAACGGAAAAAAACTTAAGAAAATTTCATATTTTGTTGTTCCCGATCGTCTCATTTTTTAAGAAGGCAGAGGCAACTTTGATTACAATATTTTTCTTCGCTGTAAGGAAATTTTAAAGTTTGACCTATGTGAGAAAGAAGAAATAGGGTTTTAGAGTTTCATTATACAGTAGAACTTGGATAATTCGAACTTCTTTAATTCGAAAACCTCTTTAATTCGAATATTTATCTTGGTCCCTAGAAGCCTTAAGCCTTTATTCAAAACATCTTTAATTCGAATTTTTGGATAATTCGAATTTTTTTATGGTCCCTTGGGGTTCGAATTATCCAAGTTCGACTGTACTTAGTTTGACCATTTACACGCAAATATTCAAATAAGATATTGCATTGTGTTATGTAATAAATAAAAAAGAACATTTCAAGGTAGATCATAATAATTTTGAAAATAGAAAAATCCATAAATAAATAGTTAATTAAAAAGGAATACTTTAATCTAATATATGCCTTTTAATTAAAAATTATAATAATTCGGAATATATAGGGACAGCGAATTATTAACTTCAGCTTCTTTCAACTGATCCGTTCATCAATTTAGTGTTTGCCATCAAACGCATCCCTATTTATGTTTATATCTTCAACTAATAAATGACTTATGTGAAAATATCATTTTTATCAAATCATTTAACATGTTATAATAATCGAACTGTAATAGTTACAGCCAATTATTTTTTCAACAAAAAAAAATTCTTCAAAAAAAAAGAGGATCCATACACGTTCATCCGATCAATCATTAACAAAGAAGAACATTCTGGTACATTTGGAGATTGAAAAAAAAAGCATTAAGTAAAAACTGTTATCGAGAAATACAATTGGAAATGAGCGGTGTCCACTAATGGATTCGAAGAATCTTAACGACACAATGAACTTTGCTAATTACTCTGATAATGACGGTACGCTCAATTTTCTAATCACTCTTGTTAACTCGCTTCGACAATCCAACCTTGGTTATATAAAACATTGCTATCGATATATATATATATATATATATATATATATATAAAAACAATATAAAAAATAATAAAGGTGGTTCAGGTTTTGATATTAAAAATAAAGAAAGCATCTACTGACTACGAGCACATGTGCTTTTTAGATGGCAGAGCGCCATCTAGTGGAGTAAAAATAAACTAAACGTTTATTTAGCTTGCTCCGTGATATTTGGCCAACCCAATGTCTTGATAAATCAAGAAAAGCCATCCACGAATGCGTTTCGCGATATTGGCGCTCGTCAGCTTGAAGTAGGCTGTAACCACTGCGACCAAAAAGATTTTTGGTCCCAGAGGCTTCTTGAGAATTCAAAAAATGGGTATTTAAGGCCAAATTTTCGTAAAGACGCTTAACACATGAAAAAACAATATAAAATAAATATATATATGTATTTTAAAAAGATGCATATATTAGATTTCTAATTATTTTATTTTTCCAATATTTCGAGGGGCAACTCGCCTCTCTTTATCGAAAATGTTTGTTTTTCACTAGAACATGCGCGCACGCGTACACCACTCTCGTTCTACAAGGCCAATGAATCTTTGATTTAACAATTGTATTCAGTTTATATACAGCAAATGATTATATTAATATTATAGGTTATTATTTAATCTATGAAATATAGAGCGATTTATATAAAATATTGGAACAATAAAATAATTAGAAATCCAATATATGCCTCTTTTTTATATATAATTTTAATTATGGATTGCCAAATCTTTTCAAAATATATATATGTCATAATTTGTATATAATTAAATGCAACCCCGACCCACTATGTATGTACCATGTATGATTTTCGAAGACTTAATAAAGAACAAGGTAACTGGAGGGAAGCAAGTAGCATTAAGATATAGGAAGTAGACCTAAGGCTGGCACGACTATTCTGGGCACCCCTGTGTCAATATTGCAGGGGCAGAGACCGGACGTCTCTAGTGACCGCAGAAGTTATTTTAGCCAAGATACATTCAATACTTCCTGACAAAACAGGGCGTCTCTAGTGACCAGAAGTTATAAATGTTAAAGCTAGCATTCAATACTTCCTGACGAAGCAGGATGTATTTTGATAGCCGCGGAAGTAAATAAAGTCAAATAAACACGAGACTTCCTGACCCAAGCCGGGCGTAACTAATATCAAAGGAAACCGCGGGCCAATCAAAAGACAGTACCTTAAGTAGGTCAACCAATAGAAAAAGATCATGTGACATCTCTCGACCAATCAGAGAGAAACTGAGGCTTGGTGTTAAATCGGAAAACAAGAATGAGTAGTTACGCTTGAGCTCTCATAGGAACAACACCTACAGGGTTCACTGGCTCTCGCCGAGTTCGGACAGTGCTCCTTCGCTTCCAACAAGGTAACATCTACTCTAGAGATATCTCTCTCCGCTCATTTCATCATCGCCATGTGATCAACTAATTAATAAGTCAAATCGCTCAACTCTTCTCAAGCTTTCTTCCCTCCAACACAGTTGCCTCTTATTTTCCAACTCAATCACGTGTCCTGATTATTCCTAACTGTATGCTGCAACTTCCACTCAAACGACTGCGCTTCAACCAAATCTCACCATTCGCATCCAACAACAAGAAACCCCGCAACGATATTGCCACAGAACGGTTAAGTCGACAGGATAGTGAGATGGAATTAAATCAGGATCCCACAGGCGTAAAGTCGGACGGCCCGATGGAAACAACAACGGAAGGGAGGCAGGAAGTAAGAGAGACGAGCGAGACAACTGCGCCCCTAGCGGACGCCGTCAATCAGCTGTCAACGCTTCTGACCCGGGTAAAAATTTCTGATGGAGCGGAATCGGCGATCCCGCCTTTCGACGGCACATACAGCGCGACACAGTTTTTCCAGACGTTCGACCGAAAAATGGAAGACGCATCCATGGGAGAACAAGAAAAATTACTGCGCCTACCAAACTACCTGGTGCGACAACCCCTGGAACTCTTCAGGAAACTTCGGCTGGCCGACCGGAATTATTTCCAGGTGAGACAAATCCTCCTAGATCTCTACCCTGAGTCAAACGAAGCGTCCTTTGCGAAATATTTCGCCATGAAACTCACTGGACAAGCCAACTTAGAGACCTACTACCGGGAGAAAACCGCCATGGGATTGCAACTAGGACTTCCACAAGAGGTGATCCTCGAGACGCTGACAGAAGGACTGCCATTCAACGACCAGCGCCTAGTCCGCGTAGTACCTCCCGAGAACCTAGGAGAATGGTTCCGACTGGTACAGCGGATCCACGGGCCCAGTGTACCGGCAACGCGATCCAGAGAAGATCAACCACCCACAATGTCGGGTCCGTACCACAGCACACCCCGACGCCCAGGTGCATGGAATGCACCTCTTCCGCCGTCCAATTGCAAGTTCTGCGGCGCGAGACACTGGCATAGCGAATGCCGACGTCGACCAGTCCCGACGATCCACGAAAAAGTGCGGACGGTGCAAACAGTCCCAAAACAACCAGCCCCGATTCCACAACAACCAAGTCAAGCCAGGGACACCCCAGCCGAGCAGCCCTTTCGAGACTGAGGTAGGATCCCTAAACCAACTGACTGTCAAACTTTTTCTAACCCCTAATGTATCATGCCCCTTTTTAATTGATACAGGCGCCAGCCTGAGTATAGTGCCATATAGTATTTATCATATGCTAAAAACCCACCTGCCTAATTTAACCCTTGAGGGACAGTCACTACACCTCCAAACCCTAAACGGATTTGCAAAAACCATGGGTAAACTAGCTATCCCACTGACAATAGGACAAATATCACGAAAGGAGTATTTCCATGTAGTAAATGCACCATTGCCATTCGGAATTCTTAGTATCAATAGCCTCCATAAATTCAGATTAACCATAGATTTTAATAAATGCACTATACTCCAGCTGGGCGCCCCATTGTCTACCCTTTCCTACCATTTTAATCATGTGTCCAATGTATGCACATACTGGCAATGTCAGGCGATGTCACAAAAAATTTTCCCCACATCCCAACTATCCGCCTATGACAACCATTGCGTGCATTCATTGAGAAAACCCCACTTATCTACATGCCCCTTTTTCACTAAAGCCAATTGCCCTTTTTACATGCCCTCAAATAATCAAACCACAACAACTTCAACTTATGAACCTGTCCAAAACGCACCCACACAGCGGGATAACTCGCATACCAAAAACCTAGGTGATCACACACCGTTACACAACTCTCACATGACCAACCCACACAACGAACTCGACACTCACACTAATACACAACAAAACCCTTTACCCCATGCATACTACAACACAACACCTAACACTCACTATACACCACAGTTCACAACACTTCTACAAAGGTACACTCACATTTTTTCACAGGACAAATTCAACGTACCATGCTTACGTATTCCACCAGTAAAAATACCCACGAATTCCGAAAAAATAATCACCATACGTCCATATCGTGTTCCGATATGTGACCAACAAGAAATCCGTAACCAAATACAACAAATGCTGGAGAACGGCATCATAGAGCAATCTTTTTCACCTTTCTCGAGCCCTGTCACCCTCGTCACTAAGCGCGACAAAACCAAACGGTTTTGTATCGATTATAGGAAGGTGAATGAGCTAATCAGCTCTGATGTCCATCCCCTCCCGAGAATCGAGGATATCCTAGACCGCCTCGCACAGGCCAAATATTTTTCCACGGCCGACATATCCTCTGCGTATTGGCAAGTCCCAATACACCCCGATTCTCGACCACTGTTAGCATTTGCCACCTTTGAAGGATTATACCAACCCACTCGATTACCTTTCGGGTTAAAAACCAGTCCTCAGATTTACGAACGAGCCATAAGTCAGGTCCTACAGAGACACGGACTTGACTGTGTGGCACATTACTTTGATGATTTCATCATTTACTCCAACACATTGGAGGAACATCAAAACCACCTGCGACAATTTTTCGACTTTTGCGAAGCGGAGAAGTTACAACTTAACTTCGCAAAATGCGAATTTTTTAAGCAATCCATAAATTTTCTAGGTTACACCATCACAGCTGGTACAATTACACCACTTACACGCAATACCGACATCATCCACGCCATTAAACAACCACACAACCGAAAAACACTACAATCCTTCTTAGGCGCTGTGAACGTCTATAACAAATTCATTCCGGAATACGCTCGCTTGCGAGCACCACTCAACAATCTCCTCAAAAAGGACGTCGTGTGGAACTGGAATGAAGCTTGTCAAGAGGCGTTCATTGACCTGAAAGGAAACCTCACACAACACCCCATTTTACACCTTTACAAAGAAGGTCTGCCATGCCAAGTGTATTGCGATGCATCCACCCTCGGTATAGCAGGCATTCTCAAACAAGTTCACCCTGACGGAAACGTATATCCAGTTCAATATTTCAGCCGAACATTGCGCCCACACGAGAAAAACTACTCCATCTCTGAACTTGAGTGCTTAGCAATCGTTGAGAGTGTGGAGAAGTTTCGCATCTATCTTATGGGCAGAAAATTTACAATATTTTCTGACCATCACGCATTGCAGTGGTTGAAAACCATCAAGAACCCGTCCGGTAGACTGTTTCGATGGAGTTTACGACTATCGAGTTACGAATATGAGGTCCGCTACATAAAGGGAAAACTACAATATGAAGCAGATCTCTTGTCCCGTAACCCGTTTTGTGGATTCTTGGACGCCACCCTTATCAAGACCCACCAATCCCCTCCATCGAAAGAGTCTAGTTTGACCATTGATCATAATGGATTACATACAGTTTCCCGAAAAGGTGTAACCAAGATTATACTTCCAAAACCACTCATACAACAACTCTTACAAACAGTACACACACAATACAATCACCCCGGTATTTCCCAAATGTCACGAATTATCTCCACACAATATTACTGGCAAGGTATGTCAAAAGATATTAAACAAAAAGTTAAGACCTGTCCCACCTGCCAATTAACAAAACGTCCAGTAGGACCCACTTACGGAGAATTAAGTCAACCTCCGGAATCTAAAGAACCCTTCGACCTTTTATCTCTGGACACCATAGCAGGATTTGCCAAATATGGCAACACCAAGATATACCTCCATGTGGTAGTCGATCATTTTTCACGCTACGCGTGGGCTTTTCCATCTAAATCCACCAGTACCACCACCTACCAACAGGTACTTAAGCGAGTATTCCAGGATGGTTCTCCAAAACGCCTTCTTACGGATAGAGCCCCTGCCTTCACTTCACCCAAATTTCGTAGTTTCCTACTTAATAGAAATATTCACCCATTGCTCACAACCAGCAACAATCCACAGGCCAACGGCCTATGTGAACGCCTGAACGCCACCCTCACGGGAAAACTGAGGTTATTACACCTAGAAAATCCTAAGGTCGCGTGGACCAAGTTGGTCAAGAAGGTTACACTTATATATAACAAGACACCCCACTCTACCACAGGTTTTCCACCCATATACTTAATGTTTGGTATCCTACCCCCAGAAATCTCTAATCATAACACACCATACCCAGATATCGACAAAGCTAGAAAAATTGCACACACACGCACACAAAACAAACATTTACAAGACAAAAACACTTATGACCAACGACACAAGCAACCACATTTCGAAGTAGGTGATCTAGTGTTAGTAAAATTATATCACCACCCAAATACAGGGAAACTTGCGCCATATTTCACAGGACCTCACACAATATTAGAAATTATTTCACCAAATGTGGTCCGCATAGATCGACCAAATCAACCACTTCAAAGAGACACTGACACAATCCACGTCAACAAACTTAAACTGTATACAGAAAAAATCCATTATATATCACCACCCACCGTTAACACCTATCATATAAAGCACAACCCCAATTACACGTTCCCTTTCAAACATTTAACACCCGAATTATTCCCAACAGAGTCATTAAGGTTCAAACCCACCAGCAGCGAACCTTTCAGGCATTTAGACCCTGCCATTTTTGCAACAAGACGATTTACATCACTCTTCCCCGACGTTGAAAACTGCAAACCTGACAACCAGCTCAATCATATCACACCACTCCCTAAAGATATCAAACAGGAGAACGGCGAACCTACCAATCATTCAAATTCTACAATTCATAAGGTTCAAGCAAATATTTCAGAGTCCCCAGTTACAAAAATGTGGACGAACATGGGGCAATATCCTATCTTTCATCTGATTTTTATCCTTTGTTTATTAGTTCTACCGTACAACTGTATCCCAATTTTATTCATTAATTACCTGTTTATCTATGCCATGCCCGCTCAGAAAATCTTCGAACTACAAGAGGTAGTTTTTAATTTAGGACAAGCATTTTTTAATTTTGGACAAACAGTTTTTCATTGTGGACAAGCAGTTCTTCATTGTGGACAAACATTTATAAAACTTCTCATAATTTTAGGAACCATCTTCGCAGAAAATCTAAATAAACTCCGAAGAGATAGCAGTAACTGAAAAGATGACCAAACAATGTCGGAGAAATCATACTCCAAAAACAAGACCCGAGCCACACCCCAAAATAAATAGACGGCAGGAAATGGGAATTTTGAGACACCGCGACAGGGAGTGTAGTCCGCGGCGATAAATTCGGCCTCTGTAAACAAAGCGGAACGCCTTCGTCCGATCTCCAATTTCATTCCCTCTCTTTTGCCCGACACACCCCACTTCCGTATCTCTAATTACAATGAGAAGATCCCCTATTGAGGTCAACTGGGAACCTCGCTATGCCACCGATTTTGATTCCAGTTCGAGTCTACATATCGATTTTTACCAACCAATTCCACATCCACGAGACAACACATAGAACTAGCTCACACATTTCTTACACAACCGACTTCTAACATTTTTTCACAACACACACACAAAGACAAAAAATTACACATAAAGGTTATATAGATTTCCATGTCTCCTGTACACACAACATAAACGCACTTGAGGGCTAGAATCACGTTTTTCACCTAAGTGTCGCTACAGACGAGACAAAAATTTTATAGGGCATAATTGAGCAAGTAAAACATTTATAGGGCAAAATGGAGCAACCAATACATGTAGATCAGGGCATGTAGATACCATAGGGTTCAAACCAATACACCTTATTTTTCATATCAATCATTTCCATTATTTTCTCTCAATTAAAATTTAAATATTTAATCAATTTATCAATTTATTCAACTTATTATCAATTTTAATCATTAACTATCATTTTATTTACCAATTAGTTTATATTATCATTTTCACTTATCAATTATCATTCTATTTACCACTTGACTTATATTGCCACAACTCAATTATCAACGAAAACCCACTGGTTTTCGATTAAACTAAAAACATTAAATCACCCTTTGTTGTTGAAACCTTTTTATTTTTCATTTTTTTTTTTTTTCAAACGCTCAACTTTGATTTCGTTCAACTCTTATTTTTATTTTTATTTTGATTTCTCAAAAGACCTTATGAAATTTCCTCGAATTCCTTTCCAAAATTCAAGCAAAAAAGTAATTAGGCATTTTTCCTTTTTTTTTTTCACCATTCAACCAAGCACTCAACTTTGATTTCGCTCAAAAAACTTTTATTTTATTTTTATTTTTGATTTCTCAAAAGACCTAATAGAATTCCTTCGATTTCATTCCCAATTTCGAGCTAGAATATGGTTAGGCATTTTTCTTTTTTTTTTTCTCACCATTCAACCAAACACATTCAATTTTGATTTCATTCAACTACTCTTATTTTATTTTGTTTTGATTTCAAAGCGCCTTATGAAATTTCCTCGATTTCTTTTCTCAAAAGTCGAGCAAAAAAAGTAACTAAGCAGTTGTCTTTGTCATCATGCAACAAAATATTTTTCTTTTTCAACCAAACACATTCAATTTTGATTTCATTCAACTATTTTTATATTATTTTTATTTGATTTCAAAAGCCTTAATAGAACTCCCTCGATATCATTTCTTATCTCGAGTAGAATTCGTTTAGGCGCATTTTCTTTTTGCCCACTATGTACCATAACATTCATTGATTTCTTACAATTAAAAAATTTTTTGATTTCTATTAATTATACTCAACCTATATCATCAACCCCATTCTATCTTACTTTTATGTCACCAGCAATGCTTGTATATAGCCCCTCAATACCCACAACTAATTTTCCCACAAAATTATTTTTCATTTTACAGAATTCTCTCAGGCTAACCCCTTCTTGAATTCTTCACATGTAGGGGGCGCATCTGTCATAATTTGTATATAATTAAATGCAACCCCGACCCACTATGTATGTACCATGTATGATTTTCGAAGACTTAATAAAGAACAAGGTAACTGGAGGGAAGCAAGTAGCATTAAGATATAGGAAGTAGACCTAAGGCTGGCACGACTATTCTGGGCACCCCTGTGTCAATATTGCAGGGGCAGAGACCGGACGTCTCTAGTGACCGCAGAAGTTATTTTAGCCAAGATACATTCAATACTTCCTGACAAAACAGGGCGTCTCTAGTGACCAGAAGTTATAAATGTTAAAGCTAGCATTCAATACTTCCTGACGAAGCAGGATGTATTTTGATAGCCGCGGAAGTAAATAAAGTCAAATAAACACGAGACTTCCTGACCCAAGCCGGGCGTAACTAATATCAAAGGAAACCGCGGGCCAATCAAAAGACAGTACCTTAAGTAGGTCAACCAATAGAAAAAGATCATGTGACATCTCTCGACCAATCAGAGAGAAACTGAGGCTTGGTGTTAAATCGGAAAACAAGAATGAGTAGTTACGCTTGAGCTCTCATAGGAACAACACCTACAGGGTTCACTGGCTCTCGCCGAGTTCGGACAGTGCTCCTTCGCTTCCAACAAGGTAACATCTACTCTAGAGATATCTCTCTCCGCTCATTTCATCATCGCCATGTGATCAACTAATTAATAAGTCAAATCGCTCAACTCTTCTCAAGCTTTCTTCCCTCCAACACAGTTGCCTCTTATTTTCCAACTCAATCACGTGTCCTGATTATTCCTAACTGTATGCTGCAACTTCCACTCAAACGACTGCGCTTCAACCAAATCTCACCATTCGCATCCAACAACAAGAAACCCCGCAACGATATTGCCACATATATGTATTTATTTTATTTATTTCAATTCAAAGCGCTATGTCCCCCTAGGGACACTTGCGCTAAATGTACATACAAATATAACAAAGAAAATATTCAACATGTAAATATACACAGAAAGCGACTTAGAAAGATTCAAAAATGTTATTTACATATAGAGATATTATTTGAATTTTATTTACAGTTACATCATTAAACTTAAAAAATATACATATATACACGCATACACCTATATATTGTTTACAACCATATAATATGTCCAATATTTCCCTGAGATCGTTACATCAAAGACAATTTTTCTTAATGAAGTCCAAAATATATTTACAAAGGAAATTAAATTTTATATATGTGTCCTTACTTGAAATTAAATCACTAGGGCCTAAGGCAATCAAACCGTTGTTGACTCTGTAATCTTGAAAGACAGGGCACTCCAGCAAGAGATGTATTGAAGTTTGTTTCCCCCAATCCACAGAAACATGTCGAATCCCTACAACTGGTGTTGTGACTCATTCTTAATCATCATTAGTGAAGCTTTTTACTAGGGTAATGCACAGTACATAGTTTTGATGCATAATTGAGGTGCCTTTTTTGATACATCAATATTATCTTCACACAACTTTATATTGTATCCTTGCACAATAAACAGCCCTTGCCTCTTCACAAGATCAAACATCTGTTTGGTAAAATACAATATAACGCGGCTGATGATTGTAAAACGAAAAACGATTTTTGTTTAAAAGAAACATTCGCGGTATAATTGCAATTTTCGTTTTACAATCTGTTTGGTAAATTTGACCCGTTTCCTATGCCCTGTGCTGATGAGAACCAATACAAGAAATCATAGTATACAAGATAGATTTTTGTCTTAATTTGCTAAAACTGATGTTGTGGCTTAATATGTATAATCATTAGTAAAGTTATTTGCCATCCTTTCTCTGCTATATAGAAATATTATTACATATTTGAAATATACTAGAGTAGCTTTATAAATATTCAGAGAATTATTTAGAAAATTGGTCTTATGAATTTAAAATTACACAATCCCTGGACACACTTATTTTTCCATTCATCATTACTCTTCACAATTCATCCTTTCATACTTCATCACTAAGGTTAGAAATAGTGGTTATTTCTCCTTAAAATAAAATTACGATTTTTCGTTTAAAAAGTAATATTTGCGGTAAAAAATTGTCTAACATCGTTTTACAATCATAGGCCGCATTATATTGTATTATAAATTAACACAATTTATATACGTGAATTATATGAAAATCATTTTTATGATGAAAAACAGTTTGAAGAAATGTTTCTCCTATTTCATGAACATTTATATATAATGCTTTCAACCTACATGACCTGGTGCAATCTTACCCATGGGATAATAAAAAAGAACATTCTAAAAGAGTTTACTAATATTACTAACTAGCCGAGTGACCCGGGCAACGCCCCGGGTTTACTCGAAGGGCCCGCAGGTGAGAAACTATAGGCATTGGTTCCTATGCCTAAAATATTATTTAAAATGAAAAAAGAAGAAAAATACTAACAAATCAGAAAATAAAAGTGCAAACAACACATCTACACTACTTCAAGAACATGAGAGCACATGCACTGTGTAACCATACGTGTACCATTCGTAAAGACCCTACTTAGGATTAAAATATCTCCGAAGCATAACAATACAACCAACTCATGTTTGCTAAGCAATTTCAGGAAAGAAACTATAGGCATTAGTTGAAGAGTTTAAATAAATATATTTAGAGTGAAAAAATGACACAAATCAGCAAATAAAATTGCAAAAAATGCTACTATATCGCAGATAAGACAACATATAAAAGGAATGAAAATATTTCAAGGACCTCATTAAAACTACATTTCTAGTTTTATATATACAATATAACCTCGATAATTCGACCATGTTTTGTTGTCTTGACCTACAGCCTATCATATAACAAAGTGTAATTCAACACTATCGATAATTCGACCATTTTAAATTTCAACAATTGTTTGTTGCTCAAATATAACTTCACTGCTAAAAAGGTATTACAGAGAAAATGGCTGACATTGTAAATGTACAAAATGTATGTATAGAGCAGGGGAATAATAAATAAAGACCAAAATCAAATTAATTGATAATAAATAGATTATTGCCAAAAAAAAAATACAAAAAATATTTTTTTCTCCTTTCTTATCTTCACTCAATCATATTAGAGTGTCAAGCTTGTAAAGCTTGAAATTAACAACCATCACGATTGGGTGAAGTAGAATACGTCTGCCTTTGTCATCAAGACTGGGGGCACTACTCAGTGGCAGGCCACTGACTTAGCTCCAAAAGAATGTATCCCTGGATTAGGAGCCCTTACAAGGTACTATCAGCCGGGCCAGCTGAGCCCAGGTTTTTTTAGTGAGCTTGTTACTGCTCCCCCTCCTCCTTTTTCATCCTGGCTTGGGACCGGGAAAGGCGGAGTTTTTTTTCTTTCAGGTGAGAAACTTTAGGCATTGGTGAAAAGTGTAAATATATATTCTGGAAATGAAAAAAAAAAATGATAAAATAAATCAGAATATAAATTTACAAACTATATTTCAGAGGAGACGATTTATAATAGGAATTCATTTAAATGACCTCATTAAAAACTACATTTTATATATACTTGGGTTCAACTTTACATGTATGCTATCCAAAGTTCGCACACTTGAAAAAGTCACATAAAGTCGTCTGTGCGTAAACACAGGCTCTTGTAGCAAAGGTTTGGCCTTGAGCCCTCTTTATAGTCATATATTTCAGACATTATACAGTGTGTTCAACTTTGGGTACTGTCAGTATATGTGCTTCAAGGACATGAGAGCACATGCGCTAGAACACCATACCTGTTCCATCGCAAAGATCCTATAGGCATTGGTGAAAGTGTAAATAAATATTTTGGAAATGGAAAAAAATTGCAGATATGACAACATATTAAAGGAATAAATTCATTTAAAAGACCTCATTAAAAACAACAATTCTATATTTTTATATATACAATATAATCTAATTAATTCAACACACGATAATTCGACCATTTTTTGGATGTCTCGACCTACGGCCTATCATATGACAAACTAATTCGACACTTTCGATAATTCAACTATTTTGGAAAATCAAATTTCAACAGTTGATATTTGTCTAAAACCCCTATTATTAACAACATATTAGACTGCAGAGTGCAAAAATGTAGAAAAGTGTATGTATATAATTGTATGCATATATTTGTATGTAAATAATTGTATGCAAATAATTGTATGTATAGATCAATGAGTAAAATAATTTTTTTTTTTGCTTATCCCTAGTACACGTGGTACAGGCCTTGATAATCATGGTGGGTAGAGTAGGCGACTGCTTTAACTGTAAGTACACCACATGTCTAAACATGTGAAAAGCAGTTCGACTTTGCATTTACAAATGTGCCAGAGCCCCGTTTGATTACTTGCGCTTGCTGGTGGGGTTGGACTTTTGCAAGAATCGGAAGCAATTGGAGCATTTTTTTTTTTAATTTTTCAGAAAAAAGTGCCCAATGCGGGAATCGAACCCGGGTCGTAGCGGTCGAAAACCAACGGCTTAGACCATCCTTCCACCAACCCCCAGTAAAATAAGTAAGTAAAAAGAAGACCAAAAATACGTGATAATAATTTATTGAATAACAAATAAAATAAAAAATCTTTCAGGTGAAAAATTATAGGCATTGGTAAAAAAGTAAACAAGAGAAATAGCAATTGGGGTTTTGTGTCTGCGGCGAGTCATATTAGCACGCCTAGCTGTTAGGGGAGTGAGTCTTCCACGGCCTTTTCGAGGCATGACAGAAGACGCTGAAAAAAAAAAGGTAAAATAAGAACCAAGCAGAGGAAAACTATAAAACTGAAAGCCAGGACAGGCATAAAAAGAAAATTCCAAGCATGTGAGGAAACAATTGATGAAAAAAAAAAGGATTCCAAAAAAATACTGCAAAAAAGAAACCAGACACAAAAAGCAACAATTGAGTACACAAATACAGCATCAGCCTATTTATGAGAAGAAAAAAAAAAACGACAGACACAAAAATGGAGCTAAATTTAAATGAAAAACTATAACAGATCAAGTAATCAAATCAGGCATTATGAAAGATACTGTAAAAAAGAAAATCAGACACAAAAATCAGACAAAAGAATAAATGAGATTTTATTCTTTAGTTCATTTATTAAATAAGACACAAAAATGGAGCTAAATTCAAATGAAAAACTATAACAAATTAATAAAAAAAAAATAAGACCTAATCCAAATGTCACCATCATCAGACAAAAGAAAAAATGAGATTTTATTCTTTAGTTCATTTATTCTTTTGTCTGATGCTGTTGCTGAAACGTCACACACTATTAAATTATTTGGATTAGGTCTTATTAATGAGAAAAAAAAAGATGCCAAAGAGAGATGAAAAGATGCCAAAAAAGATAACCAGATACAAAAATTGTGCTAAATTCAAATGAAAAACCATAACAAACACTTATAAAAGATAATTATTATAGAATAAAAGTAATAATTCAATCTACAATTCGAAAAATAATATAACCTCAGCCTATTTATGAGAAAAAAAAACGTTGCCAAAGACATTAGGAAAGATACTGCAAATAGAAAACATACACAAAAATTGAGCTCTATTTAAATGAAAAACTATAACAAAGTACTTACAAATTATAATCATAATCAAATGAATCAGAAATATATATTATAAATAGCGAACCCGGCCACGCGTTGCTGTGGCTAAATTGTAATATGTTAAATTAACATTATACTAAACTATTCAGTACAGTAAAGTTAATATTCACTTATAAAGATAAAAATGTTTTAGCCGATCTAAAACCCTACGGGATTGAGAATGGAACGTTACGTTGAAATTTGAAAGCGATTTTTTATATATATCGATAATATAGCCCTTCATTGTAATCATTGATTATAATCACTGCATTAATAAATGTCAGTGAACTCGTTTATATGTATTGTTTTTTGTTTTCGAGATATTCTAATAGAACGTTCTAACATTTTCTGTTAAATATTAATATATGCACAAACACAGAATATAATCACTATGTCGTAATTTCGCTATAATTATTGTTATAAATATTATTCTAAAATAATTCGCCAGAAATCGTCCTGATAGTATACTAAACAACTTCCCAAAGTTTCATGGCAAACATCTAAAATAAAATAATACTTTTAATACTTTGCTACAATATTAAAAAGGGCTTAGGTGTTTAAAATGTAAAATGTGCTCCAAATAGTATTACATAGAGCCTTCATAACAAACATATTTAAAATAAACCAATCAAAATATAATAATGCTGTAAAAACAGACCTTTCTACAATAATATAAAAGAAACGAAAATAAAAAAAGACACCCACGCTGAGCCTCGAACCTAGGTTTGTTACAAATATTATTAAAAAATTGTGTATGTTAATTTTTATTTTAAAAAGCCTACATTTTAAATAAAATAATATTTTTAATAATTTGCTACAATAATATAAAAGAAATGAAAAAAAAAAACACCCACGCTGAGCCTCGAACCTAGGTTGGGAGGGTACGAAGCTGTGTACCTAACCTATAGGCTAAACTTGACGTTACAAATAAGCTCATGCGAGGCTATTTAAGGCCATACTTCTGCCGCGAGGGGGCGCTGATTGCGAGTGAATCTACGTTTTATCGTAAATAAAAATGCAACGAAAGGTTATTTCTAAAGAGTAATTAGCCAGAAACCATCCCGGTAGTATACTAAACATCTTCCCAAAGTTTCATCACGATTGGTTGTAGTAATAAGACAAAAGAACGCATTTTAAAACAAAGGAGTTGATGATGATAAATGCAAAAAATCTACGATTGTAAAATAGATTAAATTGAAAAATAAAAATAACTGTTAACATTAGGAAAATAAAAACAGGCCTATCATACGAAGAAAAAAATAACGAAAATTTTGGTATATAGATCGTTATGTGTAGTTCAGAATCTTCGGAGGAGATAGCTCAGGACTTTACAATGGAAAACTCTGTTACGGTATTATCTATATAGATACTAATTTACTAATACCAAATTTAGTAATACCAATTTGGATTATTAATGTGCATCATTATCAAAAGCTGAAAACAGCGATCTTCCTCATAAAGATAGAGGCTGCCTGGGGCCGGAATTCATAGTTCTTTGAATTAAAGATACTTCGGCCAGTTAATCTTTAAAAAAACAAGATTTAATGGCCGAAGTATTATTAATTTAAAGACGATCTTTCCATTAGTTTTGTAATCTCTCTCTGATATGACACTAATTCAAATATTTCTAATTTTTAAAACAAGTCTATGTAGATATAAATTCAAATACCTTTGCCCAAATACTCGAGAAAGAGAAGAAATAAAAAGTATTGTGGATAAGATACGTTCCTGAGTGGATTCCACTCCTCTATCAAAATATATATTGAATTATTTCTTTTTAATTATAGGAAATCCAATTGTTTTCAAAGAAGAGTGAAGCCCAATCAATTGTATTTCTACTACCAAACACAACTGCCGGGGTAAACAAGATCTTGAAGAATTCCGACAATTTCTTCGTTCAGAGACAAAATTAAAACTTGTCCAGACCAAGGGATTTGTACTATCCGTTGAACATTGTCTCACATATTCCAAATTTATAATCTGTCTCTCTTTCTTATCTTCTTAATATTAGCTCTATGATTATATTCTTTTATATTTATTTATATACATAATATATATATTTAAATATGTTTGAAAATTGAGCAATCCATATATTAAATTATTTAAAAATGCTTATTTTGGATCATATATTTTTATTTTCCAATATTTCGAATGACAACTCGCCAAATTTCTTTGAGGAACAAGATTGTTTTGAGATGCTCGCGTATCAATTCATATCATTGCACATACTTGTGAATTGATACGCGAGCATCTCAAAACAATCTTGTTCCCCAAAGAAATTTGGCGAGTTGACATACGAAATATTGGAAAATAAAAATATATGATATAAAATAAGCATTTTAAAATAATATTTAATTATATATTAAACATATACCATATAAATTTAAATTTTTATTGATTGACATTTATTTTGAATTTAATAATTATTTTCATATTATTTGGCCAATTCTGGAATAATTAAAAATCAACGAATAGTTGATATTTTTTCCGATAGATGGCTTAAGCCATCAGTAACTTCCAGTTGCACGATAAGGAGATGTATTTTTCTTAATTTTATTATATGTCAAAATGCACTCTTCTACGAAATTTTAAAGATGATTTTTGTTTTGAAAAAGATGACAGAAATTCCATTGAAATATTGAAAATTTCAGAGAAGTAAAAATCCTCTGCAATATATATAAATGATAAATAAATCGAATTCCGAGGGTGAATTTGTTGTTTTATTTTATATTTTCATCTCAATTTTCAGGTATTACAAACTTTTCTATAGGATTAAAAAAGGCATCTCCTTATCGTGCAACTGAAAGTTGCTAATGGCTTGCGCCATCTTTCGGAATAAATATCAACTATTCTCGTTGATTTTTAATTATTCCAGAATAAGGAGTTGCCTTTTTTCATAATATATGAACCTTATCCCAGTACAATATCACATTTGTACTATTTTTTCTCTTTCTATAGGAGTTTATGATGAAGTATATATTTTAAGAATAATATTCATTTTATCATATACTCCTGTAGAAGGGTTTTTGATACTCGGAAGATTGAGATGAATATCAAATAAAACAATAAAGTGTTCTTTGGAAGCCGTTTTGTCTATTATTTTTAAAATATGTGGATATAGCTTAATTATATATCATATATTTATTATTATATGCAATTCTTCTGTCCTCAAAGCCTATGTCCATAGTTCATCTAAAATCCCATTTCAAAAGCCTAGCATCAGTATCACTATGAAAGGAAGATAAAAAAATGCAACCTAACAGCGGTCTGGTAGATTAAACTGGCGAAAATGCTGGGAGGGTTCACCACTGATGAGCCAGGCCCTCCATTTAATTTTTCCATTGCAGTAAGGGGAATATAAATTGTTTATTTTTAAAAAATAATCATACGCATCTATAATAGTTTCGAATTTTAATAACAGATGGTGCTCTAACGCATCGTAATATAAATCTAATTTTTTAATAGCTGTATTCCAAACAGAAAATTCAGAATCTTAACGATCCAACTCTTTGATACCATACACTGAGCAATCTTCCAAACCAAAAAGCTCTTATTCACGACCCTAATAATGTAAATTATAATTGATTTTAGCAGTTTCATACCTCGTCTCTCAGGATACTATGGAATTCAAGGAGCACCTGTATTGATAAAGGCTATATCCCGACATCTTAGTATACCTTTTGATTCCTTGTTATATAGGTTGGCTTTTTTTCTAAATTTTTCTGAATCTTTGTTGTGGCTTATTCTTCATCTCGCTACCGTTTATATTTTTACAGGAGTGATAAATATATTGTGTGTGTCTTGTTCAATACATATTTAAAGGGAGAGGAGCTTCTGGTATATATAAACATATAAATTGAACATAATGAAGAATAGTAATGAAAGAGAGAGAGAGAGAGAGAGTTGAAAATACTTCTATTTATATTTCTGCTCTGTGAAACATTTTATAAATATATATACGCCATTATAGGAACAATAATATTTTCTTTTCTCCTATATACACGATTTATTTGATATAGAGATATATAAAATATTTTCTATAAAATATATTGAGAAAGAGAGAAAAAAGAATTTTTAAACATATAAAAATTTCAGAAAATAATACACCTTAGATATACCATAACATAAGTGGATTTATATTCATTTCAAAGGTGTATTTACGAAGTTTGTAAATATAAAAATACGAAAAATATATATATTTTCGCAATGTTTTATAAATTTTTCGTACTTGAAGATTGAAGCAAAGAAATATAGAAAAACAGAAGCAGACAAGTGCTGCCAATTCAGTCAATAGGAAACAAGGTGATTAGTGAAGCGTAAGCCAATGGGTGCACGTCTCTGACTTTTATTCAGAAGTATTGCCTCTGCAGATAGCTGCCCGATTTGCATTGTGTTATGGAGTGGGATTTACACATATCCCTTTTCACACATATATCTTCCGTAAACATTGCGCCAAGAACTCCAGATTGATATAGCACTGAGGGATTTATTTAGAGTTAACAACAAATAAAAATGTAAACCTTCGATAAATAGTTATAAGTTTCTTATAATAAGCTATAGTATAAGGCTGTAAATTTAGCAGGTAGCTCAACTGCGATTCTAAATTAATATTATTCACATTTTTTTATAAGCCTTCAAAGATATTTTTCCTTGAAAACATGCTTTATTTTATCATAAAACAGAAACCTATCTATTTTTTTTTTAAATAGAGCAATCCATAAATAAATCTTTAATTACAAAGGCATATATTGGATCAAAATATCATTTATTTTACCAATATTTCAGTTGGCTGAACACCATCCTTTATCAAGGTATTATAACATATTAATGTGTGTCAACAACAAACTCAGCGCCACATAACCTATAAATTATAATTGACCAAGAATGACATGCTCCACCAGGAGAATGTCCGCCAGGGAAGGGACAAGTACAAGACCCTGCGCGAGATCCGCAAGGGCAACACTAAACGCCGCGTGGACCAGTTTGAAAACATGTAGAGCTAGCTCTCAGCCTCCCCCACATCCGTCCTCAAGCCATTTGTTAGGAATTCCACCACAACCCCCCCTCCCCCCAAAACCATTTCGCTTCAATATTCAAATCTTACTTAGTTGGGTGTATATACCTATCCGCACATTTTCTTGGATTACCTGAAGAAAAGCGTTTTGCTTGAAAGCTTGTATTTTCAATAAAAAGAAACTCACCACGTTATATTTTCGTTTTCTCTTTTATAAATTATGTGGCGCTGAGTTTGTTGTTGACACACTTTGAAATGTTATAACACCTTGATAAAGGTTGGCGTTCAGCCAACTGAAATATTGGAAAAATAAATGATATTTTGATCCAATATATGCCTTTTTAATTACACCTATCTATTAACAACGGAAATTTGATTTACGAATCAATTCTAACGACTTATGGTATATTTATAAAAACAAATTTACTATATAGTTATCATAATATTGAATACATTTACTCAACAGTAAAACTCTAAATAAACATCTAACATATGATTAATTTATAAAACCATGAAACCATATTATAAAATATTAATGTGTTTTAATACCTTGAAAAAGGTTGGCGTTCAGCCAACTGAAATATTGATTAAAATAAATGATATTTGAACCAATATATGCCTTTATAATTAAAGAATTATTTATGGATTGCTCTATTCTCAAATATATATTTATATGTTGTTGTTTTTATTTGTTATTTCTTAAAAAATCATTCATTATATTAATTTGTTATTTGTTTTATCATTGCATTAAGGACATTAGAAAATTATTTTAATTCAAAAATAAACATACAGGCGTCACAAAATAGTTTATATTTCTTAATATATTAATTTAAAAAACAAATAAATTTCGAATATCACACACAAACTAAACCTTTTAATAATTTATCTCTCGGAAACTATATAAACATTCAGAAATAATAATTAGTTGTCAGTCGAAGCAATTTATCCAAATGTTTCCTATAAAAAAAGATAGACAAATAGTTCAGAAGCTATTTCTGACTGGTCCAATTACCGAAAGTCAATTGCAATCTCCGAAGAGAAGTATTTACTGAAAATCAGGAAGAAATGTTCGAGAAGAAAGAACTTCGTGTTGTATTGGGGAGAGCCAATTATTTAGCAATGATCTACTATATTAGAAGTGGATTGGACATCAGGTTATAGCAGAGTTGTGTATAACACACTATAGCCTCTTTACTTTAAATTTAATTAGGTATTTTCAATTTAGTGAACTTTATTGAAGTTATAATATGACGAGAATGTAGTGACAAAATTAGCTCTAACTATAATGAGATTCTAATTATTTTAGAATATAATAGAAAATTGTTGATTATAATTAAGGATTTTAAACGCCCTTTTTGCATATGTTGTCAATTTAACTATTTATTATTAATTTATTAGAGAGTATCAACGATGATTTTAATATATGGGTACAAGTGTATGTGTGAGAGGAGATTTTAACAGAGTTCTATTTTAATAGAATTCTAGAGTTCTAAAGAGAATTTCTATAAGGTTTCTGAATATATTATCTATGATTTACTCTTAGTCGCTTGTGATAATGTAAGAAAAACATTCACAAAATTAATATCAATTCTTTATTGTTAAGTAGCACTTCGAAACTGCAGGAAAGTTACAACAATGATGAGCAAAGGTTTCCATATATATTTCAAATTGCATTGTAGAATTGGAAAACTGTGTATAACTGCGAAGTATTATACGAGATCATCATTAATATTTATATCATTAATATCGAGAAACGATTAAATAATTCTTAATTCCAAATAATATAATTATTCAAATACAAGCATAATAAATAATAGTATTGTCAATGAAGATATTAAAATCTTCCTTTATTAATATTTTCTATTTTACATGCACTGGTACACACACATACAAATTATTGTCACTGCTTGTTCATATTTCACAACCATGTTTGCCTACCTACATTGATTCAATGTTTCATTCAAATGACACAATGAAATTCCCACCTGTTAGAAGATAGTAAGAACTCCAAAGAACATTTTTTCTAATGAATAAACATCTAGCTATCTCCCCCCCTACCCTGGACACTTTATTTTTCTGTTTATCATTACTCTTCACAATTCATTCTTTCATACTTCATCACTAAGAATAGAAATAAGCGTTGTTTCTCCTTAAAAGCAATTTAGATTTTTCGTTCAAAAGAAACATTTGCGGTAAAACAGTCAAACATCGTTCTACAATCATAATCCGCATTATATTGTATTATATACATCTAACTCAACGATCGTTTATATATGCCGAAATCCATCATCCAAAAATACAACATCCTATCCAAAGAGACAGTAAGAGACCACATTTCCAAGATTTACGAGAAAATTCCATTTTACACAAATATTCTTCAAAGGTATTTGTATCGTATCTAATTGCTATATTACACACAAATAAAATATGGACATATTGGTCTCAAGAAGTATTTGTGAGATCTACAGACTCTATTGCTACGAAAATAGTCAAAATATAATTGGTGTCGAATGACTTCGAATAAATTCAATGTTTTAATTACACAGAGACTTTTAACCAAAGAAGAGGTCAACGTATATGTTCCTAAAGATAAAAGTTGTAATAAACAAATTGCTAACAATGTCCGCGCCCAAACGTAACATGTAAGCATTGTTAAATTGGTTGGAATTTAAGAAGTAAGATGAGATTTTAAAGAGAAAGTCGGTAGTTCCGAAAGACAAAATTGAGAATTTGAGTCACCCTCTCCAAGTTTGTCCAACTTTGCTAATTACCGTTCTAGATTTTATAGGAAAGCTGTTAATTAATACTGCTGCCAGGTGCTGTTCCTCGCCATCTGCACATTGGTTTAGATAGATTTTCCCTTCCTAGATACTACGTTATAATTTGTGGCAAATCCTTACATTTGTTCAAATGTTTCTTCCTTCGAAGACAATTTACGATATTTCTAAAGCTTGTAGCCCGGACCTCATTCCTCACAAAGTTATAGACATCCATTTCTTTCGTTGACGATTTACAATATAGCTAGAACATTTGGTAAATCTGTATGGTAAGAAAGTAAAGGATTTCTTTATTTGAAACAAAATATGACGGTGTATGTATATTTCAAATAAAATAGCGCAAGAGATTATAATTTTCATATAAAAGCGCCTTTATATGATAGTATCGTTTACATAAGCTTTCTTACTATTCGAATATTTAACAGGGATATAAATTAGAAGTAGTCTCTGATATAGCAATTCTTCATTCTAAAATCATATACACTCATGACAGAACTTAGGAAGTTATACCTTTCAGCATGTATATCGGGATTCAGACATTAACTCTGCAAGATATTACAGTGACCTTTATTGAAGACACACTAGAATACCAAGTGTGAATAAATTTCCTATATCTTCTTAATAAAAACAGTCAACCGGCGACATCTAAATATGCAACTTTCTAAAGTGTTTTCCCATGATTGTACTCATCAACAAAAAGCTTTTATATTTGTTATTTCAAATAATTTATCATTCTCTCTTCAATAAAATATCATATTTTCGTTACATATCTAATCTAAGATTCCAATTTGAGATCAAGTTTCTCGATTGAGAACATGTCTAATTATTTCGAGCCCTAACGGAATTCCTGTCAGACAAATTATTTTCTTTCGTTCTAAATGATCACGCACTTAGTTACATTCTATTTTCTCATTATAGATGTATGTGTGGCAAATTATTATCAGAAATATTAAAACTTTTATTATTTTATAATTACCTATATTCACTCAGTCAATGACTTCCGTATTTGTATATACCTCCATATATTGGAGAGAAAGAAGCATTAAATACTAAAAAAATATATTAATGATAGTAATTTAAAAGCTTAGATAGACTTTAAAACTTTTAAAATGATTTGTGATTAACGTATTGGATCGTTGAATATATTGTTTTTATCGTAAAGATAGAGGCTGCCTGGCCGGCATTCATAGTTCTTCAAATTAAATACACTTCGGCCAGTAAATATTTTCATTGTCTCGACGTTTCGACAAAAATATTTTGTTCTCGTCAGGAGCGAACAAAAATTAAAACATTTGGCAAAGCGTTAGAAATTTTATAGAAAGTATTCTAACGCTTTGCCAAATGTTTTAATTTTTGTTCGCTCCTGACGAGGACAAAATAATTTTGTCGAAACGTCGAGACAAAAAAAAATATTTACTGGCCGAAGTGTCTTTTATTTGAAGAATAATGTTTTTAAAGGTTAAAATGACATATACTTATATTTTCAAACATTAAACCACTTTCGACTTCTCTTCGAATTTACTTTATTTTAGAGATTTCTCTCTAATCTCTCAAACTGAAGTAAATTACTTGATAACAACGTAGTGGTTGTGTGAAGGAAGTGTCGATAATAGATAAAGAGAAACTATAAGTTGATAACATAGAACATTATAAAAAGTAAGAGTGAGATTTATTTTGTTTTATAATGGATATAAGAATTACATCACGTTTTTATTGCCAGGTGGCTATTGTGTTAGAAAAAGATAAATAGAATCAGTTGAAGATATTTTATATTTATAGGTAAAGAATATCTTAGCGTGTTCTTAGCGTCCATCTTAGCATGTATATATATGTGTATATATGATATATTATAGCCTATCACGTATAATAAGATTCTAAAACTAAGCGCCATTTATTATAAATGAATAAATAAGGTTCGCCTTAGACTGAAGAGGGCCATTAGCCTGCAACCATGAATTTCAGGCTGACGTTTCTCAGTTTACCAAAGCTGGTGTTGTGACTTTGTTACCGACCTGTGTACGCTAGTTTGCGGCGACGGTCAATTATTGGTGCTTAATGTCAGCGTCATTTTTGACGGGTTGGACGACCTGTATTTATATAGATGAATTTTTCTCCCATCAAAACATCCATGAAGTCTATATTCGACACCTTTATGATAAATATAAATTATAAATTATGAAAAATTGTTATTTTATAAGAATAATCCTGGAATCGAGATGTTCTTAAAGATATCCTCTCAATATTTTGACAATAATAAAATTGTAAAGATAGAGAGGCTGCCTGGCCGGCATTCATATTTCTTGAAAATAAATATACTTCAGTCCGAGTATAACAATCACTTAGTATCTAAGAAGGGAAAATCTATCTAAACCAATGTGCAGATGGCGGTAAGCAGCACCTGGCAGCACTATTAATTAACAGCTTAAATCCGAAGTAAATTTATTTTCAAGAAATAATGAAATCGTGAAACTTTCACGTGAAAGTTTCATCACAAGAAAAATCAAGTAGAATAAATCTCGATACACAATATTATTTTGAAAGTAGGAATAAAATATTATAGCCTAAATAGTATATCGTGCTAAGTACAAAGTTTTCCACTATTACTAATAACTTATATAGCTCTACAGTTTATATATAGAATAAGTAAGTCACAAGGAACATAAGGACAAGTTGACGTTGGATTTCCAGCTACTCGCCAAATATTAACCATCGATCCAGGTGATAAATCTGTGCTAATGTCGACCGTAAATTTCCCCACGTGGAACTTTCCTGCAGATAGTTGGCAATAATTCTTGGCACCCCGAGATAGCACTCTCTCCACTAACTATCAGTAACTATCTAACAGCCTTTCTAATTCACTAATTGTTTGAATAGTTAACTAAATCCTTTTGTTTACTCCTGACGAGAACAAAAAAATTTTGTTGATACGTCGAGATAATAAAAAATATTTATTAGCCGAAGTATCTTTAATTTTAAGAACTATGAATTCTGGCCAGGCAGCCTATTTCTTTACGGTAAATCTTTTCAATTACTAGTAATAAATAGAGAAATACACTCTTTCTCTCTAATGTTATATACGCTTTTATATTACATACAATAGTAAAAATCTGATTTCAACTGACAAATTATTATGATTATGGCCTGAATCTATTTAAAAACATATTAGCCTTTATTTATAAATATCTTCTCCCCTTGATTAAAAATATTCCAAATGATATATGTTACAATATTTAAAGAGTTAAAGTTGACATTTTTTACCCTTATATTCAAATATCATATTACTTTATAAGTTGAATTTCATGTAATAGTTATTTATCAATATTAATGAAATTGTTATGAAGCTAGTGCCTATATATGTGTGGGAGGGTTGCATGCGTGTTGATGTGGCTTGCGGAAAGGCCGCTGATAAAATTATAATAATTTTATAAAATAAATTTATTTATTTAAAACCAGAAAAATATAAAGAGAAAATAAGTAACGGCCGTTGGAAGCAAGCCTTGTTGTTGACAACGCGCGTGGCCAGAGTGTCCCGGATATCGCCCGCGCATGCGTAGTGAGGTGTTATTCCAGCTCGCGCTTGCCGAAGCGTAGTGAGGTCGCCACACTACTGCCCGTATGTGAATTGAAGCTTTGTCCGCGCTCGCTGAAGCAAAGTGTGGTCGCCACATAAGTATATATGTAACAAATCTTCAACGTTATATCATGTATCCCCTAATACTAACCTGAAAACCTTCCATCTGAACTACAATATTCTTGTTGTGAATAATTATTAATTGTTTTCCTACCACTTAAACAACTTTCTTTTATAACTCCGATATACTCTAAATAATATAACCTTCAATATCAGCAAAATATATGGAAAACAAAAAGAAAAACAGTTATTTTACAAAGACATGGAAAGTACGTAAAGCCAATGAAATGGATAACTATATATATAGAAAAGATTTTGCTGAGAATAAAGTTTCTTTCTATATAACGGCAATTAAAGCTTTCATGCAGGATAGATTTTCGACAAGTATAACTAGAGTAACGTAAGATATACCTTTCGAATGGTGTAACAACCCTTTTGTTACGCCCGAAAACTTATATTGCCGTTATAAATATAGAAACTCTTCCCTCAGCCAATTTTGTTTTATTTATAATTTTACCGATAGAATTATAATATTAACAATATATATGTCGTAGCTAAATGAAGAGGCGCAGTCGTTATGCCTAGCGAGCAGCGCGCCCGCGATGTCTGCCACTTTATTTTTTGTGCCGCCTTTTATACATGGACGAATTTACATATTTACATTTTAACGCAAGCGTAACATATTTACATACTTATTTGACGAGAATAAATTGTATCTCTTGGCATTAACTATATACAAATACAACTATTATTAACTATATACATATACAAATTATGACATATATATGGTATATATTATATTTCTTTATATATCATATATATTACAAAATATTTTCTCACAATGAGTTTCTTTTTATTTCAAAACTCTATTAAGCCCGTTAAAGAGCGAATATCACTTGAAAGTTAGCGTTTTGAAATAAAAAAAAACTCATTGTGAGAAATTATTTTTTTTAATTTTAAAACGTTTTTCACAATTTCATGATGAATATATTATATATATATTCATATTATCAAATATTGACAAAACAAAAGTAAGCTTCTATGTAATATTTTTATATATATTCCCCTAGCTTATTTATTACATTATAGCTGGACTCACAATTTTATCTGATATTTCTTTATGTATTCCGCTTCCTTCCACAAATGTATTCCTTTCCTGTTGCAAATCTAATATTATTCTTCTAATCTGATCAGCCAATCTTTATTTGCCATATTTCAATTGATTTTATGAAGTGCTAAACCTTTGTTTTGTTATCGGACCAGTTTTTCATATCTTTTAATGTCATGCCTAATATAGCAGCTGGAAATAACTGTTGTAATTATTATAATCTAAATTATGGCATATATTTAATTACTCTATGAATTGTAAATAAAAAACAGCGTAAAAATGACTTGAATAGGACTGATATATACACTGCGTGACATTGAAAATGGAACACCAAGAAATAGTGGCCAGAAAGTGATGAAACTCGGCAGACAGAGAGAGACAGGGACGAACAATAAGTGATCTTTATTTCAAAATGATAGTCATAATACAGAGCGAGAACGGCGTCGGCTTAGTAGCAAGTAGGACCACCGCGGACGGCGATGCACGCAGCAACACGTCTAGGTAGAGAGTCAATCAGAGTACGGATGGCGTCCTGAGGGATGGCCCTTCATTCCCTCTCAACCATTTGCCACAGTTCGTCTTCTGAACGCGGCTGTGGCAAGGCATGCAAACGGCGTCCAATGATGTCCCAGACGTGCTCGATTGGTGAGAGATCAGGAGAGTATGGTGGCCAGGGAAGCATCTGTACATCTTGCAGAGCTTGTTGGCTAATGCGAGCAGTGTGCGGTCGGGCGTTATCCTGCTGATAAAGGGCATTGGGTACCCCCTGAAGGTAGGGGAGTGTCACCGGTCGCAGCACATCATCAACGTATCGTTGGGCCGTCATAGTGCCCTGAATACGAAGTAAAGGTGACCTGGAATCATACGCGATTGAGCCCCAAACCATGATTCCACGTTGTCGCACGGTGGGGCGTTCCACAATTGCTGCCGGATTGGACCTTTCTCCACGTCGACGCCACACGCGTACACGGCGACTATCACTGGACAAGCAGAAACGCGACTCATCTGAGAACCCGACCCTGTGCCATTCCGTCATCCACGTCGATCTAGCCCGGCACCATTCCAAACGTTGGCGCCTATTCGGTGGGGTCAATGGCAGTCTTCTTAGCGGACGGCATGAGTGCAAGCCATTAGCAATCAATCGACGGGAAATGGTTCTGGTCGAGATGGAATGATCTAGGGTGTCTTGCGCATGTTGCAGGATGGCGGTACAAGTGGCTTGTGGGGCCGCCACTGCTTGTCGAAGGATACGCCGATCCACACGTGCTGACGTCACTCTGGTTGCACCGGCATTCCTATAAATTGCCACATTTCCTTGTTCCAACCATCTTCTCCACAGTCGGTGCACCGTGGACACACCAAGGTGTGTATCAGCTGCGATTTGACGTATGGACCAACCTGCCCTTTTCAGTCCGATCACCATGCCCCTCGTAAAAGCGTCTGTCTGCTTGAACTGCCTCCGTTTACGATGACCTGGCATTCTCTGTTATTACACGTGTCTTTTGACACAAGAAAAAAAATTATACAATGATTTCCCTTGAAGAAATAACGACACGAATACTGTCCTTTCTGCAAGTTCCTTCCCTTATATCTTACTCCATGTGCGCACGAGAGCTGCGCATTTTACATCATTTGCATAACTCGGTTAGGCGCGTCTACCCTGAAATTTGCATAATATTCTGGCCACTATTTCTTGGTGTTCCATTTTCAATGTCACGCAGTATATATAGACTTTCTATAGACGAATGTATGTAAAATAAATATAATATACATGTATAATACACTGCAGCTTGTGATTGTAAAACAACACTTGAAGTTACACCGCATGAATTTCTTTTCAATGAAAAATCAAAATTTATTTCAAGGTGAAATATTGACTATTTCTAACCTTTTTGGATGTATTAAAGGGTGAATTTTGAAGAGTAATGATGAACGGGAAAATAAAAGTGTCCAGGGATGGGAATCGAACCCACAGTGTTCAGCTTACCGGGCAGATGCCATGTCCACTAGGTTACCCTGGACGTATTTTTTTTTCGGTCATAAATAACACATAAAGTAACTTATAATACAATATAATACACTGCGGCTTGTGATTGTAAAAAAACACTTGAAGTTACACCGCATGAGTTTCTTTTCAATGAAATATCAAAATTTATTTCAAGGTGAAATATTGACTATTTCTAACCTTTTTGGATGATGTATGAAAGGGTGAATTTTGAAGAGTAATGATGAACGGGAAAATAAAAGTGTCCAGGGATGGGAATCGAACCCACAATGTTCCGCTTACCGGGAAGATGCCATGTCCACTAGGCTACCCTGGACGTATTTTGATTTTTCATTAGAAAGAAACTCATGCGGTGTAACTTCAAGTGTTGTTTTATAATATACATGTATCAAACAAACGTTTCTTCTAACCAACGGTGGTGAGTGTATTCTGATTTTTGGATTCCTGATAACAATTACACCTAACATTTCAGTTGTGTGTCTTGCTCTTATCATCCTGTTTAATCTATATATATGTAGTGTGTCAAGGTTAGGCAAATATAAGTACGATGGAAAATTAAAACGTTTTATAGAACCATTTAACATGATACACAAATTGTTCACAATATAGAAGATTACTTAATAATAATAATGAAAAAGATAGTAATTAATCAATTGACAAAAACATCATTGATTGCATCAATTCAATATAATTGTTAATTTATAAACAATGTTACTTTCAAATCACGGTTGATACGGGCTTTCACAATAGTTTTCCATTGCAATAAGGATAATATTGAAAGTTTCATGCGTAAAAGAAACATTCCTGCTTTTTTGCTTTCATTTCTTTTATGTAGATGACGCGATATTGTTTTATAATGGTATACTTTGTTTATAAAATATAAAATCAAGCAAGAATAGTTGCATTTCTGAAAACAATATACTTGTTATTTGATCGTTTGTGGTTATTCAATCGTTCTCTAAGGGAATAATTTTTATCATTATATAATCATATTTATTCATATTTATATTTATTCTGTATTTAACCATATATAATCTTATATGGACATTGAAATAAAGTAGTTTTAATCTCAATCTCTAAGAGAATAATATAGATTGGAATCACGTACATAAGTTATGGAGCATCAAAGCAATTAGAGTGGGAGTCTAACAAGATTGGAGCTGCAGCCAACACAGGTTTACCGCAAATATATGAGAGGGCCGTGAGGAATAATTTATTCCAAAGTTTGGCTTGCATTCAAACTCCATCTATCACCAGGGAAGAATGGAGTGCATTCAGTCACTTTATACGCCTCGCTAGATCTGTATTCCCATCACTGGAGAGGACTCCTAACTAGGTCGTACCTATACGTTGTCCTTTAGATGGCATATATACGAATATAGTACGATAATACCTATCATTACATACTCTATGTTGAGTAACCATCTAACTATGCCATCACCTTTGCAAAGTTAATAATAGCTCATCTCACGGCTAATAGCTCAAACTCACTTCTCAATGAAATACCACTTCAGGGAAATGTCAGATTTAGTTATATTTGACAACTACTCATAAGAGATTCTACTATAAGTGAACATTGCTAATTATATTTTGAATTTCGAGTAAGGCATCATGCGAATATTAATTTTTGAAATTTACCGATTAAATTCTACAATTAGTAAACTGCAAATGGAATTGTTATAACACAAGAGTGAGCATTGTTTCCACAGGAGAGATAAACTCTTTAATTCTTAGTATGGGTCGCCGATGTAGAGTCTGTCTATGAGTTAAAGGCAATCACACCCCATATTAACAACAATATCCAAGATATTTATGCACTGCCTGCAAGAAGATCATTGCTTGACCGGCGAATGCATAAAATACGTGTTAGATTTATTTGATTTCTGGTATTTTAATCCATAATGGAATGACACATTTGTGCATAAAATCTCATTGATATATATTCAATAAAATTTGAGATAAATGAAAAAATATGTTGTTTTTTAAATTTTGCGAGCCAGTGTATATATAGAGAGGGGTAATTATAAAATATCTTTAAAACTATATAAATATTTACGTGTGTGTATTTGAAAATAGGAGTTTAAAATACATTCAATTGTTTGTTGAAAGGTGAGGTGTCATAAATATAAAACGAATGAAAATAGCCTTATATGTAGAATTAAAAATTAATTATTAAGTATTTATATAGATAATTAGCAGAACATTTCCAATTCCCCGCGGCAGGAAGGGCACGTGAGATAACCACTAGCGGTACATTAACTAATTTATTTGGAGTTAATCAAATTGACATTTTCCCTCAGTGTGAGGTTGGGTAAGCCGCTTTCAGGCTAATTGGCAAAATTGTGATAGACCTTGCTGAATTTGTGAGAGATTTCAACTTTCATTTCTCTATCAATTCAGTAAATACCGTGTGGAGGGGGTTAAAATTGAATTACCCTATACCCCCTTTTCCCCAACCTTGTTCTTACTTTATATGTTAAATATGATTAATAATAAATTTAACATATTTACAAATAATTACATTTTATTTAATAAAACATACATTTTTTTTATAATAAAAAGGTATATATATTATAATCTAAAATTCAATTATTTTATTTTCTAAAAACATGTTATTTCCATCATTGACTATTCTTTTATTTTTTTGACCATAGATTTAGATTATATCACTTTTGATTATTGTTGTAAATAGGTATATATAGTTAAAACTACCTAATATTTAATTCACTAATATAGGATTCATTTTATAATTTCTATATAACTGTGATAAATATTTAATGTATAATTTACTTTAGGTAATTGAAAAAAACCTACTTGATAAGTAAATGACCATATTTTTTTCACGACTGCATCTCAAATTCTTTATCATTCCAACATCAAAAATTATAATCATAACATATATATGAAAAATAGTACAAAGGTTAATTTGTACTTGGATCAACTAGATAAAATGATAAAAAAAGGGCATTTTCAGATCGTGAAATTCTGGTTAGCTTTTCTTGATTAATCAAGAAATGGTATTTGGCCAATTCTGATATAATTAAAAATCAATATTTAGTTGATATTTATTCCGATGGATGAGACAATCCATCAGCAACCTTTAGTTGCATATATATATATATATATATATATATATATATATATTAAAGATTGAGCAATCCATAATAATATAAATAAATATAAAACATATATTGGATCTAAATTTATTAATCAGCCAATATTTCTAGGGGCAACACGCCTCTCTTTATCAAGGCTTTTCTTTGATTTAATTTGGCCAATTACCATCTGATTACCAGAAATTTATAGAGAATTTATATCTTCCTAAATTATATATTTATTTATTATATATATATTTTTTTATTTCATTATTTTTGTATATATTTATACTTGTAATATATTTTTAATTATATTTGTCAATACAACATATTGAATCATAATCCTTACTCATTTTTATTTTCTAATATTTATCAGCTCTTCATTTATTTAATCAAATGGTTATTTAATTATATACTCTTTTAATTATTATTATTATTAAATATACCAATTATAAATATATTTTATATATAGTGAAATTTTCATCAGATAGTTTCTTGCTTTCGTCTTGTATAGCGTGAGTGGATCACATACCCACGTGATTTAGTTTAAATCAAAGAAAATGATGAAGAGAGGCGTGTTGCCCCTAGAAATATTGGCTGATTAATAAATTTAGTTCCAATATATGCTTTATATTTATTTTTATATATATAGGAAAATAAATCATTTTATTCCATTTATATATTGATTGCTATATATTCAAACAAACATAAATATTATGATGCCTTAGCGCGCCATCTGTTATCAAAATTCGAAACTATTATAGACGCGTATGATTCTTTTTGAAAATAAACAATTTCTACTGTTTTTACACTGCTATGAAAAATCTCCAATAAAATTTTCCATTGCAGTAAGGACAGTATAAATTGTTTATTTTCAAAAAGAATCATACGCGTCTATAATAGTTTCGAAACATATATGTACAAAAAAGGCCCCTCATCCTTTAAATATGTATTATTGCAATGCATTATGTTTTATGTTCATAGCCCCAGAAAAGAAATCCGAAGTTGTGATTGTGATATTTTAATATATGGGGTAATAAACATAATACATTGTTCTAATGCATATTTAAAGAAAAGGTTTTCTCTTTTGGAACATGAATCCTCTGGCAACTTTATATTGATATGAATATATATTCAGTTTCTTCTGAGGAGTCATGAAAATTAACCATTTTTCTATAGCATTCGTTTTTTTATATTGGCTTCTTTTTTTTTTAATAGAGTGTAAAGAAGCTTTGCGATTTGAAAGGCGTTCTGTAATTCTCAAAGGGAATTTTAGTATTTCAATATTTTAAGTTTACCTTTTAAATAGACTCTAATAATCGTTTAGGTTATAGGCTACGTTGGCAATAAATTTGAAGATAAGAGGCTTGACGATGCCAGAATAGTAAAATAGTTTGTTGTATAAAGAATTAATTTTTAAATTTTTGAAATAATATCAGTTAATAGGAACAGTTTCTTGATGATTCAATCAAAGAAGAAAAAGAGCAACAACGGCCTAATGCCACACACACACATGTGCACACACAAATGCAAATAGATTCTGCATAAAGAATCCATATTAAGCTGAAATCCCAATAGAGCCGACCAAAAGGCTGTAAGATTTCGAACAATATAGTCCTTTAAACAGGCTTTTACCCGAATACAATGAACTAGAGGGAATATATTATCTATATACATAAAGAGGTATTTATGCAGGGAATCCAATGACTTTTCACACAAGCCTCCTTATGTTTAAACTGGTGTCGCGAACACCACAGGTGAATGATGAACAATAATGATAAGAGGTTTTGAGATATATATGAGGCAGTTTCTTAAAGAATAGCCACGAAAATATCGGCAAGATTGAAAGACAATTCATAGTAACGCGTGCCGTGTCTGGCTGTGAATTATCTTGTTGAAATAAATATCAAGAGTGATGTGAGAGGAACGGCAAGGAAACGGGCCGTAGAATTTCTTCTAGTACCATTGTGCTGTCAGGGTGCCAGGAATGACTACCAATGGGGTCCTGCTATCAAATTAAATGGCCCCCTAGACCATAACGCCCTGTTGTTGACCTGTATGGTATTTTAAAGAAAGGCCAGGATCCACACTTCCCAAGACTTCTCCAGACACGTTTGCAATGGGGACGTTTAACGGGACTCGTCACTAAAGATTATACGTCACCGAACAACGCAGTTCTAAGGGAGATGTGCCAATTTCTTTTCCAGTAAATAAATATCATCCTTCCGCACCTTTATATATATATATCCCTACTCATTTTTATTTTCTAATATTTATCAATCTTTTCATTTATTTAATCAAATGGTTATTTAATTGTATACTCTTTTAATTATTATTAAATATAACCATTGTACATATATTTTATATACAGTGAAATTTTCATCAGATGGTTTCTTACTTTGATCTTGTATAGCATGAGTGGATCACATGCCCACGTGATTTAGTTTAAATCAAAAGCCTTGATAAAGAGAGGCGTGTTGCCCCTAGAAATATTGGCCGTTTAATAAATTCAAATCCAATATATGCTTTATATTTATTTATAGATATTAATATGGATTGCTCAATCTTTAAAAAAAAAAAAAATATATATATATATATATATGTACCTAGAGAGGCATATCTCCCCTTTTTCAACTGTAAATCAAAACGATTACACTTTTGCCTCACCCTAGTAAAATACTTTGCTAGTGAGGATGAACAATGAGCCACATAACACCAGTTTTTTCAGAAGGCCAACCATTGTTTCAGGCTTTGTCTCTCATCGATACAGGGGCAGCTTCGAATACATAACAACCTACAGGAGGAGTTATGAAATCGGTCCAATTTGCCAAAAAAAAAGACATTGTGGCTCATTCTTTTTCATCATTAGTATATTTATTTTCACTAGGGTGATTAAAAGGTGCCATCGTTCTGTTGCACAATTGAAGGTAGAAATGCTTCTCTAGGCACATAGATATAATCCTTATGCAACTTTATGTTGATATATATACATGTTATAAATAAAATGAGTGATTTATGGTTGATTTTATATTATCTTGAGGATTATGCTATGTCAATGCAGTCGTGGTTAAAAACTGAACTTATGAAATATATAAAAAGCATAATTTGAATAAAGTACTGTCTGTCTTGAGGCGTAAGAATCTAAAAAATGAAAAACTTATTTACATAATGTACAAAAGATTTGAACCGGCCATCGGGAAACAACAACAACGAGTTTTTATAGGGGAAGAATGATCTCTGGCGGTCGTTTTAGCAGAGTGATGAATCTATGAAATTATAATTTCAAATAAAAAAATATTTTGATATAACATACATATTTATTTATTTACGAGTTATATAGAAATAATAATATGAATAATTCCATAATAAACTAAAATTCACATGCCATTTTTAAACCCCAAAGCGCATCTGGAATCCAGTAATGCACCAAATACATATTAAGAAGTCTATTTTAATAAGGATAGAGCAACATTTCTTAGAAATATACATTCAGTAGAGGTCTGGTATATAGTAGATTTATAAGAATTGCAAAATACAATAAGACAGAATATATATATATTTAAATAAGAGAGGTATGTAAAATGGGGGTCACAATATAGATATTTCAATTTTAGACGTTTTTCCTGTTAAAATATTTTCCTTTCATATTTAGAATCCTTATTCGGCTTTGAATAGAAATATCTCAAATTTGAATGGTATTGATTTACTGCGGTGACCTGAACTTTTTTTGCGACCTGCCACATTGCTACACATCCATATCATCTGTAGAGAAAATAAAATAAGTTTTTTTTTCTCTCAAGTTTTATATTCCATCCTTATTTATAATTATATATAATTCTTAATTATATATGCTTAAATTACGCGCTATATTTGTTAATGTTGATTTTTTTGGCGTATATTTTTAATTACACTTTAAGGGTAGAGGATATTTCCTTTAATAAGAGAGTGATTGCCAGTCGAAAAATGTTTCATCCTTATTCTAGCTATAAAATTGGCCATTCTACTTTATCACCAAAACGGTCTTTTTCCAATTTAGAAAATTTCAATTAGTCCTTTTGAATATCACATACAAGCAATTAGAGCTCCTATTAATAGCTGTGAAGAGATGATATGTAAGTATAATAATTTTAATAAGAATAATTGTATATGGGTGTAGGGGTAGTGTATTGAATATCACTTCCAAAATGCTTTTCTTCATTGATAAAAAAGCGAGTTTTCGTGCAAAACGCCCTCCAACAAGTTATATAACATGTTATAAGGAAATACCCGGAAATTTGGTTGTTTGCCTCAACAAAGAATACATATTTTCCCAATGCACAACACACACAATGATAAACATCAATTTAAAAATTCTTGAAAATTGAATATATATTTTTTAATATAAAATAAAGATTTCTCCTAAAGATATTTAGAGAGAATTCACATATACAATAATTAATTAAAAAGGCATATATTATTGGATCAAAATAACATTTATTTTACCAATATTTCAGCTGGCTGAACGCCAACCTTTATGAAGGTGTTATAACATTTTAAAGTGTGTCAACAACAGTGTGTGACACATGAGTTTTGATCCAATATATGCCTTTTTAATTAAAGATTTATCTATGGATTGCTCTATTTTCATATACAATATTGTGTGACACGCACAGGTAGATAGTGTCTGTTATAGGAAACCCCCACCTCTCCCTTACTTTAAAAATTTGGGGAAATTATTATATGAATACTCTCTTAAATATCGCGTAAATATATCCAATATACGCCACTTCATGGGTTGAATAATTACCTGGGGTATTATAAAAAGAAGAAAAAAAAACACGGGGTTAAGAAATTCTTGTAAGGTTTTTATTTTAACGAGCTTTCAAGCATTTGCCTTACAACAAGAATAAAATGATCTTTTTGTTGTTGTTACAATATGACTTTATTTATCACAATATTTCAGGATATTCACATTACACACAGGCAAAACTTCTTCAACAAAATATATGCTAAATATATACCATAACAGGAAGGATACAGAGAAGATTAGCATGGCCCCAGCGCAAGGATGACACGCATAAACTCATTTTTATTCGTTTTGAAGGGAAGAGTTGCTCGAAATCACATAGAAACCCAACTGGAAATTCTAAACCTCATAACTTTGTTCTTATTTTAGTAATACACTACTCTCATTAAAATAAATTTTAGCGTGTTTGTATGATAAAATAAAAGTAAAACTTTTAAAACTTCTCCAAATATACGAAGAGGGTTGCATTCATTCCCACCACAAATAAGTTAGAAAGGAGAGGTAAAGTTTGTGACCTCATGTTACCTTTTCTAATTGCCAGATGTAGTTTCCAGATTTTGGAGTAAATGGATTACTTCCATTAGAAGTTGTGTAAGGCTCTCTGCGGTGTAAATAAATTTAATGATATTCTAAACTGTCTAATTACGTGAGCCAGCTGGGCGGATTAGCAATCTTTCTGTAAATTAAGTGTTTACATCTCGGCAAATACTTCTCTAACTATTCCTCCCATCTATTTATCATTTTTATCTTGAATAATTACGTTAATTACTTCAATGATATCTCTTTCTCACACTCAAATAACGTTTTTATTATTTTGTGAATAGTTAATACAAATTTTGTGGCTTTTTATTCGTTTTTTTTTTAAAGTTTATTCATATATATATATATTATAATACAATAAATTCGGATTATAACGACAATACCTTTTATAATATTTACGAACAGAAAAATATGTCAAGGGTAGCCTAGTGGACATGGCATCTGCCCGGTAAACGGAACACTGTGGGTTCGATTCCCATCCTTGGATACTTTTATTTTTCCGTTTATCATTACTCTTCACAATTTATACTTTAACCAAGGTTAGAAATAATCGTTATTTCTTCTTAAAATAAATTTAAATTTTCCGTTCAAAAGAAACTCATGCGGGATAATATCCAAATGTCGTTTTACATATATATTTTATTTATACTTGAATAATGCTATAAATATAAGCAATATCCAAATTTTTATTCTAAAAATAATACATAGCCAATTCTGAAACACTATAGGAATATGAAATAATAAAAATAGAGATTATAATTCAATATTAGGGTGAACATGAAGCTTCCAGAGATAAGATTCTTTCAAATTTAAAATAAAACTCATTCCTTAAAGCTTGATGTTTTTTCACTGTAATAGGGATTATAGTTAATAGAAATATGTTTATACTATTTTTATGTGATATACATGAATCCAGTTATAAAAATATAGATAAACAGATAAACACCTCCAATTCGGAATGCCACGAAGAGCGATCATTTTCCCCCAAATCATCGAGTAGTATGATGCAGCGCTAACACGTGCAAATAATGTCTACAGAGAAGAATGTAAACAAAGAGGTATGACTACCCCTGCCCAATTTGACAGATCTAATTGATATACATATTTTTTCATTTTACATTTATTATGGAAGTTATGAAATTTAAATTTTCTTATTCCTTCTCACTCTCTGGTGAGCGCCACCAATAAAGAGTATATACATTCTTATATATATACTCCCAAATAATTGCCATTAAAGAGAATTTTATGTGTGAATTTTATCTACTAATTGTCAAATATGAAGATAAAAAGAGAAAAAATAATGATAAAAACATGATGTTATTATTATGTAAGGATAAACTTTGTCAATGTCTTCTACGATGGAAAAAAAAGAGTAATTAAATATTGTCAGAAGGCTGCGCTTTACAAGTTTCAAACCATATTTTCCATTTTAACGCTTAAAGTCTTTCAAAAATGATGGCACTCGAGTGTCTTCATTAAAAAAATAAATTTCAGTCCTGAATAAAAAAAAAAAATAAAGTTACATGACACCTGGGAGCCATAAACACACCCACTTATACTTTATAATTAGAACAAAACCTTCCCTGTGTCTGGAAACTTGAAATATATATTCCTTTTGATAATTAGTCTTTTCTCATTTTTGGAGAAAAAAAAGTTGGTTTTATGCTGGTAGAGAGAAAATTATTATTCCCATTGTCACGTCTGTAGATTTGTTTTAAGTGGATTTAAAATAATATGAAAATATTATGCAGCGATAAAATAACAAGTTTTAAAGAAATAGTTTGTTTTATTATAATTTTAAACTGAAATAGAACCAGAGCAGCAGCTTTACACACCCAAGATAGTGGACATTGCTGCTGCTGTGATAGTGATAGAGATGTATGGAGACATCTGAGGCTTTTCTTTCGACACGACAACAACAACAGACAATTGACATGGACCCAGAGCAGCAGCCTTACAGACCCAAGATAGTGGACATTGCTGCTGCTGTGATAGAGATGCATGGAGACATCTGAGGCTCTTCTTTGGACACGACAACAACAATAACAACAAACTGAAAAGGCATTCGGACATATCTGATTTTTTACAGATGCAAACAGGTATAGATGCTATGATGCTATAAAGTGAGGTATATGCACAAAACTTTATGAAGTTGTATCTTTTAGCATGTATATTTAAATGATATTTAAAATGAAGTAATATTTATTATAGACAGGCGATATAACCAAGTGGTAACAAAATATCCCTTTATCTCCTTTAAAATAAAAAAGAAGACAGGTGACAATAAATAATTTATGCCTTAGGTTTCTGCTCCAAAATCACTTTATTAGGTACCGCTCAAAAAGAACAACCTATTTTATGATAATTGCAACAATGACTAATATGTGAAGGTTATTAACATATTGAACAAAATGTTAACGCGGGATTCAATCCCGGTTTATGACTGCCGGGAATCGAGGGTTTTACCCACTCGTCCACCGACGTCTTTGTTATGCCTTAGGTTTTATTTATCAGTGTTTATGTACATTAATGTAATTCGCATAGTTAATTTCAACAGTAAAGTTCAATGAAAATATTAAGTAAATATATGTAGAAAAGTGATAAGAAGTTTGAAAAAATGTATAGTACAGAATATTTGAAGGTTTTATAAAACGAAAAACTCTACTGTAAACAATAAGAAGTACTATTATTTTATGTTTATGACATTTATATTTCTTGAAACCAGTTACTTAAGTAGGATCTGCCGGTGTTTGGTCATAACATGACTTTAATGTAGGAATCTGAGGTTAATTGCGTGTTTTGTATTCTGATTATGCTTGTAGCTTAAAACTCTTCTTTCTGTTTCTTATATTGCGTGTGTGGACGGATAACTACTTACTATCAAACCTCCCTTTGAAAATTTATAGCCATTTAAAGGATTCTATGGCTACTTTTCCGCGAAAATATCACGGTAATTTGGAACAGCGACCCTTTAAATTGCTACTTCTGCAATGTTGGCATCCAAGACAATTTGGTCCATTATCTATTCCATTGCCCATTCCTACATGAAAAGAGACTAGAAATTTGCGAAATTTCGGGGCTAACTCACTACAATGAACAACATGTATATATAATATTTACTACTCTCCTGCTGGTTAAAACATTTGTTTATAAATATTTTAAATTTTTAAAGGCGATTGATAAAATGTGTGAGAGAAGTGCTCAACTCCACAGACAACGGCTGATTGCTCCCCCTCCCCTCTAAATTGTTTTTCCTCCTCACTCATGTACATATATAACCTTTTAGGGGAATCCTCTTGTAAGACAATAGTGTCTTAATAAAGGTTTTTGTTGTTGGTGTTGTATTGCGTGTGTGCTCGGATATAGGGATTACTCAGGGATCCTCCTTTTTCTCTCATATATGTGGAAGGAGAATTGAAATAAATATTTCGTGAAAGATACTGTCTCTAGACATTTATATCTCTATTTTATTTCAGTATTATTCTCTCAGTAAAGGTGGCAATTCTGTTTCAAGGAAAACAATATCCATTGAAAATGCACTAGTTAAGAAAGTTTAAACGCTCATATTCATAGGTGATATATTGAGAGTTTCTATCGTATAAACATATTTATTCAGAATGATATTTATTTTGGTTCAAATATACACTGGCCCGCAATATTGAAGGAACAACATATTTTCTCCATATATCTCAAATTTTATCGAACATTTATCAATGAAATTTTATATACAAATTTATTATTTCATTATTGATTAAAATACCCGAAATCAAAGAAATCAAACACGTATTTTATGCAAATTAGCCGGTCAAACAATGATCTTCTTGCAGTCAGTGTATAAATATTTTGGAAATTGTTGTTAATATGGGGTGTGATCGCCTTTAATTGATAGACAGGCTCTACATCGGCGACCCATACTAAGAATTAGGGAGTTTATAAGCTCCTGTGGAATCAACGCCCACTCTTTTTCAAAGTGTGTTTCTAGCTCATGAGTGTTTCTAGGAGGGGGTTGGAGGGATGAGATCCGTCGTCCTAGATTTTTCTAAACATGCTCAATGGGATTTAGGTCTGGAGATCGAGTTGGCCAATTCATCCGAGCAATTGCATGGTTTTGGAGAAAAGTCGAAGCAATAATTTCCATCTATAAATTTATATCTATATTTTAAAAAGATATTTTTTACTGGCCAAAATAGAAACGCTAATGAAAATTATTTTAGAGTAATCGAAGGCGTTTAAGGGCTTCCGATATAAAGAAAAGTGTATTCGTTCAATAGGAACCTTGCACTTCCATAAAAACTCTAATACGTATTATTATCCATTTCAATTACAAATTTATCATTTTATTCTGTTGAAGCGTCATGAGCATTATCTATAAAACGGTTTTTAGTAATGAAAAATTCCATTTATTAATATTTCAAACTTTATAAGAGGCATCAACCTCCTCTAATTTGTCAAGCGATATGAAATGTTCTTTGTCTGAATCTTCTGAATCTGGACATTCTTCATCGCTTTTGTATTTCAAAATGGCGACTCGAGTTTGGTTCTCAAACGATTCTTTTGTAACCGGGTCATCGCTTGCTCCTTGGAGTTTTTCTTTTGATATCTCGCTGAATCTCACCGCCATCTTGGATATTCTTTCCATTAACAGATACTGGAGGCTCCAGAACCCAAGAGCAATGAGAAAGGAGAAGCCGAAGAATTTATACCAGCGAATTATAATCTTAAATGTTAAAGAGAATAATCGCAAAAACAAATTTTCAGCATTTGGGAATGGTAGAGGGATAAACATTTAAAGTTTCAATTCCATAATATCTATTGAATATTATATCATTGGAATAAAATATAATAACAATTAGTATAAATTATAGCTAAATATAAATAATGAAATTATTTTACACTCCAGGAATCCAGGTTACCTCAAGAGAAAGAGATGGAATTTTTTTGATTTTTCTGAAAATTTTGTTAATATATAGAAATAAATATGGAATTGGAGTCACTGCTATATTTCGAAAGCTAATAATAATATTTGTCCATGGAATTTGCATATTTCGTTTGTAATAAAAGGCGGAGCCTTTTCTGTTCCGTAATTGGTCAGTGACTGATATGCGTGGTTAAATCTATACAAAAAAAAAGAATATATCATGTAATATTTTTCGCCAAATTCTATAAAAATGTTCATCTGAAGTAATATTGATTTGTATCGTCATTATTAATATAAATATTCATAAAAATTCCTTATAAATGTATATTTTAATTAATATATTATTGTATATGTTGCAAAAATTCGCTTATAGAGTTCAGGGCCCTCGCGAGGCTAAGTTCGTCTGGTTATAAAACAAAAATTCCCCATAATCCTAAGCGATATGACAATATGTTCAATGTTTTTTTAAGATTCAATATGAATGTTTCAAATGTTTTAGCAAACTGAAAATTGTCTACCTGAAGACCATTATTTTGGGATAATGGCCTTCGTCTGTTTTTTTTTTTTTCATACCTACAAAAGATCATATAAAACCTTTACAATCTGCCAAAGATAATTTTAGCTATCGGAATGACTAGACCGTAATATTATAGATAAAAATCTACCTGACAAACACAAAATTACCACATATATATGCATACATCTTTAACAACTGTTAATACTAAACTTCGCGCCTCATCGATTTCTAATGATTTGTGAAAAATTTGCTGTGAAACATTGCTACAGTAAATTTTACAAAATATATCTATTGCCTTGTCGTGTGTGCTTTCCTGTCAAAAGATTATGGAGTGATCTTGTAACAGAAGATTGTGGTCCCTGAGGCCTTATTATTTCGGCTGCGTCAATATTTCATCATTATTCTATGCAAGGGTTTTTCTTTGAAAATAGGGTTCGCTAATATTCAATCATTCCAAACTCGTTCATGTTGCCTAGCTGCTTTTTGTTTATTAAAATACATTATTTGTGACATTTTAGTATATATTTAAACCCAGGATTCAAATTTTAAAATTATTTCTAAAATCGAACAATATCTTCTATTTCCCATCGTTAAAGGTTCGAGTTTCCAAAATATGTTTAGGTAACATAGATATTTTAAATACATTTAAGTTATTAAACATTTTTTTTCTTTTTACACTGTTAAAAATTGCTGTATATTTCTTATCTACATGAACACCCACATATTTTGAATATTTTAATCTATTTATGAGTGATTCCAAATATAAGCTAAAACCTTTATCTTAAGATAAACTTTTTATACGCGATTTCTTTTGAATAAAGCGATTTGATACTGTAATTTTAGCTATAAAAATATAGGTGGTGCCTGGTTTTAATCTACCAGTTTTCTCTAAATTCGTAATGATTAGATGATAGATGATTTAATAGTGAATTATTAAGATAAATAGGAACATTTTAAGAAATAGTATAATTATTTTCAAACAAAAACGGCAAATCTTGGAACGAAAAATAAACTGCGTTTTTTATTTTTTGTATTTATATCATCAGAAGGTCAAATTAGAGTATAAATATATAAGAAAATGAATTAGGCATAGTTTTGAAACAAAATATTTTCAAATATTAGCTAGTTAAGTGATAATTATACGCAATGGGTATTAGAAATAAATTATTGAGTGTGAACACCATTAAAATGAAGAAACGGTGTGTTATTGTTTCTTATTATAGTTTCACAGTATTTTACCAATCCTGATGAAACATGGCATCCTATAGAAATAGGCTTTAACCGTCATCGTTTCAATCCCCGAATATGTATATAAGTCTGATAACGAAATAATTTGTCCAACCCGTTTGCATCGCAAACGCTTATTCAAATATATAGCTAATCCGAACGAAGTTTTGATACGATAGTTTGGTGAGAAGAAGTAACTCTCGTAGTTTCACATACAGATAATGCCTCTTTGTACGATATCAAATACCAAGTCGTATCATTGTACTGCATACCTGGTACATAGCTGGTACAATTATCGATTTATACATAGATATTAATGACAGAGACTGTGATAGATTTAATGAATCCGCTTAAAGTACCTTTTATACTTTCAATATGGAAGCAATGGTCGCCTCTCCCGTCAAAATAAACGTCAGAATCTGACGCCATCTTTATTTTGACGGGAGAGGCGACCATTGCTTCCATGGATTAATTTCCTCCCGGCAAATTTTCCATCTATACTTTCAATATGTAATTTGTTAATGGAGAATTTATCTACATAAAGCGAAGCAAGTAGCTATAAAAATAAAGTACATCTCTCCCGTTCAAATAGACGCCAATACTATGCAACAAAATTCTAACGGCTGTCTCTGCAAGCAAGAATGTGGTCGATAACAACAACACCAACTTTGGCTAATTGAGAAGTTCTCATTGTTTCGGGAAATCTTATAAAAGATCTACCTATAAATTTGTCGAATTATATTTAGCTCCTCCTCAATTATTGTTATTTATAAAATATCTTTTATGGTATGTATTTCAAAAACATGAATAGTAACACCAGGCCAACGCGCTTTATTACTTCAAAATGTTTGAATATTTATGCAAATCATTGCCACACCTATATGGATCGAATTTCTAACAGCGTTACAATATCACATATTTATGAAAATAGGTATCTTATCGTGCAACTGAAAGTTGCTGATGGCTTGCGCCATCTATCAGAAAAAATATCAATTTTTCTCGTTGATTTTTAATTATTCCAGAATTGGCAAAATACCCATTCTTGATAAAATCAAGAAAATATAATCACGGACGCGTTTCGGGCTGTTGGCCCTCATCAGCGTGGTGCAAGCTGTACCTCAACGACCAAAAAAAAATTGGTCATTTAAGGCCTCCTGAAAAATCATGAAACGGGTAGTTAAGGCCAGAATTGCGTGAGACCGCGACACAATGTGAAAAAATAGTACAAATGTGATATTGTACTGGGATAAGGTGCATAATTATCACCTATCTATAGACAGACTGAGAAATGTTTCAAAACTTGTGTCAACAGATAAATTAAACTCGCCCAATTCTTCTTATTCATCTTTTAATTTATATATTATCAATTTTAATATCACTTGATAAATACTCTAGTTCCATCCTTTCCGCATATGTAAAAAAAAAGACAATTGATTTTATACAATAATTTAGTTTGAACACATTTGCGTGGTTATATATATATACATAATATATATATATATATAATATATATGTGTGTGAAAAATTAATATATAATAATAAAAAAGGCCAGGTGGTTGTTATCAAAATCAAAAAAGGCATATCCTGACCACGTTCACATGAGCTTTTTGCTGGCAGAGCGCCATCTAGTGTAACAAAAGTAAACTAAACGTTGATTCAACCTGTTCCCTGATATTTAGCCAACCCATTTTCTTGAAAAATCAAGAAAGGTCAACTACGCTGACGAGGGCCAACTTCCCGAAACGCGTTCGTGGTTGACCTTTATTTATCAAGAAAATGGTTTGGCAAATATCAGGAATCAGTTTAAATCAACGTTTAGTTGATTTATGTTCCACTAGATGGCGCTCTGCCTTCTAAAGATTCATGTGAACGTGGTATGGATATGCCTTTTTCGATTTTAATATATACTGTTATTTGCTCAATTTTATCTAAGTAAAAATATCAATACTTATATGAAAAAATAGCACAAAAGTTAAATTGTTTTGTGGTCAAATCGATAAATCAAAAATGAAACGCATCCTCTAATTATTAAACAAAAAGTTGCTCATGGCTTGCGTCACATATAATGGAATACATATAAATTAATCGATTTTTTTAAATAAAGGAAATCAACGAAAGGTTGATATTTTCATTTATACCGACAGCGTAAGACATCAGCGACGATTAAAAGATGTTTTTTTATTAATTATATGAAAATTTATAAATTTCGATTGTCAATATTTAAGTGTAAAATACACAAATCTTAAATGGTGTTAAATTCCACCATCACAAGAATTGGCTTCTGTATAGAAGAGAACGCTAGAGTTTGAAAATTTAAAAGTTTTGCCAATTTGCCTTTCTAGAAGGATTTCCACTTTATCCCGTGTCGTTTATCATCATATTTTCTCGCCATTCATCACCCGCTTGTTGTTTGATTTATTTTGTTAGCGATCGTGTTCTGTTATCTCCCATATACTATGAAAACTTGGTATTTTCTGAAAAATTATTATTTATATGAATACAGTATTATATATATATATATATATAATATTACATTGCAAATATCTGGAGTCATTAATAAAATCTCGATAAAAATCTTTGGTAAAACACTTTAGAGTATAATAATAATAATAATAAAGTAATACTTAAAGCCTCCCCGCATAAGTTTCTTTTTTGTGAAAAATCAATATTAATTTCAAAGAGAAATATGTACTATTTCTAACTTTTTGGATGACGTATGAAAAGGTTGAATATATGAAGAGTAATGGTCTAAATATGATTGGATGACGTATGAAAGGGTGAAAATGTGAAGAGTAATGGCGAACGGAAAAATAAAAGTGTCCAGGGGCGGGAATCGAACCCACAACCTTCTGCTTACCGGGCAGGTGCCATGTCCACTAGGCTACCCTGGACGTATCTTTCCGTTCGTAACTAATACTTAGAGTATAACTTTAGAGTATAAACTTAAAAATAGAAAAGGCATATCCTGACCGCTTACATGAACATTTTAGATTGCAGAATGCCATCTAGTGGAACAAATATTAACTAAATGTTGATTTAAGTTTATTCCACTATATGGAACTCTGCTATTAAGATGCTCATATGAACGATTAATTAATGGGAAGGTTCTCTACCGATTAGCCATACCATCATATTTTGAATTCATATCAATGTAGTATTTTAAATCTCTAGAGATATTTTCAAATAAAGCTGGTATTATATTTCGTTAAAATTTTCAGATTGCACTATATATAGGGGATTATGATGTGATTATATAATTTTAATAATTTGGAGTAAATTTTCACGAATTCAGGAACTTTTAAATCAGATCATCTGTAGGGCCATAGATGTTTATATGTACCAAAAGAGGTAACTCTCTCTTTAATCGTAAATCGAAACGATGCACTGTGCATCACCCTAATAATACATCTTACTAGTGATGAAAACGAATTACCACGACACCAGTTTTGATAAATTCAGACAAACCCTAACCTGTATACCATGTTTTCAGGCTTTGGTCCTCATTTATACAGGGGCTGCTTGATTTCGTAACATCCTATGAGATTGGTTATGGAATCTGTCGAATTTACCAAACAGGTGTTTAAGCTGGAGAAATGGCAAGGTCTGATATTCAGGCAAGAATACAATATGAAGTTGCGGGTGAATTAAATTCATGTACCGAAACAGGCATCTCTCTCTTCAATAGAAAATCTATTTTATGAGAGATTTTTTCATAGAAAGATTTTGTTTTTTGAATATATATCAAAAACCTTTCACGAGACACAAATCTGATGAGATCCCTTAAGCAATCTGATTTTTCAAATAGAAACATATTTCAAATGAAAAATAACAACCTCCAGACACAATCAGAGAGTAGTCTAAAATGGATTATTAACAATATTTATCATATTATCTAAAATTTTTCATATAATTAAATTGACATTTTATATAACAATGCGCTTATTTAAAGAACAAAGGAAAAATCCATGTTATACACTAATATACAATAAGTAAGTAGAAAACAATAATATACTGCTTTTTGAAAATAAAAGAATATTATTTGAAGATAAATTTGCGTTTATATTAAACTAGCCGAATGACCCGGGCAACTCCCGGGTTTTACCCGATTAATTTTTTTTTATTCAAATACTATTCGTTACAATTATAAATTGGAGCCGTGGATGTCACTCTTGTGAAACGTCCCGCTCCAAACTTTACATGTACATTAGGTCAGCTGGTATCACCCCCCATTTTCACCGCTAGAGGCGCGAGCGTAAGATCAAATTTGCAAATAACACGACGGATATTCGGGATAGAGACCTGAAATTTTCACTAAGAGTTTTTCCAGATTCTACTTTATATACTGTTAAAACTTCAGTCAGATTAGTTACGTATTGTGGACGTGTATAGTTGACAAACATACATACGCTGACCTTTATATATATATATAGGGATAATAATATAAATGAATTTTAAAAATCCGGGAATCGAACCCGGGCCGCCCGCGTGGCAGGTGAGCATTCTACCACTGAACTACCGATGGTTATAAGAAATGGCCATATTTGGGTATTTATTCCATTTACAAAAGCAAACGGTGACAGAATTGATTAAGAATTGATGACTCTAATACTTGAATATTTTAATATTGAACTAGTAATATGTATTTACGAAAGAAATATGAGTACACAAAGCTTAATATCATCATAATGTTTGAAAAATCGTGTATAAATAGTGCTCACTGAAAACAAAAACAAAATTAAAAAAAAAAAAAAAAAGGACAAACTAATTTTAATTTATCAAATAATGATCGATATATTAATTAAAATATTTCGCAATTTCGGCACATATCAGTTTTTAATTATATATTAGGAATAAGATAGTCTAGATAATAACATGTTACTAAATATTGTCTTCCCCTGTAAACCACTATGATTATTAATGTAAGTTGTAAAAAAAAGGTAAGGAAAGAGAAAGACAAACCTTTCAATATTACTCTCTAATTATATAAAAATAATAATTATATTTAATTAAATTTTAATCTCATACAAACTGTTTGAGAACATCTTTTTCTATAGTTTAACATATAATGAACAGACTCTTTATATAAAAGATAGTTGATAAAGACTTTTCGTTTATTTTTTTAAAGAGAAAAATGTTGAGAGTGTTTAAGAAGAAAAGAACCCACTTCTGCTCTAGCTGAGAGGCGCTGAATCGCTGTCATTTACCGAGAGAGATAAAATAAGCACTTAGAAGGTAGGTTAAGTACTGGAGAAAGTAGTTTTTTTTACCTGACACGAGAAATTTTTGTTGAAAAGTATTTTGTGTGAGATAAGAAAATTAAATATACACTTTTTGATATATATCTTCATAGATATAAAACATAAGTTTCTCACATGTTCTAATGTTCACTATTTCATTTTCCTAGCTGTATTACATATAGAGGATTTTTTTTGTAATTATTTATATAGAGAGAGATACAATATTAACACATTTAATTACTTTTTATAAGGTAAAATTATCTTATATTCTCAATATTTAAAATCTACTAGATCAGAGACAATCGAAATTAAAACCGAAATTAAACTGTCTTGAGTCTATATTATAATTCTGGTATAAAATTAGCTTCAAATAAGACCTATCGCTTTTAAGTTCAAAAGAATATATAATCAAAAGATTTTAATGTCTTCTATTTGATTTTATGAAAAGGTATAATCGCATTCAAGCTATAATACTATATAGAGTGTCATTTATATTCAACTATATATTCAATCATTTGATCTAAAACATATTTTCATTAATTTAATAATGATATATATTATGATGAGAATATGAAATTCAAGAGAATATTCAGATTAAAATGCATTGATTGAATACATCAAAACCACGCATAAATTTAATTTCACTTAGTATAACGCACAGATGCAAATAAATAATAATAATAAATCAATAATCATATATTAATTCAAAATGGCGAGCTTATCTCTTGGATCAAACACCCTTCACGATTTTCTGATATTCCGACGATGTCGAACGTCTATCTTCTAGAATCCGGTCCCTAAAATATTATAATAAACATTTTTCATATGGAGTATATATTTTATATGGATACATATTATATGGATTCTATATAATTTGCATTAATATATTTATAGGAGAAACTCACTTCCATCTAGTACGCTACACCTTTTGAAGCTTCAATAAGGCCACTCTAGTCTTTTTTAGTGATACGCTAACCTTGACGTATGCACGGTGGAACTTGAGGTTACTACACATGCGTCAGACCTGAAATCTGTTGTTGGGTTCAGTGCTGCCTGGAGTAAAGGAGCTCTGTCTATGCTTCAATCTTGCGATGAATCTGTATAAGACCGGAGGTCTAAATAAAGCTGTATGTGTGTGTGTGACAAAGTAAACTATAACGCTTATTATCGGAAATATGGTCTTAGTTCGTTTAAATGTAATTTGGCAAATTCTATCATTGAGTAACTCTGACTTCGATTACCCTTTTCACCGTTCATTTCGTAATTATAGAATTTTATTCGTTCTAACTTTTCTTATTACTTTTTTTTTGGTTTCAAATGTTCAATATTGAATTGCAAAATTATATTTAGAATAATATATATATGTTTATTTATATAATCATTTTTCTCTAATTATATATATAATTTTCTTTTACCTAGCGATGTGTATTTGAATCTATTATGTTAAGGAGCTCCATCAATGCTTCCCTCTTGTGGTAAATCTGTATAAGATCGGTGGTCTTAATAAAGATCTATGCGTATCTGTGCATTTAAATTTATTATTGTCAAAACACCTATTAGAATTAATTCGTATAAAAGTCGTGACTTTATAAAACGGCATATGATAACTAACGAGATAGAATAAAAACAATGAGGAGAAAATATTAAAATAGACAATCCACCTATATAAAATAAAATGGAGGTCTTCAACTGTTGCAGGGAATTAGAAGTCATGCCCACTGAATACAAATATCTCAACTCTCAAACACCCAAACTGGCACCACTTTAGTTTGTCTAGCTTCCAAAATAAGATTTGTCTTATAAGTTTTTTTCTATCCTTTATCGGAATTCTTTTTCCTATTAATTTATCTCATATATATATTTTATTTTATTAATATTAAATAGTTTTGAATAAATATTAGAAATCAAAATAAATATTATATATAAATTGAATTTATATATCTATATTCAGTATCTTTAAAGATTCATGTTGTTATTGAAAAATGAACAAGTTTTTAAGAAAGCAGCTCTTCTCTCTCTCTCTGATCGTGGGACTGGAAGTTTCTGTTGGCTTCTGCCATCTCCCGAGATAAATATGAACTAATCCTTAATTTTTTAAATTATATATATTCCTGACTAATTGATGGTTACACTTGTTTTATTCCCTTGTTTTTTTCGAAGAGGAGAAAGGAATGATGAAACCCCGAAATGTTTATATTTAGAAGTCAGGATATGTGGGCGACTAGACAATTGACAATTAAAAATAGTTTATTGACATCAAGTCAATGGTCAAGAGAGAGTTTACAGAGTTTAAAATAGTAGAGAAAATATATAAACCAAACGAGGCCTTCTCCGAAGGTACGTCTGTATCCTATCAGGAGCTTAGAATCGTCTTGAGTTCAGACTTGCGAGTTATGGAATCCGTGTCCCCAGCGATGACTGTGTTGAGGAACTTGACAAGAATGTGTTTAGGTAAGGTATCCGCGAGAAAACTCTCCCTAAGAGGGGGGTACAGGACCGCATTCGCGACATCATTAATGGTCGTCCCTCGGTTATATAGGGGCCTAAGGATAGTGGTAGAATAGAGGTATGATCTGACAAGCCAACCTTCTTTTCCCTCTACTTATACTTCCACAGAGGCTATCTTTATTAGAATATTTCTATGAGAAGTATTTCTAAATGAGATAATATGAGATGAATACATTCATAGACAAATTCATCTCGCCGTTCTTTTTTTTTTTTTTTTGGAGGCAGAGGCAATTTTGTTCACACTTGGATATCTCGTGTGTCTCCAATAAAGGTCATGGTGTATCAAATATCTTGCAGAGAGAATTGTGTGAATTAAGTCACATTCAGTGCAAATACTGTATAATTTATATGAATTTTGACACATTTATATAGTCTATATTCATAACATTCTGTATGATATATAGATATGATAGATAGGAAAATTAAATATTACATATACATGAATAGATTTCCATGTTTGAAAAAAAAAACTCAGTTTTTAAAAGTTAGAAGTATTCTAATTTAAAATAAAAATGTATTGTGACATGTGTATATATATAAATAATAAAGTTATATAACGATGCACTAGCGCGCCATCTGTTATCAAATTACGAAACTATTTTAGACGCGTGTAATATTCTTTTTAAAATAAAACAATTTCTACTGCCCTTACTGCAATGGAAAAATTAAAGGGAGGGCCTGGCTCATCAGTGGTGAACCCTCCCAGCGGTTTCGCCAGTTTAAAATGGGAGGGTTCACCACTGATGAGACAGGCTCTCCCTTTAATTTTTCCATTGCAGTAAGGGCAGTGGAAATTGTTTTATTTTAAAAAGAATATTACGGGTCTATAATAGTTTCGTAATTTAATAATAAAGTATTCTCAAGTATTATTATTTATAATATATTGCTTCGATATAAAATAGTTCAATGTAACATTCATATTTCAATGATATATATGAATAGATAGAATACACCCTCACTTATTTTGAAATAGCTGAAATAAAACATTCCACTATTGGCTTTATATCAAAATATTTTAAAGTTTTTTTGCTCGAGCTATTTTGTCTTGTTTTTATCGAGGGGGGTCTTAGTTGAAATTTTGACACCCCGCTGCTCCATATTTACTTTCTGGGACGTCGAGTAAATGGAGAAAAATGATTCTTAAAAAATAGATATTTTCATTAATTTATGATCGATTTTTATTGTCGGTCAACTATTTTGACATTTTTATTAAAAGTGATCTTCTTTTGTATCGATTCTTTTAATCTCCATAAAATATTTTAGGCAGAAAAATGTAAATTTCACTCCCTCACTCTCCTTTTGTCTGGATATATATGCAAATTTTATGTATATAAGCGCGTATCCTCCACCATGCATATTTTCAAAATTGTTTATAACACACAAAGTATGTAATATATATTTTTTCTCTTTTCAATATCATTAATATTTAAATAGGTTAAAATTAATTTGTACATAAAAAAGTATATAACATCTATTTTTTATCGTGATAATTCTGATGAAGGATTAACAAGTCCGAAAGCTTGAAAATAAAATTTTAAACAATAAATTCAACCCTAGGAGCTTTATTTATTTCATAATATATAAGTTTAGAATAAATATATATATTCAGATTATTTGAAGGGATAAAGATATAGTAATAAAATTAGAGCTAAAAATTAATATTTACGATATTTCATACTCTACATAAAATGTTTATAAAAATTTATAAATTCAATTATCATCCATCGATAATATTTGTAATACATTTATTAAAAATGGTATCCATTTATAAACATGATATCGTCATTTTCTACACAAACAATGTGTGAATTATGTGAATTTTGTCACATTCAGTGCAAATACTGTGTAATACATATGAAAATTGTCACATTTAATGCAATGACATGATAAAATATTTAAAAAGAAATATCATAAATACATCTATCTCGTAGATTATACCTCTAGTAAATGAAGCTAAATTTTGGACCTCTGGTGAACATTTTGATTTCCAGATTAAAATGAGTCGTAAAATGAATATCATTGTCTTGTTAAAACTACTCATCGAAATATCGAAAATAAAATAACATATTGATATTCAAGATGAATCTTTTATTCATGGCAATTTTCACGAATTAAAAATTCATTGTAGGGGAGTGGCTGTGTTGGATAAAAATTTAAAAAGGCATATATTGTTGGATCATATTAAAATATATTTACCAATATTCCAGTTGGCTGAACGCCAACCTTTTCCAAGGTATTAGAACATTGAAGATTTTACATCGAGTATGTTGTGTTTTAACTTTAAAAGCACACAAAAAATATAATAAACTTGAATTTGTTTATTCAAGTATCAAAAACAAAGCTTTACATATAGAACAAATAATAATGAAGAAGAAGAAAGAAACATTTTAGGAAAAGGCAAAAACAAAACAAAAGTACTGGTCAAAAAGAAACATTTAAAATCACAGATTAATATCTTCAACACTTCCCCTTAATCAGATTTCAAATGTCCCTCATACCCAGTAGATATCTCAGCATTTGGAAACGCGGCTTAGGGAGCCCTTTGGTCATAATGTCAGCAACTTGATTTTTCCAGAAATATGTTCTACATTGAAAATACCTTCTTGATACTTTTCTCTCACAAAATAGTGTCTCACTTCTATATGTTTGGTTCTCTTATGAAATTCAGGATTTTTGATCAATTTAATTAAACTTGCATTATCAACTTTTATAATTGGTTGTTCTTTTAGTGGATAAATTTCACTGAAAAGTCTATTTAACCAAATGACTTCCTTTGCTGCTGTATTGCTTGCTGCCACGAGTTCGGCCTCAGTTGTTGACAAAGATACTGATCTTTTTTTTTAGCTAAGCCAAGAAATAGCACCACCAGCCAGTTTACACACAACTCCACTGGTAGATCTTCTAGTTTCTGGGTCTCCAGCAAAATTTGCATCACTGAAAGATTCCAAAACTCCTACTTTATGACCCTTTTGGTACACAATTCCATATTCAGTTGTTCCTACAAGATATTTGAAGATTCGTTTAACTGCTTCCCAGTCATATTTTGTTGGTGCTGCAAGTTTTTGAGAAACTTTATTCAGTGCAAAAGTGATATCGGGTCTTGTTAAGCAGCTCAGATGCATCAGGCTACCAATCGCTTCACGAAAGGGAACATTTTCTAGAATCTCTGCTTCCCCAGGAACAGTAGAATTATCAGTTGGTGTCCCCACTTTATTCGCTTGAGACATATTGAATTTCTCAAGAATTATTTTTATATATGCCTTTTGATTTATGAAGATTGACCCATCCGGTTGCCGCTCTATCTCGATACCCAAAAAGTAATTTAATGGTTCACTTGTGATCTTAAATGAAAACATTAGTTCATCAAGAAATTCTTTGATTTCCTGTTCATTTGTACCAGCAATGATTCCATCATCAACATATATGGCAATAATGAGTAGTTGATCATTTGTTTTTCTGAAGAATAAACAGGGGTCAGCTGTACTTTCCTTCAGACATCTTTCTTTCATGAAGTTGACTATTTTTTGGTGACTGTTTAAGTCCATAGAGACTTTTCTTCAATTTCCATACAAGATCTGTTCCATTGTTGAATCCTTCAGGTTGTTTGATATAAATTTGATCTTGTAAGTCTCCATATAGAAAGATAATCTTTATGTCAAACTGTACCAATTTTAAGTCTTCATTAGCAGCAATTGCTAAAAGAGTTCTTATGGTGGCATGTCTTGCCACAGGACTAAATGTTTCTTCATAATCTATACCCTTCTTTTGTACAAACCCTTTTGCCACCAGTCTTGCCTTATATCTTGTAATCTCTCCTTTAGAATTCAATTTGGTCTTTAATACCCATTTACAATTAATTGCTTTTTGGCCAGGTGGTAATGTTGTGCATTCGTATACATCATTTTCCGTTAAAGAATTCATTTCTTCATTCATTGCTTCTTTCCAAAATTGTGCATTTGGAGAATCCATTGCTTCTTTGTATGTCTTGGGTTCAAGACCTTCTGCAATATTTATTTCAGCATCAATATACCTTTGAGGTTTTGATATATTTGATCGATCTCTTAGATTGTATACGTCTGATGTTTGAACATTGCTTTCAATTTTCTCAATATCTTGAGTATCATTTTGTTCATCAATCTGATTACTTGAAAGTTCCTTATTTCTCTTTTCAATATCAAGGCTAAATGTTGGTATAGTTTCCTTGAATATTGCATCCCTACTTGTGACAACTTTGTTTGAGTTCGGTATCCAGATTCGATACCCATCCTTGTTACTGCAATAACCAACTAAAATACCTTTTTCGCTTTTGGCATCTAACTTTCTTCTCTTTTCATCAGGCACATGAACAAAACATTCAGTTCCAAATATTCGAAGATGATCAACAGCTGTTTTTTTTATCAAACCATAGTTCATAAGGTGTCTTTCCCTCAATTTGTGTTGGTCCTGTTCTATTCAAAACATATGTAGCAGTGTTAACAGCCTCTGCCCACAGCTTTAGGCTCATATTTTTGGCATATATCATTGAACGAGCTGCTTCTATTAAAGTCCTGTTTTCCCTTTCCGCTGAACCATTCTGTTGTGGAGTATATGGCATTGTGATCCTATGATTAATACCATACTTGTTTGCAATTTTTGAGGTTTCTTTATTTACAAACTCCTTTTCTCCATCTGTGAGAATTTCTTTCACTCTATGTCCAGTAGTCTTTCCAGGAGAAATTGTTCTAGCTTTTCAATGACTTGTGACTTTTCTTTTAGGAAATACACTGATCGGTATTTTGTAAAATCATCTTTGAAACACACAAAGTATCTCATCCCTCCTTTCGAAACCTCCTGCATAGGGCCACATACATCTACATGAATTAAGTTTCCAGGTTGGGTAGAAGCATATTGTTCTCTTGTTCCAAAACTCAGTCTATGTTGTTTGCCATAAATGCATACCTCGCAAGGTTGATTGTCCATGACTGTATCTATTCCTTGTTCTTTAAGCCATTTTTGAACATGTCTTTTATTTTGATGTCCAAATCTTTCATGCCATAGTTGTAGCATATTGACATTTTGGGTTTTGGCTAAATTGACTTCTGCAGCATTTTCAGGTTTGATACTTGTTATTAACATACCATACAAGCCTCCTGGTAGTCTTTTCCCTTCTACAATAACTTCTCCAGTTGTTGTCTTAAAAATTTTACAACCTTTTATATCCATTTTATTTCAAACCCTTTATCCAATGTGGACTGTAATGACATCACATTACGACTGGAATTGGGAACATACCATACATCAGTTAGGTAGTGAGTTTGCCATTTACCTTTTACACAAGTTTCAATTGTTATAGTTCCACTTCCATAAGCTATCAATATTTCATTACCTACAACTTTAACAGTCTGTTGGGTAGAAAAATCCTTATAAGAAGTATAAAAACTTGCATTTCTTGTAATGTGGTTAGTAGCTCCTGAGTCACCAATCCAGAAGTCTTCATCTTGTTCATTGAATCTTTCACTGATTAAACTTTCACTTAATTTTGAATTAAGTTTTAATTTAGTTTCATCCTTTTCTTTTTCCTTTAGTTTCTTCTGTTTTGCATACCTACAATCTTTGGCCAAGTGTCCTTTTCTATGACAAAAGTAACATTCTATTGTTTCTCTTGTTTTCTGAAAAATTTCATTACTTTTGGTAACTTTTCCTTTCATATTTTGCTATTTTCATATGCATTTGCCATTAGTGCTGTCGAACTTGATGTGCTGCATTCATCTCGCTGTTGAATTCTTATTTCGAGTAACCGAAGCCTTTGTGTGAGATTGTCTACAGAACGTTCTTCTTTAGACACTGATTCCCAAACACTTTTAAAATCAAAATATTCATCAGGCAAGGTGTTTATGATTCTGCACATCAGCATGGATTCTGGCAATTTCAAATTTTCTTGTTTAGTAAGTTCATTTTGCATATCATTCCATAAACTTTCTAATTTTGAAATGTGCTTTGAAATATCATCTGTAGGATCCTTCTTAAAATTAAAGAATTGATTATAGAGCATGTCTAATCTTTGACCAGAACTTTGCTCATAGACAATTAACAATTTGTCCCACATATCTTTAGCACTTGAGCAGGGAATGATTAGTTGACTTACATCAGGCATCACACTTGTTGTGAATAACAATTGGGATATTGCATCTTCACTTTCCCATTTTACATATGCCTCTTTTTCTTCATTTGTTTCTTGTTTTATTGGCTTTCTATATGTTCCATCAACAACGCCTATTACTTTGTTTATTGTTAAAATCAATTTTATATTTTTCTTATATTCTGGCCAGTTTATTAATCCTTCCAATTTGGGAATATTCATACCCATTTTAATATTATCCATTCCAGCCATTACTAATATAAATTTTAACATGATAAACAAAATAGAATTCTTTTTAGGCTTACCGTTGCTTCGTTTTTGTTATATTTCGCAGTGAATGCGTGGTTGGGTCCATAACCTGTTGTGTTTTAACTTTAAAAGCACACAAAAAATATAATAAACTTGAATTTGTTTATTCAAGTATCAAAAACAAAGCTTTACATATAGAACAAATAATAATGAAGAAGAAGAAAGAAACATTTTAGGAAAAGGCAAAAACAAAACAAAAGTACTGGTCAAAAAGAAACATTTAAAATCACAGATTAATATCTTCAACAGAGTATTATCATAAAAAATAATATATTATTGTATAATTTGCTTTATTTATATTGGATACTAAAATTTATAAATACTTTTCTACCTACAAGCAATTGTTCTGATACTTTACTTTTTTTTTAGTATTAGGGATTTTTCTATTGTGTTTTGAATCTTCGCGCTGAAAGAACAATATCTTATTCTATTCATAAAAGGCTGTAATAAAACCACAAAATATCTATACATAGTGAAGTTGTATCCTGAAAATATGGTAAAACAAGGTCTTTTTCGATAAATAAAATAAGAAAATGTTAATATTTTAAAGTATTTTCTCTAAGTATTATTGAATTTTTATATAAAATGGTAAACACGTATCAGTAAAACCCAAACCAGAAATCTATTTATGATAAAAACAATTTCATTTAAAAATAAGGATATTGAGATATATATATTTACGAATAAAATATACTCCATTTATTCTCTAACATATTTATGTAGTTTATAAATATGGAAAATATCCCAACATATATTTTGAGGCAGAAGATATTTTAAAATGATAAAATGGCGGCCTCAGACAGATCGATGACGAAATATAGAAAGTTTTCATAACGAGAGAAATATTGCTTAATATTTGTTCACAGATTTATTTCCTGACGGTCATGTTTACATTAGTGCGATATTTGTGTTTTCTGAAATATTTCACAGTTTGAAACAACAATTTATACATTTTTATGAAAGAAATTATGCAGCATATTTTAAATATATAAATTCATTTTATCGATAGAATTTGTAACAAATAAATTTACTGGCAATGTGTTTCTTTTCGATAATATCATCAAATGTTATCTCTACAGATATTACTGCAATGATATAATTTATTGAATGAGAGGGCTTGGCTCATCATTTTGTTAAATAATTAGTCGAAAATTCTGATAGGGTTTACTACTGATGAGTCAAGCCCTCTCATTTAATAATTTATATCATTGCAGTAAGGTCTGTGAAGATTATAATCGATGATTATATTACAAAGAAACACATTTCTAGGAAATTTATTTTTTACAAATTTTATAATTTAAATAGATACTTATGTAATATTATAGAAATTGGTATATAAGTTTATGATATGTTAATTCGATGAAAACTCTCTATATATATAATGAAACTATTCACATAATTATTCACATAACTATTCACCTCTTTGACATTTAGTTGTTTGGCATTTAAAAGAAAGTAATTTTTATCGGTATAAAATAATGTCTAAATCATAAAAATCGTAAAGATAGAGGCTGCCTGGCCGGTATTCATATTTCTTCAAATTAAAGATACTTCGGCCAGTAAATATTATTTTTAGTAATGTTTTTTGTCGAAACGTCGAGACAATAAAAAATATTTACTGGCCGAAGAATCTTTAATTTGAAGAATTATAAATATAAATGTTATCAGTTACTTGAATTTATGATAAACTTTCTATTATACTTCTGTTTTATTTTCGAAAACCTAAATATTCGATTGATCTATTATAAAAATAATTCTAGAATCGTTTTTATATAAATAGAATATTTTAAATTTATATTTCTAAGTGCTATATTTATTTTCGAAAAACAAATAAAACCATCTGTGAGGGGAGGGGTTAATTTTTAAAACTCTTTAAAGAAATTAAACATGTTATATATTTATTTATTGTGTTCACATCTTGTTCGCAGGATTTATTATTTAAACCTATGATTATATCTTAAATGCGACACATTTCCATGGAGAAAGTACATTTATAAGAGGTAACAAATTAAATAGAAAGTCCTTTTAAAAGAAAAATTAAGAAATGGTATTATTGGTTAAACAATTTGAATTTATGTATGAAACAATTTTTTACGTATGTGATTGTTGAGCAAATTTTCTTTAAATAATCAATTTATTCCTAGATATTTTTTCATGGTATCAGAGGCTGATTTTTATAGCCACACTTTGGGGAAATAAGGTGAAGTTACTTTCACACACCCGTCGTTTTAATGGTATCATACAAAATAGTTATGTGTTGGTTTAAAGAAAGATTTTGTTTTAATGTCCATCTATACAGAGAGCCAAACAACAACTGACTCACCCGTGCTGGCAAGGTCACGCTCCGCTGCGTCACGTGGGAAAACATAAGTAGATGTTCTCGTACATGTTCTCAGCACATCCCCCTTTTTAAGACTTGAAATATATATATACATTACAAACTTTAAATGCATAATATAATTAATAATGAAGGCGATCCACAGGTTTAACAATTCGTCCACTCCGGGTTCTTATCTGGCCGTCTTCTGAGTCGTTAGAGGGATAATCTACAACTGGGTTCTTTTCTTTTTCAATCAGTTCCTTCCCCGAAAAGGTCGGCGTCGATGGGTCGGCTGGATATTGCACTGTAACTCCTTTTCGTAGATGGAACCTGTTTCGACGTAAAGTCCCAACTGGAGTATCAACCATATACGACCTTGGTGTCGATGCTTTCTTCTTTACAATCCCCCAGGTTCGCATATCTGTAATCCAAACCGTGTCACCTTCGGATAGTTCCTCCATGTCCGTAGCTCCGCAGCGTCGATCATATCTGGATTTCATATCCTTTCTCCTTCTCCCCTCCTTTCTTTTCAGGGTCCGAGAGTCCACCAACTTTGGATTAAGATTCTCTGGTGCAATTGGCAAGGTCGTTCGGAGTTTACGTCCCATGAGAAGCTCAGCAGGGCTGTAACCGTTCTCCAAAGGGGTCGATCGATACTCCAGGAGTCCAAGCGATGGGTCTAGATTTTTCTTGAGGATCATCTTAGCAATTTTCACACCTGCTTCTGCCATCCCATTGCTCTGCGGGAATCGAGGACTTGAAGTGACATGTGTGAATCCGTACTGCCTTGCGAAATTTGCAAATTCACGAGCAGCTCCAAATTGCGTCCCATTATCGCTTACAACAGTTTCTGATACTCCATGTCGGGCAAATATGGATTTGCAACTACGCACCACCACACTGGCTGTGAGCCGATCCAGCTGAACCATTTCAGGATATCGAGAATAATAGTCAATTACGACTAGATACCACTTATTCTCGAACTTGAACAAATCCATTCCAATCTTTTGCCACGGTCGTGTAGGAAAGTTGGTTGGTATCAAAGGTTCATGTTTTGAGACGGCTTCCTGGATACAGACACTGCACTTTCTGACCGTTTCCGCGATCTCTTCCGAAATTCCAGGCCACCATACCGTCTCACGTGCGCGAAGTCTTGTTTTTGTAATCCCGAAGTGCCCAGCGTGCAACTTATCTAGGATCTCCAGTTTCATACTTGCTGGAATAACAAGACGACAGCTACGCATCAGTAGTCCATTTTGAACGCCGAGTTCATCCTTGAAATGCCAATAAGAGAGCAGAGCCTGTGACATTTTCTTCTTATCTGGCCAGCCTTTCTCAAGGTAGTTGACTACTGCTTTCAGGGTCGTATCTTCTTGTTGAGCTTCAAAAATCTTCGTCAACATCTCGTCTTTGTCGGTTATACTCGAGAGAACTGCATTTATATGCGCTGAGGTTTGCCGTTCGTTTTCACCTCCCTCGGTTGTAAGAAGTGGTTGTCTGGATAATGCATCGGCGTCGAGCAGCTCCTTTCCAGGGATATGCACTATTTCGAATCCAAACCTCATCATACGCATTCGGAAACGTTGCAGTCTTGGGGTCAGCGAACTCAATTCTTTCGTCGAAAATAGAGGAATGAGAGGCTTATGGTCGGTCTCAATTCGGAAACGCTTTCCAAGCAGGAAATCTTGAAAACGTTCGCAAGCCCATGTAATTGCGAGAGCCTCTTTCTCGATCTGAGCATATCGTTTTTCGGTAGGTGTCATAGTTCTAGAAGAATAAGCAACAGGTCGCCAGATTCCATTCTTACCTTCTTGCTTCAGTACCGCTCCCAAGCCGTATGAAGATGCGTCGGATGACACCATAGTTGGTTTCCTGACGTCGTATGCTGCCAAGATAGGTTGAGTCGTGAGCAATTCTTTCAACTTTCGGAATGCTCGCTCCTGGCTGCAATCCCAAACGAAGTCTTGACCTTTCACCAACAACTGGTTCAGTGGAGCCACAATTTCAGATAAATTTTCCACAAAGCGTCCAAGATGGTTCACCATGCCAAGAAATCTTCTTACGCCATGAACATCGGTCGGAGCAGGCATCTTCGCCACTGCTTCGATTTTCGCTGGATCTGGTCGGATACCGTCTTCATCCAGTATGTGCCCAAGAAAATTAATTCTTGGCACGCCGAATACACACTTGGCCTTGTTTAGTGTAACTTTCGCCTCTTTCAGTTTTCGGAGCACTAAACGAAGAATTCGATCGTGAGTCTTGGAGTCGGAGGCAAATATCAGGATATCGTCCAGGTAACACATTACACCGTCCATGCCTTGCAAGATTATTGACACAACTCTCTGAAAATACTCTGGGGCGAGTGAGATTCCAAATGGCATTCTGCAGTATTTATATCTCCCAAAAGGAGTGATGAAGGTCGTTAAATGCTGGCAGTCCGGGCTCAACGGAATCTGGTGAAAGCCACTGTTCGCGTCCAGTTTCGAAAAGAATCTTGCTTCCCCCAGTTGCCCCAGCATGTGCTCCACCACTGGCATGGGATGCACTTCGCGCTGTACATGTTCGTTCAGCCTTGAGAGATCCACACAGAGTCGTATGTCGCCATTCGGTTTACCAGCAATCACAGTCGGTGCACACCATTCAGTCGCAACGTTAACTTGTGCTATGATTCCCGCCCTCTCGAGCTCTTCCAATCTTGTCTTGAGCTTTTCCATCAAAGGTATTGGTACCCGTCGAGGAGTATGCACAGCATAAGGTTTTGCTCCAGGTTTCAATTTGATTTCGTAAGGGTTTCCGATCTGTCCCAGTCCTTCAAATACTTCAGGGAATTCCTTGATCGGGTTAATTCTCGTCGCAACCACTTCAATCCGCCTCGCCAGGTTCAAGAGCTCACATGCCCGGCGACTCAGAAGAGGTTCACTCAAACGACGAATGACATAAATCTTCTCCTTGATTTCATAATTGCCATTTCGCAGCGTTGATATAAACATACCCACAGTCTGAAGTTCGGAGAATTCAGCAGCTCTAAGGTTGATATCACTTTCCACTAGTCGTTGCTGTCCCATTATCTTCTTGAAGAGACACAGAGGAACACATGTAACATCCGCCTGGGAGTCGAGCTTGAACTTCACCTGTTTCCCGTTCACTTGGATTTCTGCTGTCCATCGCCTCCTGCACTCGCCTTCATCATCATCGAGATTAGATGAATCCTCCGCAGCTGAGACCTCCAGGAGAAAACCAATTTCTTTATCAAGTTCAGAAACAGCTTTGACTTCCGCAGTCTTCGCCTGCTTATCTGGGCAGCAATTTGCAAAATGGCCTGTTTTTGAACACAGGTTACATTTCTGTCCTTCAGCACGGCAAGCCTGTCCTTCCCTGTGGGTGAAACCTCCGCACTTTGGACATCGTGATCTTGTTCTGGCTGACTTCTCCTTCTTCCTCGAAGGTTGCTGTTGTTGTTTCGGTGATTGTTTCTTCGAGTTGAACTTCACCTGATTGACCTTTTGGCTTGTTGAGGGACGCTGCAGGTCGACTTGCTGCTGTCGAACGGCTTCCTGCTGTCGAACCATTTTCACCGCCTTTTCCAAAGTCAGTTCGCTGTCCAACTGCATTCTTTCAGATAAAGCTTTGTCCCTCACTCCAACCACTATTCGGTCACGGATCAACTGCTCATGAAGACCCTCAAATTCGCAACTATCAGCCAATTTGTACAATGAAGTGATGAATTCGTCCACTGGCTCCCGATCCTCTTGGAATCTTGAATTAAATTTCGCACGTTCGTAGATAATATTCTTTCTGACACAGAAGTGGCTGTCGAACGCCTTGAGGACGGAGTCAATTTTCGTTGCCTCTTCCTCCTTTTCGAACTTGAATGTCCTGAATATATCATCCGCGCGGTCACCCATCAAGTACATGAACAAATCGATCTTGTCCGCCTCCTCTTTCTTCTTCATTCCACTGACCACGAGGTATCGTTCGAATCTCTTCCTCCATTTGGGCCATTCGTTGGGAGTCGAGAAGTCGAAAGTTTCTGGAGGTTGAATCTGAGCCATGTTGAATTATCTTCCAAGGTACACAAAAATCGATATTTTGCAATATACGGGTTCGTATTTTATCCAGTTATCGCTGCCACCATGTTTTAATGTCCATCTATACAGAGAGCCAAACAACAACTGCCTCACCCGTGCTGGCAAGGTCACGCTCCGCTGCGTCACGTGGGAAAACATAAGTAGATGTTCTCGTACATGTTCTCAGCACAGATTTAAACAAGTTTGGCATGCCATTTTGGGAATATCATGAGTTTCATTGTAACCTATATGACAGCTGATGTTCCATCAAAATGATAAGCTACTCATATATAAATCTCTTTAACAACTATATATATATATATATATATATATCGTTATGATAATTTTGAGATTTATATTTTTTTTTAAATTTAGTTTAAACACGTGAGGTTTGTTTTTAATTATTTTCGTAATAAATAATTAGTTAGAATATATTATAATAAAAAAAGGAAAAAAAAAGTAACACCAGCAAAGCATCGGCGGTTAAGCGTCATAGGCTGGGTAAAAAAAGGAATAAGCGAAGAGAAAGTTTTAGAGAAAAGAGGAAAGACTGAACCATGATAATAATTTTCCAAATATAAAATAAAGCTAATTAGAGAGAGAGAGAAGTATTTTTTTTTTGCTCTATTTTCTCTCTTGATGAAAAAAGATAGATTTTTGTGAATTTGTTTTAATTATAAAAAATATATATATATATATATATATAAATCGAAAAAAACCTATACTCTATTCATCTTCTTCTAGGAAAATATATTATTTTTAAAATTTCTTACTGATACAATGTTCTTATTCTTCTTATTTTTTCTTATCTCCACTCAATCATATTAGAATATAAAGTTGTGACCCTTGATACTGCTCCTCCTCCTTCTTTTTCATCCGGGCTTGGGGCCGGCAAAGGCGGAGTTCTAATACAATGTTTATTCAATTAAATGACAAAAGAATTATTTATGTTCTTAGTGACTTCAAATCATCCATTAAAAATATTGGATAATATATTACATATTTAATTAAAAAGGCATATTAGTTCAAAATATTATTTATTTTAGCAATATTTCAGTTGGCTGAACGCCAACCTTTATCAAGGTGTTATAACATTTTAAATTGTGTCAACAACAAACTCAATATATTGCATATATAATACAGGATATATTAGACAAAATAGGTTTGAGATTGTGAATATCTGGTCTAATTGCTCTATATCATAAACATTTAAATATTAGACTTTATATAAAATTATTCTTTGAAAAATATATTTACTGAAATGATATATATAAAATTATATATAAAGGGTCCGAAAAATGAAATAGTGTATGTCCAAGAATTATTTAATTCAATTAAAATAGAATTACTCACTCTGTGCACAGTGTATAATTGGAGAAATAGAGAGAGAGAAAGAACCAATAGCTTCCACCCTAATTGAATCCCCCATGACATTCATTAACAGTTCAACGAGCCCATTGGTATAATGCATGTCATCCCGGAGCCAATAAAAAGTCCCAGAAATTGTCCAATAGAAGGCAAGCTACCATTTACCGGGCTAGTTGGACTGGACGCTAATTTAATACTGTTGATGTTTGTTTCGAGCCTCCATTATTTATCCATTCACCCTAATGATAACATATAACGGTATATTCATTTTAGAGATTAATATAATAATTAAATACATGGAGATAAACCACTATCTGTATACAAATTTTAAACTATTTGAACGAAAAATCTTCTTTTTTTACAAAAGAAAACGATTTTCTACTGATTTCTGACGTAGAAAAATATAGGAAGGGCCTGATTCATCACTAGAGAAAAATCTTTTTGTTCAAAAACAAACACGCTGCCAAGTTTCATCACAGACCATCTCAATTATAATTTTCAGAATCCAGAAAACACAGTATATTGAAAAAAAAAGGTTAATTCTGTTAAAGGAAAATTGATAAAATTGTTTGAATCTTCGAAATATAAAATTTATATACCATAAAGAGAAAGAATTGAGTTAGATATAATTTCAGCATCACAGTATATATTTATATATTTATTAATTATATATATAATAATAGTATTTTTTTTTTCAGAATAGGTAAAAGTAAAATATAATATATTAATGAATACAGATTTTGAATTTAACTTTGAGTCACTACATAGTAATATATGCTAACTACTTATTTTATATATATATATAGAAAACAAACCTCACATTTTAAAAATAAATAACATATTTTATAAATTTCGATATTCTCTTAACGGTATTATATATTTATAATCAGTTGAGGGACCTTTCATAGCCAGGTGTAAACATCACAGAGCTGTTGTCTAATCAGTGTTTATTGAAAAAGACTGATAATGATATTAAGTAAGATTACTTCTGGAAAAGAAAATAGCTACAACAACCAGTTTTTGTTTAGTTTTCGAAGTTTCGGTGATTCGCTGTCACTCTGAGGCGAGTGTCTAGATAAACATGGGTAACTAAACAAAATATTGGTTGATTGAATATATGTCTTCTTCTTCATATTTCTTATCACCACTCAATCATATTAGGGTATCTAGCTGGGTGAAGTAGAATGCGTCTGCCTTTGTCATTAAGACTGGGAGTACTACTCAGTGGCAGGCCGACTTAACTCCAATATTAAATGGCCGCCTCTAACATGAGGAACAGACGCCATGTGCAGCCGCTCCTAACAATGGAGTACTAACTAATCCTGTATCCCTGGATTAGGAGTCCTTACAGGGTACTATCAGCCGGGCCAGCTGAGCCCAGGGTTTTTAGCGAGCTTGTTACTGCTCCCCCTCCTCCTATTTTATCCGGGCTTGGGACCGGCAAAGGCCGAGTTAATTGGTATATGTACTGGTTGAAAAACTTACAAACAACAAATGATCTTCAATTCGATCACTACTATCATCAGAAATAACAGTGATAAGAGATAGTATTCAATTATAATATGAGAATCATTTTGAAAAAATAGTACAAATTTGATATTGTACTGGGATAAGGTGCATAAATTATGAAAAAGGTATCTCCTTATCTTGCATCTGAAAGTTGCTGATGGCTATCTATTTGGGTATTTGGGTATTTATATTTATGGGTATTTGACCAAATCTGAAATGAATAAAAACCAACGAAAATAGTTGATATTTATTCCGATAGATGGCGCAAACCATTAGCAACTTTCAGATGCACGATAAGGAGATGCCTTTTTCATAATTTCAACATTATTATCATTTTACGACTTAGAGCCATGTTACTTAACATAGTTTGGGGTTGAAACTATAAATTATATGTCTATATATTCTTGATATATTTGATCATAATTTTAGTGAATATTGTATTTTTTAATTATCAATGGATAATAAAATTCAGTTGTAGATTTTAAATATATGTATGTTACATTAAATATCTCATTAACATTCATGGAAAAATCTTAAGAAAGTTTCATATTTTGAGCCTAAATCACTCCTTTGCTTATTTAACGGCGGATTTCCCATAAATGTGATTTCGAACGCGTTTTCTTTTAAACAAATAAAATATATACATACTTGATTTTGAAAATAGAGCAATCCATATTTGATTCATTAGATAATAAAAAGGCATATATTGGATTTAATAAAATATTTATTTTGCCAATATTTCGGCTGGCTGAACACCAACCTTTATCGAGGCATTACATTTTTGTATAAACAAACTCAGCGCCGCATAGTGTTATAATATCACTATTGAAATCATTTTGTATTTTAAATTATTTCAACTGTGATATTATAACACTATGCGGCGCTGAGTTTGTTTATACAAAAATATAATGCCTCGTTAAAGGTTGGCGTTCAGCCAGCCGAAATATTGGCAAAATAAATCTTTTATTAAATCTAATATATGCCTTTTTATTATCTAATGTATACATATTTTATTTAAAGGCATATATTGGATCGAAATATCAATAATATATATCAATATAATAAACATATCAATAATATATCAATAAATACTTGAAGGTACAAATTTCTAAAGTTTTGTCAATGAGTGTATATAAAATATTTATTATTATATATAGTTATGATGGGGAATAAAAATATAGAATTATTTCAAAATATGGAATGTGGAATAAATATTTTTACGCCTTATTTTAATTCTATACATAAATAAAATCTCCGTTAACCTAACCTAACCTAACCAAATATCCCATCAGGGAATCCATTTGACACTTCAATATCTCAAAGGAATAAAATGGGAAATAATATTTTACACAGATATCGACCTTTGATACCATCATAATTATATTCTCTTTGATATGTTTCTCCAAAGGTCTTTATAAAATAATAAAAATATGATATATATGTTGTAAAAATATATTTTCTGCTGTTTTTTGAATATTAGAATTACATAGAAATATTACCTGATGCTGATTATTTTGAGAATAGAGAATATTGTTGAGCATTTGCTTGATCTTGGAATACATGAGTATGTGATATTTTTCTGCAGTCGTGGTGATAAATAATACTAATAAAAATAGTTTTCAAAAATGGCTTTAATTAAACTAATGGAATATATAAAAAATATTATTTGATAAAGGTACTGACTGTCCTAAGGCGAGTAGAACAAGGAAAACAAAATATTATTTACATAATTACAAAGGTTTTAGCAGGCCATCGGGAAACAACAACAATCGGTTTTATATAAAGAAAGCGCGACCTCTGGCGGTCGATTTAACAGAATTTTTGAATATATGAAATATAATATTAAATAAAATAATATTTTTATATAACATATATATAAGTTTATCTTTATTTTATCTTTCACATATATGTATGTGTTTCTCATTATTGAATCTTAATTATAAATAAAGTATGTATTTGGATATACGCAATTGGGGATGGCGCAACCAATTCGAATGCAATCATAGTTTCTGAGATTATAATAATCTCCATATATTTAATGTTAAACTAGAAGTTACAGGGTAGAACTACGTTCAAGGCCTATCTTTAGATGTACAAGTTTTCGATCATTTCTGTTTTTCAGCAGGCGTGATGTCTATATACATTAGCTAAAGGGTAGAAATTACTCGAAAGATTGTACTTCTAATAGAATCACATTAAACAAACTCCTTTCCTGTAATTTATATTTTAAACAGAAATCATGAATAACGAGTTTACAAAGTGGGAAGAGGAGCTTCTTTTATTAGCATGCACACAAGCTTTCGGACATATCGTCCTTCATCAGGTAAGAGTAATAAACGCGCTGAGGATCCATATATACACAAAGCTGAAAAGAAAATTTACATAACTGCAAAAGATAAAAGTATTTAAAGATAAAAATAAGAACCAAATATGCTAAAAAGATTATAGGGATTAAATGCTAATAAATCTGGACTAAGTACATATGCACTATGAATGGTGTTAATCAAGGGCAGGTAAATGCAACCTATGGCTATTCACATAACATATGGTATTGTTCTGGTATATCTATATGCCTGTTGATGCTGTTTGTTTTTATTGACACAAATGCCTCTAGTAAAAGTCTTTGGTACTTATTATTGATATTGTTGTATAGAATGGATGGCTTTGTTAGATTGAATGTATGACCGGTTTGCATAGAATGACTGTAAATAGGGGAATTTAGGTTTTTATTAGAGATGTTTCTGGAATGCTCAACCATTCTGATGGCGACGGATCTACCCGTCTCCCCGACATAAGTGGCATTGCATTGGTCGCAAGAGACGGAATAGACAGCACCACCAGAACGGAGAGAACTCGCATGAAGGGAAGATCTGGTAATGGGGTGTCGGATTAGTGTGGCGATGTTAGGTGGGTTCTGGAAGTATGTTGTAATGCCGTGTTGCCTTAAAAACCTGGCTATGGTGATGGACTGGGGGCAAAAAGGAAGGGAGCAAATATTTCTGTGTATAGCTGGAGCACTGTTGTGGTGAGGGTCATGCATGTGTTTAAGAATGAAGGGGGTCGGGTAGCCGGATTTGGATAAATATGAAAATATTTTAGCCTTTTCTATTGTTTGGAATAACGGGAGGGAACAATGAGTAAAGATACGTTTAGTGAGAGCTCTAACTGTATTGATTTTGTGTGGTGTTGGGCAATGTGACCGGAAGTTTGTGTGGTGTGGGGGTGTGTTGTTTTTATAGTATACTGTGGTATGGAAACTGCTGGGGGTGCGTATGACTAGTGTATCTAGGAAAGGTAGGACTGAGTGATTTTCTGTTTCATGGGTGAAGGCTATGTCTGGGTGGAAGGAGTTGAGGTCAGATAGGATGTGAGAGGCAGATACCTCACTTACCAAGCAAAAGGTATCATCGATGTACCGCCTCCAGAGAAAGATGTCTGAAGAATGGCGTGAAGTGATCCATTGGTCCAGTGACCTCATGACAACCTCAGCCACCACGGTTGAGAGGGGGCTACCCATGGGGGAGCCCTTGGTCTGCTTGAAAAACTGGGTATCAAATGTGAAGGTGGACATGCCTAGGCATATGGAAGTGAGCTCGACAACCGTCTCCGCGGTGAGGGTGTCTAACAGGGGGGCATTTTCGAGGAAAGTGCGTAAACTATTAATGATCAAGGGGTGGGCAAGTGAGAGATATAGAGACGTTACATCGAAAGAAACCATTATGGACCTGGGGGGAGGTGTGAGGCTGGTGATGTAGGACACAAACGAGGGGGAGTTTGCAATGGTATATTCCCATGGGGGAGACTGTAGAAGGGGGGTCAAGAAGTTGGACAAAAATTTTGACAGGGTATATGCCGGAGAGAGATGGTAAGATATGATTGGTCGGAGGGGAACATCGGGCTTGTGGATTTTTGGAAGGCCGTAAATGTAGGCTATTTGGGCGAGGTTAGCTGTGAAGTCGTTATATTGCTCTTTAGTGATCTGCTGGGACCTTTTTAATCTTAACAATAGTAAACGGAAATTCTTAACGGATGTTTTATGTTCCTGTTCAGTGATGGCAGAAAAAATGGAGTGTTGGTCGAGAACGTTTTGCATTTTTTGCTTGTAAACGGTAGTGTTGAGAATTACGGTCTGTGAGCCTTTGTCGGATTTTGTTATGACTATGTCTCTATTGCGTTTAAGACGGGAGATAACCCTATTCATGGCTAGGGACGGTTTAGGGATATTGTAGGGTCGTTGAAGGGTGGAGGTGACAAAATGCCTGATCCTATGGGTGTCTTGGTGGTTAAGGCCTCTGAGAGCGGGTTCCACACCAGCTATGATGCGAGGAATATCAGAAGGCCCAGGCAGTCTGTATTTTAGGCCCAATGACAGAATCTCAGCATCAGCAGATGGCAAGACATAGTCCGAGAGGTTGACCACTCCTTGGGGTGACTGGGGAAGATAGGCTTCTAGTAGATAGGCAGGGAAGTTGTACTTCTTGATCCAGTGATGAAGCTTGGAGTTGTGACGTTGCGTTATATCTGAGATTCTGTCATTGGGCCTAAAATACAGACTGCCTGGGCCTTCTGATATTCCTCGCATCATAGCTGGTGTGGAACCCGCTCTCAGAGGCCTTAACCACCAAGACACCCATAGGATCAGGCATTTTGTCACCTCCACCCTTCAACGACCCTACAATATCCCTAAACCGTCCCTAGCCATGAATAGGGTTATCTCCCGTCTTAAACGCAATAGAGACATAGTCATAACAAAATCCGACAAAGGCTCACAGACCGTAATTCTCAACACTACCGTTTACAAGCAAAAAATGCAAAACGTTCTCGACCAACACTCCATTTTTTCTGCCATCACTGAACAGGAACATAAAACATCCGTTAAGAATTTCCGTTTACTATTGTTAAGATTAAAAAGGTCCCAGCAGATCACTAAAGAGCAATATAACGACTTCACAGCTAACCTCGCCCAAATAGCCTACATTTACGGCCTTCCAAAAATCCACAAGCCCGATGTTCCCCTCCGACCAATCATATCTTACCATCTCTCTCCGGCATATACCCTGTCAAAATTTTTGTCCAACTTCTTGACCCCCCTTCTACAGTCTCCCCCATGGGAATATACCATTGCAAACTCCCCCTCGTTTGTGTCCTACATCACCAGCCTCACACCTCCCCCCAGGTCCATAATGGTTTCTTTCGATGTAACGTCTCTATATCTCTCACTTGCCCACCCCTTGATCATTAATAGTTTACGCACTTTCCTCGAAAATGCCCCCCTGTTAGACACCCTCACCGCGGAGACGGTTGTCGAGCTCACTTCCATATGCCTAGGCATGTCCACCTTCACATTTGATACCCAGTTTTTCAAGCAGACCAAGGGCTCCCCCATGGGTAGCCCCCTCTCAACCGTGGTGGCTGAGGTTGTCATGAGGTCACTGGACCAATGGATCACTTCACGCCATTCTTCAGACATCTTTCTCTGGAGGCGGTACATCGATGATACCTTTTGCTTGGTAAGTGAGGTATCTGCCTCTCACATCCTATCTGACCTCAACTCCTTCCACCCAGACATAGCCTTCACCCATGAAACAGAAAATCACTCAGTCCTACCTTTCCTAGATACACTAGTCATACGCACCCCCAGCAGTTTCCATACCACAGTATACTATAAAAACAACACACCCCCACACCACACAAACTTCCGGTCACATTGCCCAACACCACACAAAATCAATACAGTTAGAGCTCTCACTAAACGTATCTTTACTCATTGTTCCCTCCCGTTATTCCAAACAATAGAAAAGGCTAAAATATTTTCATATTTATCCAAATCCGGCTACCCGACCCCCTTCATTCTTAAACACATGCATGACCCTCACCACAACAGTGCTCCAGCTATACACAGAAATATTTGCTCCCTTCCTTTTTGCCCCCAGTCCATCACCATAGCCAGGTTTTTAAGGCAACACGGCATTACAACATACTTCCAGAACCCACCTAACATCGCCACACTAATCCGACACCCCATTACCAGATCTTCCCTTCATGCGAGTTCTCTCCGTTCTGGTGGTGCTGTCTATTCCGTCTCTTGCGACCAATGCAATGCCACTTATGTCGGGGAGACGGGTAGATCCGTCGCCATCAGAATGGTTGAGCATTCCAGAAACATCTCTAATAAAAACCTAAATTCCCCTATTTACAGTCATTCTATGCAAACCGGTCATACATTCAATCTAACAAAGCCATCCATTCTATACAACAATATCAATAATAAGTACCAAAGACTTTTACTAGAGGCATTTGTGTCAATAAAAACAAACAGCATCAACAGGCATATAGATATACCAGAACAATACCATATGTTATGTGAATAGCCATAGGTTGCATTTACCTGCCCTTGATTAACACCATTCATAGTGCATATGTACTTAGTCCAGATTTATTAGCATTTAATCCCTATAATCTTTTTAGCATATTTGGTTCTTATTTTTATCTTTAAATACTTTTATCTTTTGCAGTTATGTAAATTTTCTTTTCAGCTTTGTGTATATATGGATCCTCAGCGCATTTATTACTCTTACCTGATGAAGGACGATATGTCCGAAAGCTTGTGTGCATGCTAATAAAAGAAGCTCCTCTTCCCACTTTGTAAACTCGTTATTAACCTTCAGTGAAGAGCAGTTCTACTTAAGAAATCATGAATGTTTCCTGTAAGTTTTGTTTCTATTATGTAATAACCCTACACATTAGTGCTCAAACTGTATTATCAAGTTATATTAACACAAAAATCGCTATCATTTAGGTTCTTAATAGTTGTCAATATTCATTTTGTATTTAAATATTAAAATACATTTTTTTAAATAAAATTATCAATTGTGTCCTTGTCATCTGGCGCTATTAACCACGACGCATGCGCGTTGCCACTTCATTTTTATTGCCGTCTATTCGCATGGGCAGCACTTCTACAGATTTCGTTGAATATCTTGGAGGTTATAATAAGATATTTTTTTGAAGATTAAATAGACAGGTATGGGAAGTTTAGCCTCCTGATATAGAATATCATTAAAAATATATTTTTATGGAATGTAATAAGTTATACTGTTTTAGTCTAATATATAAAATATTTGTTATAAATACTATGTATTTCAGAACAATGAACTTAAATTTAGTTTTCAAAAATATTTAAATAATTTTCTTTGTCTTTTAATTTTGTTAATATATGTTCATTTAGTGTCCCTCAATTTATTTAATATTTTAATATATCTTTACAAAGAGAGAGAGAGAGAGAAAGTGTTAAACATTAAACGATATATTTATAAACTTTCTTAAAAAACATTAGTTTAAAGTTTTATTTTTTAAATATGAAAAAGGTCGGTAAAAGGTTTCCAGACTGCTGATTCAATTCTTATTTATACAATATTCTAGCCAAACTTAAAATAAAAGCTAAGGCGTGAAGTTTATTTTTCAAATTCACGGCGTTTTAGTGAAACATTTTTATTCAATTTTTCATTGAATAGATACGACGTATACTTTTAAATTGTCTTTATTTTTCTTTTAGATATAAACCTCATTTTTTGAAATGGCATAATACGTATATAAAACACTAGAAATTGTTAGAAACATTTTTTTCAGATAATATAACTTTGTGTATGTTGTGTGTTGTTGTATTGTTCTTAATATAAAATATTATAATTATCGCCAGAGTGAAACCACTGAGAGGATTCACCGCTCCTGAAGAACGTTCTGATCGTGTAAATATCATGAAAGTAAACTCAGTTTATTTTTCTATTTGTATCAATCCATTTATAATAATAATCATACTATTCCCACTATTTTTCCAAACGGAATTCTTACACAGTTCCATCCAAATTTTATAGTCACTCAATTTGTCACATCATACGGAAAATTCCAAAAATACTTACATAAAAGAGGTCTATCAGAAACACCAAATTGTTCCTTCGTAGAAACTGAACAAACTGCTCTTCACCTTATCTATTACTGTTCGAATATACAAAAATGTGACATCGATTGTTCCCTGATCAAAATGATTTAACTCTCTTACATCAGCCACTTTGTCTATATAAATTTTATAAAATCTGTCGAATAATATACATGTAAATTTGTAAATATTTAATTTTAAGTTTTAATTTGTTTGTTTCCTTTGTAATAGACGCAAATATTTCAATATCGCGTCTGGTTGATTGGTCAAAAATTTATATTCCGTTTTTTTTATGTTGAATCTTAAAATTGCGATAATTTCAGAAAAAAATAATAGAATTCGAGTGTACATTTAATAATATTAGCACAAACAGAAGAGAAGTTCACTAATGGTAGTTTGTAACTATTACCAAAAGAAATGGTAACTAGTAGTGTGTTAAGCCTAGATTAACGATAGTTTTTACCGTCAACAAACCAATTTGGAGCATTTAGAACCACCTCCTGGTCGCGCGTGGTAAATGAATTAGAGCCCTGGGAATAATTAGTAGTAAATTTATTAGCAGTACAATTTGTTACTCGACGTTTACCTCATTGATTTCTGGGCACCGCTGCCTGGAATTCCCATTTCTAACCTTGTTTCGCACAAAGAGCTATTATTCTTGTTCTTTTTGTGTATGTTGAACTAATTTTCGAATTTATAAACATGACAAGTTAATTAAATAAACAAGCAAATCAGGGCCAGATTTCTTTAACTATATTGTATTGCTTTCGGGGCAACATACTCTTAAAGGAACCTGACCTTGGATTACTTGTTGAAGATGTTAAATTATAAAGGCAAGGATGAATTTGTATTAATTGAATAAGGCGATAGGTTTCTGAATATAAGTTTATTCTCATTTTTTATTATACAAAAATATAATTATTTTATTTCCAAAGCGCTATATCCAGCAAGGGATACTTGCGCCAAACAAGGAGAAAAGTTTATTTACATTATTCAACGCATGAAAACATTAGAGTTTCAGGTTTTGTAGAAAGTTTAGAATGTATTTACAAAATGAATCAAACTTTAAATATGATTTTTTATCGCAAATCAAATCGTTAAGTTCACAAACAACTAGTCCATTCTTCATTCTATAATCTTGAAATGCTGGGCATTCTATCAGTAGATGTCTTGAGGTTTGTTCCTCAATACCACAAAAGCAACTTGAATCCTCCACTACCTTTATTCTATTTAAAAAACTTTTGAAATTTCATTTTTTAAGCAATCTTTCAAGATTTCGGGCATTCTGTTTTATTATTGTTCATTTTTGTACTCCTATTGAAGGGAGGTAATGCCTGAAAGCTTGAGATGGTAATATAAATAAAATAAAAAGAAACTCCATATCCCCAGATATCTGCCGCCTCATTCAATTCACAGGGGATTCACGCCTTTCCCATTGAAACATGACAATTAGTTAAAGTAGTCTTTTATCCGTTTATTCATTACTTAATGTTTTGATATCACTGTTCAAATCCCATAATATTGTTATTTATCTAGCCATCTTATTGTTTCTTGCAGGATTCATACTATATATATTTTTCTATTTGGTCAGTCTATTTTCATCTCGGTATTTCACTCTTTGTTCCCCCTCAACCATCTCTAGAAAAATAAATCTGTTTGCACAGATATTGCTAATTTATTTTATGATATGACCACATAATCTCATGTTTCTATATTCTATCATTTCCTGAATCTTTAGTCTATGACGATCTTTCAAATCATATAACTCACGCTAAATTTGTAAAACTTCAGAATTTGCAAAATGCTGTTTATCTGTTAAATTGAAAAGTGTCATATGACTCTATCAGATCTTTGCTAGGTATATTTTGAGTAAAATTATCGGCCTTTATATACGTGAGCATTGGGAGCAAAAAATAAAAATTTATATCCGATAAAATACTTGAAGATTAGAGGGTATTTTAAAAACGATATATGTTAGATAATGGCTTGGAGCAGTATATTACCATAACTACAAAATTACAGATATCACCAGAAATTCTTTACCTTACGATTTTGTACTTATGATAAAGAAAATATATTTGAAAAAAAAAGACTTCTCCTGATCGTGCAACTAAAAGTTTCTGTCGAAATAAAATCAACTATTCTTTGAGTTATAATTAATACAGAATTGGCCAAATACCCATTCTTGATTAATTAAGAAAAGCTAACTACGAACGCGTTTCGGGCACGATATTTATGATAACGTATCTATAATGAAAAAATGAAAGAAACACCATAAATTTGGATGATTTCACTACCTCGAATTCTACAGATTTACAATAGCGACAATGAGAGACAACTTCCAGGAGAGACAAGAGAGGCATACCTTTTATAGGTAGACATTCCTAAAAGATTCTAATGCATTAAAAAGACAAATTCAAATATCTCAGATTCCAACATATAAACGAACTTTTTTACAAAGTCTTGAGTGTTTATCTTCAAGTTAAAGAGGATATGGATGGTCGGAAAAGAACTAAAATGATAACAACAAAAGGTGAACATACTCACTTTCAAAGAACAATTGACCCTTCCTAAGACAATGGTGATTCTCTCAGGTAGAAAAGAATGTTTTTAAACTGTAATTATAGTGAAAATAGTACAAATGTGATATTGTATTGGGGTAAGGTGTATATATTATGAAAAAGGCATCTCCTTATCGTGAAACTGATCATCAGTTGCACGATAAGGAGATGCCTTTTTCATAATGTACTTAAATGATTCAATTGATATGATTTGAAGAGTATTTTAAACAGAATGGCAATTGTTGAAGTCAACATATCTCATATAGTTGATGTGGATTTCAAGAATTATCAATCGGAAGCTAAAATGTTTTTAATTTATATAATGGTTGCTACAAATTGCGTGGTAACCCTGCTCCAAATTACAACGCCATTACACTAATTCAATAGACGTTTCTGGGAAATTTAACAATCCGTTGATTAGGAACTCTTTAAAGGAAGTTCACATTATTATTTTAATCACCACGTAACTGGGGAGAATATTTTCTAAATCATCTTTCTACATAATTATTCTCATTTTTCCTTTATTGTTCTCTCCTAACTAATACAGCTCATCAAATATTTAATAGACTCTACAAACGAGCTTGCAAATGTATACTGATAAGATATAATTTGATATTTAAATTACTCTTTATAATTTTGTAAAAGAGAAACAATTTTGAATATTTTATCAGTTTAAACTATAGAGTTAAATTTAATAATATATTTATAGTTTGATGATGTATATAAAAATTATAAATATCTTTCTATTATCATTATATAGTACATTACATTGCACATTTTATATATAGCACATAAAATTTATAAAGTTCACTATCAATAAAAATCATCGGAATGGAAAAGTATGCATAATCATTTTAAAGGAATGAAGATAAACCCAGACAGGATTAGAATATACAGGAATTGCAATAACTGTCACAACACCCAACTCACTCCCGACCATAATTACAGTTACCCGGCCATTCTTGCAGCCCTCTATATGACAGACATCAATCCAGAAGAGGACATTCATACGGACAAGACTCCTCGGTTGGCCGGTATTGTGATCAGGGCGCATGGACTGATCTGATCTGCTCCATGGACAAGACACCACCACCACCTCAGTTGGCCGGTATTGTGATCAGGGTGCATGGACAGATCTGATCTGCTTCATGGATAAGACACCACCACCACCTAAGTTGGCCGGTATTGTGATCAGGGTGCATGGACAGATCTGATCTTTTCCATGGACACAAGACACCACCACCACCTCAGTTGGCCGGTATTGTGATCAGGGTGCATGGACAGTCTGATCTGCTCCATGGACAAGACACCACCTCAGTTGGCTGGTATTGTGATCAGGGTGCACGGACTAATCTGATCTGCTCCGTGGACAAGACACCACCACCACCATGGATCATCAATCGTCAGTTCAAACACACAAGATCGACTTATTATCATATCAGACCGATTGGCTTATATAATTTTTACTTTAACATTATACAGAGAGGATTTAATGATAATAAAAGTTAAACATTGAACTTTAATGATTAAGATAAATTCCAAATATATATATTTTTAATGAGAAAAAGCCTTTTGCAATAAGTTTATTCATTTTGCATATATATGCGGCACTGAAGGTCAGAATCTTAGTTATAAGTTCTAATAGCTTATATCCATTGTTTAATTAAACACTAAAACTAATATTCCATTTAGATAATTTCAGAAGAGAATTGATCAATGTAAATTTCATATGTGATTCTACTCTTCTCTGAAGTCTCTTGATAAGAACATTGATTAAATACAATAACTCTCTCTCTCTCTCTCTCTAAGTTTTCGACCTTCATTGATTTATATATGAAAAGAATCGACCGTAATAGAATTAGAGCCATAATGAGTGGTCTGGTAGAATAAATTGTCAAAATCAAAAGGAGAAATGAGGACCCTGTCATCGCCTAGAGGAGGACACTATCGCGGTGGGGAAGAACACCTGGTTGATTGTATATAATTCCCTCGATCCTTTTCATGTGAATATTGACTAAGAAGTCAATAAAAGTGTTCGAATTGTCAAAAAAAATGTCACAAGGAAAAATGATGAGCCAAACCCTCCCAATATTTTTAATTGGACTAAGGATAGTTGTGAAAGAGTGTGATTCATTTAAAAATAAGAATTTGTACTTTATTGTTTTAATTCATATATGTGTAAAATTATATTCAAAAGGAATAAAAATTTAATATATATTATTATTTTTTATATTTTAAATAAATTTCACATAAGTTAGAAAGATATTAAACTTTCTCTTTTGTTTAAAATGATAAAAATTATATAATATAACACAAGAAAATTAAAAAAATATATATTTATTCAATTTATTTTATATCCATATATTTATCTTTATTATATTTGAATAAAATATTTAATATAGGCTTATAATCCATATAGATAATATTTTGATGAAAATGGAGAATTTAAATATATATATTTCGGAATAATTTCATACAAAATAGTTTATATATTTTTAAAGATTGCATATATATTAATGAGCTATATATAATATTGAAAATAATCTTTAAGATAATATTATAAAAAGGTTTATTATTTCACTAAAATGTACTTTATATTAGGTAAGTTTGTTGCAGTTTATAAATAGTTTATTAAACTTTTGTTGAAAAAAATCTATTATATTTAGTGCAAGGTTTTCTATACAATAGAACAAAATAATATAAATGTCGACCAAGATATGTAGGCCAAAAATGTTTTTGATAAAATTGGCATTTTCCCAGCTCCTCATTCAGCTCTGTTTCTGTGATATATTTCTCGAAATATGTTCCTTTAATATTCATAGAAAGATTCATTATTCATTATATAGATATTTATAGACCTATTAAAGTGGTGATATCACATTTATTATATTTGTTTACTCTATTGCATTAATAAATTTATCAACCCTCTATCGTTAAAATTGTAGCAATTAATATATTTGGTAATGTCTTTCTTTTTTTACATATAAAAATACATATAGTGTGTATGTAGATATGTATGTATGTAGGTATGTATGTATGTATGTAGATATGTATATGTAGGTATGTTTGTATGTAGATGTGTATATACATATAGTATTGAATACATCATGTGTTTCTTTTTACATATAAATAATACATATTGTAGAGATAATATATTATGATATATGTGGGATTATCGGTGCGAAATCTTTTGAAGTTGGTTGATAATTGATTGAATTGATGATGACGCAGTCGTTTGAGTGACAAGTTATGCATACAGGGGAAAATAACGAAAACACAGGGGTTGGTTGAGATGAAAAAGGCTAGCAATCTAGGGAGAAAAAGGATTTGAGGAGTTGGCTATCGACTATCTATTCCATAATTGAGAATTGACTTATCTGAGGTTTGAGGAGATGGGATTTTGCTCCAAGCTGATTCCTATGGCGCCACGGTCCTGACTCGGTGCTGTCCATCTCCCAACTGACTATTCTTCGTTCCCGATTTAAGAAGAAAACTCTTTTGGTTTCTCATTGGCTGGTCGTTTGTGACGTGTAACCTTGCTATAGGTTCCTAGCTAATGGCCTATTCTCTGATTGGTCTTTGCTAATTCTTTGTTCTCTGGACATGTGCTGACCTGACCAGGAAATGCTAGGTTCTTGAACTCAGTTTTATGAGTTCCGGGATAATAAACCCTGCTAATGATTGCTTCCTCTTTGTTAGTCCTTCTCTCCCAGATTCTTAAGCCATGTATTTATTAAATCTTTTAAAACATACATTGCATACATATTGGGTCGGGTTTGCATCCAGTTATGTACAAATTATGACATATGCGCCCCCTACATGTGAAGAATGCACGAAGGGGCTTAGCCTGAGTGAGTTCTGTAAAGGGTAAAAATAATTTTGTGGGAAAATTAGTTGGTTATATAGAGAGGCTATATACAAGCATTGGTAGTGATATAAAAGATAAAAGAGAAAGGTGTTATGACATATAGCTTGCGTATAATTAATAGAAATCAAAATTTTTTTAATTGTAAGACATCAAAATGAATACTATGGTACATAGTGGGGAAAAAAGAAAAGGCGCCTAAACGATATTCTACTCGAGATTGGGAATGAAAATCGAGGGAGTTTTATTAGGTCTTTTGAGAAATCAAAATAAAAATAAAAGTTGAACGAAATCAAAGTGAATGCTTGGTTGCATGGTGAAAAAAGAAAAAAATTTTGTTGCATGGTAAAAAAAAAACAAATGCCTAACTATATTCTACTCGAAATTGGGAATGAAAATGGAGGGAGTTTTATTAGGTCTTTTGAGAAATCAAAATAAAAATAAAAGTTGAACGAAATCAAAGTGAATGCTTGGTTGCATGGTGAAAAAAGAAAAATGCTTTGTTGCATGGTAAAAAAAAAAAGAAATGCCTAACTATATTCTACTCGAAATTGGGAATGAAATTCGAGGGAGTTTTATTAGGTCTTTTGAGAAATCAAAATAAAAATAAAAGTTGAACGAAATCAAAGTGAATGCTTGGTTGCATGGTGAAAAAAGAAAAATGCTTTGTTGCATGGTGAGAAAAAAAAAGAAATGCCTAATTATATTCTACTCGAAATTGGGAATGGAAAGTCGAGGGAGTTTTATTAGGTCTTTTGAGAAATCAAAAATAAAATAAAAGTTGAAAGAAATCAAAGTGAATGCTTTTGTTGCATTGGTGAGAGAAAAAAAAAAGAAAAAGTTTTTTTTTGTAAAAATAAAAAATAAATAAAATATCTAATTTTAAAAAGAAAACCAATGAGTTTACGTTGATAAAATTTGTTTAGTTGTTGATTTATGAACAAAATAAAAGAAGTGGTAAATAAAATGGTAAATAATTGCTAAAATAAATGATAAGTAATTGAATTAAGAAAAAGTGATAAATTGGATTAAGTATTTTGATTTTAAAATAAGAAAAATAATGTAAATGAATGATATTAAAAAAATGTATAGCGAGGTTCGTAAACTCGCTTGTTAATTACATGCCACAATCTAATCATGTTCGCAACCAATTAATTATATGCCCCGTAGAATTTTTTGTCTTTCCTGTGCGACTCTTGGGTAGAAACGTGACCTGTCCCAATTGTGCTGCTTTATATTATGTTTACAGGAGACATGGGAATCTAATTAACCTTACGTGTGTATTTTGTCTCGGTGTTCGCGTTTGTATTTCGAGATCTCAATGCCGAATGTTGTATGTTAATGTGTCCCGAGCCATAATGCGTTCCAGGGATTTTTATGCATTTCCCTAGGGCACTTAAGATGTGCTCGCCCAATATCCACTAAAAGGGTTGTTTAATCCCTTCGGAAGAAAACGCAAGCTCGAAAGCTTAGTTACCTAATTTTTCCTATCATTTAAGTGGTTATGTGCGTGTTTTGTTCATAATTGACTTTGAGATCTGCGTGTTTTAAAATCTAACGTCTGTGTGTCTAATGTGGGTAAAATGTAACGTTTTTTTTTGGAAGTCTTTAAAGAATAAAAGAATAGAAATGTGAACTCATTGGGAAGTGTCGGTAACATCTAAAGTCTCTTGTGAGAGTGCAATTAAATTGTGTTTTTGTAAAAGTCGATATGTAGGTTCCTGGGATCCAAACTGGGCGATACTAGAGATCGTCCACAGCGCGCTGACCTCAATTTATATTAGCGGATGTGTGGGGGAAAAACAAGGGGCCCGCCGGGGTGATTCCCAATTTATCCCCCCTCTATTTGCATGTAGCTGAGCTGACCGGCGTCTTTGTCGCGAGGAAATGGGAATATGATCCGAGTCCGGAAGAATGGCGGATGTGTGGGGAAAAGCAAGGTCCTTTTCTAAATCTATCCACCCTCTATTTGCAAGTAATTTGAGTAATGGCGGACGTCTTATTGTCGTGCGGGGAAACGGTCTCCGGCTTCCCTAATTGATTTTTGCTCAACGCCTATTTATCCTTCTAATTGAATTTTTTCTAATGGTTCTGCACGTGCTCTAAATGAATTGGGGCTTCTCCCTTCAAATGGGTGACGATCTCTTCCAGCATATTCCACACCAGATTTAGTAATTCAAGAATGGTATTGCCTATATGGAAGATTGAATTTAAGACGGAATTTCCTATATGGATGATAGATTTTAAGACGGAATTTCCTATATGGATGATAGATTTTAAGACGGAATTTCCTATATGAAAGATGGATTTTAAGACGGAATTTCCGATATGGAAGACTGCCTCTTGCAGCTGGTAAATTCTATGGGAAGGTAGGGTATAAATTAGCATGTGAATGATGAATAAAAATGGGACGAGTCCATAGGGTAGAAATAGCAGACAAATAACAGAGATTAGGTGAAAAATGGGGTATTGACCCATCTTCTCCCATATTTTTGCCATGAATGGTGGCTCTGGGATATCTTGTGGGACTTCTGCTAATTGTGGCTGTGGCGTGTTTGAAACGGGGTGCGTTGATGGTTGGCATTTAATATTATCGCGGGTGAATTGCGTAAATCGTTTTTTTGGAAAAAATGGTAGGATTTAAATGATTGTCAGATTCGCAGTTCGCCTGTTTGGTGATCAATGGTTCTGTTGAAGAAATGTCGGTTGTAGTTGGTTTAAGTGGAAATGTGTAACCGTCTCTCTGTCTTAGATGGTGTAAATTTGTTATTGTTTGTATTGTGTGTGTGGTATGTTTTGTGTACGAATTTTGTATATTTTTGTGGGCGGTATCGGTGTCTTTTTGGAGAGGTTGGTTGGATTCATTGACACTTCTTGCGAATTGGCAGGTGGGACAGGTTTTTACCTGTTTTGCAATGTCTTGTGTCATGTTCTGCCAATAATATTGTGAAGAGATGAGTCTCGTCATCTTTGAGATGTTTAGATGGTGGTGTTGGGTGTGGACGGAGTTAAGAAGTTTTGCTGTGAGTGATTTTGGAACTATAATTTTAGTTACACCTTTTCGGGAGACGGTATGCAGTCCATTGTGATCCATGGTCAAACAAGATTTTCCCGATGGGGAAGGCTGATGGCTCTTAATGATGGAGGCGTCTAAAAAGCCACAGAATGGGATACGAGTTACAACGCCCGTTTCATATTGTTGTACTCCATTTATGCTACGGACCTCATATTCGTATCTCGATAGCCTTAATCTCCACCGAAACAATCTGCCTGACGGGGCTTTGATCTCTTTTAGCCACTGCAATGCGGGATGGTCAGAAAATATTGTAAATTTTCTGCCCATTAGACAGGCGCGGAAATTATCCACACTTTCCACAATGGCTAGGCATTGTAGTTCCGAGTTTGAATAACTTCGCTCGTGTGCACGCAGAGAGCGGCTGAAATTCTGGACTGTGTATGTCTTCCCATCAGGGTAGACCTGTTTGAGGACGCCTGCAATGCCGAGTGTTGAGGCGTTACAGTACACCTGGCATGGCAGACCTTCCTAGTAAAGGTGTAACGTGGGGTGTGTTGTAAGGCTCTCTTTCAGGCTAGTGAACGCCTTCTGGCATTCGTCATCCCAGACCCACATGACATCCCTTTTTAGAAGGTTACAAGTGGCGTCCGCAAGCGGGCGTGGTCTGGAATGAACTTTTTATAAGCGTTCACAGCGCTTAAGAAAGATCGCAATGCCTTTCGATTGTGTGGTTGTTTGGTGACGTGAATTTTTTCTATGTTTTGTGTAGACGGGGTTGTTGTTTCGGCAGTGGTTGTGCATATGTTGTTTGCTGGGTGTTGTCGCCTTTTGGTGCGAGTTTCGCGCTTGTTGCGCCGGTTGTGCGTGTTACTGTTGTGTGACGACGTATGGACATGTGTGTGTTTAGCGTGAAAGCCGTCCTGTTGGATGGATATTGTCTGTGTACTGTGGTTGTGAGTGTCGTGTTTGTTGCGATGTACCCTTGCGTGATTGTTTCGTGACGATGTGTGGTTACTTATGAACTTTATGTGGGAGTTGTGCGAGCTGTCCTGTGGGATGGACGTGCCTTCTGCATTGTTGTTGCAAGTTGAAGCCATTGTGGCCTTGTTAATTGAGGGCATATAAAAAGGCAATTGGCCTTAGTGAAAAGGTTGTGTGGTGCGTGAATAGACTGATGGCATGTAGGGGATTGTGTTTTGCTCAATGGATTCACGCAGTGGTTGTCATGTGCGGAAGGTTTGGGTGCAGGGCAAGTCCTTTGGGACATCGCTTGACATTGCCAATATGTGCATTCATTGGGTACATGGTAAAAATGGTAGGTAGAGGTAGACAATGGGACGCCAAGTTGGAATATAGTGCCGTTTATAAAATTCTATTGTTATTTTAAAATAATAGAGGGTATTTACGCTAAGAATTCCAAATGGCAGCGGTGCTTCCACCACGTGAAAATTCTCTTTTCTGGATATTTTACCTATTGTCAGCGGGAATGCTATTTTTCCTATTGTTGTTGCAAGACCGTTGAGAGTCTGTAGCTCTATAGACTGTTCTTTTAATTTTAAATTAGGAAGGTGAGTTTTTAACATTTTGTACAAATTATATGGCACTAAATTCAAACTTGCGCCTGTGTCAATTAAAAAGGGGTATGGTAGGTCAGGGTTCAGAAACAGTTTCATCGTCAACTGTGTGACGGTAAAGGGTTGAGATCCTACCTCAGTCCCGAAAATTCGGCTCGGCTGGTGTGTCTCCGGCTTGGGTTGGCTGCGTGGGACGCCTGGCGTGCTGCGTTGGGACCGTTTGCACTGTCCGCGCACTCGGGTGTCGATTTTGGGCCATTTGCACTGCCCTTGGACTCGTGGGTAGATTTCGGGCCATTTGCACTGCCCTTGTGTTCGAATGTCGAGCTTGTTGGGATGGTACAGTCCACCCACTTGTTTTTTTCTGGATACTGGTGTAGGGATCCAGCATGGTGGGTGGTGGTTCCTCGGAGTGGCGCATCAGATCGCTCGGCCACGTGTCGGCGGCGGCATCTCCGTCCATCTTCCGGCCTGGGGTGGCGGCGTGGGCGTCGTCTGTCCCGCGGGCGGAGCTCCGGTCCTCGTCTCGTCGGGTCATCTTTACTCCCTGGAGGGCGACCGTCAACTTCACGATAATGGCCGCCAGGGTGCATCGTATCGTTTTCTTCCTCTCCGCTAAATTGTCGCCGTTACTCTTCGCTACTCGGTCTCGTTTGTTTTCCATTTTTATTCTGTCGACTTAATGTGGGATTATCGGTGCGAAATCTTTTGAAGTTGGTTGATAATTGATTGAATTGATGATGACGCAGTCGTTTGAGTGACAAGTTATGCATACAGGGGAAAATAACGAAAACACAGGGGTTGGTTGAGTTGAAAAAGGCTAGCAATCTAGGGAGAAAAAGGATTTGAGGAGTTGGCTATCGACTATCTATTCCATAATTGAGAATTGACTTATCTGAGGTTTGAGGAGATGGGATTTTGCTCCAAGCTGATTCCTATGGCGCCAGGGTCCTGACTCGGTGCTGTCCAGCTCCCAACTGACTATTCTTCGTTCCCGATTTAAGAAGAAAACTCTTTTGGTTTCTCATTGGCTGGTCGTTTGTGACGTGTAACCTTGCTATAGGTTCCTAGCTAATGGCCTATTCTCTGATTGGTCTTTGCTAATTCTTTGTTCTCTGGACATGTGCTGACCTGACCAAGAAATGCTAGGTTCTTGAACTCAGTTTTATGAGTTCCGGGATAATAAACCCTGCTAATGATTGCTTCCTCTTTGTTAGTCCTTCTCTCCCAGATTCTTAAGCCTTGTATTTATTAAATCTTTTAAAACATACATTGCATACATATTGGGTCGGGTTTGCATCCAGTTATGTACAAATTATGACATATATATATTTTTTTAATTAAAAAGGCCTATATTGGATTAAAAAATCATTTATTTTACCAATATATCAGTTGGCCGAACGCCAACCATTATATAAATGTGTTAAAACATATTTAATGTGTGTCAACAACAAACTCAGCGCCACATAACGTCAACAGAATTAAGTTTTTAAAATAGTTTGTTATATTCATTTGTTATAATCATTATAATTTATACGTGAAAATAAACACATTCCCAAAATTTGAATGTTACACATTTACAGTATTATTATATAAAAATAATTTGTGGTATTATGAAATTTTGTATAAATAGTCTATATTATAAATATATATAGAAAGGATGCTCTTATATATTTTGGAGATCTTATCGAATTTGAAATATTTTATAATTGATTGAATATTTAGAAAATAACTTTAGAAAAGAAATTCTGTGAGAATTGATTGATTTGTGTCTATAATTCAAATATAATGTGGATTTATAAATATAAATATTTTATATAAAGGAAAAAATCAATATATTTATATATTTCATATTAAATCTGTCAAAATCAAGAATTTATCTTTCATTTATTTGAAGTTGAAAAAATCTGTTAAATAAAGGGCAATGTGACGCTAAATCTATATATAAGAATATTAAACCTTCAAGAACGAAATTTCTTTTTCACACAAAACAATATAGTCCATAGTTTACTTGAATGTCCTCTCTAAATTTCCACCCTTTATTGTAGCATATATAATCAGAATCGTCCACAATTCAGATCAATTATTAGGCCTTCTACATGCTTAAGGAAAAGCATTCTAAGGCAAATAACTCATCATAAGGTGACTTCAAGCGCCCGCGGGAATCGTCCAATACAGTATCAGAGCTTTAAGAAGCGGTATGATATATTCAATTGGAGAAATCGCTTGGAGGATAAACCATTGATGAGCCAAACTCTTTCAATATATTTCATTGCCGTAAGTATAGAACAAGTATTTTTTGTGTTTAAAAGAAACTTTCATGCTCAAATGTTTACATTTCTTATAAATCTGTTAAACTATATTGATAATATTTACCGAATATCAACAAATTTATGAAGATTTACAATCTAAATATTTTCTCATAATAAGAAACAAACTTCTTTCTATTTGAATTGTAATAGAGTTAAACCTGTGTATAGCGCCCCCTCTAAATAGCGCCTTCCTCTATATAGCGCCCTATTTTAAACATGAAAATGTAAACATTTTACATTAAAAGTGATCTGTCTATAGCACCCCCTCTCTATAGCACCCTATTTTGGTGAGTCCCAAGAGGGAGCGTTATAGAGAGGTTTAACTCTATATGTAAATAGGTGGTTCTTCATAAAATTGTTCGCTCATGGGAGATTTTCACTCTATGCTGTGTATTACGTATTATCACTCATCTTTCTGGTTGTTAAAATGAGGAATCCCATCTCGATTCATATTCTATATACATTCAGAGTTGCAGATATCTCCCTGTTTGCAAATTAAATGAATTTTATTGAGTACAAACTCGACGAGATAATGGATTCACAAGTTGGGAAACAATGGAATTTCAATTAAGTTTGGACAATTGGATGTATTGTTCTCACTACGGGAAACTATCTCGTGCTTATATGTTCTATAGATTATTGTTCTTTTTCATTTCTTTCAGAATAACTTCTTTTTTAACGGATTAATTATTGTTAACGACAACTGTTCTTTTTTATAATTATTTCTCAAATATTTAACGCGTTTCTTGTTTGTTACTACAATACATTGTAGTTTACATTTCTATTCAATTAACAATTATCGAAAGTCAATCATTTGCTAGAGTCTGATGCATTGTCAATACTGAAATGCCAAACCCATGTGAAGAACTAGGAATGAACATTTAGTTTATGGTTAAATTAATATTTTATTTAGACACTAAAACTATTAAGGACAATTTTGCTTTTTCTAATAAAACACTTGCTATATTTTCTTTACCTGGAAGAAAAATATAAAATAATAATGTTTTCTCATAGCAAAAAGGACATTAAAGTTTGATTTATTTGAAAATAAATTATATTTCTAATATATTTATTTCTTTTATATATATTGTGGTGTTATTGCTTTATAGTTTTAACTATGTATGTTATGTTTTGTTTACTTTGAATTGAGTGAATATGTGTATGCGTGTATATATATATGTTATATAATAACACATTAAATATTATTTTATTTAAAATTATATATTTCATAGATACAAATACTCTGCTAAATCGACCGCCAGAGGTCACGCTTCCACTATATAAACTCGTTGTTGTTCTTTCCCGATGGCCGGCTCAAAATTTTTGTACATTATGTAAATAATCTTTTGTTTTCCTTATTCTACTAGCCTTAAGCCAGGCATTACTTTTATCAAAAAAAAAAAAATATGTTTTCATATATATTCCTTATCTCAAATGAATATATCTCTTATCTTCAATATTTTGACGTGACAACGTCTTAAATTAGGTTGCGGCTGGGAGTCACTTATGAAAAAGTGTAACGCCCGGTAACGTTACGATGAGTCACCGAACGAGAGTGCTGCGCGCGCAGCGCTAGAGAATTAGGCGCATTGAATCGGCGCATGCTTGTCTCTGTCTTTGTCTTTCTCGAACGTCCTTGGCGTTGGAAAAACAAGAAAGTGTCATAATACAAGTTCACACGTGTGGTTAAAGTATCGTCAGCTGTGTCTGTAGTGAAAATGTGGAGTGCTTAGATTCGTCATTTACAACAACTACAACAATAAAGGTAAATAATTGTACACTGATATTTCATTATCGTAAACTATGATTGATTGATTAATTGTTAGATTGACACAAAAGTTGAGAAACTGAGTTTATAGGTTATGTCATACTATTGATAAATGTTGATAGTGTTAAGTAAATTATTAGTTTAAAATTAATTAATTAATTAATTATTATTTTACAAATTTTAAATAGTTTCAAATTTATTTAGCAAAATTTTGAACCTTCGATCTGAATAAGTGTTTTGATTTTCAAATTGATTCTTTAAAATTAAAAATTCATCCATTCAATTTCAAATGTTCAACAGGAATCACCACTCTCAAAACAATGGAAACGGTGCCTTCAACTTCCAGTACTTCAATGGAGACGGAGGATATCGTGCCGTCAACGTCTGCAGTACCTTTCGTTGTTCCACACACCACCTCTACCGCCAGAACGAATGCTCAGCGACAACGTGAGTACAGACTACGAAAAGCATTGACCAGAATGTTTAGTTTCTTCAAAGGGAATCGGGCTACGATGGTGAACACTTCTTTATTTAAGAACGGAACTTTCCTAACTAACTGACAACTTACAATTATCTCTATTTATATCCTAACTCGAGCGTCTATATGCAAAACCATATTTACATATTTACATCTGAATATGTACAATTACATCACATCTCCCCTCTTAGAGATTAGCTCTAATCCTCTCCAAATCGTCTGGGCGGACGAACTGTTCTTCCAGGAGATGTTGATGAATCGGTCACATCCGTAGCAGCATCCGAAGTGTGTGGGTTGGCCTCTGGGTAATTTACATATGGCTCCCCGTTAAGGTCCGTCAGCCAAACTCGATCATTTACTTCCAATGGAGGCAGTTCTCGTACTCCTGCGCCCTTAGGCTTCGCTTCAGAATCCCTTACTACGTCGCCCTTAGGCTCCTCTTCAGAATCCTTCATTCCTTCGTCCTTAGGCTTCGCATCAGAATCCTTTAATCCGTCGCCCTTTGGCTTCGCTTCAGAATCCTTTACTCCTTTTCATCAATAGCATTCACAACACCTATTATAGAGGGAGCAGAACAAGCTTCCTTTGATTTGCCATAGTGATCCGAATTGTCACTCCGCACCTTCAAAGGAAACCCACAGGAACCACAATTTTACTTTTGTACAATTTCACTTTTGTACAATTACACTTTTGTACAATTTCACTTTTGTACAATTTCACTTTTGTACAATTTCGCTTTTGTACAATTACACTTTTGTACAATTTCACTTTTGTACAATTTCACTTTTGTACAATTTCACTTTTGTACAATTACACTTTTGTACAATTTCACTTTTGTACAATTTCACTTTTGTACAATTTCGCTTTTGTACAATTACACTTTTATACATTTTCTCTTTTGTACAATTTCACTTTTGTACAATTTCACTTTTGTACAATTTCACTTTTGTACAATTACACTTTTGTACAATTTCACTTTTGTACAATTTCACTTTTGTACAATTACACTTTTGTACAATTTCACTTTTGTACAATTACACTTTTGTACAATTTCACTTTTGTACAATTTCACTTTTGTACAATTACACTTTTGTACAATTTCACTTTTGTACAATTTCACTTTTGTACAATTACACTTTTGTACAATTTCACTTTTGTACAATTTCACTTTTGTACAATTTTACTTTTGTACAATTTTACTTTTGTACAATTTCTCTTTTGTACAATTTCACTTTTGTACAATTTCACTTTTGTACAATTTCACTTTTGTACAATTTCACTTTTGTACAATTTTACTTTTGTACAATTTCACTTTTGTACAATTTCACTTTTGTACAATTTCACTTTTGTACAATTTCACTTTTGTACAATTTCACTTTTGTACAATTACACTTTTGTACAATGGGTCTAGCTTGGTAGGAGCATGATCTTCGACAATATTTATCCTCCTAACGAGACCTAGGATATCGCTAGCCCTACAGCTTAGTAAAGGTCGGGCAACCCCTTTAACGATGTAGATGGTCTCTTCGCACTTCTGCCTTTTTGACTCCAAAAAAGCCTGGAACATTCCATTTACCTCTATCTTCTCGGAAACAGCAAAAATATTCTTATCGGCCTTCTCCGTCTTAAGGTATCCAAAATGTTGCAAGTAAGTCCCTTCTGGCATAACCGAAACCTCTGCTCCTGTATCGATTTTAAATTTTATTGGCTGGTCATTCACCTTTATCACTTCACACCACTTATCTTCCGCATTCTCCTGCATTCCCACTATTCCAATGAATACATCATTTTGGGAGCTTGATACTTCTTGTACGGTTTTTGTGTGACAAACCTTGGCAAAATGACCTTTCTTTCTGCACTTGTTGCAAATAGCATCCTTAGCAGGACATTGTTCTTTCGAATGTCCTTGGTAATATCCACATCGGAAATATTTACGTTTCTCATAAGAAGAACAACCTTGAGGATTCTTTGGAAAATTAGAATTGTACGTTTTTGTACCTTTCATTCTTGTTTTGCGAACATTTGTGCCATTTCTGCTCCCTTTCCTGTCAATCACATCCACGTTCCGATCTTCAGTGTCTTGCCTAATTTCTTTTTGTTGATTCTTTACACTTTCTGATTGGCGCACTATCTGGATTGCCTTCTCCAAGGTAAGTTCCGATTCCAACTGTAATTTCTCAGAAAGATTAAGATTTTTCACTCCAACTACCAAGCGATCCCTGATCATCTCTTCTCTTAAGCTACCGTAGCTGCAGGTTTCTGCCAGCACGTAGAGATCGGTTATGAATTCCTCTACAGGTTCCGTCTCCCCTTGACTTCTTCTATTGAATTTTGCTCTTTCATAAATAACATTTCTTTTTCCTATGAAATAGTCCTGAAATTTGGACACCACTAGTTTATAGTCATTAATTTGTGCTTCACTTAAATTAAATAAGATCAAGATTTCTTCTGCTTTATCGCCCATTATGTAAATCAGAGCATTTACTTGCTCATTTTCACTTTTCTCTGAAAGTTCTGAAGCGATTCTGTATCTTTGAAATCTTTTGAATCATATTGGCCATTCATTAGGTTTGCCGAAATTGAATCCTTCTGGAGCAGCTACTTGTATATAATTAGCCATTTTTTTCCTTTTCTTAAAAAAAAAATTCTTATATTTCAACTTTATAATTTTGAAAATTGCTTTTACGCTTTTACCGCTTTTACGCTTATACCGCTTTTACGCTGCCACCATGTTTAGTTTCTTCAAAGGGAATCGGGCTACGATGGTGAACACTTCTTTATTTAAGAACGGAACTTTCCTAACTAACTGACAACTTACAATTATCTCTATTTATATCCTAACTCGAGCGTCTATATGCAAAACCATATTTACATATTTACATCTGAATATGTACAATTACATCACACAGAACTCCTGAACAAGTAAGAGCCTTTGCAAAAGCGGCTGCGGAGAGGCAACGCAGGTTCAAGCTACGTAAATCTGCTAACATAGCCCTCACCAGCGGTACGTCAGAGTCACCTGCTTCAACGTCTTGTTCTGTGGTGGAGAGAACAAGCGTTCCTGTCGTGGCGGAGAGAACGAGCGTTCCCCTAACTAACGCTCAACGGCAACGTGCATTCCGACAACGTAGAGCAGCATCTTCTCGGACTGATGTACAACCGACTACTTCTTCAAGCCAAACAGCAATACAACTGGAACAATCCACCTGGTATACCAAATGGTCATCGTCAATACGGAGATTTCAATCTACTTTCCTGGACAACGATTTTGGCCATGCTTGCTCGGTTTGTGACAGATTGTGGTTCAAGAATGACCTTAAAACCATCACTGCACTACAACTGAAGGTAATCTCGGATTGGTACGTTAAGGAAAATCGGCAGCTACGCAAGGAGGATTATACAAAGTCTTGCAACACCTGTAGACAATCACTGAATAAGCGTAAGCTTCCTACTCTCGCAAAGGTCAACGGCTTCTCATATCCTGACATACCTCCAGGTCTACCGCCTCTGGATCCTATCAGTGAACGTTTGGTCTCACCGCGCCTTCCATTTATGCAAGTCCTATCATCGTCCTATCCTCAACAAAATCACTCAAATAGGAATTAGTTAAGTTTAAGTTTACATGTACAATGTTTTAGTAAACAAAATATATTTCTATAGTTAAAATTTGTGCAATTCTTATTTTCATTCAATTCCTTGTTCCTATTGTGCAATTTAATTATATTCATATCAATAAATATTCTACCGTTGTCACGTAAAATCTTCGCCCGTAAAACCGACTTTACAGGCAACCATTGCTTTTTATTAGAGTTTCAAGATTTTAACCACGACTACATCACCATAGCATAACCAAAATCAAGATAATCGCAAAAATTCCAAAATCAATAGAAAATCTAATTATTTTATATAACATATATATATTATTTTTTTAATTCACTTCTTTATCTCTTTCTTACTTTGCTTCTTGGATCCTGCAGTCGAGTCTTTTGTAAGACTTTGGGTCTTAATAGGGGCTTTTGTTGTTATGTTGTATATATGTATGTCTATGTATATATCATGTTTACATAATCTTTATTTTTCTTCTTCTGTATATTCCCCACTTTCACAGGCCTATCTCTCTTGTAATCTCGGGGAGAATCCTCTATAAGACCAGTGTGTCTTAATAAAGGCTTTTGTGTGTGTTATGTTTTGTTGTATTGGTGTGAAATGGGATAAAATATTTAAATTAAGGAATTCGTTTTTGGGATTACTATATCATAGCATATTGTAAACCTAATCTTACTTAGTTTAATTTAATATATGATGCACTATCGCGCCATCTGTTATCAAAATTTTAAAAGCGTAAGATTCTTTTTGAAAATATAATTGTATGTAATTCTACTGTCCTCAAAGCTTATGTCCATAGTTCTTCTAAAATACCCTATCCAAGAGTTTACCAACAGTATCACTATAAAAGGAAGTTCCAAAAATGCAATATAACAGCGGTTGGGTAGATTAAACTTGCGAAACCGCTGGGAGGGTTCCCCACTGATGAGCCAAGCCCTCTCATTAATTTTTCCATTGCAAAAAGGGCAGTAGAAATTGTTTAATTTCAAAAAGAATCTTACGCCTTCAAAATAGTTTCGAATTTGATATATATTGCCTTCCATATTAGCAACAAATATTCCACCTTGAAACGGTATAAGCACTATTTTCTTTTTGAAAATTTAAAGCTATATATATTCTATAAAAAGGAAAAAAAAACTTATATAAAATTCAAATAAATTTCAGAATATCAAATAAATGATGATTATATGATATCCGTTGAACCTTGTTTGTTATTTTATACACTTGAAAATATATGCTACTTTTAATGATATCATATTTTTAGCGCTTCAGTAGTTGTTTGAATATACATTTAAAACCTTAATTAAAATATATATATCGGATCAAATTATTATTTATTCTGCCAATAATATATGGTATTTTGATCCAATATATGCCTTTTTAATTAAAGATTTATTTATGTATTGCTTTATTCTCAAAAAGATATGTAAAACTGTAGCTCATAGGCATCACACTATATAAGGATAATTTTTTAAAATAGCGATATCGAGTTATAGAGGACATTTGAAAGATAATATAGAAGTCACATGTGATTTTCTCATTTTACTTATTTTGACCTACTGTCACTTTATAAGTAGTAATACCAGTGATAAATAAAATATATATTGTTTTAGAACCTCTATCCAATTAAATTTTCTCGAAAACAATTTTAAATATCGACATTTACCAATTCATTTAATCGGAAACATGCATATATTGTTTTACGACCATAGGCCGGTTAACAAACGCATTTTACAGAATGGAAAATTTGGATTTAAGTATTCTTTTACATAGTTCTTCTTAAGGTTATGTGAACTACCTCAACGTGGCGGGGAGGAGACCCAGGTCAGGACAGGCCAGGTATGTCTGGAGACTTATACAAGTACAATGTACTCTTCTAGTATTGCCACTCTAGGCATAGATGAATGTTAACAGGCAGATACAAAGTCTTTGAGTGCCTCAGATGTTCTCATCAACAGGAAATCATCCAAATATTTTGTATATAAATCTACTCTTCTCATTAGAGAAAACAAACTTATGAACATGGGTTAAGAAAATAGGCTACATCATATTGTTTGAGGTATATTCAGGTAATAAAATCAAATTAAATCTTAGGTTATCAATAAGATATAAGAAAATACGCATTATTAATAGCAATAGGCTATCAAAATTTTGATATACACGTATATTGTTGATGCTATTGGTGAATAGAGAAACGATAGTGAAATATTAAGCACAAGAGGAACAAAAACATTTATCGACAAATTCGCAAACAATATATGTAATAAGTTTTGAAGAAAACATCTAAATTTCTAGAACAAACTCGCGTTGAAAACAGAGTCTAGCCTTAGACGTCTTTATTTAGAATTTCCTAATAAAAACAAAGATATTTTACCCGAAAAAATCCAGAATGTACACCGTTATTTATTATGTAGTTGTATAAAGTTACCTCGCTACTTCAACGGTAATTTATTTTGAATTTTTACATAATTTATATTTTAGAAATTATGGTTTTCAAATATTATAAATTTTCGAATTTTAGAGATTACGTTTATGAGACATTTTAAAATAGAGTTAATTTAGTATGCCTTGTAATAATTATTAGATATGTTTACTTTTTTTTTTATTAATGTCTTGTAAATCATTCCTAGGTCTATTGATGAAGATTCTATAGCGATAGGTTTAACAACTAGAAATAATATGTGTTGTTCTCTCGTATTTTCTTATTTGCATATAGAATCAAATTGATTCGATTTATATATATAAATATTTTAATATAGACTTGCCTGTCTATCTATAAATATAACTGCTATATTTATATAAAAAAGAAAGTAAAACCTCTGATACTCGGCTAATCTACAAACAAATAGCGATTACCCCTCCTTGCGTAGAATAAAAAATCAATAAACTCACATAGCTTTACAAACATATAAAAAAGATAGAATCACTTAAAAATACCAAAAGAGTAACTCAGATTATAGGCATTATCCAATATAAGTCATTGATTAAATCATTTTTGCAAATAAATCATATATATATGCCTCATATAAAAAAGCATATATTTTATTGAAATATATTAATTCACCAATATTTCAATAGTTTAAACGCCAACCTTTGTCAAGTTACAATAACATGTTTATTTTTGTGTCATAAAATATCATAAAATAAATATGTTGTTGTACCTTGATAAATAATGACGTTCAGCCGACTGAAATATGATTGAATATTTTTTTTTAGATAATATATATGCATTTTTATATAAATATATTTTTATAGTTCACTCTAATTTCAAACTATAAATATTCTTTTAAGCAAATAATGTGTATATAAAACCTCATCGTCTCTTAATCATAGGGTTTTTTAAAATTATCCATTCTGTAAGATTTATTTCTTACTGAGATGAATAAAAAAGATATTTATTTCAACGTCAAGTCCTCTAACGTGAGGTACAATAGTGGAAAGCTCTTAGTTCAACTCTGCGAAACCGAAGGGATGGTTCACGACTAACGAGCCAGGCTCTCCCATTATTCGTCCTCTAATTGGCCGTTCACTGTCACGTGATCTCAGCTGACCAATCAGTGTTTGTTGATATTGAATGCTTTATGCAACTTTAGCTCTGCGGGTCAGCGCATCGAGAGGGACAAGTGTATATCTACATATTATATATTTAATATTTTTTATTTAATATTTATAAAGAAAATTCTCTACTTTAAATTAAACTTTAGAAATACAGGATGTGGACATATAATTTCTTTAATTAATTAATATTTTCCCCCTCAAATGTGATAGTATAAACTCATGGACAAACCTTAAAGAAAATGTAAAGTCTCTGTTGTCGTTGGTCCCTTTTTTTCTAAGCAAACAGATGCATTTTGTTCACACTGGGTGCGTCACTGGCCACTGTAACTTCTCACCAATCGAGCACGTCTGGGACATTATTGGACGCCATTTGCATGCCTGGCCTCAGCCTTCAGACGAAGAAATGTGGCAAATAGTTGAAAGGGAATGGAGAGTCATCCCTCAGGACACCATCCGTAGTCTGATTGACTCTCTACTTAGACGTGTTGCTGCGTGCATCGTGATGGTCCTACTTGCTACTGAGCCGACGCTGTTCTCGCTCTGTAATATGACTATCATTGTGAAAAAAGATAATCTATTGCTTGTTCCTGCGTCTCTCTGTTTGACAAGTTTCATCACTTTCTGGCCTCTATTTCTTGGTGTTCCATATTCATTGTCACTCAGTTTACTATTGTTACGAGATTTTATTATAGTATCTTTATTAATAGTGGATATATTTAAAGTAATTGCATGGCATCTGCCCGGTAAGTGGAACACTGTGGGTTCGATTCCCATCTCTGGACACTTTATTTTTCCGTTCATTATTACTCCTCACAATCATCCTTTAATACTTCATCCCTAAGGATAGGAATAGTCGTTATTTATCTTTAAAATAAATTACGATTTTTTGTTCAAAAGAAACATTTGCGGTAAAACTTGTTAAAGTCGTTCTATAATCATAAGCCGCATTATATTTTATTGTATAATTTAAAGTAATTGTTTAATAAATATTAAATACTTCTAATAATGTGATATGCGAAATATATAAATATAAAGCGATACCTTTTAGGTGTTGCGCTGAAGTAAAAATATAGCTCTCACTCTATTCAAGTTGTGGATCAATAATAAAATATTTTAAGGTTGCACTGTGTATGTCTTTAATCTTTAATTGCGACTATATATTCCATCTGGAGCCAACTAACCTCAATGTCAGAGAAAAGGTGAATGAGTCAATCCCAAACAATCGGGTAAAAGCAGCCTTAGTTAAGTCCTGATTGATCACTGAGGGCGTGGGACAAACCTTTTCATTAGGAATTCTCCTTCAATTGAGATTTAATATTTAATGGCCAACAAGGGTCGGCATGTAATCATTGCTAACAACGGGTGCATTAGCACCACTGTGACCATTCCTTTACCATGGCTAATTGGAATGGCCTGCATGCATTATAGAACGTTAGGTATGAAAAATGACAGGCTGGTTGATTTATAACGATAATGGTAATTTTTAATTATCGGTCTTTAAAATAATTGCATCACTTAACTGTAAATTAGTTTATTATCTAACTCGTTAATTAATGTGTTTAACCTCTATGCTACTTTTATGATTTCATCGATATCTTTAATCATTTTTCTAGCGACTCCATTGGTTTTCGATGTTAATTTACTAAAATGGTTTTAATTAGAATATTTAATTAATTATTTAACAATATATTTTGAAAATTTATGGATGGATTGTGTTATCTTATTATAATTTTGCTTTATAAATATATTCAATCTTTTGAAAAGATGTATTTTATTTTTAATGTTAATTTATTTAACGAAAATTGACTATGTTACTTTTGAATTTATGTAGTAATAAAAAGAAAAGTCGTTTTTAAATTGAATAAAATAAATTATTAGCGTATTTTATTTAACCTAAGTACTTTGATTCATTTCATGTATTAACAGTTCGACTTTGCACTTACAATGTATGCCAGAGTCCCGTTACATGTACTCACTGGTTAGGTTGAACCTTTGTAAGAATCGGTGGTTATTGAAGCAATCTTGTTTTCCACCATAAAGTTCCCAGTGCGGGATTCGATCTCTGTTCATTTCTGTCGAATTGATGGTTATTAACACAATCCACCAACACCCTTCAAATTACACTAATGTACAAAACTTAAAGAAGTTGTACCTTTTACCACGCTATAAGCAGATATACTATATCACCAAGAAGTCTAACTCAGTGTATTCCCTGGATTCGACCCTCAGAACCTCTACGCTGCTCTCAGCTGTGGGATCTACAGGCTGGACTTTACTAGGCAGTCTACCTCTTTTTACAGACCCTTCCACCGACATGAATTCTAGTTGCAAGTTGAATAAAAAAGAGTTGTACCTTTTAGAATGTATATCGGGATTCAGACAATAACTCTGAAATATATTACAGTGACCTTTATTGAAGACACACGAGATAAGCGAATGTGAACAGAATTGCCTCTGTCTACTTAAAAAAATAGACAACCGGTGGCGCATGAGATTTTCGACTTTTTTAAATTTTGTTGTTTGATATTCATTGGAAAATAGGTGCTGTTGCCACGTTAGTCACCTTGGACAAGAATTTTGTCAAATATTCCAAGGGTCCAGGGGGACTGGGGTGGTCGGACTTCTTCCCCCCTCCGCTCCCTTAAGTTTGTCTATAAATGAATAGGTAAATAAAGCAAAATATCCTTGAATTGCAAATTATATATTGAAAATCTACAGAATCAACGTAGAAAATAGATTTTGATATAAACAGAAAAATATAACAAGCATATTCACTTGATTAATCTCTTTTTGTTTATCCCCAGTACACGTAGTACAGGCATGATAATCATGGGTAGAGGTTGATGACTGCTTTTACTCTAAGTGCACTACTCCCTTTTGGTTACTTGCACTCGCTGGTGGGGTTGGACTTTTTCAAGAATCGGGGGCCATTGGAGCATTTTTTTTAACAGAAAAAATTTCCCAATGCGGGAATCGAACTCGGGTCGTAGTGTCGAAAAGCAACGGTTTAGACCATCCTTCCACCGATCTCCTTTCGATTAATAAATTAATTAAGTTTTAAAATGCTTGAAATGATGAAATGATAAATATTCGTAACTAATAAAACTATTTTGTGGTTAAAAAAAATACCTAAAAAAAATTCTGAATATTTTCAAAACAATTGATTTCCATATATAATAGAAACTCGGTTAAAATATATATAATTCGGGTCTAGAGCATCATGTATTTGCTTCTAAGCCTCAGAAAGGGAAGATAGCTTATGATGTATTACTTTATTTATAGAATTATTTTCTTTTCCAAATATTATTTCGGACTACTATATCTAAGAAAATCTTTTTGGTAGTTTTTTATTGAAAAATAAATATTTACAAACATCTTTTTTTAGAAATTTTCTAAAATATCTTTTCCCGCACATATATATTTATATAAAAAAATGATATTCTGTTGATTTTTGAATATCTTGAGGATTATGCTATTGTAATGCAGTCGTGGTTAAAAATCTTGAAAGAATAATAATAAAAATAGTTTTAATCAGATATTGCTTTAATTGAATTAAAAATATATATAAAAACATAATTTGATGAAAGTACTGCCTGGCTTAAGGCGTAAGAATAAAAAAATGAAATAATTATTTACACAATGTATAAAATATTTGAGCCGGCCATCGGGAAACAACAACAATGCATTTTTATAGGGGAAGTGTGACCTCTGGCGGTCGATTTAGCAGAGTATTTGAATCTATGAAATATAATTTTTTTAAATAAAATAATATTTTAATATAACATACATATTGTAATAAGATATATTTGAAAGACGTATAAACTCAATTAATTTTTTATAATTTCGAAATCTTATATTGATTCGTCTCAAAATTTCTTCCTCTAATCAATATATTTTTTAAATAGCATCATTAGAAATTTATAAATATTCGTCGAATAAACAAGAATGTTAACTATTTTGTGTGTTATTTTATTGTAGCGTAAAAATAAAGTATTTGTATATCTGAAGATGTGAATGTATTTATTGATGACGTCACCACGACCAGTCTACAAATATTAACAAATTAACCAAACTATCTACAGCTAGAGAATATCGAGCAAGCAAGCTAGGTAACTAAATGATGATTTTACAAATAATAAATCTTTTTCCAAATATTTCCATTGAATAATTAAATTAAATAATAAATTATTTCTTCGCCAAAATATATTATATAAAACATATATTAACAATATAATATGTTAATATACAATATACGACATTTGACAGATTCATGTAAAATTTGCATATTGTCAAATTTCGACAAATCAATTCTACATCCCACTTCAATATATTTACATAAATCAATTAAATCCGGAAATCAATCCATGAGAAGACAACCAAGTCAATAAGAGAGATATTGAGAATGTGTGTGTGAAGCAAAAGTTAAACAATAAACTTGTGAATATATTACTGTAGAATTTCCAGGGGGAAAGTGTAATTTCCTCTCTTACATCCAGCTGGATATCTGGCCGGAAGGGGATCGAAAACTGAGCCAACTTCCTGTGAATAATCATAGGACCGGTTCGATTCCAAGTTCTCCAAATTATTCCCACCTCACAGCACACACCGAGTATCTCGAAATTTCTCTCAGAGTAATACCTTCTACAATTCTATTTATAGAACAGAATCTATATATGTAATTATGGTAATTACATAGCGACATATTTATAGATTGAAGATCAATTTTATTCAGTATGAATTTATTTATCCATATAGGATGAGTAAACAATACTCTATTCATGATAAAATTGTGAAAAAGTATTAAAATTACAAATATATTCTCACAATGAGTATCTTTTCTTCTAATCAGTTATAAATATCCACGCTGCGCGCGTTTGGTTTTGTAAATATTTATGGTGGGATAAAATAAATATTATAAGTGAGCCCGTTAAAGAGCGATTAACGCTTGAAAGCTAGCGTTTTTAAAATAAAAAAGATACTTATTGTGAGAATATATTTGTAATTTTAAAACAATACTCTGTATGTAGTGGATGGGATCAAGATAAAACTAATGATTTTATTTGAATAAAGAACCAATTATAGCAATTATTGAGCTGAGAATGTGAAGAAATATCTGGAAGGTATGGTTCATCAGTGATGAATTTCACATCGATTTTGCCAATTTGATTCAACAAATCGTTTCAACTTCTATATATAGATTCTACACATAATGTATTTTTTTAAATTAAATTTTATTTCAATTTGAAGCGCTTTGTCCCCCTAGCGACACTAGCGCTGTCATACATGTATACCTTTACATTTGTCTATACATATTTACAATAAATTTAGTCCGTGAATAGAATAGTCAGATGATGTTAACAATAACAAAGAGAGAAAAAAACGAGAAAAAGAACTGTATATAAAGGAAGATGTTTTCAAAATAGAGCAATCCATAAAAAATCTTTAATTAAAAAGGCATTTATTGGATCAAAATATAATTTATTTTACCAATATTTCAATTGGCTGAACGCCAACCTTTATCAAGGTGTTTTAACATATTTAATCTTTGAAAATGTTATAACACCTTGATAAAGGTTGGCGTTCAGCCAACTGAAATATCGGTATAATAAATGATATTTTGATCCAATATATGCCTTTTTAATTAAAGGAAGAAGTGTCTGTCAATTGTTATGAAATATGTGATAATGTAATGTTTATTGATTGTGATGGTATCAAATAATATATGAATTACGATTTATAATTTTGTTGTTTTTATGAAATAAATATCGTTGAAAAGTTCGATATACTACCTTTTAGATGATTTGCTACAATTATTGAGTAGAGAATACAAAATATTTGGGTAAAGACACTTGTATGAAAAGTAGTGAATCTTTCTAGATATTTCGCGAATTAAATTAACTAAATCGTTACAAATAATGTGTATATTTCTTCTGATTATATATTTTTCATTTGAATCAATATTTTTGGTTATTTTATAATACAATATAATGCGGCTTATGATTTTAGAACGACGTTTGACAAATTTCACTGCAAAGTGTATTTTGAACGGAAAATAGTAATTTAATTTATGAAGAAATAATATTATATTAAGGATACTATAAGGATAGAAATAGTCTTTATTTCTTCTTAAAATAAATTACGATATTTTGTTCAAAAGAAACATTTGCGGTAAAATTTGTTAAACGTCATTCTTAGTTATGGTCTTTTAGGAAGCAATGAGAAAATGGTTTTATAAAATATAATATTGATTAATGCTAACTTGATATTTTATGTAAGATTTCCTAAAGAAAATTCATATTGTTACACCAAGTTGCAGCTTTTCAGGGTCGTCGACCTTGGTTTCTTCCTTCTTGATGTTATACACTTTTCCCGAGCGGGTTTCCATAGTCGAACGAAATAAATAAAAGTAAATAGATAAAATTAAATAAAAATAAATTACCTTTTGAAGTTATTGCGTTTATTTATTCTTGTCTTCCTCGTAGGTCGCGATCCGCAGTCTTCGTCTAGGTCCTCTCTCGCTCCAATAAGCAATAAAGATATATTTAATAGGTAATCCCATAATATTATGTTTAAATCAATAAGCTTGAGGGATAAGTTTCTTTTAAATACCTTTATTTCAAGCTTTCGGGCTCAACCGCCCTTCGACAGGAAAAATTCTATTAGCTACTAAAGTTTTCGGATCTAAACTATAAATACATTTGTGAGACGCCTGAGTCTCGAGTGAATGCGAGGCTTGCCGCGGGAGGGGATGAGATCTTTGAAAAAGATGGCCGTTTAGCCCTTTGAAATATCGGAAATAAGATATCATTTATTGAATCGCAGAGTTCATGATACTGAGGGGGGTTTGGTGGCTGCAGGGAATATTACATTGTAAATTTCAGGTAAATCAATTTTTCTATTGAGGCTATTCCAATATTGCCAACAAACACCAAAGACTAATCATTGAATCTATCCTATCAAGCAAATTCCATAGCCTCAATAGAAAAATTGATTTACCTGAAATTTACAATGTAATATTCCCTGCAGCCACCAAACCCCCCTCAGTATCATGAACTCTGCGATTCAATAAATGATCTCTTATTTCCGATATTTCAAAGGGCTAAACGGCCATCTTTTTCAAAGATCTCATCCCCTCCCGCGGCAAGCCTCGCATTCACTCGAGACTCAGGCGTCTCACAAATGTATTTATAGTTTAGATCCGAAAACTTTAGTAGCTAATAGAATTTTTCCTGTCGAAGGGCGGTTGAGCCCGAAAGCTTGAAATAAAGGTATTTAAAAGAAACTTATCCCTCAAGCTTATTGATTTAAACAAAATAAAGATATATGTACAATAAAATATTACAAAAGGAATGAAACTATAAAAAGGAATGATGATAATCTAAATAATATGTTTTAAATAAAAATAAATAAATATAAAATTTAGATTTTAAATATATTAAAAATATTATTATAAAAAAAGATAAAAAAATACGCTCATTAATCATGATGGAACAATATCAATCTATTAGATTGAAACTTTAGCAGTGTTGAAGGTGCATGTACATGAGATAATCTCCGTCCCAACTTTCCCCAAAGATTTGATATCCAGCACACAAACAAGCTAGCCTGCCCTAACTGACCACCTATCCAAGTTTTCACGCCTGTCTAACCCTTGTCAGCTCACCCACTTTTATTTTCAAACAAAATTTAATAAAAAAAAGTTCCGAAGACTTTTTAAGTAGTTTACAATTTTAATGGCTCCGCACTGAATGAAGAGTACGCCAAATATTTGTTCCACAAAAGTTTACCAGAAGCAAGAGCTTGTTAAAGAAAAGTATGGGTGTTTCCATCGAAAGGATGGATTGTCTATTAAATTCATTATTTACTTTTGTTTTTCCCTAATAAAAGGTTTAAAGAAATGGTGATGAATAGGTAGTTATATAAGATTATAATTATCAATAAAATATATTAAGATTATATATACCAAAGTCTAATTTCTTACAATAATGACAACCATTCTGCAATAAATTTTAAAAATGGTGTCTGGAATCGGCTCATCAATAAATACAATTGTCAAAGGTTTCGGAAATTTCAAAGATGACAACAATAATGAGTGAAATAGCATCAATCATAGCAGCATAACACACATCTATCGTTAAAAATTGAAAGAAAAATTTAGCGATATTTTTCATTAAAAAAATAAAAATGTTCCTACATAATTCATACTATGTGTAAAAAGAGTACAAAGTGATGTTGTACTGAAAAATCAGGTGGATAAATTAATACAAAAGTCATCTCCTGATTGTGTAACTAAAAGTTGCTTACGTTTGTCGCCATATCTGTCAGAATAAATATTAAATAGTCGTTGAATATATATAGACTATACATATAAAATGAAAGGATTTAAAAGCACGAATGTTTCATTTATACATAATTCAAACTTCTACTGTCCTTACTTCGAAGTAAGGACAGTAGAAGTTTGAATTATGTATAAAAGAAACATTCGCGCTTTTAAATCCTTTCATTTTATATGTATAGATGGCGCGTTATTGCTTTGTGTTAATATATAGACTATACTAAAATTATAAAAATATTTGAAACGGAGGGGCTTGTATCATTAGTGTTGAACCCTATAAGCGGTTTTGCCAGTTCATATTTCAACCGTTAGCTATTGTATTAGATTGATTAATTTATCGATTGCATTCATTGTAGAATATAGTTTAGAATGTTATTTGATGAATTTATCGATATAAGCCTTGGTCTATATAATAGAGTATATAACAGCCTGTAGATTAATCTAGCCAAATCGCTGGGATAAATTACTACTTTTTTATATCAAAACACAAAAGGCGATATCCCGGCTATAGATAATTGCGTCGAATTACATTTTTTAAAACAGAAACAGTTATAAACATATTATTCAAGAAAGTAATCAAAAATAAAAAGACAAACAATAATATATATATTAGGAACCTGAACTTTTCAGGCCAGAAATCACTACTTATAAGTCTTTTTTATACTTCAAATTACATTTTAGTATAAGTATCTCAGATATTATTTTTCATTAGAAATTAGTAGCTTTGAAATTTTGTCTTTTTCAATTCTTTAAACCTTTCCGGCTAATATTTTATGTTATTGAAGAAATGGCATTCATTATATAGAAAAAATTGTAGATATTGTTTTACAATTTCATTAGATAAACAGCGTTTTATTATTAAATATCTGCTCTTCTATAGAATAAATTAATATTTGACCAATAAATTATAAACTATACGATTAGGTTTCTATAAATTCCTTAGCAGAAGATGAAAAAACTGATCTCATAAATTGTGACCCTTCTCGATAGAAGATTTAATAAAGAAAGAAATCGTTACGAAATCAACTGATTAACAAAGCCCTCTTTAAATCATTTTTTATCTTCCGTTTAATAATTTTGGGAATTTTTCTTGTTTGATTTATTCTATTGAATTCTATATATTAGTCACTAATTGGAAAATATATTACTGCGTCTATTCTGGGTAATCATATTCATTGCCCTTTGACATCTAGACTATATTTAAAATAGTGATGTGTTTTTTAGATGGAAATTAGAATTTTAGATATATTTTAGATAGGTAGGGGTAGTTTTATTGATAAACTTAATTAAATCACAACTGATAATAAATTAAAACGATTAGAAATTAATAAAAACTCAGTTTATTTGAGAATATAGATATTTAGGTAAAGTAATCACACAAATGTGCTTTTTTATGTTTTCAAAGTATGAAGATGAATACAATTATGTTTGATTAAAGTCTTCTCTTTGGTTTATATAAATTCTACAAGACCGCAGTTACCGTTCGGAGGAGATTAATACAATCGTCGAATGTCGTGTTTCATTTGGATGAGGAAAGCGAATAATAAAACACGGCTGATTCCACACTCGCTTTTTCAGTGATACGTTAAACTATGCCCGGTGAATTCTGTGGCCACTGGACATGTGTCGGACCTGGAGGCTGTTGAACTCTGCGCTGCCTGGAGTATAGGAAATCTATCTATGTTTCCTTTCTGTGGTGAATCTGTATGAGACCGGTGGTATTAATAAAACACTGTATGTGTGATCAGGTTTTATCAAATAGAGATAATGCCTCACTATCTCTACTGTAATTATAGAAAGGACAGAGGGTTATTTACTGATATTCTAATACAAATATTGTTTAATTGTAGTTGAGATGGTGGATAGATTTGAATTTATTTAGAACCAATTCAAAGATATTTATAATTTAGATTTATTGACAACAATTGAAGCGGACAATTAATATTTAGCGATGTACGAATGAATGGAAAAAAGTAAACATAAGTATAATAATATATTTACAATTAATTATATCTCTCAAAATATTTATAATTATATAACCATTGAATTTCATAATTTCAAATATAAGATAGAAAAATTATGATCTTTTTCAAAAATAAAAACAAGAAAACATTCTAATTTTGATTTTATAACTAATATGATGAACTATTATATTTAATAAATATATTAATTGGCATGAAACCATTATATTTTCAAGAAAATATGTTTCCCTTTTTATGCGTTAGTTTCATTTTTCGATATTTAAAACATGTATTTTTTCTCTAAATATATACATTATGAAAAAATATCGTATACTTTCTCAGCGGAAAATAGCTGAGAAATTCCTAAAGTTACACAGAATTAATAAATTGAAAGCGCAAACAACCTCCTCAAGGCAAAATTTCTATTAAATTAAAACGCTTTTCCAACTTCAAACAAACTAAGCCGTGGTTTAGGAAGCCATCTTCTGCTCGAGTATTGATCTTTGTTAGAAATTAATGTCGAACACGTTGAAAGGGAGAAATTTCACTCTTTGTCAACATGCAGTGACGCGTAATCACGTTAATTTAAGTTTACCATTCTAAAATTGAAATTTTTACATATACGGTATTTTAAATATATATAACTTTTTGTTTATTATATATTTGAATATTTTTTATTGTCGAAAATTGCTTCGATGAAAAGTTCATTGAAATAAGTCTCTAATTAATACTCACCACGATTATCATAGCCTATATATACAAAGGCGTTCTATAAAATACTATAAGAATCTAAATTTCATAATCAAAAGTTGAAATGCATAGAAGAAATTATTCTTGATTTAAGAACATTGTAAGATATTTATGGGATATTTATTTTGAAAAACATTCAAGCTCGTGCAAATTATATGCAATAATAAAATCTTCTAGAAAACTATAAATAATATCAATAATATTGAATTATTTGCATGTATCCTCTTATAAACTGCGAAGCAGGTTCACCACACGCATTAGATTAATATTTTCATAAACAGCTGAGCAGGTTCACGACTTATGAGAAAAAACCCTTTTAGAGACAGCGTAGCAAGTTCAACACTGATCAGCAAAACCCTCTCATATGATATTTTATCTTCATAGTAATAGCGCCATAGGGTAAATTGTAATGATGTACATCATAATAAACATTTTTACCAATGCGTAAAAGTCATAGGAATATTCGATATAAATTTGAAGGAATTTTGTAATCTCAATACACATATGAGTGTATAAAAATATATACTTACTATTTCCTGATCTTATCGTAGTATTAATTCATCTTTGATCTCAGAAATATTTTCATTAGTGTTATCTTGGAGTAGAAAAACTCGAGGTTTTAATGTTCTGAATTTTAGAGGATCCACAGCGTTTTTATTACTGGGATGGACAATTGGGCAATTTTGTATTAACTCTACATGCAGGGATTACATAACAAGATAGTTGTGATTTAAATACGTTTCAAAAAGTCAACTCCTCTCAAAATAGACGAAAAAATATCTATCAACCTATAGACCATTTCGGCAATCTAAGCCAACTCGGGTAGCTGACAAGGAAACAACACTAGCCACCAGAAACGGCCATATAGAGACTAGGGTCCTGAATCCAGAACAGTTTAAATTCACAAAAATTTTATTGATATGTTATTAGGTACAAAATATCTCTGAGGTAATAAAAAATGCTAAAACCAAATTTCATCGTGAACTTCAAATTGAAAAATATAGCTGGAGTAGCACAATACTCTATTAGATAGTAAAAAGGCATATGTTGGATTGAATAAAAGATTTATTTGCCAATATTTCGGTTGGCTGAACGCCAACCTTTATCAAGGTATTAAATCTTGTATACACAAACTCAGCGCCGCCTTGTGTATACAAATTGTGTAATGCTTCGATAAAGGTTGACGTTCAGCCAACCGAAATATTGGCAAATAAATCTTTTATTCAATCCAATATATGCCTTTTTACTATCTAATGATTTAAGTATGGATTGCTCTATTTTCAGAATAATACACTTTATATATTTACAATAACAAATTCATGTGTTAGCACGAACACACAATTTCTATGATGAAATTAAAGTATAAAACTTAAATTATCATAATCAACATCAATTTGAAATAGGTAACAGTTTGTATTTAATGATTTTTCATATGATAATACATATAATTTATCTCATAAATTGAAATTATAAAACTAAAATTCATCCTCATTTACAATTTGAACAAAGACTGTAAGAATATATTTTATTTGTAGTTATTTAGTTCATAAGTTATTACGCTCAATATCTCTAGTGAAAATCTAAAAATTCATCATAAACTTCTCAATTTGAACAAGTACTACGAACAACATTTATTTACCGTAATATTATTTATATGTTAGTAATGTACAATTTTACACGCGAAATCAATTTTTAAAATAAAATTTATCATCAATTTGAACAATTTAGAAACTTATTAACTTTTTAATTTGAGCCAGAAGTAGATAGGTGAGAAATAGAAGGAAGAGATTAAAACTTGTCTCCAATTACCTTTTGAAGTAGAATTCCTTTCGAGTTAAAACTTCTCTCCCAGCTTCTTCTCTTTCAAATTGTTGAGTTACATTTTCTCTTTTAATTTCTAATGGGAACTTTAACATTTAACCAAATATAAGGATATATAAGTAGATCATAGCAATGAAAGGTTTATAATATTGGTAATTACATTAGTACCTCCAATAACAGACTACCCTAAAACATCGATTATCATAAGTTTACCTTGTTCCCATTAAGAGTTTGAATATATCAGGTTAAAAGTCATTTTTGAATTTCTAAAAAGCAGTAGATCGTGAAGGTGGTCTACAATAAGAAGGAAAGTCGATAGGAAATTGTACATACCATTTGATGGTTAGGAGTTTTTAAAATATTATATAGATGCATCACCATTATTTAGTTATTTAATTTCCGACCTTTAAACGATTCACTGTCAGCTTTCGTCAGCCGTATCGTCAACCCTTGAGTTGGGTGCAAATTAGTAACCGAAACTTAGATATTAACTCACGAACGGATTATGTATTTATAATATCTCTAATAGGGAGTATACATATATATGTATATATTGTGAGTGTGTGAATAATATGAAAGTCAATATATTTTAGAATAGCAAGAATAAAGTAAGACCTCCCGAAATGATCTGTTTTGAAATACCCACTTATAGTCCATTTTTGAAAGAACCTCTCACTGGAGTAGTGCCAGGTAAATACGAGTATATATAAAGGTATATATTTTAGCTTAACTTTTGATATTTGAAAAAAATATTGCTTCTAAAAGTGTGGCAGTTCATTCGATGGGATGCTTGTAAAATATTCTAGGTATTTATTCAGACAAAATAATGTACTTAGTTTGAATATACATTTTACATTTTATATTTTTTACTTGCATTAAAAGCATGCTTATTAGCCCACCAATATAAGCTATCTATTGTTATCTGTATTTAGTGAAAGGTTCTTTAAGTGAATCGAAGTTGGTAGCCGTTTTAATGGTTTGCATCCATCTGGCTCTGGGTTTTCTCGGTTATCTGTTCTCCTACATTCTGTTTTGTAAAAGAATCTCTCTGATTATCTGTCCATTCTAGCTGTATAAACTCATGGACAAAACTTAAGCAAGTTTCATATATTTATGTAGCCAGTAGTCTGTTTTTTGAAGGAGACAGAGACAATTTTGTTCACACATGGTTATCTCGTGTGTCTTTTTTAAAGGTCACTGTGTATCAAATATATTTTCAGAATTATTTTCGGAATCTCGATATACATGATAAAAGCTTCAACTTCCTTAAGTTTTGTCCATAAGTGTATGTTGCGTAACAAAAGTAAATAGATAATATATGGAGGAAATGATATAACATGATTGCATACATTAGGAAGCTGGTTTAGTCAATGCATATAAATATATATGTTGGAGTAACTATTATATCAATAAAACAAATATTATAGCGAATATTTTGTATTCAGAGCCGTAATACTTATTTTCTATATTGTAATCTTGCTTATATTATATATAAACATTTGTGTGTGCTAACCAATATGTATAAATATAATTTCAGATATTAATATATATATTGTAACACCACAATAAACAATATTTTTTTAATTTTGCCGATATTAATACTTTAAAAGTCATATTGATATCCCAATTCTAGTTCCTAAAGATATGGCTCATGATAATTCTACAAAATAGAGATATATATATAAAATTAGATATTAATAGGTTACCACAATTTGTGTAGTGAAAACCGTAAGTTATATTGAATATAAATATGCAATAACATAAATAAAATATTTTTTGAATAAAAAGGTCTTTTTTAAGCTAATAAAAGGCTGATTTTCATTAATCTAAGGAATATTGTAGGGTGTAATATAAGGCAATATAAAGAAAGTTGTAGTGCTTCATCTATAGAATAATGGAGTTAGATTCTGTGCTCCAATTGGTTTATATTATTGATCATTTTAGTATTCTGGTTTTACTATTATTATGGGTTTTTTGTGAAGACGAAAATAGAGTATTTCCAGCTGCAGACCTCTTGAAAACTGGGCTATTGATCGTCTGCGATGTTTATGAAAGACTTGGAAAGTGTCCAAAATGTAGGCATGGCGTTGGCGTCTCAATACTCAGTCTCGAAACTATTCGGCGTTACATTTGTACAACATTTATTTTTGAAGGAAGCGTTAAGAGAATAGGTAGCAAGAGATGAAATTTCTTTGTTGAGAAGTTAATTCACAACTCAATGTTTTGTATTTTTATTAGACTGAATTGATTTATGTTTAGTTAAACAAGATAAATCAATTATGAAAAAGGCATCTTCTCATCGTGCAACTGAAAGTTGTTGATGACTTTCAATTGCACGATAAGCAGATGCCTTTTTCATAATTTATGCACCTTATCCGAGTACAATATCACATTTGTACTATTCTTTCACAAGATAAATGAAATTACAATTTTATCTTTCTCATATTAAATTATGAAATATATTTATGAATTCACTAGCTTAGTAATTCTATAACGGATGATAAAAATATGAAATTCTGGAAATTGAAAAGAGAGATTACACAGAATGAAAAGGTGTGGTCAGAAATTACATAATCTGCAAGTAACGACAGACACGCCTGTCTAAAATGTTTGAATTATTCAACATACATATCCAATGGTTTTATTATAATCTTTATAAATATATTATAATTTAAATTTCAATAAATACGGAGAGAGAGCAATATTTTTCATTATAAACACCTTCTATAATTTAAAATGCAATGCAATTATTTAATAATTTCATTTTTAATCATATTAACGTGAAACTTACGGATTGTGATTATAAGGGTTGCCATATCACCCTCTTTGGCGATTTAGACCAATGCCAACCGGTATTGAATCGCTTAGAGCTATGGCCTTCATCAGTACAGTGGCGGCTTCGATCTCATAACAATTTATGTGATGAGGAGCAACGAAATCAAACGAATATCCAAGAGAGGTGTTTGAGATGCTGAAGTGTTAAGTCATCTCTACTGAAATAAAGATTGTAATTCATTTTTAAAGGAAGATATACTATATGTTCGCGAGAATGGTGCATTTCTCACACTTTTAAAAAATATCGAAACTCTCAACTTCGCTTGGGACCTTTACGCAAACGCATGTTTTCTTAAGTTTTCGGGTATTCCCGCCTTTGAAGAGAAGTACAAAGAAGAAAAATAATGAACGCTCTTAGATACTAACTTGGGCGTTTATTATTATTCGTCTTTTTACTTCTGTTCAAAGGCGAAAATACCCGGAAATTTTATATTCCTGTAGAAGAGATTAATGGCCGAAATCAATAAAATGAAAATAAATGATCATCAGAAAACTGTTGCACTATTTTAATTTATATTTAGGAGATTCAAATCTATTGCGAAGCAGTTTTGTGTTGTTTGGCAATTGGTAAGGACGCACATAGGAAACAGGATGCAGATGCAAAAAAACGAGAGGAGTAGATCAAAGAGGAAAGAGATGATTCGAGGACCATCCTGGGAACAACAGGCGTAGAGACGGCTTCAAAGAGAACTGCCACTTGATCATCAAATCTAGGGGATTTTATACTATTCTGAATAGGCTGAAGTAGTGACCGCTGATAGGGCAGTGATCCCCCAAGTTCCTCTAAATGTCAATTTTCAGAAGTCAGGACATTTGATCGACTAAAAAACATTTTTTTTTTAAACTCCCTCCTTCTCACATTTGAATACACCCATCATACGCCAAAAATCACCAAGAAATGGCCACCCAAAATATGTTGAATATTAGTCTGATGATATAATTCCAATAACGGATCACATCTCCAATATCCAACCTTATCTGCATCGACATCAAAGGAGGGATGAAGTCGCTTGAATTCGGGGAAGTTGTAATATACCTTATAATAATATTATAATGTACTCTGTTTAATTAATTTATTTTTGAATGTTTGGATTTGACAGCACTGTAAATGTTATGAATATATTCAAAAGTATATATATAACATTAGAAAGATATATAATTAAAATTTGTTTCTTAATTTGGTAAAGTATATTTATATATTTAATCGAAGAAACATCACAATACAAAAATAAAAACTAATGTATCAATATATATAATACATTTACATACTAGAAATTATTCTTCCTTCTTCAATCAGAATTTTAACAATTTTAAATATAACAATTTAAAGGAGAAAGAAAAAGTTAACAAGATGGTAAAAAAAAAAAAACGAAGAGAAAATAAGGAAAACATTGATATAATTACAAGTCTTAAGGCTGATCCGAATTTAAAAAGCGTCAAAAAAGAGGAGAGAAAAATATTCGAAAAGAAATATAATTCCTCGGATCAGGTTACTGTGTTTCCAAATATTAATTAAAACAACTTTGAGAGGGATAACATTACTGGAATTGATTGGTCATGGTTGTTCTTCAAATATTTCTAACGTCTCCTATATTTTCTATTTGCATTTCACAATATATATAGTTCTAATTTTATTATTTTTGAATAAAAAGGCATATATTGGATCAAAATATAATTTATTTTACGAATATTTCAGCTGGCCGAACGCCAACCTTTATCAAGGTGTTATAACAATTTAAAGTGTGTAAACAACAAACTCAGTGCCACACACTTGTTAACACACTTTAAAGTGTTATAATACCTTGATGAAGGTTGGCGTTCAGTCAGCTGATATATTGGTAAAATAAATGATATTTTTATCCAATATATGCCTTTTTATTCAAAGATATATTTATGGATTGCTCTATTTTCAAAAGAGTTCTAATATATCATCAATATTCTATTCAATCATATAGTCTATTACAATTAACACTGTAAACATCGCTATCCTGTGTATTTGATAACTAATATAAATTTTATTTATATATACGTTCTCTACAAAGTTTATATATTTACAATATATACCCCGTTCATATAATTCAATTATGAAATATGACAAAAACAAAAAGACACATAAATGATTTTCATCAATTCAAATTGTAATTTTTGGAAGATTCGCTATCCTCCATTTCATTGACATGCTAAAGGATACACATTCCTTATTTTTTTTAATCAGTGTTTGCTTATGAGCCGATTAGGTATGAATTTTTCATCATCAAATAAACAAAATATATACTTTCTTTACTTTATCATCTATAAAATTACATTTATACTGTCTTTACTATAAGGGTCATTATGAAACATTATAAAGGAATGACAATACCTTCAGATGGCACAAGAGAACCTACAGGATATGTAACAACTGTCCTGTGGTAGAACTAACGCCTTCCCACACATTCTCATGTCAGCAAAGGCTGCAGCGCTGCAGAAAATTGACATGGACCTAGAAAAGAAGCTTTAAACTGTGATAAAGATGCATGGATATATTTGAGGCTCTTCATTGGACACGACAACAATAATAAAAAATTGACATGCAGCCTTACACAAACCAAGCTAGAGGTTATAGCTGTGATAGATATACATGAATACATCTGAGGCTTCTCATTAGACACAACAACAACTAATGTCTTTACTGCGTTGAAAAATAAAATAATAGAAGTGTCTAGCTTCATTAGTGATGAACCATCATAGAGGATTTTCTAGTAAATATACTTAACCACTTCTCTCTCTTATTGCTTTACTATTATATTTATCGATTCTGTTTATATATCTCTGACGCTCTAAGGGTAATATTCGTTATAGTATTTTTATAAAATATGCATATAAGCTTTGATTACACTAAGATACCACACTTTTTATCACTGTAAGGATGGTAGTAAATATTTTCTCCAAAAAATAAAAGGTTGTGGTTGATTTTTTTACTATTCAAAAATGGCGATTATAACTTTGTATCAATTATCTATTGTGAATAAAAATAAATTGAATGTGCTTCAATAATATAAAAACAAAGTATTGATAAATATTCCTAATTTATATAAAATTTTATGAATTATTGTTGGATAATCCTCTTGAATATTATCAGAGAATATATCGTTTTTATCCACAGGGGATTTACTAATTATTGGATTATAAATTTAAATGTATTTAGGTCTCTGTTTTTGCTGACAAAAACTACTCTATGTGTTTCCCCCACCAAATCCCAATTTAATCCAAGTGCCTCAAAAAGATTCCCTTGATAGTTAGGGTTAATTAGAACAAATCCCTCTGTAATAAATGTTGCATTAATTTGAACAAATTAGGAAAGTTAAGCAGGTAAAAAATATTTTGCATGTGGCCTTTTACCTGCAGCAATATTGATCGTTTTAATTCCAAATTCCTTAATTCCTCACATTAAACTGATTGGCTTTAATGGCATTATTTCAATTATATAATTCACTTTTAAGAGAGATTCAATATTAAAAATATTTGTTATTCAAATATTCTGGTCATAATTACGATAAATACCTATATAATTCCATACACATATCTCATCACACACACAAAGCGGCGCTGAGTTTGTATATACAAAAATGTAATGTCTCGATAAAGGTTGGCGTATAGCCAGCCAAAATATTGGCAAATAAATTTTTTATTCAATCCAATATATGCATTTTTACTATCTAATGATATAAGTATGGATTGCTCTATTTTCAGAACATATCTATAAGTTAATGGTAGTGGGTGGTGTCTTGTCCTTATATCTATAAGTTGAAAAAATATAAATAACATAAACAAAAGATATTATATACTTTTCAAGTATAAACTCAATTTAATATTAATAAAAACCAAACATCCATCATAACAAGATGACTCTGAACTTTTCTAAAAATATAGGTGATTCATTTAAGGTACATTAACCCGAAACCATGGTTTCTGGGTGGGCGTTCTAAATCTTCTATAGCTAGTGTTGTGGCTTTGTCACCGATCAGAGACCGATAGTATGCAAATAGACGTCTAAATATATATATATTTTATTTTTTTTTAAACATATATTTTATTTTTTCATTCATTGACTGTTCTGCATTTTTGACCATATATTCAAAAAAATATCACTTTTAATTATTATTGTTGTAGATGTGTATATTTAGCCATACCTATCTTTTAAAAATCACGAATATAGAATTCATTTTCTAAATTTTATATTACTGTGATATAAATAATTTATGTATATTTTTACTTCAAGAGATTCAAAATAAAAATCTGCTTGAAAGGTAAATAATTATTTTTATTTTTCCACGACTGCACCTCTTTTCAACAATCAAACACAAAAAATTCTAAAATATAACATATATATGTTTGCTAATATACTTTAATATATATACGTATATAAAATATTGTAGCGTGGTTTATTTATTTACATAAAATTAAGTTTTGGTTTCGTTATATTTACATATTTGGGGTGTATTGTGTCATTGCTATATAAATGTGCATAGCTAACATTTTAGAGGTAGACCGTTGTTACAGAGAATAATGTTCGGTTGTGTTTTATTTCTCCTCGCGTCTATTTTTTGAGGCGAAAATATATTTATGTCCTTCAACCTACTAGGAAAAGAGCGTAATTTGAAAAATCCAGAAGCTCAGCTGTTATTGAACGCAACTAACCTGAGTCCGAAAATTTTTCCCAGTTTGAATTCTTTTTTAGTTTTGTCCAAATTTTTATAACTCACAGTTCATCACAACTCAGAGTAATTTTGGAGAATTTCTGTCGAATATTGGGGCAACGGATGATCCTAGCTGCTTCTGTAGCAAAGATAACCAAAACTCAATACATTTATTATTGGAATGTCCGATATTTCACAGCTACAGAAGTAAATAATTTTTATACCATCGAAGAAATTTACGAATTTGTATATAACAAAGATACTTATGTAAAATTCAATAATTTTTGTGATTTCATTTTGGATTTCTTCTTCTGTTTGAGAAAACCAACCTTTCGGTTTTAATTTTGTTTTTAGTCCTGTTATTGATTGAATCTTATATAAAATGAATTGTATATATGTTGATGAAATGTATTTAAGCGCAAGTATCTCAAGCTGGGATATCACTTCCGATATTTCAAATAAAATAAATAAACCTGATGAGCAACCAATTTTCTTAAGGAATATTTATAAAACATAAACTACAAGTTTTTATCTAATTCAACCTCAAACGAACTAATGTCAGTATTTGACGCTGATGCTTTGGCAAAATACAAGATAATCAAACAAAATATAAGAAAAGATCAAATATGTGAAATAAATTCTGAGAGAAAACTGACAAAAACTATACCAAGACTTAGAACAAAACACTATAAAGGAATGGTAATACATCCTTGTGGCACTGTCAAATTATATTGACAAATATTTGCATTTTTTTAATCTTATCTCAGATTTTTGTGGGAAAATGTGGTTTGATAGTTAACCACTCTCTTCCGCCTTCTCATTGGACGAATGTGGCCATGTTTGTATATAAAGGGGGTTTAAGGGAATGCGAGGGGGCCAGTGTGGTTAAAGGTTTTGTGAAGAGACGCTTATAGTGTTCTCTTCGTATTTTTATCCGTGTCTGGTGATCTCTTCGCATTTCCTGCGTAACCCCGGTCCGATCCTTACCTAAGCAGCAATAAAGATAAGTACTGTTTTTTTATTTTATTTAACCAATTGTCAGTTTATTTTTATTTATTATTTGTTGTACTTTTGAGTGTACGCTTTTGTGTTCTTAGTTACTATTACTTTAGGCCCTAGTCTATTGCATTTTGTGTTGAAGCGTAGTAAGTTACCTTTGTCAGCACAAGATTCTATAGAGCATGCAGCAACTGTCCTGGTGTGGAACTAACACCTACTCACATATTCTCATGCCCAGCAATGGCTGCAGCCTTGCAGAAAATTGACTTAGACCCAGAGCAGCAGCTTTACACACCCAAAATAGTGGACATTGCTGCTGCTGTGATGGAGATGTATGGAGATATCTGAGGCTCTTATTTGGACACGAAAACAACAACAACAAAGAACTAACACCTCAAGGAGTGATTAGAAGTAGCCATGTATTTTGGCTGAGTTACTAATAGGTGTATGCATCAATAATAATGTGTTTATTATAAAATAAATGAAGCTTCCAGGGTTAAATTTCTTGTTCAACTTTTTAATTTCAAGCTTTCTGACTTGTCAGTCCTTCAACAGGATTATCACGTTAAAACTCAATAATAAATACAATTTTTATATACACATTATTATATACATATTTTAAATACTTATTATATATTGAGAGAAAAATATATTACATTATATCAGTTTGTAAAACATTCTTTTTTTAAATATACGTGCGTGGTAGCGTGGTGGAGGATATGTGCTGGTTGAATGTTATCTCGAGACTTCAAATTAAATTTTATAATTTCGTGAACTATTGTGTTATATATAGAAGAGTGCCTAGATCTATGGGATAGTATTTGTCCATATTGTTTCGTATGTTTCTGATATTTGAATGCATCTGTTTAGATTTTTTTTTTGCTGTTTGATTATTATAGATTCTATTAAAAGTGTTTGGTATTTAATATGGATATTGTCATAATACACTATCGGTTGAGATAGGTTAAATATATGTTAAATATTCTATATATATACATGAGAGTGAGAGTAACAATGTATATACATATACTCAAGAAAACCTTGGTAAATATTGAATGTAACAGAGGTCATGGAAAATGTCTATTCAAAGGCGAGGACATTTCATTCTAGAAAGACGTTGAAAAAACGGTCAGACGAATGAAATGGTCCGGTGAAAGGACAGATGATGGATTAAGTTCACATGAATGGCGCGAGAGGGCAGCACTGTAGGTTTGCCCTTTTATCCTCATCACAAGCTCTCATTGATATTGCTTTTAGCCCGCACTTCTCTTCTGCTAAACTTTGTCGCCATCTTGAATTAAATGTATCCTCTATATACTAAAGGAATATATTGTAATTACAATCATACCATGTATCATGTCGCCTGAATATTACCACTCTCTGGGTTAGAAATATATTATTTTATTTAAAAATTAAAACTCTAATAATATATTATTCATTTTATTTTCACACTATTTTTATTCTTTGAACTTCTACTCAAACCTTGTAATCAATTAATTGTTTATGTAAAACAGTTCTCTCAAATTAGTGTTGTTGCTTGACACAAGCATCCCATGTGGGGATATCGAGTCTGATTTGATGATAGTAATTATCTAAAATATTTAATTATATTATATTTATGTTTTAATGAATATTCTAATTGTCTTGCGTTAACAAATATATTTATATTTTTGTGTGAAAAAAAATATAAAATAAAATAATAATATCTCTTTATATTATATATTTATATAAATTTCTTTCGAAATAGTGAGATTTTATTAATATTGTAAGATATTTTATCGCGTACATGAAAAACTAATTTACATATTAGCAAATTTTGATATATTGTATAATATATATTCAATATATAATAGGAAAATATAATATGAATAATAGAAATTAGGTAAATGCCGGCTTCCTGCGGATACTGACTTGATTAATTTCCTTGTCTCTCTAAATAATATTGTTCATCTATTTAATATTTGAAATATATGAGAATATTAATGATACTACTAATGTATTTGAAGTCATAATGACCCTTATTTCGTCAACTTTGCTATCTCAATGAATTGACATTCAACAAATTTATAATATTTTATTAAATTGTTCTCTATATAGTCTCTCTCTCATTAATATATATAGTCACGACCGTCTTTCCTCATCGGCCTCTGTTACGGATGCGTGCGCACAGGGATGTCACGTGCTCGCCGGCAGCCAATAAAAATTATTTAAAAAAAACTCCCTCGAGCCGGATTTGAACCAGCGACCTAACGATCACCGTTGTAACATCTACAGGCCTCCGCTCTGCCAACTGAGCTATCGAGGGATACAAACTGTATGAATAAGTTTACCTTATAAAATCAACTAATCCTATTTCTACACAAAATGTACTCATACATATATTATACTAGCCGAATGACCCGGGCAACGCCCGTGTTTTACCCGACTGTAGATGTTACAACGGTGATCCTTAGGTCGCAGGTTCAAATCCGGCTCGAGGGAGCATCCGTGACAGAGGCGGCCGATGACGGTCGTGACTATATATATATACATTTTGTGTAGAAATAGGATTAGTTGACTTTATAAGGTAAACTTTGTGACGTAATTGTAAATATTCAGATGTAAATATGGTTTTGCATATAGACAGCTCGAGTTAGGATATATATAGAGACAATTGGATGTTGTCAGTTAGTTAGAAAGTTCCGTTCTTAAATAAAGAAGTGTTCACCATCGTAGCCCGATTCCTTGAAGAAACTAAACATGGTGGCAGCGTAAAAGCGGTAAAAGCGTAAAAGCAATTTTCAAAATTATAAAGTTGAAATATAAGAAATTTTTTTTTAAGAAAAGAAAAAAAAAAGGCTAATTATATGCAGATAGCTGCTCCAGAAGGATTTAATTTTTGTAAACCTAATGAATGGCCGATATGGTTCAAAAGATTTCAAAGATATAGAATCGCTTCAGGACTTTCAGAGAAAAGTGAAAATGAGCAAGTAAATGCTCTGATTTACATAATGGGCGATAAAGCAGAAGAAATCTTGATCTTATTTAACTTAAGTGAAGCGCAAATTGATGACTATAAACTAGTGGTGTCCAAATTTCAGGACTATTTCATAGGAAAAAGAAACGTTATTTATGAAAGAGCAAAATTCAATAGAAGAAGTCAAGGGGAGACGGAACCTGTAGAGGAATTCATAACCAATCTCTACGTGCTGGCAGAAACCTGCAGCTATGGTATCTTAAAAGAAGAGATGATCAGGGATCGGTTAGTAGTTGGAGTGAAAAACTTGAATCTTTCTGAGAAATTACAGTTGGAATCGGAACTAACCTTGGAGAAGGCAATCCAGATAGTGCGCCAATCAGAAAGTGTAAAAAATCAACAAAAGGAAATAAGGCAAGACACTGAAAATCGGAACGTGGATGTGATAAACAGGAAAGGAGGGAGAGATGGCACAATTTTTCAGAAAACAAGAATGAAAGGTACAAAAACGTACAATTCTAATTTTCCAAAGAATCCTCAAGGATGGTCTTCTAATGAGAAACGTAAATGTTTCCGATGTGGATATTACCAAGGACATTCGAAAGAACAATGTCCTGCTAAGGATGCTATTTGCAACAAGTGCAGAAAGAAAGGTCATTTTGCCAAGGTTTGTCACACTAAAACCGTACAAGAAGTATCAAGCTCCCAAAATTATGCATTCATTGGAATAGTGGGAATGCAGGAGAATGCGGAAGATAAGTGGTGTGAAGTGATAAAGGTGTGAATGACCAGCCCATAAAATTCAAAATCGATACAGGAGCAGAGGTTTCGGTTATGCCAGAAGGGATATACTTGCAACATTTTGGATACCTTAAGACGGAGAAGGCCGATAAGAATCTTTTTGCTGTTTCCAAGAAGATAGAGGTAAATGGAATGTTCCAGGCTTTTTTGGAATCAAAAAGGCAGAAGTGCGAAGAGACCATCTACATCGTTAAAGGGGTTGCCCGACCTTTACTAAGCTGTAGGGCTAGCGAGATCCTAGGTCTCGTTAGGAGGATAAATATTGTCGAAAATCATACTCCTACCAAGCTAGACCCAATGCTCAAATTTCCTAAGTTATTTAATGGACTGGGAAAATTAGACATTCCATACGAAATAAAGTTGAAAGAAGGGGCAAAACCTTATTCGATATATACACCAAGAAGAGTACCTATACCTCTAATGAAAGAACTTCAAATAGAACTGGAGAGAATGACATCAAATGGCGTAATTGAAAAAGTTGAGGGTTCTTCGGAATGGTGTTCGCCCATGGTTCTCGTTGCAAAACCTTCGGGAAAATTAAGAATATGTGTCGATCTCTCGATACTCAATAAAAATATTCTAAGGGAAATACACCCAATCCCGGTGGTAGAACATACGCTAGCCCAGTTGAAAGGAGCTAAAGTATTCACAAAGTTGGATGCAAATAGTGGATTCTGGCAAATACCACTGTCTTCAGAGTCGTCAGCACTTACTACATTTATCACTCCATTTGGGAGATTTCGGTTTAAGAGGTTACCTTTCGGTATCTCTTCCGCTCCGGAAATTTTTCAGAAAAGAATGGGTCAAATATTGGAAGGACTGGAAGGAACTCTGTGCCATGTGGATGACATAATAGTTTATGGTTCATGCCAAGAAGAACATGATAAAAGACTCGAAACAGTATTAACAAGAGTTTCTAAATCGGGACTTACCTTGAACAAGGATAAATGCAAATTTGCAGTTACAACTATTAAGTTTTTAGGTCATCAAATTGGTCCTAACGGGATTCAAGTAGACCCAAAAAAAAAAACGAGCTATACTGGAGTTTCCCAAACCGAGATCTGTCAAGGAACTAAAACAATTCTTAGGAATGGTAAATTTTTCAGCTAGATTTGTCCCCAACTTAGCGGAGATAGCGCATCCAATGAACAAGTTACTGTCAAAGAAAGAAGAATGGATTTGGGGAGATGATCAAGATCGGGCATTTGACCAAATAAAAGAAAATCTCACTTCTGCGCAAGGGCTAGCCTTGTATGATCCTTCTTTGCCTATCACAGTATCAGCCGATGCTTCATCTTTTGGGCTAGGCGCAGTAATATGGCAAACCAAAGATGGACTGAGACAAGTCATCGCTTATGCTTCTAGAACGCTCTCTGAAACAGAAAAGCGTTATGCTCAAATCGAAAAAGAGGCGCTGGCTATCACCTGGGCTTGTGAGAAATTCAAGCAATACATCCAAGGCCTGGTGATCACTCTTGAAACCGACCACAAACCACTAGTACCGATCTTTACTTCCAAAAACATCGATGATCTCACACCTAGGATTCAGAGATTGAGACTACGGATTATGAGATATTCGTATAAGATCGTACATGCGCCAGGAAAGAACTTGATAGTGGCGGATGCGCTATCTAGATCACCTAGGATGAAAGTCGGGACTCAGGAATTGGAGGAGGAGTTATGTGCCTACGTTCAACAGGTTGTCTCATTTATGCCCATATCTGATGTCCGAGTAAAGGAAATAAAAGAAAGTCAAGACAAAGACCAGGTTACACAAAACATTATTAAATACACCCAGGAAGGATGGCCGGAGAGAACAAATGTCTCCATGTCCGAAAGTCAATATTGGCCAGCAAAGGATGATTTCTCCGTTGAGAATGGTATTCTCCTGAAAGGGTCAAGATACGTTATCCCAGAGAATATCAGAAAAGGGTTGCTCCAAAGAATCCATGAAGGACACCGTGAAAGGGCCAAAGGATCCGTCTGGTGGCCCCGGATCACAAGCGAAATTGAGGAGATGGTCCGAACATGTCCTATGTGTATTGAGGAAAGAACAAATCGACATCAGCCACTATTACCCTCAGAGCTTCCAAATTGCCCTTGGGAGAAAGTTGGAGTTGACCTCTTTACACTAAAGGGCCAAAACTACTTGTTAATAGCAGACTATTATTCAAGATACCCAGAAATTGCAAGATTAGAGGACATGACATCAGCTTCCGTAATAGTCCACTGTAAGTCCATCTTTGCAAGGCACGGTATTCCTTTGGAGGTTCGGAGTGACAATGGCCCCCAGTTCGGATCACTATTCAAGGAATTTGCCCACGAATACGGATTTACTCAAGTCACCTCCAGTCCAAGATACCCGCAGAGTAACGGCTTCATAGAATCTTTCGTAAAAATTGTTAAAGAAAGAATTAGCAAGTCAAAGGGTCCATATCTGGCTTTGCTGGCATATCGAGCTACACCACTTGCAAATGGCTTCAGCCCAGCAGAACTTAGCATGGGACGGCGGGTTCGCACCACTATTCCAACACCAACGAAACAACACCAACCACCCAATTTAAAGAATTTGAAAAATCAAGAAGCTATTCAAAGGGAAAAACAAAAATACTACTTTGATCGAGCAAAAGGAGTACGAGAACTGCCTCCATTGGATGTAAATGATCGAGTTTGGCTGACGGACCTTAAAACTCCCGGAGTCATCATTTCCAAAGCAGACACTCCTAGATCTTATATGGTTGATACACAGAGAGGAAGTGTTAGAAGAAATCGCTTCCATCTGCTTCCTACTGGTCAGAGGTCTCCAGGGCCTCCACACTTCGAGCCAGACGAAGAGCCATATGTAAATTACCCAGAAGCCAACACACACACTTCAGATGCTCCTACGGATGTGACCGATTCATCAACATCTCCTAAAGAGGCACTTTAAAGGACTCGCTCTGGAAGAACAGTTCGTCCGCCCAGACGTTTTGGAGATGACTAGAACTAATCTCTAAGAGGGGAGATGTGACGTAATTGTAAATATTCAGATGTAAATATGGTTTTGCATATAGACAGCTCGAGTTAGGATATATATAGAGACAATTGGATGTTGTCAGTTAGTTAGAAAGTTCCGTTCTTAAATAAAGAAGTGTTCACCATCGTAGCCCGATTCCTTGAAGAAACCAAACAAACTTATTCATACAGTTTATATCCCTCGATAGCTCAGTTGGCAGAGCGGAGGACTGTAGATGTTACAACGGTGATCGTTAGGTCGCTGGTTCAAATCCGGCTCGAGGGAGTTTTTTTTTAATAATTTTTATTGGCTGCCGGCGAGCACGTGACCTCCCTGTGCTCGCGCATCCGTGACAGAGGCGGCCGATGACGGTCGTGACTATATATAGGGATTATATTATATTATTATTATTATTATTGTTATATATATATAGTCACGACCGTCTTTCCTCATCGGCCTCTGTCACGGATGCGCGCGCACAGGGAGGTCACGTGCTCGCCGGCAGCCAACGGGCGCGCGCCGCCGGCAGGGGGGGGGGGCATTACGTCATAGATTATAAACACAAGGTAATAAGGCTAAATAAAAAAATAGTGTGTGATAAGGCACAATTTGGATTATAGATTATAAACACAAGGTAATAAGACCTAATAAATAAATAGTGTGTGATAAGGCACAATTTGGATTATATTTAATACAGTTATCAGCGTCATGCACAATTCTGTCACGTTAAGTTACGTGTCAAGTTACGGTAAGTAGATATTTAAAAATTAAAAAAAGACCCGGGATCGAACCAGGGACCTTTAGATATTCAGTCTAACGCTCTCCTAACTGAGCTATTTCGGCTTATTTTATTTATTTCTATAGAAGCTTCTATCTTTATAAATATGTATATTTTCAAAAAGTCAATTCGCACCTCTTCGCTGAAGACAATGGGAATACTGACTAATTCATTATGCGAACATAATTATAAATACAAGTATCAGAGTCATCAACAATTCTGTCATCGTTTGCTTTTGTGAATGGAATAAATACCCAAATAGGGCCATTTCTTATAAGCATCGGTGGTTCAGTGGTAGAATGCTCGCCTGACACGCGGGCGGCTTGGGTTCGATTCCCGGCCGATGCATTTTTTTTTCTTTTTTACAATTTTTAAAACTCATTTATATTATCATCCCTATATATATAGAAGTCAGCGTATGTATGTATGTATGTATGTATGTCAACTATACACGTCCACAATACGTAACTAATATGAATGATATTTTAACAGTATATAAAGTAGAATCTAGAAAAACTCTTAGTGAAAATTTCAGGTCTCTATCCCGAATATCCGTCGTGTTATTTGCAAATTTGCTCTTTCGCTCGCGCCTCTAGCGGTGAAAATGAGGGGTAATACCAGCTGACCTAATGTACATGTAAAGTTTGGAGCGGGACGTTTCACAAGAGTGACATCCACGGCTCCAATTTATAATTGTAACGAATAGTATTTGAATAAAACATTTAATCGGGTAAAAGCCGGGCGTTGCCCGGGTCATTCGGCTAGTATATAATATAGTTCATGATATTATATTATTGTCTATTCATATGATTATTCATTTGGGAACGTAAATTTATTTAATATTTTATCTTCATATAAAAGTATAAAGAAAATATGCATGATAAAATTTGAAACAGTTCACATAATACTAATCTATAACTTTTTTCTTTGTGGGAATATGGTGGTCTTTTACTAAAAGGATAACGTTCTTTTTAAAAATTGAATAGAACATTACATTTATGTCAATCTTTTCTGTATAAAGGACACTGTAAGTGATAGAACGTGGGCTACGGCATAAGTATTGGTATACATTTTTATCACCAACAGTACTTTGTGTACTAAGTGATAAGCTAAATTGCTTTAATGCATTTTTAAAGAGAGATGCCTCTTTTGATAAAGATAAAATCAGTTTTTTAGACAAATCACGATGGACTCTAAAGAAATTTAAGCATATATAGAGGTATACTTTTAAAACCATTGCACAATCCATAAGATTCACTCTTCAAAAAAAAAATAATAATAATAAAAACGAAATTTCTAGATCAAAGGCGAGTTTTTATTGCTTATATTTCGACGATGAGTGAATTCGATATTTTCGAAATATTCTGAAATGTAGAGAAATTCAATCTATTTATATACAAAAAAGGTTGATAATAATAAAAGTATCATACAGTAGATACAGACTATATGAAAATATATTTATTCAATATAGATAGATTTATATTCTATCTTCCAAAGAAGAATAAAATGAAATAGATACAATAATATTTTTTAGAAACTTTGATATGAAAATATATATAATAATATGAAAAATATAAAGTGTTATATAATTTATATGAATATAATAAAGATATTTAAATATATTCAAACACAATCAATTTCACAATATATATACATAACATGTTGAAATTATTAATCAAATTTTATATTGATAATAAAATAATTTAATAAAAGCGCTTGATTATTTCATCTTAAAAAATATTAATAAAATATTTATTAATTAAAAATATTTTTTATCGTTTGAAATTTATTCTCTGCAAGATGGTTGTCTGAAGGAATATGGAAAAAAGTTTCCTGGCGGGAAACTGATAAGGCAGTAGCATACCTTAGATAGGAAGGTCTCAGTTTTTTGGTAATTCTCTTTTTTCAGGAAAACACCGCTTCTTTTTCGCCAACTTTTGTATTTTCCCGTGATCCTGAGGTGTAAAATCTATCTTTCAGATATTATCAATTTTACAAATTTCACTTTCTATTTTAAAAAATAAAATACACTTTTTATAAGTTTATATATCACAATGTAATTATATCTTTCTTTCAACATAAATCAATTCAAGATATAGATAAAATTAATAAATATTTAATAAAATACGTTCTAATATATGAAAAATCAGATAATTAGAAAATATTTATTACAAAGTAGCCTATAAACTAAAGGTTGGTCTGATAGTATTTCTTCAATTTTTATCCATTTCAATATTGTAACATAGTATTTATTAATTTTATTTATGTAACATAGTATTTCTCAATTTTAATATTTTTTATTTAACAGAGTGGTCATTTTTATGTTTTATATCTTGCGACTCTGTAAATTTCCCTCGTGGCTTATCTTTTGTTTACCTTTGATAGTTTGTCCTTCCCTGCAATAAATTTTGCTTCCTCCTGAAGTTTTTGTCTTCCCTAATTTTCCACGTGGCATTTTGGTGGAGATGCTGGGTAAGTTAGGGAAGACAAACTGAAGATCGCCGAGAAGACCTTGAAGCCATGGGTGCTGTGATCTACATTTTCGGAGACTGACATCAGGATTCCACCGCCGTGCTAAAGCCAAGACTTCCCTCGAAGATGACGATGTCCCTATAGACGATACGACGACAAAGCCGCTCTTCACGCCGCAAGAAAATGGACGCAAAGGTACTAGGGACAAAGTTCCAAGACTTCTATGGAATCCTTGGCAGAAGCACGTCAAATCCACGTCAGTATCTACAATAATTGCTAGCTGTGGGTCACAGCTCCCATAGGGAAGAAGCTATGTAACATAGTATTTATTAATTTTATTTATGTAACATAGTATTTCTCAATTTTAATATTTTTTATTTAACAGAGTGGTCATTTTTATGTTTTATATCTTGCGACTCTGTAAATTTCCCTCGTGGCTTATCTTTTGTTTACCTTTGATAGTTTGTCCTTCCCTGCAATAAATTTTGCTTCCTCCTGAAGTTTTTGTCTTCCCTAATTTTCCACGTGGCAATATTAATATTTGTATCAAATATTCTAATTGTATGTATCAAAGTAGTATCGTTGAAGTTTAGTTACAATTTATTTTATAGAAGTCCTTATAAGTTGAAATTTAGGATATTTCACATGTTATATAATAGGCTTATTTTTGATTTTTCGGAGAAGGTTTTTTCTCGATAAAATTAAATCTTTACTTCAAGTATATATGTCTACAGTCCTAGAAGTATATTTCCAAAGTTAACTTAAACACATATTTACTGTAATATCAACAAATGAAGGATTTATATGAAAAATATAATCAGTCTATTATAATAGTAAAGCGGTTTTGAGATACAATTGACAAAACCGATGGGAGTTTTACTATTGATGAGCTATTGCACTTTTTTCCTCAATAATTTTCCATTGCAGTAAAAGGTTTGTATAGCTTTCTCTTTTAAGTATATATTTTATATAAAGGTATTATTCAAAATAATATTTTATTTTAAATATATTTTATAGAATCAAATATTCTGTTAAGTCGACCGCCAGAGGTCGCGCTTTCTGTTTATATAACCCGTTGTTGTTGTTTCCCAATGGCCGACTCAAGTACTTTCGTAAATTATGCAAATTATTCTTACGCCTTAAGCCAGACAGTACTTTATCAAATCCTGCTTTTTATATATTATTTTAGCTCAATTAAAGCAATTACTGATCAAAACTATTTTTATATTTTCAAGAATATCTGCGACTGCATACTAAAAACAACAGAAATCTTATTTTTTATAACATATATATATAAATTTAATTAAAATGGCATATATTGGATCAATATATATATATATATATATATGCCATCTAAAAAGCACATGTGCTCGTGGTCAGGAGATGCCTTTTCTTTATTTTTAATATATATATATTATAAAATATATTTTCAAATTAGTACTGATTTTATTCGATAGAGGGCGATAATTTGTTAATGAAATTAAGGATCTATTATATGATGGACAAATGTCTTTCATTGCTCTACAGTAATTCATACAAATATAATTACATGCCTTATGAATTGCTATGAACTATGTAATTCTAGTCAATTCTCACAGGGCACATATCCATGAAATATTCATGGGGATGTTCTAATCCACATACACATTGCTCTCTGTCTATTTATTAAACAGATTTTCAATTACCAAACGCTCTACACAACGACCTAATTAGATCGTTTAAACATTCATCATATATATTGAATTCAAACTATTCTATTTGCATATTCCTTTCCTAAATTCTGATTCCAATATGCGTATTCGCGATATTATAGCCTAAAAAGAGAAGTAAAATAGAAGTGTTCATTTAGAATTAATCTATTTTTATTATAAGCAAATTATAAAATGATATATATTTGCATTATTATTTACCATCATAGACAAAACTTTAAAAAGTGGAAAGTCTAATACTGCAGGCTATCTTTTTTTTTTAAAGAGATATTGGCAATTTTATTCACACTTGGTTATATTCGTGTTCCCTCAATATAGGTTACTGTGTATCGAATATCAGAATTATTGACTGATTACGAAAAACACGATAAAAATATACAACTTCCTTACATCTTATAGTTCTTCTAACTTAATATTTCTCCACTATAACAAAAGGTGTATATAAATATGGAGAGATATAATATAAAAACAAAAAAAAAAAACGATTGTTATTAAATAAATAATAGTTTGAGAATGAGATATTCTGCACTAAATATTTTATAAATTGTTTTTCTCAACAATTTAATAAGATAACTCTATACACAGTTCTATCTACTGTTTTCAAATGTATTTTATTTTTCGATGTTTCTGTGACTTTTGGCACCTTGCTCAGGGGAATTAGAAATTACAGTGAGTCGTTGAAGATTTTAAAAAGACAATTTAAGAACAATTTTGATTCAACTATATATAAATTCTTTTCAACAAATAATTATTACAAAAACAAACATAATTTATCAAATTTCAATTTGTTGAAACATGTGTGCTATTATGCCACAAAATGATTGTAAAATTGATTGAAAGGGAATCAAATATACCAGTTTTGTAAATATCAGAAAGAGAATAAGTAAAAGAGAAAGAAAAATAACTTCATTTTTCCAAAATAGGATATTAAATTGAGTCAGGTAAAATAATTTGTTTAGGAAAATTTGGACTTTTGGCTTTCATCAGCTATTTCAATTTTAAATTAAATGGCCGTTTGGCTAGGCCAAATTGGATTTCCAAAGTTCAATTCCATTCTTCATCTAGCACGAGCTGCAATCTAAATTCCTTTATTATTGTGATCAATTAATTTCACTAAAGGTTCCATGTCATCCAATTAGATATCTTAGGATTGTGTGGAGAGAAATGATTAGTCATTCTATTTTTCTTTTTTTACATATTCTATCATCATTTTGTAAGAAATACTTCTTTAAATCTATAGACAAACTATAGTAATTCCTTCTATAGAGAACACTATACGGATTTAAATTGACACAATACTCAAACAATGATTATATTACAAGGGAATTATTCTTTTTTATTTATTTTATATCAATTTAAAGCGCTATGTCCCCCTAGGGCTACTTGCGCTGTCATACATATATGCCTTTACATTTGTCTATACATATTTATACAATAATTTTAGGCCGTGAATAGAATAGTCATATGATATTAAAGAAAGATGGGGGAAACGAGGAAAAAAGAACTGTGTACAAAAGAAAGAAGTGTCTGGCAATATGTAAAATCAGCATAATATAAATTATCAGTTTATTAAAAGATATTTGTTGCTATATAATTTAGAATATATCTACAAAAGGTATTGGATTTAATACAGGGGAAGTATTTTTACTTAGAAAAAATATTAACAAATCTTTTATGGTCGATAAAAAAGGGCGGTAGTAAAATACCGACTTTGGCGTATACCATTTATTCTGATAAATTGACAACTGCAAAGACTTATACTTAGTGAATCAACAGATGGTAGCTTCGAAAATATCGATTTTAGTTTTAACGCCTTTTGCTTTAACATCGTTTTTATTTTACTCAGCTTTAACACTTGAATCTGGATTTTATCTTTTTCATCTCGATTTATCTTGTCGCGAAATTTGGCCTGAGGAAGGGGTTTTACCTTGAAAATTGACCAGAATTTAATATAAATATATTTTGGGATATTTTGAGCTATTCATTTCCCGTGGTTAGGATCTTCATCTGACTCGATTATATAAAACTTGGGCCTTGACAGAAACCTTCTATTTAGCCATTTATCTGATAAGAGACCAACTGAATTGATAACTATCTTTAATCTATTTAAAATGACACATTCTGAATAGATTGAATAAAAATATAATACTTATTTTATATAACATTATAAAAGAGTGATAGAAATTTTATAGTATATCCACGGGAAGAGATTACGATCTCAAATGGACCAAAATATATCAAAAGACACGGTTTAAAAGCCTATCAAATTATATCATTATAATTACTTATTTTATACAAAGCCAAATACTTCGAAATAGGTATTTTCTATTATATAGTTACTTAGCATAATTCCTTATTTGCCTCATTTTCTTTGACTTGAATAAGTTATAAATATTTTGGTCAAAAAGTAATTCTTGATATTATATAGTTAAGATTATCATGTGGCCATCCTATTTTCACACATGATAAATCAAGAAAGGCAATCCACGATGGGTTGGTCAAATATCAGGGAACAGTTTATATCAATGTTTAGTTGATTTCTGTTCCACTAGATGGCGCTCTGCCTTCTAAAAACACATGTGCTTTGGTCAGGATATGCCTTCATTATTTTTAATATCAACACCCAACCTTTTTATTATTTTTTTCTATTATATATATATATTAAGAAAAAGGCATCTTCTTATCGTGCAACTGAAAGTTGCTGATGGCTTGCGCCATCTATCGGAATAAAAATCAACTATTCTCGTTGATTTTTAATTATTCCAGAATTGGCCAAATGCCCATTCTTGATTAATCAAGAAAAGCTAACCACGGACGCGTTTCGGGCTGTTGGCCCTCATCAGCGTGGTGCAAGCTGTACCTCAATTCATAATTATGCACCTCATCCCAGTACAATATCACATTTGTACTATTTTTCATATATATATAACAAAATAGGCATGTCCTGACCGCTCACACGAGTATTTTAGATGACAGGGGGCGCCATCTAATGGAATAAAAATTAACTATTATCAACTTATTCTGGAATAATCAAAAACCAACAAATAGTTAATATTTATTTCGATATATGGCGCAAGCCATCAGCAACTTTCAGTTACACGATAAAGAAATGCCCCTTTCTTTTTTTCATACAGATATACATATGTTTTGAAAATAGAAAAATCCATCGAACTTAACGATTTGATTTCCGATAGAAAATCATATTTAAAGTTCAATTCATTTTGTAAATACATTCTGAACTTTCTACAAAATCTGGATCTCTAATGTTTTCATGCGTTGAATAATGTAAATAACCTATGTAAATAAACTTTTATCCTTGTTTGGCGTAAGTATCCCTTGCGGGATATAGCGCTTTGGAAATAAAATAATTGTAATTGTAATCGAAAGATCTTTGATTAAAAAGGCATTTGTTGGATCAAAATATAATTTATTTAACAATATTTCAGTAGGCGTCAAACTTTTTCAAGGTATTATAACATAATAATTTTAAAGAGTTTGTTATTGACATAAATATGTTGTAAAAGGAGCCTCTTAAAAGAGGCTCCTTCGTAAAACTTTAGATTCGTTATACGTTTATACTAATTATACGGAGTTTACCTGTAGAATAAATATGTTGTAATAATTTGAAAAGGTTGGCGTTCAGCCAACTGAAATATTGGTGAATAAATTATATTTTGATATTAAATATATGCCTTTGTAATTAAATCTATATACTATATGAAATAATAAATTTCGAAATACCTTCAAGGCAAAAATAGGTCAATCAACTAGTTGGAAAAATTCGCTAAAATTATTTATTCATATATTGATAATGCACATTTTTTATATTACCTACCAATATATTTCCTAAATAAGCGAGCTCGTTTCACTAAATATTCAAAAATCATTTTTAAAATAACGCTTGCGTGTTTATAGATAAGCTCTTTCAAAAATATACAAAATAAAAGACTTTTAAAATATAAAGGGAATAGTGGAAGCTTAAAATTCTCCCTAAATTCCCTCCTATTAAGTACCAGTGGTCTAGGCTTTATTCATAAAAAAACTGAAAAAAAAAAAACTTACTAATAGATTTTAAATTGTGATTTTGTTATATAATCCGTCTTAAATTTTCCCCGCAATCATTTAATGTTGTTTTTTTAAAACTCTGATATTTTTTCAATCATTGTGTCACTGTGTTTTTTTAAGGGTGTTTTTTTTTTTGGTGCCACATAAATTGTAAGATTAATGTTACATGATATTGTAATTCTCATATGTTTTCTGAATATTTTAAAATTTTATTTGTAAGAATAATAAGTTATTACATATACTAAATTGTATTGATTTTTTATTACCCTAAACATTTCGGCAACTTTCTGATACCTTTATAAAGATAATTCAGAATTAATTTTAATGAACAAATAGAATGAAAAAGAATATTAATACATAAAGCTTATCTGAATGTTTTTATTACTAAAATTTCGATAACTAATTGCTACCTTACAGAGAAAAGGTTTTTCCTGAGAAATATTGGAGTGCGTAACCCCGGAATATCGTGAAATAAATAAGCTTAAAAAATCATTGATGTAATTATATCATTAATGTAATTATAGTCGTTCTCTACAACTCTCAAATGGTTATGTTAATTATCATGATAAAATAGTGAAAAATTTTTGATATTACAAAATATTTTCTCACAATGAGTTTCTTTTTATTTCAAAACGCTAGCTTTCAAGCGATAAACAATAAGAAACAACAAAACACGCTGCGTATATATGTTTTTGTAAATATCTTTTTTAGGATAAAGTCGATATTGTTTTATTAAGCCCGTTGAAGATCGATTATCGCTTGAAAGCTAGCGTTTTGTAATAAAAAGAAACTCATAGGTTAAGTATATTCGGACCTTTTCGATATAATACTAAACAAATGCTTAATTATTTATTATTATTATTTAAAACTAAACCTTATAACCCTGTTATAACTATACGATTTGGTCTTTAATACTAAATTTTATACATTAAGTGTCATCGCTAATTTGCAGGAAATTATCGAACAAAATACGTAAATATTATAAATTTCTAAAAGAACAATCTACAATATTGTATCTATATAGATAATTATCTCAGAATATCTACAGAAACAGTTCGTTTTTAGGTCAAGGATCTATTTATTATTTGAAGAAAGAATCACATGAACTTGTTCCGTTTCCTTTAAAATTTTATATAAATATATTTTTACACAAAGCAATAACGCGCCATCTATACATATAAAATGAAAGAATTTAAAAGCACGAATGTTTCTTTTATACATAATACAAACTTCTACTGTCCTTAGTGCGATAAAAAATATATTGGGAGGGCTCTTGGCTCATCAGTGGTGAACCCTCTCAGCGGTTTCGCCAATTTAATCCACCAGCAGATCCTCAGAGCTTTAATACTTTATTGGACGATTCTGCTTATATACGCAGCACTGAAGGATGGAATCTCAGAAATGGTTTTGAAGAAAACTATGGACATAAGCTTATAGGACAGTAGGATTACATTCAAATATTTTTGTGAATAATATTTTGGTAAAATAAATATAAAAAAGGTCAGGTGTTGTTATTAAAAACAAAAAGCCATATAATGAAAGAGTTCAAGAGTCGCAGTCAGGATATAATTATATTCATTATTAAATTTATCTCCCTATAGTATACTCTATTATATAACTCTTTTTATGTTATAAGAGAGGGATCCACCGATATGCCTAAGGTAAATTAATTTGCCGATTTTAAAATATGTTGACCTTTAAGTTTAAGGTATATAGATTAATTAAAACTTTCCTAAAGTGACCTATTGGAGTTGAAATTGTTAATTTATTTTGTAAAGCATTATCTCCATGGGAGAGAATCTACTTACAAACCGGCCAATTATCTACCAATTTATTTTGACACTAATGATGGGAGAGAAAGATAAAGTGGAGAAAATACTCCTTGTTTCACTTCGAGCCATTAAATCTTCTGTGAATTTTTACTTTTTCAAACTAAAAGTTGAAGTATAGAAACTCTATCAGAAGGAGAAAACTTTTAAATACCTTTTTCTTTTCTTATAATTATTCTCTGTTAGCTAATTGAATAACCGTTATCTCCCGGTAGTTCTTCAGGCTTTCATTGAGTAATTAGATTTTATCTCTCTCACTTTAAAATTATTAACAAAAAAAGATAGAAATATTATACAGTTAGACCTGTCTATAGCGCCCCCTCTTGGTTTTCACCGAAATAGGGTGCTATAGACAGAGGGTGCTTTAGACAGGTCACTTGTATTGTAAAATGTTTACATTTTAATGTTTAAAATAGAGCTCTATAGAGAGGAAGGCGCTATTTAGAAGGGGCGCTATAGACAGGTTTAAGTGTGTATATAAAATATAAACGTGAGCAAAAGTTATCCAGAAATTATTTGAAAAAAAGTAAAAATAAATATCAGGTAAAATTTTTCTTTTAATTTAAATTTGCAAGCTTTCGAGCAAATATACTGCTCTTCAACGGGATGATATTCTATGTACAATCTCTAAATAATATTCATACAGAATATTTGAAAACCTTTGTTATTGGCATGTGCCCTCGCGGGCGTGCATCAGACGGGTAACAGTCCTGAAACATTACCTGATATTGATTTTTACTTTTTCAAATATATAAATGACTAGCCGAATAACCCGGGAAACGCCCGGGTTTTACCCGATTAAATGTTTTTATTCAAATACTATTCGTTACAATTATAAATTGGCGCCGTGGATTTCACTCTTGTGAAACGTCCCGCTCCAAACTTTGTGTCTGAGAAGCGATATTTTTATAGAAAGATGATCTGGCTTTTGTTTTCTGCTCGAATGAATGTTTTTCTGTTAGAATTTTGTTCCATCGTACAAAATAATGAACTGGTTTCACCCGTGGTCTCTGTTTTTTTGGAATTTTTCCCGATATAATTTTGTATCTGATAATCAAACATGATACAGCAATATCGTCATCATCATTTTCTGACTAAAAATATATAGTTTTAATAATTGATTTAAATATATTTTTAAATAGCCTATCGTCATCCCCGTATTTCTCTACCTATGTATGGAAATTTTGGTTTGAATTAGTGAACTACTGCGAATTTGTATACCGGACATACAAACATTCATTTTTATATATATAGATATATAAATACAATGATTATATATAAAGAGCTATATTGAAGTTTTTATTTAATGTAACGTATAGAAAATAATGAGAGTAAAATTTAGAATATAAAAAAAAAACGATTTTATATTTGTTATAAACATATCGAACATTTTTGCAGATAAAACATAGAGGCGATTAGTAATATTTGTTGAGCAACAAAATATTGAAAAACATCTTATTTTATTAAATAGCAAATATCATGCTACAATGCTCCTTTTCAATGGAATATGTAATCCTCACTTGCAAAATGGATCTGGCATGTTTCTTTAATGGGTTCCTTTAGAGCGTTGAAAGTTTGTCGCTTTTATTTTTACATCTTTTTACTTGCAATGTTTTACCCCGGAGATGAGTAACATCTAAAAACAGATGCTTTATAAAACTTGGTATTTTAATTTATTTTTATTTTATATAGCGCAGAGTAATGTCTAAGATAAGAAAATGTTTTATTTAACGATTTAAAAATTTACAACTCTCTCAATATCCTCTTCAAATTACTCATAAAGGTAATTTTTCTGAAAACATATGCAAATCAATCGAATACATATATCTATATTAGTGTTATAAATACCCTTATAAATAATTTGTGCTCTAGTAAAATTAGCTTCAATTTATTTAGAATATAAAGAATATTTTGTAAGTTTGAGAAAAATTATTGTTAAATATTAACCACTTCCTTTCTCTTTAAAATAACAGACAAAAAATTAGACAATTATATTAAATCAATATATAATACTTATTATAACTATTATTATATATATTTTATGAAAATTATTTTAAAATAAATTATATATATTGATAAAATAATATACCATAATATTTTAATTAGTTTAATTCAGGGTGTGAGAGATAATAAAGTTTTATTTTGCCAATTGTTTCTACCCAATTGAGGTCAGAAGAACTTCATTTATCTGTGAATTTCTTTTCTTTTCGATTGACCAGTGGACCATAAAGTTCGACCCAATCGCAATCTCATAAGAATGATTGACTTCTTTAATACTTTTTTTTATTAGTTTCTCACTTCATTAATAAGGTAATTTTTTTTTATCTTCAATGATTTTTGAAATCTAGTCAATATATATAAAAAAAGAAAATTTGAGAAATAAAAAACAATATACTCTCAAAAATGTAAAATATATAAATATATACGTAAATTTAATATTCAGAGAAGAGATTAATAAATATATTTGAAATATATAAGAAAATTATTGATTTTTCAAATAATTCCATATTCAAAATTATGAAAAAATATATTTTCCTTCACGAAATCAATTTTTAAGCATTTAATAGGAATTGATTTTGTGAAATAAAAATAGAACAGATTTTAAATATTCATAAAAATATATTTATTAATATTAATTGAGTTCGTCGTTATAATTTCAACGTGTCAAAGTTATTTATATATAAATGTACATAGTTTTCGATTAGCATACTGAAACATAGTTTAGTTCTTTGTTATAATTTTATATAGATAGCCTATTTCCATAAACAAACGTTTGAAATTTTCAAAATTTCTCAATACTTCGATATATTTAATTTCTCATTTAAAAAAATATCGATTGAAAATCTTAAGAATATCAAGAGAAAAATATACATTTCTATAAAATATTAGTTTCATAGTATTAATAAATAGATTTGATAACAGGTACTATTAAAAATGAATTGGAATACCGTTAAACCATAAATGAGCGACCTCATTGAAGAAATCATGAACCCATCATTTTGACTTGACTAGAAAACTACAATAAATAAATTAATATAATAAAAATACTTTAAAGATCAAATTATGAATTTTTAAAGGAGAAACCAGAATTATCTATGAATTTTGGGTGTCCTCTTATAAGAGTTTTCATTTTCTTTCTAAAAAATTTAGTCTACTGGATGAGGTCAATTTACTACGTCCCAAAATAATTGTTTTTATGATTGTTAGATAATATAAATAGATTTTTATTATTAATAGTACTAGTAATGTATGAATATAAATTATTCTTTTATTTATTATTATTATTTAGAAGAGAGATCCTGGAGAACGACCTAGAGCAGATGACACGAGACCTGACAGACAAGAATGGATCAAGGCCAGGGGATCATCTTATCGAGGAACCACTAGGAGAGCCATAGAAAGACTGCTGGAGAGCTGCAGGGCATCAGGGGACCATAACGGCAAGGGCCACAGCACTGACCAGGAGTCAATATACCAAATGTAAATATCTTTGTTTACTTTTACTGTTGTTACTTATTGAAGTTGTAAATATAAATATGTAAATAGACTGACCATTCGCTACACTTTTTAGAGAAATACTTGTAATTACTATTTACTATTATTATTATTCTATAAATTATTCTTCTTTTAATAATAATATACGTTTATCCCGGCCTTTACAATTCAGTAAAATTAACAAGCAATTTAGGCCCAGGTTACTTTAACTGATATTTTCTCTAGCTTTCAGGGCAACATATATGCCCTTCAACAAAAGAACTAAGAATTATGACTTCCAACTAACTATATGTGCACGCCTCTCTTATTCACAAACTATGGGAAACAATAATAAATAGATGATACAATATAATGCGGTTTATGATTGTAAAACGACATTTGAAAATTATACCGCATGTGTTTCTTTTAAAATAAAAATCTAAATTAATTTTTAAGGAGAAATAACGATTATATCTAACCTTAGGGATGAAGTATGCAAGAATGAATTATGAGGGTAGCCTAGTGGACATGGCATCTGCCCGGTAAGCGGAACACTGTGGGTTCAATTCCCATACCTGGACACTTTTATTTTTCCGTTTATCATTACTCTTCACAATTCCTCCTTTCATACTTCATCCCTAAGGTTATAAATAATCTTTATTTCTCCTTAAAAATAATTTAGATTTTTAAATTAAAAGAAACACATGCAGCATAATTTTCAAATGTCGTTTTACAATAATAAATAGAGTGAATCTAAAATGTTTATGATAATCAGTTTAAAATATGAATCTTTAGATATTTTTGCATCGTTTAAGGTGCCTGTTAATTGATCAAGGCATGGTTGCCAGGAGAAAACGTATCATGAAATGACTGTAAAGGAATCAGTCAAGTCCCTCGGAGCTAATGGAGGGAACTAATCAAATTTCCTCAGCGACCTTGCCAACTGCAGCCGCTAAACTTTAATTGACATAACGAGAAATAATGGCCTTCCCTTTCATGCATTTGCCTATTGTCATAGGATGCCATAGAATCGATAATAAAATTGATTTTTCTTCAAAACATATCATAACTTTATGAAATAAAAGAAAATTATTTGAATCCCCTAATTTTTAATCAAAATTCTTTGTATAACAAAACTGTTAATAGTGAAAATTATCCGAAGTAAAGCCTTTAATACCCTCTAACTCTATAACGAAACCTTTTATAGCGAAAATATCTCTATAGTGAAATCTTTTTATAGCAAAGTAATTTTATAAGGAAACCCTTTATATCAAAATAACTCTTCAACGAAACCTTTTAGAGCGAAAATATATTTACAATCTTTAGAGCAAAAATATATTTATATAACGGATTCTTATATGAATAATATATTATATTATAAATTTTTATAATGAAATATCTTCATACTAAATATTCTTCACCAAACCTTTTAAAATAAAACATTCTTTTTAATTACGAAATATTTATTAATAAAGAACACCTTTCAGTATAAATAGATATAACGAGAGATTTTCTGTGCGAGTTTTTGGGCACATCTCTTTTAAAATGTATTATAACAATGCCTTTTTTTATCGACATCTGCGCAGATTGCGCAGGGGACTCAGTTTGAGACATTAAAAAGAGAAATTATAAAAAAGAGAAAGCAGCTTCATTATAAGCACTAATTACTCTGCTCTATTTTTATAAGACAATTTCTACAACCATTAAAGGGAAGATGGATAATATGAGGTGGGTGGCTGTGTAGTGGATTGTTGCCGTTAGAACATAGAAAAAATAATCAACGATCATTAGGATGATAAATTAAATATTTTCATACATAGATATTGATATATATTGTGTGTTTAATTAGATAGAGTCAATAATTAATAATATTCAACTTTTATATGATCTAGTATCTAGTTACACTGTGTTTTGTCAGTCTTATACTATATATGAAAAAACAATAGAAAAAAATAAAAATATAAAAAATAAGTGGGTCAGGTGTTGATATTAAAAACAAAGTAGGCATATCCTGACCAGGAGCACATGTGCTTTTCAGAAGGCAGAGCGCCATCTGGTGAAACAGAAATCAACTATTCATTCGGTTGGCCAAATATCAGGGAACAGGTTAAATCAATGAATAGTTGATTTCTGTTCCACCAGATGGCGCCCTGCCTTCTGAAAAGCACATGTGCTCCTGGTCAGGATATGCCTACTTTGTTTTTAATACTATATATATGAATAACAACAGCAACAGCAGCTTTATTAGGACATTTCCGTCCTGTAAGGATTCGCCAAACATCATTATCATGGAGAAAAGGAAAAAAGAAACATAAACAAAGGAGATAAGAGAAAATAAAAAAGGAAATCAAAGTATTCAACAAAACTATACAAATTAACTATGGAAGGAAATTGTTCTGTAATTTTAGTTTTTAGAGATTACCTTATTATCTAATGCTTTATGAAAGTTAAACAATTCTATCGCTATATATTTTTTTTTCTCAGACATTATTCTGATTAGCTGAACTGAGTTCGAGTAGACTTGGATAATTTTCTTTAAAATCTTATTCCGTTCCTCGTTAACATATATGAATAACATAAGTGGGAGAGTGATATTCATATACTAAATGTGGTACCTCTATTTTTAATTATGCATCAAAACGATGGCACTGTGTATCAAACTCGTAAAAATCTTACAAGTGATGATAAAGAATAAGCCACAAAACCAGTTTTGGAACATTCAGAAGCCCGAAACATCGTACATAGGCTGACCTTTTGTTTAAATTTGCCTAATCTGTGTTGCTGCTGTGTTACTCATTTTTTATCATTACTAGTAAAGTTATTTTATTAGGTTGATGCATAGTGTCACCGTTCTGATGTACAATTGAAGGGAGAGATGCTTCTTCTGGTATATATGTATTGAAAATAAAAAATACATATCCTAACCTCTCATCATGAGTATTTCAGATGACAGAGCGTTATCTAGTGGAATAAAAATAAACTAAACGTTGATTCAACCTGTTCCATGTGTGATATTTGAACAACCGATTGAGACGGTCACTTGACAATTTACAAGGAGTACCTTTGTAGTACTTTTCTATTTCCTGATGCAATCTCGACGTTTATTTCTCAGGAAACGGACTCTCAACTTGTCAGTATCCGATACTCTTAGGAACATTAACATTTTATTTGAGATTATATCATTTTGCCAAGTTGGTGCTTTGAATTTTATCTATTATTTGGGGCCGTAACGTTATTTATATTTATGATACAAGTTTTGTATGTATTGACATTTAATTTTATTACTACATAAGTGAAGCTGCATGTAAATTGTATGCAGATGTGTTATAAAAGGTATTTATCTATATAAATACATTAAAACGATATATATTAGTTAGTGACCTAGAACTGAAGTGGGCCATAGCCTGAAACCATAGTATACAGATATGAATTGCCATTACTTCTGTTGTGGTATTATTCTTATCAACACAATTACGTTTTAAAAACTTGCATTGTTTTAATGTACACACTAATGGACAAAACTTTGAGAAGCGGAAAGCTTTTGACGCCAGTCCTCTTTTTTTTTTTTTTCTAAGAAAACAGGGGCAATATTGTTCACACTTGATTATCTCGTGTTTATTCAATAAGGTTTATTGTTTATCAAATATCTTTCAGAGTAATTGTCTGAATCCTACTAAAAACATTCTAAAAGGTAAAACCTCCTTAAGTTTTGTCCATGAGTGTATTTTCATAGGGAGTGGTGCCTATTTTGGTATAATATATAAGTCTCTCTCTGAATATCTTCAATATATTATGAAAAAAATCTATATTCAAAAAGATATATTATTTTTAATACTCTTTTTTAATATATTCAGAGAAATAGCTTATAAGAAAATTGAGATATAAATTAGATTTGAACTTTCAAAATTTTGTAGAAATACTTTTGTTTTGACAAATAAAATTGACATATTACATTCTACATATAAGAGAGAAGCCAAAGGATATAAAAAAGTATTTTTTCTAAACTATAATTTATGCCTATGAAATAATGAACCTCACACACCAAGAATATAAAACTTTTTTTCTTCTCTAAACCAATAAAAATGAAGTTATAAAACTGAATATTTCAAAATTAGCCCTAACTTACTTAACTCCTTCTAGCTAGTATTTCATAGTTTATAGAAAGGGAATAGGAGAATAAAACCTAATATATTAATTTATTTGCAAATTTTATACAAATCAAAATTTATTTGTCACACTTTTAAACTCAACTTTATTTGTTTTAAATTCCAAAATACAACCATCATTCGGTTCGATAAAAAAATGGAACAAAATTTATATCGTTATAAAATATCTTTTATTATTTGAGAAGTAATTGAAAACTTCAGCTGTCAAACATTGTAGGCTTTGTTTAAATTTATTTTTTTCAGACGATTGGAAGCTTGGCACTCGACAAATGTAAGAAACCTGCTCACTCCGTTTTAAAGAAAAAAAAATTACCACCATAAAGGTTAAATAAAACAATGAAATTTTTATTTTCACCATTCTGAAAATTTGTCAAAAAGATATAAAATATTTATCTATATCACGCTAGTTTAAGACAGGTAGAAATTATTTTACTTTAATACTTCTATTTTTATAAATAAGAGAAAAATAAGTATTATATATTTATATACATATGCCCAAACATAAAATTATTTTTAAAAATTTAATTGTTATATCTCTTCTCAATGAATTCACACACAATTGATAAATTATTACACAATATATTTATAAAGAGGAATCCCAAATTTATTATATATTGAAACTAATTAATATATAATTATAAAAAAGGCATCTCCTTATCGTGCAACTGAAAGTTGCTGATGGCTTGCGCCATCTATCGGAATAAATATCAACTATTCTCGTTGATTTTTTTATTATTCCAAAATTAGCCAAATACCTATTCTTGATTAATAAAGAAAAGCTAACCACGGACGCGTTTCGGGCTCTTGATCCTCTTCAGCGTGGTGCAAGCTGTACCTCAACGACCAAAAAACTGGTCATTCAAGGCATCCTGAAAAATCATGAAACAGGTAGTTAATATATGTTATAATAAATTTTATATTAAGAATGAAATTATTTTCTTGTTTTAAGGATACATGAGTATATTTGTGATATTGAAGTCGTTTTAATATTAATAAATATAGTTTAGATCAGATATAGCTTTAGTTAAGCGCGTATGGAATATAAAATACATAATATGAGAAAGTACTACCTGACTTAAGAAGTAAGAATAAACAAAATGAAGGACTAATTTACATATCTACAGAAAGATTTGAGACGGCCAACGGGAAACAACAACAATGGGTTTATATAGGGGAAAGCAGTGACATCTGACGGTCGACTTTACAGAGTAGTTTGTTTTAGAATTTATAATTTTTAAAATAAAATATAATCTTTCAACAACAAATATGTAATGTTTCAACTTTCCTACAAATTTTGAATATCAAAATTCGAAATATATTATAATATTGAATGATTTAATGCAAAATAAGTTTGTTAAAAATCTTAGTGACTAATAATATTTTTATTTTTAACATAATAACACTTTAAATATTTTGAAAAATACACTCTTGGACAAAACTGAAGTAAAGTGTACCTTTTAGCATGTATATCGCGATCCAAACAATAACTCTGATAGAATTTTGATGCACAGTGACCTTAATTGAAGAAACACAATATAACAAAGTGAGATAATGAATATAATTTACTCTAAAATTAAGAAGGCCTATCCTGACCAGGAGCACAAGTGTTCTTAGATGCCAGAGCGCCATCTAGTGGAACATAAATCAAATAAACATTAATTTAGCCTGATCCCTGATATTTGGCCAACCCAATTTCTTGATAAATCAAGAAGAGCCATCTACGATCACGTTTCGCGCTGTTGGCGCTCTTCAGCGTGGAGAAGGCTGTATTACTACGAATAAAACGCACATGTGCTCCTAGTCAGGATATGCCTTCTTTATTTTTATGATCAACACCTGACCTTTTTATTAATTTTTTTCTCTATTATTTTTTTTTTCACATGATTTACTCTGTTCCTTGAAAGAACTTAATCGTCGACATCAAAATATGAAAAATCCATAAGTTTTGTCCATAAAGTGTATATTTATATGTATGATCAATGATCAATAAACGGATATATTGCTTGAGGTAAATAATTTCTCTACAGTACTATCAGGCCTTATTGAAAGAAATTTTATATATGTATGGCTATTGCTCCGTGTATATTTATATTGCTACCTTATATACGTTCTTGCCTTGGGTAAATTATTTCTCTTAATTAGCCTTATTCGTACCGTATAAAGAGAGAGATTATTTACTCTAAGAAATATTTTCGTTCATTGATCATTGGTCATTTATATATCCATGTGGACAAAACATATGTGAGTTTCATATTTTGATGTCGTTATCTTTTTATATATTGTCGCGCGCTTCCCCTATTGTTCTTCGCGACGACGCCTCTTCCTCCACCGTGGATTACCTACCCTGGCTCCGTTGCTTCACCTCTGCAGCCAGCCCAAAGATTCTCCGAGAACTGCTACTTAAGTCAATTTCCTTTCCTCTGGCAGTATCACTAGACCTTACTACTGGTTGGTGGACACGAGAGACTACCATAAGAGCAGTAAATGTGATGTTAGACTGGCAACTGGCAACAAGTCTTTTAACACTCCTCTTTTAATAGGCTAATCCCCTAATAGAATGATCAAATCAATAAGCCTGAGGGATAAGTATCTTTCAAATAAATTTATTTCAAGCTTTCGGGCACAACCGCCCTTCGACAGGAAAAACAGTAGCCTAATATATTTTTCCTGTGAAGGGCGGTTGTGCCCGAAAGCTTGAAATAAATTTATTTGAAAGATACTTATCCCTCAAGCTTATTGATTTGAACACACCCCTCATTTGTTGTCATCTTTAATCTACACCTCATAAGAACTCCAATTTCAATTAACGGGTATTCACAGTGAAAAAGAAAGTAAATATCCCAAAGTCAATACAGACAGGTATTTACAATTATTAGCGCGAGGAAACAGGACCAAAGCAGTAGGCGAATCCCACACTAGTCCAAGACTAGAAATATGCTAAAGCACCAACTATTGGAGGATGTTGTAGCTGTTTTTTCAGGCCAATACTCGCGACAATATTTATTTATAGTAAAAAAAGCACAATTTGGATAGAAAAAATAAAATGCGTTTTTATTGCATGATATTTCGATGATCAGAACGTTTGTCTTTTACAATGCATTTTGTGATCGTTTAAATATCATTGAAATAAAATCTCAGTTTATTTTTCTATCCAAGATGTGGCGTTTTTTATCTGAGTATATTGGATAGATGTATATATGTGTTATAGAGTGAGAAGACAAAGCCGGGAACACAAAGAAACCACTTAGTACGGTTGAGGAAAGATAGATAGACAGACAGTAAATAGACGTGAAGGGGCGATGCCGTTTTATAGCAATAGAATCCTGTCAAAACTTCTATTGTTTAGGGGGAATTGTTGGTGGTGACATTGTTGAAGGGTGTTGGGAGTGCACAAATCTTTTCACACTTCCCATTTATTTGTGTTCTAACGTTTTTAATTCGATGTTTTAATCAGAACCAAAAATAACCAATGCTTTAGCTTTTCATGAATTCTGGAAAACAGCAAAGACAATAGACGTAACACTGTTGATGTATTCAACTTGAAAAAAATCTATTTTAATTTCTAATTTCTGTAGATAACAGCTATATTTACTCTGTTTACCTATATGGGAGAATACTGTATGGGACGAGTGTCCTTAATAAAGTTTTGCTGTTCTGATAAAAAATTTCATATGATAAGGTACATTTTGAATTATAGATTATAACTACTACTTATTAAGACAAAATTCAATGTGTGTGACGTTTTGGTAATAGCATTTTTATAGGAACACCACACATTATTTATTTATTTGGATTTTGACTTATTACCTAGTAGAACACTTATGTGCTGTTGATAAATTGATTAAGTACAAGGTGGGATCAATAAATTATAATTTAATTTAAAAAATAAGAACGATATTAAAAATTAGGACTAGATTTATTCAAAATAATCACCTTGGCTTTCTATTCATCGTCTCCATCGTTCTGGCAACTTGTAAATACCCTCTTTATAGGCACTCTTAGGAAGCGTGTGGAAAAAATCTTGCACCACTTTCTGGACATCTTCATCCGAGTCAAATCGCTTTCCCTTTAACTCCTTATTTAGTAGTCCAAAAAGGAAATAGTCAGAGGGGGCTAGGTCTGGACTATATGCAGGATGTTCTAAAACTTCAAAACCTAATTTAATGATTGTAGATACAGTTTTACATTATGTATGCGGCCTTGAATTATCATAAAGGAAGAGAACACCTTTACTAAGCTTCCCCCTTCTTTTGTTTCTTATACCGGGCTTTAGCTTATTTACAAGAATGTCACAATAAAGGTCGCTGTTCACACGTTGCCTTGAGGATAAAAAATCAAGACAGATTGGTCCATCAACAATCCAAAAAATTGTTAACAAAACTTTACCGGCCGAACGTTGAGACCTGTTTTTTTTTTTTGGTCTTGGAGAGTCGCCTCGTTTCCATTCCATAAATGCACGTTTTGTCGAAGGATCATAATGATAACACCAACTCTCATCTCCAGTTACAATTTGGTCAAGGAAATAATCACCTTCCTCTTCATACCACTTTAACAGAGCCTTTGAAACCCGAATACGGTTAAGTTTTTGGTCCAAATTAAGGAAATGTGGAATCAATCTGCAGCATATTTTTCTAAATTGCAATTGTTCTTTAATAATAGTGTGTACAGTTCTATAGCTTATATTCAAATTGTCGGCTATGGTAAAAATTGATATTTTTCTGTCCTCCAAAATTAAGTTTTCAACCGCATTTATCGTGCTTGGCGTCGCTGTAACACTTGGTCGTCCAGGTCGCTCAATATCGGTACATGTAATTCGTCCATTTTTGAACTCGTTAACCCATTTATAAATATTTTTTGAGACAAACAAGACTCACCATAGATATATTTCATTATTTGGCATATTTGAGATGTTTGAATACCTTCTACATTCAAGAAACGAATAACTGCACGTTGTTCAAGCGTGGTGAAATCCTTCAAGGGAGCTTCCATTTTAGTTTATTTATAAGTCTCGCGCCGCGCGTGGGAAAAAAGAACAGAACACCTTAAATAGTCTCTCGATGTTATATTTTAATATTCTGTGGTTTAAATTATTTTTGCTCTTTTAATTTTTAAGAAATAAGATAATTCACCTTATTTATTGATCCCGCCTTGTATTTATCATTATTTTGTGTTGAACAATAGATCATGTTTTACTAAAAAAACATGTGAAATTTAAACCATAGTATATATATCAATAATTATCTTAAAAATCAATTAATTATCCATTAAAGATCACGCATTAATAAAGACCGTTATTTTTTATCTCGATATCAGAGGTAAAAAAGGATGATTTGTCGCATATTTTAATATAAATATTGTGTAAAGTTTAAAAACTTACATCAGCATTAATTAAAAGAGTGAAACATTTATATATAACTACTTAACACAACCCATTCTTAAGCTGAAAATAAGGTTAATATACAAATTATAATAAAATTAATTTACAAGATAAAACTATAAACACAAGGTAATAAGACCAAATCCAAATAAATAAATAGTGTGTGACGTTTCGGTAACAGCGTTGTTACCATCTTCAGACAAAAGTACTGAATGAGAGAATGAGAAAACATGCTGTGGTAAAATTTATCATTCAGTACCGAAAGGTCACACACTATTTATTTGTTTGGATTTGGTCTTATTAGCTTGTGTTTATAATCTATAATCCAAACTGTGCCTTATCAAGATAAAACTATATAAAATACTATACTAAATAAAATTTTAATCAAATCAAAAACAAATTAGTACTATAAGAGATTAAAGAAAAACTGTCTACTATATCAAAACTTACTAGAAAAATATAGTCAACTATTTGACAAAATGCAATTTACAACGGGAAACTACTAAAAATTCCACAAGGAAATCAATAAACACGTTCCTCAAATTTTTGTCTCGTCACTGATTAACGAGTATATTCTCTGTCAGCATTGATATCGTCATAACTCGATGTTGGATCGAAAATATTTTTATTGATTCTTTTTATATATTTATTGAAACGAGAATATACATTCAAACTTAAGGAAGTGGAAAGTATTTAATGTTGCCTGTGGTCTTATATTTTTGAAGGAGACAGAGGCAATTTTGTTCAGACATTGTAATATCGTGTGTATTACGATGCACTAGCACGCCATATGTTATGAAAATTAAAAACTATTTTAGACGCGTAAGATTCTTTTAAAATTAAAGTATTTCTTCTGCCCTTACTGCAATGGAAAAATTAATGGGAGGGCCTGTCTCATCAATGGTGAACCCTCGTAGCGGTTTCTCCAGTTTAATCTACCATTAATTTTTCCATTGCAGTAAAGGCAGTAGAAATTGTTTAATTTTAAAAAGAATCTTACGCATCTAAAATAGTTTCTAATCTCGTGTGTCTTCAATAAAGGTCACTGTATCAAATATTTTTTCGAGTTATTGTATGAATCCTGATATACATGCTAAAAGATACAACGCTCTTAGTTTTCTCCATGAGTGTACATTTGCTATTTAGATATGCCTTATGCCTTCATTTTTCGGATAAACACAAAAACCTCTCATGAGTTATACATCATTATGTATCATTATTGAGAGACACCTTCTCTTCCTGAAAGAGCAATTGCCTTTGTAAACAAAAAATTAAGTGCTAATCGAATTTAATATCTGACCAGAAACTATCCTCAGAGGGATAGAGTGATTTTTGAGATGAAACTACTTTATCACAATGTCCATAAAAGGTGTATAAGGTTAATTATATATAAAATAAATACAAGTATAAATAAATACAAATACTTGTACATATATAGGAATAATAATAAATAAGGATTAATAGATAAATAAGATAGAAAGAGAGAATAGTGTCTAGATGTAGCCATATTTTCAAATATTCAAATTACAAATACGACATTAAGTTCATCTGAATATTTTTTCAAATCAGTTATGAAAATCAAAAAGAAAATTTACAATGATTTGAGTCAAAAGGTGATCCATTGATTAAGATTATATAAAAGGGCGTACCTGGATCTGTAAGGGGAAAAAAAAAACATTTTTTTTCTCAAAATATTTCGAGAGATTGCTCCCTCTTTGACCAATGACCAATGACAAATTTGCTTTCATGTGATTAACAATAATTTGTAATTTAAATTCACTGTGCAATAAATTGATAAAGAGGGAGCAATCTCTCGAAATATTTTGAGAAAAAAATTGTTTTTTTTTTTACAGATCCAGGTACGCCCTTTTATATAATTTACAATGAGCTTCTTTATTAGATATTCGACAAATATTTGCACGCTTGATCTTACTCAGGCCTTTTTAAATAACAGTAATTTTTAAAGTTTGAAGTCGCTAAAGCTCTATAGATCTTCATACTTATCAATGAGTCGCTAATAAAATATGTTTTCCTAGCAGTAGAATTATACCAGTACAATATCAGATTTGTACTATTTTTTCACATTGATTCGCCTTCTCACGCAATTCTGGCCTTAGCTACCCGTTTCATTATTACTCAGGATGCCTGGATGATCAGTTTTTGGGTCGTTGAGGTACAGCTTGCATCACACTAACGAGGGTCAACAGCCCGAAACGCTTACGCAGTTAGCTTTTATTGATTAATTAAGAATGGGTATTTGGACGATTATGGAATAATTAATGTGGTGTTTTACTTAAAAAGCCCGATTTTTAGAAGACAAGAGAATGTTTAAGGCCAAATAAAACTCTAACTTTATTACTTTCTTCACCTATATATCTATATCGCGCTTCTCGCGGACATGCAAATCCACCATCCTTTTAAAAGAAACAAAATGTAAAAATATACAAAATAAAATAATATTATGCAAACATCTCAAGGTATGCGACAATTAAAAATCAATGAATAGTTGATATTTATTCCGATAGATGATTCAGTTGTCGGATAACTATATAAAGTTGCTGTACTTGAAGGAAGAGTGCGCTAAACACTTTCATTTATTCAAAACGATAAAGTTCTTTAGAAGTAGTTAATAAATTTGTATAAGTCACATCTGTCAGAAATGGCAGAGAAAATAAAAAAAGTTAGCTTGATGATTATAATAAAGCTGTAACGAAATATTTCAGAGAATTGTCAAACAATTGCAGAATGAAATTGGGGGAAATAATTAGGGGGTGGGGGAGTTGATTATTATGTAAATAGAGACAGAATAATTAGGTGCCCTTCTTTACCATTAATTCACGGAGGAAAATTAAAATTTTTAAACCTAATTGCCAGCCATCGCCAATGTCATCAAAGACTCCTCGAGGTTAATTAGCAAAATCCCGATTAACTCACATAACATTTTTTTTCTGGTTTCTTCTTTCATTGGTTCTTTATAATAGATTATTTCATTCCGATAGGTCTCTTCGCATTTGTAAGGAACTTTTAATTCTATATTGGAAACATGTTATACAATGTTTGAAGGATGAATATAAGAATTTAAGTTTACCGTGTTATTTAATATTCGGTTATAAGTAACGTTTATCAATTTTTAATTTTTAAATGTGAACCATTTGACGCTCCTTTTTCAGATAAAAATGATGTTATATAACTGTCCTTATTTTAATTGAAGAATATTCGAAGGATCTGACTGATTAGTGGCGAGTGTCTTAACGCGGGTGAGACAATCTTCATTTCTAAAGATCAATTTCCTCCTGACATATTTTCCATATATGCATCCAAGTATATGAAAGTGTATCAGAGAATATTCAATAATAATTATATAGAAAATAAAATTAATAGTTACATATAGTCTTTTCCATGCAATATATTTATAAAAATAACTGAGTTATTTCTATATTGTGTTATTCAAATAAAAAAAATGCATATATTGAATCAAAAATGATGTATTTACCAATCTTTTATTTGGTTGAACGAAAACCTTTTAGAAGGTTTAATAACATAATTATGTAAACAACAAACATAAATACGTTGTTATGCCTTGAAAAAGGTTGGCGTTCAAGCAACTGAAATATTGGTTAATAAATTATTATTTGATCCGATATATGCATTATTAATTGAATTTATTTATGGATTGCTTTATTTTAGAACCCATATTGTGTTATATGGGTTTCGTTTCTCTCTCTCTCATAACAAATTGTATTTTATAATATAAATAGAATTATTTGGCTGACTTCTACATTTTATTAATTGAGTTATGATAAAATATGAAAGCCAATATAATTCAACAATCAAGTGTTTTCTAGATGTTCAAGTTATCCATTCAATTATAAAGTAGTTCCTCGACAGGTTTCAGAAATTAAATTATTTGTGTTGAGAAGATGTATTGGTGTCATCAAGAATACATTAAACTGATCCAAACTTATTCCCACCAGTTTTCTTCGAGAAAAAAAAATATTTTTTCTTTTTTTTTTCGCCTAATATTAACGGAAGAAAACCTTTTTCCATTTTTGTCAGACATTTGGGATCTCTCTCTGGAGATATGTTGGGCGGAAAAAGGATAGATTAGGAATATATATATATATATATGATATATTCGATTTATCATATATAAACCTTTCAACATATATTATTGATATATAAACCCTCTCTTTTGAGAAAATATATATATTTATATATTGAATTATATATATAAAACAAAGGTTTTTCTCGAAGATTTTCTTTTAAGGAATTCTTGCTTTATTCCAAGATGTAAAAATATATTGATCAAACTAAATATATATTTTTATATGTACATATATGGTTATCTCTCCCTTTACTTATGCATTTGAACGATGCAGTTGTTCAACACTCTAGTAGAAACCTGACTAGTAATGATAAAGAATGATCCAACTATAGGGTGATGAACAGGTGCATCGTTCTGATGAATTAGTAAATAGAGAGTTGTCTATCTAGGTAACTGAATATATTTGTAGCGACCACACTTTGCTTCAGCGAGCGCGAACTGGGACAAAGCTTCACTAAACATACGGGCAGTAGTGTGACGGCCTCGGCAACCACGAGGCTGACTACGCATGCGCGGGCGGCATCCGGGACTCTGGCCACGCGCGTCGTCAACAACAAGGCTTGCTTCCAACGGCCGTTACTTCTTTTCTCTTTATATATTTCTGGATTTATATAAATTAATTTATTTTATAAAAAATAATTATAATTTTATCAGCGGCCTTTCCACAAGCCACACCAACACTCACGGAACAATCCCATATATTAAATCCGTAACTCTAAATATATATAAATATATATAAAGCCTCAGTAGAGTAGATATACCTGTCGAAGGGCTGTTGAGCCCGAAAGCTTGTATTGCCGTTATATATAAAAAAAACTTTTCCCTCACTGCGAATTGTCGTTTATATATATATATATATATATATATATATATATATATATATATATGTAATATGATATCCTTTATATCTATAAAAATGAAATGCGAAATCGATGTTTGTTATCGCATCACGCAAAATCTACTGACTCAATCATTATGGAATTTCGCATGTAGGTAGCTGAAGATTTCGTTTAACATATAGGCTATTCAAAAAACTAAAAAGGTTAATGTGCTTTTTTTAAAAAATAAAAAACCAAAAAGCGTTAATTCAGGCCTTTTACCGCTTGGGCGCAGCACTGGTCGCGACGATAAATGAATTTGATTGGTTAATAATTTACACGTGGTTTGTAAACACGATGAATCTTATTTGTTCACACGATGATTGTTTTTAAAAGGTAAGATTATCCAATCGCCGTGAAACTTTAGGAAGTTATTTACTATACTACTGGGAAGGTTTCTGGTATGAATTTAATTTGAAATAAATATTCTTTGTAATTTTATTTGCAAATTTTCTACTTTCACTCGCAAGCAGCGCCTCTAGCGGCGTCTGGTGAAATTTTCTTTATAAATTGTAACAATGCTTAAAATGTGTTAAAAGTATAATAAATTTAATTTGAGAATTTATTAATATAATATTCCAATGACGTAAAAAAAAACTTGGCGTTTTAATATTAATATATATTTAAAGAAAATATTGTAACATTTTTGTGTTAAATGTTAAAATGTAATGTTAAAATATATTTTTTACATTGTTAATTTAATTTGTTGTGTGTTGTTTTATAATAATAAAGATGCAAATTACATTGTTGTTGTTGTTTATTATCGTTTGTTTATATAAAAAAATTACATTGTATGTGATGATGATAACAAAAATGAATTTTTAAATTAATATATATATTTCATTGAGAAAAAAAAATAATTATAAAATTCATAAAAGTGACAATATTTTATTTAAAATATAATAAATGTTTTAAAAGAATTATGTGTTTCAAAAATATATTTAAACGCATAAAACAATATTTATATTTATATACGTTTATAAATCAATATATACGAGTAGGTGGATTGGATGTTTTCTAGAATCGTTTTAACAAATGTTCGTTAGGCAAACTTTTACTCGGATTAAAAACCGGGCGAAGCCGGGTACATTCGCTAAATACAGTTATTTACAAATCTTCGTTTGTAGCAAGATACTATTCCTTCAACTTTAAATTACCGAGTGGACCAATTAATACTGATTTTTTTCAACTTATCGAGTATTTTTCAAGGGAACCGGAAAATTTTCAAATTATTGAGAGTATAGACAAGTATAGATTCAGAAGGGATTGGATGTTTGCTAGAATCGTTTTAACAAATGTTTGTTAGGCAAACTTTTACTCGGGTAAAAATCGGGCGAAGCCGGGAACTAATCTCGCTAAAATTTGAGCAGGACAGAGAATTATATCTGGAAGAACTTTTTGTCTCACTTTTAACCAAGAAAAATTATAATTAGCCAAGTACTCAGCAACAATTATTTTTTAGTCAGAAATGATTATGACAATATTGCTGTATCATGCTTGATTGCCATAAACAAAATTCTTTAGGGGAATATTCACTAAAGCAGTCCACGAGCGAAGCCAGATAATAATTATTAGTAAGCAGGAACAAAATTCTACCAGCGAAACATTCACTCGAGCAGAAGACACACGAAGCCAGGTCGTCTCTCTATATAAAATATCGTTTCTCGGCCTTTTGGCTAAGATCATTTAGTATATCTCTAGATATTTTTATTTATATATATCTTTTTTTTAAAATCTATTCAGTAGAGAGAGAGAGCATATGTTTGATCGGAAAATATATTATATGAATATATAATGTAATGAATATTATTAACATCATTATCAATAATATTCGTTAGGCAAACTTTCACTCGGATAAAACCCGAGCGAAGCCGGGTACACATCCGCTAGTATGTATATATATATGAGAGAGAAAACAATAGATAAAATAAATTATAAATTATATATATACGCTCTTAAAGTATGAAACCGAATGAAAATTGAATATTGTTTTGAAACAAGTATGTAATAATAAACAAATAAGTATTAGAAGGAACCTCGAAAACATATAGAATAATTATGATGAATTCAAGAAATTATATTATAATAATTAACAAATGAATGTGGATGATGCCAACCACAATCAAGAATACCTTTTTGTATATAACAAAAATTATAAAAAATAACGATAAACAGAATCATAGACATTTAAAATTCATATTTTCATTTTTGAAGGAGAGAAAAAAAAACTTTGAAGCGTAAAGAGCTTTAAAAAATCATAAAAATACCGAATATCCATTTCGAGATTTCTCATAAAGCCTCTTGGGACAAACATTTGGTCATTGAGGTACATCCTGAATCACAAGACAAGGTCTAATAGACCGAAACGAGTTCTCGTGATTGACCTTTTTTGATTTGTTAAGAGAATAGGTTGGCTAAATATCATGGATGAACCTAAATCAAGGTTTAGTAGATTTTTGTTCAATTAGATTACGTTCAGATTGGATATAGCTTTTTCTTGTTTTTAAATTCTATATATGGTATTCAGAACATTGGGTGTTTGGATCACATTACCTATTTTACACATATTTTAATTAAGATACAAATTTTCAGTTAGAATAAATTACATAACTAGATATCAGAAGGCCAGAATTCACCTGAATATTACATTACATATAATGTTGATCAAAATCTGAAATTAAATAGCTAGACAGCCGAATTCCATTATTTTTCTGGATCACATATAATGTTGATCAAAGTTCAAAATTCAAGTTAGGATAAATTACATAGCTAGACAGCCAAAATCTTGAATTTTTCTGGATATGACATCACATATAATGTTTGTCAAACTCTAAAATATGAGTTCGAATAAATTAAATAGCTAGACGACCAAATTCTATTATTTTTCTGGATATAAAATCAAATGTAATGTTGATTAAAGTTCAAAATTTCAGTTAGAATAAATTACATAGCTAGAAGGGTGAAGACTAAAATTTCCCTGAATATGACATTACATATTATATTGATCAAAATCCAAATTTACAGTTAGAATAAAACACATAGATAGACAGCCGAAGGCTGGAATTTCTCTGTGAATATGACATCACATATAATTTTGATCAAAATTCAAAATATCAGTTAAAATAAAACACATAGATAGACAGCCGAAGGCTAGAATTTCCCTGAATATGACTACATATAATTTTGATCAAATAAAATAATTCAGTTAGAATGAGAATTACATACCTACACGGGCGGAGGCCGCAATTTCCCTGGATTTGAAATCACATATAAATTTGACCAAAGTCCAAATTTTCAGTTAGAATAAAACCCATAGTAGACAGCCGAAGGCTAGATGATCAAATAAAATAATTCAGTTAGAATGAATTACATACCTACACGGGCGGAGGCCGCAATTTCCCTGGATTTGAAATCACATATAAATTTGACCAAAGTCCAAATTTTCAGTTAGAATAAAACCCATAGTAGACAGCCGAAGGCTAGATGATCAAATAAAATAATTCAGTTAGAATGAATTACATACCTACACGGGCGGAGGCCGCAATTTCCCTGAATTTGAAATCACATATAAATTTGACCAAAGTTCAAATTTTCAGTTAGAATAAAACCCATAGCTAGACAGCCGAAGACTAGAATATGACATCGCATATAATTTTGACCAAAGTCTAAAATTTCAGTTATTGAATGAAAATTACATAGCTATACAACTAAAGGATAGAATTTCCCTGAATAAGACATCACATATAAAATATGAAAATCACTGAAAAAGACATCATATAAAATTGTTTTTAACATATAGAATAAATAACATAGATGGGCGATCCTAGAATATCTCTGAATATAACATTATATATAAAAAGTTGACCAAAGTCCAAAGTTTAGTTAGAATAAAATAGCTTGACGACCGAAGGTCGTATTTCAAAAATGGCGCTCGTTTAATAACTGTCCATTTTAAAGTTTTACGAATTCTATAATAACTATATAATACAATATAATGCGGCTCAGGATTGTGAAACGACATTTGAAAATTATGTTTAAATCAATAAGCTTGAGGGATAAGTTTCTTTTAAATACATTTATTTCAAGCTTTCGGGCTCAACCGCCCTTCGACAGGAAAAATTCTATTAGCTACTAAAGTTTTCGGATCTAAACTATAAATACATTTGTGAGACGCCTGAGTCTCGAGTGAATGCGAGGCTTGCCGCGGGAGGGGATGAGATCTTTGAAAAAGATGGCCGTTTAGCCCTTTGAAATATCGGAAATAAGAGATCATTTATTGAATCGCAGAGTTCATGATACTGAGGGGGGTTTGGTGGCTGCAGGGAATATTACATTGTAAATTTCAGGTAAATCAATTTTTCTATTGAGGCTATGGAATTTGCTTGATAGGATAGATTCGATTATTAGTCTTTGGTGTTTGTTGGCAATATTGGAATAGTGAATTTTCGGTGATGTAATGTTGAAGGAATGGCCAGTTTCGTTTATGTGCTGTACTATTAAGGATCTATGGTCTAAGTTATCAATATTTCTTTTGTGTTCATGAATTCTAATATTGACATGTCTCCCGGTTTCGCCTACGTAGATTTTTGGGCAGTTCAAACATTCTATGGAGTAAATAGCGTTTCGTGGAGTGCTGCTAGGTTCATTGAGTTTCATGATCTGGTTTCGGAGAAGGGATCCAGAGGTAGGTGCGCAGGTGAAGTAGGTTTTGATTCCAAATTTCAATAAGAATCTCGCTATGGTGGAGGATAATGGTGAATATGGCATATTGCAAATAGATCTGTATATTGGAGACTGTGTCTTTTTAGTTGGGTCATAAAAGTGTCGCAATATAAAGGATATCGGGTATGCGCATGTGTTTCTTTTGAACGGTATATCGAAATTTATTTTAAGGAGAAATAACGATTATTTCTAACCTTTGGGATGAAGTATGAAAAGATGAATTGTGAAGAGTAATGATAAACGGAAAAATAAAGTGTCCAGGGATGAGAATCGAACCCACAGTGTTCCGCTTACCGGGCAGATGCCATGTCCACTAGGCTACCCTGAATATATTTTCCGTTCGTAAATATTATATAAAATTGTAAATTTATTCATATATTTATATTGTCCATTTTATCTATCACCATTTATCCCAATTTTTAAATAAATCTAATCCGATAAATATTTATACACAATACAATAACTCCATTTTAATATAGATTAGATATAAACTAAAAGAGTTCTTTTTTTATAATTCAAATAAGAACGTTTGAAAGCACAATTAACTGCTCATTCATAAATAGAGATAAAATTTGATCAATTCTATTTCAAACAATTAATTAAATTGAGAGATAATCAGAGAGTGATAAGTAATATTAATTGGAAAATTAGAATAATAAATAAAATCCTTATTGATTTGTGTTAGGGAAATCATTATGCAAAATTGGACCAATCCCTTCCAATGTTCTGCTGGATATTTATGATTCCTTAATTGATTATTGATTACCTTAAATTACACTAAAGCATTTGCCACAGACAGGGACAATTTTTTTCTACCCAAATAATTCAATAATCAGATAATAATTAAAGCCAATTAATTCTAAATGAAATTAGAATTTATTAAGATTTGATGATCATTTTCTGAAACACATTTCTTAGAATAATTTGAAAATATTCTGAAGATATAGATAGAGGGACATGTTTTATATATTGATTTGATTTCAGAATTAATAAAATTTCTCCTTATAGGTTTTTTAATTGAATAAAATATTTAATCCATCGTCAGAATATATTTAATAAACCCTTGTATATGTCCCTCATATATATGCAATTCAGAAGTCTTCAAAATTGAATTTAAGTAATATTTTCATATCAAATTTGGATTTCAGAGGCCTATATATGAACAATATTCTTAAAGTGTTAGTATTTTATTTGAAAAATATAGAATATAATATAAAATCTTAACTTTCATATTTCCAAATCTCTATTATTGATAATGACACATGTTATTAATAAAATATTACTTGGAGTTTCATTAAAATAAGAATAATATGGAAATAACCTTTTGGACTGTTCGGTTATATAAACAGCAATTTGCAAGGATTATCGAAGGAGGTACTTTAAAAAAGGATTGGATGAAAGTCTTAAGGACATTTATGATTGTTGTACGTGTTGCTAAGTTAAATAAATTTGTATATTACTCAGATGTATTCCAATAAATGGTGATTATATATGACTTACTATACATAAAGCCAGATTCACCGTATATAGATATATATACACATTATAAATTTCTGGGTAATTAAAAAGTCTCTTGGCTAAATTACATAAATATGTATTTAACTCAAATATATTTGAATATAGATTGTGCTTATAAATTACATACCTTACATATAGCCAGGATTACTGTATATATATATATATATATATATATACAACACAACAACAATAGCCTTTATTGGGCACACGTGCCATACAGGATTCTCCCGGTAGGACAGAATAAAAAAATAACAGATTAGCATCATAGTTATATACAAATATTGGGTATTGACCTCGACCAATTATCGAGTTGGATTCGGTGTCTGTGCTAAACATTTTGATTGAGCTGATTTCCAGTATTTATAAAAAGCGAATGCAAAGGGTCTGGATTTTACGACTTTTGCCATTAAAACATAAGGCGAATTGCTATTATAGCCGGTCTCTTGACGAAGAATTTCTCTTTCTTCTTCCATTGAGGTACAGTAGAACATGTAGTGTGGAAATTCGAGACTAAATTCACCGTTGCATAAGGTGCATTTTATGGTCTTAGTTTTCAATAGTGAAACATGATTAATTCTCTGTACTACAAAAAGGCTTCTTACTTGTGCAATGATTCTCTTTAAGGTTAGGGGGATATTGTCATTCAGACAGCATTCCATTGTAGGTGATGAATGAAAGTATTTATAGTGAGAGTAGAGTACTGATTTTCTTATTCTTACATAATCCAGCTGCAAGAACTGATCGGTTGCCGTTCTAATGATTAGGGGGATGTATCTTTGTAGAATATTGAAGTCTGTACATCTAACAAGCCATGAGAAGCCGGTGTCATTAAGTAGCTCTGTTATACTTTTTACCAGTCCGATATTCCGTTTTGAAGAAATTGAAATGTCCCACAAATGTGCCAAACAAATTGAAGGTAGCCTGCTGCCGTCCATTTTCAGAATACTAGTCCAGAATTTTAAAGTTAGATTTTTCACTGTGATATCAAAAGAGTTTCTTCCTGTTTCGGCCCTAAAAATATAGCCCGGAGTATTGCTAGGAAGGCACAGAAAACGTCTGAGAAAGGTATCCTGGATTCTATCTAAGGTTAAGGCTTGATCATGTGCCCAGATTGGAGCCGCATAGAGTAGAACTGTCAAGATAATAGAATCCAACAATCTCAAACTTGCATGGAAGGATTTGAGCTTGGACTTCAGAATAATCTCCCCACAGCACCCATCACGGCCATGGTCCTGCCTCTATAATTTAAGGCAACTTGAGTAAAAGAAATCGAAGGGGTGAGCGGGTAGCCCAGGTACGTATATTTTGATGTAACACTTAAAGGACTTTGACCCCAATACCATCTTTCTGAACGCGCCACCTTTCCTCCATTACGGAAAACCATTATTCTTGACTTGTTTTCGTTTAGAGTTAGTAAGTTATTTTCTAGATAGAGGTTTTCAGTATATTGATTTTCAATTGAAGGTTTATTTTAGAATCACCGATCAAAACAATATCGTCGACATATAGGAGGAGGTGTATGTTTCCGAAATTGGGTAAGTATATTCCTGACAACCCCGAGTCATCAAATATTTTTATCAAATCATTAATAAAGAGTAGGAATAGGCATGGGGATAGTGGGTCACCTTGGAGCACCCCCGAACGAATTTCAATGAATTCAGTGATAGAACTGTTCCAACAAACCGCAGCGGTCATGTCTTCATAATAACATTTAATTAAGTTGACAAATCGGTGATTCAGTCCTATTTTGACTAGTTTTGTCCATAGCAATGCGTGAGGAACCGTGTAAAAAGCTTTTTTTAAGTCTACAAAGAAGGAGTAACATTTACCTCTTTTCTTCCTTAGGACAAGTTGGATTACAGATGTTAATATGAAAATATGATCTTGACATGAGTGAGCAGATCTAAAGTCCGCTTGATTCTCTGGGATAATATCATCAGTTTCAATCCATTTGACTAGGCGGGACCTAGGTATTGCTGTAAATAGTTTGGCGAAATTGAACTGTATATATAGGTTAAAAGTTCTGAGTAACTCGAGTGTCTCGTAGTTGTGGAAATGTATATTCCACTCAGATATATTTCAATATAAATGTGGATTATATATGACATACTATGCATATAGCCAGAATCAATTTAGATATATACATTATAAAATTCTGAGTAATTCATGTGTCTTGTTGCTATAATGTAAATAAATATGTATTTTACTCGGATATATTTCAATTATAAATTGTGATTATACATGACATACTCTACATATAGCCAGAATCAATGTATATATATATATCGTATATTTTAAACTGTATAATAATGCACTTTTAGTATATTTAATATAGCTTCTAATTAGAGCCGATACCTTAAAAGATTCTACCCTTCTTTTAAAATGTACACCGTTTCTATTTGCTACCACCCCCATATTTTGTATATATGTTATATCTTTTTTAATAATACTTGTAAACTCCTATTTGTATTTAAACTAAAATTGGTGACATCAAAATAAAAATCCAAAGGGCGGTCAGCTGGGGACAGCTGGGAAGAGAGGAGGAAAATGCCAAAGCCCAGATGGGGGGTCCCCCTCCCCCCAGGGGCTCATTATAGACCACCCCTGAAAACAGGACAGGTTTTAGCAAAGGGGTCAGCAACATGTTCTAGAGGGTTATTCTCGGAGAGTCCGCTTTAGGCTGTGTCTCACACAGTCTCTCTCTCCATGTCTCGGAGATAGCATCCAAGTTTGTGTCATTGCCTCTTCCTCTGTCCCGTGGGCTGTCCCCGATCACTCTCGGTGTTAACATCCAGCGCTGCCTCTGCTTCTTGTTGTCCGCGTGTGGGAAGATTATCAACACTCGCCTCACGTACACGACTGCCAGCTTATCCATACATCGACATTTGCAACAATATTACATATATACATTATAAAGTTCTGAGTAATTAATGTGTCTTGTTGCTATAATGTTAATAAATATGTATTTTACTCAGATATATTTCAATATACATGGTGATTATTCATGACATACTCTACATATAGCCAGAATTACTGTAGATATATACATTATAAAGTTCTGAGTAATTCAAGTGTATTGTTGCTAACGTAGATAAATATGTATTTTACTCCAATATATTTCAATATAAATGGTAATTAAATATACCTTATATATAGCAAAAGTTACTGTATATATATGTGATGTGATCCTGTCGACTCTTCTGTGATGTGATCCTGTCGACTCTTCTGTGATGATCCTGTCGACTTTCAATGTGGCAATATAGTGATAATGATGTGGTGGGGAAAGGGAAATAATCACGCCACAAATAGGTAGAGGAATTTCAGGCAACCAGCGAGAGAGAGGTAGCGCGAGGGGATGTCACCGCTGAACGACCGTTCGTGTCGCCACCACCCCCCGACTGTCCAAAAATAGTGCTGAGGTTCCAAGAAAAGGCCCTGCGGTCGCCCCCTGGAATGTGGTCGTTGGTGTCCCAAATGACCGTACTTTAGCTGCGTTCTCTCTCTACGTCTCTCTCTCTCTGGTCGACTGTAGATTTACTTTATTATTCCTGGAAGAGCATATATTATGACATATATATACTTCATAAAGTTCAGAGTAATTCAAGTGTCTTGTTGCTATAATGTAAATAAATGTGTTTTTTACTCAGATATATTTTAATATAAATGGAGATTATATATATCATACCTCATATATAGCCAGGATTACTGTAGATATATACATTATAAAGTTCAGAGTAATTCAAGTGTCTTGTTGCTATAATGTAAATAAATGTGTTTTTTACTCAGATATATTTTAATATAAATGGAGATTATATATATCATACCTCATATATAGCCCGGATTACTGTAGATATATACATTATAAAGTTCAGAGTAATTCAAGTGTCTTGTTGCTATAATGTAAATAAATGTGTTTTTTACTCAGATATATTTTAATATAAATGGTGATTATATATAACATACCTTACATATAGACATATATATATACATTTAGATTATACATTAAAAAGTTCAGAGTCGCTAAAGTTAATAAATGTAAATTTAATTCAAATATATTTTAATAAATTATGAATTTATATGACATGTTTCTCTTTTACACACATATATATATATACCCAGAATTACTATAGCTATACCTGCCAGATGTCCCCCTCTACGTGGCGGGCTGGAGAAGCAGCATAAGTAAGGGACTGCCCTGTAGGGTGAAGTACGTGAGCCCCAAACCACTACAGTGACCGTGAACAGGGAACTCTTATATGTGGCTGACTAACGGGACAATGACACCTTCCCTTTCCATGGAAGGACAAGACACCAACACCACTGTAGGTCTATATAATATAAGTGATTTGAAGTCTCGTCGCTAAGGTGTAAATAAATGTTTATTTAACTCAAATATATTTATCATTAAAAGAAAATATGATATATATATATATGACATATCTCTCACCTAGATCCAGAATTTCTGTCGCTATATGAATTATGAGTAATTCAAGAGTCTCGTGGCTAAGGTAGATAAATGTGTATTTTATCTCATTGTTTTTCCGCTGTTTATTATTCAGGAGGGCGTGGAGGGCAGAAAAATGAAATTTGCATAGAGCCATCAGTCAACTTCTTGTTGATAACGGCTCACACTTACGTTCTGAAACCGCTGAAATTGTTTTTCTACATCGGTGCCAATGTAAATATGTAAATATGATAGAGATATGAAGGTTTATGCTTTTTTTTATAATTTTAAACATTTTTTTCTGGAATTATATTAATGATTTATATTTTTTGATAAACAGTTTTTTTTTTTTTCATATGTTGAAAAGTTATCAATATTTATAAATTATCGATCATAATTATGACCCACAGCAATATTCTATTATCATATCTAATCGTGTTTTCGTATTAATATATGCTGTAAATTCATATTAAGGTGAATATTTGTTAATTCATATTGTGACGTTTTTAAAAGTAGCTTTTATTTTTTAAAACTTTAGTTTTATTTTGAATTATCTTCACAGTTTTTTTGCAAATTTGAATTATTCAAAAAAATATATTTTTATCTAATCTCGTTTATTTCTTTTCTATATTTCAGGTAGTTTATTGTTGTATTTTATTTATTAATTCGTGTATTACTAATTTATAATGTTTATCATTAACTTTTCTCCCACTCTCTCTCAATAAATTTACAATAAAACGAATAATTTAGACAGAGAATAAATTTTAAATAACATTTAAAAGGAAATTGTTTGAGCATTTGAAAATTATTTTTCATCTATATATATATATATATTATATATGTAACGAAATCAATATTATTTACATTAGCCAACTCGAGCTAGCCAATTACGATGATATTTTCACTATAAACAAAGGCTATACATAGCGATTTCTATATGTAAATAAGTAAATTATATTCAACACTATCATTTTTAAAAGGCATCTCTTCATCGTGCAACTGAAGGATGCTGATGGCTTGCGCCATCTATCGGAATAAATATAAAATATTCTAGTTGATTTTTAATTATTCCAGAATTGGCCAAATACCCATTCTTTATTAATCAAGAAAATGCTAGTGCAAGAAATAGCTAATCAAGAATGGGTATTTGGCCAATTCTGGAATAATTAAAAATCAACGAGAATAGTTTATATTTATTCCGATATATGGCGCAAGCCATCAGTAACTTTCAGTTGCACGATGAGGAGATGTATTTTTCTTAATTTATGCACATTATCCCAGTACAATATAACATTTGTACTATTTTTTACACTAATTTTTAGTTTATTCGAATAAGGAAAACGAGCTGCTTTAGCAAAGAGTTTATTTATTTATAATTGTTGCAAGCTTTAAAGTAAACCTGCTCTTCAACGGGTGAATGTAAAAGAAAAGAGATTTGTTTACTCACGGGCGTGGATCAGACTCAATTATAATTGAATATAAAATAGATAATACATTAGGGTGAAATATAGAAGGATTTACTTAGTTACTTTTAAAATAATTGTTGATTAAAATATTCGCTATTTTCTTTGGGATATTTAAATTTAATTATTTAAAATATATACTATTGAATTTTAAATTTATTTAAGTTGAACGTAAAGTTGAATGGTATATATATTTTATGATTCACGATAAAAAGGAAGAAAATATTGTTATTTGGGAATTATGGCATAATATTCAGGACGTTGTCATACTGGGTTGTGAAGACTATTTCTTTATTTGGTACTTTTTAGTTTTGATGTTATCAATGTTTAAAAGAGTAATCGTTGTTGTTTGCCTTGTCTGGCATGGTTAATGTACTATTTTAGAAGGACATTTGAAAATATCCCCCATATGTTTCTTTTGAACGAAAAATCGAAATTTATTTTAAGGAGAAATAACGATTATTTCTAACCTTAGGGATGAAGTATTAAAGGGTAAATAGTGAATAGTAATGATAAATGGAAAAATAAAAGTGTCCAGGGATGGGAACCGAACCCACAGTGTTCCGGTTACCGAGTAGATGCCATGTCCACGATTATTTTTTAAGATTAAACATGTGTCCATTGGGCAGGTGTGTTGGTAGATTATGGATCTATTGTATCTTGTGTTTCTCTTATGTTATGTTAGTATAGTTTATATGGCCTTTCTGGTTTCTCCTATACATGTTAAAATGCATTGTTTACAGCTAACAGAGTATATTGAATTTGATTTAGATAGGAAATTTGCATTTATATTTTTGATAATTGGGTTTCTGTGTAAAGTATCGAGATTGGTATGTGTGCTAGAGTGGATGGCTCTATCATATTCATGTAACTTATGAGCTATTGAGGTATTGGCTAGTGAATAAGGGATATGTCGTTATGTCAGCCGTTAGAGAGGCTATTTGTCTCGAAGGCCTGGGTTTTTTAATAAAAAATGTTATTGTGAAAAATCTAATATGATTTTTAAAATATCGTTTTCAGTTTAATCTAATATTATAATATACTATAATTAGAGAGAGATAATTGATTCACTATCACTGAACTTCTTTTCAGAATATTTCAATGTGAAACCCAATATATTGGTTTTATTCATACGGAAATCAAACATGTTATTTGAGAATCATCAAAGTAAAGCGGTGTATTGATATTATTTATGTATGAATTAGAAAATAAACCGATTTCTTCAATTCCATTAAAGTATTTTTCATCGTTTATTCAGTATGCCGATCCACCAATAAAATAAATATATTTACACCTGAGAACGACCCCATAAATGATATATCTAGAAATAGGAAAGGTAATAGTTAAGGTCTCGGCGCCTGTATCCGTGTTCACGCCGCAATTTGGTGCCGCACGCTACGATTAGTTTAGTTAATATGCAATACTACTTCGTGCGATTGTAATTAATCATTTCATTGTGGGGGCTGGACTTTCAGATGATAGTCATTAGGTCCTGTGCCCTTATTGGTTTGTTCCTCTACATCTCGTGTCGTTTTTCTTTTAATTTGTCCGAGGTCGCCGTTTCATAAAAACATTTATAATAGGAAGACTTTGAGATATATTTAACTGATAGATATTTTATCGATATGAAAAATGTAACTATTTACCTAGATTGTTTTCCATTTCATATAACAAGACTTCCTAGTGTAGTTACTGCAATGTAAAATTAGTAAGAGGCTTGACATATCAGTGGTGAACTCCCCAGAATTTTCTCAAGTTTAACTAACACGTAATATGTAAACCTTTATTACGGTATTCAACTTACACTCATGCACAAAACATAATAAAGTTGTGTCTTTCAGCATGTATATCAGGATTTAGATAATTACTTTGGAAGATATTTGATATACATTGACCTTTATTGAAGACACACACTGGGATCTTGTACTGGGATCTAATGGATGAATTTAGTAAAATGAGCATCTCCTGATTGTGTGACTAAATGTTGCTGATGACTTGCGCCAGAATGGCTTGGAAGCCCCAGGCGTGTATGTTGTTAGCTTTCTTTGATCATTAAAAAATTGTTTTAGGCCAATTCTTGAATAATTAGCAATCAACTATTATATATAAAAATAAAGAGAAACTCTGCATTGTTTTTTGAAATTTATTTAAATCAGTTATTATATTATTTGCATCAATATTTCAAGTACAAATGAACGATTAGTTGATACCTATATCGGCAGATGTCGCAAGCCATCAGCAACTTTCATTTTCAGGATCAGGAGAAACCTTCTTTTCATTTTCTTAAAGCATTTGTGTTTTTAAAATATCACTTTAGTCAGTTTTTACATTTATCTTAATTACACTAGCTACATGCTCTCATATTCACCGTGAACTAGCCTTTCACTGTAAGTGCCAACATATATATAAAGTAATACTTAAAGTTTAACCGATAAAATATTAGATAAATATCTAATATTTCTAACTTTTTGGATGACGTATGAAAAGGTTGAATATGAAGAGATTTTTCCTTTCGCCATTACTCTTCATATTTTCACCCTTCCATACGTCATCCAATCATATATAGACCATCACTCTTCATATATTCAACCTTTTCATACGTCATCCAAAAAGTTACAAATATTATATATTTCTCTTTGAAATTAAAATTGATTTTTCACAAATAAAAGAAACTTATGCGGTTAAACTTAAAGTATTGCTTTATAATCATACGCCGCAGTCATTTATAATATATATATAAAGTATTTAGAATTTTACATGAGCAGGTATTATGTACACATTTATTTTAATATTCGAAGAGTTCTGTGTTTATTTTAACAATGGTAAACAGGCTGCCTGGCCGGCATTCATATTTCTTGAAAATAAAGATACTTCGACCAGTAAATCTTTTTATTATCTCAGTAAGATTTACTGGTCGAAGTATCTTTATTTTAAAGAAATATGGTAAACAGGTAAAAGAAATTTACAATAGATACACTTATAAAACCCTGGTTGACTTTTCTTGATTTTTCAAGAAATAGGTTGGAAAAATATTATAAGCAAGCCTAAATCAACGTTTATTTGATTTCTGTTCCACTAAATGGCGCTCTGTTATCTAAAATTTCATGTGAACGGCCAGGATATACCTATTTTGATTTTAATAACAACTGATCTTTTTTTTTTAAATGAAGGCGATAAAAACGTGGTGCTTTTCTTTTAATAGTAAAAAACAAGCTTTCAGGCAAGAATGCCCTTCTTCAGGTTACAACTTGGCAATATTTTAAAACTATGGATATAAAAGATAGCCCAATAAAGTAGGTAAATATATCGATTTCGAACAGTGCTACATCGGAGAAACCGGTCGATCTATCTGCACCAGATTATCTGAACACAGCCGCAACATACGCACCAAAGACCGCAAGTCTCTCTTATGCCAACACATCACAGAATTCAGCCACTCGTTCAATTTGGACAGCGCTGTATGCGTTTACAAGGGCGTCGGGAACAAGTATCAGCGCCTAGTCCTTGAATCTTTGGTCTCGCACTGCACGCCCAGTTTCAACCGAAAAATCGACCTCCCACCCCAATACTCCGTGTTTTACCTCGCCAATCCCCCCAGCTGATATATTTACCTACTTTATTGGGCTATCTTTTATTTCCATAGTTTTAAAATATTGCCAAGTTGTAACCTGAAGAAGGGCATTCTTGCCTGAAAGCTTGTTTTTTACTATTAAAAGAAAAGCACCACGTTTTTATCGCCTTCATTTCAAATATTATTGCGTGGCTACGTCATGTCTGATCTTTTTTCTATTTTTTTTTTCACATAAATATTTATATAATTCGATTTCTTAATATGTAAAAAGAGATAGGTAATCGAATATACAACGTAATAAATTTATTTTTATAATATAATTAAAAAGGCATATATTGGATCAAAATATCATTTATTTTACCAATATTACAGTTGGCTGAACGCCAACCTTTATTAAGGTATTATAATGTCAAAAGGTTTATTGTTGACAAACATTAAATATGTTATAATACCTTGATAAAGGTTGGTGTTCAGCCAACTGAAATTTTGTAAAATAAATGATATTTTGATTCGATATATGCCTTTTTAATAAAGGATTTATATATGAATTGCTCTATTTTAAAAATATTTATGTTATGAATATAATATTTTGTTGTTGAAAAGTTAAGGAATTGAAGGTATAGTCATGGAAATAGAAAGGATAATTATTAACTTATCAAGTAGTTTTTATTTCCAATCAATTGAGGCAAATTATACTTTAAATATTTATCACAATTATATATATGAAAAAATAGTACAAATGTAATATTGTACTGGGATAAGGTGCATAAATTAAGAAAAAGGCATCTACTTATCGTGCAACTGAAAGTTGCTGATGGCTTGCGCCATCTATCGGAATAAATATCAACTATTCTCGTTGATTTTTAATTATTCCAGAATTGGCCAAATACCCATTCTTGATTAATCAAAGATGGGTATTTGGCCAATTCTGGAATAATTAAAAATCAACGCGAATAGTTGATATTTATTCCGATAGATGGCGCAAGCCATCAGAAACTTTCAGTTGCACGATAAGTAGATGCCTTTTTCTTAATTATATATATGTTATAAAAAATTATTTTATTTCAAAAATATAGTTTCATAGATTAAACTATTATGTTAAATCGACCTCCAGAGGTCGCAGTTTTCACTATAAATATTTATAAACTCTATTGTTGTTTCCTGATGGCCGGCTCAAACCTTTTGTACATTATGTAAATTAGTTTTTCCTATTTGATTCTTACGCTTTAAGCCAGGCAGTACTTTTTATCAAATTATGTTTTTTAAAAATTATTTTAGGTCATTTAAAGCAATATCTGATCAAAACTATTTTTATTATTATACTTTTTTTTTTCTGCCACGACGGCATTACCGTAGCATAATCCTTAATATAATCAAAAATCAACTGGAATATTTTTATTTTCCTAATATATATATATTCCCAAGGGCAATCCTGCTTGAATAAAAGTGTTTCAGAGATGAGAACATTAATTCGATCAGATATCAAACGCCAGTTGGAGATCTCGGTAGAAACCGACCACATGAATCCATCAAGCAGAACTTGTGGCAAGTTTCTAACTTTCTGTCCAAGGAAGATCTCCGTCTAATGGATTCCATCGCTGTGGGAGATATCGTCAATTTCTTCAAATATATCTCAGCAGATTTTTATCATTTTCACCTTATAACCTCAATATTGGTGGTTGATGTACTACATATATATATATATATGTAGTATATAAGCTAAGGTTTTGGTTAATATAAACATATATATATATATTATGGTTTATTTGGTATTTGAGAGTTATGTCCATATTTGTTGAAATGTTGATGTTAAAATGTGTATCTTGTTGAAAATTTGACCTGGGGAAAGAAGTTTCGCTGATATCTCCAAATTTGTTGAAACTTTGATGAGAAAATGTTTATCTTGTTGAATTTATAGTCTGGTAAAAGAAGTTCCACTGATATCTTACCTATATCAATAAAGAAAATGTTTGCCTGGTTACAATAATATGTTGCGCTTATTATAGGTTCATAATATTCTTTCAATTGGAAATTTTGAATTTCAAAAATATTAATAATCACCTTTTATATTTAAAGATAAGTTCGATTACATCGAATCTATTTCTTTAAAATGAAATAGAAGAAATTGACGCAATGAAACTTTATCTCTTTAATCATACAATTATATTTCTAACATAAACCGAATTTATGATTAATACATATTCATATATATTATTTTCTGTGATAATACCTCTTTTGGATACTGAGTTTACATTAGTGCTTAGTTCTCTTCTCTCTCTCTCTTCTCTCTCTCTCTCTCTCTTCTATCTTTCTCTTTTATCTTGACATAAACAAAAATAATATCAGTTTATTAAGAATTTCTTTATATTTATAATAAAATAGTTGGTAAAATATTAATGATAATAAAATAATCGTAAAGATAGAGGCTGCCTGGCCGGCATTCATATTTCTTGTAATTAAAGATACTTCGGCCAATAAATCTCTTTATTGTCTCGACGTTTCGACAAAAATCTTTTGTCCTCGTCAGGAGCGAACAAAAATTAAAACATTAGGCAAAGCGTTAGAAATTATTCTAATGCAAGCAATGATGTAAGAGAATAATTTCTAACGCTTTGCCTAATGTTTTAATTTTTGTTCGCGAGGACAAAAGATTTTTGTCGAAACGTCGAGACAATAAAAAGATTCACTGGCCGAAGTTTCTTTTATTACAAGAAATAAAATAATCGTTGTTGCATATACAATCCCGTCTATATCACATTGCAAACTTTTCAGAAAGATCAAACGAATAAACAAGTGTTTATTGTGTGTGTGTTTCAAAAAGGTTTAAACAAATAGATTTAATGCTGGACCTTTCTGTTATGAAGATAAAATATATAAAACGGTCTCTGAATAATTATAAGAATATTTGATCACAGAAAAAGAAACTTATAAAGAAAAACACAGAAATAAATATATAAAATCAGTATTTATAAAGTCTACTATTTTTAATAGAATAGGGTGGTTTTATTTTGTACATTTAAATAGAAAACATAGCGCATATTAGATATTGTTCAAAGAAAAATAAGGATTTCTAGGTTCGCTTATTCCTTAAAAAAATAATACTTTGACCATTTCTAGTGATGCAAGCAATTTTATGATACCTTTATGAAGAGCTTGTTTGTTTGAAGAGTAAAAAGAAAAAAAATAACATTGTCCAAAATATAACATGAAAGTTCACAATTCGAATTATTATCCCTTGAATCAATATTGAAATACAAACATTAGGCTTCCAGGGAAGCCTTTCTTTTTTTACAAATAGTTTATTTATAAATATCTTTAGCTTTCGTAAATGAAAGCCCTTCTTTCTCCTGTAGAAGGGCTTTCTTGCATGAAAGCTAAATAATTTTATAAATAAACGATTTGTAAAAAATAAATATTTCCCTGGAGGCTTAAATTTTGTATTTTAATAACATATAAGTGTTAAATTTCCAAGTTTAATCATACTATCTTGCTTAAACATGTACAATGACCTGAGTAATATTCTCTTTATTGTTAAACATATCAACTCGAAATCGTAAAAAGAAGTTGTTAAGGATGTTCTTATGTCTATTATGCAAAACTATTTATATTATTTCTGGTATAATTTCTACCGATGATATAATGAATAAGTAATTTATACATTTATTCAAATAAAAGACACTTCAGCTAGTAAATCTTTTTATTGTCTTGACGTTTCGACAAAAAGCTTTTGTCCTTGTCAGTAGCAAAGAAATTGAAACATTTTAAACGTCAAGACAATAAAATGGCTGAAGTAGCTTTTATTTGAAGAACTATGAATGCCGGCCAGGCAGCCTCTATCTATATGATAATTTTTCCATTTCTACATATATTATACCATGATTTAGCACCTGCTTATATTCTCAAACCACAATATTTGACTAACATAAAATAATTATACTAATTTACCTTGATCGGTAAACAGTCCAGGTTTATTTGTAAATGAATGGTATGATAGGAAGTGTTCCATCAACAGATGTGAGACTCAAATTGCTAAAGACATGAGTGAATCTAAAAAAAATATCATTTGAAACCAATGTTCGAGCTATATTCTAAGGCGAAGAATTGTACATAAGATAGAATAACGGTTTGAAAGATTCTAACCATTCAAAGCTTTTTTTCAACAAAAAACTAGAAAGTCAATTCAATAGCTCATAATATACCAACTTTAAACTAGGTTTATAAAATTAGCAGACGCATATTTTCCCTTTTTTTAGTTTAATAACTCAATAAAAATATATTTGCATTATTTATTGGCCTATATATACAATCGGAATATTATTTTTTAAGATTACTGTTTACTATATTTTATAAAACATAAAAGACCCGCATATTTAATATATTTATACAAATCTTATTATATTTTATTTTGTTTGGCATGCATTGTTTATTTAATTATTAAACCGAAGTTTTATATGATAATAAAATGGTTATTTCAATTTATTTTAACCTTTCATTTTTAACAATTATATGATACATTTAAAAGCTCATAATTAATTCATAAAACACATCAAATCTATCTTCTCTCTATTTATTTATAAATAAATAAGTTATATAACCTTTAATAATTTAATTTAATAATAATTTGACATATTTCTCTCACACTCACTCTCAAATTAGATATAATTCAGATATCTCAAATTACTACCTGAAATTTTAAAAATTAACTCAAGTACACTAATATAATTAATAAATATTATTATAGGTGTATAAATATATATTTGATATATATTTCTAATTCTGTGGGCATTAAAGTATGTAGATTGTTTTTGCTTTTGAAGAAAGATATATTTGAAGTTTTAATTAATTATATATATTATATATTAATGTGTGAGTTGAAACATTGATTTTTAAAATCTTTTTAAATTAGTTATTTAGGGTGTTTAAATTATATGTGTAATAGAAAGATAGAAGTTGTCATTTAATATTAAAAGTACCTAAATTAATATTTATTTAATCATAAATATGTGGACATTCCTAGTAATAAAGCTTCTTCTATCCTTTTTAAAATATATTATAATGAAAACAAATACATTTTAATGTAAGAACGGTCTGATGGATTGAATTGACGAAACCACTGGAAGGGTTTCCAATTGATGAGCCAAGAATTCTCTATAATATTCATCACAGTAAGGGCAGTAGAATGTTTATTTTATCTGGATAATAGAGATACTTGGATTTTAAACACAGAATTATTCTAACAATTACAGAATTTTCTTAGAGATTTTAAAGAAACATATTCCAAAAATATTAAGCAAACATTATTGATTTACAAGAGAGAGATAACAAAATAAAATAGTAACTTATAACATTGTAAACAAAGAGAAACTCTCTCTCTTCTTACAGTTAGCGCGAATTTACATGTGATCTTACATACATATTCTCTGTGGTAACAATTAATTATTATTAACAATAAATTAGCGTGCTCAATGATTTAATTTCTAATATATAGATGTGTCGCGTTAGTGGCCTATGTTTTATTTTAGAAAAATGCATGAAAGATCCACTTCGGCCAACAGCCGTTTTTCATTATAATTCAAAAAATACTGAGCGAGTATTCTTTGTATAAAACGGTCCTTAATACTTACCAATCAAAGCGCTACAAGATACCAAACCGTTATAAATCTCTACATCTTGCTATATGAGAGCGCCACCGTTCTTTTCAAGCACTCTAATATAAACAAAATAATTTTTTTCTTCTTTCTCTTCACCTCAGAGATAAGGTAAATAACTATTACTCTAACCGAATAATACAGAGAGCCCTGTGAATGGTTATATGTGAATACATCTTCATGTGCGACCTATTTGATATGCAACTACATCTCTGAGAAACTAAACTTGTTGAACTACAAATAATTTGATATGATGGTGTAGATATTTCCTATTTCAGTGTGAGAAGGAATAAAAATATGTATTATATCTTTATCGTTTCTGGAGTTTATTGTTAATCTGAAGCTTGATTATATAAGTCATTTATTCATCCGTAATATATTTATTTTAGTAACTTGAATTGTCTTTCTGCCATATAAAATGCCAGCCATCACATCGACCTGCCCACTCTGTGGGAAAGAACTCTTCTAGTCTATCGGTGGTGGAGTCTTTCCAGCTGTGGGCGCCACCAATGACGACTTGTATATATATTTATCAAATATTTTATATATTTATATATATTTATTCATATATATCATTATATAATCTTATTTATTCATATTTATATTTATTCTGTATTTAAAAACATATATAATGTTATATAGGGACATTGAAATATATAGTAGTTTTAATCTCATTCTTTATCTACGAATTTTCAAGTTTTTCCACTGCGCAGGCCAAAATTTAATTTGTTATTTAATAGAGGAGGGGTTACTCATCAAATGTATATACCTCTTATTAGATATATGTGGGCTTTGATGGATAGTGGTATAAATTGGATATGGTGGATTGATATCCACGAACCAGGATCTTATTTCGCCTTTGCCATTTTTATGAAGAAGTAAATCACCTCAATGGCACCCGATTCTTACAAATGAACAGTCCAAACAGTGATTGCGAATATCTAAACAGGGTTCTTGCATACCTGTAAGTGCAAGAGTAATATTTCATTCTTCCTATGTAAACATGTTTGTTCCTATGTAGATATGGCCCAGCCACTTTGCCAGCTAAACACCTCTTTGGCAGAATGTCAAGATTCCATTAGATTCCGTGTGGATCTCATGGAATAAAGTCTGCCCTAGACTGAAGAGGGCCATTATCCCGAAACCATGGTATCTAGGTGGACGCTTTTCAGTTTGCCAAAGCTGGTGTTGTGCCTTTGTCACCGACCCGAGGCCGCTAGTTGTGGCGACGGTCAATAGATGGCGTCTGGTTTTAGACGTCTATTTTGATGTGAGAGGCAACCCTTGTCTCTTTAGTAAACATGTTTTACAATTACATCAGAGGCAGTCATTAACTACCAACCTTATTTTACCATTGCCTGTATCACATGTATATAAGGTACTTCGGATAAGAAATTGAATGTATATAAATATATGATAAAATCCTAAATGGTAATGCAAAACCTCTTTTAAATCTTTTATTATAAATAAAGAAGGCATCTCCTGACCACGAGCACATGTGCTTTTTAGATGGCAGAGCGCCATCTAGTGGAGCAAAAATAAACTGACGTTTATTTAGCTTGCTCCGTGATATTTGGCCAACCCAATTTCTTGATAAATCAAGAAAAGCCATCCACGAACGCGTTTCGCGCTGTTGGCGCTCGTCAGCGTGGAGAAGGCTGTAACCACTGCGACCAAAAATATTTTTTGGTCCCAATGGCTTCCCGAAAAATCAAGAAATGGGTACTTAAGGCCAAATTTGCGTAAAGACGCTTAACACATGAAAAACAATAGAAAAAAAAAGATAAGTAGGTCAGGTGTGGATATTAAAAATAAAGAAAGCATCTCCTGACCACGAGCACATGTGCTTTTTAAATGGCAGAGCGCCATCTAGTGGAGCAAAAATAAACTAAACGTTTTAATATCGACACCTGACCCACTTATCTTTTATTTTTTTCTGTTGTTTTTTCATCTTTTATTATATAATAAAAAGTACAATTTAATTAATATAAAAATACATTTTTTAGTTCTCTCTTTTATTATTATTGTTGGAATATTACACAGAGTAGCAATGGCTATAGATGAGCTCATGTTTGAAAAGGAACTTGTATGTATATAATGTTTATTGTTTTTGTTGTTTTCACGTATAAATAAATACCAAGATTTGTTTTGTATAATTGCTATTAATAATAAATAATATGTAAAGTTAAATTGGTTACGGATTTATCCTTTATACTTACTTTAATTGCAAAACAATTATAAAAACAAAAAGGCTCTCTTGATCATGTTTATATAAAATTAGTTTTTAAATAAGATATTTTAAATAAAACCCACATATATTTCTTATAAAACGACCAAAATGAGTTCTTTAAGTTTTTACTATTGAAATAATTAAAATTTAAACCACGGTTTACGAATGGGATTTGAGATTTCCTGAAGGGATTCAACCCAAATTGTTTTGGATTTTAATTTGAATTAAATTTTACATTTAAGAAATCTTTATAGTTGTTCTTTTGCTACCAGAGTTTAATTAGAAATTTTTTGTTTTTTTATACACAATGTGAATAAAAATTCACTTTAAATTTAAAAGTTTTTCTATATATTGAAGAATGGTAATGGTTTTGTATATATATTTTGTCATATTCGTAAAATAAATTTTGATAAAGTGAATATAATATACCCTATAATTTACGAACCTATTTTAGACGCGTAATATTCTTTTTTAAAATAAAACAATTTCTACTGCCCTTACTGCAATGAAAAAATTAAAGGGAGGGCTTGGCTCATCAGTGGTGAACCCTCCCAGCGGTTTCTCCAGTTTAATCTACCATACCGCTGTTATATTGAATTTTTGGAACTTCCTTTTATACTGATACTGATGCTTGACTTTTAGAATGGGTATTTTAAGATGAACTATGGACATAAGCTTTTAGGACAGAATAATTACATATAATTATAAATATATAATATGCTTCAAGCAATCGCTTTACCGCAAACAGATGGCGCGCTAGTGCATCGTAATATAATATAACCTTTAAAATATAATATATAATATATAAGTTTATAATTGAATTTAAAATGTTTCTCTTTAGAAATTTTATATTCTTCATTTCGACCTATCGATGACCTGTTGTCGCGCAAACATACAATTTAAAAGAATATTAAAGAAGAGATTGAAAGAATAATTTATATAATAATTATAAAAACAACCTACAAAATGGTGCTTCCATTTACATTATACTTATGGCTGCTTTTTATATTTTTGAATGAACTAAATTGGAGAATGTTTATTAAAATTTTAAAATAGCGATTCTACCAACTTGTAGAATACAAACCGTGCGTTTAATATTAATCAATGTTTCTATCCACGTGCAATATATTATTCAAAGACGATTTGAAATTAGTGAAAAACTACCTGTGTCAAGGAAGGTAGAGATTATCGAACATTTTCAAGGTTGTGGATGAATTTTCTAATAAATAAGGGATTATGATTAACAAAGCTGATAATAGTGTTGAAAATAATTAAGAATATTATCAGAAAAAGGTTTAAAGCCAATTTTTGAATAAGATTTCGCTTATTGGAAATAAAATTGAAAGTAGAGGAGTATTGATCTATATTAAGAAAAATATCTTTGGTATTCTTTAAGGTCAAGTTCCTCTTTTCCAGAAAACTATTAGCCAGTAGCTAATTCTATTTTGTTCTTCCTCTATATTTAGAAATTTAATATTATTTTTATAATTATGGTATTGTTTGTTCCAATGCCTCATTGTGTGTGAAGCCACAGGAAAGTCATTCAAAAAGGTGTGAAAGACTCTAAATCAACAATCAAAAGTACTAAATCATAATTTTCTTCGTTAAACAGGTAATATTGAATACCCATATGCCCCTGTTGTTGTGTGTGACTGAAAAAAAAAGAGAAAATAAATTTGTTTAAACATACTTAACTATTACTCTTACTTTTCTATAACTAGAGATTATTTCTGGAGAGTACATTTGAAAAGGTGTGAAACACTCTAAATCAACATCAAAAATACTAAAAATATATTTTTCTTCGTTAAACAGGCAATATAGAATATCCATATACACCTGTTGTTGAGTGTAGCTGGAAAAAAGCGAATATATGTATATATAAATTTGTTAAAACATACTTAACAAACATTATAGATTATTTCTGGAGAGATGGAATTCTCTATAATTGTTCCTAATAGCCTAAATAGGAAAATTGATTTCCGCCAGACATTTCCTCAATTTAAAAGATTATGACTCAGAAACACCTGTCTCGGTTCAACGCTGAACTAGGGAAAACGAACTTTATATTACATTGTAACGAAATATTTATTATTTTACACTAGTATTAACAGAGTATCATTTTTTAATTTTTATATTTTACTACTCTGTAAACTTCCTGATTCTTTATCTTTTGCCTATCCTTCATAGTTTGTTCTTGCCTTAAATAAATTGCTGTCTCATCCTGAAGTTTGTCTACCCTAATTTTCCACTCGGCAATATGAATAATAAAACCTTTTAGCTAAGGAAAAATCAAAATTGAGAAACATAAGTTAATATATAAATATATCAATATATATGCACTTATTTATATATTTAGAAAAATAGAGTAAATATTAAATTAAAAGGCATATATTGGATCAAAATATCATTTATTTTACCAATATTTCAGTTGGCTAGACGCCAACCTTTATCAAGGTGTTATAACATTTTAAAGTGTGTCAACAACAAACTCAGCACCACATAACGTCAACAGCATTGAGTTTGTTGTTAACACACTTTAAAATTAGTATGAAATAAAGTATGAAGTTTAGAGCCAATATTTGAATAATATTTCTCTGATTTTGGAAAAAACTGAAAGTAGAGGAGTATTGATTTTTCAAGAAAAAGATCTTTGATATTCTTTAAGGTCAAGGTTCCTCTTTCTTCAGAACACTATTAACTTGTAACTTATTTTAGTTTGTTCTTTCTCTATATTTAGAAATGAAATGTAATATATGTAATATAAATGTAATATAAATAAGGAAGCTCCTCTTCATACTTTATTTCATACTAATTTGATCAGGATAAGAGTTATTCCTTAAAAAACACTTTAAAATTTTATAACACCTTGATAAAGGTTAGCGTTCAGCCAACTGATATATTGGTAAAATAAATAATATTTTGATCCAATATATGCCTTTTAATTAAAGATTTATTTATGGATTGCTCTATTTTCAAAATATAGTAAATATGAATTGAAGGTTTTATATGTGTCACATTTAATATTATCGTTTCAATTTTCTATAACAATTATATGAAGTTGGTTGCCATAGATTTAGATGGCGCCACTGAAAAATAAAAAAACTATATATTATTTATATTTCGAGAAAGTTGTAAAAATATATTAAATGTGTGAAGTTAATTCATGTCTTGCGGTGTAGGTAAATTTATTTTCACTTGTTCTCGAAAACTTGAAGATACCTAAACTCAAGATTCCTAATTATATATATATATATATATATATTAAATTCAAAAGACAAAAACCTCTCGCAATCAGATACAAGATACTGTAAAAGATACTGATTGCGAGAGGTTTTTGTCTTTTGAATTTAATTTTATGCGCAAGTTTTTTTGATCTTATATATATATATATATATTATTTCTTAATCATTATTTAACGTAATAATCTACTAGTTAATATAGTCGAAATATATTAAAGTAGAAATATATAGACTACTTATTTTTCCATGGAAGCAATGGTCGCCTCTCCCGTCAAAATTAACGTCAGAATCTGACGCCATCCATTGACCGTCGCCGCAACTAGCGGCATCGGGTCGGTGACAAAGCCACAACACCAACTTTGGCAAACTGATAAGCGTCCACCTAGAGACCATGGTTTCGGGCTAATGGCCCTCGTCAGTCTAGGGCGGACTTTATTCCATGAGATCCACACGGGATCTAATGGAATCCTCACAATCTATCAAAGAATGTTTTGCTGGCAATGTGGCTGGGCCAAATCTATTGGCAAAACATTGATGGAAAATTTGCCGGGAGGAAATTAATCCATGGAAGCAATGGTCGCCTCTCTCGTCAAAATTAACGTCAGAATCCGACGCATCCGCCATTGGCCCAGCCACATTGCCAGCAAAACAACTCTTTGGTAGATTGTGAGGATTCCATTAGATCCCGTGTGGATCTCATGGAATAAAGTCCGCCCTAGACTGACGAGGGCCATTAGCCCGAAACCATGGTCTCTAGGTGGACGCTTATCAGTTTGCCAAAGTTGGTGTTGTGGCTTTGTCACCGACCCGATGCCGCTAGTTGCGGCGACGGTCAATCGATGGCGTCGGATTCTGACGGGAGAGGCGAGTATTGTTTCCATGGATTAAATTCCTCCCGGCAAATTTTCCATCTACTTCTTTTTTATTAAAATATTTAATAAATTGAAAGCATACTAATATTATCAAACTTTTATTTTTATTAATCAATTACCTGTTATAGATAATAAATAAATAAGTGTTATTTTTCAGAAATTATATTTTTCGTTGTTTGAGAAGGCTAGTGGCCAGAATACTTATTCAACGTAAAATATAAAATCGAAATGAATTTTTTAATATTTTTCTTTTAAATATTTGAAAACAAAAATAGATACAAATACCTTTTAACAAACTATATATATTTGGAATATATTTTTTTAGTTGATAATCTACACTTTTTTTATTTGAAGTACTTTATACATATTCAAAGTATAATTATATTTATATAAATGGAAATATTTACGTAATGAAATGGATCTTAAAAGGTAAGTTTACTTTACTATCGAAACGCTAAAAATGCGTTATCTATTAAACATCTCTGCAATCTACATGCCTCGACCACTGACAACGTTTCAGCATAGAATTTCCCCAGTAACTTTATTGACCGAATTTGAGTAGACAACATTTGAAAGATATCCTAACTAACTTGGGGATTACTAAAACCCAAAGCATATCTGGACTGATGAGTCCATAGCAGAAAATACTTTTCTTCAAATAAGCATTCAAAATGTCACAAATTTGGTGTTGAAGCTTTACCACTGACCCGATTCTCTAAATTACAAATACATTCAGTTTATACACAAAGTTTTGTGCATTTTGTTAGTGTACTATATTTATTTTTAATGGATTTTATAATTTTATAATAATCTATGAATATCTTTAATAATATTATCTAAACATAACATTTTTGCCTTCTTTCCTTCAAATAAATTCAACAATATAAATATTCATAGTAAAATACTCCATATTAAAAGTTCCTTTCATATTTCATCTCTATTTACCATAAGTAAGAAAGCAGACACCATTATTTAGGAATTAATGCTTCATACAGAACAATTGAAAGGTCTTGGTAATTAGTATATATTTAATAGTATTCAAACAATTCCTATATATTGATTATGTATTTTTATAAAAATTTGATAACATCATCAAATTTATCTAATCGATATCCTCCTGATATTATATTATTCTCTATAAATTTATACAATATATATTACATGGATAACAATATTACAGAAAGGTTTTATGAACACTTTCAATATAAATTTCCAACATCTTTTTAGTGTATAAAAAAGGAGCGAACTTTTTTTTTCAAGAAAAGTATACTTATAACTAGAACATATACTCTCATAGCATTGATGAGCATATGTTAATATATATAAAATAAAAGGATTTAAAAACGCGAATGTTTCTTTTATACATAAAACGAACTTCTACTGTCCTTACTGCGATGAAAAAATATATTGGGAGGGCTTGGCTCATCAGTTGTGAACCCTCCCAGTGGTGTCGCCAATTTAATCCACCAGACCGCTTCTCAAAGCTCTAATACTGTATTGGATCATTCTGCTTTTATATGCTACACTGAAGGATGGAATCTTAGAAATGGCTTTCAAGTAAACTATGGACATAAGCTTTTAGGACAGTAGAATTACATTCAAATATTTGCTTCGAGCAATGCTCTTCAGCAAACTATCTTCAATATTCTACTGTCCTATAAGCTTATGTCCATAGTTTACTTGAAAGACATTTCTAAGATTCCATCCTTCAGTGTAGCATATAAAAGCAGAATGATCCAATACAGTATTAGAGCTCTGAGAAGCGGTCTGGTGGATTAAATTGGCGACACCACTGGGAGGGTTCACCACTGATGAGCCAAGCCCTCCCAATATATTTTTTCATCGCAGTAAGGACAGTAGAAGTTCGTTTTATGTATAAAAGAAACATTCGCGTTTTTAAATCCTTTTATTTTATATGTATAGATGGCGCGTTATTGCTTTGTGTTAATATGTTAATATATTTATTGAAATATAATATTTTAAATTTATTTTTTGCGATTTGTGCGGAGAGAAGAGCAAGCTCGAAGCATGCTATATAATTATAATTGTATTTGTAATATCTCTCTATTTATCTTCACAAACCTTATGTCAATATTTCATATGAAATATATTTTTTAAGAGTTTAAATTCAGTATCGGTATAAAAGGAAAACAGCCGAATGGTAAATTAAATTGGCGAAATCGCTGGGAGAGTTTACCATTGATAAGTCAGGTCTACCAATTATTTTTATCAAAGCAATAAAAATATTAGAAAATTATTTTAACAAAAAAAAAAACATACGCCTCAAAATTCGTTCAATTTTCTAATAACTATACTATAGAGAGAGTTCTCACATCAGCTAAGATTACCGAATCTGCGAAGAAAATACACCAATGATAAGCAAAGCCGCTACAATATACCGCTATACACCGCACCGCAATATACCGCTACACAATATACGCTACAATATGGTATATAACATTTCATTCATAAATATAGGAAAATATTCCATAAACATCAAATAAAATTCCATTCCCATGTAAACAATATATACACTGATAATTATTTACCATTTTTCACATCTTGCCACTACTTTAAAATCTGTTGGTTAAAGAATTCGTTTCTTTAGAATTATTTTCGATATAGATCAATAAAATTATTTATAAATATATAAATAATAGTTTAATGACCTTAATACAATTTTATTTATTTATTTAATTATTGTTACAAAAGCATGAAGTCCAAAGGACTATTGTGCTGTACTAGTATTATTTATATATATATGATTAAATATTTCCACGATGGATTAGTAATGTTTTGTAAATTATTGTACAAATAGTTCTAAACTTAACAAAGTTCTCATAAGATAGAGTATATACACAAAGAGAATTTGGTAATGTTTCAAAGTATCTACATACAATTTGATTAGTCAGAGGGCAAGTTAAAAGAAGATGCTCTGGTGATTCAACATCTAAGCGGCATTCACATGTTGGATCATTGATAACATTCAGTTTGAATAGGAAACTTAAGAAGGGTCCCTTGCCAGTTAAGAATAAAGTAGTGAATTTATCAGAAGAAATTAAATTTCGGATAGCAATTGGAAAGAATTTCTTGAACAGTTCATTAGATTGAGAAAGATAAAACTTAAATTTTTGATCCAGATATAGTTTATTTAATTCTTTAATACAATGATAAAATATGGGTAGGACTTTGCTTATCAGTGTGGAACTCTTAAAAAAAATTATTTATAGAGAATATATAAAAGAATGTATATATACAAATTGTACAAAACCTTTTCTTATTTAACTCTTTACCGAAAAAATAAATTTATGTTGTAAATGAAGAAAAATAGCTAATTCAGTTTTTGTAACTAAATTTTTAAAAATATATATAAATACGATATATCATATTGAAAATTTATAAAAACTTTCTGAGAATTTTCTACAAAAAAAAATGATATTCCACTTTTTAAACTTCAGAATGATGTTTATAAAAGGTTAAATTATATTTAGAGATTTGGTGGTCAGATTTGATGCTATAACGATGGTTGTTTAGCAAATGGGAATATATTTTAATCACAGTAAGGACAGTAGAAGTTTGATTTGTTTGTGAAAAGAAACATTCGTGTCTTAATATCTTCATTCGTTATACAAGGTATGTCCCATAAGTTCCCGAACTGGGTCCATAAAAAAAAAAGGTAAGATTTTTTTTAAATTTTTTAATTAAAACTTTTCAAAGTAATCCCCCTTGCTTCAATTCACCAGCGCCATCGTTTCTCCCAATTGTCGAAACAGTTTTTATAGGCCTCTTTTGGAATGCTCTTCAATGCCCCAGCAGCGAATTTTCTATTATGTCTTCCCTGGTGTCAAAATGTCTTCCTTTTAGAACTGCTTTGAGTTTGGGGAACAGGAAAAAGTCATTTGGTGCGATGTCTGGGGAATAGGGTGGTTGAGGTAGGATTTCTGTCCCGTTTTTCGCCAAAAAACTCGTCACCAAGTGCGCTGTGTGAGGGCGGGCATTGTCATGGTGTAGGATCCAGTCACCATTAGTCAATTTTTCTGGCCTTTTTTTTTCGAATCGCTTCCCTTAGACGGCGAAGAATGCTCAAATACATTTCCTTAATAACTGTTTGGCCTGCAGGAAGATACTCGTGATGAACAATGCCCTTGCTATCCAAAAAAGCGACCAGCAACACCTTGTTTCTGGATTTCAATATCCTGGATTTTTTGGGTCTAGGCTCACCCTGACCTCTCCACTCGGCAGATTGACGCTTGGTTTCAGGGTCATAGCCATAGACCCATGTCTCGTCGCCTGTGATTATCTTGTCTTTCCATTCCGGATCCGTTCTTGTCATTTCCAGCATGTCCTCACAGGTTGCAAGCCGACACAGTTTTTGCTCATTAGTGAGGAATCTTGGGATGAATTTTGCAGGAGTCTTTTTGAGCCTCAAATCTTCGGTAACGATCCTTCCAATCGTTGTTTTAGAGATGCCTGTGTCTTGCTCTAGCTCCAGCAAAGTGGTTCGAGGATTTTCTTTTATCAAATCGGTGATTCTTTGCACATTTTCATCAGTCCTTTGAAATTTTGGGCGTCCTTGACGAGGATCATCTTCAATGGAAATTCTGCCAGCTTTAAATCTAGAATGCCATTCAAAAACAGTTGTTTTCTTTGGGGCGTCATTGGGGAATGCTTTATTAAGCATTTCAAAAGTTTCGGTTGCTGATATTTGAAGTTTCCCACAAAATTCTATGCAAATCCTCTGCTTCAATTTTTGCTCCATCGTAAAATCGCCGCAGCGCTAGGTGTGACCTTTAAATAAATTAGAATAACTTTGGCGCGCGTGCACGTACAGCCTCGATATTGGTACCACCGTGTTGCCAGATATTTTTTCTATAATAAACTGTCAAATTTATTTACATTTTTCATTTATTTATTTTTTTATGGACCCAGTCTGGGAACTTATGGGACATACCTTGTATAAATGAAAATATATAACTTCAATAAAAATAAATTAATATTTATATTAAAAAGGTTTAATTGTTATAAAAACGATTGAAATCACTGGATATTACGAAGGAATTATTCAGTGAGATCCTATGTAGCCCAATGCGATCCATAAAGTAATGCAGTGAAGAATGAGGGAGAAACCAATAATGGTAGGTTTGGAATACAGCGGGGAAAGTTATCTGACACCGAGGAAAACTTGACAAGACCGAGGAGCCCATTGGTAATTGTCTAGCGGGTCGGCATTGGTCAATACTGGGGTCACGTGACGCCTGCTCAGGCAGTCTGGATGGAGCCGCGAAAGGATTGGCTGTTCCCCGCAGTGCTCCTATTCCTGATCCTACACAGGATCCGGGCTGGTCCTTCTTGGAGCAAAGCCAAGGGTAAGTTACACTACTGGCATGTTGACTCTACACCTTGATTGGATGATTCCATAATCGAAAGTATGCAACTTCCAAAACTATCGAAATCATACAGAAAATAAACACAAACGAAGAGATAAAAAACAAACAGAAACGTTTAAATTCAGTTAACAATGGCTTTGAGAAGATAACTCTTTAACACCTAGTACATATTTGCAGTTGAAGGTTTATATACAAGATCAACAATCGATTAAAATTAATGATAAAAATTACAGAAAATATTATCAAATAACAATGTTAACATCAATTTATTTATGAAGTTAGCCATTTTTGAAAATTTTATGTATTTCTTATAAAGAAACTTGTTTCAGTTTAACTTATATATTATTCGAATACTATAATTGTAAATAACAATTATAATTTTATTAATATAATTGAATCTATAGGAAGAGTAAGTTGTTATAAATGTAGTATAAAACTTGTATCGAAGTTATAACAGATTTGTGAAAGTGAATCTTGGTTATCCAAAATATAATCAGATGTTTTTTCTCAAGTGAATAAACGTATGCAAAATTAAATATTATATACATATTTTAGAGATAAAAGTTTAATTTTTATTATTTATGAATAATTAAATCATAAAAATATTTTAACTATATTTAAAAGTAAATATATTATATACAAACGTATATATATATATCATTTATTTATATGTTAAGATTGAGTTATTGAAATTCTGATTCAAATTAGCGAGCTGAAAGTGAATTTCTCAGGAATTTATTTGATGTATTTTATTTGAAACATTAAGGGGGATAAAAAAATACCTTCCCTTTGAAAGATATTTTCAATATCTTTTTTTATATTCCTATATTGAGAATGCTAAATAATTTTAGATGTTATTTATCATATATATATAATTGAAGTATCATATATATATGAATACCTATAAAAGGAGCTTATATGAAGAATATATCTATAATGGGGAATAAATAATTAAATAAAATAATAAAAAAACTACTTTTTTATCTTCTGATATCAAAATAATTGAAAGGCTTTTTCTTAATATTGATTTTTGTATATATCGTTTGTAATTTTATCGATTATTTTGAAATTTTAAATACACTTAGAAAGATCAATATGTCTGCTTGTTTTTAAAATTTAAACATTAAATAAAAATATAGTAAAGGTGAATATTATTTATGAGAATATAATGTTCATAGATTTATTATTTATATTTTTATAATGAAAACCTAAGGATGATATATTATTCATCTTGATTTTATTGAAAAATTTCCTTTTTAAAAGCTATTATACGATAAAATATATATTCTTTGTTATAAGGTTCACACACTAATAAATTTTGAAAATAGAGCAATTCATAAATAAATCTTTTTTTATTAAAAAGGCATATATTGGATCAAAATATCATTTATTTTACCAATATTTCAGTTGGATGTACGCCACCCAACACAATTAATGTATATTTGTATTAATGTATATGTATTAATGTGTGTTTTAATATAATATTAATATGTTATAATGCCTTGATAAAGGTTGGCTTTCAGCCAACTGAAATATTGGTAAAATGAATGATATTTTTAACCAATATATGCCTTTTCAATTAAACATTAATAAATAAGTTAGAGAGACGGAAACTATGAATTTGGATTATATAAAAGAATTTTATTCACACAAATATTCCAATGTAAAATGCATATCATTTTGCTAAGAGTTTCCAATGACCCTGTGAATGACAAAATTGTTTCCCTCACAAAGTAACTTTTAGAAAACTGGAGATCCTGATAATCGATATTTATTTGTCAATAATATTTCCCATATCATCATAATTTAATTCTAAAATATTATGTATATATTATAAAAAAAATAATAATGAGATTTCTGTTGATTTTTGAATTGTTGAGAATTATGCTATGTTAATGCTGTCGTAGTTAAAATCTTGAAAATAAAAATCATTAAAATAATGATTAGAAATAGCTTTAATTGAGCTTATGCAATATAGAAAAAAAACATTATTTGGTAAAAGTACTGCCTGGCTTTAGGCGTAAGAATTACAAAAATGAAATACTTAATTACATAATGTACAAAAGATTTGAGCCGGCCAACGGGAAACAACAACAACGAGTTTGTATAGTGAAAGCGGCGACCTCTGGGGTCGATTTAGCAGAGTATTTTGTTTATGAAATATATTTGAAAAACATTTTTATATAACATATATATACTATCTCAAATATAATCCAATATCTTTAGCATCTAAATAGGTTTTTTCCTTGTTGTATATTTAAAATTCATATTGAGTGAAAATTGGTTTAATAGAATTATAATAATTTCAAATATTCCAAATGTGAATTTTTTCTGGATATATGCATTTTCCAATTAGAAATTGTATTAAGAACATAAATTTCGTTACTATAATGTTTAATGTAATATCTAAGTATGGTGATATTCTACCATCATTGTATATCATGATTCTATCAATATTGATATATGAAAAGTAAATCTTAATTCCTTTAAATTCATTATATAGTGTTTCCACTGTTTAGTTATATTATATCTATGTTTTTATAGCGAAACTTCTAAGTGCAATCCATATATTAAATTATTAAAAAATGCTTATTTTGGAAAATATAATTTTATTTTCCAATATTTCCTATGGCAATTCGCCAAACTTCTTCGGGTAACAAGATTGTTTTGATATGCTCGCGTATCAATTTACGTGTATGTACAACGAATATTTAAAATTTAAAATATACATACTCGTGAATTGATACGCGAGCATATCAAAACAATCTTGTTCCCCGAAGAAGTTTGGCGAGTTGCCATACGAAATATTGGAAAATAAAATTATATGACCCTAAATAAGCATTTTAAAATAATATATATATATATAATATGAATAAAAATAATGAAATTTCTGTTGATTATGAGATTAATTGCTTGTAGAGGAATTATTGGTCATTTTCTTGATTTTGGTTATCTTGAGGATTAATCTCTGGCGATGCAGTCGTGGTTAATAATAAAGAAATAATAATAATAATAATATTGAATATTAGAGATTTATTTATTTGAGCTAAGGAATATACATAAAAAATATAATTTGGTAAAAGTACTACCTGACCTAAGGCGAGTAGAATAAGGAAAACAAAAGATTATTTTTACATAATGTACAAAGATTTAAGCCGGCCAACGGGAAACAACAACAATGAGTTTTTATAGGGTAAGCGTGACCTCTGGTGGTCGATTTAACAGAGTATTTGTATCTATGAAATATAATTTTAAATAAAATACATATATAGAATATATAAAGAAAGAAAATTTTCTGCTTGAATTTAGATCATGTTGAGGATTATGCCATGAAGTTATTTGTTGGTTCTTTTTAGTACTAAATGGTATTGGTAATGCAGTCGTGGCAAGAATCTTGAAAGTAAAATAATAAAAATAGTAAAGATTAGAAATTGCTTTAATTGAGCTAATGAGATATATAATATACATGGTTTGGTAAAAGTACTGCCTGGCTTAAGGCGTAGAATAAAAAAGAAAAGCTTATTTGCATAATGTACAAAAGTTTTGAGCCGGCCGACGGGGAACAACAACAATCAGTTTATATAGTGGAAGCGTGACCTCTAGCGGTCGATTTAGCAGAGTATTTGTATATCTATGAAATATTTAATTTTAAATAAAATAATATTTTAATATAACAATTTTAAATAAAAAAATATTTTTATATAACATATATAAATAGAGAGGGAATTTTAAAAAAAAACTCGTATATATTTCAGAATTACTAAGAAATCCTTCACTTTATTTTTCAATCTGTATCTTCATTGCATTTTTATCAGTCTTTATCCCATATCCACATTTTTGATATATACCAAAATAATACCGGCTTAAATAAAATAAAAGCGAATAATAAAACCATTTTCACCTCTGAATATGAAAATAGAGCTCTTATGGAAATTGACGAAAGAATCTGCATTAGCCATCATATTAGTGATCAATGCCTTTCTAAGATACGTTTTTTTTTATTCGTTCAAAAAGACTTTCATTTTTATATCTATGAAAATATTCATTGGTAGTCTTTTTTATAATATTTGATAAAATTTTAAAGTGAGATCAAATATATTTCATCAATAAATTGTGTTATATATAGTTATAAAAGTAATATAGTCCATTCAAAATTATAAAATATATATATATGTTAAGAGATTCCCAAAAACATTTGATTCGACAAATATTGCAAATATAAAATATTGCAATTAATTACTATAAATTCAATCTTTTCATTATAAAGTGCGTTATTTTTTATTTCGATTGATAATTGATATATATTTCAATGTCTATCATTTAGCAATTGAAAACATCTAAATTAAATTAAAATTATAAATGATCTATTATTATTCGTTCATTCACTAATACATCCCTTAAACATTTAGATGACCTAATAAAGATAGCTTTTGTTACATCCCTTAAATAAATGTCGAAATATAGAAACAATAAGATTGCATTCAATATTAATGAATACGAAATAGAAAGAACAAAAGCTCGCAACTAGGTATTGATTTTAGTGTGACTAGATTAGTGAATTTGGAACAATTCCTCGAAATTTAGTTTTGAATAAAAGCAGCAGCGGCTAAGAAGAGATATTCAGGTTTTAAAGGAAGAGCAAAATATATTTCAACTCGACTCCTCCACGCCGTAAAAAGAGAACTGAAAGCAAATCCAATTACAAATCCTCTCCTAAATTGTCTGCCGAGTTTTGCGTTTCAAATTGGGATCACTTGCCTACATTTACATTCAATACCAGCACCGTCGTAAAATCCCAGTCGCGTGATAGTGGCGAAGCTAGGGGAGCGGGTGCAAGAATGAACATTCTCTCGGCATTTACTATAGTATACAAGAAAAAGACGCACTTTCATTATTATATCCACACCTTTGTAATAGTATTTGACAATTGACAGTTTAAACAATTTTATTGATTCTTTTAATCAAGTTATACAAATGTGGAAAAATATATAATAAAATATAAAGTGTAGGGGAATATATATAATTGTGTACAAATGTCTTCAGCAAGGAAGGTTTTCCCCACCTTGAGAGAGTTCTCCTCCAGACAAGGTCTTCTTGAACACTCCTCAGTTCCACGCCGAGGAAGAACCTATAGATGCGCGTCTTGGAAGACGCCAGGATTGGAATAGTATTTGAGTTTATTCATATAGGGATAAATGTAATTAAAGTATCGGATATTATGGCATAATGTTTTAATTTTGAACTATCTTCTGATTGTACTATTCAGCCGGGTTGAAAAAAATCGATAATAATATTAATAAAATATTGTCACAAAGTATTTTAATTCAACTATTTTGTAGATATGTAAATGTTCTAACTAGTTTTTCTATTAATTCTTTCTCTTTTTTGTTTGGATCTATGTAAATATTTGACGTCAATTGTTGCGCCTTCTATTATGTAAATTTTTGAGAATTAGTTTTTATTATTTGGCTGACTGTCTAGAGTAAGCTAGGATAAAGCATATAATTGTTGTCGGCTTTTTCTATTTGACAGTGTGTTGAATAAAACTTACTTTTGAGTTTGCTTCGTGATTCCGTGGCTTACCAGCGACAGAATTAAAGAAAAGATCGCCACAATTTGGTGGAGATGCTGGGTAGAGCCTTGAAAAAAAAATAAAGAAAGAAAAACGGCTGATCCCATAAATTTAAGAAGAAGTCTCAGATTGAAGGGTTTACCACCCGAGCCCGAACTTCATCAAACAAGTCCAATCATGCTAAAGAGCGAATCGGGAGAAGAAACTCCAGCTCAAGTCCCCTCAGCATACTTCTCGTTGCAGCAACCAAAATGCCCTTCTACCTTTTCCGGAGATGGAAGTGAAGACGCACAGAGGTGGTTAAAAGATTACAAGCGCATAGCTCAATATAACAGATGGGACAATCCTATGTGTTTGGCGAATGCCATATTCTTTTTGGCCGGAACTGCACGGCAGAGGTATGAGAATAATGAAGATGTTCTAACATCCTGGGAGGTTTTTCAGAGGGCTCTCGGCGAAACCTTCGGACAACAGGAAGAAGAGATAAAGAAGGCTGAGGGACTTCTGAAGATTAGAGCACAGAAGGCAAACGAATCCTCTGAATCTTACATTCAAGACGTGCTGTATTTGTGCCAATTGATTGATCCCCGGATGGACAATGAAACCAAGTTAGGACACTTAATGAAAGGAGTGGCGGAGGACGTATATCAAATACTGATTGCCAGGGACGTTGATAATGTGGAACAGTTCTTGAGTCAGTGCAGAAAAATAGAATTATTAAAGAAACGAAGAATAACGACAAAAAAAATTGAGAGACTCCCAAATGTGACCTCCATGGCTTGCGAGGAAGACGATCTTTCTTCTTTGATTAGAAGGATCGTCCAAGAGGAAGTTCAGAGAGCCTTTGCTCAGCCCATGCATACCACAGATTCCCTAGAGGAAATAATAAGGGAAGAGGTAAAGAAGAATCTGGCACCGATTTCCAGGACCACTAGAAGTCCTATGATGAAACAACCTAGACCAGCCCCAACGTATGATCAAGCTGGAAGAACTTTTTACAACTCTTCCGCTAGTTTGCCCAAAGCCCGGGAATGGCGTACACCGGATGACAGAACAGTATGCTTCCATTGTGGGCGACCTGGCCACGTCGTCAGGTATTGTCGAGAGAGGCGACAAATATTCGCCAATGTTCGCACAAGGATAGATGCTAGAAGACCAGTGACATTGGTAGACTATATGCCAAATGCGGACGGAACGGGTTCATGGTCACCCCCCAATCGTGGACTTAGGAGTGACTCCCCCTACCCAGGGAGAGGGCGATCCACAGGACGTCGAACATCAAGATCGCCTGCTAGGATGAACAGCCGCTCATCTTCAAGAGGAAATGAGGGAAACTAGATCCCGCGACCTGCGTAGGAGGTAAGGCCGCACAAATTTCAAATCCTCCGACGACGACTGTTGCCAAACTAAAGAAGAACTTTATAACCGTAACTATAAATGGAACTGAAGTACTAGCCTTGGTGGACTCTGGAGCTGACTATTCAGTTATATCAGAAGATTTCCGTTGCCGCATAAGAACCCCTATGTTATCGAGTAAAGGACCAATTATAAGGGTAGCTAGCTCCAAATGCGTCAGGGCTTTAGGAAAGTGTGTCTTAAGAATTAAAGTAAATGAACTAACCCAACCATTCGAGTTCCTTGTACTTTCACAGTGCAGTCATTGTGTGATCCTTGGCTGGGATTTTCTCAAACTAACTCAGGCTGAGATTAACTGCGAGCACGATGAACTCTACCTGAAGGACGCCCCGATGAAAGAGGAACCCCATCCAGTGGACACCATTCATACCTTGAAGGATAACATTATTCCACCTAACTCAATCAAACAGATAACGGTTGTCTGTAGCGACGTCCCGGGAGTTCAGGAAGTTGCTATTACGTGTTCTAAGTCTCTAACGTTGGAAAAGGAAATAGTTATTCCTGCCTCTATTGTTAGTCTCAACCACGGAAGGGGCAAGGTTTGGATGGTGAATGGGACTAACTATGCTAAGATCATCCCTGAAGGTATGAAAGTGGCTGAATTGTCTATTATAGACAACAGCTATGTATGCTGCTTGGATGGAGACGACGATTATCTTAACCAGAAAGAAGACAAGTGCAGCACACAAAACACTGGAGACTTGGATAGGCTTGTGTCTCTTATGGATACTGACTTATCCCATGAAGACAGGAACCGACTACTTGATGTCCTTAGGAGGTTCATAGGCGTATTTGAGCTCCAGAAGGCAGGCCCAAAAAGAACATCTTTGGACGTTAAACATCGCATTGACACAGGAGATCATGCTCCTATTAGGCAACGACCCTATCGAGTGTCGCCGTATGAAAGGGGCGTTATTCAAACAGAAGTGGACAAGATGCTCAAATCAGGAATAGTAAAACCATCGGATAGTCCCTGGTCATCTCCTGTCGTTTTAGTTAAGAAAAAGGATGGAACCTGGAGGTTATGCGTGGACTACCGCCGCCTAAATAAAATAACCAGAAAGGACGTATATCCGTTACCCAGAATTGACGACACCCTCGACTCTTTAAAGGGAGCTTCTGTATTCTCTACCATGGACTTGAAATCAGGGTATTGGCAGATCGAAGTCGATGAAGCTGACCGTGAAAAGACTGCTTTCGTAACCCCAGACGGCCTCTTCGAATTTAAAGTGATGCCCTTCGGGTTGTGTAATGCCCCCGCGACCTTTGAAAGAATAATGGACAACCTTCTACGTGGACTTAAGTGGAACATCTGTCTCTGCTATCTGGATGACATCATAGTGTTTTCTAAAACAATGGAAGAGCATATACTGCGATTGGAAATGGTGCTGAACTGTCTTTCAAAAGCAGGTCTCACACTTAATTTGGAAAAATGTCATTTTGTATCTAGACGTATGAAGGTTTTGGGGCACTTAATAGATGGAGATGGGATTTATCCGGACCCAGACAAAGTAGAAGCAGTGAGGAATTTTCCAAGACCAAAGAATGTATCCGAAGTCAGAAGCTTTTTGGGTCTCTGTTCCTACTATCGCCGATTCATCAAGAGCTTTGCTGACATAACAGGGCCGCTGAACGAATTACTAAAGAAAGGAAAACAATTCAGTTGGAATGACAGACAAGAAGATTCGTTTAATAATTTAAAATCGGCATTAACTTCTGAACCTGTATTGGGCCACTTCGATGAGGCCGCGCCAATTTACGTCCATACCGATGCGAGTGGCTTTGGTATTGGTTCTGTTTTGGTACAGCTAAGGGATGGGTGTGAACAGCCAATTGCATATGCATCCCGAACACTGTCCAAATCGGAGAAAAACTATTCAACAACGGAAAAGGAGTGTTTGGCCGTGGTCTGGTCAATCAGCAAATTTCGACCTTACTTGTTTGGGCGCCTTTTTCTGTTGTGACCGACCACCATTCTTTGTGCTGGTTAGCGAATTTGAAAGACCCTTCTGGACGTCTGGCCAGATGGGCTCTGCGCCTCCAAGAATATGAGGTCGCTGTCTGCGATAAAAATGGTCGCAAGCACAAGGATGCCGACTGCCTTTCTAGAAGCCCTCTACCAGATACTGCGGAAGAAACAGAGGAAGATATACTTTGTCTGGCAGTGTTGTGTGATGTTGAAAAGGAGCAGCAACGAGATCCATCATTAACAAAAATAATTGAAAATTGTGGAGACCCGAATTATAAAAGATTTGTCATTATCAACAACATACTTTACAAGAAAAATTATGATCCCTTGGGACGACCTTGGTTGCTGGTGGTTCCGAGGACTTTACGTCTAGAGGTCCTTAGATCATCCCATGATGCCCCTACAGCCGGACACCTTGGATTTGCCAAAACGTATGACAGAATACGCAGGAGATTCTTTTGGCCTGGTCTTTATAGAAGTGTTCGTAATTATGTTGGACATTGTAGGGAATGCCAACGGCGCAAGAAAATACCCCAACTACCCCCTGGAAATCTTAAGCCTATAGCCCCTGTTTCCATTCCCTTCCAGAAGATAGGCATGGACTTGCCGGGGAGATTCCCTCCGACTAGGTATGGCAACCGCTGGGTGATAGTTTGTACCGATTACCTTACGAAATACGCGGTAACAAAAGCCATACCGACCGGAGGAGCAGTTGAGGTTGCGAGGTTTATGGTGAACGACGTTGTCCTCAAGCATGGAGCTCCTCGAGAACTGATTACGGACCGGGGACGATCATTCCAAGCCAAAGTCGTCAACGAACTAACAAAAATGTGTGGAATGTCGCATTACTTTACAACGGCCTATCACCCCCAAACCAATGGCTTGACTGAACGATTAAATAAGACCCTGGTTGACATGCTCTCGATGTACGTAGACGTGGACCAAAAGAACTGGGATTCTGTTTTACCTTTTATCACCTTTGCCTATAATACAGCAAGGCAAGAAACTACCGGTTTTCACCCTTCTTTTTGGTACATGGTCGAGAGGCGGAGACAATGCTGGACGCTCTGTTTCCCTACCAGCCGGATTATGAGGAGGACGAGCATATAAGTCATTTGATGATGGACGCTGAAGAAGCACGGCAGCTAGCCCGCTTACAAACACTCAAAGCGCAGGCCATAGATAAAGAACGTTATGATTCAAGACATAAGCCCGTCTATTACGACGTCGGCGACCTTGTTTGGGTCTTCACACCGGTGCGCAAAGTTGGCTTATCAGAGAAGCTCCTAAAGAAATATTTTGGTCCATACCGAATAACTAAGAAATTATCAGACGTCAACTACGAAGTTACAACGGTGGATGAATCTCGGAGAAAAGCCAAGTACAAAGATGTTGTACATGTCTTACGAATGAAGCCTTACAACGATCCAGAAACCCAGAACGATGAATATCTGGAGACTGTGTGTGTTTCTACGGATGAATTTAGACATCGGGACGATGTTCTTCCGAAGAGGGAGTAATGTCACAAAGTATTTTAATTCAACTATTTTGTAGATATGTAAATGTTCTAACTAGTTTTTCTATTAATTCTTTCTCTTTTTTGTTTGGATCTATGTAAATATTTGACGTCAATTGTTGCGCCTTCTATTATGTACATTTTTGAGAATTAGTTTTTATTATTTGGCTGACTGTCTAGAGTAAGCTAGGATAAAGCATATAATTGTTGTCGGCTTTTTCTATTTGACAGTGTGTTGAATAAAACTTACTTTTGAGTTTGCTTCGTGATTCCGTGGCTTACCAGCGACAGAATTAAAGAAAAGATCGCCACAATATTATTAATTTGAAATATTGATTCAAGATATGTCAACAATAATCAAAATAGAATCTTCTAATAAAATATAATTGATAAAAAACGGAATTATATACGTCTTCACCCATAAATCTCATATAAAAATGGCATCTTGGTTAAGGGACAGTTTATATATAATTACCGTGTGCAAAAGAGACGGACATATCCATAAGGAGTCGTTTTACCCCTTTTCTAGCTTCGATACCTCTCTATTACTATGGATTGTTTAGTCTTTTCTTGTCCTGTGTGCTGCAACACCTTTTCGATCATGACTGCCTATCTCATCATATATATATACGATATGATATAAGTAACATTCAGTCAGGTTGGTTGTTTATATGAGGAGAAAATCACAATATACCAAAGATTCCAAATATATTAAGATATTATTTTCTATTTTATTATTACAGAAGCACGAAGTCTATCAGACTATTGTGCTATATTAGAATTATTTACATATATATCTTCAATTATTTACACGATGATTTAGTAGTGATCTATAAATCTGTGTACAAATTGCTCTAAACTTGCCAAAAACTTGCCAGTGTTCATAATATTGAGTATATACAGAAAGATGATTTGGCATTATGTCAAAGTAAACAAGTGCAATTTGGTTAGTCAGAGGGCAAGTCACAAACGATGCTCGGGTGTTTCAACATCTAGACAGCATTCACATGTTGGATCATTTGTAACTCTCAAGTCAAAGAGAAAACTCAAAAAGGGTCCTTTGCCTGTGAAGAACAAAGTAGTGTATTTATCAGGAGTAATGAAGCTTGGTACATCTCTCGATGAAAAATTTTGAACGTTGGATTAGTTTGAGAAAGATAAAATATAAATTTTGTATTGATATATAATTTATTCAACTCATTTGAAAGGGGCTCATTTAGTGTTTGGTCTGTCAGAGAATTCTTCATATTGCATCTAATTAGTGATAATTCAAGGTAGTCAGTCAGCATATAATGATATAAAGCTAATTCATTACTCAAATTTCAATTAGCCTATGCCTATTTGAAATTAAATTTTGGAGAAAGAAGTGTTTTTATTCCATTCAGATAGATTTACATCCAGAGAAATCCGTTATATGCCCAGATCATTCGTCTCTCTAGCTTTATATAAACTGAGAGATATTATAACAAGTACCATGGTCAAAATTAAATAAATTAGGATATCTCATCAATCTAGGAAATTAAAAAGGCGACGATACATCATACATAATCTATTTTATTTATTATAAGGAGCTTTTTTTAATATTTTAAAATATTCCATAATTAATTAGTATCTTTAAAAAATCTCATTTTTATAAACTTAATATTGTGGTTGGATATTAAAACACTTCAACTCATTATCCTAAAATAATAGAATACTTAATATATATTAATATATAAAATTTATTATAAATATCTTCAAAAATATAGGATTTGTTTTATTGAATATATATTGCACAATGTGTGTGTGCTTCAAATTTGTTTTAACCGCTATCTATGGTTTTTAAATGGGCCTTAGCTTTTCGGTTTTGTAAAGAATTCTATATCGTTAGCTAGGCCGATTAATAAAAGCTCTAATAGTTTTTATAAACTGTAAAAATATGTTTAAAATGTTCAAACGAGAATATTGTGTTTCAGAATAGAAATATGTGTTGTGTGTGTGTGTCGGTTAACGGTTCAAATAATACATATATTTGGGTATTAAATTATTTTTAAATTTGAGATTTCCGAACGAAAAAAAAAAGGATTTTTTGAGGAGAAGAGAGCAGGATTCAATCGGTTGAAATAGAGAACCTATGGCATTAGGACCACATGACTGTATATTATTGTGTAAAAGAAAGTAGATTCATTTTATCATTGTAATAAAGTGTAAATTTCAAATATGTCGATTATGCTGATTTCACACTTACCTATTAGTGATAGGCTTACCTTAACGTATTCACTGTGGAATCTATGGTCACTGGACATGCGTTGGACCTGAAGACTGTTGGGTTCTATGCTGCCTGGAATATAGTAGCTCTCCATCTATGCTTCCTTCCTGCGGTGAATCTGTATAATACCAATGGTATTAGTAAAGCTTAATGTATATAAATATGTCGAGAGAGATTATATTTTGTATTAATTTAAAGTGATAAATAAACAAGAAAAAGATAAATTTGAGTCAAATTGTTATAAATGGCACACACACATAGGTAGGTTAAATAGAGGTATAAAAAATTCAAATGGGTTTATTTATAATTTTGTTTTGAAATTAGAGCAATCCATAAAAAATCTCTATTTAAAAAAGACATATATTGGATCAAAATATAATTTATTTTACAAATATTTCAGTTGGCTGAACGCCAACCTTTTTCAAGAATCATTAAAAATATAATTTAGTGAACAAGTAATTTAGTAATACACAGAAAAATGTCAGAACTATTTACAATTAGGAAGAATAGAGAAAATATACATCTGAGCAGTGTAAATGAACTCAAAATAGTTTTTTTTTCTTAAAAAAAGCTAAATAAAGTTGACTAAAGCGTAAATCGGTTTAATTAGGTGAAAAAGGCAAAAGTCGGTGAATAAACTCAAATTATATTGAATTAATATCGAAAGGTGTATAAATAGATTGAACAAACTCAAAAAAGATTAAATTTGGGTAAATAGATGCATTCAAAATAAGAGAATAAATACAAAATAATTAAATTTAGAAGAAAGTAAAATGTAAAAATAAGTTGAATAAATTCAAAATCGTTTATATCCGGTAAAATAGAGAAAAGGAGCCAAAATCGGTTGAATAAACATGAAAGTGGTTAAATTCGGTAAAAAAAATGTTTATAAAGGTGTAATACTAATCGAAGATATTTAACTATAAAAGAAAAACTATTTATCTAGAATCAGGCTTTCTGAACAAAAGGTTCCTAACCAATTTATAATGGGTAATAATTAGGAGTCAAATTTAACATATAAATCAACTAAAATTTGTTTTATATATTTTCTCCTAGGAGAAATAAATATATTATTGTTTAATATAGCTATATATTTTCAAACCAACTTCCAACCACAAATGATCTTTAAAATTACCATATAATTATATATTTAATTAAAAAGGCATATATTGGATCAAAAAATCATTTATTTTACCAATATTTCAGTAGGCTGAACGCCAACCTTTATCAAGGTATTATAACATATTAATATGTTACAACAACAAACTCAGAGCTACATAACGTCAACAGAATTAAGTTTTTAAAATATTTTGTTATATTCAATGGGGATAAAATATTTGATATATATATTTATATTATGAACAAAATAAATTTTGTAACGGGTGGCGTTCAGCCAACTGAAATATTGGTAAAATAAATGATATTTTGATACAATATAGGCCTTTAAATTAAAGATTTATTTATGGATTGCTCTATTTTCAATATATATATATATATATATATATGATTAGATTAATAACACTGAGGATCTATGTAAATAGGTCCTGAACATATATAGGACAGAATGTGAACAAACAATTAGTCAATATGATAGATAAAGGGACAAGAAAATACTATCAATTAGTGAGAAAATGATTATAGCTATGTCACTTAATCTTACTAGACACTACACACTACTAATTATTTATTCCTTCCATTTGCAGTAAAGTGAATAATTAACTCGATAATAGTATTAGGAAATATATTATAATAGAGATAGTTAAGTGGTCTCTAATTGAATTAGATTGTCAATTTATATAAGTGCGGATAGATTAATACACTTATGTTTGTTTAGCATTGTATATAACATGCATAAATAGCTTCTGAAAGCTTGATATTAATGGACATTTGCGAAAAGGCTTTGTTCCATGCATTCATTTGTAATTATATGTATAGGTGTCTCAAGTTCTATATGCTTATGAAAATAGAACACACCAATATGCTTTTTAAATGTCTTTATTGAATATCTACATTATAAACCAAACCTAATATAATAGTTAGAAGGGTTCGGAGAATAGTTAACGAAATAGCTGTGAAGTGTTACTACTGATGAGTAGAACCTCATTTCTATTTTTTTAATCATCGCATAAGGGTATGCAAAGATAATTTGATTATTTATTTGAATTGAAATTCGAATTTTATCAATGACCAACATTCTAATAATCAATTCTGTTGTGTATAACTAAATAACTGACTATTGTATTGCTTCAATTATAGGTATATATATTGGGTGTAGATATTTATGATAATATATTTGGTTATCTCTAAATTATATTTTCTTATATAGAAATATCAATGTATTTTCTTTAAATGATTTGTAAATTTACTCAAAATACTACTCAATAAGCAATTCATGTCTTTTTCGGTTTTAATATAAGGATAAAATAATAAAACCTTTTTACAAATATAATTTTAATTGTCAGTTATCGATAAAGTTAAAATTATTATTTTTTGAAATATTTTTCTCATCACATATTTATTATTAGATAATTTCTACAGACCTTACTGCAATAATGAAAATTATTATATGAGAGGGCTTGACTTATCAATGGTGTTTTTTCCCCAAGTACAAGTGGTACAGGTCATGATCATAATATTGGATAGTTAGAGACTGCATTTACTGTAAGTGCACCACATATCTACACCAAGCGAGAAGAAGTTTGACCTTTGCACTATGGTGAACCCTCTAAGCGGTTTGTTAAATTAACCTCTAGATTACTCTAATATTGTACTGGATTGTTTGTCTTATATACAGTGATTTACTATAGAGTCTAGAGAGGGGCATACAATTGATTACAAGTATATGAAAAAGTGAAAGTTGTATAAGCTTATGATTTTACTTTGTTTTAAAAATGAATCGATGTTGGTTCCATATGTTTGATATGAATATTACACCTTACTCCTATATATTTTATTGCTTAAAAAGGAACACAACCAAACAAAGAAATAAACTACAATTGCAAAATGATTTAATAACTAACTAAGAAAAAAACAATATCAAATTTGATTATGATAAAAATTGAATATGTCTGCCAGAAAAATGCTTCTATGAATTAAAAAAAATAAGAATAATTACAAAATTAACATATAAACTTTAATCAACAAGGATATGCATTGAATAATGCTCTTCGGCAAATTTAATTTTATATTGAAGCTCATGTTAATTTATTACAATCATAATTTCAAATATCCATTTATCGAAAACATTCAAAATTATTATTTTTGGGAATATTTTCTCATGATATTTATTATAAAATATTCTTCATATACCTTAATACAATTTTAAGAGAGAATTATTAGAGGAGATGACTTGGCTCATTAGTAATGAATCCTCTCAGAGCTTTCGCCAAATTAATCTCTAGACCTCTCCACAATAATATTTACTATAGAAGGGTAAGGAAATCGTATACAGTCTAAATTCTTCTTTAAGAAGGTCTTTATGGGTGGTTCATGATTTCAGAAAAAAATATTTCTATGATTTCATAAAGATGTGTAGTCTTTAGTCAAATTACTGTTTTATTTATTTATTTCAACATCAAAGCGCTATCTCCCTCAAGAAAAACTTGTTCCTAGTAGAAAATAAGCTATCCATTTATATATATACATTTCTATATCAAAGTTATGAGAGATTTGATAAAATATTTATTCGTTTTGCCAACGACTATATATACGATTGCCTATTAAATGTATTAGTTAATTAAAATTACAGGATTCTATTCCGGAAATATCTTTATGTACGGGACTTCTAATCTGGATGAATGATTTTTGAGCCCCGGAGGTTTCTATTCCAAAATACTCTTTATCCATAGAAACATACAATGTATATTAACATTGAATTTCGTTTTTTATTTTCAAAAACTTACATATCGAGCACAGAGGTTATCTGCTGGTCTATCGAAGCTATAAGAGAAAATATTAACTCTTTTTTTTGAGAATCAAATATTTATAAAATAGATCACATTTTCTTTTATAACTCTGATATATCAATAGAAAAGCTTATTCTCTATATATCTTGCTTTTCTCCAATATAAAAATTGCCTCATTGTTAAATTTAGAGTTTTTATAATATTATATTAGAGTGTAGAGATCATTCACCTAATATAATATTTTAGCCATAATTCATTATTTCATTTTTTTAACCAGTAGAAGAGCAATATTCTCGAATGTTTGCAAAACTTTAAAAAATAAACAAGAGAAACCTTCTACTCTAAAATCCTAAAATTTTCCCTCATTCAAATAATTCAATTTGCGTACATTTTTGAAACAGCAATCATTTGAGAAGTTCTAAATATTAATATTGAGTTGCCTTTTAATCTTTGAGAATAAATGAAATATATCCTATCGTAATATTATTCCTATGTGAAATTCCTACCTAGAAAAGAGGAATTAGAAGAAGAAACTAGTTACCTCTTAGTTCTAGAGAACTGGGGAATCAATCAAGAATGGAAACGCAATAAAACGATATCCTGGAGTAATATTCTCAATCCCATCAACCAATAAAACCTTCCCTCGAGAAAACCAATCTGAAGCCAATAGGTTGAGGAAATGAATATGGCTTAGAGAAAATAATTCATTTTTACAAGATATCCTGAGATTATTGTGCAATTTAAATAAAATATATTTACAATAAAACGTCTAATTTTCGTGTTAATGAATGTTGTTAAAGCCTATATCTTCCGAAATAAATATAAACTAAATAAGGAAATTTATTAATAATGATAAATATATTGCTATAAATAATATATTAAAAATCTCACAAATACACTTTTGTCTAGCAATAATAGCTAAAGGGTATTCGAAAATGTTTAATTAAGCATTTATTCAGATAATTTACGGTCAACCTTTACTTGATTAATATAAAGATAATTTGAAATTTCAGAAATTTGGTCCTCATTAATATGTGATTGGCTGTGATTTAGTCTGTATTATCATTGTCTTATTTACATTTAATATATTTTTATATTTAACAATATTTATTATTGTTGCTGTTGTGGTGTCTATTGAAGAGCTTCAGATGTATCCATACATCTCTATCACAGCAGTAGCAATGTCCTCTATCTTGGGATTTATTATTATTATTTTCACACATACAATACAAATACAGTAAACTCTCCTATAACGCGATTAATATGTTCCGTGTTGTATGAAATCGCGTTATAGGAATTCGCGTTGTACGAAATAAAACTTGTATAACGCGAATGTTGTTAAAGTAAATTGTTAGTGACAAATATCGCGTTGTACGAAAATTCGCGGTGTATAAATAAATTTAAGTAATAGATTTAAAGCGTACGAGGATGCGTTTCTTATAAGTTTTAATAAAGGCGAGCTTTCGGGTCAATAACCCTTCTACAGGACATCATATTTAAATAAACTTGCATCTTATATATATATCCATATTGAGAAAAATTAGCATATATACAAGAAAAACAAACGTATTAGCAAATTAGTGAGAAAAGTAACAGTAAGAAATATCCGCGTGCCCCGAGCATGCCAAGTGGGAAATCAAAAGAAGCTTCACGTTTAAGATACAATTCAATTTAAGGCAGCATGAGTAAAACAAGCCAAAATAAAACGTACTGGCAATGGTCACCTAAGGTACACTATGGCAATATTGCTTTGTATATATCAGGGATGTCTATGTGTCTAGTAATACTATTATGACTTAAAGAGAGCAACGCCTCGACGACCAATCTTTTGTATTTGCTCTTGATGCCTGAGTAATATGCCTGTGGGTGAGAGGTATCAAAAGAATGTCCTGTATGTCTAATGTGTTGCACTATGAGAGATCTAGGTTCACTGTTTCTGATGTTTCTGTGGTGTTCGTCTATCCTATCCTTGATTCTTCGGCCTGTCTCTCCTATATACAAACTGTTGCAATCTGAGCATTTTAAGGAATACACGGAGTTTGTAAGATATGGTTTGTAGGAGAGTCTACTGTATATTCATTTTTCCGTAATTTGAACAATATATAATCATCTATATACGAACGATTGTAAGACATGTTGTTTAAATCTCTCTCTCTCTCTCTGATAAATTAATAAATAAACTACTCTAGATTTTTCAAACTCGGTTTCAAAATGGTTCAGTTGAAAGAGATGTTCCTCCACATACACCTTTATTCTTTATAAAAATTAAAATATAATTATAAGTAAATTTTATATTTAAATCTTAGTTTTCACACATATATTTAATAAATATATGAGTTAGAACATTTTCTTGCTACCCGAATTGACAATAAATTGCTAAGGTAAACGTAACCATCTAAGAAATCCAACTAAAGTAAAATTAGATTCTTGATCACATTACATTACGGAAAATTTGATTTGATACAAATAAATTGTCGATGTAGGCATCACATTGTCATTGAAAGCTTATATTTAACATTTCAATATCATATTATATATTTCTATTGTGAATATAGAGAAATCCAAAATATATATTTAAAAATTAGGATTATTTTGGATTTTATTAAGATTTTTTATTAATCCAATATTCCGATGGACCAATCGTTCAACTTTTACGAGTTTTTTTTGTTATAAATTTTATATTTCTATGCGTATGATTTTTCTTAAAGCTGCTTTGTGACCTATATAGATATATAGAGTATCATATTAATATATATTATATTCTCTATTGTTATATATATGCATAATGATATTATTTTATATATGAGTGTTTACATCTAAGGTATATAAATACTCTCTATATTTATATAATTACATATTTAATTTTCAGTTTGCTGAACGCCAACCTCACACATTAAAAATATGTTATAATACCTTGATAAAGGTTGGCGTTCAGCCAAATGAAATATTGGTAAAATAAATGTTATTTTGATCCAATATACACAGTGTATGCCTTTTTAATTAAAGATTTATTTATGGATTGTTCTATTTTCAAAGTACTTACATATATATTTATAATAATGATAATATGATAAAATATAGGTTCGTCCGTTTTGAGAATTACTAGATGGTTATTCTTGGTATAAATTTACTTAATATTGCTATAGTAAATATACCATGAAATTGGTTGATGATGGTGTTGATATACTAAAAGGAGTTTTCGTCTTTGAAATTTATCATTGAAATTAAACATTTTCTATATTCCTTTCGGGCAAATAGCTCGGATTTGAATCGGTAATCAATCCACAGCACCAGCTTCTTCTATACAGATGAGGTGAAACTCGAAGCATGAATTATGGAATGTTAGCTTTTGTTAGAATATACCCAGAGAGGTGTGATGATGTAAACACTTTTAAGAGGACATAGGCTGAGAGGTTCAATGTATATAAAAATGAAGGATAATAGCAAAAAGAAAGGATAAAAAATGTGAAAGAAATGGGGATAGAAATCTTTGTTCGTCTGAAACCATCCGAAGAATCGTCGCCAGAAGCTAAAGTGGCATCCACACAACTGGGGATGGATTTAATTAAATACCAAACTTTGTTACTCTCACTTCATTAGATTCCCTCTCAACCTTAGAAAGTTTTGCATCAAAGTTGAAATAAAAATTAACTTCTTTTTTTTTTTTACACAACCTTTTGTCCTTTTTTCAACAAAAGATCTAACTTTGTGCCTGTCAAAATTTACAAAAATATTTTTTTAAACTAAAAGTTGATTCGAACTTAATTGTTCACGAAGGTAGATTTGATCATGTAAATCTATTTTTTTATATTGAATTTCAATTCAGGTTACGAATAATGTTTTCAAATGAGAAAAAAAAGTGTCTAAAAGGTTAAATACCATACCGCTGTTATATTGCATTTTTGAACTTCATTTTATAGTGATACTGATGCTGGACTCTTTAAATGGGTATTTTAGTTGAATCCAGGCCCTACTATTTATTTTTACATTCCAGTAAGGACAGTAGAAATTGTTTATTTTTAAAAAGAATCATACGCGTCTAAAATAGTTTCGAATTTTGATAACAGATGGCGCTTTAATGCCATCATAATAAAGCAAAATATAATCATTAAAGAGAGTTAAGAGATAAAATTGAAGGACTTGTCAAATATTCCTGAATATTATAGAAAGACTCACCTTGGTGCTCTGTGAGGAACGACTACCTTTCAAAATATTTAAAACTATTTTAAACAAATAAACTAGGCTATCTTAAGCTTTAATAAAGAAAATATTTAATATAAAACAGGAGAAAGTATGCAACAGGGTATTCCATTCTGTTAGGATGTATTATATACCCTAAATCATATTAATTCATATCCTATCGCTATCCAGACAATATCATTAAAGCCGCTTTATCATTTTGATCAATTTTATTCTAGGCATCATCTCGTAGAAGATAGACATGCTGGATAGAAAACAACCAAGTATTTGACTACACGAGTCTTGTTAACATTGTATAAGAGGAAAATATTTAATTAATTATTTATATTTCTATGAATAAATATACACTTCGGCCAGTTAGAGTTTTTTTATTTTGTCAACATTTCGACAAAATATTTTGTTTTCGTTAGGAGAAGTAACTAAAAATATTTGATTTATTTTTCCCGACGAAGACACAAGATAAAAATATTTTTATTTACTCTCTTGTAATCTCGGGGAGAATCCTCTATAAGACCAGTTTGTCTTAATAAAGGCTTTTGTGTGTTGTGTGTGTGACAAAAGATTTTGTCGAAACGTTGAGAAAAAAAAAACTCTAACTGGCCGAAGTGTCTATTTTTCATATAAATATGAATACCGGCCAGGCAAGTTCTATCTACAGGATAATTATTCATAGTTATATACCTTTAAAATCAACAACAAGTATCCATGGATAAATGTCTTCTTTTATTACCAACACATCGAGCTTTCTGGTATAACGTCTCTTCTACAGGAATATCGATATATGAAATGTCATATACCATATACCTTTGCGTGTTCCGCTTATATTTATAATGTTTGAAAATAGAGAAATCCATATTTAAGTCATTAGATAATAAAAGGCATATATTGGATTTAATAAAATATTTATTTTGCCAATATTTCGGTTGGCTGAACGCCAATTTTTATCAAGGCATTACATTTTTGTATACCCAAACTCAGCGCCGCATTAGTGATATTATAACACTATGCGGCGCTGAGTTTATTTATACAAAAATGTAATGCCTCGATAAAGGTTGGCGTTTAGCCAACCGAAATTTTGGCAAAATAAATATTTTATTAAATCCAATATATGCCTTTTCATTATATGTATATTAATGTTTTTGAACTAGCAATGCAATATGATACACAACGTTTCAAACATTTCTGAAATATTTACATGCACCTGCATATCTAGAAGATTTGTATATATAGACAATACATTGAATATATTCCATCAAATATATTTACACCTTTCTTAAATATTTATCTAGAGAACTGCTAGAAAGATTTTCAAATTAAAACCCAAAATTAAACAATACTTTAATCCGAAAAAAAATATATATATAAATATAGACTTCATAGTCTATTACATTTGAATGCAAAGTTCGATAAATATAAGTACATATTAAATATATTTCATAATTATTCCAAAACTATTATAAACTATATAACTGTCTCTGAATATATATATGATTTTTCATTTTATATGAATAATATCAATAATAAACTATATGAACAATATGAATCTTCATATATGGACAGAAAAAGATATATTAACATCTATATAAGTATAAATTATGAATTTTTGTATTTAGAATATGCTATTATACTTTATATAGATTATAGTTTTTAATTAGATTTTTTTTAATATGTGTGTGAGAACTAAAAAAAATAAATATCAATAAATATATTATTATTTTCAAAATTATAGGAAAAAGCCTTTACTATTATATAATATAAAAACGCGAAATGATATGTACATAATATATATAAATTATACTTTTGATTATATTTATTAATATATATTTGAACATATTTTACTTTAAAATATTTGTTTCAGTACGGTGAATGTACCCCTAATGGTTTCCAGCTTTAAGAAAAAAATTTAATACATCGAAAAGGCTTAAAAGTTTCTTTTGCCAAGAAAAAAACTTTAAATTTTCAAATCTCGTATTTACCTTTTACCTTAATATTTTCCATTTAAAATTTATAAAACATTGAATAGCCATTAAATATTTAGCTGTTAAATATTTATGAATATGGAATTTAGAACGGGTTTAATGGTTTATATTTTATTATATTCCCAGAAATTAAATTAACACAGAGCTGAATAAATAGAAAAAATACAAATAATTCTCGAGAACTAAAATCGACTGAAGACCTCTTCTGGGCAAAATGTATAATTGATTTTCCATTTTAGATTATTCTCTGAAGAGATATTCAATGAAAACTCTTTTATTATAAAACTTTTCTTTTATTTCTAAAACTCTGTTGCTAGAGCGATATTGTTTTTTATATTTTCTCTAAAATATTTTATTCCAGAGAGGTTACTATTTAAATAGATAAAATAACTATTAAGTCTGTGCTGTTATTTTATTTAATTAATATTATGTAGTACTGTTTATATTTAATTTTCCTATTCATTCAAAATTCGTTATAACACGCACACACAATTTTTAATGATATTCACTGAGGGATCTTGAAAAATAATGCATTCCATCTGACGATTATTTATATATTTTACCTGAAAAACTACAATAATCCTTATTATACAAATTCATATTTCTTTATAATATATATACTGGGTCATAATTACATTTATTCTACCAAAATTTCAGTTGGCTGAAGGCCAACTTTTATCAAGGTATTATAACATTTCAAAGTGTGTCAGCAACAAACTCAGAGTTATGGATTGCTCTATTTTCAAATATATATAAACTATATTCAATAAAATAATTCCCTAGTACTTATATTGAGTAAAAAATCATGTTTTCTTCTGTAGAAGGGCGTTCGTGCCTGAAAGATAGAGAATAAATTTTTTTTTGAAAAGATACTTTTCCCTGGAGGCCTGTTATATTTTTATTCAATATATACTATAAATCTATATATATATATAAATCTTTTTTGTCGCAGTGGTACAGCCTACTACACGCTTACGAGCGCCACAAAGCGCCAAACGCGTTCGTGGATGGCTTTTCTTGATTTATCAAGAAATTGAGTTGACCAAATAAAGGGGAACAGGCTATATCAATGTTTAGTTGATTTCTGTTCCACCAGATGGCGCTCTGCCTTCTGTAAAGCACATGTGCTCCTGGTCAGGATATGCCATTTTTTAATTTCAACACCTGACCTTTTTATCTTTTATTTTTTTATTTCGTTTTTTCATCTATATATATATGAATAATATTTATTTGTTCTATAAACGAATATATAATTATTGAATATATTAATAGTATTAAAGTGAAAATTAATAAATTATTTCGCACAATATATTAAATAAACCAACATAAACATTAAATCTATTTTATTATTATTTATTAATTTATAAAATTAAATATATTTTTGATAAACAATATATATAAAATTATAATGAATTTATTTATTGCCAGTTGCAAATAAGACACGCTATATCCGATCTGTATAATTGCGCGTTAAACTATTTACAATAATTCATATTGTAGTTGAGTAAGTAACAGAATTATCAAAAAGAAAATAAACAATTAAGAAAAAAGAGCATTGAATAAACATACACATTGAACAAATAAGCAACAACATAAGCAGATAGAAGGTAGTTATTTACAATATGTTAAGTAATGATGGAAGTTGATTTAATGAAGTTCTCTGTAATAATTTGTATTAATAATTTATTAATACATCTAAACTTTAACATACATTAAATATATATATATATAATATACTAGCCGAATGACCCGGGCAACGCCCGTGTTTTACCCGACTGTAGATGTTACAACGGTGATCCTTAGGTCGCTGGTTCAAATCCGGCTCGAGGGAGCCGGCGAGCACGTGACCTCCCTGTGCGCGCGCATCCGTGACAGAGGCCGATGAGGAAAGACGGTCGTGACTATATATAGGGATACTACTCTTTATTTTACTATAGATAACTTTCTCTCTCTATTAAATTCTAAATAATATTTCTTTTAAAAATATACAAATGAAATATTTAAAATCTATGATGAAATTTGTTTATAATAAATAATATATTATATATAAACAATATATTATATCTGCATCGGATATGCAACGATAATATATTGTTGAATAAATATAAAATATGTAAAATAAAATATATTAATAAGGCATGGAGAGTTTAATAAAGGTTATAATGACGTGCTATAAACATTTGGGAAAATGCTCCATTAATATTGCAAAGCTGTTTTTGACAATTGTAATCCTGCGCCATTATTTATAGCAAAGTGTTCTTCTGAACTTTTATTGCTTACTGCCATCCTTGCTTTGGCTCGTCTGATATTATTGGCTTTCACTTTTTATAACGCTATAGTCATCTTTTGGTTCAATATTTAGTTATAATCTTATTTTCATCTAACCATTCTTTAATCTATCTTTTGGTATATAAAATTCTATATTAAATTATGTAATGAATAATGCATTTATTATTCTTCAAAAGACACCAAAGTGACATTTAAAATTGAAAACGCTGATGACTTAAAATATAAAATTGAATTTCATTTATGTAAAATAATTAATAATATTATCAAAATTCGAAACTATTATAGACGCGTATGATTCTTTTTAAAATAAACAATTTCTACTGTCCTTACTGCAATGGAAAAACTGGCCATCCCATTAATTTTTCCATTGCAGTAAGGACAGTAGAAATTGTCTATTTTAAAAAGAATCATACGCGTCTATAAGAGTTTCGAATTTTGATAAAAGATGGCGCGCTAATGCATCATAATAATATTATATTTAATAGATTTATCAAGAATTCGCTCTCATTTATTTATAAATAAATAATTATAATATAGTTAAATTTATATATAATGAATAGTATATAATCCATTTTTATTTGTTCTCTATATATAATTCTCTCTTTCTCTGTATTTAACCATATATAATCTTATATGAACATTGTAATAAATCAGTTTCAATCTCTCTCTCTCATTATATTTATTATATCGAAATATATTTATTTAAAAAAGCATATATTGGATCAAAATATAATTTATTTTACCAACATTTCAGTTGGCTGAACGCCAACCTTTATCAAGGTGTTATAACATATTTAATGTGTGTCAACTTGAAATATATATTTCGGTTAATGGCTTTATATATTTTGATACGAAATGTTTTAGGTGTTAGTATTGATTGTGGATAAGTATAGTCCTAAAGCAGCATGACAATTAGATAAATAATTGGAATAAAATATCTGAAAGAATATTTATTATTGATATATATATTCTGCTATTAATGGTGTACCGTTAAAAATTATCGATTTCAAAAGCAATGACATTGCAAATATATTTGAAGAAAGGCCTAGTGTGAACTGTGTAAATAATATATAAACATAATAGTTTTAATTCCCAATAAAACATAGACACAATTCCATATATAAATATTAAGTTGAATACATCAGATTTCTAGAAATGGGTTTTCATAATTTAATTCAAATCTCTAGTTTTAAGGCATCAAAATTCTACATGAAAATATACGATACAATAATAGTTTATTTTAACCAACTTTTCAAACAATTTTTTGCGCTTTGTGTTTTCGGTAAAAAATAGTTTAACATTTTCTTTTATATATATTTTGTTATATTTATTTATTTTTTATACGAAAAATCTTTTCACACATAGTACAAATAATTTTAAAAATAAAATAGTCGTTATTGTTAATTTTTTAAAATATTCACACCCATATTTTACAAAATTTATTTTGTCCATAATATAAATATATATATCAAATTTTTTCTCCCCATTGAATATAACAAAATATTTTAAAACTTAATTCTGTTGAGTTTGTTGTTGACCTACTGTAAAATGTTATAACACCTTGATAAAGGTTGGCGTTCAGCCAACTGAAATATTGGTAAAATAAATGATTTTTTGAACCAATATATGCTTTTTTAATTGATTAATGGTTTATGTCTATTATAAAAGTAGCGCGATATAGTGTGAATATATAATTGTTTTTTTTTAATAACCAAAATTATTTCATAAGATATTAACTCTCTCAACTAATGCATGATTAAAAGATATTGAAGTTTTATGATCTTTATCATAAGTTAAATGATCTTATGGAACAGTTTATTCACATATTTTTATATACAATATTGAAAAAATAACATTTACTAAATAAAATTTACTAAATATTAATTAAAAATACTTAATACAGAATATAATATACAGTAATTATATATACTATAAAAATGAAAATACAACCTTTCGCAATGAGTTTCTTTTATTATTTATTAGAATAAAAGAAACTCATTGCGAAAGGTTGTATTTTTATTTTTATAATTTGTAGCGCAATTTTTTCGTTTACTTCAATTATATATACTATATTTAATAATTACTATATATATATATATTGAATAAATATAAAATCTAAATATATAACTAATGCCATATGCAATTTCATTTAATATTTAAAAGAAGACTCGTGAATATTTCTAATAATAAATTCTGTGTAAATACAAAACCTAAATTTAAAGAATATAATAGATTGAAGAATCAAATTATTTTGGAGAGTTGGCCTCTAAATCAGTTCACAAAATGTTTACCTTTTGGAAAACATTGGTATATCAAATAATGAGATGATATATTTGAAAATGAAAAGAAATATTAAAAGTGTAACATATAATAGGTATACATATAATGGAGTGTAATTTTAGGTAAACTATATGTATAGAAAATATGATTTCATATTTTCTTCAAAGACATCATTATTTATATAAAAATATTCGATAAATGAGATCTCAGGGTTCATTAATAATCCCTTTTAATTACTTCCCCATTTTTCTAATCATTTATTTCACCTTCTTTTGTTTACAACATTGATTATCTTCCTTGAGAAAATATTTTTCAATTAGATAGCGAAAAAGAAATACCAAGTAATTTATCAAGTTTTCTTTTAAAAGATAATTCTTTTTTTTTACTATTTATTTTAATATATTTTTCAATTAAAACAAAACGCTCGAATTATTTTATTTTTATTATTATATCTATTTTAGAAAAAGAAAATTTATTAATTGGTAAAAAGAGTGTAATATTTATAATATAGAATTATCAAATTAAATTGATAAATTTAATATATCAATATATATAATCTGTGTATATTTAGAATTATAATTGCCTATTATAAATTTATAGTTTCATTTATAATATGGGATGTATTATCAAATTATGTTTTAATGTATATTTTTTGTATATGAATATATAACACAGAGTAATATATTTGTTAAATATATCTTGATGAAGTTATAAATGAATATTTTCAACTTTTTCAAGTTTAAATATACACCTTTGAACGAAAAATTAGGAATTTTTTAACTCTCAGCATATATTAGGGATTCAGACAATAACTCTTAAAGATATTTGATACATAGCGACTTTTATTGAAGAAACACAAGAAGACCAAGTGTGAAAATATGCCTCTATCTTTAAAATAACAGACGCCCGGCAACATAAATACTTTATAAATTTTTAAGTTTGGTCCATAAGTGTATTTGCAATAGATACACTCTCTAAAAGGTCACAGTTGCAGAGCCGAATTGCCCGTTAGAAAATCCGAAAAAGAGATAAATTTTAGAAAAGTGATTTTGACGTTGAAAATTGTGTCATTGGTATAGAAGTAACCATTAGCGGGAATGTCCTTTCATTGAGATTCTATTGAATTTGTTATCAAGAAATTTTGAAACTCTTTTTTAGCTTTATTTTTATACAATTCTTGTATTCCATAATATATTATGAGTGGCTATCTCCTCGAATTATCTCTTATAAAATATCTGAAAATCTATGGATATCTCAACCTGTGTTAAAAGACAACCTCCAAGAGAAGTCAGGATTATATGTGTATATGAGTAATCTAATATTTATTATAACTATATTTATATATAACAACTGTAGCAAACACAGAACGTTATAACAATTATACAATGGGATTATTTTGAATTTTAGACGCTATTCTCTATTCACAAAATTTAGATAAAAATTCCCTAATCTTTATCAAAATAAGGAAATAACTTGTCTTTATAAAAATAAACTTACTGCACTTCGCAATATCATAAATGCGATATCATGTTTGATATACAAAATGTGCTTCTTGTAAAATTAACAATTACACTCATGGTGAGACAAAAACTTAAGAAATTTGTACCTTTCAGCATGTGTATGAATATATATTTATATATCATTATATTTTATTTATTTTATTTTTATTATAACTTTTCGAAGAGAAGAACGCTAAAATTTGAATATATGGGAAATCCGCCGTCATATAAACAAATAAAATGTAATTTATCCTACAAATATGAAACTTATTTAATATTTCATTTATATATATATATATATATATATATATATATATATATATATATATATATATGTGGAATCCTGTCGTTGTAGAATCCGATCGACTTAATCTTTGGTGTGAGATCCAGTCTACTCTCTCAAAACTGTGTTAACCGAGAGAAACAGTCAGAATGTGGAGAGTTTTCCAGTACCTCTCTTCACAATGGAAGACCTTTAACAGTTCTCACAGAGTACAGGCAGTCATGGTCGAGGCAGAATGGAAAGCTTGGCAATTTCCATACACAAAAAAAAAAAAAAGAAGAGACGCAGTTGTACTAGGAAAGTTCCGCGAACAGATAAAAGTCGAGCTTGGAGCGAAAAATTGAGATAGAAGAGTTCTTACTGTTCTACATGGTCGATGAGGTAGACCTTGGACACAACCGACGAGGGCCCCCGCTGATGATGAAGTGACTATTAATTTTATGAATTGAAAGCTTTGCCGAGAGAAAATATTGAATTTCAGCGGATGCAACAAGGGCGTGGATAGGAAGATATCATTGTACACTGGCAACGCCCAGACAACTTATAGGCCTCGTTGGACTTCTATCTCAATCTCTTGCTTTAGCACAACTCTCAATCTATTACAGAGTTTTATTTATTTATCCTCAGTCTGTACAAAGTACAATACATATGGTGATGTAATGACACATGTCAATCATGCGTATAATCATTCATATATGTGTCTATTATACCAGATGTAAATCTTGTTATATTATATACGATATGAGGTTGTTTTATTTATTCTTTTATTTATTGTTACAAAAGCACGAAGTCCAAAGGACTATTGTGCTGTGCTAGTATTATTTATATATATATGATTAATTATTTACACGATGGATTATTATTGTTTTGTAAATTATTGTACAAATAGTTCTAAACTTAACAAAGTTCTCATAAGATAGAGTATATACACAAAGAGAATTTGGTAATGTTTCAAAGTATCTACATACAATTTGATTAGTCAGAGGGCAAGTTAAAAGAAGATGCTCTTAGATTCAACATCTAAGCGGCATTCACATGTTGGATCATTGATAGCATTCAGTTTGAATAGGAAACTTAAGAAGGGTCCTTTGCCAGTTAAGAATAAAGTAGTGAATTTATCAGAAGAAATGAAATTTGGGACAGAAATTGGAAAAAAATTCTTGAACAGTTCATTAGATTGAGAAAGATAAAACTTAAATTTTAGATCCAGATATAGTTTGTTTAATTCTTTTTGAAGGGGTTTTTTGAGTGTTCGATCTGTGAGAGAATTTGTCATATTATACTTTGTTTGTAATAATTCAAGATAATCGGACAGTAAAGGGGTTTTCGCTAGTATATGTGTGATGTAAGAAGATGAAGTCCTATAAGCATGAATGCATCTAATAAGAATTTGATATTGTATAGAATTCAACTTGGATCTTTTTGCTGCAGTGATAAAAGGAAACCAAATATTTGATGCATAGCTTATTGTAGAGCGTATCATAGCTTTATATAAGATCAATCTACGCCGAGTATCAATGCCCCAAGTACGTGCACATAATGAGAATAATATATTCTTAAGTTTCGTAGCTTTCATAATTATATTGTCAACATGTATTCCAAAATTAATCTTATTCCTTTGTCTATGATTTTTAAAAATAACTCCCAAAATTTTAACAGTTTCTGATGGTTGAATTATTTTTCCATCAAAGTTAATGGGCAATTTTTCATAGTTATGTAGATAGAGTATACCTGTTTTGCTTGGACTTAGTGAAAGTTTTACCTTTTACACCATGCTTTGATTTTTACTAAACATTTGGTAATATTATACTGAAGATCATAGATGTTTGAACTCCACACCACAAATGTCACATCGTCCGCGAAAGCAATTACTCTAGCAAAACTTTCGTTAAAAGATAAGTTGAAATCATTAAGTAATATATTCCAAAGAATAGGAGAAATAATACCACCCTGGGGACATCCCTTATTTATCTTTTTTATACACTTTACATTAGTATATTTAAACTCTACACTCCGGTCTTCAAAGTAAGAATTAATTATTTTTATTAGTACCGCTGGAAAATTTGCCTTGTCCAATTGTTGAAGAATTGCCGGATGCCATGCGTTGTCGAAAGCTCCGCTGATGTCCACTGTTACTATTGCCGTATTTTCTGTTTCTCTTTTCAGAAGACTTAATTTAGTTATTTCTTGTAAAACAGAGATTGTTGATTTTTCTTGTGTAAATCCATGTTGAGCAGGATGCATAACATTATTATTATTAATATGATTTAAAAGTTCAATATGAATTAGACTTTCAAAAATTTTACCTAAATTAGAAGACAAGCTTATAGGGCGGTAGGCTTTCGGATCTTTATAATTTTCTTTATTAGGTTTTTTTAAAATCATTACTGCTGACTTTCTCCAGGCCTCCGGATAATAATTAAGTCCCATACAAGCATTGAACAATTTTGTTAACACAGGAGATATATGATGAACTGCCGTTTTGATCATCTGATTGCTTATATAATCTATTCCTGGAGCCTTGCCATTTTTAAGTTTTTTAATTATTGAACAGATTTGAATATTATCAAAATAAATGATTTTATCATTAGAAAAAGTATAACTCTTGTCTCTGATTAATTTATGATAGTTTGTGTCAGAAGATTGACAGTCATTCGGAAATAGAGAAGATAAAAGATTTTTCATTTCTGATTCGAGCAAATCTTGAGATACATCTAGAATTGGTAAATCAAAAGACCTAGGAGAAATTTTTTGTTTAAAAGTTTTGTAAGTATTACCAAAAGGAGATGTATTTTCAACTTCCTCCAGGAATACCCTCCGGCTTACATTTCTTGTTTTTTCAATAATATTCATATACTTATTTCGTATTTCTTTATACATTTTTTCATCAACTAGCTGTCTATTAGACCGTTTACCCCTATAATATAGATTTCGAACATATTTAAAATGATTTTTAAAAAGTTCCAGTTCATCCGTCCACCAATTAAATGGATTATTATTTAAATATTTTGGTTTTAATCGTAGAGATGCATATGCAGCTTCAATTAATATGTCAGTTATGAGAGAAACTACACAGTTTATATCGTTTATATTTACTATTTTACCTAATTTCATCATTGCCTCATTTATCCTAGACACATTGATTGCCTGCTCATATTTTTGCCAATTGGCTCTTTTTTCTTGAAAATACCATGTAGAATTATTTTCATGTAATAAACTTTCTGTTTCCAGACTAATGTCGAATGAGATTGCGTGATGGTCTGTGATTTGCGAAAGATTTAACGTTTTCCATCCATTAACAAGTACATGAGCATGACTATTAGTAATAGTAAGGTCTATTATACTTAATCCTCGACATGTTTTGTTTCGATTGTTATGTATGAGCATATTGTGAAAATCAATTATAGGTTGAAGTCTTCTACCGTTTTGATTAATAATATTATCAAACCACATCTGACTTCGAGCGTTAAAATCTCCAGCTAAAATCAATGGATTTGTGTTAAAATTTTTAATTAATTTATCAAGGAATTGAACATGACAGGTTTCCATTTTATTAGGGTGTATATAAATATTTGAAAGAATAATTTGCCGTTTAGTAGTTTGTACTGATATAGTGGTTGCAAATGAATTTGAAAACTCTTTAATTAATTTACATGATAAGAAAGGGTTTGTAACGATTATTGCGGTATATATTGGAACTCCCGGTAAATTTGCATAATATATTTTTGAACGCATATTAAAGATTACTTCATTATTTATACTATATGGTTCTTGAACTAAAATCATATCATATTTTTCTTTAGAAATAAATTCCCTTATTTCATTATTAACCAAATTGCTTTTCCGCGTGTTTTGTTGTAGAATTTTTAATTTGAACATTGACCAAAAAAAAAAAAAAAAGTCTATTCTAATCCAAAGTAACAATATCATGATCTAAATCTGCATAACATGTTCTTTGTATCTCATATTTCATTTGTTGAAGGAACACAGGACATAATTTGTCATTAGAACGATGATTATTGCTATTCCTATATTTAGGATGTGTAGAGCAATTTATGCACTTGGGCAAGGATTGACAGTTAACATGTTGGTCATTGTCTCCGCAATTTTTACATTTTATGATGTTACATGAATTTTTACTATGACCATAACTAAAACAGTTTTGACATTGACGTACAAGCACCTTATCCTTCATATATATAACCTGTATGTCTGTATATATACGTTGTAATTTCTTCATAATTTGGTATGTAGCCGGGGAAATGCGGAGAACAACATCCTGTACATCAGTATTTGATCTCATAGCGAACAGAACCTTTATCTTCTTCTCTCGACCTTCTAACTCTGGGTTCATTTTGCATAAAATCGAAGGCAATTCCTTAATATCTGTAGATTTAGTAATTGACTTAAGAACAATTGTAGGATCTAGTGGTTTTGGTGCATAAATTAATGCTTTTTGATTTACCTCATCAATCTTTTTAAACTCTTCAATCAATGTATTCAAATCTTCACCTGAATCAACTTTAAGTATTACGCCAGATTTTGATTTTATTATTTTATTTATTTTGACTTTAGATCTATCATTTCTCATCTTTTTAATACCATTATTTACTTCGCCTAATACTTCAGCCGGGGAAACATTTAACTTGGATTTAAATATTATTGTTTTATCCGTTACGTTTTGATTTTGCATAACTATTTTATCGTCTTCACTAGTAACTCTCGTAGCTTGAGCATATGACCTATTATAAAATTGACTTGAAGGAGATATTTTCTTTATTGATTCGTCCAGATTTCCAAGTCTATCACAAATAGAGCCATTGATTACAGCGATATCTCCCATTGTATCCATCAATATATTCAATTGCTTTAGCAAACCCTGTACAATTGTAAGATCATTTTGATTTATGCTTTTATTTGTAGATGAGTACTTTGATTTTAATGTGTCAGCAATTTGTTCCAAAATGATCTTATGCTGAATCCTACATTCCTCAGTACGTTTTTCAATTTTATCGACCATATTGTTCTAACAAGCGGCAAGCGGTCGCGCCGCGCCGTCTGCTGATATGCAAATCAGCTGTATATAAAATGTTTAAGTATACTTAAGAGTTAGTTATTATATGTATAATAATATAAAAAAGTAAGGTATAAAAGATTTTAAATTTCAAAAACAACTCTAAAAACAAATTAGAAGTAATATTTACCGGAATTCGCGGAGCGCTGCAAAAACACGTCCGCCCGACGATAAATATGCAAATTAATATCGGTTGTGAAAAAAAATATATATATTTTATATATAAAAAAGAGATTAGATTGCCTGCTTGAATTTAGATCATGTTGAGGATTATGGTAATGCAGTCGTGGTTAACAATCTTGAAATAATAATAATAATAATAATATTGAAGATCAGAGATTTCTTTATTTGAGCTGAGGAATATATAAAATAACATAATTTGATAAAAGTAATGTCTGGCTTAAGGCGAGTAGAATAAGGAAAACAAAAGGTTATTTACATAATGTACAAAGGTTTTGAGCCGGCCATTGGGATAAAACAACAACGAGTTTAATAGGGGAAGAATGACCTCTGGCGGTTGATTTAGCAGAGTATTTGAATCTATGAAATTATAATTTAAAATAAAATAATATTTTATATAACATATATATTTATCATTAATATATACTCTGAATGAATGTTTGAAACTATCTTAAAATCAAAAATATCTATCCATATTAATTTACAATGAACATAAATGAGGTTTAAATATATGATCAGTATTCTCTCAGGGTATCAATTCTAACCAACACCTAGCAACAAATTACAATTAACAACGAGAGATGAGTAATAAGGATCAAATTAGGATATTAATACTTTAGAGGGATCTAATAAAATCCAAGCTGATTAGTTAAATTAGGTCTTAATCCTGACCCTGTTTGATTTTACCTTTCCTTTATGTCCTTTGTCAGATACCGCGCTGAAACATAATTGAATCATTTAATTAGATTCAAAGATGTCTCTATAAGCCTCAATTGAACTACACTGACGTTATTCTAAGCCTATTGACACTCTTTTGGTTTAATGTTTAAAGACATGTTTATCATCTTAATGGTAAATATACCTTGTGAATTATAAACGTTTATGTTATTAATATACTTATTATAACGCTAGGGAACACGAAAATTATATTGACTAGTTTAAATATTGGTTCAATATTAGAGCTGGGTTATGAATTGCATGATGAGAGTAAGGTATATGACAAGCCTTTTAAGGTGTATCTGAAGGCTTTGAGTGTTTTTCACGCCGTGATGTTTCATGGGCCAAATAGCAAAATATATATATTAAACTCATTATCTATTTCGAAAAAGAAAAGATAAACAATATTATGGTAAAGGGTTTCTTTTAAATTTGATTTTCTCAAGATTTAGCGCATATTTTCTGCTCTTCGACGGGATATACCTTTATATACAATATCAAGATGAATCTTGTACAGTAATAATACCTTATAATTGTTTATCTTTTCTTTTTTGAATAATTTCTCTCTATAGGTGACTATTGTTCACATAATTATCCAATCATTGATCTATTTTAGATTTTATTAAATCTATCATCAAAATTTCTCTATATATTTCCCAAATATATATCCGAAATTGTCATACGATATATTACAAAGGAGATTCACCTTTTCCCCAAATAAGAGCATTTATTAAGGAAACCGCGATATTTTGACATTTCGCTCTATTTAGCGGACATATATTAATCTGAGTGGAATGACGATATTTATCGGTAATTCTGTATTGTTACATAAGCTATATAATGTAAATAATAATAGAGAGAGGTACTTAATATTTTTTTACCCATGAATAATATATTGATTCATTAATAGTAAACACATTGTAAATATGTGACAAATAACTATTCCGTGAGAAAAGAAAAGGTAAAATAGATAGCATGCTTTGGGAAACAACTATAGATACCTAACCTAAATATTCCTCAGAGAATTTCTACATTATTCAATACCGAGATAGAATATTCCAGAAAGAATTTTACTACAATACCTTCGAGCGCTCTCTCAAGGAAACCTGTCAATCCTTAAATCCACTCAAGAAGGATTTTTGAATAGCGTAGTTGTGAGACACGCACACCTATTCTGTGGTTTATCTTTTCTTTCTGATATAATATTACTTAAAAGAAAAATAAATAAATCAATTTTAATATGTAATGCGTCCTCTATATATATAGGAAGTGAAAACATAAGGCACGAATGTTTCTTTTACACATAAAACAAACTTCTAATGTCCTTGCTTTCATGAAACATATATTAAGGAGGACTTGGATTATCAGTGGTGAACCTTCCCAGCTGTTTCGCCAATTTAATCTACCGCTTCTTAAAGCTCTAATACTGTATTGTGCAATTCTGCTTATATGCTGCACTGAAGAATGGAATCTCAGAAATGGTATTTAAGAAAACTATGGACATGAACTCCCAGGAGAGTAGAATTATATATACAAATATTTGCATTAAGCAATGCTCTTCCGTAAACAATAAGGATACAGTAAAGCACATATGTTTAATGAACAAAGCCCTACCTAATTGTTTTTTCGCAGAAAGGATAGTAGACGTTTGTTCAATTGTTCTACTGAGGGTGGGCCACATGGTCTCTCCATATCTCCCTCCTTCAGTGCCTTCCTCTACTGAGGCTGGGCCACATGGTCTCTCCATACTTCTTCCGCCATCCTCTTCATCTCCTCTTGTCGTCCAGTCCATTGTTTTAGATCGTCTGTGTATCCCTGTCTTCTCCTTCCCCTCGATCTCTTCCCTCTGTCAGTTATGTCTCTCCTGCTGATCCGCGCATCACATGTCTAGAAAACGTCAGTTTTTGTTATTTTGTGAACTTTATCAGCTGGCGTTCTTTACCCATACGATCAAGGACATGATTATTTGTTACCGTAACTTTCAAGAAGACTCCCTTTCTGAATAAATTTGTGTTGTGTATATATATTATTATACTTATAAGTATGACAAGATTATATATAATATGGTTGTCAATGTGCTGATTAATTACTCTATATAAGTATGAAATGTAAATATAATAAAATATAAAACATATTTTATAATATATATTGTTGTATCATGACCAACACGCCATAAGCGGTATGGTATTGGATACGATAAATCAAAATGGTCAATTTGAGATCAATAACAGAAAAATACAATTTCCCAATAAGCGATACAATAATATATGAAGAACATTATATATATTATTTTACTTCAGTTATAATATAAAATAGTTTTATGTATCTAAAAATAAATTTTAATTAATATCCAAATTCAAAATTCAAAGCGAAATTGTTTATTAATTAATTCGCAATCACAAATTTTATGATTACGAATTTCTCATTTTCTTATTTGAAAGAGGCACACATTCTATATAATAAAATACTGGAAACATATATATTCTATTGTGAATGTCTATATTAAACGCCGTACCATTTATTTTAGTGTTTCCGTTGAGAAAAAAAGCCAGCACAATCAATCTCAAATTTTTCCACTGACAAAATTATTCATTCCAGTGTCCCCAAAGGAAATAAAGTTTTACTCTCCGTCAATATTTTTCATTCTGCTCCTAGGGTATTTCTATTTGACAAATAGATTTCTATAACTGAAATTGTAGAGGTTTTTTTATAATTACTTCATGTATTAATATATAATTTTGTCATATATCTTCATATTTTTACATTATTTATTATAGTTTTCTATTTTGATCTTTAATTTTAATATATTAAAAGAATATATTTGTTATAAATAAAGATGAATGAAAATGAGATTTCCTTATTTGAGCTAAGGAATATATATGAAAAACATAATTTGATTGAAGTAATGCCTTGCTTAAGGCGAGTAGAATAAGGAAAACAAAATATTATTTACATAATGTACAAAGGTTTTGAGCCAGCCATTGGGATAAAACAACAACGAGTTTTTATAGGGGAAGAGTGACCTCTGGCGGTCGATTTAGCAGAGTATTTGAATCTATGAAATTATAATTTAAAAAATAAAATAATATTTTTATATAACATATATATATATCTTTATTTAAATTTCTATAGGTTGTAAAATGATTGACAAAAATATTTAAAAAGCGAAACAAAAGACCACAACATTTTATAAAGGCGGTTGCGTTTCTCTGTTGTAAAATTCATAGTTTTTGATCAAAGAGAAACCATCATCAAGCCCAAAACCTTGGTGAAAACTTACCGAATTACAATAAATAAATGACTTTATGTTTGATTGTTATATTTTTATTAATATTTATATATTGATATATGTTAGCGATTATTTATATATACTGAAGAATATATATTACCCTTTATAATTATATAATAGAATATTAAAGTAGAAAGTGTAGAATAAAGGAGAAAATCGCGTGAATGACATATCTAAATCATGCTTTATCCATATTTCCTTTTGAGGTCTCTACTAAGGGTGGGCCACATGGTCTCTCCATATCTCCCTCTTTCAGTGCCTTTCTCTACTGAAGGTGGGTCACATGGTGTCTCCATATCACCCTTCTTCAGTGCCTTTCTCTACTGAGGGTGGGCTGCATGGTCTCTCCATATGTCCCTCCTTCAATGCCTTTCTCTACTGAGGGTGGGCCACATGGTGTCTCCATATCTTCCTTCTTCAGAGCCTTTCTCTACTGAGGGTGGGCTGCATGGCCTCTCCATATCTCCCTCTTTCAGAGCCTTTCACTACTGAGGATGGGCCACATGGTGTCTCCATATCACACTTCTTCAGAGCCTTTCTCTACTAAGGGTGGCCACATGGTGTCTCCATATCACACTTCTTCAGAGCCTTTCTCTACTAAGGGTGGCCACATGGTGTCTCCACATCTCCCTCTTTCAGTGCCTTTCTCTACTGAAAGTGGGCCAGATGGTGTCTCCATATCACCCTTCTTCAGTGCTTTCCTCTACTGAGGGTGGACCACATGGTGTCTCCATATCTCCCTCCTTCGGTGCCTTTCTCTACTGAATGTGGGCCTCATGGTCTCTTCATACTTCCTCCACCATACTCTTCATCTCCTCGTGTCGTCCAGTCCATTGTTTCAGATTGTCTGTGTATCCCCGTCGTCTCCTTCCCTTCGATTTGCGTGATATTGAATTCGGGTATTTAGTAGATTGCTTATAGAAAGAGTTAAGTTGTGACAATAACAATAATTTAGCACACACACACCCCTCCTTGTGTGTGAAAATCAAGTTTTGAACAACGATGAAAACTTTTCTAATAAAATATTTCTAAGGACATATATTCAAATACATAACTTTTAAATAACAAACCTTTTACAAAAATACACATTGTTTATTTATAATATTAATCAACGTTAAATATACCAATTCTGAGTAACTTTCACGTTCTTGAATAAAAAAGATGATGTAACTATTATTTAATAGTTCTTCACATAAAAGACACTTCCTCCAGTAAATCTTTTTATTATCTCGGCGTTTCGACAAAAATCTTTTGTCCTCGTCAGGAGCGTCAATAAAAGAATTTGCTGGCCGAAGTGTCTTTTATTTGAAGAACTATGAATGCTGTCAGGCAGCCTCTATCTTTACCATATTTAATAGGGTCGTTCACATTTTATATATAAGAAGAAGCTGAAAATATTTGAAAGAGAATATATACAATTCCTTTGATAACAGTTATGGTGGTTTAACAAAACATCAGTCAACAATAAAGTTAATATCAAGCATTATTTAGAAGCTGAGAGGGATTTAGCCTGAGGGTTAGACGCATTGATTGTATCAAAGAAATGCATCAATTTGAAACGTGAATTTGATCGTTTATTTCAAATATATTTACCTACTTTATAAATAAATAAGTTGAAATTGGTCGATGTGACATTATAAAATTTGAATTGAGGTTTGAGGAGTTCCCGCTTTCGATTGATAGTTTGGAAAGAGAATAATTTATTGTAAGAAAATGTTTATATCCCCCCCCCCCGTGTGGTAATCTTTTAACTATAAAATATATCAATGATGAATTTGTATCACTCTATAGAAAATATTTAGACTGTATTCATCACTTTTATCAGACATTTCATCTAGCTCGATGTACTATAATTAGTAAATTATAAATAGTGCGTGTAATAGCAATATATATTAACACAAAGCAATAACGAGCCATATATATATATATAATGAAAGAATTAAACACGAATGTTTCTTTTATATACAATACAAACTTCTACTGTCCTTAATGCGATGAAAAAAACATATTGGGAGGAGTTGGCTACCGGCCCCAGACACTGATGAGCCTAGAATTCCCAATATATATTTTCATCGCAGTAAGGATAGTAGAAGTTTGTATTGCGTGTAAAGAATCATTCGTGCTCAAATTCTTTCATTTTATAGTAATATATATTCTGAAAATAGAGCAATTCATTAATGAATCTTTAATTAAAAAGGCATATATTGGATCAAAATATCATTTATTTTACCAATATTTCAGTTGGCTGAACGCCAACCTTTATCAAGGTTTTATAACATATTAGTGGCGTTCAGCCAATTGAAATATTGGTAAAATATATTATATTTTGATCCAATATATGCCTTTTTAATTAAAGTAATATATATAATAAGCGTAATGGTAATAGTAATATATATTAATTCATATTTATAGTAAAACTTTCTAATGTTTGTAATAACTATGAATAGTAATAGCAAAATAGTAACCATAAAGTAATATATAGTGATAGTGACTAATATAAATAATAATAGTAAAAAATAATATAGTAATAACTAATATTGAGGTATATATGTCCTAAGACAGGAGGGTGCCTTCCTAATCAATAGCCTCAAAGATGACCGATACAGAACCATACATAACAAGATTGTTTGTTTGTTTTCCTCTCTTCAAATGGGCCACATATATAGTACATTTTATTTATTTGGCCCCTACTATAAGTCGTTATTAAATGTCTATATATTGGACATCAGAATGTGTCTTGTGTAAAATAATCTAGATTTCTATAAATAATAATGGTGTTCTGTGGTCGAGTGGTATGAACCGCCAATTTCTGAGAGCCACGATCTAGGATCAAATCCCGCTTTGGTAACCTTTATTTGCGAATAAAAATATTGCTCAAATAGCCCAGGATTCTTGAAAATAGCCAATCCTATCAGTGAATGTAGTAAACAAGTAACTAGATGAAACTCTGATAAATTTGTAGGTACAAAAGTAGAACATCTCTCTACAGGTGAAGAAATGTGGTGCACCTAATGCAAAGCCCAGGATTCTTGAAAATATCCAATCCTATCAGTGAATGTATTAAACAAGTAACTAGATGAAACTCTGATAAATTTGTAGGTACAAAAGTAGAACATCTCTCTACAGGTGAAGAAATGTGGTGCACCTAATGCAAAGCCCAGGATTCTTGAAAATAGCCAATCCTATCAGTGAATGTAGTAAACAAGTAACTAGATGAAACTCTGATAAATTTGTAGGTACAAAAGTAGAACATCTCTCTACAGGTGAAGAAATGTGGTGCACCTAATGCAAAGCCCAGGATTCTTGAAAATAGCCAATCCTATCAGTGAATGTATTAAACAGGTAACTAGATGAAACTCTGATATATTTGTAGGTACAAAAGTAGAACATCTCTATACAGGTGAAGAAATGTGGTGCACCTAATGCAAAGCCCAGGATTCTTGAAAATATCCAATCCTATCAGTGAATGTAGTAAACAAGTAACTAGATGAAACTCTGATAAATTTGTAGGTACAAAAGTAGAACATCTCTCTACAGGTGAAGAAATGTGGTGCACCTAATGCAAAGCCCAGGATTCTTGAAATATATCCAATCCTATCAGTGAATGTAGTAAACAAGTAACTAGATGAAACTCTGATAAATTTGTAGGTACAAAAGTAGAACATCTCTCTACAGGTGAAGAAATGTGGTGCACCTAATGCAAAGCCCAGGATTCTTGAAAATATCCAATCCTATCAGTGAATGTAGTAAACAAGTAACTAGATGAAACTCTGATAAATTTGTAGGTACAAAAGTAGAACATCTCTCTACAGGTGAAGAAATGTGGTGCACCTAATGCAAAGCCCAGGATTCTTGAAAATATCGAATCCTTTCAGTGAATGTAGTAAACAAGTAACTAGATGAAACTCTGATAAATTTGTAGGTACAAAAGTAGAACATCTCTCTACAGGTGAAGAAATGTGGTGCACCTAATGCAAAGCCCAGGATTCTTGAAAATATCCAATCCTATCAGTGAATGTAGTAAACAAGTAACTAGATGAAACTCTGATAAATTTGTAGGTACAAAAGTAGAACATCTCTCTACATGTGAAGAAATGTGGTGCACCTAATGCAAAGCCCAGGATTCTTGAAAATATCCAATCCTATCAGTGAATGTAGTAAACAAGTAACTAGATGAAACTCTGATAAATTTGTAGGTACAAAAGTAGAACATCTCTCTACAGGTGAAGAAATGTGGTGCACCTAATGCAAAGCCCAGGATTCTTGAAAATATCCAATCCTATCAGTGAATGTAGTAAACAAGTAACTAGATGAAACTCTGATAAATTTGTAGGTACAAAAGTAGAACATCTCTCTACAGGTGAAGAAATGTGGTGCACCTAATGCAAAGCCCAGGATTCTTGAAAATATCCAATCCTATCAGTGAATGTAGTAAACAAGTAACTAGATGAAACTCTGATAAATTTGTAGGTACAAAAGTAGAATATCTCTCTACAGGTGAAGAAATGTGGTGCACCTAATGCAAAGCCCAGGATTCTTGAAAATATCCAATCCTATCAGTGAATGTAGTAAACAAGTAACTAGATGAAACTCTGATAAATTTGTAGGTAAAAAAGTAGAACATCTCTCTACAGGTGAAGAAATGTGGTGCACCTAATGCAAAGCCCAGGATTCTTGAAAATATCCAATCCTATCAGTGAATGTAGTAAACAAGTAACTAGATGAAACTCTGATAAATTTGTAGGTACAAAAGTAGAACATCTCTCTACAGGTGAAGAAATGTGGTGCACCTAATGCAAAGCCCAGGATTCTTGAAAATATCCAATCCTATCAGTGAATGTAGTAAACAAGTAACTAGATGAAACTCTGATAAATTTGTAGGTACAAAAGTAGAACATCTCTCTACAGGTGAAGAAATGTGGTGCACCTAATGCAAAGCCCAGGATTCTTGAAAATATCGAATCCTTTCAGTGAATGTAGTAAACAAGTAACTAGATGAAACTCTGATAAATTTGTAGGTACAAAAGTAGAACCTCTCACTACAGGTGAAGAAATGTGGTGCACCTAATGCAAAGCCCAGGATTCTTGAAAATATCCAATCCTATCAGTGAATGTAGTAAACAAGTAACTAGATGAAACTCTGATAAATTTGTAGGTACAAAAGTAGAACATCTCTCTACATGTGAAGAAATGTGGTGCACCTAATGCAAAGCCCAGGATTCTTGAAAATATCCAATCCTATCAGTGAATGTAGTAAACAAGTAACTAGATGAAACTCTGATAAATTTGTAGGTACAAAAGTAGAACATCTCTCTACAGGTGAAGAAATGTGGTGCACCTAATGCAAAGCCCAGGATTCTTGAAAATATCCAATCCTATCAGTGAATGTAGTAAACAAGTAACTAGATGAAACTCTGATAAATTTGTAGGTACAAAAGTAGATCATCTCTCTACAGGTGAAGAAATGTGGTGCACCTAATGCAAAGCCCAGGATTCTTGAAAATATCCAATCCTATCAGTGAATGTAGTAAACAAGTAACTAGATGAAACTCTGATAAATTTGTAGGTACAAAAGTAGAACATCTCTCTACAGGTGAAGAAATGTGGTGCACCTAATGCAAAGCCCAGGATTCTTGAAAATATCCAATCCTATCAGTGAATGTAGTAAACAAGTAACTAGATGAAATTCTGATAAATTTGTAGGTAGAAATGTAGAACATCTCTCTACAGGTGAAGAAATGTGGTGCACCTAATGCAAAGCCCAGGATCCTTGAAAATATCCAATCCTATCAGTGAATGTAGTAAACAAGTAACTAGATGAAACTCTGATAAATTTGTAGGTACAAAAGTAGAACATCTCTCTACAGGTGAAGAAATGTGGTGCACCTAATGCAAAGCCCAGGATTCTTGAAAATATCCAATCCTATCAGAGAATATAGTAAACAAGTAACTAGATGAAACTCTGATAAATTTGTAGGTACAAAAGTAGAACATCTCTCTACAGGTGAAGAAATGTGGTGCACCTAATGCAAAGCCCAGGATTCTTGAAAATATCCAATCCTATCAGAGAATATAGTAAACAAGTAACTAGATGAAACTCTGATAAATTTGTAGGTACAAAAGTAGAACATCTCTCTACAGTTGAAGAAATGTGGTGCACCTAATGCAAAATCTAACGACAATTACTATTCAACATTAATATCATGGTCTATACTATTTATACTTATAGGGATATTAAAATAATTCAATAAGTTTCATTATTTTAATCAAGAAGTTCTTAATATTCCGAATAATTTCAATCTTTAACAATTTCGGTAAAATAATATTTATAGAAATTATTTATATATGAGAATATTTAAAACCTTTTAATTAAAATTAATTGAATTATGAAAATATATTTTAAAAACAAAATTTAATTAAAATATTCTATTTGTGTCAATATTCATTAATGAATAAATAAAACTAAACAGTAAATGATGATATATATATATATATATTAGAAAAATAAAACAAATAAATCCAAATTATTTACACTTTTAAGTCAATAGTCAAAAGTTATTCTAATTATCACTGAAATTAAAAAAAAAACTTTTTCAAACTCTAATTCTATTTTCAATTATCTTAATTATCAAAAAGGTATTTTGAAAATATTTAAAGGAAACAGACCTTCATCTTAAGATAGTTATTAGTTTATATTTGTTTTTAATATTAGAAAGTTTTAAATATTTGGGGAAAAGAAAGCTCTTAAATTAATTTGCTACCTCCAAATTTCATAAGTTGTTGTTACAACAGTTTAAGGAACTTGCTTCTTTTACTTTAATATTGATTAATAATTAATTGCTTCTGGCCTGAATGTAAGCAATTTGGGGTGTTGTTGTTATTGAATGGATATTGAAAAATTGATATGGTGATTTATGAAATCATGCCAACAGAATAACTTTTCTTTGTTAATAATAAAATGAGATTGGAATATTGACGGTCAATTAAACATTTAAATTTTAGTTTTAAAATTATATTTATTAAAATCCGTTTAAAATTTAGAGATTTTTCCATATATATTACATATTGATTTGAATTTATTCGTGGTTTTATTGTTTTTTATTGTTCATTTTACATTGTTATATTATTTGTGGTCAAATTTCACATTGCAAATGTATAGAGTCTCCTTTAAGACACCGCAAAAATGTATTATCCTTGTTTTTTCCTTAAAATGACCTTTTCTTTATAGAAGGATAGTATATATCACAGATAAGGTTATCCTTTTATCATTATAAAAGGTTTGCCCAAAAAATGGTGTGGTAATTCTTTTAGATAATTCACTCATTAATAAATTGTGGCATCTATATTTATTTGTGAGCGGATAGATTGAAAATATAAATTTATATATTTATATATATAATAAAAGGCATATATTGATTTAATAAAATATTTATTTTGCCAATATTTCGGCTGGCTGAACGCCAATCTTTATCGAGGCATTACATTTTTGTATACACAAACTCAGCGCCACATAGTGTTATAATATCACAGTTGAAATCATTTAAAATACAAAGTAGGTGGGGGAAATTTGTGCATGAAAATATATATAAAATTACAAACAGAATAAGTTAAATATCTTAAAATATTAAAGGAAAAATAATGAGTAATGCCTCGATAAAGGTTGGCGTTCAGCCAGCCGAAATATTGGCAAAATAAATATTTTATTAAATCCAATATATGCCTTTTATTATCTAATGAATTAAGTATGGATTGCTCTATTTTCAAAAAATATATATATTTCTATATATATATATATATATATATATATATATATATATATATATATATATAATATAGTTCATATAATAAAATGTATACATTGAATAGAAAATATTTATTTTTAAATATTTCTATTGGCTGTATATGCGATCTTGTTTGTCTAGATAAAACAACCTATTTATTTTGAACTGATAATTTCGGTGCCATTATTTATACAAAAGAATTATAATTAAAATTCGCGTAACAGCCAACCGAACCAGAGGAGAATAATTATTATCGGATGCAATATATGAATATTTTATCAATATATTTATTTATAGATTGCCCTATTTTAAAATATAATAGGAGCAGACATCCAAAAAAAGGTCCATCATTTAGTAACTAACTTTGTAAAACTCTATAATGAGATTCTAAAATAAATACACTTCTATATGACAATTACCTATTTACAGAGACCATTTGTATCTTTATTGATGAATTATATATAATGATAGTTTTACTTTACAATGAAACCTTCCATGAAATACTCTTCTGAAGAGAAATGAACATCTTAAGAGAAAAATATTGTCAAATCAGTAATAACTAATGTTCATCTAATTTTATCGTTGACGATCGGCCACCTCTAGGAGACACTAGAAGTTTCCGACGGCCTCTCTTTTAAAGTGTATCTGAATTTTATATAAATATTGAGTTAATCGATGTGTAAATTATCCAATTTCATATATTTCTCAGTATTGTAGTTAGAATAAAAGCGGATTTAGTATTTTAAATGATTAAGCTTCACCCCTCGAATTTTACAAAGTTCAAAGAGTATGATATATTTGACCAAAGAAAATATTATCTTGAAAGTAAAAAAACTTTAACAATTTATATATATGATGAGTGTCTACTAGAGTAACATAAAGATTGGCTTTACTTGATTTTATTTAATGTCAAAGAAGAGACCACTTTCAAGGAAGGCTAGGGTTGCTAAAAATGTAAAGACAAAGGTTTTCAGATTTATATTCCTTTCAAAGTAACAAGCCGAATCTGTACACATTATTCTTTTATTTATTGATGGGAGATATATCTATTAATACTGTCAGTCATATAGCTTGAAAATATAAATAGGATAACTAAAATACTCTGATTTATTGTTATTTATCACAAAAGGATTGTGAATTGTTGATTACCTATTATTACCTCTCTCTCTCTCTTTCTCTCTATTTATATACACCAATAGCTCTCTTTGCGTCGTTTCGTTTTGCGTTTTTTTTAGAAGTTGCGTCGCTGCTTAATTTTTACTGATTTTCACTGAGCGTCGTTAGATTTTCGAAGTTGCGTTGTTTTGGATTCGAGTCTTTAATTTTTTTTTTAAATTCCTCTCCCAAAAAATGGCAACACCTTTGTTTTTGATTGCGCCATGCCATCAAAATTTTATTTTCACTTTGCGTCGTTTCAATTTGCGTTGTGTTTTTTTTTTTTGGAACGTAACCCCGACGCAAAGCGAGGTATGGGTGTATATATATATTATATAATATATATTAGATACATTACTTATTTTTATATATTATGTACCTAATGATACTTTTGCTATTGTTTTATTTAATCATATTCTATGTCACTCTCTTCCGAATAAAATTAGAATATTCAATAAAATATATTGTTGGTTAGAAATCCTGATTATTTGACGGTTTCAATTCGTACATTCTAATCATCTAAAAATACAGAATTCAAATTTTAATTATAGAATTAACAATGTATATTATATATTATGTTTCACTTTAAAAGTGAAAATAAATAGTATTTTTGAAAATTATTAAATATATATTCACAGACCTCTTTATAGGAATAACGCTCAGTATATCAGAAAGAAGGAAAATATGAAAATAAAAAGATGAAGGAACAAAGAAGCTAAATTTTAAATTCATATCAACGATCGAGGAGGGTTGATAAGACCAATCTTCAAATAACCAATCTTGACACGAAAGGAAAATCCAATAGATATTCCCTCTCCTTTAACGAATTTAGAGTTTAATATCGAAATAGGCAGCATAGTTATAATAATATTCTTATAAAGTTTTTGATTAGATGAGACATCGCTGATTTATCTATGAGGGGTATCTATTTACGTAAAACTAAATTTGATAATAAATTTCTGAAATTATGCTTCACGGGTTAGCATTTTCATATCAGTATTCCCTATATATTTATAATACAATGTCTGGATTATGTTATATATCTATTAACCGTTATCATCATCATCTTATGAATCCTTTATCATATTTGCATCAATATCCCGTATATTAATCTAAAATCAATAGGTATTCAAGTTATTCGTTTATATAAGATTTTATATTATATACGCTATAACCCTATGATTTTCTTAGTATAAGTTTGAGCATTCTTTTAACATGTTTTTCTAAATAAAGTTGAATGCAATATAATTCTTTAAATATTTATATATATCTTATTAATATTATTCAATCACATATTTTTATATAAATATGAATAATTATATTTGAATATGCATATTAAAAGGTATAGATTAGATTTTTTTCTATTGCATACTCTGGTTTTAGAAACAATGTCAGCCTTTCAAATATATATTAGAACTGTATTTATCGTTAAAATATATATTAGATATTTTTAATTTAAAGGCTAATTATAGATATCAATCCGATATTTAGATTAAATTCTAACTATATAATTATTTGATGAATATCATATTTTCAACAGTTCGGATTTTTTTTACTGTATTAAACATGACTGTGAGGTAATTTATGTTTTTAATTATGTATAAAAATGTTTAAATGTGAAAATGCATATGCATAATATCAATGTTATTTCCGCCTGAAATATCTATGTAATTAGAATCACCAATAGAGGCTGGAGATATATTTACCAATTTCCAGCCAGTTCCCAATATCCCCCTAATTCCACGGTAAATTGGAAATTTGTTCCACTGAAATCAAAATTGTTTGCTATATATCCTGGTGTTATAACTCATCTAATTATTTATGCATATTAATATCGAAATATGAATTTTTAATTGCTCGTTTGTAAAAAATAAATATTGCCACATGATATTAACTTTTTATAGTGATTTAAAATAATTATTTAATGCATTGATTTTATCTGGAAATCCGATGAAATCTTAGACGTTGCGTGTATTAAGCCTTACTGAAAAACGATAACTAATTTATATTAAAAATGGTATACCTGGATCTGTATAATAAATAAGAAATTCCTTTTCTACCTCTCTCTCTATCTATCTCGATAATTGATTTTCTTTCACACGTCAAAATACGCTTATTTTCATGTAATTATGTTCAATTTTTTTCGCCTTTTAACTCAAATAATTATTTTATTTTAAAATATTCAAACAATTCTCTATATTAAGAAAAAGGCATCTCCTTATCGTGCAATTGAAAGTTGCTAATGGCTTGCGCCATCTATCGGAATAAATATCAACTATTCTCGTTGATTTTTAATTATTCCAGAATTGGCCAAATACCCATTCTTGATTAATCAAGAAAAGCTAACCACGGACGCGTTTCGGACTGTTGGCCCTCATCAGCGTGGTGCAAGCTGTACCTCAACGACCAAAAAAATTGGTGATTAAGGCATCTTGAAAAATCATTAAACGGGTAGTTAAGGCCAGAATTGCGTGAGAACGCTACACAATGTGAAAAATAGTACAAATGTAATATTGTACTGGTATAAGGTGCATAAATTAAGAAAAAGGCATCTCCTTATCGTGCAACTGAAAGTTGCTAATGACTTAGGCAATATATATTTTGTATTTTAACATTTAACTTAAAGTATAAATATTTTTATAAATATTTATATTTTGTGTTCTTAATTTAGATAATATAGCTGTATATTTAATCACTTTAGTTTTATTCCCTTATAACTACCTTGTAAGAAATGAATATTTGTAAATCATCTTTACTCTTTGTTTTCTAAGTATATACAAGAGGTCAACGATTTCAACAATAAAACATTTCACAACTATATATATGTTATGTAAAAATATTATTTTCTTTCAAATATATTTCATAGATTAAATTACTCTGTTAAATCGACCGCCAGTGGTCGCGTTTTTCCTTTATATAACCCATTATTGTTGCTTCCTGATGGCCTGCTAAAACCTTTGTAATTATGTAAATAATATTTTGTTTTTTCCTTGTTCTACTCGCCTTAAGACAGGCAGTACCTTTCTCAAATTATGTTTATATATTTTTTAATAAGCTAAATTGAAGCAATAATGATCTGAACTATGTTTTTAGTATTATTGCCACGACTGCAGTCTCACATGTTCATGGATTCCGGGATCAAGCAAATGATCAATAATTCTATATAACATCCTATGAAATAAACAGAAAATATTTTTATTTCCTAATATATATGTATGTTATATTAAAATATTACTTTATTTAAAATTATATTTCATAGATTCAAACACTGTTAAATCGACCGCCAGAGGTCACGCTTCCCCTATAAAAACTCGTTGTTGTTGTTTCCCGATGGCCGGCTCAAACCTTTTTTACATTATGTAAATAAGATTTTCATGTTTTTATTCTTACGCCTTAAGCCAGGTAGTATTTTTACCAAATTATGTTTTCTATATTCCCTCAGCTCAATTAAAGCTATTTTGATAACTAATTTTATTTAATTATTGCCACGACTGCTCAACAATATTCGCTATTCTCAAAATAATCAACATCAAGTAATATTTATATATAAATATAATATATATTTATAAAACAACAGAAATATATTTTTTTATATAACATATATTATATTTATATAAGTATATAATATTGATATGTTCAAATTTTCATGTTTGTAATAAAAAAATAAAGTAGGAATATATTAAGGTAGGCTTATTCAAAATATCATAAAATTAGACAATATAAGCAATAAATAGCGCGTTGACAAATTTCATTTGTTACATGAATATTTATATATAAACGTATTGTCTTCTAACCTATTTATTTAGAATATATATCAACATAATCACATATTCGTCTATTCGAAAATATATTATATTATCCAGGTTTTTCAATAATATTTATTGTCGAATATGCAAATGGAATTAGAGATTGACTCTCTATATAATATATATTTAGAATTTACAATGGAAACGCTATATTTTTATTTTCTTTATGATATATAAATATTTTGGAGATGCTTTCAATATTTTTATCAAGAATTCATCTTAACGGTAGCTTATATGAACAGAACAACATGATGCGAAATTAAAGGCGGGTTGTGGCTTTGTCACTGTAACGAGTCGGTTAATTTGCGGAGCTGTTCAATAGATAGCGCTTGGTTTTAAAATGTATTTTGATGATAGAGATGTATTTTGTTTTAAGTAAATCACATCTTTCATCTCTCCTTCTTCCCTCTGGAAAAATATACATATGTATATATAATCTATATATTTTTTTTTGGAGAAATAGAGTAATCCATATTCAATTCATTAGATAATAAAAAGGTATATATTGGGTTTAATAAAAAATATATTTTTGCCAATATTCCGGGTGGCTGAACGCCAACCTTTATCGAGGCATTAAATTTTTGTATACAAATACTCAGCGCCGCAGGGTGTTGGGTTTGCAGGCGCTGAGTTTGTGTATACAAAAATGTAATGCCTCTATAAAGTTGGCGTTCAGCCAGCCGAATTTTTTTATTGCCAGCAAAATAATTTTTCTATTGAATCAAATATATGCCCTTTTATTATCTAAATAATCTATAAATGTGTTGCACCTTGCTGTGATGCTATCTCAAGCTGTCCACAATAAATACCGTATCCTATACCCAACATGTACACTCATGAACAAAACTTAAGGAAGTTGCACCTTTTACCATATATATCGGGATTCAGAAAATAACTCTGAGAGATATTTGATACACAGTGACCTTTGTTGAAGACACACTAGATAAACAAGTTTGAACAAAATTGCCTCTCTCCTTCAAAAAGCAGACAACTGGCGATATAAAACTTTGAACCTTCCTTAAAATTTAACTGAGAGTGTATTAGTAATAAGTGAAACAACAATGATTGAGAGGATTCAATCTATAACTCTTTCATTTTTAAATATTTCATTTGATATAGTTCTAATTATGGAAAAAAAAATGATTTCGTTATATAGACTTTTCGGTTTGAAGAGTGTTTTACCTAATAGTGAGTTTTTGAGAGTGTTTGAAATATATTTTATTTATGTTTAATTTTACATTGAAAATTTAAATTAATCATTAATTCATTATGTTCATTTCTATGAAAAATAGACACTTCGGCCAGTTAGAATTTTTATTTTTTCTCGACGTTTCGACAAAAATCTTTTGTCTTCGTCATTATGTTTATATTCAAATAAATTTAATTTGAAAATTCATATATATTTTTATGAATGGTATATCTAGAGAATTTTCAATAACGGGCCCGAAATATATTTTTTAAAGAAATGTCTCTTTATCTCTCTCTTTTGCTAAGAAAAGCTATGTTAAAAATATGGTTTCACTTTATATCCTCAAATTAATTTCTATTAAAATGTCTAATGGACGATATATTATATTGAAGAATATTGCTATTTACATAAATGGTAGTGTAAAATGAAAGAGAAGAAGAAAAAGCTTCGGGTGTATGTAAATGTGGAAACATTGCGGAAATTTCATCTAACGAAGCCAATTCCCAGTGGATGTAGCCTGGAAATGGCCAATTTCACGACCTTGTTTTTCAACCTCCATCTCTTCCACGAGTTTTTCCGATTTTAAAGGGAATAATATTAAAATTTCTGATATAATTGTATTTATAATAACAAAGACACAGCATACATTTCACTTTGATTACGTTTATTGTGTTCTGTAAATATGCTCTCTATATTTGTAATCGATAAAATATTAATTTTTAAAAGGTTTTTGTTTCTTCATTTGAAAAAAATATATGATGCTACTAATATAATTATTTAATATTAGAAAAAAATAAAATTAAAAATATTGTGTTGAATATATATTTGTAAATTCAATAAAAACACTTTGTTGATATATTTATATAAAAGAGATTTTCTTTTAACGAATAAATCTTTGATAATGAAAATGGTCATAAAATGTATAAGATTTTGAAACTATATAGAATATAGAATTCATATATGATTCATAAAAATATACATGCATTATATTTTATGTATTTAATATATGCATTGTATGTATTTATCAGGGCTATTTATTTATAATTTATAATATAACTCTTATATTTATATGAAATTGAAGAGTTGACAAATTTTGATATTTATTATAATAAAAGTTCATTTATAAATAATATATTTTATATATATAATTCATTAGATTATATTGAATACTGGTATATTTTGAGAACTATATATAGTTAAAACCCTGAATAAATAAAATATTCAACTTTTAGATATTTAACATGTTCAATAATATAACAGAGTCAAAAATAATATTTCAAATTTGTTGAAAATTGGAAAATAATATTTTATCAGGAGATTAAAACATGTGTTTTCATACTATGGCGTCTTTATATGTTTACATGAAATATAATATATATTTTATAAATTATATTTTGAAAAATAATCCATTCTTATATAGAACGCTATGTGAGATTTTAGAAGAAATATTTTTATAGAATTGGGGATATAAGTTGAAAGAGCGAAGCTCCAGAAATGGTATGCCAAATTCAATCTTCCTTTTTACAGCCATCTTGTCATTTACATAATCCTGTCTACAGAGAAATATTTATTTACCTCGAAGGAAAGTTTTTCTACTAGCTCTTTTCTAGTCTATTCTATACAACGTCATTTCCTATTTGCACATTATCATATATTCATATTCATTTATTGAGGATTTTGATGTGTATTAAAATCAAAGAGATAAATAAACAGTATTTTTATTTATTTATAATAAGAGTTACTGTTATTAAGTTATTCCTAAGTTCTATAAACAATTGTTGAAGTGATTATAAGATAATTTACGTATTTATTCCGATATTTTGTATTGTATTTTTCAAAATTATTTCAATTGTGTGTGTTATTATATATTATCGGCGCTGAGTGTGTGTATACAAAAATGTAATATCTCGATAAAGGTTTGGCATTCAGCCAACCTAAATATTGGCAAATATATATTTAATTCAATACAATATAGGCAATTTTATTATCTAAGGGAATTAAGTATGGATTGCTCTATTTGCAGAGTTATTTCTGTGAAAAAATAATATAAAAAATAAATAAATAAAGGTTCAGGTGTTGAGATTAAAAATAAAGAAGGCATATCCTGACCATGATCACATGTACTTTCTAAATGGCGATCTACCATCTAAAAAGCACATGTGCTCCTGGTCAAGATATGCTTTCTTTATTTTTAATAGTTATTTATACAGTTGTACGTAGGTTTTATAGATAAACTTTATCGAAATCATCTTATATCAAAAAATAATTTTCCTTTTTTCATTATTTCTATTTTATTGAATCTTGAAGAAAAAAAGATGTATCTGGCAGGCATTTATGCTTTTTTGAAATTAATGACATCTCGGCCAAAGAAATTATAAACGCTAACTATGTTCAGAGACCAGTTCTCAAATTCATGTTGAAATATCCTAATATAATCTCACCTCCAATCAACGACTACTTCCAGAAAAGACCAAATATATCATTTTATTTAGATAGTTTCTTATTGAAGCTTATATTAATATGCTCTATCATAAACTGGCTATAATAAGAGGAATTTAAAATCAATGAAATATAGTTTATCAAACCTTACCTTTAGTAAAGAATTCATTTTGGTAAGAAGGAAAGAGCAATATCAGGGCTGCCTAACAATCAGCAATTTTAGAGTTAGCGGTCAAATATATTTTTTCTTCTTTTTATAATTGGACATTCAAGTACAAATATCCTTATAAAGATTATTTTGGATCAATATGGAATTATTTTATTATATTATTATAATATATTTTTAAAATATCCGAATTGTATATCTTTTTTTAATAAATGAAATATAGAATTATATAGATAATAATATATAATTTGTATGATCATTCAACAGACAATATATTAAAATAATATTAAAATGCACTTTAATATTTCCTAAGATTTTTGTATAAACACAGGACGAACACAGCGTAATTTGGAGAATATATAATCAGATTAATACTGATTCTAATTCTGAAAAGAAATACAAATATGGAATTTCAATGGGAAATAAACCACATGAATTTTCTTTCTTCTAACTAGTGAAGCGTCTAGCATTTAGAAACGTATATTAAAAGGCAATAAGCCAAAGAGAACAAAACACTTATTACTTATACCTATAGTGGAATTCATAATCGATTCTGTGAAAACATGAAATTCCATCATGCAAAAGAACCATTTATTTGCAAATTGTGCGAGAATATAATAAAAAGAACATCTGCTGTTGTGTAAATATTCAAATATTATATTTCGATTTCAAAACTTCACTATGTAATGTCAATAGCCTTTGGGAGAATGTTCTTACAAAAAAGATTCATTACAATAGATAAATCTAATCAAAATTGTAATTTTTAAAAACCTTATCAACAAGATAATTACGAAAGGAAACCAATATGCAAATATAACGAACTCAAACCATTGTCCCAACTCTATAAAGATTAACTTTACATATAGGGATAGGGGAACCTGTGATTCATTTATTATTCACAAATGAATCTAGATTTATTTGTTCGATTTCAATCAATTAGTTAATATTTACCCATTAGTTTAATAAAATCAGTATTGACTTTAATATAAAAATATATATTTTTGATTCATTAAAATGATTTTCGAAATCTAATTCGAACGAAAATAAAATTTAAAATAGGTTATTCAATAAAAAATAAGAAGGCAAATTAAAAAAAAAGGTTTTTTAATATAAATATTATTTTACATTCTAAACTATTAGCTTATTTCGTATATTAAAATTTTGGCAAACACAAGAAGTAAGATTAACCGTACAATACTGATAAAAAATCAACATATCAAAGGTTATCACCAGGTTTTTCTTCAGTATTTCCTTGTAATGAGAAATTTGAATGAAAATTATTCATGGCAAAAAGTATCTAAAGATTTAATAGAAGTGTGTATATATATTTATTACTTTTAACACACTTATATTCGCATATATAAAATAAATGATTAAAATGTGTTATATTCGAATAAATTAGATTCTTACAATCACTAATATAATGTAAAATATTAGAATATAGGAATAGAAAGATATAAAGATAGCAATCCTTCCAGTTAAGTCCGTCAGTTTAATCCACCTCTTCACTTTGCTAATGCATTATGTTCAATATATTTCTGTAATAAATATAATATATACATTTTTTTATTTGACATATCAGACGTGATATCCCAGCTTTGGATACTTGCGCCTAAATACATTTTAGCAGCTCATATACATTTCGTATTATATACAACTCAATAAACAAGACTAAAAACAAAATTAAATCTGAAAGGTTGGAATAATAAATAAATAAATATAATACAATATAAATATAGTATTGTTCTGAAAATAGAGCAATCCATACTCAAATCATTAGATAGTAAAAAGGCATATATTGGATTGAATAATATTGGCAATAAATATTTTATTCAATTCAATATATGCCTTTTTACTATCTGATAAATATAATATATATATAGATGATGTGACTATGCATCGAAATGAAAATTATAAATGGTGAGCTGCACACCATAGTAAAGGCAATTAATGTTTGAAGAGCGTGAATATACTTAATATATTTTTAATTAACATAATATATAGAATAACAATAATTATTTATATCTTAAATATTATATTCAATTTATTCAATGATACGTTATGTTATAAGAAATAGCAAAAATATCATCATTAATTATACCATTTTCCTTTATTTTCCAGTAATCGTTGATGTTTATAGAATTAACGTCACGTTGTACTGAACTAACAATCTGAAAAACGTGGGTGACTTTTCTTGATTTATCAGAAAGGGGTATTTAAATTAATGTTTATAATAATAAATATAATATATATAGATGATGTGTCTATATATACAAATGAAAATTATAAATGTAGATCTACACACCATAGTAAAGGCAATTAATGTTTGAACAGCGTGAATATACCTAATATATTTTTAATTACCATAATATATAGAATAACAATAGTTATTTACATCTTTAATATTATTCTATTTACTCAATGATAAGTATTGTTATGAAAATAGGAAAAATCAACATAATTATATAATTACCTTTTGAAGTAAACGAAAAATTGCGTTACAAATTTCAAAAATAAAACTACAACCTTTCGCAATGAATTTCTTTTATTTTATAATAAAAGAAACTCATTGCGAAAGGTTGTAGTTTTATTTTTGAAATGAATACCTTTTCCTTTATTTCCCAGTAACCATTGATGTATATAGAATTAACGCCACTTTGTCATGAGATTCTGAAAAACATAGGTGCTTTTCTTAATTTATCGAAAATGAGTATTCAATTTGATGATTAATATTTTATATTTATAAATTTACATTATGATGCATAGCGCGCCATTTTTTATGAATATTCGAAGCTAAACATCTTTAAATATATAGAGAAAGTGAAAGAGACATAGATATTTATCAAATTGTAGAAAATACTATTAATATAAATGATATTATTTAATTTTGTTTATTGGTTTATTTACATTGATAAATATAAATTATTTTAAAGGTAGGAGAGAATTGGAGAATAAAAACGTTAGATCTCTTAGTAAATATAATTGATTTAGCTTTATATATTTTATAACAGTCACCTTGTAGAAATGTAAATATTTGAATCGTAAATTTAGTCTGTGTTGTGTGTGGCAAGGAAGTTGTTAAAGATTCGTATATCTGTAAGTTATCACATTAGTAAAATTAGTAGAAAGAGTTCGTGTTTTTTTTTTTTCTTTTAAAAGAAAGCAGTAGAAAATTATATGTGTGTCAATTTTTTTAAATTGTAATTTTGCATTTATCACAAAGTATGTTATTATCGTTTTTCCATCGTTTTGTGCAGTTTTCAGGAAAGAATATCCATAGTAATCCAAGATAATTTTTTTTGTACAAGTTGCAGATGCAGGAGAATATTTTACTCGTGTAAATTATATTTTTACATACTTTTATTTACCCTGTTATGAGTACTTTGAATTTTAGCATCATCTTAACGAATAATTCGAATTTTAAAATCATAATAATCTCGTTAATCCGTTTTTATTGAATCAAATAATCATTGCAGTTTATAATCAATAATGTATTACGGGAAACTTATTTGAAAATTTACCTTCACTTATTACACTAGGTTATTTCCCAACTTTTTACTTTATTTATTGTCTTTACTTCCCTCATGTTATGTGTTCCTTTACAGAACGATAGTTTGCACCATTAATTAATAGTTAATAGGTAAAAAAAAAGATAATTTACCTTTCGATATAGTTATTTATTTCTTTGAAAAGGAATAAGATGTTCTTTCAATTTCTCTTTGCTACAATGTTTAAAGCGGTGTAACTGATGTGAATTTTAGACAATACATTTTTGTTAAGAATTATAATATTCAAAATATATAAATTTAAAAAAATGTTTTTTCAAAATATTCGTATATCTATTATAATTAAATATAAAATTAATAATATATAAATTTTAATGAATATGATTATGTTATAAAACATGACATTATACTATATATTTATATAGGTATATATAAATATCAAAAATAAACTATATATTAATGAAATTGAATGGTTGTTTTAATTATATCAAATTTAATTAACCCGACAATCTTTATAAATGTTGAAAAATAGATGGTTCAATTTTTTTTTTCTAGAAGAAACAAAAAGTTGACAAGTTTGATTTACGGTCAATATATCTTCAATGTCAATATCTCATTTATTTACTCTCTGTAGATATAATTTAATTAAGTTCTGAAATTTCTCTTTTTTTATTGAACCCCACTATAGATTTCACACATAGAAGTCTGATATATATTTAATTGTTATATCTCAGATTTTAAGTCGATTATTATTAACTGTAATTCATTAATTATTTTTATGTTTATTCTTGTATTTTTAAATTTAATTTTATCATGTTAATTGTTAGTTATATATTAATAGTTTCATGTATAGGTGAAATTTCACAAATAAACTAACATTCCCATCTAGGGGAGACTAGGGGTAATTGTGATATATTATCAGTTGTCATTTTATATTGTTATTTTTTATGAATCATAAACGTCGTGGTCCTTATATCATTTTTTGACGGCTAAGAAATGTTCGGTGTCGTAGAAGACTCGATTTTCCATCGTATTCTTAATAGGTTTGAGAATCACATTGTGCATATTTATTGTTCATAGCAAAACAATTTTTGTGTATAACACCATTATAAATAAATTTTCTCTCTCAACTGATCATATTAAAATAAATTTATAATAGAAAGAGGGCTAAAAATGTATATTTACAAACAAAAGAAGTATATATACATACAAAATATGCTTTTGGTCAGGATATGCCTTCATTATTTTAAATACGAATATATATTATGTATATATATTGTGTGTATATATTACTCGTATATATTATGTGTGGATAGAAATAGCTTTTCAACATGCCAACATGAGTACTTCTAAGGCTTCCCCGAGCTGATTTTTCATAATGGTTTGTATATTAGAAAAGTCATTATTGATGTTAATAATTAGTCACCTAATAAGGGTTTGGTCAACCTAAGGGGCCGCTTATGGAAATCGTATTGTATAAAATGAAATTAACCAAGTTTTGTTTTAATATTTTAGAATGTTTCGGATAATTTAGTAGGCTTAAGGATATACAATAGATCAGTGTTGCTATGCTCCCCAGATCAGATGGTGAATGTACACCAAGCAGACAGTGGAGGTGAACTTTTACAGGGCGTTGGATGTTGCCTGGTCGAAATTTGTGGATGTAACCAGTTTAAAGAGCTTTAGATGTATTCAAAGGAAGGGCAGTGAATGTATGCCAGATCAGAGCGGTAGATGTACCCCACGTCAGAGCGGTGGGTGTACACCATGTCTGCGCAGTTAATGTGTGGTAGATGTTTTAAAGAAATAGCCTTAGCCTTTTTAAATCAAATTAATTATTTTTTATTTAAACACAACTGATAAATTAAAATGATGGCTAATATTCACATCTACCAGCAACGAACTAACTATGTATCATATCACTTCTATATTTTTAGGTTACAGAGTTATCAAAAATATACAAATTATTATTCATTTTAAAATAAAACATCGTGAAGTATTATTATTTTTCATATTCATTATTTAATAAAATTATAGTTTTTTTTAAACACTTTTAAAATATTACATTTTTTTTTAAATTATAAACATGCTTAAAATAGTCAAAATGAAGAGTACGACTACAAATGTATACTCATTCAGAGCGGTGTATTAATACCAGATAAGAGCAATGGATATACAGAAGGTCTGAGATTTGGATGTATACCAAGCCAAGGCTGTATACCATGTCAAGGTGTGTGAATGTATACCGGTCATAACGATGCATGTACACCAGGCCAGAGGAGTAAATGTACACCATTACAGGACATTGTAGATTATTCAGATCAGAGAAGTGGATATAGTCAGATTAAAATTAGTTTCAGCCAGGTCAGGATTGTGATTGTACAATCAGTCAGAGGTTTGAATATTTCCCAGGTCAAGGTTGTGAATGCATACCATACCAGGGCAGTGAGTGTATACCAGATTAGAACAATGGATGTATACCAGGTCATAGTTTGGGTGTAATCTATGTCACGGCTGTGTATGTTAACTAGGTCAAAACTTTATATATATAAAACAAGTCATAAAATTTGGATGTACAAGTCAAAAGTGGTGGATTCGGTGTGATTGATACGATCAGTCAGAGCTTTGAATGTTTTCCAGGTCAAGGTTGTGAATGCATACCATATCAGGGCAGTGAGTATATACCAGATTAGAACAATGGATGTATACCAGGTCATAGTTTGGGTGTATTCTATGTCACGGCTCTGGATGTTAACTAGGTCAAGACTTTGTATATATGAAACAAGTCATAATTTGGATGTACAAGTCAGAAGTGGTGGATGCACACAGCAGTAGCTATCGATCATCAGGTCAATTACCGCCGAGTGGCCAAATGAGAGGATGTGAGTCAGTCGACAGCTGCTAATTGCCAACTGCGACTACTGCAGGATTGGCCGCCAGGATATTGAATGAATTCTTATTTTCGCCAGTACATCCCAGTACATCGTGTCTTTGTTGGTACCAGCTGTCGGAGTCTATCCCGGCCTCATTTGTGGAGCATTCATACTCTTTATCTTTTTTTATCATATCATTTGCATAAATAAATATTGTTAATACAATATAATTCATCTTATGATTGTAGAACGACATTTGAAAATTATCCCGCAAGTGTTTCTTTTGAACGAAAAATCAAATTTATTTTTAGGAGAAATAACGATTATTTCTAACCTTAGGGATGAAGTATGAAAGGATAAATTGTGAAGAGTAATGATAAACGGAAATATTCACATCCCTGGACACTTTTATTTTTCCTCTATCATTACTCTTGACAATTCATCCTTTCATACTTCATCCCTAAGGTTAGAAATAAGCGTTATTTCTCCTTAAATAAATTTCGATTTTTCGTTCAAAAGAAACACTTGCGGGATAATTTTCAAATGCCGTTCTATAAATATTGTTTTTCAATAAATATATAATGCTTCTACTATAATATATATTAATATTTTGTGTTAATAGAGATACGCGGTGATAAATATGAAATCTACAATCAATTTGTAATCGAAATGAACCAAATATTATTCAATTTTTCTGATATCATCTTAAATTATAAGGCATATTTTGAATGTAAAGTAAATTGATACTTAATATAATTTATATTTTGAAATATTCAAAGCGTTATTATTGTTGGAAAAACCTTTTTAAATATGTAGTGTTCTCTAATTCCTATTGTTCTTGAGTTAAACAAGGAAGACAAAGTCGTGTATAGTTTGATGTATAGATATAGTTTTAACTACTGCCTATTTTATTTGTTGGTCTTTTGTGTGGGTTTTCAGAAAGTTAGTATACTTTGCGCGTAAAATATAAATAGAAATTAAAATTTCAAATGATCTATATTTTCTCTCTGAACCTTATTTATATCGAATTATATAAGATAAATATATTGATATATTTTCACGCTGAAAAAATGAGCAATTTTAAAAATCGGTTTCTCTTCAAAACAACACATAAATAGATTGTGAGTATTACTGTTCTTCATTAGCCTATTTTCAATAGTTTTTACCCTGTCCTATTCTAAACTGAAGCAAACTGAAATAAACCTAAACCGAATGTAACTCAAACCTAACCTTGCGTATACCGTCGTGATGGTAATGCATATATTTACATTAAATATATTATCAAATATGGGAGCTATTCCTGAGACGCCCCGAATTATTCTTAAAATCCATTTGAAAATAAAATATAGAAAAGGCTATTTCGGCCGTTATTGCATTCTAAAGAAAGTTGTAGAACGTATACAGCAATGATTTCTATTTGCCCAGAAATATAAAGAAAATAGTCCAAACAGAAGGTTATTGCTCTGCAAGCTGGGAATATATCGCAGACGAATTTTGCGGGTCTTGCGGAGGTCACGTGATGTCTTCCAAACGACGGATTAGTTGGCGCCAAATCGAGGCCTAATCAATAATGATTTAGAAGAAAAACCGCGCGAAGCTTTGTAAGGAGGTATTGCGAGCCTCATGACCTATCTAACGCCATCTTCACAATATATATATTGTCTTACTCACTTTACCTCTAATTAATTAACCATTTAGTTTAATTTATATATATGAAACATCACATATATATTCAATAATTAACTTGTTTTTATTTACCTAAATATCTCATCACGTTAATTTTCTAATTAGAACAAATATATTTATAAGCAATATATATATATTTGAACTCCCTCTGCTGAGAAGGCCAAGGCACTTGGATTCATCAAAGATCGAATCTTGAAGAAATTTGTTCTTCATATACATTTGTACATGGAAAACAAAATGGCGTCTAGTTTTTACGTTTAATTTGACGGGAGAGGAGCCCTTTGCTTTTTTAGATCAATTTCCTTCCGGCAAATTTCTATCTATAGACAACAAGGTTAATTCAATAGCAGAGCCTTCTGAAGACATTTGCGAAACCCTAGGTGATTTCACCACTGATTTTTTATGTCTTTCCAAAAATATATTCAATTTCTATTTGCCGTAACGTTTTCATTAATATACGTATTTCAATAAAATATATTTTTAAATAGTATAAATACACACAATTTGAATTTCTACATAATCTTATTCATGTTATGTTAAATATATCGAGTTTATATATTTTTTCACTACATGTGATATCTGATCTATATAAAAACTCATTTGTTTCTCTCAAACATAATTATAAGAGGATATAAGAAAGGCAGGAAAGAATCATCCGAGGGATGACTAAAACAAACTATATACAGAGTGATTCAAAACTACACAGGCAAATATAGTTTCTACACATAAAAATAATAGAAAAACGTTATTATTATATTTTCTAAAAATGAGTCATATTGAGGTATAATATGTTTTACTTCAAAAGCTAAATACCTCAATGCACAGTTACCATGGAGAGGTGAAGTTTATTTTATTGTTATATGTTGCTTAAAATAAATCCTATAACATTTCTTTGAAATATTGTTTAAAATATATTAATATCTTTTTTGAAATATTGTTTTTTGTGTAACCGGGCACTTCTGACGCATTCTATTATTATCATTATAAATTATTATAAATTTTATCATAGGTATTCTCCCGTTGTCAGTTAATTTTTTTCATATAATATTTAATAAATATATATTATATAAATATAATAAATTATATATATATAATATATTGTGAAAAAATAGTACAAATGCGATATTGCACTGGGATAAGGTCGTGCAACTTAAAGTTGTTGATGGTTGATGATGCCCGAAAAGCGTACCTGGTTAGCTTTTCTTTATTGATAAAGAAAGGGGTATTTGACCAATTCTTGAATAATTAAAAATCAAAGAATAGTTTATATTTATTCCGATAGATTACGCAAGGCATCAGTAACTTGCAGTTGCGCGATAAGGAGGTATCGTGATATCTTAATATATTATGTGAAAAAACAATAGAAAAAAAAAGATGTTGATATTAAAAACAAAATAGGCATATCCTGATCAGAAGAAATATGCTCCTGATCAGGTTATGCCTACTTTATTTTTAATATAATATATATCATAAATATATAATATATAAATATTCTATTTTATTCTGAAACGCTATTGCCAAACTCCACTGTGGCCAGCAAGGTCTTCTGATCTCTCACCCATAGAACACATCTGGGACGTGATGGGAAGGCAATTGAAACCTTCCCGGAATGTTGACTATTTAACCCGACACTTGGAAACAATTCGGCAAGAAATCCCGCAACACACCATCCGGAATCTCTATCAGTCCATGGCACGCCGATTGGTAGCCTAAATCCAGGTCAGTGGAGGTCTAACTACATATTGACTTTTCCAATTTGTGATTATCAAACTTTGGAATAAAACAATTAATTATTCTGAATGCCACACTTCTTTCTCCTATAAATATTATTCACATACACAAATATTTATTCCAATCAGATAACTCCTTGACGCGTCGAATCTTTTTATAGAGTGTATTATGGCGATGGTATTCGTTGATATAAGAATCTCAATAAATTACAGGGTCCATTATGAAAGTAATGAGCATTTACTAGCAAAATACATTTATTGATCGTAATTTTTGCAAATGTTCAATATTCTTCAAAATACATTCCTCCTGCATCAATACACTTGCGGAGACGCGTTTGCCACGCCTGAAAGGCACCCTGAAACTCCTCGACAGGAATGCTTCTCAGGAACGTTGTAACATGGTGTTGGATGTTTTCCACGGTTTCCCAATGTTTTCCTTTCATCTCTCTTGAGTCGCGGAAACAAAAAGAAGTCACATGGAGCTAAGTCGGGACTGTAAGGGGGGTGAGGGATCACCGGGGTGTTGCTCCGGGCCAGGAAGTTGGTAATGATGAAGGCTGTGTGGCTGGTGGCATTGTCATGGTGGAGCTTGAACGTGTCTTTGATGTCAGTCCTCACGCGTGCGATCCGGCGTTTCAATCTCCTGAGCACCTCCAGGTAAAAAGCTGAGTTTACAGTTTGTCCCTGCGGTACAAACTCACAATCTTCTATTCCTAGGATGTCAAAGAAGACAATGATCATCGTTTTGATGCGCGACTTGCTCATTCGGGCTTTCTTGGGGCGTGGGGATGATTTTGTGTGCCATGCACAGCTCTGCCTTTTCGACTCTGGGTCGTATTCAAACATCCAGGATTTGTCTCCGGTTAGTACAGAGTTCAGAAAGTCAGGTTCATTTTGAATCAAATCCAACAATTCTTGACAGCGCAAAACTCTAAGTTCTTTCTGGTCTTGCGTCAACACTTTCGGCACAAGCTTCGCACAGACCTTACGCATTTGCAGATCCTCGGTCACTCTCCCATGTACCACAAATGTGGACATGTGTAATGTGTCAGCAATTTTCTGGATGCTTAATTGACGGTCGGTACGCAAAACTTCGAGCACACGATCCACGTTCACGTCAGTTCTGGCCGTTGTTGGGCGTCCTGAACGGGGTTCGTCTGCGACCTCCTCCCGGCCCTCCTTGAACGCCTTGTGCCACTTCCCAGACTGTGATCTTGATATGCAATCGTCCTTGAAGGTTTTTGCAGCATCTGGAATGTTTCGGTTGCATTTTTTCCAAGCCTCACGCAAAACTTTATGGCGTATCGTTGTTAGAGAGAACGCTCCATCGCACTATGTTACAAATGTTGAAAACACACTTCAAGCGGAGGCATGTATCTCCCCTCACACTGCTCGAACTCAACTGACGACCGGATGGATTGAAAGGGCATATCCCTCCACCACATTTCCCACGGTTTTACCGTGCTGCCATCTATCGTCGCGTCACAATAACATTATGCTCATTACTTTCATAATGGACCCTGTATATTAAATAATATTCATTCTCGCGTGTGGAGCGTGTGGAAGGAGGGGGTAATATTTAGAACATAACGATAAATATCAAATGGAAAAAAAATATATATAATTTATTTGTTGATGACACACATTAAATATGTTATAACACCTTGATAACGCGTTCAGCGAACTGAAATATTGGTAAAATAAAATATATTTTGATCCAATATATGCCTTTTTAATTAAAAATATATATAATTTATATATAATATAGTTAAAAACGACTATAAAACAAACTTTCAAAAAAATTCATATTAAATATATATAAGGAAATGTTTTAGATAAATTTACCAATAAAAACTATATGTCATAATTATAACCAATATTTCGAAGATAATAGGGTGTATGTCAGAGAGAAAAATTATGAATTAAACAAAATCAATGAATAAACATGTAAATGCATAATTATATCGATAATTGAAAAATTAAATTCAAATTTTATATACTGAAAATTCTAATTAATCTGAATGGAACTAAAGATATTACTTTTCAGAAAGGAATGTTGCTATCAATATATCTATTTAAGACAATTAGGAATTTTTAGAATATGGATTCTGGAATATAATATCAAAAATGTTTCTTTTAATGAATTATTTTTTTTTTCGTATTTAAATTATTGTTGTAAATTGTTTGATATAGAAAATGTTATTGTAGAAATTTCAAATTTGATAATAATTTAATGTAAAACTGTGTGATAAAAATTAGAATCTGGCTAATGGGGGTTCCATATATGTGTAATTCAAAGTAAACAACAGAGCTACACGCCGAGACCTACCTTGTTTAAAGTAAGGTCCCAGTGGAATGGTTATTGCGTTCCAGATTTTTATGGGGTGCAATAAATGCCAAAATCCATTAAACTACCGGCCTGGCTTTATCAATAAACAATTGAATCTTTCTAAATTAAATAAACTTTGAACAAGCCTCATTTTAGCAAACTATATAAGGAGAACATGTGATAAACCCATAACTCGATTCTTACCATAATAATTCACATTATATTTATTTTTTTAAAACAGAGCAAAATCAATAAATATAATATTTAATTGGAAAGGCATGTATTAGATGAAAAAATAATCACCAATATATGAGTTGGCTGAACGCTAACTTTTTTCAAGGTACTACAACATATTTATATTATGAAAATATATTATCATACTTTGAAAAAGGTTGTTCAGCCAATTGATATATTGGTAAATATTTTTTTTATATCCAATATATGTCTTTTTAACTAATGATTATATTTAATATGATAAAATTAAAGATGAGTGATATTTTCATTTATGTGTCGTTAATTTGTTCAGATAAGGTGTGAAATTATAGTTTTTGGAGGTATAATTTTTTAAAGTAATAGTTGAAAGGCATTATTAATATTTTTAATTTTGTTTATAGATATCCAAAATGTTTAATAAATAATTTAAATGAATGATTAATCAAATCAGAATATTCGAATTTATTAAATACACTACAATATCTAATAGGTTTTTATTATTTTATTATTATCAACTCACGCAATATCACTACAAGGGATGCTTGCATCAAGCAACAACACTAAATTCAAAGACTATTTTACATAAACAATTGGTGAATTACAATATAATACACTGCGGCCTGTGATTGCAAAACGACACTTGAAGTTACACAAGTGGACATGGCATCTGCCCGGTAAGCGGAACATTGTGGGTTCGATTCCCATCCTTGTACACTTTCATTTTTCCGTTCATCATTACTCTTCATAATTCACCCTTTCATACCTCATCCAAAAAGGTTAGAAATAGTCAATATTTCACCTTGAAATAAAATTTTGATTTTTCATTGAAAGAAACTCATTCGGTGTAACTTCAAATGTCGTTTTGCAATTGATGAATTACAAGGTTTGAGTAGAAGTCTAAAGAAGAGAAAAGAAAGGAAAAGACATTAATACCATAGGTTGATGATTGACATTTCCGAACGTCCTCTATATTGTTATTAAATACAAAAGTGGTATTAACTGTAATAGTATAAATATAATTTTGTTTTTGAACGTGTAGTAAATAAATTAATCTAATATGGGAATTAAGATATATAATTTATTCTCACTAGTGCTTTACATTTTGTGTGTATAAATATTGAAATTTCAAATAAAAAGGCATATATTGGATCAAAATATCATTTATTTTGATCCAATATATGACTTTTTATTTAAAGATTTATTTATGGATGGCTCTATTTTCAAACCTTGAAATTATTAAGAGAAAAGGTATATTCTCTAACTAGTTTTGTTGTACAAATATTCCAAATAGAATTTCTTAAAGCTTATTTAGATGCGAAATAGAATAAATATTGATGCATTATAAGGGTATTAAGATATTATATTTGGTTTATAGTTACCTCATGGTTAGCCTGTGAGCATATAGATTGTGGTATATATCCTAAATATTTTGGTGTTGAAAAGGTCGCGAGGTTAAGCACAAACGAACTTTTCGGTAACAACGGTCTACCTCAAAAATTTTAGCTACGCAAATTTATATAGCAAAGGCACAATTCAGAAGCCAAACTATTCAAATCTAGTAAAATATACAACTTAAAATTATTTAAATAATAAATAAACCTCGCTAAAAACATATATGATACATGTTCTGATTAATTTGAAAAATTATTATGCATTTTAAAAGAGAAGTTTTCAAGCCAAATCTCTTCAACAGGGCTATTACCTATAGCCCCTATTAGACTGTAACTATTAGACTACAAGCTTTCCAGAAAGGCTTACCTTTTTAAATTGCTCTTAATAAAGCTACTTTTTCATCGTTGGAAAATATTTGCAATTCAATATACGTTATTCACGAAAGAAAATTTGGCAAAGAGTTTATTTCAAGTTTATATTAAAAATATTATGGTAACTTATTTTATATACTGATAACAACGGTTTACCTCAAAATAAGCTTTGAAATTTTTATCAGTATGTAATATGTTATGATACACTCATAGAGGTAATATTTTACTATAGGTATATATCACATTTTACACACATGTAGTAGCAATTCTATTCTTTAATTGACACAATGCAAGAGTTAGCTTGTTTACTTGTACTCAAGGTTAGGATTGGAACTGAGTATAGAACAGTATAGACAATTTGACAATTAAAATAATTTTACTAACATCTTGTCAATACATGCAAAGTACACAGTCTGCACTATTTGAAAAAAGATAATATACATTATATACACTATGTACAATGAATATGGCGCCTCTGCCAGCGCTGCAGAGTTTGGTGGAGAGTATATAAGAGTATAGAAACCATCAAAGAAATTTATTAAATAAAAATATACATGGTTATGTCCGATTTCTAGCAGTTTTTAATCGAGAATCGAGAGTTGAAACCACAACATCACAAATTCGCATATTTAGGTTTGTACATCAATAGCTGGACGGATGTAGTGGGTGTTCCACCTTCATTCTAATGAGCCAATTATTCCATCGAGGATCCTATTGGAATTTCAAATCTGCCCCAACTTCCAGTTAACAATATTCCGCCCTTTATAACATTTGCATAAACGCACCCACAATGACATTAGCCCCAATGTTTCCAAATAATTTAACTAAATAAACAATTTAATGGCCTCCTTCAGGGTAACACTAGCAATAAACGCTGGAATTCGAGTTTGATAGTTTTGAAACAAAATGATGTCCCTATAATAATAATATACAATTTATTTCCTATATTAATTATTATATTATAATTATATATTAATATAGTGATGGAGATATCCGGAGTAGTATTTTGTAGATCATTTCATATATGTGAAAAATAGCACCAAAGTGAATTTGTGCTGGAAACACGTGAATAAATTGGGAGATATATTAGTTGCACGCTCAGGAGATGCCTTTTCTTCATTTGGTATATTTTTATGTTATAATAAATTTGTTTATATAAAATTTCTTAGGTTGTTTAAGGATATATGATTATTATACATATAATGCGGCCTAAGATTGTAGAACGACATTTGGAAATATCCCGCATTTATTTATTTTGAACGAAAAATAGACATTATTTTAAGGAGAAATAACGATCATTTCTAACCTTAGGGATGAGGTATGGAAGAATGAATTTTGAAGAATAAAGGACACTTTTATTTTTCCGTTTATCATTACTCTTCAAAATTCATCTTTTCATACCTCATCCCTAAGGTTAGAAATAATCGTTATTTCTCCTTAAAATACATTTATATTTTTCTTTCAAAAGAAACACATGCGGGATATTTTCAAATGTCGTTCTACATACATAATTATGTTTGTAATATTGCAGTCGTGGTAATAATAATAAAACTAGTTTAACCAGAATTAGCTTTAATTGAGCTTAAAGAATATAAAATATTTAATTAAAAAGGCATATATTGGACCAAAATATCATTTATTTACCAATATTTCAGTTGACTGAACGCCAACCTTTATTAAGGTGTTATAACATTTTAAAGAGTGTAAAAAAACAAACTCAGCGCCACATAACGTCAACAGAATTAGGGTTTAAAGAATATTGGAGAATTTTAAAGAATAACTTAATTCTTTTGACGTTATGAGGCGCTAAGTTTGTTGTTGACACACTTTAAAATGTTATAACACCTTGATAAAAGTTGGCGTTCAGCCAACTGAAATATTGGTGAAATAAATAATATTTTGATCCAATATATGCCTTTTTAATTAAAGATTTAATTATGGATTGCTCTATTTTCAAAATAAAATATATAATTTGAGAAAGAATTAATATGACTTAAGGCGAGTATATAAAGAAAACAAAAGGCGTATATACATATTTACAAAAAGATTTGAGCCGGCCAACAGGAAAGAGAGAATATGGTTTTACTGGCTACTAACCGAAGTGTATGGTTTTCGAGTCCAACCGGCCAACGGGAAACAACAACAATGGGTTTATATAGGGAAAGCCGCGACATCTGGCGTCGATTATACAGAGTAGTTTGTTCTATAAATCATATTATAAAAAAATACCATTTCAATAAAAATTTTATATAGTTGATTCTCTTTGGAAAAATAAAGAGTTTTTATTGATCTTCATCGGAGGTAGACGACTATTATTGGTTGAGTTATATCAGGACATTTTATATTTCACAACAGTGGTCGCTAAAAGAAGAAGCAACTCATTGAAAGCCTCAATGTAGAAAATCTATCCACTTGCATTAAGGATGAATTCAACATGAAAAATTTGTTTTGAATTTCAGCCTTAGGTCTTCCAAATATTAATATTCTCGGTGTCATTCTTTAATCATTCTTGATCAATCAAGAATGGGTATTTGGCCAATTCTGGAATAATTAAAAAATCAACGAATAGTTTATATTTATTCCGAAAGATACTGAAAACCATCAGCAACTTTCATTTACTCGATAAGGTGATGCCTTTTTTATTTTTTTTTTTCAATTTATGAACTTCATCCCACCAGTACAATATCACATTTTTACTATTTGTTCACATATGAAATAGAGCCTATGAATTTTTCATAAGCAATGATGCTTAATATATTTGGTATATGTAAAATATATAAATATGAAAATAATTTTATTGACATGATTGATGATAAAGAAATATAAATGAAATATATATAATATAAATTTATTGAATATATATCATGTAAGAAAAATATCGATTTAATAATATCATATTTATAAAAATACTGAAATTTAAACATTAATATCATTTTCTGTGTTTTTATTTATTCATAATAACTCTATATTAAATATTTATTTGGAGAAAAGCACATTTCTATAAAATTAAGTCAATATTTCCAATAACTAAATATTAATGCTTTATAAATATAAAAAATGAAGTTTGTTTAGAAAAAGAATATTTATTCCAAATATATATAGGGAACATATATATGAGGGAAGGCAATATAATTATTTATTTTTTATTTTAAAATATTCTAGGCTGGAACAGATTTATGGAAAAAATTTAATAATAAAAGTTATCGATAACCTATTTATTTATCCTATAAATATTGTTTTCGGCTCCTTTAAATATTGAAAAGCTTTCAGGCAAAATACGTCGCAGTTTATCTTTTGAATATATCAGAGGATACCTTCAGAGAAATTGAACTTTTAATCAATAAAGTGAAATTTTCTTCTGAAACAATATCGTATTATATAAGCTTAATTTAAAATAAAAATAAATTGCCAATCTCAGTTCCTAAACTTAAATAGATAAGATATTTCTATATATACTTATATTTTTAATATACTTTCTACAATATTTAAAAAAATAGTTTTTATCATATATGAAATAGGAAGTTTTTTTATGAGATTTCTATGATCAATTTCATTTTTTTTTTGTTATTTACAACAAATATATTTTATTTATTTATTTTAGCACCAAACGCGATATCCTTGCTAGAGATGATTGCGTCGATTTACATTTTTTAAAACAGAACCAATAATACACATATTATACAAGACAGTAATCAAAAATAAAAATAAGAAACAATAATATATATTAGGAACCTGAACCTTTCAGGTTAAAAAGATAATCCTAAATATATCTACAAAAATAGTTAAACCTATGATAATTATCTCTGCTATTTGCAAATTGATATAGATCTACAACATTATTTATTGTCTGTTGTCTAGCGGTGAAGAAGAGTGGGCATTCCAGCAGTAGGTGTCTCGAATCCTGGAATTCTTATATATTATATTAACAATAAAATTTCACATGAGCGACCGCTATGATGAAAGATAACCTATATTAATCCCCAATAACTTATTATAAAATTTAAATTAAATAATTTAATTCGACTTTCTATACAAAATAAAAGACCAACTCCACGAAAGGCTAGTTAAAGCCTTTTTTTTAAATTGGTCTATTATCTGAAGAAAATGTATTCTATAAATTACATGTATGTTTCTTATTGAAAAAAGGATATGTTACTAATATATTTTACAAAATGTATAAATTCAAAAATATATATATTTATCAAATATACACAAATTTAATTTTTATATTTAATACTGGTAAAACTACCTTACTTTGTCCGTGTTATTTCTAAATAAATCTTTGTCAATATAATATTGGTATGTATACAATTATTTCGTATTAATATAAGAATTTAATATTATAACTAATATATATTGTAGTAGATATAATATACACATCGTTAAATATAATGATACTTAAGATAATAATAATTATTATAATTAATATATATTGTGATAAAAAAAACTCAAAAAGATGATGTGGATTATAAACCGCTTTAACTAGAAAATGTATACCTGAACGATATTGTATCCATTATTATATAAATTGAATATTATTTTCACTCTATGATAGTAAGAAGAGAAGAAATGATATAATTTGAAGATAATAGTTAGAAATTTATAAAATACTATGTAATCTCTGTGATTATTATTATTATATTACTTTAGTTATTTATTTTGTTTATAATTTTATTATTATATATTTTCATTTCCAAGAATATAGTCTTTGACGATTTTAATATTTGTTTTTGAGTCGCGCTTTAGATGTTGTACTAAATTATAAAAATCACGTGAGAACGCCCTTGCAATCTGAAAACAATTTTTAACGCCTTGTCAAATGCTTTATTTTTATTTATTTCTCCTAACGAAGACAAAATATTTTTATCAAAATTCAAAACTATTTTAAACGCGTAAGATTATTTTTGAAATTAAATAATTTCTACTGCCCTTACTGCAATGGAAAAATTAAAGGGAGGGCCTGGCTCACCAATGGTGAACCCTTCCAGCGGTTTCGCCAGTTTAATTTACCATACCGCTGTTATATTGCATTTTTGGAACTTCCGTTAATGGTGATACTGTTGCTAGAATCATGCAGTAAGGGCAGTATATATATATATATATATATATATATATAAATTGTTTAATTTCAAAAATAATCTTAGGCCTTTAAAATAGTTTCGAATTTTGATAACAGATGGCGCGCTAGTGCATTATATTACGAAAGATTTTTTCGAATCGTTGAGAAAATAAAAAACTCCAAATGGCTGTAGTGTTAATTTCTCATATAAATATGAATGCCGGCCAGGCAGCCTCTATCTTTACGATAGAAGGAATGAGATTATAATAATTAAAAATATATCATTTTGAAGTTGATAAATCTCACTTTAACAATTGGCAATAAAATTTAATATAACACAAAGTTACGGGAGGATGATATTCATGTACAAAAAAGGAGTCACCTCTCTTTTAAAATGTGTATCAGAACGATGTTACTATTTAACCATCCTAGTAAACAAATTTTACTAGTGATGTAAAACTTTTATCATCATTATAAAAGCTTTTTTACTAGGGCTATGCAATAGTAACATCGTTCTGATATACATTTAAAGGGAGTAGTTCATCTTTTGGTACTGAATTTAATATGTATTTGTGGCGACCACACTTGGCTTCAACGAGCGCCAACTGGGACAAAGCTTATATATATATATATATATATATATATAATAGTTTCTAATTTTCATATATAGCCTCAAATAATTATATAATAGGTATAAGTTTATTTTATAAAATAGAAGGATTTAAAAGCGCGAATGTTTCTTTTATACATATAACGAACTTCTACTGTCCTTACTGCGATGAAAAAATATATTGGGAGGGCTTGGCTCATCAGTGGTGAACCCTCCCAGCGGTTTCGCCAATTTAATCCACCAGACCGCTTCTCAGAGCTCTAATACTGTATTGGATCATTCTGCTTTTATATGCTACACTGAAGGATGGAATCTTAGAATCTTTTCATCGCGTTATTTCTTTGTGTTAATAAGTTTATTTTGTTTATTATATATGTTATATTAAAGTATTATTTTATTTAAAATTATAATTCATAGATTCAAATACTATGTTAAATCTATATTGTTTCCCGATGGCCGGCTCAAACCTTTTGTATATTATGTAAATAAGTTTTCCATCTTTTTATTCCTATGCCTTAAGCCGGGCAGTACTATTATAAAACTATATTTTTTATATATTCCTTTATATCAATTAATTTACTGATCAAAACTATTTTTATAATTATACTTTCAAGATTTTAATCACGACTGCATTACCATTGCACAATCCACAAGATAATCAAAAATCAAAGAAAATCTGTATATTTAATATATATGAAGGATAAAAGAAGGGCTTGTGTTCCACCACAAAAAGTAAACTAAGGTCGATGCTGTTAGAAATATGAATAAGAGGGTAATATTCGTGAGGGTTTGGTACTCTATGGAGTTTTGTCTGTAAATGATATTTATTGAGTTCCCGGGTGATTTATCTGCGAACGATATATTATAAACTGGAGGAAAAAAAAGCCTTTTGAAAATATGATGGAAAATAGTTCTATATCGGATAATGGTAGTCATTTTCTGACCATTGTTGTAGAAATGTGTGTTGCTAAAAAATATCAAATTTCACTCGTTGTATATTTCCAAGATATATTTTTTACAATTTTAAATGAATACTTTAAAGTTCCAAACAACGGTTTACTATAAAATATCTACCTTACTATAGTTTTTGTTATATATTTTTATAATATTTATAAGAGTTTCCGAATATATTAATAGTTTTAAAAATGAGAATAATCAATTTCAATACAATATCATAATTAGGATTATGTCTAGCATGAAAATATTTTTATTTTAAAATCTTTATTTTGATTATTATAGGGAATTATCTTCATAATGAAACACGAGTTTGTTTTTCATACATTATGCATGTAATAATTTCTTTTAATACAACATAAATATAAACGTATTCATTAATGTATTTTATGTGGATTGGTTTATGCATAATATGATAATGCGTTAAAGAAATTATTACTGTTAGAGAAATGAGAATAAATAAATATTAATTCGAATTATTAATCATTCAGTGCAATATCGCAAATTAAGGAACAGATGTCTTTAGGTATACTCACATCTATTGAAAACTCAGGATACATATTAATAATGGTGCATCAGGTTTGATAAGCCTATCTTTAGATAAATTAATTATGTAAGGCGTTACTTATTCTTAAGAATACATAATTTAATACCTATTTTTATTATGACAAAAAAGGTATTGAAATATATGAGAAAAATAAAGAAAAAATAAAAAGTTCAGGTGTCTATATTGAAAAGTGAAAAAATAATAAAGAGATATCTTGATAGCTCTAATAATCATTTTAGAATGAAAAAATATCTAGTGAAACAAATGGAAATTTAACATTGATTTATGTTTTTTCTATAATTTTTGGCCAACACATTTTCTTGATAAATTAAAAAGACCAACCACGAACGCATTTAGAGCTGTCGCCATTGTCAGCAAAGTTTAGGCTGTACCTCAACGACCAAATATTTGAGGCAATAAGCTTTCTAAGAAAAAGGTAATCGGTAGGTAACGCCAAATTTATGCAAATACGCTGAGAATGTGGAAAATGTAAAAAAAGGTATTATATAAATAAATTGGTTTTGATATGAAGTATTGTCTAAGTATAAAAATAAATATATGACTTTTTCCATCACTACCAATCTCTATATGGCAGACATCAATTCAGAAGAGGACATCCATACGGAAAAGGCACCTCAGTAGGCTAGTATTGTGATCAGAGTGCACGAATCTGATCTGCTTCATGGACAAGGCACCACCACCACCATCATTACCAATCAATCGAAATAGACTATATATCATGACATTTCATGGATATAAAACTTTTACTCAGGCGATATTAAAGAACGGAATCAAATGAATTTGATTAATTGTTGTTAGGACTTCATCAAGTTTTTATTAGGTTATATCACCTCTGATCTTTATATATTGTGGCTCTTTTAAAATAGGTAGAAAGCTTATTAGTGAACCGCCTTTTCGATAAGTGCGACAGTGAGTTGCCGAAAGGTCAATGTGAAATAAACCTTTATATAATGTTTAAAGAAGTCTAAATTTCTATTAATCTATTAGTTTTATCTATATATATTAATCTATTAATCTATTGAATTGAGAGCTGTTGTCTTATCCTGTCCTTTTTAAAAAAGATGATATGCTTATTACCGAACCACCTTTTTGATAGAGGCTATAGTGGATCGCTGAAGATTCTATGGAAAATAAACCTTTATAAAATGTTTAATGAGGTATGAACTTCAATTAAGCAAAATCAAGCATAAGTTCTGCCTAAATATTGAATTGAGAACGGTTGTCTTGCCCTGTCCTTTTCAAAAAGATGGAATGCTTATTAGTGAACCACCTATTTGACAAAGGCGATAGTGGATCGCCAAAGATTCAATGGATAATAAACCTTTATAATAGTTTAATGAAGTCTGAACTTCAAATAATAAAATTCAAACATAAGTTCTATCTAGATATTGAACGGAGGGCGGTCCGGATTGAACCTGTCCTTCTCTTGAGGAGGACTCTCTCAAGATGGAAGAGCCTCCCTTCCCGAGAACAGCTATATATAAATATAATATAAACAAATTGTAAACATTTATTATCGTTATTGTTTATATTTCCCATTTGTTCTTTTTTGCAATAATTAACGTTTTAATAAATAGATTTTGAATTGTCTATACATGTATCATTATTTTAAAAAGTATATAGTTCTAATATAAATACACCTATCCCCCGATTTACACGGTAGATACGTTCCTGAAAAAAAAAAACGTGTAAATCGAGGGATAGGTGTATATTAAACTGTCAATTCTGAATAGGTGTTCGCCCCCTCATGAATCAGAGCCTCCCAATATTCTTTTCAACATAGGTAGTATAGAGTTGAATATCGCATTTTAGTATAGTGCGATAAAAAAAAAAAAAAAAAAAAAACTTATTTGGAAACCGTGTAAAAGCGAAAACGTGTAAAACAAGTACCATGTAAATCGGGGGATAGGTGTAATACATTTTGTACTCTATTTATATATTGAATGGAATATTTTTTTGTTTGATATAAAAAATAATGTTACCTTATTTTTAAAATTGAGTTTCTAACGTATTTTTAGAAAAATTATTAAATATTAAGGCGCTGAGCTGTTTTTTTAAAGGCTTTTACCCAGCACGGGAAGGGGAAATTTCGCGATTTTACAAACTTCCAAAATATTATAAGAAATTTAACACAGCGCATAGTTGCGCTGAAATATTTGTGAGGACAAGTACTTTGCTGAATATTTCAACATGGGAAGTTTACTTATTCAGCGTTTAATTGTAGGGCCTCTAGATTCTTTACATAACGTGTGTATATAATTCTATTCATTATTATTATTTTTGAACAGAGATTTTGTTAGAACGCATCAACATATGAATAATTTTATTTTTAGTACATATAATGAAAAATCGAAACTATTAATGAGGCGTATGATTCTTATTAAAAATTAAACAATTTCTACTGCCCTTACTGCAAAGGAAGCATTTAAAAAAAAAGGAAAAATAGACGTCTATAATAGTTTCGACTTTTCATAACACATGGTGCGCTAATGCATTACATATTATATAGAGTATTAAATTAAAATAATATTATAAGAAAAAGATAATTTAAATGAATTATTTTTTCCTGAGTAAAAATTTCCTTCTGGTTATACAAATTTGTAATTTAAAACAGCCTTATCTGAGCAGGTCTAAGTATAGGCTCTAAGAGCGTCAGATGTTTGTTAATAAAACAAAATAGGGTTCAACAAAATGTTAATTATTTATATGAACATTTAAAATATTTGAATCATATGTCCATTTAAACCTTTGCAGTGAAATAAGATTTTCACCAGGTATGCCTTAATGTATTCACACTATATAAGTTAAACAGCCTTTTATAATGGTATACCGATTGAGGATAGAGAGAATGGGTTGGAATCTTCAACACTGAATACCTCCCCAGCTATCTCATAAAATATATGTTTAAAATATATCTTATATTAAGTAAAAATTCAGATTTTTAATTATTAATATGGTTTTGAAATTTATTCAATATTATTAGCTTTATTCGAATAGTCAAAATAGTAATTTTCAGTTATGATTATCTGAGAATATGTATGTCAAAATACATCGGAGACAAAGGTTCCCAGACCGACTTTCATAGTTCTTAAAAGTAAGAGACACTTTTGATAGTAAATATTTTTATTATCTCGACGTTCCGAAAAAATTATATTGTCCTCGTTAGGAAAAAAATGAAATTAAAGCATTTTTCAAAGCGTTAACAATTATTTTTATTCGTTCCTGACGATGACAAAATATTTTTGTCGAAACCTCGAGAAAATAAAAAAATATTTACTGGCCGAAATGTCTCTTAATTCTAAGAATAATATATTAACTAAATACAGCAAAAATACTATGTATAAAAGATATAGAGAAAAATCACCAATTTAAATACATTTTATAAAGTTAAATTATTAATATGATTATGTTGATTCAACAAATTTTTTCACCCTTTTGCGTCATTTCATCGATCCTTTTTTATATTTTCGAAGGAAATAGCTTATAATGTTTATTTTTGTCGATTTATGGAGAAATCAATAAACGTGTAGATTCGTTAGTACATCAATATTTCATTTTAAAATATAAACGAAAAACAACATTAATAAACGATGCGATTAATATTTACAAGAACGTAGAAAATAAAGGTAATGGCTTTTAAATGAAATTTAAAAATATTTACTAACATTTCCTTCCTTATAATTTTGATCTTTTATCTTATTTACTCTATTAAGATAGAAGAAAGAGTAGTAATACCCCTCAGGTATATTATCTTGTTATTGAGAAAATATCCGTTTATTTTCTCAGATTCTCAGACTTCTCGAAAAGTTTAAAATTTGTTTTTGAATCACCTATAAGGTATATGTTTTCTTTACAAATTTTCGCCTTGAAATTACTCCAATAAATGTGCACCTATGTTCTTAAGATTCCTAAAGCCTTTTATTACTCGGTTGTTTTTTTCAAAAAATATATTCGGGAAATATAAATATCATATATAAGATTAGTTTTTAGGAAAAAGGATGAGAAAAGGTGAACGAAACTTTGAAGATAAAGAATAAAAAAGGCAGTAAAATATATTTGATCCTATTCATAAGATAGAACGACATTTGAAAATTTTTCCGCATGTGTTTCTTTCGAACGAAGAATTGAAATTAATTTCAAGGATAAATAACAATTTTTTCTAACCTTAGGGATGAAATATGAAAAAATGAATTGTGAAGAGTAATGATAAACGGAAAAATAAAAGTGTCCAGGGATACGAACTATTTACTATTTATATAATTCAGGATTTTAAACATAAATGTTGTGTTGAATGTTGTTGTGCTGTTATTTCTTATTCCACATGTCATTCAAAAGATCCACATTAGGTTCCATTGGCTCAGCCCTTCTGAAAATATTTTCTGAAAAAGGAATTGAATTAATGAAATGCATAGACAATAGCAACCACATCATTCTCAATTATGGTTCTTACACACACCGATCTTACAGCTACCCATATATACATATCATATATTGAATATGTTATTCTACCATATATATAATCTAAAGAACGATATAGTAATGAATTTTAGTTACAGTTGCAGTGAACTTTATTAGGTGCCGCTCAAAAAGAGCAACCTAGATCATCATATTTACAATATACTGTGGGGGATGTACCGGGTTTGTTCATTTACAATTATAATTTATATTGATGTCGTTGAATCCTTAGATCCATGGGAATATTGTTCTTGAGAAGGTTTTGTCTGGCTTGTTTGATATTCAAGGTGTGTTTATTTTTCCACTTTTCGTCATTTTATAATCTAAATATCATTCCAATACATTTTTAATAGATTTCAAATAAGAATATAGAATATTTTAGAAATTATAACTGATATCAATTTATAATCATAATATTATAAATATATATTTAAAAACCACTTTTACGTTATTGAATACATATTTATTAGGTAGTAAATTATAGATAAGAGTATAATGATAAAGAATGAATATAAAATATATAAAAAGATAAAAAATATATATTCCAGTGAATAATATACAGTAGACTCTCCTATCACGCTTGTTCGGCGGTACATATACTAAAATTGGAACGATACAGAGAAGATTAGCATGGCCCCTGCGCAAGGATGACACGCAAAATCGTGAAGCGTTCCATATAACGCGAGTTTTTACAACGCGATTTCGTACAACGCGATAAAAAAATTGCGACAAATTTATTTATACAACGCGAATTTTCGTATAACTCGTTATAAAATAAAACAATTTACCCTAACAACATTCGCGTTAAACAAGTTTTATTTAGTACAACGCGAACTCCTATAACGCGATTTCATACAACACGGAACACATTAATCGCGTTATAGGAGAGTTTACTATATATATAGAAATAAACATATTCTATAGTGTTTAGGAATTACAATTTTATATTGAAAATATTGTATTTTATTTTTCTAATCCTGTATGTAAATATAAATTCAATATTATATTTTCAAAATGAATATTTCTATATGGGAGTAAATATTGAATTCCGATTATAAAAATGAAACATTCATTCAAATTTTATATATGTGTATTCTATTGAAGTATATTTATTTGTTTTCAATTATTTTTGCTTCTGCAAATAGTTTGAATTTGAATATCATGTTTTATATTATATAGAATTCGGATTATCTCTCTCTCTCTCTCTATAGAATGAAACAATTTATAACTCAATACGACAAAAATAACATTAAGAAAAAGGCATCTCCTTATCGTGCAACTGAAAGTTGCTGATGACTTGTGCCATCTATCGGGATAAATATCAACTATTCTCGTTGATTTTTAATTATTCCAGAATTGGCCAAATACCCATTTTTGATTAATCAAGAAAAAGCTAACTACGGACGCGTTTCGGGCTGTTGGTCCTCATCAGCGTGGTGCAAGCTTGCGCCATCAGCAACTTTCAGTTGAACGATAAGGAGATGCCTTTTTCTTAATTTATGCACTTTATCCTAGTACAACATTACGTTTGTACTATTTTTTTCACAAAGAGAACATTGTTTTTATAAATATTGTTTCCATTGACATTTTTTAAATCGATATATTATAAAGTGCTTTAAATTATTGGTATAATAATTGTTTAAAAGTATTTTTGAACAACTTCCCATTAATTTTTCTATTACCATAAGGGCAGTAGAAAATTGTTTAATTATTAAAAGAATCATACGCGTTTATAATAGTTTCGAATTTTCATAACAGATGGCGCACTAAAGCATCATAATATGAAATATATATATATATATACATTTGCTAAAGAGAATATAGTATTGAAATTATAAATATATTAATGATTTTTTAGAATATATTATATAGATGTTTTTCCTTAAGAGTTATTGGGGTATCAACCTTCTGATTTTAAAAATATATAAATACATATTCAACGCACCCATAAATAACTCTTCACCAGATCTTGCAATTCACTATAATCGTCTCGAGCGCGATCTTTAATATACCAATCAAGGTTCCTAAAGGATACAGACATGTGATGTATTTACTGTATACCCTGACTTAAACCCTCTATTCACCTATGTAAAGACATTTAATTTTTTAGAAGAATATATGCACGTTTGAATGATAATTAAAAAAACATAGCCATGTATTCTTCACATCGTACCAATTTTCTAATGTATAATACAATATAATGCGGCTTATGATTGTAACACGACATTCGAAAATTATCCCATATGTGTTTATTTTGAACGAAAAATCGAATTTTATTTTAAAGAGAAATAACGATTATTTCTAATATTAGGGATGAAAGGATGAATTATGAATAGTAATGATAAAAGGAAAAATAAAAGTGTCCAGGGATGGGAATCGAACCCACAGTGTTCCGCTAATGTTCTTGATGTTATAAAAACTCGCCCTCTTTAATCGAAATCGAAATTTGCATTGTTCTCGTGGATTTACTTAGAAGACTATTGGAATATTGAATGATTGAAGAATTTAAAGTACCGTATGTAAAGGAAAATCTTAATGTTACCTTTGTGAACTAACTGGAGAAAAAAAGGTTTAGAAAGCTTCTTGCCACAGGTGGAACCAAGCTTATGCATCGAACAACATGGATGAACCTAGTTGAGGAGACAAAAATTCTAAAGACTGAGATTCATTCAGAATAAATAATATATTACTAAATATTATATTGTGTGTGAAACTTAATATATATATTAAATATATATACACCCATACCTCGCTTTGCGTCAGGGTTACGTTCCAAAAAAACACGACGCAAATTGAAACGACGCAAAGTAAAAATATGTGAAGGCGCAATCGAAAACAAAATTGTTTCCATATTTTAGGAAAGAAAATTTTAAAAAAATTAAAAGACTCAATCCAAAGCAACGCAACTTCGAAAATCTAACGACGCACAGTGAAAATCAGTAAAAATAAGCAGCGACGCAACTTCGAAAAAACGCAAAACGAAACGACGCAAAGCGAGGTATTGGTGTATATATTTTTTAAACGAATCATAAGCGTCTATAATAGTTTCGAATATTCATAACATGCGCGCTAATGCACATAATGTATATATATGATAAAGTTACACTCTCATATTTTCTCATAAACATCCTTGAAGATCACACACAAACCACCTTTAAACACATTTTCAAACAAGAGGACACTCAAACTTATTCCTCATTTAAAAAAGAACTTATTTAGTAAGATTGATAATGATAATACAATTTCGAATAGAAAAATTTAAGGACTTCTTATCTACAAGTATGCAAAAAAATGTAGTATTCAATCCGATGCCTGAATACACATATATATGGCTTACTTCAAATAAATCGAAAAAATTATTACTGGAGTTCTGATGATTTCATCTTTATATAAGGGATTATTTTATTGTAATAAATGCTTATTAATCCTTTTTTTAATCAATTTGAAAGTAAAGAAAAAGGTGGCTCAGTTGGCCGTTTATTTTTAATACTCTGGAATAAATGAAAATTTTAATAAAAGAAAGTGTTGAACAATGTCGAAGAATTGGAATGAGATTTTTTTCTAGGAGGTAAATAAATTGGCGGTAAAAATCGATGGTAATTTGAATTTTCAATGAATTTTTTACTTTCGTTTAACTTGACTACCTCTTTTTTACTTATCCTATGTACACGTGATACAGAACATGGTAATCAATGTTGGTATTTAGTGATTAGCTTTTAATGTAGGTGTATCAAATGTCTGCATTTGCAGAAAGTAATACGAATTTTACCTTTATATATTGGCAGATTCTTGTTTCGTTACTTTCTTTCATAAATGGGTTTTGACCTTTAACATAATTAGAGACCAATAAAGCAGGAAAAAAAAAGCTTTCAGAAACAAATCTCTTTCCGAAATTGCATTATTTCCCATGTTATAAGTTTTGGCACCCATTTTAAACATATTTACTAATGTAAATAATCATTAACAAGTTTTAAAATACTTCTTTTAAGCAGGGAAAGTTTCCCATTATTTGATAAATATTCATTGTCCGGTTATTCGTGATCAATTATTTGGGTAGAGATAAATATTCTCTATAACTACAGAGGATGGTCTAACTAGACTCTTTTTTATTACGAATATCACAAAATCACCAAACTGGAAACGATAAATCCATCTTTGCATTGTGATTCCATACATAACTTTGTTTCCAAACACAGAATTTTGCTTCGAGTGAATTACAGCGATTGAAATGTCTTGAGACCTTAACAGGAACTCTATAACCGACTGTAGTCGGATTCTTGTATTTATTACTGTCTTTATATACTAAAAAAATATATAAGTAATCTCTTGAATCTCTCTGTCTACCCAAATATTAAAGGAGGAATTTTTAAATAATCAGAAACATTTCTTTTATATAATGATAAATCATTTAAATATTTTCTATAGACCATTTTGTATTACTTACCGAACGGCCATTGTAGATATATTTTTGGAATCGTTGGTCAAATTGATTGAATCGATTATTAGCTTGATATATATACTTCAAGAAAATCAATTCTAAAGGAAAGAGCAAATCGGGAATTGTTAAATTGAAGAGAGAGAGAAAGAGAGAGCGAAACTCGAAACTGTATATAAACAAAAATAAATTTCAAATATATAATGATAAGATTTCGTAAAATATTTGAAATAGGCAATTCAGAAAATACTTTATGATAAGAAATATTATTTATATGTGAGAGAGAAAGGAATATATATATATATATATATAGACTTGTATGAAATATTTTCTAACCTTTTTTCTATATGGTATCATTATTATCTCTCAATATTAAAGAATTCTATGGTATATTATACGGATTGTATAGGCCATAATAATTCTAAATGGATGACATAAAGGAAGACATCCCTGTAGTGTCTCAGGAGACTGCATTTGTTCGTTTTTTTGTCTCTGGCCCAAATTAGTGCCAGGAAATTGGAGTGGCCCGAAATTACGGCCCATGTTCAAACACAGGCGTATTTGTCATCGACTGCATTTCTATCGGCTCAATCTTCTGCTTTTATTTCAAAATAACCTCTTGGTATTTACCCCGTATATATACTTTCCGGGAAATACACCTTCCTCCTAGTTTATATAAATATTTGCATTTCTCCAATATTAAGCTTTTTTTTATTACCTCGAAGATATCAATGATCTACCCTTTCACCTTTATATATATGTTTTGATAGAAATTTGAACAATATGTATGCAATATTTCATACGCTTTTTGCATTTCGAATTATATTGAATAAAGTTACTTATATATAGTTTGATTCCTTTCTTATCTGTATTAAATAAATAGCATGATTATTTATATATATACTCAATAATTATAATTAGTTTTTTCTTTAATTATTTGATAATAAAATAATATATGTACCTTTCGCGCGTTCTAAAATAATTCTTATATAAAAATGAATATAGAGAAATTAATAATTTATAGTTGAAGATTTTGAATTATTTAAATTTTAGATTTTATAAAACTCTCTATAAAACTTTATTGTCCGTTGACCTTTGACCCTTTAAAAATTGTGAAAAACCTATTTGTGAATTATTGTCAATATTCCACTAAAAGGTTTCCTTATTTTCGAAAATGGCGACAATGGTTCGCCGAAACCTCAAAACACAATTTTAAAATGTTGATGAAGTCTGTCAACTTCAAAGTATTCAAATATTGCATTGTGCCGTTTTTTGTTGAAATAAAAGGGTCATCATTATATTCTTTAAAGGAAAATAATGTGAAAACACACATGAAATTGAAATCTGTGTGTGTGTATTGAGATAAGAGGCAATGTAATTAATCGTATAGATGATACACATATCAGTTTTATATTTTGCCATTTGGTTTCTTTTGCTTGGAGAAATAGAGAGGGAGATTATTGGTTAATTTTTCCTTGTCGCAATCCAATAGTCATAAAATCTATAAATGAATGAATAAAATGATGTTTAATCAAGGTCTTTGGTTTAAATAAATTTTACAAGACCGCAGTCGCCATTCGGAGGAGACTAATAGAATCACAGAATTTTGTTATTCATTGGTTGAGGAAAGTGAACCATAGAGCGCGGCTGATTCAACACCAGATTTTTCAGCGATTCGTTAACTTTGACAAATGCACAGTGTGGCAACTGGACATGCGATGGACCTGGAGGTTTGTTGTTGGGTTCTGTGTTGCCTGGAGTACAGAAGCTCCATCTATGCTTCCTCTCTCCATGTGGTGAATTTTTATAAGACCGGTGGTCTTAATGAAGCTATATATATTGGCATGATGTACCCTGTTAGTCTACAGCTGATTGGCTATTTCATCTTTCCAAGTTCCATCTAGGTATCGCAGGCGCACTTTTTTCCATTTTGACCACCCATTTAGTGAATGACGGCCGTTGATATCGCACAGATAAATCGTTTGATTGCAAGGCATATCTTATTCTATGATTTTTCAGAGAAAGGCATGTGTATGTTACCCGACATCGGGTACTTCGAAACCCTCTTATACTTACTATTAGTTCCACTTCCTAAGTTGTAACAAGTTTATATTCTTCTTGATAGGTTAAAATATTCTGTGATGTAAGAACGTCATTTTCTTAGATCGACAAAAGCCACGCCTGAAAGGTGTGGCTTAATAAATTATTCTCTACCGAACGAGCGTACACGAGGTTTCGTTTGCCAAAAGTTGATAGGCAGAAGTTGCGTTATTCTTAAAATAATAATTAGAACAAATATTTCATCCAAAATGATATATATTTGCCACAATACAGTATTTACTCTAATTCTTTATTAAAGTTGAAGATTTTGATGTTTTGGTTTACTCATTGTTACATTTTTCGCTACGTGGTTGAAAGACTAATGGAAAAAAAAATATTGAATATAATGAAAAAGACAAATGGGAACAAATTATTAATTTCTCTATATTCATTTTTATATAAGAATTATTTTAGAACGCGCGAAAGGTACATATATTATTGTATTATCAAATAATTAAAGAAAAAACTAATTATAATTATTGAGTATATATATAAATAATCATGCTATTTATTTAATACAGATAAGGAAGGAATCAAACTATATATATAAGTAACTTTATTCAATATAATTCGAAATGCAAAAAGCATATGAAATATTATATACATATATATTGTTCAAATTTCTATCAAAACATATATATCAATGTAGATAATATAAACCTCGAAATAAATATCGAGAAGCAAAAAAAAATAACTTGTTACCAAAATGAACCCTTATTATTATAATTGAATATTACACATACACATCACACACACACACACACGCCCTCAACAAATTAATCTCAGTTACTATATAACTCTTCACTCTATCACGAGTTGATATTTATAAAAAAATTAATACTTAAATAAAAATATGGTGCTATACAGTTGAACCTCCCTTTAGCGGACACCCCACTAACGAACACCTCTACAAAGGACAGTTTTTATTTGTAAAATTACCATTTTAACAATATAGCAACTCTCCGGTAAGAGAACACCTCTCCCTAAAGGACACTTTGGCTCTACAATTAGGTGTCCTTTACAGGGAGGTTCTACTGTATATGTAAATAAAAAATGGTTATTTACCAGTTCATAAATCATCATGTAAATAGAGGAGGCTATATTTACTTATGTGCGGTGTATAAGATTTAAATATCAAATGTAATTTATTTAGTTCTGCCTGAAAGGCGAGGAACAATACGCTGATTTAAGTGAGGCGTGGAGATTTAATCAAGATCTTTAATTGAAAGTATAATTATGTGCTTCTCTAGTTAAGAACAGACCAGTTGAGTTTTTTTCTTGTAGGATGGTTAAAAGAACCTTTTTTTACTTATCTGTTCGATTCTATACATTAAACCTTTTCGATTATTTTAATGAGCAGAAATTTGAAAATGTGCGGTTTGTTGACTTTGCTTTGACTTGAAAGAATACTGATTTAAAGAAGATTTATCAAATGTTATTTTATCAATTAGACATTATATACAGTATATATAGACAACAAATATAAACATATTTTATTATAATAGCAAACAAAAAAAAACTTATTTTCTTCTTACAGTATTCTCTATTTACTTGTGACCGTACACATATATACTTTGTGGGAACAAATATTTAATTAAATTTAAAATATTCCTCAGGAAGAGTATTTTTGGACAATATTCGTTAGGAAAGATTTTTTTGAAAAACATTCATAAAAGGATAATTTTGACAATATTTATAAAGAAGTGTATTTTTGGGCAATATTATTCATCAAGAAGTGTATTTTTGGACAATATTCACTAGGAAATAATATTTGGGACAAAATGCTCCAGGAAAGTAATTTTTATATATAATATTCATGTAAGGAAGATTTTTCTACAATATTCGGAAGTAATGATATTTTGGAGAATATTCGGCAGAAAATACTTTTTGAACAATATTTTTCAGCAAAGAAATTTTTGTAGAATATTCATCAGGGAAGATAATTTTGGACAATATTCGCCATAAAATAATTTAGAAAGATATTCTTTAGAAAATATATCATGAATAATATTTTTCAGGAAATATTATTTAGGAGTATATTTATCAAAAAAGTAATTTTTGACCATAATTCGGGAGAAAATGTTGAACGCCTATTTGCCATCTGTTCCAATAGATGACCCAAGCTATCCGAATAAGTTCAGCTGCACGAATAGAAAATGTTTTATAATCTTAATTTTACTAACCTATTCATATATATTCTATTTCATATATATGCAAATCTTTGGAGAAAACCAGGATATATCTTGAAAGAGAAAAAAAGCATTAGAAATATTCCGACTTGGGGCGCTGTTTTGCTATTCCCGAGATAACCTGGGTTCGAGATTAGGAACAAATATGCTTCATCGATTCTCTATTCAAATTGGTCCCCCGGTAGTCGTTTGGTAACAGAAGAACACACAGTGTTGTCTAGCGTTGTTTATATTTATTTCATTCCGATTTTATCTATTGTTGGCAACCCTGTTATAAATCTATATCCCTATTACTCATAGAGATAAATTATGTTTAATTGTTTCATCCTTAAACTTTTTTCAAATTAAAGTCTAATTGTTGTTAATTCATAAAACAGAGACTTTTTAGAATGAATATTGAAAGTGAAACAAACAAAAATATACATCAATAAACAGGCTGATAATAATTACACAAATTAATTTTACGTTAAAATATGAATTAGATTTTTAAAAATATAAATATTGTTCTGAAACATGCACAATGGTAGTAGGTTGTACAATGTACTATACTGGAGCACAAAATTATTTAATTGTAAAAAAGTGCATATAATTATGTTCAAAAATTTAAAAAATGAATCCCCTGAGACTACAAGGAGTTTACGAAATATCGAATAATACACGGTAATTCGAAAAGCAGATATATAAATAAATATATTCTAGTATATATTTTCAAACTTTATAAGTTTCAAAGTGTGAAATTATTGCGAAAAATCATTTTATCGCATAATAATTAACTTCTTCATTTAGTGATATCTTGAAACGACCTTTAATTTGATATCTTCTGTACAAGTTGTAGATTCAACCAATCCACTTTTATAGTAAACCTGATCCAAACTCATGGAGAAAAAACTTAAGTAATTTTCACCTTTTAACCTGTTTATCGGAATATGAATAATAACTATGTAATATATTTTGAACACAGTGACCTTTTTATTGAAGACACAGAAAACCAAGAGTGAACAAATGAGAACATCAGAGATTTACAACTTCCATAAGTTTTGTCTATGATTGTTCAACCCAAAAATTTAATTTGAAGAACTATGAATGCCGGCCAAGCAGCCTCTATCTTTACGATAACTGTTTTTATCTTTTCTAACCACATAATCTAAATACTAATATTTAATTTCGATTTTTGATTTAAAGGATTAACATTAAGTACCTATTTTCTTTAACGTTTATTTAAAAAGGAAATCAAATATATATGCCAAAAGTTGCAACTTCCTTAGGTTTGGGCCATGGGTATATGTATAGAAATATATATGAAAACACATATTATAATTTCGATTATTTAAATATACGCTATCTATATTAATAAAATGAAAATTTCAAAAAAAGGACATCACTAAAAACTTTCGTTACAATGCATCAATTTCAACGAAATTTTCAACATTTATGTAAAACGAGATGGAGCAGGTTTTGCTTAACATCAAAATATATTTCCTAACATTAACATGCGTAACTTCGCTGTTATCGTTTAAATACAAAAAAAATCAACAGAGTTAATTCTATTCATGTATAAATACAAAAATAAAAATCAACAGAGTTAATTTTTTTACATACTAGCTAATAATCTCAATCTAAAAAACAACAACGATATTACATCTTTCTCACATATTCACACATAATCTTAATTAATAATTAACTAATCTTTAACATTGTTTATTATATTTCAACTTTTATTTCTACATTTGTTTTTAAATACCCAATTGTTTTATCATGTTTCTAATTTCGCCTAACAAATATACAAATTTATAGTGACCAACATATGCAAATTTTACCTTTGTTTTTATTTAACTTGATATCGTAAACATATACATCCATTGTAAGCATTTTCTGTTCACCTTCCGTGGTTTCTCTTTTCTCTGATAGTGTTTAGGTGTACGTATATTTTCTTATTACCAGACTACAAACATTCCCTCGAGAAAAACCTGGGCGAAGCCGGGTACATCCGCTAGTATCATTATAAGTATAATTTAATCTTTAGTTCATCATACATTACAAATTAAATATACAAATATTCTATGTCTTCAAATTTAAATTTATAAACATATTTCATGCTCTTCAAATGTCATTTTTATATGTAATTAATATTGAATTGATAGAGAGAGATAAAAAAGCTTATTAATCCTTATAATAAAATATTATTCAATATTCCCGATATCAAAATATAGTTCCTTTGTGTTTATTTTTATATATTTAGAAAAAAATATCTATGAATCCTTTTAAACTAATAAATTATAATCAGAACATTCATTAGAGTCTATATCCATGTAAGGAAAGAAAGGTAAAGAATGATAAAAAAGAGGTCAATTAGCGTAATTGGTTAGTTTAACCAATACTCTTTGGTTCGACTTCTAACTTTTTTGGAAACGGGTCAAAATATTTATTTTATTTTTCTGTTAAAATATTTATTTTTTGACGTTCTAACTCAATATGTCACTACTCAAAAATATTTTCCTCAAATCTATTATTTTATTTATCGTTTATAGATATTGTTTATTTTCTCTAAATAAATAAATATCAATATTATATATGTTTATTTTGTTTATTGATAATTTAATAAATGGATATTATAAATTTATTAATATCATTTTAAGTTGTTTTAAGCAGAAAGCTATAAAATATTTACAAATATTTCAATCTTTCACGAAATATTTATGGTACTTTAATAAAGGTATATTGAAATTTAATTTATACAAATATCTACTTCTGAATTCTATTGAGAATATTTAAAAGGAGTTTTGAAAAGTTGAATTTAAATATGTAAATAAAATGATAATACCAATATATATAGCTTTTTTGAATATATTCATATATATAATTAGAAAAAAAAATTCGTATCCCGAGAAAGAACACATGGACATTTTTAGATAGCAGAGCGCCACCTAATGGAACAGAAATCAACTAAACGTTGATTTAACCTGTTACCTGATATTTGGCCAACCAATCTTCTTTAAAATAAAGAAAAACAACCATGAACGCGTTTCGGGCTGTTGGCCCTCGTCAGCGTGGTACTAGCTGTACCTGTTTGGTCCCAGAGGCTTCTTGAGAAATTTAGAAATGGGTATTTAAGGCCAAACTTGCGAAATATGTTAAACATGTAAAAAATAATTATTATTTAAAAAAAAGGTTCATGTATTAATATCAAAATTGATTTATCAAGAAAATGGGTTTGTTAAATATCAGAGAACAGGCTAAATCAACGTTTAGTTGATTTCTGTTCCACTAGATGGCGCTCTGCCATATAAAAAGCTCATGTGATCTTGGTCAGAATATACCATTTTTGATTTTAATACCAACAATGGGACCATTTTTATAATTATTTTGATATTGTAATATACATATAAATAAATCTATATATATATTGAAAATAGAGCAATCCATAAATAAATCTTTAATTAAAAAGGCATATATTGAATCAAAATATCATTTATTTTACCTCGTAAGTGAAAATTCCAACTGTTGATAGAAAGTCGAAGCCTTTCTATTGTTCTTGCAAGGCGTAGAGCGTCATAACCAAAACTGGTTAAAATCGTTTTGAAAATAAATGATAATTTGATCCAATATATGTCTTTTAAATTAAAATATATACATATATATAAATATATATATATATATATATTTCACAACTTTAAAAACATTGAATTGATTTATAGTTGATTGTGAATCTATATATATAAAAATGAATGTATGTGTGTGTGTGTGTCTGTCTGTCCTTTATGCCTGACCAAACCACTCATTGGAACGCCATGAAACTTTGGGAAGTTATTTAGTATAGTACTGGGAAGGTTTCTAGCAAATAAAATTTTTGAAATAACTTTTCGCCTAAAAATAATCAATATAAATATTCTAATTTATCTGTTATAATTCAACAATCTGCTCTAAATATTATCATGATGATACGATGATTTTGTAATGTAGAAAATTAGGAAAGACAAAATTCAGGATGACACGGCAATTTATTTGAGACAAGAATAATGATACAATTCCAAGGCAAGATACAATTCCTTTAACTTCCAAATACCGAGGGAACCAATTAATATTGATTTTATTCAACTTATCGAGTATTTTTCAAGGGACCGGGAAAAAATGTTCACTTAATTGAGAGATTCGTTAGACAAACCTTTACTCGGGTAAAACCCGGGCGAAGCCGGGTACGTCCGCTAGTTATATATATATCTCAATTTCTTAAACTTTAAGAATTCGAAATGCAGATAGTTAATGATTTTCCGTTGTAATAATTTACTTTAACATCTGATATATTCGAAATTTCTGAAATAAACCAACAAAACAAATTGGAATTTTTGTAGTTTCTTTATTGGAGTAACGAACAAGTGTGTTTCTTTTGTTATATCTGACAAACAGAAATATATAGTTGTTAATATTCTTAATATTCTGAGTATAAAATGATATAGGATGAAGATATATTAAATTTCTACTAACCTTAATTACGATGTCTCATACAGAAAAAACATAACACTTTATATATACAGTGGACCCTCGGTTTACGAGCACCTTGCAGTACGAGCTTTTCGCAGTACGAGCAAAATTTTTTGAAAAATTTTACCTCGGATTACGAGTGAAATTTCGCATTACGAGCAACTCGTGATGGTTGCCCGTAATCGTGATGGATGAAAATTCACTGGGATCCCTCCCTTCAGATCAGATTCGGGAAATATGTAAAATGTGGGAAACTGTGCAATTGTTCGTAGCAAGAAGAATTTCCCGAGTTTCAATTATTAAAAATAAGAAATTAGTTTCGCACTACGAGCGTTTTGGAGTACGAGCATGGCTCTGGAACGGATTATGCTCGCAAACCGAGGGTCCACTGTATTTATGATTAATGTATTTATTATGGCCAAAGTATTTAAGAGAAATTGGCAAATTTCTATCAACACGCCTCAATTTGAAATAGACATTTACTGAGGCGAAACTTTTTTTTTTGCTTATTACTAGAATACGTGGTACAGGCCATGTTGATCATGGTATGTAGAAGTAGGCGACCACTTTTAATGCAAGTGCGCCACATGCCTACACATGTGAAAAGCAGTTCGACTTTACACTTACAAATGTGCCAGAGCCCCGTTTAGTTATTTAAACTCACTGGAGGGGTTGGACTTTCGCAATAATCGGATCCCATAGGAGCATTTTATTTTTTAAATTATAAAAAAGTGCCCAATACGGGATTCGAACCAGGGTAGTAGCGGCCGAAAACCAACGGTTTAAACCATCCTTCCATTGACCTCGCGAGGTGAAATTGAAACAGCTATATTTCTTTTAGAACTAATTGCCGAATGATTTAAAGCGCTCATATCTATTAAACAGTCAAAAATAAATTAGAACTTAATTAGTACATTTTTAACTTCGGCTTCAAATTTGAAGAACATTTATTTTTAAGATTATATCTCTAAATGATGGGTTTTACTATCGCCGTTTTGGCTCAATACATTGTGAAAGTGTATGATATTATGTAGGAGTGATATCGCAATAATTAATTTTCAATCAATATATTTTTCGGAAAACATTTTAACAGTCACTAAAGGGATATGTATTATATATAAATTATATATAAAATATCTCTTTTTTTGTCCCTCTTCTAATCTTCCACATCGAAACGTTGCCAATAGCTTGCGTCACATATCGGTGTATATTAAAAACGTTAATTTATTAGCAATATGGTTTTTTTGGCCTCTCTCTTTATTTGTTAATATAGGATAATTATAATTGATAAGAATTGATATGAATAAAAGAGTACTACACATCATATATTTGAATATAAAAATATAATACTCGCCTCTTCTGTCATAATAGGCGTCAAAGTTATACGCAAACTAGCGGCCTCGGGTCGGTGACAAAGCCAGAAGATTTGGTAAACTGAAAAGCGTCCACCTAGAGACCATGGTTTCGGGTTTATCGCCCTCGTCAGCCTAAAGCGGACTTTATTCCATGAGATCTACAAGAGATCTAATGGAATCTTGATAATCTGCCAAAGAGGTGTTTAGCTGGCTAAGTGGCTGGGTGATGGCTAAAGTTTAGATGGGAATTTTGCCGTAAGGATATTGCTCACCCACCCGAGGCCGTTATTGACGGTCAATAGATGGAGTCTAGATTTAACGTCTATTTTGATAGAAGAGGCGACTTTTTTCTTCTTAGATTAATATCCTCCCAGAAAAATTTACATCTATATTTTAGCCATAGAATTGGCCCAGCCACTAAGCCAGCTAAACACCTCTTTGGCGGATTGTAAAGATTCTATTAGGTACCTTGTAGATCTCATGGAATAAAGTCCGCCCAAGGCTGACGAGGGCCATCAGCCCGAAACCATGGTCTTTAGGCCGGTGGGCCCTAAGCCGTTAGTTTGCGGCGACTGTTAATAAATGGCGTCTAGCTTTAAGGTCTATTTTGACGGGAGAGGCGACCTTTGTCTTTTTAGATCAATATCCTCCCGGAAAAATTTCCATCTATATTTGAATATATTATTAAATTTTTCAGATATTTCTAAATATTGATTTATATATATATATATATATATATATATATGTGTGTGTGTGTGAATTAATGTTTTGATAACGAGTGAGTAAGAATCTAAAAATATTATAATTAATATCAAATACATAATATAGATATAAATTGTACTTAAACTGAAATTTCCAAATTGTTTTTAAAATTTCGAAATTATTTCTAAACTAAGTTCGTTCTAAAATAAATATTTCATATATAAATATGCTAAACATATATTAAAGTACATTTTCCTTTTAATAAAACATCTGAAAATCTTTATAAAATTTTTAATAAGAATATTTCCATTTTGAAATTTTAAAAGATTTTTAATTTTAATCAAATATTTTCACATGTAAATCAAATTTTGGAATCAAATTTAAGCATTAAACTGATTCAACTAATCCAGAAAAACATATTTACATATAATTTCTAGCATAGACTTTGATGTAAATAGTAAATATAATATGATTAAAAAATAGTAGAGCTAGTAGCAAATATTGGGCAGAAAGAAACACAAGTAAAAGTTTGTATGAAGGAAACCATTTATATGCAAATGCCGTTTTACCTGAAATTTTTCATTTTTAGGTTGATGTTCAAAATTGTATTAAGAAATGATTTGCATTTCCATTATTTCGGGCAATTTTAAGAGATGCCGGTGGATTAATTTGGAAGAAGACGTCTAAAAGTTATAATAATCATCATCATTACATTACGCTTCAAATGATGCTTTATTCCAGGTTAATTGTTTTACATGGTCTTTATTTTAAACCTAACTTTTGTAATCATTTGTTTCTACAATATAAGTTAGAAATATATAGAAAACCCTATAAGTAGTATATATGAAAGAATAAAATCCTCTGCAATAAAAAATAATTTAAAAAACGACGAACAAGGTTGACTTTTATATTCTTCTCAAGCAGTCGCTTTAACAAACCTTTACCTAGAAGTAAATGATGTCATATACTTATTTGCAATATTTACTTCTGTATAAGAGATTGTAAAAATTGAATGCTTGTGAAAAATATAAAATTAGGTAAGAAACTCACCTTCGTAAGTTGTTTTATTTTTATTATTTTTATATATAAATGCCATATATAAAAGATAAATCCTTTGGTAATTTAAGTTTCCTTTATTTTTTAAAGAGGAATAAAAATCTTATATTGCGAAAGAAATTATTTTTTATAAACAAATTAGGTTATTAGCTTTGGTATGCCTCAACAGTCAACAAAGGTTTTCGTGAAAAACACGAAACCATTCTATATATAAGAATATGTTAAATAAAAACAAACGATAGCATTGCGTCTCTTTATACATGAAATTTATTATGCTAGCTTTCGGATCTTATCGATCCTTCCACAGGCCAAGCTGTAAGTTGAGAGAAAGAGTATATATAGTTGTACAATATTACAACGGGTAATTGGAATAAAGGGACCAATTGACTATGAATAGAAAACAAACTGAGCTTTGGACAAAGATGAAACAACTGCAGCCTGGCCACGAGAAAACGTGAACTCGTGAAATGTGTTTATATTTATAAATATTGTACAACTATATATACTCTTTCTCTCAACTTACAGCTTGGCCTGTGGAAGGATCGATAAGATCCGAAAGCTAGCATAATAAATTTCATGTATAAAGAGACGCAATCCTATCGTTTGTTTTTATTTAATAAATTTATAGCAATTATTTTGTCTATATATATAAGAATATGATTTACAAAAGAAACCAGAGAAAATAAAAAAGCTATATGCTCATATCAAACTGACAAAAAATATAATTACATGAAATTCAATGCGCCTTACACAAAATGATAGTATCTATCATGTTTTATTTAAAAGCCGTCGATGATCTACAATAGATAGTATCTATAATTTTGGTTAAGGCCCGTGAAACATCTACTTTAGGAAGTATACAAGTGTATATCACATATACGTGTAAATCATTATATGTCACACACACAGGCCCGTTAATTATTTACTTCAGGAAGTATTTATTTTTCTCTTTAGGCCCGTCAATTAACTACTTCAGGAAGTATCTATCCTTCAGCTTTCGGCCCATCGAAAATCTACTTTAGAAAGTATCTATCATTTTGTTTTAGGGCAGTCGATGATTCTCTTCAGGAAGTATCTATCATTCGGCTTTCGGCCAATCGAAAATCTACTTTAGAAAGTATCTATCATTCAGCTTTCGGCCCGTCAATGAACTACTTCAGGAAGTATCTATCATTCAGCTTTCGGCCCGTCAATGAACTACTTCAGGAAGTATCTATCATTCAGCTTTCGGCCCGTCAATGAACTACTTCAGGAAGTATCTATCATTCAGCTTTCGGCCCGTCAATGAACTACTTCAGGAAGTATCTATCATTCAGCTTTCGGCCCGTCAATGAACTACTTCAGGAAGTATCTATCATTCAGCTTTCGGCCCGTCAATGAACTACTTCAGGAAGTATCTATCATTCAGCTTTCGGCCCGTCAATGAACTACTTCAGGAAGTATCTATCATTCAGCTTTCGGCCCGTCAATGAACTACTTCAGGAAGTATCTATCATTCAGCTTTCGGCCCGTCAATGAACTACTTCAGGAAGTATCTATCATTCAGCTTTCGGCCCGTCAATGAACTACTTCAGGAAGTATCTATCATTCAGCTTTCGGCCCGTCAATGAACTACTTCAGGAAGTATCTATCATTCAGCTTTCGGCCCGTCAATGAACTACTTCAGGAAGTATCTATCATTCAGCTTTCGGCCCGTCAATGAACTACTTCAGGAAGTATCTATCCGTCAGCTTTCGGCCAATCGAAAATCTACTTTAGAAAGTATCTATCATTTTGTTTTATGTCTGTCGATGATTCAGATCAAGTAGGATCTATCAATTTGTTCAGACCTTCGAAGATATTCTACTTCAGGAAGTATCTATCATTTTGTTTTAGGCCCGTCTATGATTATCTACTTTGGGAAGTATTTTTCATTTTGTGTCAGGCCCGTAAATGAACAACTTCAGGAAGTGTATACCATTTTGTTTTAGGCCCGACAATCATATGTTTTAGAATGTAGCTATAATTTTTTCCTCCACCCGTCGTTGATCTTTTTAGGATATAATGTGAAATATATGGTCTTAGGCACGCGTTAATGACCTTATACTCTAAATATTATCATTATTCACTAGACAAACATAGTTTTATAACCACTTGAAGAGTTCAACACTAATGAGCCAGGTCTTCCCAAAATTTTCATCACAGTTAAGGACAGTATGAGGTTTGTTTTACTTGATAAGTAAATATGCATGCGTTATTAGTTACATTTCTTGAATAAAGGTAAATTTTCGAATAAAGACCACTTTCTCAGTGAAAGGTTTTGTAAAATGAAAAAAACGATTTAAACAGAAATTTATAATCAAGATAATAGACCTTGGGGCAATTAAAGCTCCAAGAATCTGTCAGCCGTTAACTGTTTTTTACCACGTGTGCCATTTTCATTATGCAAACACTCTCCATAACAAAACAATCTTTTATTGATCTCTACATCCATCTGAGGCAAGGCTCCCCTAAACATTTATAAATATTCAAATAATTAAAAATAATTAGAGAAACAATCATTAAAACTTTCTCATTTGTCAATTACCTTCTACTTTGCATATCATATAATAATTTAGATTCAAATTTATATAAAAAATAAGTGAAATAATAATAGTTTAAAATGATTTGATTGATTCAAATTAAGTTTATTTTACCTCTCACTATTTTAGACTTCAACAATAATATTTTGGCAAAATATTTTAAATTATATTTTTGGGTAGAGATGATTCTATATTAAAAACTATTAACATATGAATGCGAATAATAAATTTGAATTATTTATTCAACCAATATTTCGAGGGACAACTCGCCTCTCTTTATCGAGGATTTTTTAAAACTAAAGTACATTCTAGATAAAGAAAGACGAGTTGACCCTCGAAATATTGGACAAATAAATATTTGAAATACGAAATATGAATTTTTTGAATAAATAGATATATGGTCAGATTAGTTTTATTATATATTATTTTCGAGAGCAAGCATATGACGTCCCAAAAGCCTATATCTAATATTTGTTTTGTTAACTATTTTGATATATTCAAATATTAAATATTCATTTCTATTATATGGAGTTTCATATTATAGATAAAAAAATATTTGTTATGATGCATCATCCTTTTCCTTTATATAATTTTAAAATAAATATAATGAGATAATGAAAAAATAAGACATACTTCGAAGACTAAATTGCATATTCCAAAAATAGAAACATCCAAAAGAGGTCATTCCGATGACCATGGATATTTATATTATTTATATATTTAATATTCTCATATTAATAATTATGAAAATGAAATTATACCACCTTTTGAGAATATTTGACCTTGTACAGATTCTTCGAGTATAAGAGGCTATAAGGAATAACATTAATAGTAACAATATATATTATATAATCTAAAATGCAAATATTTTATTTTTTTGAAACATGTATTTTATCATTGACTGTTCTACATTTTTGACCATAGGTTTAGAACATAACACTTTAAATATTTGTTGTAAATATGTATAGTTAACCTACCTATTTTTTAAATGACGAATATAGAATTCATTTGATAAATTCTATATTACTGGAATAAAAAAAATTATATGTAATTTGCTTCAAGTAATTCAGAATAAAAACTTCTTGATAAATAAATAATTTATTTCCTATTTTCACGACTGCACCTCCAAATCTCTAATTTTCAACAACAAAACAAAATATTTATAACATATATATATATATATATATATATATTAATTAAAAAGGCATATATTAGGTTAAAATATAATTTATTTTAATAATATTTCAGTTGGCTGAACGCCAACCTTTATCAAGGTGTTATAACATATTTAATGTGTGTCAACAGCATATATATATATATATATATGATGCACTAGCGCGCCATCTTTTACTCCATTGCAGTATGGGCAGTAGAAATTGTTTATTTTAAAAAAGAATCTTACGCCTTTAAAATAATTTCAAATATATATATATATGGTCAATTCTGTCTTTTCTCTCTTCTATAAAACTTTCTCTTCGCTTATTCCTTTTTTTACCCAGCCTATGACGCTTAACCGCCGATGTTTTGCTGGTGTTACCTTTTTATACTACTATATTCTAACTAATTATTTATTACAAAAAAAATCAAAACCAAACCTCACATGTGTTTTAACTAAATAACAAGTCTTATAAATCTTCAAATTCTCACAACGATACTATATGGTTAAATATATATAAGTTTTCATTCTATTAGTATATGCAAATCAAATATCAAATTCCAACAATCTGTTTGTATCGTAGTAGGATTAACGCTGTGATTTAACGGTTGTATTTCCGTACGGTAGATCGGCCAATGGGGATTATGCCCATCAAATTTCCCGCTAGGCTGCTGAGATTGATTTATTGATTGATATAAGCAGAGACTTTCGCTCCATTAGCTCTATCTCACCGCAATCTCCCGCCACTTCTTTTAATTCCTTCATTATGTCATCACCACCTTGTTTCTCTTTTTTTTTATTTACTTATGCCTTTTTTAGTTTTCGATACTCACCAATTATTAGAGTAATTAGACACATGAAATATGTTATCATCAGCTTATGTAGAAATTCACTTTTTCTTTTTATTCTATATGATGTTTTTTATTTAATTATCTATAATTATCACATTTTTGTCACATTTTTAGAAAACATTTAAAAAAAATATGTTATTAAATTGAATAAATAAGATTTATATTTAACTGCATCTCGCTATTTTATCTTCAACAATGACATTTTCTCGAAAATTAAATTTCATAAATAAAAAGGAAGGAGGAGAATGTGTTTACAAGGAATATTTACATGTTATATTATTTTTTTGTTTATTAACAATATAGTCCATATATTATAAATATAATAATAATAATATTATATGCATATTCAAATATTTTATTAGGATAGTATTTCATTTTGAGAATAGAACATTTCAAACTATATAAATATGCAAAAAAAAATGTTTTCGAATCCTCAAATATTTTTCAGTAGAAATTGTCTATCTCAATTATTCAAAGCACTATATATCTATATAAACTGATTTAAATGCTTGGTTCCTTTGTTAAATATTGCCGTCAAACATTGTAAATATTCATCTATACATTAATTCCCACCTAGAAATATGATATAAACTTACACAATATATTTCTCTTTTTTGATTTGTTCAAAATTACTATTTATTCTATAAATGTTCTTTAAAAGGACGCAATGTTCATTCACACCACTCTTCACCAAACTTTAGATCTTCAAGATTGAGTTCGAATTGGAATTTAATATATTAATGGAATCCACGGGTGGTAGTGACATATTCTATACGGGGTTAAGTGCAATTGATTGATAAAAATTGTTTTATCGATTTATATAAACATACGTAATTATTGTATTTATTCCTCCCTATTGCCATCAATATGTATTATTTTTTTCTAAAATATCGCAATTCATGATATTAAATAATCAATTAAAAATTGGAACATCTTGGATAGAAAACTTATCTGCGCTTTAGGCTTCAAATTTCAACGGTCAGCACGTCCATTCTTCTTGAAAAAGACGAACATTCTGATTGTCTAAATATATTTCAATAAATTCATTTTATTTCTAGATCCAAAATTCGCTGTTTTTTAATTGAATATAATTGAAAATTTAAAATAGAACAAAAAAGTAAATGTGATGAATATGACGCTAAAATGAAGAAAGAAAAACATCTTTTGATCAAGAAATTTAACGGCTTCTGTTAGCTGTGCAATCAAAATGAATATTCAAAGATTAGTTGATATTTAATACCGATAGATGGCGCGGAAATAGAATAAAAATATATATGTGAGGAACCGGGCGTTAAATTTTATAAAGAAATACAAATATATTTTATTGAATTCATTCATTTCTCGAATAGCTTGCACCATCAAACAGAAATTTCAATTATTAGTTGATATTTATCCTGATAGATGGGACGAGTCATTAGCAACAATTGGTAGATACTCTTTCACAATATATGTTTGTAATGTGAAATATAAATTATAGTTGATACGGTAAAATGGCTCACATGTGATACACATGAGTTACCCTTCACTTTCAATGTAGTTGTTCATTAGTCATTGGATTAGATCGAATCGTTAAGATTTTACGAAAATAATTCCTTATAAAAGTGATCACTATCTTGGTATATACCTGGATGTGGTATATCTAAGTTTATTATTAAATAAATATTTTTTTAACGGTATCTTTAGGTGAATATAAGAAATAGCGTGTTGTGGAGTGACAAAGGGTGACATTTGGCACATTTAACAATATAGCTTATATTATTCAAATATTGTTATAGAGAAGCAAATTCATTATATTTCTATCTTTACAAGCTTTCGGTAATTCCTTTTATCTTGGATAGTTTTATATTTAGAGTTATAATCTTATATTTAACATGAAGGAATTCTGATTAAATTTTAATTAAAATTATCTCATGCCACACAGGCATCGATATAGCATAATTGGGAAAAGATAAGTTATACACGCTGAACAGGAAGATAAGATAGTCTTATATTTTAAATGTAAAAAATGGAAACCCATTTTATGCTATTCTCGACTCTCTTGCTTGTTTTATATAAATTTATAAAATGTATATTGGTTATTTTATACAGATATACTTTTAGCGTGATGCTAGGAACGATATTGCAGAAATAAATGTAATTTTGAGAGGGTCTAGAAGAGGCTATGTTGAGAGATATGAATATAAAGAGCGGTATTTGTTTGTGAGATGATAGCGCAGGGATATAAATGTAGTCCGGCAGTAAATCTGGCGTGGTGAATATTTTATATTCCAGGAATTGTCGTCTGCGTGACTCAAGGCCGCGCCAACTTTTCCCGCCAATTTCACATGACGAACTAACTAACGAACTTTGTTTTCATATATTTATAATAGTATTTATAATTCACTGTGAACTTTTACCTCCAATATCACATTACGTATTGACAAAGAAATTCCCCCTTTGTTTTATAATTCAATGAACCATTTTCTCCAATTCCATATGATGAACTAACTTAAAACTGTTTTCATATATTTATAATAGTATTTATAATTCAATGATCTTTTACAGCCAATTTTTCATATGACGAATTGACTAACGAAAGAATACGCCCTTTGTTTTCTTATATTTATTGTTTGAAGTTTATATGTTATTTTGTAATTATTCTTATTTTTTTTAATTCATAGAAGCCTTTTTCTGGCAGACATAATAATATTTTTATCATCATCATTTTTGGATATTGTTTTTTTTTTTTCTTAGCTAGTTAGCAAATCATTTTCAATTGTAGTTACTTTCACTTGACGAACTAACATACTTTATAGTAATATATTTTCAAATAAATGTTGTAAAAAATAATTTCACAATCTATATATGCCTTAATGTTTATATATTTATGGAATATTAACCAACTGCACATGCGAAGGTACAGTTAACGAATAATTGAATATTCGAATATATAAATGAAATACATTCAAACTATTCTCACAGAAATTTATCAATAAGGAACAGTGTGATCATATGCAAAATACATATAATACAGAGAATAAAATTTCTGATAACAAAATAACTGTTTTTTTTTTCAAATTAATATATGATAAGACAAAATTAAACACATTTTCAATATTTCCAGATTAATAAAAGAAATATATCGTATAAATTCCGTGACTTTATAGATAATATAAAATCTCTTTTGTTCAAAGTAACCTTCAAGCTAAAGAAACATTACAAATATATTTTAAAAGAATCATACGTGTCTATAATAGTTTCGAATTTTTATAACAGATGGGGCGCTAATGCATTATATTATAAAAAATACACTAACGATTTGTTAATGATCTTAAAGTTATTTTTTAAAATATCGGAATCCTTAAGATTTAACATCTAAATAAAGAAAATGGAACAAACACACAACTTGAATAGAAAAATGAATTGCTTTTTTATTGCATGTTATTAGTATTTCGAAGATCTGAATGCTCAGACGTTTTTAAACGTTCAGAAACTTTTTCAAAAGACGAAATATCATATAATCGTTGAAATGTTATCTTCGAAATATCATAAATTAAAAACATGGATAATATTTCGATCCAATTTGAAGTTAATTGGCTAATTAAGGTTATTTTACAGAGAGACTGGGCAATTATATCTCGATATTAAAACTTACATATATACATAGACGTATATAAACATAAGGTAACAACACCATCTACGAATGATTCAATTAATATATTGCTGTATTGTCTTATGTTTCTAATCAATGATCCAAACTGTATCTAAGGCGTATAATATAGTAGATTGATGTTATAAACAAAATATAAAAACGAAAGAGAGATGAATAATGATGGTGCTTGTAGAAAATGATGAAAATATAACAAAGTTTAGAGCGCCAAGTATTTTTTAACAATAGCAGGCTCTTTTAGGTAAGTGCATCAAAAACTTGACTAAAGCATCGAAGGCCTCTATATAAAAGTATCATCAGGTTTTTCTAGCGAAGTTGAGAATGTTTTTCCATGAAATAAATTGAACGGCCCAAGTGACAAACTTATATCATATAATTTATTAAAATATTCTTTAGAAGGTCAATATTTGGTGAAGTTTTTCACAACGTTGGATTAAGCTAAGCCTAAAATGTTTAGTGAAACATTTTTTTAAATTTTAATAATAACATCCTTATGCAGATACTTTAAAAAATTGTTGAATAACCAATATATTTTGAAGTTTTAATAATTTAGAAGGTAAATTGATTGTATTAAATCTTGTTCTATCATAATACCTATTTGAAAATTTGCTCTTTGACTATGTAATTAATAAAGTTGCATAGAGAGTAATTGTTATATTAAACGGTGAAAGATATGATTATATAATTAATTACGCTTTGTGTAAAAATTAAAATAGGATTTTTAATTATTTGAGGTATATTAAATATTTTTGTGAATTATCATATTTATTGGTTAAAATAACTGTATCTTTTATTTTTTAATAGTCCTAATTTGTCCGTCTGTCCTTCAGAGCCTGAAACAAATAATGATGATAAAATATTTCAATGAAATTTTAATATTGGTTAGAAATAGATTTCGCATATCAGTTTCCTTTCTAGAACGTGCACCTTTTACGTAGAAAAATGTGAAGGCGACAATTTATTTTATTATGATAGACCCTTTCATCGTTCGATGCTGGACAAAACATCTGAAATTTCGGAAATAAAAGTTTACAGAATTAAAAAAAATTGTTAATTGTTTAGTTACTAATTTAAACTCAATTTACGTTTATGACGATTTAAAATTGTAGTTATGTATCGAAACGTTTAATTAACAACAATATATTTAAGAAGAAAAGAACTGACTTCTGAATTATATAAATATCTTTAAAATTACAAATATATTCTCACAAGGAGTATCATTTTTATTTTAAAAACGCTAGCTTTCAAACGGTAATCGCTCTTTAACGGGCTTACTATAATATCGACTTTATCTCTCTCCCCCCCCCCCCCCCCCCACCAGAAATATTTACAAAAAAAAGATATTCATTGTGAGAATATATTTGTAATTTTAATACTTTTTTCACAATTTTATCATGAAAAAATATCTTTCTCTAAGAGATCATGGGTATAACACAACGCATCTTAGGTGACATTTAATTAGAGTATTCTATTTAGTAGATGATGTAGTGAATGAAAATCTATTATTGTCGGATGTTCAGTGATACTTAGCGTTTTCATAATATCAAACATATATGTAAATGATTTCGAAGTTATTTATATCACTATTATCAAAATATAATACATATTATTCGTTCTCATTTATTTTATATCAAATTTGTCAAATTGCAATAAAAATATTTCTATCATATATATTTCCAAAAACAAATATTGCAGTGAAAAAAGTGTGATAGAATTTAATATGAAATAAAGGAATAGAATAAGGAGAGAAAGAGAAAGACGAGTTTTGAAAAGAGAAAGAGCTAGCTAGCTAAACCCATCAAGCCAGGGGTGTGGAATTGAGTTAGGTCCAAGAAGTGGCCCCTTGGTGAAAGTCCCGCCTTATTAATGACGAAATTACGTCAGAGTAATTCAATTAGGTCTTCCTGCTTAAGATAATCGCTGCTGCCCGGACACCAAATTGGCCAGGCGACGTCCAATTAGGAGACTCCTGCCACTGCTGTGGTGTTAGGGGATGTCCCACGGTGCCCCCAAGTTTATGTGGTGTTCCCACGGTAGCTGAGGTGTTGGGAGTGTATATTCCACCCCCTCTAGCTACGGTGTTGGGGAATGTACCATGTGCCTCCCAGTGACTCGTTTATGTGGTGTTGGCACATGTCCATGCGATCTATTCATTCTTAAATATCTGTGTTTTTGGGTAATCTAACATGGTGCATTCGTCGTTAAATTCTGTATTGAGAAATCCCCACTGTCTATTCTATTACCGCTATCCGTGTGTTTAGAAAATGTATACTATAATGTATTTTCCAGTATGTCGTTAAATGCTGTATTCAGACATGTTCCACGGTCTATTCTAGTACCGCTATCCGTGTTGGTGGGGAATGTATACTATGGTGAATTCCAGTATGTCGTTAAATGCTGTATTGAGACATGTTTCACGGTCTATTCTAGTACCGCTATACGTGTGGTTGGGGAATGTATACTATAATGTATTTTCCAGTATGTCATTAAATGCGGTGTTAGGACATGTTCTACAGTCTAATTCTAATGCCGCTATCCGTGTTGATGGAGAATGTATATTATGGTATATCCCTGTATGTCCTCGAATGCGGTGTTGGGAAATGTCCCACGGTCTATTCTACATACAATAGATGTTCATTTTGAAGATTTACTACGATAAACTCTTAACTGTGTTAGTTGTGCTGTTGAGATGAAATCTTGAGTTATATTACTTTTGCATACTTTCAATCCGTTATCTTAATACAATTTGGAACATGTATTCTGATGCATTACCCAAGTCTGTCCTCTACAAAGTTAGGGATATTAACGATGCATCGTTTCTGCGTCATTGATTGATATTCCGTGTTGAATTCAACTCCCACGATATCTGCAGTGTTATACTACCTCTAGTTGCTTCAGTACTAATATTAAATGCCTCACAAAACTGTCCTTATCTGATGCGAATATTGTTTTGTAAAATATCTAAAACATTGTTACACAAATAATATTGTTTGAGCTCATTTTAATTTCTCATTTATAATTAATAAGTATAATTAATATTTTATTATTGTTAATGTGTGTGGATTAAATTCTGTTGACAACCCACAGAGCATGAAACTCATGGTAAATTAATTCCAGAACCATATGTTTTAGATTACCAGTCTATTGGAAAACAATTGTTTCTGGCACTGACATACCACGCAGTAAATATCTATCCGAATTAAATTATTCATATTTCACAATCGAAATACCACATTTAAATCTGCGCATTTACAAGAAGGCCTTCCGTGATATGTATATTTTCAATACCAGCTCTTCCTAGACGTATTACCGTATATATTTCTAAGGTCATAGAATCCTATCTTTATATCTTAGACGCCTTAAAGGTATTCTATAATAAATGCAGAGTATAGAGGAAAATCAGTCTACAATAGTATAGAGCTGTCTGAAGATTAAAATAACAAATACGTTAGAAGGTTTAACTATTAAGATGAGCAAGGCCCTTCCCATTCAACTTTTATTCATTATACACACACTATGAAATATCTCTCAATTACATTTATTACGAATAAAAAGGTTTTGCATTAAAATAATTACATATATACACTCAAAAATAAAACTTAAGTAAGTGGAAAAGGGATGTTACCGGTCATCTGTTTTTTAAATTTGTTTTTGAAGACAGAATAAATTTATGCACACTTGATTGTGTCTTCAATAAAGGTCAATGTGTATGGAACATTTTTTAGAGTTATTGTCTGAATCCCGAAATAAACGCTTAAAGGTACAACTTCCTTAAGTTTTGTCTCCCTATGAGTGTGTGAATATATTATATCATAAATAAAATAAATATTTTTATACCTCTTGTGTTATATATAAAAGAAATAGAAAATAATGAAAAAATATATATACCTTATAGTCATTAACCTCTGTTTAAAATTTATAGAAACTAACGAAAGCTAAATATATTACTTTATTTTATTTTATTATATAAATTATATCATGTGTTCTTGCAGTAAATAGAAGCCAAATTCAATATAAAATAAATATAAGTTGTCGAATTAATACAAAAGAAAATAAATCTCCATTCAACAATATCGAAAACAAATGTTCTCTAGAGAGCTGGGGATGATTTAAAGTTGAAAACATATTTCCGATAAAGAAAAACAACCCTACTGGATTTAACGCTAACAAGTTTAAAATCCCTTTTTGATTCCACAGGATAGCAATAAAGTTCCTTCAAGATTTTTTACCAAGTTTCAATTATAATTTACCCTTTGTCCTTTATATGGTTGATCGGTATAATAAACTTTTATTCGTCTTCCATCGGCAATATTCAATAATAAAATATATAATTTTTAAATATTTTCTGCACGATTTAATAGTAAACTGGTGAATGTAAAAGTTGCCGATATTCTCATTTCTATTATAATTTAATTTTCAAAACCTATTATATACATAATTTCCAATACAGATAAATAACTATGGTAAAGATAGAGGCTGCCTGGCCGGCATTCATAATTATATAAAAAATAGACACTTCGGCCAGTTGTAGTTTTTTATTTTCTCAACGTTTCGACAAAAATATTTTGTCTTCGTCAGGAGAAGTAAATAAAAATAAAGCATTTGGCAAGGTGTTGGCAAGAACAATTTTTAACGCCTTGCCAAATGCTTTATTTTTATTTACTTCTCCTGACAAAGACAAAATATTTTTGTTGAAACGTTGAGAAAATAAAAAAACTCCAACTGGCCGAAGTGTCTATTTTTTATATAAATAGATAGATAACTGTAGTAATAAATTTATCGGCCTTTGTTATATTAAATATTTAGAGATTAGCTTGGTTTTTAGATAAATTAGTATTTTTATGGTATATAATGGTAGAAATACAATAAAATCAATTTTGAATCACCATTTGCTTTAACTGAAATGGTAAAAAAAATAAGAGATAAATATCTGACTTAAGACGAGTAGAACAAAGAAAAAAAATTACGTATTTACATATCTACTAAAAATTTGAGCCAGCCAACGGGAAAAAACAACAATGGGTTTATATAGTCAAAGCCGCGATATCTGGCGGTCGATTTTACAGAGTAGTTTGATCTATGAAATAAAATTTAAAATGAAAAATAAAGGATATTTATATAACATATATAATATATATTGCCACGTGGAAAATTAGGGAAGACAAACTTCAGGAGAAGACAACCATTTAATTCAGAGAAGGACAAACTATGAATTGTAAACAAAAGATAAGCCACGAGTGAAATTTACAGAGTCGCAAGATATAAACATAAAAATGACCACTCTGTTATTGAAAAATAATAAAATTAATAAATACTATGTTACATAAATAAAATTAATGAATACTATGTTACACTATTTTGGTAGGTTGATATTCTTTTACCTAAAGATACAACTGTTTCTTTACTTGTGCATCATAACGATGGAACCTAGTAAAAACCTTCACTATTGTTGATATTTACTTGGTTGATAAACAGTGACATCGTTTTGATGCACATTTAAAAGGAGAGGTGGCCCTTTTGGTACATAGATATATATGCTAGTAAATTGAATAGAACAATATATCATAATATTTATCAATAAATTCTATATTCATTTAGATCAAAAGGCAATATTTTCCTTATATAAAACAAAGAATAATACAAGTTAATTTATAATACAATATAATGCGGCTTATAATTGTAAAACGACGTTTAACAGCGAACTGTGGGTTCGATTCCCATCCCTGGACACTTTTAATATTCCGTTCATCATTACTCTTCACTATTCATTCTTTCATACTTCATCCCTAAGGATAGAAATAGTCGTTATTTCTCCTTAAAATAAATTACGATTTTTCGTTTGAAAGAAACCTTTGCGGTACAACTTGTTTGAAATAATACAAGTATTATCAATTAAATAAATTTGAATATATCAAAATATAAACAATGAATTGTTTAAAATTTGATTCACCATGTGAAAAATAAGGTCGAAGTAAATCTACAAACATTAGTGTGTTTGAATTTATCCGTGACTATCTGTAGATTTGTGTTATTCTTCCGTGAGAAGCATACATACCTTTTGTTTCATAGTTTCCTATCCTTCCACTAATTGACTATATTCTTATTTACCATTCTTTATTGTCTTCTGGTCCTTTCCACAAATTACTTACCTCTCTATGATAAATCTATTCTTACATATTTTCCTGAGGCCTCTACTGAAGAACCTGGCCTCTACCCAGATTTATCTCAGCTTTTATCTTCGTTTTCAACTATATACTCAGACTATATCTCCCTTCATCTCATTTATTTGTGAACGGATTCGTGTTTAAATATATTTTTGTAGTTTTAAGACTTCACATGGATCAGAACGATGCATTATTTTAATCACATCAGTAAAAACACTTAACAAGTGGTGATTAAAAATAAGCCACAATATCATTTTTGGCAAATTGAAACAAAATACCAACCATAAGTGATGAAGGTCACAGTCCCAAACAATGGTATACAGGTTGGCCTTTTGTCTTAATTTGCTAAAAATGGTGTTTTAGCTTAATCACCACTTGTAAAGTTTCTTTATTAGGGAAATTAAAATAATGCATTGTTCAGATGCATATTTAAAGGGACTGTGCTCTAGGTACACATATATAAATGTATACACTTAATCCTTCCGTAAATATATATATATTTCTTAATCTGTTTAGGTTGTATGTTCTAGATCACAAATTAAAATATAGCTAAATGGGAATTTCTCGAAGAATTATTTCATTCGCTCTAGAAATTCCCCTCCTCTTTTTTAAAACTTATTTCTTGTAGCATCTGTGATTGCCTGTAAGTAAATAAAAAGTTTACTGTGTAAAGTTTACATTGATAAAGAAGGGCAATATTTTTCAGAGATCCAGCAGGTACGCTCCTTAAAAAAAATATTATATTTGAATATATTCGAGAAGTTTAACGAGAGGGAAAATGGGACACAATATGGATTTTTAACAGGTAGTGATGCGGTTTTGTCACAGACTCGATTCTGTTAGAAAGTAGATATGGTCAACATCTATAATGAATTGTTTTTGTAGCCTTCTTGAATGGAGAATTATTTTCTTTTCAAATATGTATTTGATCCAAAAATAAATTGAAGAGCTATGAAAGATATCCTAACCATAAAATCAGTATTTTTCCTAAATTATCTATTCTTTTTCCATTTGTGTTTTCTGTTATTCATCAGGATTTATGAATCAAGGAATTCAACTTTCTTTAAAGCTTTATTATTTGTTTATTATCCTGACAACACAAGTCACGATATTGAAGTAATAGCGCCAATTACAAATGAAAAAAAAAAAAAGAAAATATGTAAGCAAACTAAAATTTGGATTGAATATTTAGATTTACATGTATCAAGCGACAAAAAGGTGCTAAATAGATGCCTTTCTCATAATTTTAATGCAAATGGATGCGATGATCTGATTCCTGATATTTTTATTAATCAAAATTAAATTTTCGCGGCGTTCGAATAGTTTATATTAAATCACTATTCTTCTGTACCTTTTAATATACAAATTACCCCATAATGTTTTACTCAATACAAGTAAATGTGGTACAGACAATGATAATCATGTTGGATAGTTAGCAACGGCTTTTGACTATAAGAGCTAAGCATGTCTACACATGTAGAAAACAAAATAATGAAAGCATATCCTGACCAGGAGCACATGTGCCTTTTAGATGGCAGAGCGCTATATAGTGGAACAGAAATCGAATAAACATTGATTTAACCTGTTCCCTGAAATTTGGCCAACTCATTTTCTTGATAAATCAAGAAGAGTTATCCACGAACGCGTTCCGCGCTGTTGGCGCTCGTAAGCCTGGAGCAGGCTGTACCACTGCGACCAAATATTGGTCCCAGAGTCTATTTGAGAAACCAAGAAATGGGTATTTAAGGCCAAACTTGCGTAAATGCGCTTAACACATGAAAAACAATAGAAACAATAGAAAAAATAAAGATCGAAATCTACACTTACAATATATCATATCTCCATTTGGTTAATTGTACTTAATTTTGGGGATTGTAGATGAATCATAGGCTATTGAGACAGAACAATTTCTCAATATGCAATTCGAATCCGTGTTTTTGCTCTTGGTAGTTGAGGATCTTTCCCACTATTCTACTGATATCCCCTAAATTCCATGTTTTATTATCACGAGAAAAATAAAATTTCTCATTTTATCTATAGATATATTTCCAGTATTATGTGTGAAGGGAGCAGATGTTATCTTTAATTAAATCAATCTTATAAATTAAGTTAATAACATATATTTAAAACACTTTCTCAAAATTTAAGAATAGTTTGATAAAAGGAAAAATATATAAAAAAACACTCTTTTAAAATATCAATGCAACATTATTTTAAAAGACAAAGAATAAAATAATATTTTTTTTACCATAAAAATTTAAATATCCTTTTATGGAAAATAAAAATATTTGGTGAAATACGGCTGAGAATATAAGGTTTATTGCTGTCACATATTTTTATTTATATTTAAAAAGAAATAAAGATTTCATTTTTGGTATATTTATTCGCTCTATCTTTGGTTTGGGCATTTAGGAAGTGTTTTTCCCAAAGGAGTTTCCTCTGTTTGAAAAACTTTTGTTTCACTTAATGGATGATTCTAGAATTATAATGGACTGTGGAGAAATGGATTGTTTCCACAGACATGCCTATTTTATCAATGAACTTTTACTTACTTTCACATGATTAAAAGTTCTATATATATTTATCATGATTATATACAGTTTTTCTCATTTGTGTTGTGTGTACCTATAAACTATTATAAATATAAATAGGTGCATAATAATATATTTGGTATACAAATTTATGTTTAAGAAAAGCATATGCTAATATATGCATAAAACCTAACGGATAATTATCTGGTGTCTATACCTTAGATAAATGTTGAAGAAATATCAATAATTATAAACAATAAAGGTAGCTTTAAATGAGTAAATATTAATATTTGGTTCCCTTTAAGGCTTTATTATGTGAGCAAATTTTATCTGTTGTTAAAACACCTTGTAAACAATTTTATGAAATATATATACCTAAAAAGATAGTTTTTTTTATGAATGCTCGCCTTTTTGTCTTTATAATATTGAATTTTTATCTTTATGTAAAATGATATAATATGGGCATGAGAATATGTGGGCAGGTGTTAGTTCCATACCAAGACAATTGTTACATGTTCTATAGGTTCTTGTGCCATCTCGAAGTATTGTCATTCTTTTGAAGTGTTTCATTATGAGTCTTATGATTGTTATAAGAAACTCATTAAACATAGTTTTACAAATATTGGATATATAAAAATCAAAACTACGATTTGTAGGGAGTACACATACACTGCAGATAAGAATCAAAAACAGATTTTAACGACTGTATTTAGAGGAAAGGTAATCTGAAAATAACAACAGTAATTATATAAACAAGAAAAACGATGTCCCAATAAATTACTAACATGTAAATGAGAAAATAAGATAATGATCCAGACTCAAAGAGGGAGATAGAAGGAGGACTTAGAATTTTATATTTTAAATATATATATATTTTTATTTTATATAAAAAACTATTTGTCTATGCATTTTAATAACATTTGTACATAATTTCATACATTTTATCAGTTTTAAGTATGTAATTGCATTTAGATTTTAATATTTTATTCGCTATTTTTTAGCTAAGAAATTTCTTTATGTTTATATAGAGAGAGAGGGGTTCCAGAAATTAGATCAACAAAAACAAATTTCGTTTAAAGCTTTCCACATTTAAAAGGTCGATATTGGGTTACTGAAAAGCGTCAGATAAAAAAATTCCTTCTGAGAATTTTGTATTATTATTATTCATATCGAATCTTCTTCTTTTTCTTTCTTATCTCCACTCAATCATATTAGGGTATCAAGCTTGTAGAGCTTGAGACTTGAAAACCATCATTACTGGGTGAAGTAGAATACATTTGCCTTTGTCATAAAGACTGGGAGCACTACTCAGTGGCAGGCCGACTTAGCTCCAATATGAAATGGCCGCCTCTAACATTCTGCCATGTGCAGCCACTCCTAACATGGAGTACAAACACTGCTCATCCTTATCTTCATCTTGATATAGAATTGAATATATTGGTGAATCATTCTTTCTTTACTCATATTATTACTATTAAGGACAATAAAGGTTTTGTAAAAAAATATTTGTTGGAAAAACAATCTCACAAGAAGAATTTGAATCATTTGTCTAATATGTTATTTATATTTGGTAAAAGTAATTTTCAAGATCTTTTTCAATTTTACCTTTGTTATACGAACTTCCTACTATAGTAGAACCTCTCTAGTGAAACCGCCTAAAATAATTACTATTGCTCTTTCCTAGAGGTACTTTTTTGTTTGAAGTTTGATTACTTTACTTCTAATCAATTTTAATTTCACAAAGTGGTCAATCAGGAAAATTGTTTCTCATCATGATAGTCGATCATTAGAAGTTTCTCGGCAAATTATATGTTTATGAAAGTAGATTTTAAATGACAAATCAAGTAGTATATACTAGAAATTAATGAATTAATTTATAAATCTGAATGGTTATAAAAATTTTCTTTAAATTAATCTATATTATATAGAATGTGTCAACCGAAGAGGTAAAAAAGGAATGCCGACAAATCAAGAAAAAGGGAAAGAGATGACGGCAACGATCTAAAATATAAAAGATGACATTGAATTGCCCTTTTTGGACTGTAGAAAATATTAGAATCTGTACAAGATTATCAAAGGAATAGAGAGTGTGTAATAATAACTATTTCATCATTTAAGGATAGCTATGCATGGTGGATTCTGTGGCCACTGGACATGCGTTAGAACTAGTGTCTGTTGGGCTCTGCGCTACGTGGAGTATAGGAGCTCCATCTATGCTTCCTTCCTGTGGTGAATCTATATAAGACCGGTGGTCTTAATATAGCTGTATGTGTGTGAGATAAGGAGACCGATAAACGACGAAATTGAAGGCAAAATATAACAAATATTTTTCATATTTTCATTTATTTTGGTTATAAATACGTACATATTATTATGTTGAAAGAGATTTAAGATTACATGTTTTGGCCACAACTCCTTGCCATTCATACAGAAATGGATGACTACTCCATCCTTCCCGCGGTCAAATATGCGACTGCTTCGTTAGGACAATTGGCACACAAGGTCAAGTTAATTGTCCCACACACTTGCGTCACTGTCTTTAAACTCTTGTTGGAATCTATTCATGTCTCTTTTTCTATAGACATTTGTGTAGACTCGTTTAAATATTAGCACAGATAGGTCTATACATCTCTATTTACATCGCCTACAGAATTACATCACTTTAATCTCTTGTTGGAATCTATTCATATCTCTTTTTCTATAGACATTTGTGTAGACTCGTTTATATATTAGCACAGATAGGTCTATACATGTCTATTTATATCACCTACAGAATAACATCACTTTAAACTCTTGTTATAATCTATTCATATCTCTTTCTCTACTCACAATTGTGTAGACTCGTTTATATATTAGCACAGATAGGTCTATACATCTCTATTTACATCGCCTACAGAATAACATCACTTTAAACTCTTGTTATAATCTATTCATATCTCTTTCTCTACTCACAATTGTGTAGACTCGTTTATATATTAGCACAGATAGGTCTATACATCTCTATTTACATCGCCTACAGAATAACATCACTTTAAACTCTTGTTGGAATCTATTCATATCTCTTTTTCTACAGACATTTGTGTAGACTCGTTTATATATTAGCACAGGTCTATACATGTCTATTTACATCGCCTAGAGAATTACATCACTTTAAACTCTTGTTGGAATCTATTCATATCTCTTTTTCTATAGACATTTGTGTAGACTCGTTTAAATATTAGCACAGATAGGTCTATTCATGCCTATTTATATCGCCTATAGAATTACATCACTTTAAACTCTTGTTGGAATCTATTCATATCTCTTTTTCTATAGACATTTGTGTAGACTCGTTTAAATATTAGCACAGGTAGGTCTGTACATGGCTATTTACATCGCCTATAGAATTACATCACTTCAAACTCTTGTTGTAATATATTCAAATCTATTTTTCTATAGACACTATATCTCAATCTACAAGGTCTATAGAATTATTTCACTCTTCAAACCTTTTGTAGAAATCCATTCACATCTAATATCTCTACACACAATTATGTAGACTCATTTAAATATTAGCACAGATAACTCTATACATGTCTAATTACATCGGTAACAGAATTACTTCACTCTTTACACTCTTTGTTGAAATTTATTTACATATTTCTACATACAATTGTGTAGACTCAACTGAATTTAGCACAGCCAGCTTTATACATGTCTATTTACATCGTCTACAGAACTATCTTCTAAATTTTCGAAATCTATTTTCATCTCATTTCTCTATACACAAATGTGTAGACTCATTTAAAAATTAACACAAACAATACATGTCCATTTATATCGGTTACAGAATAACTCCACTTTTAAAATTCTTTATTGGAATCCTTCACATCTAATCTCTTTACACACAATTGTGTAGACTCATTTAAATATTATCACAGTCAGCTCTTTACATGTCGATTTGCATCGCTCACAGAAATACTTCGCTCTTTACAATCTTTGTTGAAATATAGTCACATCTAATCTATCCACTTGTGATAAACAAAAATACTGTTTAACAAATTATAAAAACAATTATTTTAAACAGTAAATATGTAAAATCACCGGCACAAAAATAAAGTATGTAAATATTAATTTACATAAACTTAACATTATTGATAAAGCATATGGATATATAGTATAAAAATAATTGCATATCTGTAAAAACCCATGTCATCAAAATATTTATAATAAATAAAATAATATTCTATTTAATATATTCACATATGAATATTTTCTATTTATTACTTTCATTCAAATAATAATATAATTAGCAATAGGTAACAATATATTGAAATTTTACAAATAAACACCGACAGAAAATCGATATATAATTTTGAAATTAGACGATAATAACTTTCATATTTCCTTTTTTTGTGTAAATTTATTTGTTGTTTTAAATACAATATACAATGTTATCGGATAATATAAACATAATAATAATAATTTTATTTTTCAAAAAGGTTACAAGTTTTTCTCTAAAAAGTGTAACAATGGGTGTATTTACATATTTTTATTTACAACTTCAATAAATAATAACTGTAAAAGTGAACAAAGATATTTACATTTGTTATCTTATAAAAATAATGATAATATTGATTTACATACATCAATATGTACAAATGTATACAGGAGATATAAGAGGCGTTAGAAAAACTATTCACATCTTGTTTTTAGACCTTTTCCGAGAAATACTAGAAAAATATTAATTGGTTGATAAAAATAAAAGCTTATTCTAACTAAAAAAGTATTTTTGCACATCTGTTTTAATACCGTCCATTAGATACATTTATAAAAGGAGAAATTGCGACAAATAAAAAATTTATGTCGGACGTTTTCTAAAAAAAAAAAAGAGCAGACGAATGCTGAGCTCTCAACAACAATTGTTCCAAACGAGAGAAGAGCAGAACAAAGGAAAAACTTTGTCGGCGCATTGTTTAAAGATTCGTCCCATTTGTGGACAAAAAGTTGTTGGTTGGAGAATGATACTTTTTCTTCAACTTCCACAAAATTATCCATTTCTCCACATTATCTATTTTATCCTGACGCCTCAATTAATTCAGCGTTAAAATTTGTTGTTTTTTATTCGGTAATTTCTAATTCGATTCGATTGAAATTTCTTTTTTATGTGATATTGTCGTATTTCAAATTTTTACGGTAATTCCATTCATTTTTCTCATTGAATTTTGTTACTTCGTGATATTTTAAAACTATATATAGCATATCTTACTTATCTTAAGTACTTAGGATAAAGGCCACATGATAAAATGGTGGGACGTTAGCAATTGCTTTTATTATAAGTGCTCCACATTTATACAAATGTAGATAGAATTTCAGGACCACATTTGGTTTATTGCAATTACTGAAAAGCTTAGAATTGGTGGACACTGAAAGTAATTTCTCCTTCAGATAAAAAAGAGCTAATGTGAGATTCAATCCTAGGTCCTGGCTATCGTAATTCAACGATGTATAACATTTTGACACTAATTTCTAACATATATAGTGGTTTTGATGTTTGTTTTATTATAGCTAGCTTTATATATGGAAGACATGACATACATTAATACCTCTTAACAAATACCTATTTGATTTGCTACCACCTCTTGATTAATAATTATCCAATCTGTCCTTCGATGAAGGTCGAATTATACTTCTTAAAGGGTTGCAATAACCTCCCAAAAAATGCAATATTATCTCCAGGTACACAAAATTATCTCAGGACACATAACCAATTTCAGAATTAAACAATAGTTTCACAAGGTTACACATTTCCCATCAAGGTTTTACATTTCCTTTCAAGGTTACACGAAATCGTCTCAAGGTTATATAGATTCCTCCAAAGGTCAAACAAATTTTCTCTCAAGGTTACAATATTATAGGTATACAGGATTCAATAATTTGTTATTTTTGACGAAGTTTGGTGTTCACACACACACACACACAGTCAACCTAAATTAACAACAAATAATCATTTTTTCAACCCAAGTCAACCTTTTTATTAATTAAAAATTTAAAAATACGGATTACTCCGTTTTAAAAAAAGAATCACGAAATAAAAGAATATTCCACATATTTTTCTATATGCTGGCATGATATTTTATAAGGATATTTTTGTGTTTTTGTTTATTTGTTCAATATTTGCGCGTCACTTTACCATTTTATATCTCGACGTACGAGATATCCTATGTAATTCCTGTCTAACCAACTATATTGTAGAGGCAAGAAAGAAATTTGAAAAAGGGCATCAAGCAGCATGAATCAGCGCTACACAATCATATATCACTGACACCCTTGGTCAAACATGCAGTCTTATGAATGGATTACAATATATCTAATTGCAGAATTCCAAAAGAATTAATCCTAATATTTCAACTGAGCATGAAAGTTTATCTTCAGAAAGATACCTGATTTTATTTTATATTTGATACAAACAACCTAAACAGAAAAATAGAAAATTTCCTCCAGTATTAGTATCAATTTAAGAGACTTTAAAGCGAAAATCGCTTTTAGACAGGCTTAAATCGACACCTAGATAAAAATAGTCGAATAGATTTTGTTGTAAGTTCGTCGAAAGGCGATTTTCGATAGAAAGCTAGTATTTCTAATAAAAATGTACTAATTGTATAAAAGGTATTTTATAATTCAAATTATCTTTCTCATAATTTTACTTTAAATTAAGAGATGTAAACCAAGCTATTCATGACATTGTTCCATATATAGTACGTGAACGAACGTCTTTAGAAAAAAGAGAAAGACTTCTTTAAAAATCCTGAGTTCAACTGACCCGATTGATAGACCTCAGCAAGGGTCCCTCTCCAGGGATACGGAAGAGCTGCGTTTGTACTCATGTTAGAGATGGAAGCAAAGACATCTGCTTCCATGTTAGAAGCGGCCTCAAATTACAGGCAAATTCAGACTTTCATTGGATAGTGCCTGGATCATGTGATCAACAAAACTGCACCCCTACACTCTATTCATTCCATAAGTACTCGAAAAGCATTGACTCATGGAAATTTTCTAATATTTGCCCAAGGGGATAAGAACAACAACATTGAACATATTCGTATAGTTTGAGGGTGATTTTTCTTTCCGAATTAAAATGTATTTTTCGTATTAATACAAGGATATACAAAATTATATGTAACGAGTCATCATTTTAGACTTAAATATATTTTTACAAAAGAAAACATCAAGGAAGAAAGGTTTTTAGAAGGATATATACAAAAATCAACAATATTTTTTTAGGAAAAAGCCTATCTTGATCGTGTAACTAAAATTTGCTGTTGGCTTACGCCATTTGTCGTAATAAATATAAACTATTCGTTAATTGTTTTAATTATTCTAAAATTGGCCGAATAGCCATTATTGAAAAATGAATAAATGCTCACCACAAACGCGTTTTTGGCTGTTGGCCCTCGTCAACGTGGTGCAAGTGCGTTGTACTATTTATTCACAACTTTTTTATTGAATATCAAATAGTGTCAAATCCAAAAATAAATATTTGATCATTGATTCTTTTATTTTACAAATATATTTCCATTTATGAAAATATAATCATATTTAATACAGATATATTTGCAACATAGAGATACATTTTCAAATGGAAAACATATATATATATATTTTTTTAAATTAAACTTTCCTATTTTAAATTATTGCTATAAGCAATAAGGATATATATTAAAAAGATGAAAATATTAAAAATCTATATTTATTAAATATAATAATAACTTTGAATACATATACAATAGCATTTTACCAAAAAAATAAAAAGAAAAGAAACAGAATTCAAAGAAATTTTGGTTCAATTTTAGGAAAGAAACCATGTAAGTGTGGAAAGTTTTATCAAAGTGTGAGGGAAACCGTTTTCAATCCTGGAGCTCAGTGTAGAAATATGGTTTTAGAGGCAAATTTACGGTAAAAATGGGGCTGGTGATTTTCCTTCTATTTACCTAAATTCTTTCCTTAAAATGGCTTGGAATACATAATACAACTTCTATATATATCCATAGTGGTATTTACATAACTTAGAAAATGTAGATTCTAAAGTTTCTGCACTTAAATCCCTTAAATTGTCGAATAAAAATATAAATTACGCTATATTTATGGAATATTTATCCTTTATATAGAATCTGATGGTTTTTGAATTACATTTTGGACTATAAAACATCTTATTTTTGGAATGTATAAATGTTAATTTTTAAACTATAGGCAATCCTCAATTTTTATATAGAAAATTGGCATGCTTATTTGTACAGATTACATTGTACAATTTACATTAAAAATTTACATTAATTTTCTTTGGTATTCATTATATTTTAAACCTATTTATCGATAAATATGAAAAAATATATATATTTTTGTTTGAAATAAGAAATAGAATATTTATTATTATTTATCGAAATATAAATAATTTTTTATTTAAATTGTAAATTTACCAATATGATTAATTTTCAATTTTTATGAATGTTGTTTTTCCCTAAATGGTTTCTCAAGTTCTAAAACTATAATATAAATATTGTACAAATTCACCTTTTGAAATATGAATTTACATATTAAATATATTAGATAATAAAAGGCATATATTGGATTTAATAGAATATTTATTTTGCCAATATTTCGGCTGGCTGAACGCCAACCTTTATCGAGGCATTACCTGTGGCATTTTAGTGTATATAAAAATGCAATGCCTTGATAAAAGTTGGCGTTCAGCCAGCCGAAATATTGGCAAAATAAATATTCTATTAAATGCAATATATGCCTTTTATTATCTAATGAATTAAATATGGATTGCTCTATTTTCACAAATATTAAATATATATTTAAATAAAAAATATATTAATCCTTTATATAAATTGAAAAAATATATTTAAAAAAGAGAAGGTTTTAAAATGCTATAAAATACTGTAAAATATATTTTGTTAAAAGAACACAGATTTTAAAATTAATTTCAATATGACAAGTTTCAAAATGAAAATACCTTTTTAAAAAAGTAAGAAAATATAATGGAAAAAGCTTTTTATTTAAAATATTGCACAATATGGATATTAACTCTAATTTCTATTTTATACAATAATTTTTTTAATCTAAGATAAAAATAAATGGCGTCCAAAGGTTTGAAAAGGAGTTTTTGCCAAAATTGCGTTACTGGTATTAAATTTGAAATGAATTGGAAGTGACGGGCTTTTATTGTAATTAGAGAAGTTAAGTCTAAATTATTTATCCTAAACTAATATTATAAATTGGTTAATCTTCTGTCTGTTTTATGCATTTTTATCTAATCTTTTATTCAATAAGTTTAAGCTCAATTTCATTATTAAATTTTGATAAAATATTGTGTAGAAATATATGTAAAATTTTAAATTTTTTGAACCTTTTATTTATTTTGTTATTTTTAATATATTCCATTTATATCATATAATAAATAATTGCTTTTGTGAAATTTCTATATTTATTTCTAATTAATCTTTTTCCAATAGAATTGGAGTGAAATTCAGCACATTGCTGTTATCCTAAACTACATGTTTGTGGATATCTTTTGTATCCTAAAAATAATAATTCAAAAATTTGATATATAAATATATTACAATCCAAAGGTATTAATCAAATTTTATTTTGAAACGTAGCACTAAATATTCATTGAAAAAAAACAAAAATTAGAACTAATAGAAATAGAAAACGCTTTGCTAAGAAAGAAATGGAGAAGTTAACATGGATATAAATAAAAGGACTATTATATTGATGAAAAGATCAATATTTAAAAAGGTTTTCATGTTTTAACTATCTTTAGTAGTGTTGCATTGGAAATTTTATCATTTATTATAAGTCACAAATAGTGGATTTAAGATATTTTCCAATTCTTCTCTTTAACTTGGTTCGAGTAAAAAAATATTTATTCTAAAATACTGCATATTAAATATGATAGTTGAATAAATCTCATATATATGGCATATATTGGATTGAATAGAATATTTATTTTCCAATATATGCCTTTTTATTATATAATGATTTAAATATGGATTGTTTTATTTTCAGAACAATATATATATATTCAAAATAATATTGGACATGAAGGCTGTTGTTGGGTTCTGTGCTACCTGGAGTATGGGAGCTCTATCTGTACTTTCTTCCCGTGGTGAATCTGTATAAGACCGGTGGTCTTATTAAAGCTGTATATGTTTGTATGAATATTAAATATGAAATATAATATACACAGAATATAATGAAAAGATGATTTTAAAAATGTTTGTCATTAATAAAAATGAGGTTTGATATTTTAAGTTAAAAATACGAGGATTAAACATAATTCTACCAAATTGAACATTCTGTAGCGCCAATGTCTTAATATACATGTTATAATTAAATTAACTGTTTTGTTTTGGAAACATTTATTTTATATTTGATTCAGAAAATATAGGTTTTCATAAACACTTACTGTTAATGTTTTTAAGTGTATAAAACACCGATGTCAACATTTCAATTACTACAAGACATGAACATATTATATATAAATATATTTGAATTATTAAAATATATTAATTATACGAATACAATCTATGGACAATTTAAGACAAGTAATCCTTTCTAATATATGATAACACGAATAAAATCATAATGGATTCGTTACCAATAAAGAAACTCATTCTTTATGATTTTATTTGTGTTATCAATCTATGAACAAGTCTTAATTGGTGTAAATATATAATTAATTATTAATTTCTATTTGACATATGTTGTGGTTGTTATTACAGTCTTCTGAAAACATGTTTGCAGGATAGGTGTAATTTAATAATGTAGGATAACACATTTACACACGTGGATGAATCTTTGCCTAATTTCATTGAAATTTCAAATAACATTATTTACTAGGGTATTGAAGAAATGAGGTGGTGACGACATTACCATTGTTAAATATTATAATCGAAATTAGTGTTTTTATCACTGAAAATATTAAATTATTTCAAGCGCAACTTTTTTCAAACATATATATAACCATAACCTATTTCTATATACCTAACATTAAATAGAATAAATATCAATTTGAATAAATATATAAAGATGTTATACACACCATATTGGTTAAAAAAATTCTTATATAATAAAAATTATAATATTAATATTTTAGAAGCTTCTCACTAAGTGCACTCACGTTTGGTAAAAAAAAAATCATAATCAAGTAGTTTTTATTTTTAAATATGAGAAAATGCGCAAGAATAGATCACAATTTAGAGTCGTTTATTATTATGGTCAAAATATTATAACTATTAATAAATGCAGAAAAAAATATAAATGTGAATAAATATCATTAAATAGGGATAAAAATTGATAAATAGATGTGAATTTATATGAAATAATGAATAAATATAGATATATATAAAATATATATACGATGTCGTCATTGGTGGCGCCTACCGAAGTAAAGACTCCGCCACCGTTGGACCTCAAGAGTTCTTTTTCACAGAGTGGGTAGGTCTATGTGATGGCTGGCATTAATCAAATCAAGACCAAGATGGTACTTGTAGATGGTAGCCTTCACCATATTCGTCAGTTAAAGAGATAGAGATAAGTAATCGTTGATATATTAATAATTTCAATATGTGAAAACATGGACATATGGATATATTGTTTTTCTTTAAATTCCCGTATTCAGAAAAGCTTCCAAAGACTTGTATATATAGAGAGGAGAGACAAAGAGGAATGGTTCCTTAATACCGCAGCAACGGTGAGATTATTGGACAGATGGTGATGATGATGAGGTATATCAGGGGGGGGGGGGGATATGCTCCATTAATCTTCAGGAAATGAATCATAACTTGATGAGGTCGGCGTCCCGTTAATTGTGACCTTTAACCTCTGCTACTTGGTGTCCATCCTACATCACTAGGGTTTCACACGCCAATGTCTTTTTACATAATGATCGTGTTATTATATATATTAAAAATAATGAAGGCATATCCTGACCAAAAGCACATGTGCAAAAGCACAAAAACCATAATGGCTTTTCTTGATTTATCAATAAATTGGACTGTCCAAATATCACGGAGCAAGTTAAATAAACTTTTGTTTATTTTTGCTCACTAGATAGTGTTCTGCTATCTAAAAAGCACATGTGCTTTTGGTCAGTATAAGCTTTCATTATTTTTAATATCAACACCTGACCTTTTATATATATATATATATTCTATTTTTTATCATATATATATATTTTTTTTCAATAAAAAGGTATATATTGGATCAAAATAATATTTATTTTACCAATAATGATATTTTATCCAATATATGCCTTTTTATTTAGAGATTTATTTATGGATTGCTCTATTTAAAATATATATATGTATATATAGAATGTTCGGTTCGAGACATTTTTGATTTTACTAAGATATGGGATTTTTCCTTCACGCGCCAATGTCTTTTTACATAATGGTGAATAATCTTGTTATTATATATATATATAAATCAATGTTTGTATGTTTGTTTGTTTGTATGTCCGGTATACAAATTCGCAGTAGTTCACTAATTCAAACCAATATTTCCATATATAGGTAAAATAATACGGGGAAGACGATAGGCTATTTTAAAAAATATATAAATCAATTATTAAAACTATATATTCAAATTATTCTACTTGGATATTTTTATTTCAGTACAATTCAGATTAAATTATGCTGATGCAAACAAATAGATAATGCTAATAACAAACAATTATAAAAAAAATCTTATATAAACATATATCACCTGGGTAGATATGCACACGGGTCAATCCCGGGTCACCCGTCTAGTATATATATATATTGGATGTTGATTGCGTGTTCGGTTCAATAAATATTTGATTTTACTATGATATGAGTTTCTTCTTTCAACGCCAAATTCTTCAGATCTTTTTACATAGTGATGAATGATTTTGTTATGGGAGGGTTGACCCGTCCTGGTGTCTGTCCTGGTGGTGGTCATTCATTGGAGGTTGGTATTGTTCGGTTCAAGACCATTTTTAATTTTACCAAGATTCGGGTTTTTTTTCTTTCACACACCGATGTCTTCACGTCTTTTTGCAAAATGATGAATCAAAGAGTAATCCATGATCTCTTTTAGAGGTGGTCACTCATTGGAGGTTGTTATAGTTCAGTTCAAATTATTCTGAATTCACTAAGATATGACTCCATATGAATGTAGTCAGCACTGAGAGGTTCTTAATGTATTGTTGAATTATGATCTGTGATAATTTGAGGTCTCTCACTTTTGGCGCACCATTCGTTCTTACACATTGAGATCGCATATCCTTTTGATTTTGGCCTTTTTTAACTTTGCAAAACTAATATATATTTTTATACAAAAGAGTAATACTTAATACAATTCTATTATACTTTTTGTTGTATTTATAAATAATATTGATGATCAATTTAGGTTTTTAGGAAAAATAAATATATAGGTTTTAGTTGTTGTTGTTTCTTCACCAAATATTGAATAGTTGAACATGTATGGGTTAATATATTGATTGAACATTCCCTATTATGAAAAATAGTACAAATGTGATATTGTACTGGGATAAGGTGCATAAATTAAGAAAAAGGCATCTCCTTATCGTTCAACTGATTATATATTTTATAACTTACAAGTACTTGTATTTTATTTAAAGTTATTTACAGTGATAGAGAGAGAGAGAGAATTTGCTCTCTTTTTAGCAGTTTTAAATTACACACATCTCAAATAATACAAAATTGTAAACTTTCAAGTCCCTTTCGGATCGAGCTGATTTGATATGATTTTGGCCAGAAAAACTAGAAAAAATTCTCATTACATTTAACACATAGTTTTGACGTCTATTTTCGAGTGAGAAATAATTTTATTTTATAGAGCAAACACAATATAACATTAATGAAACAATTCTTTAAATAAAATATGGCGATAAAATAGTATCACTACTTAAATATATGGAATTGTTTAATGGGAATGTTGATTCCTTTTGAAGAAAAGAAACAAACTACTTTATAGAATGTGTCATCTCTCTCATTACCTTATAGAAAAAAAAAAAACATGATATGATGCTTGAAATTTAATTAATACAATTATAAAAATATAATTAAATCTCTTACACACGAGTACTTTGAGATGTTTTTATAGCTAATCTTTTGGAATGTATTTAAATGGAACTTCACGGTACTTCCGATGCTGGCTGGGCAAACAAAATCTTGAAAAGACAATCTCCTTCGAAGAGGGTTCCTCAAGTTTTTCTTCGTTCCACTCTACTTTCTTTTTTTTCTTCCTTCTTCTTTCTCTGAATTCTTTCTGTTTAAAGTTAATTAATATCTTGACATCGGCTTCTTAATTAAATATCAAATTCTTCTTCTAACTTCTTTATTTTTAACTTTTACCAACTTGAAAAGAAAAAAATAATAAAGAAATTGGGAATAGCATTTTAATTTCTCTCTTTTGTTCTGAGAATAGTTGTCTGAATAGAGAAAGATATATTCTTTATTTTATATCAGAATTTTCTAAAAGAAAAAGACAAATATTATCATTTATATATTTACACAAGCATTTAAACTTAAATGCTCTTTTACTTCAATTATTCTCTAAAATTATAGTTTGAATATTATTATGTCAATACGTTAAATTTGAATAAACATTTTATTCTAAATAAATAGAGATTTTATTTAATTCAATATATATCTGGGGGTCTTATCATACTTGAAATAATATTATTTATATACTTATATTTTATTATAAAATATTCAAATATATAATACAATATTCATAATTGATCTAAGAATAGCGATTTTGTAAATTATTGAAATTAGATTTAGAAATAATTATTCTCCCCATTTTTATTCTCCAAAAAATATATATGCTTTCTACCTTCCATAATGCGATGAAAATAAATATTGCGAGCGTTTGGCTCATAAGATGGTACCCTCCTGAGGTATCACAAAATTAAGATATCATACCACAATACCCTTTTACTGATGATCCAAACCTTCCCAATATTAATTTAATATCAGTAAAGATAATTAGGTATTAATTTGAAATTGGAAAAATTGCGCTAATTTTGTTTACGTTTTCTATTAATAAATACTTTTCGTTAATCAATTTCAGAGCTGAGTTTATATTTTTACGCGTCTAGGATGGTGGTATTATTTGAAGCTTAGGTTAGCCAGGATTTTATCGACTATCAATCAATATTTAAGACCGCTGGAAGCGGACTTTATAGCTTCAAGCTTTCCAGACTTGAAAGGAAATATTTCTTCCTCAACCTAACAATGATAACGCTACTATAGTAATTGAAACATTTGTGTTTTCAATCATTGGATATATTAAAATTATAAATTTATAATATTAGGTGTTTATTATAAATACGATTTAAAAATTCAAATGTATAAAAATTTTATATATATATAGAGGCTTTATAGCTTCAAACTTTCCAGACTTGAAAGGAAATATTTCTTCCTCAACCTAACAATGACAACGCTACTATAGTAATTGAAACATATATGTTTTTAATCATTGGATATATTAAAATTATAAATTCATAATATTAGGTGTTTATTATAATTTTACGAAGTAACAAATCTATATATTAAAATTTCAGAGGCTTTATAGCTTCAAGTATCCAGACCTGAAAGGAAATTTTTCTTATTAAACCTAACAATGACAACGCTACTATAGTAATTAAAACATTTGTGTTTTTAATCATTGGAAGAATTATAAATATAATTATTTTTTATTATCCCAATGTATAATTATACAAGGTCATGGAATAAATATTCATTAATAGAATTTACAATCTTGGTAGGGTTGGAATATAGGTTCTGTCTTGAGGCTCCCATACATTCCAAGAGGTGGTCCGATGAGGTCTCTTTGGTCCTGCAGATGGTCCATTGTGGGAAGGTCTTCACACCATCCTGGAAATGGAGTGGTCTTGTATGGTCAATTTGAGCCTGGAATTATAGGATTAAAATTTATAATTAAAAATCATAATTAAAATTATACAATTATACAAGTATATACGTGTAAATTAGGCATAATAGGTGTTTAATATAAATACGATATAACAATTCGAATTTCTGCAATAATTCAAATATATGAAAAAAAATTGTAGCTTAAAGGTCTCCTCACTTCATTCGTTTATAAAATTTAAACTCTTATTTATGATTAACATATTTGCATATATCGAGATTTAGATACGATAACTTTGATAGATATTTGAAACACAGTGACATTTATCGAACCACACGGGATAGCAAAGAGTGATATTTGCATATTCCTAAGCTCCAGTTAAATTGATGCGAGTTCCTTCTGACAATTCTATTACAAACTCTACTACAATATGAATTATTGTAAATAGTTTCACTCACAATTATCCAGATCGGATATAGCGTGTCTTATTTGAAACTGGTAATAAATAAGTAGTTTAAATAGTTTTCGAGATGATATGAAATCATTGGTTATACACACATAGCTTTATAAAGACCACCGGTCTCATACAGATTCACCACAGGAAGAAAGTAAATATAGATGGAGCTCCTATACTCCAGGCAGCGCAGCACCAAACAACAGCCTCCTTGTTTGACTCATGTCCAATGGCCACACGTTCCTTCGTGCATACATCAAGGTTAGCGTATCACTGAAAAGACTAGTCTCGAATCAGCCGCGTTCTAGTCTTCGCTTTACTCATCCAAATGGACCACGACATTCGGCGGAAATCATTGGTTAGATAATTCGACCTTCTATACTTTTAGTATAGTTAAAATATCATAAGAGAATATAAAAACAAGTAAAATAACGCCGTTTCTATAAATTATTCTCTTCTTGGAGGTTGTTTTACATTAGATCTGGCCCTTTCTAATATCAAGAGAAAGGTCGTATAAGGAAGCAGTTACTCATTAGCCAAGTCGCTTATTGGAGAATTCACTGTACTGTAGGGTATTGTTCGCTCCTGGAGGCAGTCTCTCAATGGAATTTGTGCTATAACAGATTAATTCATTTTTCATTTTACAAATGAGGTAATTCATAAGGAGCTTATTCGATATTTTATTGTATTATTTACGGACAATGACTTTCCTGAATGGCTGCAGTGTTTTCCCACTATGTACTAAGTACAATTCTCAACTTGCAACCTCAAAACACATTATTGACTGTATTGACTCATCCATTGATGAGCTCATCTCTAGCAAATACCATCAACAAGCTCTAAAAGTTCGATACCCTAATATGATTGAGTAGAGATAAGAAAGAAGAAGAAGATTGTATTATTTAATCCGAATAAATATATTTTTGGTTATTCAACACTATCAAATTGTTCTTCCCTTTACTCTTATATTTTAAAAAAATAAATAAAGTATTCATAGGTAAGATTTTATTCAATTTTATTTTTTAGATTTTTAACTAACATAGAAGTTATACTCCTAGTGGCTTCTGTTGAAGGGCATTTTAGCCTGAACGATAAAGAAATACAATTGAATAAGAAATTTATCCTTGGATACGTATTGATTTTATTAAACTATCTCATTGTTTCACATTATCAATGATAATGTATATATATAAGTTTATAAGTAAAGAAGAGAAGCCTGTGTGGGTACAGGCTAATATAAAACATACCTCCTAAATATTTTTATGGCCAAGTTAATTCTTCTTTTATGATCAGCCAATTTTGGGATTAAGTTATTGCTCATAAAATGGCCACTGTCGGTCTGGAGACTATCTTAGCAAAATTGGGCCTTGTAAACATTTCCTTTTTTATTCTATTTATAGCGGGAGAGAAACATAAAACAGTACTAATTCTATAATTTGGTATAAGATAAATTGATTCGGTAAACAGAGAATTTGTATTATACACATTTGTATATTGTATATTGAGAATTATTCTGCTGAATTTAATTTTGAAAATATTCCGTCTATTAGTAAATTGAAGTTGAGAAAAATATTTGGCGAAGCTTAGATCATTAGTAGTGAACTTCCAAGCCTTCGTATTTGTAGAATATTTTGTGTCCAAAATAGTCAGAATATACAGTGCTAAATTACTTCTTCAATTAATTTATATATTCATTATTTGAAAACATATTATAAAGTGAAAAAATGAAATAAAAAAAGATGAAAAAGTCAGGTGTTGAAATCAAAATTTAAAATGGCATATCCTGACCAGGAGCACATGTGCTTTACAGAAGGCAGAGCGCCATCTGGTGGAACAGAAATCAACTAAACTTTGATTTAGCTTGTTCCCTGATATTTGGTCAACCCAATTTCTTGATGAATTGCCAAATATCAGGGAACAGGCTAAATCAATGTTTAGTTGATTTCTGTTCCATCAGATCGCGCACTGCCTTCTGTAAAGCACATGTTCTCCTGGTCAGGATATGCCATTTTTATTTTTGATATTATAAAGTGAATTGGCAAATTATTCAACAAGACACTGAGTAATTATTTCTTAGTTTTGAGTTATATAAGGTGTTAATTAAGTTATTTTTATCATCATTAAGTTATTAAAAATATTTAAACACAATTTATTTAATTGCTTAATACGAATTTGAAAATGCTGGTGTTTCTGAATACAGTTTGCCAATTTGATGAACCAACATATTGTGTTGTTATAAATTAAAATGAAACATAAACTTTTATTTCGGATCGTTAAATTCCCACAGTCAAATATACATCCGACAATAATAACAAATATCATACTAAAATTGTATTTAAAGCTTTCAACAAGAAAATATTGTTCTTAAATAAATAGTTCTTATAGATAAAATAGACATGTGTGTTAATAATATAGGAAGGAATTTTTTACAATCAGTATACTAAAGTTGAAAAGAATTTGGAAGAATTTGCTCATCATAACCTTCCCAAAGATTCAGACAATTTGATATTTCAGATCGTTTCAACTATTTAAAGTTTATTCGGTTCATCTAGTCTCAAATTGAGGTTTAATTTATATTGAGATAGTATAATGAAACTGAGGTAATGTTAGTCTGTAATCTTTCTGTGATTGCATCTCTAAATTCACGAATATCGCTCAAACTAAAGAAAGTGGAAAGTTTTTTTTTAGTCGCGGTCTTCTTATTATTTTTTAAATATAAAATAGAGGTAATCTTTTTGGTTTGGTTATCTCATGTGTCTTCAATAAAGTTCACAGTTATTAGAATAAGAACATTAAGCCTCCAGGAAAAAGCTTCTTCTTAAAATATTTTATATTCAAAAATCTCTCAAGCTTTCGGGCAAGAAAGCCCTTGTTCGGGAGAAAATATTTTAGAAACTTTTCACTGGATGCTTAATGTTCTTATTTTAATATTGATTCAAGGAATTATTAATCGAAAGTTCACAGTGTTTTAAATATATTTCAGTGATATTTTCTGATATACATACTAAAAAGTATAACTTCTTTAAATTTTGTTCATGAATGCATGATATATTCAAGCATAATTTTTTATTTCATAGAGATTGATACAAATAACATTTTAATTAATTCCCCAGGTGACCTTTTATAGGAGTATCTACACTATAATTTTATCACGGTGTTGAATTTGTAATATATTCGTCTCAAAAATTGATTATTTGTATGAATATTCAATTATGTATTTATTCAATATATTGTTACGATCTTTTCTTTAATTCTGTCGCTGGTAAGCCACGGAATCACGAAGCAAACTCAAAAGTAAGTTTTATTCAACACACTGTCAAATAAAGAAAAAGCCAACAACAACTATATGCATTGTCTCTCTTATTCTAGAGAGCCAGCCTAAACCTATTTCTCAAATATTTACATAGACCCAAAGAAAAAAAAATTAATTAATAGAAAACTAGTTAGAACATTTACATATCTACAAAATAGTTGTATTAAAGTACTTTGTGACAATATATAGCGCTTGAGGGGCCAAAGATGAAATTTACTTATAAGGAAAATGTATATTTAAATTGATATATACTCCTAGTTATATAAAAATAACAAAGTTTCAAATATTGAAATACAAATTATTCGCTAAAAAGGTTTCTATTTATCCACATCAAACGGAATATTAAACCTAATTTATAATTTTCTGAATAAATTATATATTTATATCATCTTTCACAAGTTAATCGTGTATATAATTTGAATAATAAATCTTATTTGCATATGAAATTGCATATTGATATAAACACTTTGATAAATTATTTATTAAATTACTTTATATTGTTAGTTTCCAAGTTGATATGGTATTAGATTAGATAATCATGGAAGTTTGCTACTGTTATGACTGTTAGTGGCCTATAGAATTTTATATTATTGAATAAAATAGTCAGAACATTTTTCCAAGATGTTAGAGCCCTATTTGGTTATTTGCATACCGTGGTGGGTTTGGATTTGGATATAAGAATCTCCTACATGTTGAAACAATATATTATTTTTATTGATATATACTTTTTTCGGGAATTGAACCTAGGCATTTTTCTTATCTACAGTTCAAACAGAATAAAAGTTCAATTTTGCATTGTTTGAATACATTCACACTCATTGTCTAAACTAAGAAGGTGGAATTTCATCGTCAGTTTATTTATTTTTTTGAGGAGCCAGAGAATTTTGTTCACACTTGATTATCTCGTATGCCTTCAATAAAGGTCACTGTATACCAAATTTCTTTCAGGGTTATTGTCTATATCCCGATATGCGTTCTTAAAGGTACAACTTCCTTAAGTTTTATCCATGAATTTATTTTTTGAAATAGATAGAAATTATATTCAGTATTTAGTTTCTTTTACGATATTTCTTGTTTGATATCAGTCAAAACAGTTGAGTATATTCTTCAGTGGCTTTCATAAACCCAGTAAATTTCAGTATATTACGGAGGAGATGGTGTCTTAACATATGAAGAAACCTCTTCACACACCTTTTAATAAACAATCACCGTATATAATCCAGATGAATATTGATTTCATCTACTTCAACACATGCAGACACGTGTATACATATAATGCATATATATCTATATATAATATGAACATTATCAAACTACTATCAATAATATTTAATATAGTATGTACCGTATTTTCAATATTGTACCATTATCATATTTCTCTACCAGATTTGTTAAATTACTTTTCAACACTTGAAAGTATTTTAGAATAATTACGAATCTGTTGAAACGCCCAGTTTTAGATATTCCAATTTGGTATGTCCTTCTCTGATCATCTTCTGAATAAAAACCGTCTCCAGAATAAACCAAAAGTATGAAGGTTTTTTGAACGGTTTCTCATGGCAAGTAGTTTTGCATCGAATAAAGGAATTATCAGAGGATAGTTCCACAGAATTACCTATGAGGGTAATCAACCATTTTAATTTCATTATCACGTAATCCCTATCTGACCAATGAGACGTGAATAGATAAGCCTCATCACCCTATTGAGAAAGAGCTGACTCTTTTTTTCCAATAGATTTCCCCATTTTCCTATATAACTAATCAGCATTTATTCTGCTTAGAATATGCAACGATATATAATATATTATTATAGATAGAATACCTTTATACAATTATTCTTTAAAAATAACCATACAATCGGTTTATTTTTGAAGTATATTTCGCTCGAATGTTATAGGTATTTTTAAATGTAGATTGAAAAATACTCAAACAAATTGCAAGTTAATTTTAAAATTCTCAATGTACCTCCTAGTCTCGATTCATGTATGATTTGAAAATGTAAAATAAAAGAGTTTCCAATATGTGTGTGTGTGTGTGTTTCTCTAATAATTCATTTTAAGGAGAAATAACGATTATCTTTAACCTTAAAATTAATTTTGATTTTTCGTTGAAAAGAAACACATGCGGGGTAATTTTCGAATGTCGTTTTACAATCACAAGCCGCTTTATATTGTATTGTATTATTAATGATTATATTAATATATATATATATATATATATGTTATCGGAATTTTATATATGCTTTTTATAGGTAGTGGCGAATAAAATTATTCTCAAAATGAACTTCCACTAGGTTTCTATTGTCAAACAATAAATAGTTCCATGGCGCTTTTTACTATATTTTTTTTTTTCAAAATTTATCTTCGCTTATTTATGGGTGACACACAATAATTTAAGGAAAGATATAACCATGGAACAGAATGAAGTTTATGGGCTTTAAAATTAAGAAGTCCATAGTAAAAAATCTTTATTCTGAAGTTTAAATATAAATTACATTTTTTACAGCTTTTATTTCTAAATTGAAGAATCTATGCAAACCAACAAAGATTTAAACATGATGTAACTAACTATGATATGAAATATAATATGAAATATCTAGCATATTTTCATTCTAAATATTCCTTAAAACTATTTTTGATCTGTAAATTGCTTTTCTCGAATACAAACAATACTTTACAATTTGATTTTATTTAACTAAATTTGCATACCAACCCTTTGTACATATATCAATTGTGTTGATATATATATATATATATATATATATATAATTTATCTTTTCATCTAACTATCTAACTTGCATACTAATTCTGTACATATTTAAATATAGAAAAAAATACTATGATTTTAAATGAAATATATTATTTCGATTCTGAATAAATAATATTTTGTCTCATAAAAGGTTTAAAAATCATAATCACAATAATAATACCTGATGAAATTAGTATTAAAAATATCGTTAATTAATGATATATATATATGGTAATTTAAACCAACAACCCTATATTGTATATAACTTATAATAAGATTTTAATGTTTTATAATAGAAACACATCTGTAAATGATTATACGTATTATTGACATGTGTCTTTACATCATCATATGTAATGTAATTTGTACAAACTGAGGATAAATAAATAATAATCTGTAATAGATTAAGAGTTGAGCTAAGCAAGAGATAGAAGTCATAACGTCAAAATCGAGATAGATTTAGAATTCCCACAACAAGGTCTAAAAATGGACCAAGACCACCCACACTCCACATCTGGTGGAATGCAAAGCCCCCTCTCACACCTGGTGACATGCAAGGCCCCCTTTCTCAGAAACGGCCCCTTTCGCATAAGGCGCTCCGTCTTAACCTATAAATACAGTCCCTTTACAGCCATTTCACAGTGAGTGCAGCATCTGTGTGAGCCCACGTCGGTTGTCCCTCAGAACCATCTCATCCATCATGTAGAATAGTAAGAAAACTTCTACCTCCCCATCTTTCGCTCCTAGTTCAACTCTATCTGTTCACGGAACTTTCTTAGTGCAACTGTGTCTTCGTTTTTTTGTGTGGACATTCCCAAGCTTTCCACTCTGCCTCGACCACGACTGCCTGTACTTTGTGAGAATTGTAAAAGGTCTTCCAAGGTGCAGAGAGGTACTGGAAAACTCCCCATCCTGACTGTTCCTCTCGGTCAACACTTTATCATCACAAAGTTAGTCGACAGTAATACAAGAGTCAACAGTAACTTAACTCATTACATTAGTCGACAGGATTCTACAAGAGGCTACCTAAACTCATCAACTTATTTCATATATATTGATAAAAAGGCATATTTTTGGATCAAAATATAATTTATTTTACCAATATTTCAGTTGGATGAACGCCAACCTTTATCAAGGTATTAAAACATTTTAAATTTTGTCAACAAAAACTCAGCGCCACATAATGTCAATAGAATTAAGTTTACAATATTTTTGCTTATATTCAATTGGGAGAAAAAATATTGATATATAAATTTATATTATGGAAAAAATAAAGTTTGCAAAATATATATATATATAGATTAATGTTCATTGATAAAATATTTTTACTAATTCCTTATATAATTTATTATATTACTGAGTGAAATATATTGTGATTAAAATTTGTTACTTGATAAATTAATTCCCTTATGAATATTAAGGTGATTCAAGCTTCAAAGTAAAGGTTTCTAGTTAAAGTTCCAATTCAAGCAGGGAAGAGCCCCTTTATAATAGTATCACGATACATTTGTATAGGGGGCTTACATAACCGAAAAGTAAAGATTTATCTTAGAATTTTTGAAAGAAACTTTCTTTAAAGCCTGTATTACCTTTAACAATTATTGTATTCCATCTCTCATTTATAGTTTCAAAATATATTTACACAAAATAATATTATTATCTGATTTACACACACATATCTTCAAATAAAATGAAAATATATTAAGAGGATATAACAAAACACTTTTAGAATTTAGTGTGTAATTATCATATTGAAATAGAATGAATAATATCAGATAAATTAAATATGAATATATATTTTTTTAACTGAAGGCATTTCTTTATAACCATTAAATTGAATCGTGGGGAAAGATTTTTCTTCCCCCATATATATAATATATAATAAGATATTCATAGTTTTTAAAATTAAGAGACACTTCAGCCAATAAATCTTTTTATTATCTTGACGTTTCAACAAAAATCTCTTGTCTTCATCTCAGAAACAAATAAAAATTGAAGCATTTGGCAAGGCATTACAATTTCTTCTATATAATTTTCAGCGCCTTGCCAAATGTTTTAATTTTTATTTGTTCATGATGAGAATGAAATATGTTTATTTAAACGTCAAGAGAATAAAAGATATTCACTGTCTGTTAATTCTAATAAATATATATTGAGCAAGGCCCTCTCATTAATTTTTCATCGTAGTAATGACGGTAGAAAATTGTTTAATTTCAAAAGAATCATACGCGTCAATAATACAAGGTAGTTCCAAAAGTTCGTAAACACTTGCAAAAAATTGAAATACCAATATTATTCGTTGTTATGTATAATATCTTTGTATTATTTAATAAAGTAATTGTAATGTGTATTATTATGTATTTGCTATAATAATATTATTCGCTGAATAACAAGAAAAACAACGTTTTAAGAAAAAAACGATCTTTTGCGATAACTTTATAGTTTAGAATTCTCATGACAGAAGACGCGCTATTTTATCTTTAAAAAAAATATATAGATAAGGCACACTTTGGATTATAGAATATAAACACAAGGTAATAAGACCAAATCCAAATAAATAAATAGTGTGACGTTTCGGTAACAGCGTTGTTACCATCTTCAGACAAAAGTACTGAAAGATAAATTTTACCACAGCATGTTTTAAATAGTTATTGTTGTGTGTAAACAATATATACTGTAATAAATAAAACTATTTAAAACATGCTGTGGTAAAATTTCTCATTCAGTACTTTTGTCTGAAGATGGTAACAACGCTGTTACCCTAATGTCACATACTATTTATTTATTTGGATTTGGTCTTATTACCTTGTTTATATATATATAATTAATATATATATGATAAATAATATCATAACATATATCTTATTACATCATTTCATCACAAGACGTTATATTACGGTAACAGACAATAATAAATAGATATGATAGAATGACTATTATAGCTATAAATTAATTGGGATGACATTTCTATAAATATGAAAATATTAATAACTTTATCAATAAATATTCAAATATATAGACTTAATTTATACACAGATATATATAATTCTATATATTTGTCACAAGTAGGGCTATTGGATTAGATGTTCTCTACATATTTGTTTCCCAAAAGATTTGTACCAGACGCCAGAAGTTTCAGAAGAGGCGCCTGGGGCAATTGCGTTATCAGTAACTCCATTAACTTCTATCTCATACATAATATAGATAGATAGAACGAATTTATTTATTAATATAACAATAGATATATATTGACAATTTTTATTGGTAGTTAATTTGATAGTTATTGATGGAGGTGTATAATTTTAAGTGATTATATTATTTATATTGTTTCTAATTTTAACTAATCACAAATTATTATGTGAAGATTATGAATAATTCTTATATATATTTATCTTTAGTTATCTCGACAATTAGTTATATATGATAGAATGTGTCGTTAGAAAAATGGAGAAATTAAGGTCAGAAGATACTCTTTGATAAAAAACTAATAATGAAAATTACAATATTACTTTCTCTACTTATGCAACAAAAAGTTTAAAAGTTGAAGATTATTTCCATACACTCTAGAAAATGTTTTATGAGGATATTTTATAATTTTTAATTATGAAATTAATTTTAACTATCTTTTTGGTAATTATTCATCACCGTAGACTATGAAAAATGTTTACGTATACTATGTTTACGTATAATTTAGGAATATCTTCTAATTGTGAATTATAGAATAAAATTTCACATAATAAGTTTATTTATTTATTTAAAATACAATCAAGAATAAAATACTATATTTCAAGCCCTAACTCTTTTAGAAGGCTTTTAAATAACTTAAGCTAGTTAACTAATTTGTATTGTATTGTATATATAGAAACGTAATTAGTATGAAACTTTATTTTATTTTCTAGAAACATTTTTATTTTATTGAGTATTACTTTATTGTATTTTATATTAATATTTTAAATACAATATAATGCGGCTTATGATTGTAGAAGGAGGTTTGACAATTATACCGCAAATGTTTCTTTTGAACGAAAATTCGATGGGATGGGAATCGCTGGACACTTTATTTTTCCGTTAATCATTACTCTTCACAATTCATCCTTTCATACTTCATCCCTAAGGTTAGAAATAATCGTTATTTCTCCTTAAAATAAATTTCGATTTTTTTGTTCAGAAGAAACATTTGCGGTATAATTGTCAAACTTAGTTCTACAATATTTAAATGCCAAACATATCTTTCACATTCAGATATAAGTAAAAATGAACGCCATCTGTTGAATCTCTCTTCAAACTAACTTTTAAATGATAATAGGTCTATAAAATGAAAAAAGATAAATATTATTCTAAGAAACATTTGATCGATGTAAAAACCACCCTCTATCCCAAAGGTAATATATCCTATATATTTATTGTATTGTAATGTAAAAAATTAGGAAAGGCAAATTTCAAAATGACACAGCAATTTATTTAATGTAAACCCAAATTGAATCTAATAAAATAGCAAAAAGTCAATGATAAAACTTGACAGTGTATCAAAATACAAATATAGAAATTTAAAAAATATTTTCATAGAATAATGAATATTCCGCTATATATCTCCTTCTCTATGGGATCTGTGACCCGCAGCATGTAAATCTTGTTTTTACTAACATGGATCTGATTAAAAAATGATATATTCATTGCAAAAATATAATACACCTATCCCACGATTTACACGGTACTTGTTTTACACGTTTTCGCTTCTACACGGTTTTCCAAATAAGTTTTTTTTTTGTTTTTATCGCACAATACTAACGAAATACTATACAAAAAAATCGTAGAGCAATTACCACATCTTCTTCTTCAACTGAAAAGAAGCTAAATTTTTTGGCAAGTCATGGCTGGTTTGAAAGATTTAAAATAATACATTATTTTTTTTCGATTTACACGTTTTTCTCAGGAACGTATCTACCGTGTAAATCGGGGGATAGGTGTATATTAAAATAAAGGTTTAAAATTGAAAATGTTCTAAATATTTATGCTTAAAATTAGAACAAAAAACACAACACATTCCAAATATAAGTTAGTAAGTAATTTTGTTCATATTAATATATATGAAATCATTATTTATTCAGTCCATGAGTGTAAATTATAATTAAAAACTAAATTTGACTAATTTCCTTGAAAAAATAGTATGAACTACAAACCCCTTTGAGATAATTATTTCAACTCTTCTAGGAAGAAATCATTAATCTTAGTGAGAAACATTTAAATTTATTATTGCTGAACAGCTGAGAGAGTATCGTAAAATTAAAGATTATATATTATACTATATTTTAATTTGCACAAGGAGGTTGGTGGAAGGATGGTCTAAAGCGTTGGTTTTCGACCGCTACGACCCGGGTTCGATTCCCGCATTGGATACTTTTTTTCTGATAAAAAAATGGCCCCCGATTTTTGCAAAAGCCCAACCCAAACAGCGAGTAACCAAACGGGGTTATGGCATATTTGTAAGTGCAAAGTCGAACTCCTTTTCACATGTGTAGACATGTGGTGCACTTACAGTAAAAGCAGTCGTCTACTTCTACCCACCATGATTATCATGACCTGTACCACGTGTACAAAAAATATATTTGCACAAAATATAATGCGGAATCCCTAATTTCAATTATTATGATAATAAATATAATAAAATATAAAGAGTAATATATAAAAATATAATATATAGGTAAAACATCCATATATTTAAAGAAAATAAAATTTTATATATTATAAATTAATATAAATGACCAAAATAAAGGATAATAATATTTTTTGTAATAACCTCTTTAGAATAGCAATTATATAAAAAGAACTATCAATAATAATTAATTCGCTTGACAAAAAATAAAATTATTTCAACAGAAGAAAGGGAAGAATTTTCTTAGAAAAAGTTTTATTTCTTAGATCTAATCAATATATGGCTTAAAATATTTGAATAATATAAATTTTAATATTTGTAAATTTTGCTATTTAAATTATTGATTTATGCCTCAGAGGAAAGCCGTGTTTCTCAACGTAGAAAATTCTTTAATCAAATTATGTATGAAAGAATCAATATAGATCAAAATGTTCCAGATTTCTTCTAAAACAATTATTATTTTTATTTATAGATAATATTATTTTGATATACTTCAAATTATGAATTATGATTCTATCATACAAACGTATATATATATATATATATATATATATATATATATATATTTACGTTTGTATGATAGAATCATATTTATATCTGAATATATGAAAATTATATTATATGCTGATATATAGCTAGCAATAAATATGTATATATATGTTTCTATGAAAATGGTAATCTGCAAGACGCAGGTTATCATCATCCCTTTTTGATTTGTTTTTGTCACTTTGGCGGTTTGCAAATACACAACAAAAGATGTATCAGACATTATAAAGACAATAAATATTTTCTGATAATAAAAAGGCACAAAGATATTGCATATGCAACTACCTTTTATATAATAACCTTATATATATATGTTATAATTATAATGTTTTGATGTTAATATGATAAAGTATTTGAGGTGCAGTGGTGAAAAAGGAAAGATAGTTATTCACTTATCAAGTAATTTTTATTTTCAATCACTTGAAAAGAATTACACATTAAATATTTTTCACAGTAAAATAGAATTTACAAAATGAATCCTGTATTCGTGAATTTAAAAAATAGGTAGGTTAACTATACATATTTACTAAAATATTCAAAAAGTATTCTAAATCTATGTTCAAAAATAAAAGAATAGTCAATGATGAAAATAAAATACATGTTTCTAAAAAATAAAATATTTGCATTTTAGATTATATAACATATATATTAGATAGTAAAAAGGCATATATTGGATTGAATAAAAGATTTATTTGCCAATATTTCGGCTGGCCGAACGCCAACCTTTATCTCGAGGCATTACATTAAGGATAAAGGTTGGCGTTCGGCCAACCAAAATATTGTCAATAAATATTTGATTCAATCCAAAATATGCCTTTTTACTATCTAATGATTTAAATATAGATTGCTCTATTTTCAGAAAAATATATATATTTCATATAAAAATATTATTTCATTTTATAATTTAATTTCTAGAACCAAAACTACTCTGCTAAATTGACCGCCAGGTGTGGCGCCTTTCCCTATATAAACCCATTGTTGTTTGTTTCCCGTTGGCCTGCTCAAATCTTTCTTAACATATGTAAATAAGCCTTTTGTTTTCTTTATACTGACGCCTTAATTCAGGTAGAACTTTCATAAATTATGTATTTTATATTACATAAGCTCAGTAAAAGCTAATTCTTATCTAAACTATTTATATTATTATTACCACTACTACAATATCACATACATACATTTTTGTTTTGAAAATAGAGAAATCCATATTCAAATCATTATATAATAAAAGGCATATATTGGATTTAATAAAATATTTATTTGCCAATATTTTGGTTGGCTGAACGCCAAACCTTCATCAAGGCAATACAAAGAAAAAATGTAATGCCTTGATAAAGGTTTGGCGTTCAGCCAACCGAAATATTGGAAAATAAATATTTTTTAAATCCAATAAATGCCTTTTATTATCTAAACATACCTATATATCCTCAAAATAATCAGCAAGTAATATTTTTATAGCTCTAATTACAAAATCAACAGGAATATATATTTTTGTAATATATATATATATGTATTGAAAGTAAAGAGAGCATATCCTAACCACGAGCACACATGTGCTTTTTAACTAATATATATGTAATATTGTTGCAAATGTGCCGACGAATGGATGAACTGGCAGTCGTGAACGTGAGGCGAGTGTTGGTGTTCTTCCCACACGCGGACAACAAGAAGCAGAGGCAGGGCTAGATGTTAACACCGAGAGTGATCGGGAACAGCCCACGGGACAGAGGTAGAGGCCATGACACAAACTTGGATGCTTATCACCGAGACATGGAGAGACAGACTGTGTGTTAGACAGAAGCCGTCTGCCGAGAGACAACCCCTAGAACCATCTGCTGACCCCCTGCCAAAAAACTGTCCTGTTTACAGGGGTGGTCTATAAAGAGTCCCTGGGGGCCCCACATGGGCTGGGCGTTGGCTTTTTCCTCCCCTCTGTCCCTGCCACCAGCTGACCGAACACTCTTTGGATCTTTATTTTGACGTCACCATTTTTAGTTTTAAATACAAATAAGGGGGTTAAAATACAAATAGTTTATATACAAAATATGGGGTGGTAGTAAATAGAAATAGTTAACATTTTAATAGAAGGTAGGATATTCTAAGGCATCGGCTATAACTAATTGGGAGATATGTGACATATACTAAAAGTGTCATTATTATAGTTTTAAAATATACGATATATATATATTATTTAAAAATGTTTATTTTGGATCATAAAGTTTCATTTTCCAATATTTCGTAAGGCAACTTGCCTAACTTCTTCGGGGAACAAGTTTGTTTTAAGAGGCTCGCGTATCAATTCACGAGTATGTACAACTGCTATAAAATCTAAAATATTTTCAAACATATATATATGTATATATATATTGGATCTATTAAAATATTTATTTGCCAATATTTCGGTTGGCTGAACGCCAACAACTATCAAGGCATTATATTTTTGTATAATACAAAAATGTATCTCTTCGAAAAGGGTTGGCGTTCAGCCAACCGAAATTTTGGCGAATAATATTTTTATTCAAGGCAATATATGCCTTTTTATTATCTAATGATTTAAATATGGATTGCGCTATTTTCAAATAACTAATAAGTATAAATATAAAATTTTCAAAATATAGAGATAAGACAGGAAGTGTTATTAAAAATGTTCATTGAGATGGTAATGTGATTTTATAAATTTAATATAGAGATATAATAGAAAATAAATATAAAAAAGAAAGATCAGGTTTTGTTATGTGTCATAGCTCTGCCATTAGTCTCAAAATGAAAATTAACAAATATATTAATAATATAGTTTAACCCATTATACCTCTATATATAAAATTGGGGCATTTTATGATTTAAAAATGTATATTAATTATTTTACCAATATTTCCTTGTGTCATCTTTTACGTACTTCAATTTTATATTGAGGCAATCTACATGTAGAAATTTGGAAAGATACATTTCTTTGAATATAATCGAATATTTGAAAATAAGTTAATATATAAGTTCAAAATGAAATAAGTTATGCTGATTAAAATTATCTATATATAAAAAAATGTCTAAAATTACGGCTTATTTTGGATTTTAATAAGCTTTTTTATTAATCCAATATTTCGATGGACCAATTGTCCATCTTTTACGAAGTTTTTGTTATGAAGAATTGGTCCATCGAAATGTTGAATTAATGAAAAATCTTATTAAAATCCAAAATAAGCTGTATTTTCAAATATATATATATAATAGATTGCTCTATATTCATAATAAAAAATATATTTATTTATTTATACCAATACTTAACGCAATTACTTAATGTTTATAAACCTACCTATTTGAAAATCTTCAAACTTGGGTCGGTAATGAAATGAACAAGGCAAATATTTTCCAATAGTCAGTTCGAAGTGTATTCCGAAGTTGTATTGGAGGGCTTTGTAATTTACCCTGCATTTTCTCCGAGAATGTTGACAAGAATTTCATTTAGCACCCGGAAATTTCGCTCTCAACTTCTCCTTGTCAAACGGGTTGTGCTTGTACCTCAAGATTGCTCTTGCTGCTTCATCTTGTTAAACATTCGTGAACATTTTAAAATATTTCTTCATAAAATATTTGAACTCTCTCATTCTTTCTAATATATGGGTATTTTCTTTTTATTTCCTGAATATAAAATCGTTTCGTTATAAAAATATATACTTTTAATTATTTGATGGTGTTTCAGATGTGTAGAAATTGTGTGGTTATATATTTATTAAAATAGAAAAATCCATATTTAAATCATCAGATAATATAAAGGCATATACTATTTTGATCAAAAGGTTTCGACACTTTGCTCATAAAATCCTGAAAACTTAATATATTTTCTCCCGGTTTTTGGCAAATGCAAGCGTCGCCCTTGGCTTGGAGACTTGCCAATTTTCAAAAATCACGCGCCACAACAGCGCGAGCAGCGGCTGTTCGAAGTGAAGCCATTTTGCCCGTGCTTCGATTTCGTTAGTCACCGAAATGGAGGATCAACGAATTTGCATCAAGTTCTGTGTAAAAAACGGATTCAAGGTTGCCGAAAATTTTCGGATGTTGCAAACAGCCTACGGGGATGCCGTCATGAGCCGAAGACGAGTTTTCGAGTGGTACAAGCGCTTCAAGGAGGATCGTGAAGAGACCGCCGACAACGAGCGTTCCGGGAGACCGTCCACATCAACCACGCTTGGAAAAGTGGACAAGGTGTTGGAACTGGTGCGAGAAGACCGACGAATAACTGTCAGGGAGGTCGCCGAAGAAGAAGGGATATCATTCGGGTCGACTCAATCGATAATGAAGGACATTTTGGGAGTGAGAAGACTCAACGCCCACACATTCTCAATCTAGAAGCGGCAACCGTCGACCCCGAATTGCTGAAGAGGGTCATTACTGGAGACGAAACATGGATTTACGGCTTTGATTCGGAAACTAACCAACAGGCATCATCGGAATGGCGTTTCAAAAATGAGCCCAAGACCAAAGAAAGCGAGGAAGGCTCCCAGCAAAGTCAAGGTCATGTTGACGGTGTTCTTCGACTACCAGGGCATCGTTCATCATGAATTTCAACAACAAGACTCTACAATAACTGCTGACTCCTACCTGGGAATTTTAGGCGATTGAGGGAAGCGATCAGGCAGAAACGCCCGGAGCTGTAGAGGAGCAAGTCGTGGATCCTCCGCCACGATAACGCGCCGGCGCACACAGCCCTCAAAATCTCGAAATTCCTGCAGGAACACTCAACCTCTGTGTTCCCCCAACCCCCTTACAGTCCAGATTTGGCCCCCTGCGACTTCTTCCTTTTTGGAAAGCTGAAAAAAAAAGTTAAAGGGTCGGAAATTTCAGAGCATAGAAGAGATCAAAGTGGAATCGAAGAAGGCCATGAAGGCGATCCCGAAAACAGACTACCAGAGGTGTTTTGCCGACTGGAAAAAAAGGTGGCTGAAGTGTATCGCGGCCAACGGTGACTACTTTGAAGGGGACAATTTTAATTTGGTAGAATAATAAAGTTTTTTTTAACTTATGAGCAAAGTGTCGAAACTTTTTGATCAGAGTAGTATTGTATTGAATAAATTATTCATTTGCCAATATTTCGTTTGGCTAAAGCAAACCTTTGACAAGACATTAGAGTTCTATAATACGAAAAATACATATTCAAATAATACAAAATTGTAATGACTTGACAAAGTGTGGCGTTCGGCCAACCGAAATATTGGCAAATAAATTAGTTATTCAATCCAATATATGGCTTTTTATTATTTTTTGATTATATATATATTAGTACATGTTTAGAAAAGATTGGTGCCTTCAATATTATATACTAAATAATTGGATATATTATGATTTATGGGATGGTTGCGTGCGTGTTGGTGTGAATTGTGGAAAGGCCGCTGATAAAATTATAATTATTTTTATTAAAAAAAAATATGTATTTAAAGCCAGAAATATATATAGAGAGAAAGAAGCAACGGCCGCTGGAAGCAAGCCTTGTTGTTGAACGACGCGCATGGCAAGAGAGTCCCGGATGCCGCCCGCGCATGCGTAGTAAGGCCCCCACACTACCGCTGGTATGTGTAGTGAAGCTTTGTCCCAGTTCGTGCTCGCTGAAGCAAAGTGTGGTCGACACAGACTTATTAAAATCCTCATTCTTGATGTTATGATATGATTTATATGCGTCAATGTAAAGATGTATAAGTTGAGATTGTCTCACAAGGGGATTTATTTTTCTTTTTAGTTTTAAGATGTCATAAATATATTATTTTATTTCGAAAATAAAGAAATCAATGAATAAATCTTTAATTTAAAAAAAGCATATATTGGATCAAAATACAATTCATTTACTTATTTGTTGACAGACATAAATATATTATAATACCTTGAAAAAGGTTGGCACTCAGTCAACTGTAATATTGATAAGTAATGTTGAACAAATATATGCCTTTTAATTAATGATACTATTATCTAAGTACTCAAAACCAATTAAGTGTGTAAATATGTAATATAAATAACATAAGCAATTATAACAAGTGATCCATAATGACTATAAAAAAAGCTTAAAATTATAAAAGTCATTAAACTTTTAATTGACATTAATTAGAGCTACTCGAATTGATTGTAAAATGAAGTGTTGGGAAGAGGGGAGTTTTTAAGCGTTCAGAGGTGGTATGTGTTTTGATAAGGCCCCCATTGTTATTCAGCATCTGGTGCTTTATTAAAACGTTCTGGAGACTCGCAATATCCTGTCCCAGCCCTTATTGCTCACCTGGGTGCTTGTTTGTCGACTTTATCGAGTGCCCTTTATATTCCTCCATATAACATCACATTCACATTATACATTCCATAAATAAACACCTATGTACTCTATCAATATATATCTAAAACTTTGTCAAAGAATATATGTAAAAAATATTTTAAAAAGTTATTTATTCATTATCACATGTGTTTGGTAAAAGGTATTTATATTCAAACACACAAACATACAGCTTTATTAAGACTACCAATCTTATACAGATTCACCGCAGGGAGAAAGCATTCATTTATTTTCTAAACAGATTGTGTTATATATAGATATGTGAAAATTATGATAAGGCTATTTCGAATTCTAAATATAGAGTTTAGCATATGGTTTGGAATGGATAGTATGTATAGTGGCAATATATAAGTTGTAAAATTAATCTAAGATTGTTGTATAATTTTGATAATTTTTTAAAATATATTAGACGCATTTCTCTATATCTCAATATAAATTTTATCTTAAATAAGAAATATATGGTTTTTATTAATTAAAAATATGTGTTACAAAGCTAATGAAAAATCATAATTCGTTAAATAAAACACGGTTAAACTGATATATATAGTAATATCGCGTCTATCTTATTTATAAATGAATAAAATAAAGCATCAAGGGCTGCGTATCTTTATAATTATAAAGATACGCAGCCCTTGATGCTTTATTTTATTCATTTATAAATTGTACGGGGTTTTTCAATCGCTATCTTATATAGGATATATATCTTTGAATTCAAATATTATTGTTATATATCGTAAATATTTACTGGCCGAAGTATCTTAATTTCAAGAAATATTATTATATAAATCTTCTTTTGTGTAAATACTAAATCTCTTGATAGAGAATAAATAGGCATAGACGGATTTCTGTGGTACCAACTCTAACTTGCTATTAAAATATATATTCAGACAAAGAAACTAAATTATAACGTTTACTTTGTGTCTTATATTTACTCATATTAACCCAGATTTATATTTGAAGATAGAAAATACAATGTATATCTTTATTGAGGTTAAATCTGAAGAAAAAACATAAATTTAAACAGGATGCAATAGTTTGACATATGCTTTTAAGTATGGAAACTATTCGCAACATGCCTGGGTCCATGCCAAATATATTCAGTACCGGATAAATACACATGGACAAAACTTAAGGAAGTTGTACCTTTTAACATGTATATATCGGGATTCAGACAATGACTCTGTAATATATTGCAGTGATCTTTATTCAAGACATACGATAAAACAAGTTTTAACGAATTTGTCTCAGTCTCTCTTCAGAGAGTTTCAATTATTTAAGTTCTATCCATAAAGATATAAGAAATAAAACAGCCCAATATTATATTTGTTTTGTATAAAAGATTAAACTGAAAAAAACGCTAGAGAACCTTTGAACATTGATAAACCAATATTTCAAAATATATTCCTTATTGCATAGTGTTGGAGCACATTCATAAAAACAAGCGGGATATGAGTAATTTATTTATTTTTAAACTAATCACACATAATTCTGATGCGGTAGTTATTTTACCTTAGAAATTGAAGATTATTGTTTGAATATAATACAGATCAAAAACCTTCATGTTGATTAGGGTTCTTTAAAAATCGAGACTACATTTTGGATTGAAGAGCTGCAATACATTTTTGTCTAAATCTTTAACAGCTACAGACTAATATATTAGTGATAAAAGTATGACAATCCGCAAGTGATGACTTGAAATGATATTTATACATATCATCTTATAAATAGAAGATTATTGTTTGAATGTATCACAGATCAAACACCCTCATGTTAATTAGGGTTCTATAAAAATCTGGGCTACATTTTGGATTGAAGAGCTGCAATGCATTTTTGTCTGAACCTATTATTACATAGGTTACATTTATAACAAAGTATTATATCTCTTAGTGATATAAACTTAGCAATCCAAGTGCTGACTTCAAATGATATTTACATAAAACAAATATATTTATAATAGAGTTGAATTGTAATATGTATATATGAATTTTATTATATATTAATTCACAGTTTTTCAAATCCTTTATTAATCCCAAATAAAAACAAATATGATCAAAATAGACAGGAATAATATCAGTTCTATCTTGTTTTACTACAAAATAATTGCAGTTCAATAGACTTATCTATTTAAATAGAGTTGAATAAAATAATATTTCATCATTTTAAAATGAAATTGTTTTATTTCCAGAGAGTTTATGGAGGATTGTAAAGCTAACAATCTCTCCTCACAGAGTAATTGGATATTTAGACGCGTAGAGAAACTCATCTCAAACAATAAAAATCACATTCCGGAGATAAAATTAAGCTAAGCGGATTGGAATGGATTTAGTCAAGGACGGTACTAATCTTAGCTATTTGGACTTGAACTCTAACTAGGGGAGTATCGCTGATTTTTATATTAAACAACATTTTAGATGTCTTTTATAATTGGCTTAGAAATGTTGTTTATTTTTTATTTAAGATATTTCGAGAAGTATCTATTTCATTTTAATAATTACAATAATTTTGAGAGCGAAAGGAATATCAAATAAGGTTTTATAATCTAAAACATTGTTCTCACAAATAAAATTATTAAATAAATGTATTTTCGTATTATTCTTATGTTTCATTATATAATTTATGAATAAATGATAAAAAATACCCGTAAACAATTTAATTATTAGTGAATTTTTTAATATTAGCCAACCGATTTAAAAAGGGACTAGTAATTAGAATTATTTTCTTTTTGACAATTCTGTTACCTTTCTCTACTACAATATGAATTATTGTAAATAGTTTCATGCGCAATTATCCATATCGGATATAGAGCGTGTCTTTATTTTATTTGACATATCGGACGCGATATCCCAGCTCGGGATACTTGCGCCTAAATACATTATAGTAGATTATATACAATTAATTTTATACAATTTAATAACCGGACTAAAAACATAATTAAAACTTAAACGATGGTATTCTAAAACAGAAGAGAAAATCTAAAATGGATTATTTTAGCAACTTATATACAATTCATTATATACGTACAACTCAATAACCGTCTAAAAACACAATTAAAACTGAAACGATGGTTTTCTCAAACAGAAGAGAAAATCTAAAATAAATTATTTTAGCAACCTATATACTTGTTTGCAACTGGTAAATAAATAAAAAAAGTTAGAATTACTATGAAATATTGTATTAATTTAAAATATTATATAAATATACTATTATATATTTTTGAAAAAAAATAATATATTGTAGAGATTTCACATCGAAATTCATCATTTTATCCTTTATTCCGTCCTCTCTCACTCTTTTAATACTGATTTTTGTGGCCCCTTTTATGCTCGCCTGAGCGTAAATAACAATTATATTATTTCACAATAATTTCACAATTACCTCTCTATATATAGTAGATTTACTTTTGACAATATTCTAGAATAAAAATGGTACACAATCCTGTTGTACTTATACGAGAAGATATATCTTCAAAAAATAATATCTTCATATATATAATAATATGATATATCTTGATTATATAATTCCTAATTTACAAGACCTGATCGGTCTGCTCTTGCATACATGTTCAAAATTTAAAATATTTAAATTTTATCGTTAATTAAGAATGCATATATTGGATCAGCATATAATTTATTTCACCAATAATTCAATTGGCTGAACGCTAACCTTCTTAAAAGTATTATAAAATATTAAAGTGTATTATTATATTATAATGTATTTATTTATATTAAAATTTGGAAACATCTATATTTTGATATTTAACATTGTGTTTTATTATTTATAATTGGTTAGAAATATATTAAAATATGATCACAAATTTTAAAAATCTTAAAATGGTATATTTAGTTTGTAAATGTTCGAATTTTATTATCATAAAATAAGAATGCTAGAGTATTTATATTGATATTTGAAGATAATTCGAGAGCACGTTTTGCAAAAAAATAAATAAATGCTAATCTCCATTATAAATATACCATTGTTTTTTGAATCGAAATTCCACTTATATCAAAATTCATAAATTACATCATGGATACCTACGTTTTAATTAAAGAAATAGTTAAGAAGATGGAGTTAATTAAGAAAACTTCCTCTAATCAGTGCTAACTATTCCTAATCCCCGTAAACCATAACCTCTATACACTCAGCTTTACGACGTCAAGTCCCCGGAGAAAAAATAATCAAGATAGTTAGGAAAGAGAAGACATAACCTTATTGATAGTTAGTGTTTACCCTTCCCTCAGGGGCTATACACTTGGCAGCACCTCAAATAAGACAGGTCAATGTCTTTGACCTTTTTCTTCACATATAAAAGAATTCCTCTCGGATGTGATAAAAACTAACAAATCTTCCAAACGACATTGATGCATGGTATTGTCTTCATGCCAATAAGACACGGTTTCTCAAAGAATGTTTTGTTAAAAAGTTAATTCATATTATATTATAACTTTCTTTTCAATCTCTACCACATTAAAATAGATATTTTCATTTTTAATCAATAAATTTAGTAGAATTTCGTCGGCCTGCCACTGAGTAGTGCTCCCAGTCTTAATGACAAAGGCAGACGCATTCTACTTCATCCAGTGAGCAGATAAGAAAGAAGAAGTAGATTTTCAAATAAAAAAGGTTTACTATTATTATTGTAACTAATTAGAATTGTAAATATGTAAATATAATTACATAGAGTCTGATTTTTGTTTGTCTTAACTTTATAAAATTAGTCGAAAAGCGTTCTGTGAAGCTTTATCACTTTTTGATATAATATATCTTGCATATATTGTCAATTTTTGTGTTAAAATGTCGAATTTATGTTTATTCACTTTAAGTAAAATCAAATGAAGCTCATAAGCTAAAGACCAAATTTGATTGGAGTGAAAAGATACATTGAATATAAACCTCCTTAACTGATAATACAATATATCTAAATTCAAATTGTTATTTTATATTTAAATATTGAGTAATTAAATTTATTTAGAAAAGAGAAATATTGAATGAAATCTTCATAAATTCCTCATTAATAATCATTTTATATGGAATTTGGAGACATAATTAGGCTTAGAAATAACGAAAGGACTTGAGTTCTATAGAATTGGATAAAAGTATTCAAATAAAAGAAATTGAGAATATAAATCGCATTCTAAACACAAAACAAATAAATTATTCAACTATTGTATACGACTTATTGAGATAAAATTAGTCTATATTTTTATTGAAATAAGAAGTGAAACTCCTATTCATATACATTAAAAATTGACTCATTTTGAAAAACAAATTATATTTCTATTGCTATATTCATTATATAACAGACGTAGAAATGTATATTGAATTAATATTCTTTATCCATTTTAAAGTTTGTTTGTGTGTAATAACTTTAAAATGGATGGGAAACCAGATTCAGCACGTATATTGGCATACAGTTCTTATTTTACAATGTCCTGATATTAATATATACTGCCCTAACTTTACACGACAAAACGCTAATCTTACACAATAGTACACAAATACAAATATACATATACCTGTATATGAGAAATATATAGCACTTGTTTTGGGATTTATTAATTATGAAGAATTTTTAACTATTTGAAAGTGGAAAACACCGATAATTCAATTCAGCACCCATTATAATGGTCGAAAAACAAACAAGAGAGTAATTTTATAAGTAGTAATAATGCAGAATTGTTTACTTAACAGTGATTTTACAATATTTTTAAATTCAATTTTTTTCTTTGAGCTAGATCTTATAGTTATTAAAGATAATATAAATTTAAATCTTTCCATTTACAACCAACTCGATGATCAATTTATTTTCTAAAATGGAAACGAACTAATCCTTAAGTAATCCGAAAAATGATAATATAAAGATATGACACAAATTTTGAGAAATATATATTCGATAAATTAACTATTTCAAGACGCTTTCTTCTTGTACGATTTAAATGGATTTCTACCGGTCGTACTGAGATGTAATAATTATTGGGAAAGGGCCTGGGTTATATATATCTATCTATATATATATGTGAAAACAATAGAAAAAAAAGATAAGTGGGACCGGTGTTGATATTAAAAATAATATATATGTGTTGTAATATATTTCAATATTTACTTGATATCCATATGTAATATAGTTATAGTGTAACAGCCAAAATTATAGACACAATACAATTCGCCAGATTGGCCATCATGTAACACACAAAATGATAAAATAATGTTAGATTGAGAGACAACTGGCATCCAGACAGGAGAAAGGTCTCCGATTACACAGTCGGACCGAAAAACATAGTCGAATTACAAACAGTTCCTCTCTGTCTCTGAAATAGATCAGACCCTCCTGGACCAGCGCTGGCCTCTCCCTCTCTGAGGTTACATACAACATGCCTCGTCCTTTTTTTCTATCCCATTGACGCCTGAAACCACTCTAAACCTTGTGGCCAACACGACTGCATCTGAACCATCTTCATCAAACAAACAGGAGACAACCAATCCTACCATACTACAGTCATCTAACAGGGTAAACTCATCACTACATATATGTGAAAAGATGAAATAAAATGATGAAAAAGGTCAGGTGTTTGTTATTAAAATCAAAAAAGGTATTTCCTGACCACGTTCACATAAAATTTAGATGGTAAGGCGCTCTGTCATCTAAAAGTTCATGTTAAAGTGGTGAGGATATGCCTTTTTCAATATATATTTATATATATATATATATATATATATATGTCGTAAAAAAAGATGTATTTTAGGTACGTTACCAATTCATTCATGCAGTCGTGGATTGAATTGAAATGATAACTTTATATCCAAAATTAAATTTATTTTAATGATTATATTTTTAAGAACAAACAGTTTTGCATACATACAATTCTATATATTATTCTAAGTATAAACAAAAAACAATATTGCGTTGTACTCCTTTTGTTAAGGATTTTAAAAAATTAACTCTGTGTTAATTCTATGATTATTTAAATTATAATTATATTAATGAATAATAAAAATATGATTTTTATTATGTCATTTCTTCCCTCCAAGGATAAAAATTAGGGAGTAATTTTCAAAGTAAAAAAAAAGTATCATTATTATTTACATAGATTATCAATTAAGATGGAGGATACCAATTGAAACTATATCAATGATTCTCTTTATTCATTCTACATATTCTTATTTGTACCTTTTTTCTTGACAGTAGCTGAAAATTATCCAATCTTATTTGAATTTATAGGTGTCTCCTTCCTATAATTCATAAGGGGATTTACCTCATGAATTGAGTAGGCCTTCTCAGGCTCTCAAGATTCAAAAGGTATTTTGCCACATGCCAAAAAATATATTTTTGAAAATCACAAATTTATTTCTCATAATGACGAGTGGTATCCAACATCTTGTTTCACATTTATTTGGTTTGATCAGAATAAAAACATAAAATAATGGGTTATTTACTTCCACATAATGAAAAATATTTACACATGAAGTTTTATTATTTACATTAAAAAAAAAAGAATGTTCGAATATGAAATATTCCATATAAAATTTGTGAGGGAAAAATATATAGAATCATATGAGTGAATTTCTCAACAAATAAAATCAAAATGTAAAATATTTACAACAACATTAATTAAAAGTGGTATGTTTTTAAAATAAAATAAAATATTTGCATTTTTAGATTATATAATATTTCCCCCCTGTGAAAAATATTTTAAAAAAGTTAAAATTTGAAAATAAAAATGGCTATTACAAAAATAATTAATTAAACGAAATCAAAATGTCTATAAAATAATTACAAATTAAACAATAAAAATCAATGTCTATATTTTTTCAAAATAAACAAAAGAAAGTTTGTTTATAAATAATTTATATAAATATGAAATTAAAATAAAACTATATATAAGAAATAATAATGATAGATTAATATAAAAATTTATATGAAGCCAAAAAAGGTATTTAAAATATGAATAATTATGTCGTTATGCCTGCTGTATTTCAAAATATTAAATGGCAGTAGAAATGTTTATCTTTACACAAATATAATTTAAAATGAGTTTTTCCTAAAATATAAACATTTAAATGCATGTAAATAATATATAAAAGTATTTTTCAATAAAATGGATGAGTAATTAAATGATTATAAAGAGATATTTGTTCTCCATTGTCCATATCCAAAATATGGCCTTTCTGTAAAAAACATGGTTTATCATCAATATCTATTAACTTTGTGTTAGAAATTTGGTTTACTATTAAGTCATTTTCTAAATTAGTGCTATTTTGAAATAAAAAATCTGATTCTGGGTAAAATAATTTAAGTTTATTTGAGTGTATAATTTCTGTTTGTTTTCTTTGAGGTAAAATGGGGTTATTTATTTCATATGTGACTGGAGAAAGTTGTTTTAAAATTTTAAATGGGCCTATATATCTTTGTGTTAATTTACCAGTGTTTGGATAAATAAAGGTTTTCACTAATACCTGATCTCCTTCTTTAAAAATGGGTTCTGGGTGTTTAATATCATAAAGCTGTTTGCTGTGTTCATGGGATTTTATGGTTCTTTCATTGGTTAATTTTCTTGCTTTTTCTATTGGTGTATGTGTTTCTGTGTCATGTTCTATATACTGTGGTTGTATTCCATAGTATAAGAACCTAGGTGTAAAGCCTGTTATAGTATGTACTGTATCATTATAACTTTCAGTAATATTAGGAATATATTTTGTCCAAGGGATCTTTAAATTATGATTATATTCACATCTTAACCTATTTATGATAGTGGAATTTAATCTTTCTACTTTTGCATTTGTTTCTGGGTGATGGGCACTGGTGAGTAGATGCTTAACATTATTTTTTCCTAAAAATTGTTTAAATTTATTGCTAAGAAAAGCTGCATTTCTGTCAGTTATTAATATTTCAGGTTTGTTAATTTGGAATAAATTTTTTAAACAAGTTATATATGAATCAGTGGATACAGATTTTGTAGGAAAGGTCCAAAGGAATCTACTGTGATGATCTACTATCATATGGATACTGTGTTTGGTTGTCCCATAATTATGTAAGCCTCCCATTGTGTCTAAAGAAAAAATATGATTTGGGTGTGTAGCTATTGGCATCTTTTGTAGTGGTCCATAAACAAAATGAGCTATGGGGTATCTGCTGAGAAGATCAGCTTCTTTATTTTCCTTAATTAATTTAATTAAATCAGATTTTTCATATGGTGAAAGTTTTTCATCAAATTCTACACTATTAAAATTTCTAAAATCATTTTCATTAGGAGGAATAATAGATTTAAATAAAGGAATTACATTATGATGTGTATAATTATTATTATTAGGGTTATGGTAATTAACATTAAGAATTCTACCAAATTGAGTAATTGTAAAACTTTGAAAATCAATGTCTAATTTAAATAATCTTATATGGTGTAAAGAAAGCAATACATATGGCAAATTAATATCAGAGGAATAAAAATCAATATCTCTAGTAATAGATCCTATAGTTGTATTAACATTAATTTTTGAATTTATATTTAGCATACCGGATGTCTGTTTAATAAGAGGTATATTATTAAAAACAACATAGTTTGGTTGAATCTTATCTATCATATGGTGAGGAATTATAGAGAAGGTACAGCCAGTATCCATGAGAGCTATAATATTGATATTGTTCATATTTAGATTTATATACAGACCTTGGCGTCAGGAGTGTTGAAGGGGAGCTGGTCGGCATTCGCTCGAAGGGGCTGCTGTCTGCGTCAAGGTATCCATGGATCGAGACGGCACGGACATGAAGCTTGCAGCTGGGGAGGCTTGTACGGCCTTCTCCCGAAACCAGCACCTATTCTCAGGATGGAAGCGTCCGGCATGTCCCCTGTTTAGGCAAATTCGGCAGGGGCGTCTTTTAGAACTATAGTCCATAGGGCTTCTTCCTGGATGTCCCCATTGCTTTTGTTGTACTTCCATTCTTGGGGCTGTTTCCCTTTTAATAGATGACTCCTCCACATTTGCATCTTTATTTGGCAAATTCTGCAAGCTTTTTGCGTGAATTTCTAGAAATTCCATTAAATCCTTAATTGAAGGCACAACCCTTGGGTTGTTCTGCAATTCCCACTGTTTTCTTGTGGTTTTATCAAGCTTATCTTGTATGATCTTGACGAGAAACACATCAGATAAACTATCGATTTGGTAACCTAATACCTTCACTGTTCTTACTATCTCGTTGCAACTATCTAGAAGTTTAAACATTGACTTATGGTTGTCATCGGCTAACTTTGGTAATTTTAATGCATTATCTATTTGGGTGAAAATCAGATCCTTTGGATTATCATATCTTGTTAATAAGGTTTGCCAAACCTCAACATAATTATCGGCTGTAATTGGAAATGCGTTTACCAGTCTTAGGGCTTCGCCTCTCAGTTGGCCTTTTAAATATTGTAACTTTTCAATATTAGGTATTTGTGAGTTAGAACCAACCGCAGAAAAAAATAGATCCTTAAATGAAAGCCATGATTCTAATCTACCATCGAAAGTTGGCAATTCAAGTTTAGGCATTTTAACATGTAAATTTACTTTTTTCTCAGATGTTTCTTGCCCATTATGCCTTAAATCCAATTCACACTTTAATCTTATACACTTATCTATGCAATTTTCCACTTCGTCATTCAAATCCTCATCCTCAAGTTGCTGCAAGAAAATATCACTCATTTTCATCAAATCATTATTTGCATACTCTAGTTTGCATTTCGTCGCATTTACATCTACCATAGACACAATGGATTCGATATTTTCTTCAATGCCTTTTATACTTTTTTTTATCCTTTTTAATTTCTTAATTAAAGTTTCGACTTCCATAATTGCTATTCTTTTATCTATATCTTTTCCCAAATATCTTAGTTGCAATATATGGCTTTGAAATCTATTGGAATTCTTCTCGTACAGGGTTAAAATACATCCTGTCGACTATTAATAAAGGTGTCGTAAAAAAAGATGTATTTTAGGTACGTTACCAATTCATTCATGCAGTCGTGGATTGAATTGAAATGATAACTTTATATCCAAAATTAAATTTATTTTAATGATTATATTTTTAAGAACAAACAGTTTTGCATACATACAATTCTATATATTATTCTAAGTATAAACAAAAAACAATATTGCGTTGTACTCCTTTTGTTAAGGATTTTAAAAAATTAACTCTGTGTTAATTCTATGATTATTTAAATTATAATTATATTAATGAATAATAAAAATATGATTTTTATTATGTCATATATATATATATATCAAAAACTCTCACAGCGATTTCGCAGAGAATTTCGTAAAACATAGTTTGACCTGTGTTAAAGATGAATCAATCGCTTATGTCTAATGTTTAATTTATTTCTAAATGACCCCCTTTTTATTTTACACCGAAGTGAAAATCTCGATAAAAGTATTTGCAAATATTTATATATTTTAAAGGTTATTTAATTTATTTCTTAAAAACAACCATTAATCATTATAAAGTGCTGAATTTATAAACAAATAGCCTAGATCAATATTAAAGTATAGTAGATTGATTTGAAGGAATCGCTGCGAAAGTCACCACAATTGAAACAAGTTCCCTCCAAGATCTATTCATTGCAATATGGACAGTCATTTTATCTATAAAGGTCAAAATGGGGCTTAAAAAGCATCATGTTTTACATGATAAATAATTACCTCAAGAGACACCAAGAATGCCCATTTTTAGAAGTAGTTTCATATATGAATTTTATTAGAGAATAGAAACTAGGTTATAATATGAAATTAATTCTACACAGACACACACACAAAAACACAACACAAATAGGATATAAATAAGAATTTGAATTAGGTTTTCATTTCAAATATTTACAATGTATTATATTTTATATATAAGTGACAATTTAAAGCTTTTAAAAGTTTTGATAATTACCTAGAGTAGTTAAGACACTAAATGGTTAGAATAAATTAACTCTAAATTGTTAGAATAATTTAATTTATAATGGATTTCTCTCGTGGAAGATATTTTAGACTTTTGGATGCCTCTTGGGAATATAACCGAAAATTTAATTAAATATAGTTCATACGTGCATCCAATATTATTAAAACTATTTCTAATTGTTCAATTAAAACAGTTTAACCTAAATATATCTAATATTTAGTATAGTTAACCGTAAACCAGAGTTCTAACCATTTATCGCTTTTAAATATTATAGATTTAGGATATATTAATCTCCGCTCTCAAAGATATAGATGCATCAAATCCAGCTAGATTTAGAAAATGATTTATACTCGCTATTAATAAATGGTGAGCTAATGCCCTAAGTTTAATTTGAGTATAGCAGGATTATTTTCGTGTATTGCTAGCAGGATATTCAACTTTCTCGAAGGTATTTACATATTTTAACAAATACAAACCGGAATTTCCGAGGGTTAGCTGTAAATAGAGCTATATTATAGAGGTATCTTATCGATAGAACTTGCAAAACCGATGAGAGAAATCACCACTGATGAGTTAGTCCATCCTAATAATTTTTTCCGTTTTCCAGTAAAGATAAAATAAAGTAGTTTCATTTGTAAAATAACATTCTAAAATATTGTAATTACTGATACACAAATTGTGCATCAAATTATATTGGGTGATTTGAACTTTCCATGTTGCAGATGAAATTGGGTTTGAACTTTATGCAAATGAATTATTTTTCTATTGAATAACGGTTATACAAGATATTCGTTACAGGAGCAAGTGAGAAAGTCTATACCTATGTACCTATGTCACTAGCTAAGAACTAGAGTTTCTCTGAGTCTGGAAGTTGACATTAATGTATAATTATAAGAAATAAATCTATAAATTAAGAAATTTCTACTTCAAATAAAACTTCTTATGTCCTTACTGTGATTAAACAAATATTAGAAAAGAGGGCATGTCTCATCAATGGTGAACCCTCCTAGAGTTTTCGCCAATCTATCAGACGGCTTTATAAAGCTATAATGCTGTATTGAACGATATCTTATATATAGTACACTGCATGAAGGAATTCTAGTTGTGTCATTACAGATACCTATGTACATACCATTTTGAACATTAGAGAATTACATATAAATGTTTGAAAAAGACAAAAAAAATCGTTCTTGATAGTTTTATTTTTCAATTATAGATGGCGCTTTTATTGCCTTTTTATTGTATATAAATTATATCAACAGATTAAAATATATTACTTCAAAATATTTATATTAAAATAAACATTTTAGAACTTAAATATTTTTCGAATTATTTTCTTGAATTTATTTTACAACCCCAAGTAGAAAATAGATGTTTTCATTTTAAAATGCAAAAAAGAGACATTTTTATTTTAAACCATCAATACTAATGCCAAATGCAATAAAAAACAAAAGTTATTTTTGAATAATAACATAAAAACTGTTATATAGAGAAACTGGTATTATTGGGAAGTTTGCCAAAATTATTTTTAAAACTATATCTCATGATAAAATACACTTCTCCCAAGGCGATCTTTTAAAACTTCTAACTATAAAATATTTACACTTTGGAATATTTTTTCTCTGTAAATATAAATCTTTATTTTTTATTAAATTTACAGTTTATTTTTTTAATATTTGATATATTTTAAAAATAGAATAAGAGTGTGGAATGAAAATGTGAAATTAATTGAACGTTCCTTTCATATTTTTTAAATGAAATTAGATTGTTGAAGTAATTGAGATTTTAGTTAGGAGAAGAAAATATTCAAAATAATTTGAGTACCAGGCATTATTCTTTACAGCGTATTAACAAATTAATTAAAATATTAGCTAGGATTAGCCATGTTTATTCTTCATTGTTTGCGATTTGTAAGATATGCATAGTAGAAATATTTGAACATCTATGCATATGCAGCATCATTTCATTATCAATGTACATAAATATTGAAACTGTAAGACCATATAAATGTACATTCATTTCCAAAAGTTTCAAACTCACCTATGTACAATACCTAAACGAAAAAAAAAGGCAATTAATGAGTATATTATCAAACTGTTTTGCGCTCTTGTGCTTATAATGAATAAAAAATTACGAATTACAAAACATGAATACAATCGACTTCACCATGAATGTTTGGGGAGAAACACAAAATAAATGTTTTTATTCGCGAAGTATAAGGAACTAAAGGAATCTGTACCTTTTAGCATGTATTTCAGGATTCAGAGAATAACTCTTAAAGATATTTAATACAGAATGACCTTTATATTGAAGACAAACGAGATAACCAAGTGTGAACAAAATTACATTTGGCTCCTTTAGAAGATAAAAGAAGAACATTGAGATTATAGACGTTTCACTTCCTTAAGGTTTGTCCATGAGTGTATTTAAAAGGTAATCATATCAAAGTATACTTTCTCTCCTGAAATTATTCATAATAATTTTATATAAAAAATAAAATTTTATATATTTTTAACATGAAACTTTGAATAATCCTATTTGAATATATTTATTTTAGTTTGTTTATAATAATAATTTGTAATACAATATAATGCGACTTATAATTGTAGAACGACATTTGAAAATCATCCCGCATGTGTTTCTTTTGAACGAAAATATATTTCGATTTTTCGTTTAAAAGAAACACATGCGGGATAATTTTCAAATGTCGTTCTACAATAATAATTTGGCTTAAAATTATATTTTTATCAATTTCTTAGTTAAGAATTATCTATTAACAATTTCAAACATTTTGAAAAATGATAAAAACAAAGTAAAAAGATAATTGAAAGAGAATCACTAGAACCTCTAATAATTTTTATCGCTTTTTTATCGAAACCAATAATCATGATAATCACAAAGAAACCTTTTCATAAAGAAAAATAAATATAAATTGTAGATATTTAAACTCTAGACTCTAATATTTATTTTAAATCAAAATAAACCTATTTTTCAGTAAATCTTCCTAAAATTTATATACCTATACATATTTATTTCTAGAAAGCTGGACCTTAATAGAAGATAAAAACAGTATTACTGATTTTCAATTCTTATATTTTAAATGTATTTATTTATTCTTTATATATTAATATTATAACTATATTATTTTATTTTATATTATTATTTATTATATTTATAGACATGAATATTGTAAGTTTTAGATATTTTAAATTTTATAGCAGTTGTACATACTCGTGAATTGATACGCAAGCATCTCAAAACAATCTTGTTCCCCGAAGAAGTTTGGCGAGTTGCCACACGAAATAAAACTTTGAGATCCCCCCAAAATAGGTATTTTTTAAATAATATATATTTCAATTTGAGAAATACATATATTTAAAGTGTAAATATTTAACTATTCCAAATGTACATATTAAAACTTTGCAATATTTAATTAAATATTCTTTCAGAAGTTATTCAGATAAAATTTCTTTTCCTAAAGGTGTCAAAATGTTTTGTCGGACTGCTACAGGAGATGTGCTTCCAATCTATTGTAGATGAAAAGCCGACGCATACTACCCAAAATATACACCGACCCAGCTGTGATCATCGAGGCGATAAAGAGGCCTTCAGGATCTGGTCTAGAATTGAAGTCCAGACTTGGGACAAGTCTTTCATAATGACTGAGAGTTCTTATAATGATTGATTATAATAGAGCTCTCTTCATTTGATTGTAATAGCTGCACTAGCTAAGAGAAAAATTTAGCAGTACAATCATCTTGAATTATTTTTCTCTAAATTTTAATATCATATCGCTCTTTAACGATATATAAATCAAACACATATAAATACCGTAAAGGTTAAGTAATGTGATTAGAAATCTCTTGAGATGATAAATAAACATTTAGAAAAATATGTCATTAAAGAGATAATTTCTTCAAGACCAAAATTACCTTCCTACATTAAGAAGTGTTCGTTAACAAAGTTGAGATTGTTTTGGGAAGTTTGAGTCCCAAAGGAAAGACATAATTACCAAATAATTACTGTTTTCCTCTATAAGAAATGTTGACAATAATCGACGGTCTTTTTGGGCCGAAAATTGTATTTATGAATGTTCTTTCAAATTAGGAAAAATTTGATGACTGCTTTTTATATTTTCATATTTATTTATAATATCTTTCATATTCCTTCACTTCTCTTTCTCAATCTGACAAATTATTTTATATATATATCTTTGAATATAGGTAAATTATTATGATATATAGGTAAAGGTGAATTATTGTAATATTCTAAAATTAATTTTATTAGTCAAATCATTTCTACTTAGATAAATAACTTTTATATGTTAAATATTCTATAGTAATAATTACGAGGGGTGTCCCATAAGTCCGTGGCCCTACATATAAAGAAAATGGCTAATAAAATTATTATGATTGATTTTTCAAAATAATCCCCTTTAAGGTCTATAGACTTTTTCCAGCAATGTTCTAATGCTTTTATGCCCTCCAAAAAGAACGATGTTTCAAGTGACTCAAAAAATGAGGTTACAGCCTCAATGACCTCTTCATCTGACCTAAAATGAATGCCAGAAAGTGATTTTTTCAAATGAGGAAATAGATTGAAGTCAGGCAGAGCTAGATCTGGTGAATAGGGCGCATGTGGTAAAAGTTCAAAGCCAGAATCATAAATAGCCGCCATGGCTTGCAGCGACCGATGACTCGGAGCATTGTCTTGATGGTAAACAATCTTCCTGGACAACTTTCCTCTTCTCTTTTCTTTAATAGCTTCTCGTAGTTGCTTCACAAGAATTGCATAATAATTGCCAGTGATGGTTTGACCCTCATTCAGAAAGTCTAGAAGAAGTACACCCTCGGAATCTCAGAAGACAGACACCATAACCTTCCCTGCTGATGGAACTATCTTGGCTTTTTTGGGGGGAGGGGAACCGGAGTGTCTCCATTGCATGGATTGTTGCTTGGACTCTGGTGAAAAGTGATGGGCCCAAGTCTCATCCATGGTAAGAAATATATTAACAAATTCCTCTGGATTGGCTTCAAATAACGCAAGATTGTCCGAAGATAACTTTCTCCTTACAGCCTTTTGATCGGGTGTCAAAAGTTTGGGAACCCAACGGGCAGAAAGCTTCCTGAGGCCCAAGTGTTCACTCATGATCCGATCCACTGTTGTTTTTGGAATTCCCAAGGTCTTTTCTATCTGAAGAACTGTTATTCTTCTGTCCAACATAACCAAATCATGTATTTTGTCGATGTTTTCTTGAGTAACTGACTCAATGGGTTTTCCTGGTCGATGTTCGTCTTCGGTGCTGATCCTTCTTAATTTAAACGCAGCTACCCATTTTTTTACTGTGCTATAGGAAGGGGCATCTTCCCTTAATGTATCCATCATATCCTCATAGATTTCCTTCGGCGACATTCCTTTCTTACAAAGATATTTTATTACAGCACGAATCTCGTTTGTCTCCATTTTAGATGATTCCTGTTTCTTGTCCTCTTTCAGAACCCATAACAAAAAAAACGGTTAGTTGTAGAAACTTGAAAATGTACATATCTTTATACAAGGCTTTAAGGTATATATGGTAAAATTTATTAGTTTCAAATATTTCGTTCTCATGGTCGGGCCACGGACTTATGGGACACCCCTCGTATATAAAACTTTAAATTACCTTTAGGTATAATATATACGATAATATTTATTATGTTAAAAATTATAATTGAACACATTTCTCTAATTACTTACACTAAAAAATCACAAAAGAGACCACTTAAAAACAAAATATTCCTTGTTTTTCTTGGAGGTGCTTTATTATGGAAAGTTTCCTCAGATTACCTCGTTATTTATTATTTCACAAAGGTGGTCGCATAACGAGATATATTTGCATTGAATATGTTTTACGGAAGTCGATGGTTAAAAGATCCGGGATCGAATCCCATATTGGGCACTCTTTTTTTTTATTTTTATGGATGAAATATTGTTCCAAATTCAGCTGATTCTTGCCAAATTCCAACCCTACCAGTCTTATATAGGTAACTAAACGGTACTCTAACAAATTTGCAAGTGTGAAAGTTGAAATGGTTTCTATATGTATAGACATGTGATGCACTTACAGTAATAGCAGTCACCAACCACTAACCACCATGATTATATCATCGCTCTTAACATATGTACTAGGGATTAAAAATAGGTTAGCCACCACTGTAAGTATTATAAAGATTTCCAGGAATATATCACCACACAAAGAAGATTCATTTTAATACAATCTCAGCTATTACCTATATACAGTATTCCAAGATCTTCCCTTACATTATGGATAACGTTAATTAAGACCATCTACATTTAATTCATCCTAATCCGTTAATTTGAATGGATAATCCCGGCCTAGCCATTTACTTCCAACTATTTACCTAGATATTATATCCCAGAATATCTAATGTTTTATCTAAAGTTATTTAATATATAAATTCATGAGAGAGATATCGTAGTGTGTGGGAGATATTGATAGTAGAATTAACGCAACAAGAAGGTTTACATTTTGAAATCATCTATGAGTATATATAAAAAATGAAGAAATTGAGACGCGGATGCTTCTTTCACAAATAAATCAAACTTCTACTATCCTCATTGCGATGAAAAAATATTGGCAGGGCTTGGCTCATCAGTGGTGATCCCTCCCAGCGGTTTCGCTAATTTGATCAAACAGACTGTATCTTTAGAGCTCTAATACTGTATCATTCTGCTTATATACGTTACACTGAAGAGTGGAATCCTAGAAATGGTATTTAAGAAAACTGTGGATATAATATTTTAGAACATTAAAATTACATGTTATATCTAGATGGCGCGTTATTGATTTGTATTTGTTGGGAATAGAATGTTAATTTTCTTATAGATTTATATTTTTCTAAATATATGTAAATTTAATCCATTATAAGAAACATATTTGTCATATGTAAATATTTATATGTATATATATTCGTGACAAAAAATAAACTGTTATGTTGACTGGTTAGAGTCGTGTGGTTTCTCGGCCCGCTCTCGAGAGGTCTACGCCTTGGTTGATACCTGCCTTAGACACTTCCGCGGATTTGACTTCTTGGGAATCGCTCTTCTCTACCTTTGAGATTCCACGGATTTTTTCCTCCCCGGGACCAGAGTAAGAGACTTCGGGCGTCTGGGCAAAATAGAGCCTGGGCGCTACGCCGCTGAACGCGACATTTGGCATCCCAGCCGGGACGCGAGGAGAAAGCCGTGCCTATATTTGGAACCCTTTTGGATTAGAAGATGGAGAGAGAAGAAGCACTAGAGAGACTCAAGAAGAAGAGAACCATACTCCGCACGTCTTTATCCAAGTACGGGAAAAGAATAGAGGAATATGACGTGCACAAGGAGTGTGACCACGAGGAACTGCTGGGGCAGCTTTCGGATGTCTACGAAGAACTGAGGCGGGTAGACGAAGAAATCGGTAAGCTGATTGACATCAAAGATCTAGAGAAAGATCTAAAGATGGTAGAGGAATACCGGGAAAAGGCCGTGGCGTGGAAATATTTGCTAAAGAAAAGAAGTCTGGTGGTAGCGGAAGGAATGCAGAGGGAAACTGCAACTGCCACGAAGAAGGAATATCCAGGAGAAATCAGTCGACCGACTCTAACTGGGATGGTTAAGTTACCCAAATTAACAATGGAAAGATTCTACGGGGAAATTAGCCAGTGGTTAAATTTTTGGAATGCCTTCGATTCATCAATCAATAAGAATGAATATTTGACCAAGATAGATAAATTTAACTATCTTAAAGCCTACTTGGGTGGAACGGCGGCCCAAACTGTGGAAGGATTTTGCCTATCTGAGGAAAATTACGATAAGGCCGTTGAATTGTTGAAGAAACGCTTCGGAAAAGGGGAAAGGTTGATCGACGTGCATATGAACAACCTCTTGGCCTTGAAACCACTTAGAGTGACAAAGGACGTGGGGGCTTTCAGAGAATTGTACGGCAGAATCCTGGTGCAGATTAGAAGTTTGGAGTCATTGGGTGTTGTCGTTGAAAGCTACGGTAACTTATTGTGCCCTTTACTCCTCAAGCTATTGCCATCAGACTTAAAGCTTGAATTACACCGGGAATTCACAGGAGCTTTTTCTCTTGGAGATTTGATTGAATTTTTGGAGAGACAATTGATTGCATTAGAAAGCACGTTCGGCACGCGGGACGAAATAACAGCCGGCCAACCATCAAATGAGCACCCTCAGTCACAAAGCTCTATCGTGAAGTATCGAAGAAATGAGAGGAATCCCCTGCCCACGGCTGCTGGGTTTTTGAATGCCTCTGAAGCAGATAAAGAGAAAGTGCTGGATGTGGAACAAGGAATGGATTCAAAGAACACCGAAGAAGTGAGGCTGCTCTATGTAAAACAAGGTACCGATTTAAGGATGGCAGAAAGGCCATATGCAGAACAAGGTAATGAGCCTAAGGAAGACGGAGTACAAGACTCTGAAAATGAGCCTAAGGGCGACGGAGTAAAGGATTCTGAAGCTGAAACCAAGGATAATGAAGTGGAGGATTCTGGAACTGCAATTGAGGCTTGTGAATCGGTGAGCAACTCTAAAGCGGTAGCTGAAGGCGCGGATCAAGTGGAGATTGCAGATGGTGAGGCTGAGTCCATTGATGATATTGAGGAAAGAGTTGTCAGAGTTCCAGCATCGAGTAAATTGATGGAAGCAGGACAGATAGGAGATGCGGAATTTAAAGTAAAGGGATACTATTTGCCTGATCGCCCTGTATGTGGGTGTGACTCCAGGGCTGCGCCTGTACGGCCAGCGAAAGACGGCGCTTCCTATCGAGGACGAAACGGATTCTCGTTGAAGCGATATATGAAGAGGATACACAGTCTGCTGAGAAGAATCCCTGAGATAAGGATAAAGCTTCGGAGGAATAAGTTCGGAGTTGTGGCCGACCTGAAAAGATATTTCCAGATGATCGCCATCAGAGATAATGATTGGGACTACCTCAAATTTCTTTGGAAAAAAAAATGGACAACTGATGGTTTTGAGCGGGAAATCGTTGTAGACGATTTTGGTTGAGTGCCCGTGCCTCTAAATCCGGAAGAAAAGTAAATGGTTGAATGATGATGCATGGTTGGAGAAGGTGAAACGCTTTCTAAGCAGGGTTGCACTGTCCAGATCACCTATGTGAGGAGAGAGCCAATAGGAAAAGGTTCAATTGGCAAATATCTTCCAAGCAATGGAATGTAACTTGTATCGAAGGAAACTGTTTCTGGAGCTGCAGTAACTCCAATGTTATATACTCCGGCCAGTTCTCCAAAGGGGCAAGTGCCTACTCCAGCGAAAAGGTCTTAATTTGGGAGACAAGTCTCCAGAAAGTCTGGTGAAAGTGCTAGACCGGAAAGGATTGCGAATCCTGTAGATCATAGGACTATTATATTGAGTGGTTTGAGATCTCTAAGGAAGAGTTCAGAGTCCTATGACTGCTGTAGGCCTGCAGACGATACCTCTGGGCCTTCAGACGATACCTCTAAGCCTAAAGACGATGCCTCGGCATAAGATCCTGATTCTTCAGGATATAAAGCTCAATGTTCTCAAGAGGTTCCAGAAATTGCAATGGAAGATAACTGGGCGACTTTTGTAATGAATCGAGTTATGGAGATCCGATCTCTCAGTAAGACAGAGGATTGGTATCGTGTACCAGGATGTTTGAATCCAGCGGATTTACCATCACGGGGGTGCTTAGCCGATTCTCTGGAGAGATCGAAGTGGTGGGAGGGCCCGAGTTGGTTGAGAAGACCAAGAAGAGATTGGCCCCATAGGGAAATATACCCTGACCCAGATATTGTGAACTCGGAAAAGAGAAAGATTGTTTTAACATCAACATGTATTGAAAGGGAAAAAGATCAGTACTACTATCGCTTTTCAAACTACTACAAGATATTGAGAGTAACTGCCTGGATGAACCGGTTTTTAACAAATGCGAGAGGAACAATAGGTCAGCGAGTGAAAGGTGATCTTACTGTGAATGAAATTAAAAGGGCGGAACTGATGCTGGTGAGAGTTATCCAACGGGAATCCTTCACTGGACCAGAGGACAAGAGGTTGAAGGATTTCAAGTTATGCTGCGATTCTTTGGGATTGTTGAGGGTCAAAACTAAAATAAGTAGGAGACAAGATCTGGAAAGATTGATTGGTTTGCTGAAACAACTCCTTAGGAAGATTCTTGGTCAAGCTCGTTTGGAATTTGAGGAACTTTACACCATTATCTGTGACACAGAGTCTTTGATGAACTCACGTCCATTAACCCCTGCCTTGTTCTTGCACGACCTCAAAGAAATAGGAGTTCCAGATCTGGACTCTATTGAAAGGGCTAGTCTTCAGAAGAGATACCGATTTAGACAAAGTTTAAGAGAAGATCTGCGGAAGAGATTCCGGACGGAGTATTTTGGATTCTTAAGGCAAGAGACTAGAAGACGCTCGAAGACAAGACCTATCAAGGTGGGAGATCTGGTGTTGATTGGACAAGATAATGCTAAGCGAGTCAATTGGCCATTGGCGAGAGTTGTGGAGGTCTACCCTGGCCGAGATGGACCTGTGAGGGTCGCCAAGTTGAGAACCAGCAAGGGCGTCCAGATTAGGCCGGTTCAACGGCTCTACAATTTAGAGATACCCGCCGATCTGGGGAGTACCTTGAGGAGTATACAGTCGGAACCACGCCAGTAAAGACCCTACGAAGATAGCCCAATCCTAAAGAACTGGAATGAACGGTCGTTTCCCAACTATTGGTTGAGTTTCTGTAGAAAAAACTCAAGGTGGGAGTATGTTGGGAATAGAATGTTAATTTTCTTATAGATTTATATTTTTCTAAATATATGTAAATTTAATCCATTATAAGAAACATATTTGTCATATGTAAATATTTATATGTATATATATTCGTGACAAAAAATAAACTGTTATGTTGACTGGTTAGAGTCGTGTGGTTTCTCGGCCCGCTCTCGAGAGGTCTACGCCTTGGTTGATACCTGCCTTAGACACTTCCGCGGATTTGACTTCTTGGGAATCGCTCTTCTCTACCTTTGAGATTCCACGGATTTTTTCCTCCCCGGGACCAGAGTAAGAGACTTCGGGCGTCTGGGCAAAATAGAGCCTGGGCGCTACGCCGCTGAACGCGATAGTATTAATAAGTATTTGAATTAAAGGCATATATAGGATCAAAATATCATTTATTCTAATAATATTTCAGCTGGCTGAACGCCAACCTTTATCAAGGTATTATAACATTTTAACCATAATACCTTGATAAAGGTTGGCGTTCAGCCAGCTGAAATATTAGTAGAATAAATGAAATTTTAATCCAATATATGCCTTTTATTCAAATACTTATTTATGTTTTGCTCTATTTTCAAAATTAATAAGTATATATTTTCGAAATGATATATTAATATTATAAGATTAAAATATTATATATAGAATATGAAGATATTTTATCGTTTAAATAATTTATATTCTGTTTTTATATTATATAAATTTATAAGAAAGCGCTCTATATTTATGCAAAAATGAGCTTCAAACAAATTTTTTGAAGAATAACACTGTGTGTAGATGTGAACTACGTACTTTGTTATAGGTGAAAATGATATGTTTAATATTGAATGAATGTAGATGTGGGTTTTGCGGAAAGTGGTATACGATGGTTTGGGTAGTTGTGAAAATGTCCATGGTTGGTAATAATCAAGAAAAACAATACATATCATTTAAAACTTAATTCAATTGACGTTATATGGCGCTCGGTTTGTTGTTGACATTAATATGCTGAAACCTTGAAGGGGATTGGCGTTCAGCCAACTGAAATATTGGTAAAAAATTCAAATTTGATTCAATATATGCTATTTTAATTAAAAATACAATTAAATATGAAAAATGTGATTTTAAGGTATAAATGTTTTCTAGAGACATCTAGCAAGGGCCAGAATACCAACTTCACACATGTGTGAAACACGGTACGACATCCAAATAATCGTTTCTCTGACAGGAAGCGAGCTGCTCATAAAACGGGGCGGCGTTATTAATGACACCACCCTCTAATTATTCCCCCTAATTATTAATATGCCAATAATTAATCAATGGATTTGGAAATGGCGTTTTCTGATTGATCATGTGGCTAAAGAAATGATATCAACCTTTAATTTATTTGAAAAGTTTCTCATGTTGATTTACATAATTTTTACATTTAAACTTTTACCTTCAAGAGATGTGCGGAGATGGATATAGGCGAGGAAGGTACTTCTGATGACGGTGGTGTAAGGCCAGTACTATCATTTGTTATTCATTTAAGGTTAATTTTTAATAATATACAAAGCGCATACACACACATTAGTTGCTTATTGCGTTTTATCTAATGTTAAATAATATTCTTTAGTGTCATTTAAAGTTATATTTTTACTCTGAATGTGTATACCTAAATCGATATACTAAATATCTGAAGAAATTGATTTATGCATGTTTCCGCTCTGTTGTTAATACTATGTTTAACTTCATACTTCGCGAATAAAAACATTTCTTTTGTGTTCCTCCAAAAACACTCATGGTAAAAGCAAAATATAATTTCAAAATACACACAAATTTAAAAAGCTATATTATATGTATTCATGCTTTCACAAAGTAATACAAATTGAATGTTGACTTGTTCTTTATAGAAATATCTATACATAAAAGACATTTACAAATATCTATACAACTAAATTTGTTAACGTCAAAATATTTTTCTAATATATTTCTATTATATATTTATAAATAATTAAGATAAAAAGAATATAAAATATATAAGTTAACGCTTCACAATTATCTAAGTTGGTTTGTTTGTGTGTGTGTGTCAAATTGAAAATTTGCGTATTCATTCTCTCGATGTTTTTGTCCAGTATAGAAAATCGATTTCCGCTCAAAAGTTAAGGAGTTAACAACATAAATCAAATTATTCTTCTCTAAATTGTAAACTTTAATATTTGCTATGGCGAAACAAGAGTTATTTGAATATGCAAATACATTCTCTAAGCTCTGTCTTTGTTCGGAAATCCCAAATTTGATTTGAATAAGGAGAGACACGAACTTCGAAATAAATTAATAGATTTTGATGGAGAACATCGTATTGGGGAATGTTTAACTCTAATTTCTGATACTAATTTTATATATAATATATATATGTTATAAAAACAAATGACATTTTCAGCTGATTTTGGAATTGTTGAGATTATGCTATGGTGATGCAGTCGTGGGAATAATAAAATAGTTTTTATCAGAGATTTCTTTATTTGAGCTAAGGAATATATATATATATATATATATTAAAAACATAATTTGATTAAAGTACTGCCTGGCTTAAAGCGAGTAGAACAAGGAAAACAAAAGATTATTTACAAAATGCACAAAAAAATTGAGCCGGCCATCGGGAAAGAACAACAACGAGTCTTTATAGGGGAAGCATGACCTCTGGCAGTCGATTTAGCAGAGTATTTGAATCTATGGAATTATAATTTTAAATAAAATAATATTTTAAATATATATATTATAAGAATTCGAAACAATTATAGACGCGTATGATTATTTTAAGAAAAAATAATTTTCTACTGTCATTACTTCAAATTGTTTAATTTTAAAAAGAATCATACGCGTCTATAATAGTATCAAATCCTCATACCAGATGGCGCACTGATATAACATATTATAATATATTAACGTTAATTTGTGTCCAATATGGATTTCAAAATATCTGCATATGTTTATAATTGCTAATTATATTTTGGAATGGTAGAGTGAGGTGAAAGAATGGTATATATATTGAAGTTTAATTTATAATATTTTATAAGGCTTATACGATAAAAAAAAAAAAGAACATATTTATTAAATGCAATTAACAGATTTTCAAGCAAAGTTCTTCGATCTTTACTGGGTGTATAATTCAATGAAAAGAAATCAGTCAATTTTCACCTGTATGCCAGGGAACTAGAAGATAATTTAAAAAAAAACAATGATTATATTGTTTTGAAAATGAGCGTGCACAATTCATAAATAAATCTTCAATTAAAAAGGCATATATTGATCAGAATATAAGTTGTTTACCAATATTACAGTTGGCTGAACGCCGACCTTTTTCAAGGTATTAGAACATAAGTTTGTTGATATAAATATGTAATACCTTGAAAAAGGTTGGCGTTCAGCCAACTGATATATTAGTAAATAAATTATATTTCGATCCAATATATATCTTTTTGATTTATGATTATATTGTATACAGTAACTCGCGTTCTCCTCAGTTTCTGTCCTCTATTATTTACAGTATATTTATTTATGACGATTCAATATGAGATCATTTTAAATTGAATATTCAAGACCTTGTGGAACATATGCTCCATAATTGCTATCTTTTAGATAAATGGATTTTGGTTTTAACTAGATATTCACCCAACCTGAAATCGAGATTGATATTTTATTTATTCAGGTGTCTCTGTAATTTCTATAACCAAATTGCAATATTGAAATTTAAACAAAAGGATTCATATTTATTTCTGAATTCAATTATACAAAAAGAACAAATTTTCTTTTATTTAAGCCATTTATATTATAGCAATTTCATTTTATCTATTATATATATTTTATTTATTATATGATATACATTATAAATATATTATACTTTTTCCCCTACCCATTTCAAAATAAAATAAATATTATGAATATTTATAAATTAAATATTTTTATCATACAAAAGGTAATCAGGTTATATTAATTATTAACATACGTTATATATAGACATAGTTATAAATAAATATCTCTATATTGAATACTAGACGAATGACCCGGCTTCGCCCGAGAATTCCCCCCAATGCAATTTCCTTCATACTGAAATAACATCCATAATAAATAGTAGATGTACCATAGAATAGCAATACAGAAGTAACACATAATCTACAGGAAAAAAGTGTGTGTGATGGCAAAAATTGTATTATATTAGTGTTTAGGTATTTGATTTAATTAATTTAGTTGATATAATAATATATATTTATATTATCTCTATATATATAAAAGTCAATGTCTGTCTGTTTCGCGATAAACTCAAAAACTACTGAACCAATTGGTACCAAATTTTGCATGTCGCTTTTTATAAACCTGAGGAAAATTTTCGGCTACATTTTGATTAGTATTTTTGGCTATTTCTTTTTTTTCATTTGAAGAACTTTTTTTTCACGCGGAGTAATCCGGAATGGAATAAATACCCAAATATGGCCATTTTTTGGAGCGTTTGCGTTGTTCAAATTTTGGAAGACGGCTGAAGAGGAAAGGAAGCTATATACATAATCTAACTGATGTAAATAATCATATGTAAATAATATTTGTCAGGATTAGAATGACGAATCCTGTAAGGGACTTTGACTCCAGTAAAAGGCTTGTTGCTGCTATTGTATATAGTCACAGTGTAGAAAATACTACACTATACCTACTACTTATATCGCTGTATTCTTAGTTCTCTTCTCTACAGCCACTTTGCCAGCAAAACACCTCTTTGGCAGATTGTCAAGATTCCATTAGATCCCGTGTGGATCTCATGGAATAAAGTCCGCCCTAGACTGACGAGGGCCATCAGCCCGAAACCATGGTCTCTAGGTGGACGCTTTTCAGTTTGCCAAAGCTGGTGTTGTGGCTTTGTCACCGACCCGAGGCCGCTAGTTGCGGCGACGGTCAATAGATGGCGTCTGTTTTAGACGTCTATTTTGACGGGAGAGGCGACCCTTGTCTCTTTAGATCATTTTCCTCCCGGCAAAATTTCCATCTATATTTTAGCCATAGATATGGCCCAGCCACTTTGCCAGCGAAACACCTCTTTGGCAGATTGTCAAGATTCCATTAGATCCCGTGTGGATCTCATGGAATAAAGTCCGCCCTAGACTGACGAGGGCCATCAGCCCGAAACCATGGTCTCTAGGTGGACGCTTTTCAGTTTGCCAAAGCTGGTGTTGTGGCTTTGTCACCGATCCGAGGCCGCTAGTTGCGGCGACGGTCAATAGATGGCGTCTGTTTTAGACGTCTATTTTGACGGGAGAGGCGACCCTTGTCTCTTTAGATCATTTTCCTCCCGGCAAAATTTCCATCTATATTTTAGCCATAGATATGGCCCAGCCACTTTGCCAGCAAAACACCTCTTTGGCAGATTGTCAAGATTCCATTAGATCCCGTGTGGATCTCATGGAATAAAGTCCGCCCTAGACTGACGAGGGCCATCAGCCCGAAACCATGGTCTCTAGGTGGACGCTTTTCAGTTTGCCAAAGCTGGTGTTGTGGCTTTGTCACCGACCCGAGGCCGCTAGTTGCGGCGACGGTCAATAGATGGCGTCTGTTTTAGACGTCTATTTTGACGGGAGAGGCGACCCTTGTCTCTTTAGATCATTTTCCTCCCGGCAAAATTTCCATCTATATTTTAGCCATAGATATGGCCCAGCCACTTTGCCAGCAAAACACCTCTTTGGCAGATTGTCAAGATTCCATTAGATCCCGTGTGGATCTCATGGAATAAAGTCCGCCCTAGACTGACGAGGGCCATCAGCCCGAAACCATGGTCTCTAGGTGGACGCTTTTCAGTTTGCCAAAGCTGGTGTTGTGGCTTTGTCACCGACCCGAGGCCGCTAGTTGCGGCGACGGTCAATAGATGGCGTCTGTTTTAGACGTCTATTTTGACGGGAGAGGCGACCCTTGTCTCTTTAGATCATTTTCCTCCCGGCAAAATTTCCATCTATATAATAATATATATTCATATTATCTCTATATATATAAAAGTCAATGTCTGTCTGTTTCTCGATAAACTCAAACACTACTGAACCAATTGGTACCAAATTTTGCATGCCGCTTTTTATAAACCTGAGGAAAATTTTCGGCTACATTTTGATTAGTATTTTTGGCTATTTCTTTTTTTCATTTGAAGAACTTTTTTTTACGCGGAGTAATCCGGAATGGAATGAATACCCAAATATGGCCATTTTTTATAAGCATCGGTGGTTCAGTGGTAGAATGCTCGCCTGTCACGCGGGCTGCCCGGGTTCGATTCCCGGCTTATGCATTTTTTTTTACAAATTTTAAAACTCATTTATATTATATATAATATAAATATATAATTATTATATCAACTATATTAATTAAATCAAATACCTAAACACCAATATAATACAATTTTTGCCATCACATTGTATTCACTATCTCGATGTTTTTGTCCAGTATAGAAAATCGATTTCCGTTCAAAAGTCAAGGAATTAACAATATAAATCAAATTATTCCTTTCTAAATTGTAAACTTTAATATTTGCTATGCCGAAACAAGAGTTATTTGAATATGCAAATACATTCTCTAAGCTCTGTCTTTGTTCGGAAATCCCAAATTTGATTTGAATAAGGAGAGACACGAACTTTTAAATAATTTAATATATTTTGATGGATAACATCGTATTGGGGAAGGTTTAACTCTAATTTCTGATACAAATTATATATATTATATATATATATTATAAATACAAATTACATTTTCTGCTGATTTTCGAATTGTTGAGATTATGCTATGGTGATGCAGTCGTGGGAATAATAAAATAATTTTGATCAGAGATTTCTTTATTTGAGCTAAGGAATATATATGAAAAACATAATTTGATTAAAGTACTGCCTGGCTTAAGGCGAGTAGAACAAGGAAAACAAAATATTATTTACATAATGCACAAAAGATTTGAGCCGGCCATCGGGAAAGAACAACAACGAGTTTTTATAGGGGAAGCATGACCTCTGGCGGTCGATTTAGCAGAGTATTTGAATCTATGGAATTATAATTTAAAATAAAATAATATTTTAAATAATATATATATATTATCCTCTTGGTACTCTTTACTGATGATCGCCCCAGAATATTTAAAACAGACGGTTAGACATGCGAGATTTGCGGGACAAGAATAGAGCCGGGGCTACATTACCATATACTCTCATGTATGGGGCTGAAAGACGAACGAGAAGTGCTCCTCAGTGAAATAGGCCTTGAGGGACTCTCTTTGGAGCTCCTGTTGAATGAGGTGGTGAGAAACAGAGCTGGAGCGTTTGCGTTGTTCAAATTTTGGAAGACGGCTGAAGAGAAAAGGAAGCTATATACATAATCTAACTGATGTAAATAATTATATGTGAATAATCTTTGTCAGGACTAGAATGACGAATCCTGTATGGGACTTTGATTCCAGTAAAAGGCTTGTTGCTGCTGTTGTATATAGTTACAGTGTAGAAAATACTATACTATACCTACTACATATAGGTTTCTCTGTATTCTTAGTTCTCTTCTCTTCAATTACTCTGTAAACTGGCGAATCCTATATAGGATGAGAGGTCCTCAATAAAGGCTTTTGTTGTTGTTGTTGTATTCAATAACGTAAAAGTGTTTTTTAAATATATTTATAATAATATGATTATAAATTGATATCAGTTAAAATTTCTAAAATATTCTAAATTCCTATTTAAAATCTATTAAAAATGTGTTGGAATTATATTTAGATTATAAAATGAATATAATTCAAACCAAAATTTCCATACATAGGTAGAAAAATACGGGGAAGACGATAGGCTATTTAAAAAATAGATATAAATCAATTATTAAAACTATATATTCAAATTATTCTACTTAGCTCACGAACAGCGCCCTCTATCAAGTACTAAAAGGTTATAAATACGTTTAAAATCTAAATCTTCTCAATATTTTATTAATAATAGTTCGCTTAATAACACATATAATATAAATATTTATATAATAACTGCTCTAATTTGAAATATTTGGTAGGTTTTATTTATTTATATATTTTCATTTTTAGATATAACTGATCTAATTCGCCGTTTAAAATAACGGCTCTTGAAATATTTGGTATGTTTTATTTATGTTTTATTTATAACTGCTCTAATTTGAAATATTTGGTAGGTTTTATTTATTTATATATTTACATTTTTAGATATAACTGATCTAATTCGCCGTTTTAAATAACTGCTTTTAAAATATTTGGTATGTTTTATTTATTTATATATTTTCATTTTTAGATATAACTGATCTAATTCGAAATATTCGGTATGTTTTATTTGTGTTCACTCTATTTCTATTAGCTCACGAACAGCGCCCTCTATCAAAGATTAGATTAAATTATGCTGATACAAGCAAATAGATAATGCTAATAACAAACAATTATTTAAAGAAATCTTATCTAAATATATATCACTTGGGTAGATATGCACACGGGTCAATCCCGGGGCGAAGCCCGGGTCACCCGTCTAGTATATATATATAATATGAAGCATTAGCGCGTCATCTGTTATGAATATTCGAAACTATTATAGACGCGTATGATCAGTATATGCCTTTTTGGTTTCAAGTATATATATATATTATAATCTAAAAACTCAAATATTTCTATATTTAAAAATATATATATATTATTTTCATTCATCGATATTTTTACTTTTGGTTATCATCGTTTTTAGAAAGACTTTCAGTTTTGTTGTACAGTTTTGTTGTAAATTTGCGTAGTTAACATATCTATCTTTTTGAATCATTGATATAGGATTAACATTATAAATTCTATATAATGTGAAAATAAGTTATGTTTAATATTTCCTCAAGTAATAGAAATAAATGCTACTTGACAGTAAATAATTATATTTTTCTTATCACGACTGCACCTCAACCTTTTATCTTATCGATCCTTTGTCTTATCAACCTTTTATCTAAAAACAACAAAATATTCATAACATATATATATTAAGTTTCACACACAATATAATATTTAGTAATATATTATTTATTCTGAATGAATCTCAGTCTTAAGATTTTTGTCTCCTCAACTAGGTTCATCCATGTTGTTCGATGCATTAGCTTGGTTTTCCACCGGTGGCAAGAAGCTTTCTAAACCTCTTTTTCTCCAGTTAGTTCACAAAGGTAACATTAAGATTTTCCTTTTCATACGGTACTTTAAATTCTTCAATCATTCAATATTCCAATAGTCTTCTAAGTAAATCCACGAGAACAATGCAAATTTCGATAAAAGAGGACGAGTTTTTATAACATCAAGAACATTAGCGGAACACTGTGGGTTCGATTCCCATCCCTCGACACTTTTATTTTTCCGTTTATCATTACTCTTCACAATTCATCCTTTCATCCCTAAGATTAGAAATAATCGTTATTTCTCTTTAAAATAAAAATCGATTTTTCGTTCAAAATAAACACATATGGGATAATTTTCAAATGTCGTGTTACAATTATAAGCCGCATTATATTGTATTATACATTAGAAAATTGGCACGATGTGAAGAATACATGGCTATGTTTTTTTAATTATCATTCAGACGTGCATATATTATTCTAAAAAATTAAATGTCTTCACATAGGTGAATAGAGGGTTTAAGTCAGGGTATACAGTAAATGCATCACATGTCTGTATCCTTTAGGAACCTTGATTGGTATATTAAAGATCGCGCTCGAGACGATTATAGTGAATTGCAAGATCTGGTGAAGCGTTATTTATGGGTGCGTTGAATATGTATTTATATATTTTTAAAATCAGAAGGTTGATACCCCAATAACTCTTAAGGAAAAACATCTATTAAGTAGAACTGCTCTTCACTGAAGGTTAATAACGAGTTTACAAAGTGGGAAGAGGAGCTTCTTTTTATTGGCATGCACACAAGCTTTCGGACATATCGTCCTTCATCAGGTTGATGAAGGACGATATGTCCGAAAGCTTGTGTGCATGCCAATAAAAAGAAGCTCCTCTTCCCACTTTGTAAACTCGTTATTGAAAAACATCTATATAATATATTCCAAAAAATCATTATTATATTTATAATTTCAATAGTATATTCTCTTTAGCAAATGTATATATATATATATTTCATATTATGATGCTTTAGTGCGCCATCTGTTATGTAAATTCGAAACTATTATAAACGCGTATGATTCTTTTAAAATTAAACATTTTTCTACTGCCCTTATGGTAATAGAAAAATTAATGGGAAGTTGTTCAAAAATACTTCAACACAATTATTATACCGATAATTTTAAGCACTTTATAATATATCGATTTAAAAAATGTAAATGGAAACAATATTTATGGAAACAATGTTCTCTTTGTGAAAAAAATAGTACAAACGTAATGTTGTACTGGGATAAAGTGCATAAATTAAGAAAAAGGCATCTCCTTATCGTTCAACTGAAAGTTGCTGATGGCGCAAGCTTGCACCACGCTGATGAGGGCCAACAGCCCGAAACGCGTCCGTAGTTAGCTTTTTCTTGATTAATCAAGAATGGGTATTTTGCCAATTCTGGAATAATTAAAAATCAATGAGAATAGTTGATATTTATTCCGATAGATGGCACAAGTCATCAGCAACTTTCAGTTGCACGATAAGGAGATGCCTTTTTCTTAATGTTCTTTTTGTCGTATTGAGTTATAAATTGTTTCATTCTATAGAGAGAGAGATTATCCGAATTCTATATAATATAAAACATGATATTCAAATTCAAACTATTTGCAGAAAAAAGCAAAAATAATTGAAAACAAATAAATATACTTCAATAAAATACACATATATAAAATTTGAATGAATGTTTCATTTTTATAATCGAAATTCAATATTTACTCCCATATAGAAATATTCATTTTAAAAATATAATATTGAATTTATATTTACATACAGGATTAGAAGAATAAAATACAATATTTTCAATATAATATTAAACTTCCCAAACACTATAGAATGAGTTTATTCTTATATATATTATTCAGTGGAATAATTTTTCTCCCTATATATATTTTATATTCATTTTTTAAATAATTATACCCTTATCTATAATTTAATACTTAATAAATATGTATTCAATAACAAAGACGAACGAGAAGTGTTCCTCAGTGAAATAGGCCTTGAGGGACTCTCTTTGGAGCTCCTGTTGAATGAGATGGTGAGAAACAGAGCTGGAGCGTTTGCGTTGTTCAAATTTTGGAAGACGGCTGAAGAGGAAAGGAAGCTATATACATAATCTAACTGATGTAAATAATCATATGTAAATAATATTTGTCAGGATTAGAATGACGAATCCTGTAAGGGACTTTGACTCCAGTAAAAGGCTTGTTGCTGCTATTGTATATAGTCACAGTGTAGAAAATACTACACTATACCTACTACTTATAGGTTTCTCTCTGTATTCTTAGTTCTCTTCTCTTCAATTACTCTGTAAACTGGCGAATCCTTTATAGGACGAGAGGTCCTCAATAAAGGCTTTTGTTGTTAAAAATATATATATATATTATAAGAATTCGAAACAATTATAAACGCGTATGATTCTTTTAAGAAAAAATAATTTTCTACTGTCATTACTGCAAATTGTTTAATTTTAAAAAGAATCATACGCGTCTATAATAGTTTCAAATTCTCATAACAGGTGGCGCACTAATATAACATATTATAATATATATTAACGCTAATTTGTATACAATATGGAGTTCAAAATTTCTGCATATGTTTATAATTGCTAATTATATTTTGGAATGGTAGAAAGAGTTGAGAGAATGGTATATATTTTGAAGTTTAATTTAAAATATTTTATAAGGCTTATACAATAAAATAAAGAACGCATTAATTGAGTAATATCAACAGATTTTCAAGCAAAGTTCTTCGATCTTTACTGGGTATATAATTCAATGAAAAATAAATCAATCAATTTTCACCTATATTCCAGGGAAACTAGGAGATAATTAAATAAAACAATGAATATATTGTTTTGAAAATGAGCGTGCACAATTCATAAATAGATCTTTAATTGGAAAGGCATATATTGATCAGAATATAAGTTATTTACCAATATTACAGTTGGCAGAAAGCCAACTTTTTTCAAGGTATTAGAACATAAGTTTGTTGATATAAATATGTAATACCTTGAAAAAGGTTGGCGTTCAGCCAACTGATATATTAGTAAATAAATTATATTTCGATCCAACATATATCTTTTTGATTTATGATTATATTGTATACAGTAACTCGCGTTCTCCTCAGTTTCTGTCCTCTATTATTTACAGTATATTTATTTATGACGATCCAATATGAGATCATTTTAAATTGAATATTCAAGACCTTGTGGAACATATGCTCCATAATTGCCATCTTTTAGATAAATTGATTTTGGTTTTAACTAGATATTCACCCAACCTGAAATCGAGATTGATATTTTATTTATTCAGGTGTCTCTGTAATTTCTATAACCAAATTGCAATATTGAAATTTAAACAAAAGGATTCATATTTATTTCAGAATTCAATTATATAAAAAGAACAAATTTCTTTTATTTAAGACATTTATATTATAGCAATTTATTTTATCTATTATATATATTTATTTATTATATGATATACATTATAAATTTATTATACTTTTTCCCCTACCCATTTCAAAAAAATATATATTATGAATATTTATAATTCAAATTTTTTACCATACATTAAAAATACAATACATAATAATGCGGCTTATGATTGTAGAACGACATTTGACAATTATACCGCAAATGTTTTTTTTTTTGAACGAAAAATCGAAATTTATTTAAAGGAGAAATAACGATTATTTCTAACCTTATTATGAAGTATGAAAGAATGTATTGTGAATAGTAATGATAAACGGAAAAATAAATTTTGAGGGATGGGAAACGAACCCACAGATATAAGAATATTAAGTATATACAAAAGAGGTAATATGGTTATATTTAAAATACAATATAACGCGGCTGATGATTGTAAAACGAAAATTAAAATTATACCGCGAATGTTTCTTTTTAAAAATCGAAATTTTATTTTCAAAGAGAAATAGCGACATTTCTAACTTTGAGGATGAGGTATGGAAAGGTGAAACATGAAGAGTAATGGAGAACGGAAAAATAAAAAGTGTCCAGGGGCGGGAATCGAACCCACACCCTTCTGCTTACCGGGCAGGTGCCTTGTCCACTCGGCTACCCTGGACGTATTTTTCCGTTCATAACTTATATTTAAAGTAACATTTAAAATACAATATAACGCGGCTGATGATTGTAAAACGAAAATTAAAATTATACCGCGAATGTTTCTTTTTAAAAATCGAAATTTATTTTCAAAGAGAAATAGCGACATTTCTAACTTTGAGGATGAGGTATGGAAAGGTGAAACATGAAGAGTAATGGAGAACGGAAAAATAAAAATAAAAATGGTTATATTAATTATTAACACACGTTATATATATAGACATATTTATAAATAAATATCTTTATATAGAATATATATTTACAATTTATGAATTATATATCAAAACAATATATTTTACTTGTTAAAATGACACTGAATTTGTATAATAAATATCAATATTTTATAAGTAAACTGTCTTATATCTATATAGACATAAGCTTGAACTAAAATAACTTATTTTCTTTCTTTTCTAAATATATTTCATTTCTTTTCGAAAAAATGTCCATCATTCATTGAAGCGAAGCGATTTGAGGTAAATTCGATTTATTGGTTGAGGGTTGAAAGGTAAATTTATTGGCCGGATGGGATTATATAGTTGAAAGATCATTTGTCGGATTTCAGGGTGGAGGGAAATAAAATTATTTTATTGCTTACGTCGAATATTATCTCTTTTAAATTGTCTGTGAAGTATTTTTAGATATTTACTTTTTCTTTTTGATATAATGAAAAATCGTTTTAAAGTTCATATAGAGGGGATCTACTTTCTTTTGGTATTATATTATATTTTATTGGTATTATTTTATATAAAAGCGAATCTATATTGATAATAAACGAATCGTCTGATAAACCTTTTTTCTGATGGTGGTTTCTTGTTCACATGGAATGGGGAGGTGCTATTTCCCCGTTAGTCAGCCACATTTCAGAGTTCTCTGTTCACGGTTACCGTAGCGGCTCGGGGCTCACCAAGTCCCCAACGTACCCTCTTTCCTTAAGTGAACAATATAAAATAATAAAAAGGGTTCATTTTTAATAGTATAATCAACATTTAATGTACGGATGATTATCTAATATGACAAAAAAAGCATATATATATTGATATATTTTAGACAGTGTCTCATGATAATTTCTACGGTGTATTTTGAATCTTATTTTATAATACAGTTACGAGCGTCATGGCCTCTGTCACGGTTTGCCGGCGCCCTCCTATTGGTCGGTTACGATCACGCCACCTTTGCCCCCCCCCCCCATCATTTGGTGCCGCCAATGCGCGAGAAACTTCTGTCACCGTTTGCTTTTGGTTCAGTGGTAGAATGCTCGCCTGCCACGCGGGCGCCCCGGGTTCGATTCCAGGCCGATGGTTTGGGGCGGGACGTTTCACAAGAGTGACATCTACGGCGCCAATTTATAATTGTAACGAATGGTATTTGAATAAAAGCATTTAATCGGGTAAACCCCGGGCGTTGCCCGGGTCATTCGGCTAGTTTTATAATATTTATAAGAAAAAACAAGAAAAGCATTGTTATAATGTTATAGATGTGTAGCAGCTGGAAATAACTGTTGTAATTATTATAATCTATATTACGACAAACACATATATATTAATTTTTCTCAATTAAATAAAAAAAAAAAACATAATTACTCTATGAATTGTAAATAAAAGACAGTGAAAATGTTTTGAATAGAAGTGATATTTAATATGTTCTAGTTTTCTATAGATTTTTGCATGTCTGTAAAGAATAATATAATTTACATTTTGCTGAACTGCGTGCTACTTCAAATTCAGCGCACCTACGTCACGGGATGACGTGGCATTTAGGGAGCTTCCAACCATCACCACTGGAGGCGCTGTACATTTCCCTTCACTTCCTGTTATGTTTTCCCTTGTACTACCTGCTTACATAACCTCGTGATATATTAAAGCTTATATATATTTCAATATATTCTCAATTTGTTTGAACCACCGATCCAACACATTTATTAAAAAATAAAACGTTTTATTTAACCAACAGTGGTGAATGAATTCTGATTACTGGATCACTGAAAAATATTTACAGTTGTTTAACATTTTATTATTTGAACAGATTCAGCAGATTCTTTAATATTTTTAATAATAAATTCAATATATATTTGAAATATTATATTCAAGGTCTATTCAATAATTTCAGGGGAAATTTCCAATATATATTTAAATATAAGTAGCAAAAATTTCTAAAATCAATTATAATAAATAAATTATAATAAATAGAAATAAATCGAATAACACGGTAGTATAATTTACTTGTAGACGTGAATAAAAAAATTCTAAATATCACATCAAGTATTATCATCGATATTAATGGATTCCAAACCTGAACAGCGAATTTATAGAAATTCTGTTTCAAATTCGGCAAATATTTTTTCTAAACTTCGAATATATTAAAATTAACCTTGGACAATGTGTGTGTTGTTCTTGTGAGTGTGTGTTGTGTGTGTGATATCATTAAAAAACAGCCGTATATGAAAGGTATTCACGAATTTTGAAATGTCGGATAAATAGTGAACGAAGATGCTTACTTTGGTCGGCTGATATACACAATAGTACCACTGAAGACATACAACAAAAAAATTCTGAATATAATAAAAGAAAATGCACGAATTGGGCTACGTGATATGACGCAAAAGAAACTGGAATATATAAACCCTTAATATAAATGAGAATCATACTGGAAATCAGCTCAATCAAAATATTTAGCACAGACACCGGATTCAACTCGATAATTGGTCGAGGTCAATACCCAATATTTGCATATAACTACGATGCTAATTTGTTATTTATTTATTTTGTTCTACAGAGAGAATCCTGTATGGCACGTGTGCCCAATAAAGGCTTTTGTTGTTGTTGTTGTATTATAAATGAGAATCAAAGAATATCTGCAGTTGATGAAGACACCTGAAAATGTTGTTACTAAAATTCTGACATTCGAACATAAAAAAAAAAGTTTTCCTTCTAATTCTTGTTGTTATTAATTCAGTGTCACATAATGCATATAGATATATTTTTCTATAAATAATAACCTTTTTATTCATTAAAAAAAAAATCCTGAAAGGGAGAGAAGAAGTCGCATACCATAAAAAGAGAGAACTCTAATGATAATTCAACAAAAAAAGGCAATTGTGCTTTAATTGTTATTGAAAGAGATAGCAAGGCAATAAGACGTGCAGGTTATAAACAATTAACCTAACCTAACCTAAACACCTGGCAAGCAGATTAGTACCTCCCGCATTTCTACCATAAATCGAGCAGTAATGGCGTCATTAAGATAATCTCGAGCCCAATGTTCCTCACGTTCTAATTAGGATCCCTTTAATAATCCGAGAAATTCTCCCATCCTACTCTCCGGAGTTAGCTCCCTTTTTCTCTAGAATTTGTTTTGAAATATTTGATAAATCGTTTTGCGTTAGTCGTTCCGCTCTCTTGTAATTTATCAAAACTTGATGACAATTCAATTTTTAGCGATTTATAATTTAATTAGTAAGTTTAGAATTTATCATTGAGACATTTCAACGATTGTGCGTGTGTATATGTATGGTTTCTGCAGATTTCATGATATAAAATAGTGAATAACTTTAATTTTGATAGAAAAACAATTTATATTAATTAATATAAATTGAAAGAAAATATAATTTTATAAAAACCCTTTGAATTCACATATACTATAGCAAACACTTTTTGGTAAAGATAATGGAAAAATCCATGTTTTGCACCTATATATGAATTTAGATGTTGAAAGGCAATCCATAGAAGTGAATATTAATTCAAATATGATTCTATATATTTTGTTCCATAATAGGAATTATTTAAGTTATTATTAGAATTTTCGTAAAATTTGTTGCCTCAACTTGATTGACAGTTTGCAGAAAATGTACGCTTATTAAAATACAAAATTTTCGGGAGTTTTTGGAGGTGTGTTGGTAAAAACCGTCAATAGCAATGATCCGAGCTTGAATCCTGCATTGGACACTTTTCTTTCTGAAGAAATAAATGCTTTAATGACGACGATTTTTCAAACATCCAACTCTCACAGTTAGTACAGTAAAAAATAACGTTGACTACTTACCAAGATTATCATGGCCTGTACTATATGTACTTGGGATAAGTAAAAAAAAAACTCAACCCTTTTCGAAGTTTATTAACGTTTATCCTGCACCAGGTTAAAGTGTTACATCTGTTCAACACGTTTACGTGATTTACCTTTATTGATATGTCATAAAATTATATTTTATTATTTTTTCTGTAATAAAATATACGTTTTCTTAATATATAATTGGATAGACGGCTATTTTCTATCAGTAAATTGAACAGTCAGGATATGTCTTTTACATATTTCCATGATAATGAAAAGTCAACAAATTATCTTTCTATATATATTCCCCACTCTCTTTTCACATGAAAAAAAAAAATTTAAAGTTAGGATAAATTATTTATAAACACTCACGCACAAAACCTAAGTAAGTGGAAAGTGTTTTCATGTAGCCGGTTGTCAGTTTTTTTTTAAGTGAACAGGGGAAATTTTGTTTACATTTGGTTATCTCGTGTGTCTTCAATAGAGGTCACTGTGTAACAAATATTTCTCATTGTTATTATCTGAATCCCGATATACATGCTAGAATGTACAACTTCTTTAGGTTTTTTCCAATTGTATATTTTTATATGTGTGGTCATCCTTCCTTAAAAATAGACGTAAAACCTAAGCGCCATCTATTCATTGTCTTGGCACAATCTATCAGAATCAACCACGACCTTTGTAAATTCCACTCACCTCGATAAATTCTGCATAGGTTTTGAGTATTTTTAACGGGAGAGGTATACTCTTATTTTCATAGATCCAGATTCTTGGAATTTCCATACATAGTTAAACTTGTCTATAGCGCCTCCCTCTCTATAGAGTCCGATTCAAACATTAAAATGTAAACATGTTACATTAAAAGTGACCTGTCTATAGCAGCCCCTCTCTATAGTACCCTATTTTGGTGATTCCCAAGAGGGGGCTCTATAGACAGGTTTAACTGTATCCATATTTAAATAAAAATGAGCAAACATTATTTCCTTATAACATATAATTTATCTCAATTCGATAAAATATATTGCGATAAAAAAGGAATATTAAAAAATATTCTATATACCACAGATGACTAATTGACTGAACAATTAGAATATATTTAATAAAAAATCATTATTTATCCAATTCTTCAAGGCAAATGGGAATACTTTCAAAGGAAATATGTTGGAATAATTCGGGTGATTGGATCCTAGACTTAATGAGGCATTGGGTAATAGGTGCCTTACCAAGCTTCTATTATAATCTATTTCTTGCTACTTCATCTTCATTTTATTTCTCTACGAATGTTTTTTTTCTTTACAATTTTTACTTTCTTCAATTAACTCTCCCCAAAAATATTCAATAAGAGCTCTCCCAACATTAGGAATATTTCTTTTTGTAAAACCTTGCTAACAATCGAGTGCATTGATTATTGTTAATTTATAAAACTTTTTTGTTGATGCAAGATTTATTTTTTGTTTTGGCACTTTTTTGTTTTTGTAAAATCTGAGAATAAATTTGAATTCATAATTAGAATATATTTTTACGGAAAATAGAATAGATTCCAATCACAATTTTCTTATAAGAAAATTTGAAGAAACAAGAAATAAATATTTTGATTTCATAGATAGAAAGTTGATCTATAGAGAATTACTTTTACATATTTTCACTGAAGGAACTGGATATAGTTTTATTTAGAATAATTTTCATCAAGTTCATTATGAAGATAATTCACAATTCATGTCAATGTCTGTGTTGTGTGTAAAAATATATTCAAAGTTGGAAAATAAAACCTACGAAAGAACAATCACCTCCAGAGGAGAATATAATTGAATAATCCTAAATATTCGGGAGCGTATATCAGGTTATTCTAAAATACACACACACACACACAAAGCCTTTATTAAGACATTAGTCTTATACAGATTCTCCGTACAAGGTGCAATATCAGGAAAAGAGCAGCACAGGAAACCAGTAGTTCCGCAACTATATACAATTATTAGTAATAAGGAAAAGTAAGATTTAATATGAAAGGTCGACGCCATCGCCTCAAGTCTTCAGTTCCATAAGCGCGGAGCAGAAATAGGGACTAAGTTATTTAGTTCGCCATAAATATAGCATCCAGACACAAAAAAGGAGGTTTACTCCAGCACAGCCATCCATGTTATTCTAAAATATATATATATTGCGTATGATATTGTTTTTTACAGCACAATACAACAATGTTGGCAAGTTTCTCTAGAGTGGAATGTCGAGGTGACGAATCCACTCCAGGGCCTCCTCTGTGCACCGGTGGATATCCCCAAGTGTTCCCTGGAAGAATCTTCGAGGACAATCCCTTAGGATATGGTGCATTGTTTGTATTTGTCCACAGTCGCAGTTCTGGTCTGGACTCATGTTCCACTTATTTAGTAGGTAGTTGCATCTGCCAGTAGAGGTCCTGATTCTATATTCTAAAATATAATTAGCTTTGATGATTCCTATATACATTTTTGGGATCACATAATATAAGCTCTCTATCTGTAGTTATAATTATGAACTAAATAAACAATTCGTTACTTCAAGAAAGATTACTTAAACGTAATCTCGAGTTCTCGAAAGTCCCTGCCCTTGGACAGGAGTACATAGAATATACACATGTTCCTATGTACTCCTTAGAATATTAGAGATGCCTGAAATCTCGAGTTCTGGAAAGTCTCTGCCATTCGACAGGAGTACATAGAATATACACATGTTCCTATGTACTCCTTAGAATATTAGAGATGCCTGAAATCTCGAGTTCTCGAAAGTCTCTGCCATTCGACAGGAGTACATAGAATATACACATGTTCCTATGTACTCCTTAGAATATTAGAGATGCCTGAAATCTCGAGTTCTGGAAAGTCTCTGCCATTCGACAGGAGTACATAGAATATACACATGTTCCTATGTACTCCTTAGAAGAATAGAATGCCTGAAATCTCGAGATCACGTTTAATAAAGATAAATACACCTATCCAGAAACCTTCAGTATTTGTTTGAATAATACCCAGGAGATTCAAATCTATTGATAATGAAATTCCATACTGTCCTCACCAAAATGATAAGATACTAGGACTAATTATTAAAACAGCTAGAAAGGTTCACTAATGATAAGCCAGATCCTCTCAATATTTTATTTTTGTAGTAAAATCAGTATTAATTTATGTAATTTAAAATATTAAACGAACACACTTGTAAATATTTTGACATTTTGAACAATGTTCTATACAATTATGCGCCCGTAAGGTAAACACACGAATTTACATATATTAATAAATAATTGATATAAAAATAAATATTATATTGAATTTATATTAAATTAAATTAATATAACAATAATAAGGTTCCATGGGATATATATAAGGAGGCTTAAAACCTTTAGTATTGTGTTCAGATAATTTGTCTGTGTTTAGATCCTTGGTTCAATAGCTCATTTTTAACTGAATAAAAGATCCATATTTAAAGATAATCGTTTTATCCTCTTAAAACATATACTAAATATATATATGATAAATAATAATATTATTTTTTAGTTTTTTTTTTTATTTTAGATCATTTTCCCTCATCCAGTTCTCACAGAGTGAGAAAAATCAATTAGCCGACTTCCATTAAGAGCCATTTCTTCCTTTTTCTTTTTTTTTTATCCAATCACTGAATGAAGCCGTTTCTGTGTACTATTATTAGAAGGTTTAACAAAATAAATTTAATTTTGACCATTTTTACTTCACACTTCTCAACTTTCTCTTAGAAACTTTCCGACTATGATATTAATTAAAGGTTACCAGGTTACCTACATATGAAGAAATTTCAAATTAAAAAAAATATATTTGACTAACTAAATTTTAATATAATTATGTGGTTACGTAGGAAATATAATTAGAGAAATATTCTAATGAGTTTAATTAAATTAAAAAATATTGGAAGATATAGAGAAAAATCATTAGAATTCATTCATTCTTTTTTGTATAATGTATAATATATTCATTAAAGATATCAGAACCTATACACTAAATTTATTTTTGATAAATATTTTTATTTTGTTTAATAATTCATTATTGTCTTTAAATTGAAATAATATTGCCTATATTTAATAATTTTACTTTTCTATCAAAGGGTTTTCTATTCCTATATATATATATTATTCATTTATTAAACATTTTATTACCAGATGCAATAAGACACGCTATATCTAATATGGATAATTGTGCGTGAAACTATTTACAATAGCTCATATTGTAGTAGAGTAGGTAACAGAATTGTCAAAAGAAAATAAACAATTAAGAAAAAGAACATTAAATAAACATATACATTAACCAAATAAGAATTTACAACATATATTTTGAACTATTTTAAAGATCTTTATATAAATATGATAAATATTATGATGGTTAGGTCTTTTCTCTTCTCTACAAACCTCTCTATTTGCTTATTTTTCTACCCAGCCTATGACGCGTAACAGCCGAAGCTTTGCTGGAGTTCTTTTTATTATTTTTTTCTATTATATACTATATACCTATTTATAATATAGATAAAACAAACCTTCTATGTTTAAATTAAGCAAACATATATATATAAATTTTGAAATTCTCTTAACGGTATTATAAATAAATATATAAATTGTCTGAAATTAAATCAACTATATTTATTTATCTTTTTTTCTAAATAAATAACAAGAAGTGTGTCGAGGTGTGTAAATAGAGAGCCTGTTCCCATCACTTTGGCTATTTACTTTCGACAGTCATCCATTTATTCACATCGCATGTAACGGCTACTCTACTTTATCTTCATTTTTGTACTTAATGTCTCACTCCTTTATCTCTTTCTCTCTATTTACACGTCAATTGTCACAATTATAAGCACATCTTACTTTTAAATATATAATATACAAATTTATTTGTTATAGTGACTATAATTAGTTATATATTTAAGGTATTTTGAATCTCTAGAGAAAAATACACACATACATGATTCAATAATTATTCAATAAAATCTCTTATTTTAAGGTGTATTGAATAATATTTCGATATTTTGAAATTTGCTATATTTAAATCTTCTAGGTTGTTTTGTGAGTGTTGTGTGACTTCTAAAGCATATAATCATTTTAAAGAAGATTGGTATAAGTATCAATATAGAAATATTAATGCATATATAGGAAGAAGGATCATCAACCCTTAAATTCTGACACAAATTGAATAAATATATAGCACTTGTATATTGTCTTATATATAAGAAATGAACTTCTCATATATATATATATATATATGTGACAATTTAGTGGTAAATGTGGTGAGGAGAGAAATAATCACACGACGAGTTGTTAGAGCAATCCTCCAGCCAGCCAGCCGAGAGAGCGAGTGACGTTATCTGCTGAACGACTGTTTTCCCTGTGTACACAACCGGGGCTAACCAGGATAGTCGCCAGGTGGTGACGCCCCCCTCAGGAATGTGGCCAAAGAATGGTCGTAAGTTAGTTGTCTAAAGTGTCTCGCTTTAGCTGCCCATTTCTCTCTCGTTGGCTGTTGGTTTGTTTTATTAATCCTGGAAGAGCATATATTATGACATATATATATATATATAAGTAGAATTAAATATAATTTATATAAAAAATAGTTGTAAATTAATGATGATTAAAGCAAATTATTAAATATTATTATTTGGGTATCAAAAATAGTTTAATTATTTATGTAACAATATAGGGCTATAACAAGTTCACGCTTATTACTTTGATCGTTACACGTCATTTAGAGTAGGAAAAAGAGCAAAGACAAAACGATGTAATATTTTTATCAAACAATTTAAAATTATTAAGAAAGAAAATTTTTAAATATTTTTAAAGTAATATTTTGTGTAATTTTATATATATATTTTTTTTGTGTGGAAAACACTTTTAATAATATAAAATTTTATTGTAAGATGGAGTCAAATTTTTTGTGTATATATATATATATATCCGAGAGAGGCATTTGTTAAAAATATATATATATATGTTATATTGAAATATTTTATTTAAAAAAAAAAATTATAATTTCATAGATATAAATATTCTGTTTTAATCGACCGCCAGAGGTCGCGCTTTCCATATATAAAAACTCGTTGTTGTTCTTCCCCGTTGGCCGACCCAAAACTTTGTAATTCTGTAAATAATATTTTGTTTTATTTATTTTTACGCCTTAATCCAGGCGGTACTTTTTCTGAATTATGTTTATCCTATAGCTCAATTAAAGCAATCTTTTATCAAAACTATTTTTATTATTATTCTTTCAATTTTTATGCCACGACTGCTCAACTAGATGATCCAAAACAACAGAAATCTTATCTATTAATTTTATATAAATGTAATATATATATATATACACTGCGTGACATTGAAAATGGAACACCAAGGAATAGTGGCCAGAAAGTGATGAAACTCGGCAGACAGAGAGAGACAGGGACGAACAATAAGTGATCTTTATTTCAAAATGATAGTCATAATACAGAGCGAGAACGGCGTCGGCTTAGTAGCAAGTAGGACCACCGCGGACGGCGATGCACGCAGCAACACGTCTAGTTAGAGAGTCAATCAGAGTACGGATGGCGTCCTGAGGGATGGCTCTCCATTCCCTCTCAACCATTTGCCACAGTTCGTCTTCTGAACGCGGCTGTGGCAAGGCATGCAAACGGCGTCCAATGATGTCCCAGACGTGCTCGATTGGTGAGAGTTCAGGAGAGTACGGTGGCCAGGGAAGCATCTGTACATCTTGCAGAGCTTGTTGGCTAATGCGAGCAGTGTGCGGTCGGGCGTTATCCTGCTGATAAAGGGCATTGGGTACCCCCTGAAGGTAGGGGAGTGTCACCGGTCGCAGCACATCATCAACGTATCGTTGGGCCGTCATAGTGCCCTGAATACGAAGTAAAGGTGACCTGGAATCATACGCGATTGCGCCCCAAACCATGATTCCACGTTGTCACACGGTGGGGCGTTCCACAATTGCTGCCGGATTGGACCTTTCTCCACGTCGACGCCACACGCGTACACGGCGACTATCACTGGACAAGCAGAAACGCGACTCATCTGAGAACACGACCCTGTGCCATTCCGTCATCCACGTCGATCTAGCCCGGCACCATTCCAAACGTTGGCGCCTATTCGGTGGGGTCAATGGCAGTCTTCTTAGCGGACGGCATGAGTGCAAGCCATTAGCAACCAATCGACGGGAAATGGTTCTGGTCGAGATGGAATGATCTAGGGTGTCTTGTACATGTTGCAGGATGGCGGTACAAGTGGCTTGTGGCGCCGCCACTGCTTGTCGAAGGATACGCCGATCCACACGTGCTGACGTCACTCTGGTTGCACCGACATTCCTATAAATTGCCACATTTCCTTGTTCCAACCATCTTCTCCACAGTCGGTGCACCGTGGACGCACCAAGGTGTGTATCAGCTGCGATTTGACGTATGGACCAACCTGCCCTTTTCAGTCCGATCACCATGCCCCTCGTAAAAGCGTCTGTCTGCTTGAACTGCCTCCGTTTACGATGACCTGGCATTCTCTGTTATTACACGTGTCTTTTGACACAAGAAAAAAATTTCTACAATGATTTTCCTTGAAGAAATAACGACACGAATACTGTCCTTTCTGCAAGTTCCTTCCCTTATATCTTACTCCATGTGCGCACGAGAGCTGCGCATTTTACATCATTTGCATAACTCGGTTAGGCGCGTCTACCCTGAAATTTGCATAATTTTCTGGCCACTATTTCTTGGTGTTCCATTTTCAATGTCACGCAGTGTATATATATATATATATAGACAAGGCATTTTTTTATTAATAAAATACAAACATATATTTTATCCTACAATAATAGACAATAAGATAAATATGATTAAAAACACGATTTTTCGTTTCAAAGAAACATTTGCGGTATAATTTTCAAACTTCGTTCTACAATCAGAAACCGCATTTCATTGTATTATAAATAAAGTATTTGATGTGTGAACTATGTCCTCAATGATGTATAACCCACTCCGTTTGTCCAGAGTACACCGAGGTAAGCGCGGTGTCAGGCTCCGAGGTGCGGCTCCCATGTAATACGACGTCGCATCAGCCTGGCGACTCAGCGTCGATGGTACTATGGTACCGCGGGGACTCAGGCACCCCGATTTACAGCGTCGACTCCCGCGACAGCTCCGACCCGAAACACTTCGCCAGCGAAGTCCTTGGCTCACGGGCGAGCTTCCTCTTCCTGAACGGCTCCTCATCCGCCCTGGTCCTGCGACCTGTGAAAGACGACGACTCAGCGGAGTATCGCTGCCGTGTGGACTTCAGGGCGGCGCAGACCAGGAACTCCGCCGTCCGCCTCACCGTCATCGGTGAGATCCTCACTTACATTCTTGTTGTCTCTTCATTACTGAATAGTTTTCAAGAGTTACAGCGACACAAATACTCATGTATATTGTTTAAGGAAATCGCTCATGAGATGTTCTACTGCATATTAAACAAAAACATATCTTTATATAGCAAGCCTAACATAAATATTCTGCCTAGTATATATAGATTCCCGACAGTTATGAGCCGATATTGGATCCCGCGTTAACATTTTGTTTAGTATGTGAGTGACCATATTGTTCATTGTGTCAAGTGTCATGAACTGGGTTGCTCTTTTTGAGCGGTGCCTAATAAAGTGATTTTGGAACCTAGTATATATAGATCAGCCCTAAATGATATAACATCCATGATATAGTTACGAAGAACATTTGTTGGTTGAGAGTAGATTCAGACAAAAGCACAGCCCCATCAACCAATGAATTTCTTAATATACATATATAACCAGTCTAATGTATACACATAGAGAGTATAATAAATATAAAATTTCATATATATTTGTCCCTCTTATTTACCTAATTCGGAAGTGGGCATATATGCCATGACGTCTATTGAGGAACCATAAGATTCCCTCCACAATTCGTGGTTTTAGGGGTGAAGAAAGAATCTATCCTCTGAAGATATTGGATGATTTATTGTAGAGTTTGGCTCTTAGGAATTTCTCTTAATAACGTTGCCTGGGTAGCCGCTGTTATAATCAAAGTTTTGACTAGCCTGGATTGTTCGCTTTTTTTTAGATCTTGTATTTCTCTGCAATGTATATGAACTCGTTTTGTAAGCCTTTTATTACAGTCGAATATTGACAAATTGGGTAAAATAATTCAAAAAAAAAAATCCTGTAATTTTCAGATTCTGGTAAATACCAGAGTAGATCCGGTCATCACTTGTTGTCTAAGTTTGACATAGAAGAATGGCAGTGAGCTGTTCTCTTCGTTTTAAAATGTAATATTCAAAAAAGGCTTTGTGTGTGTGTTATTTATATACTGGATGATTTTTTTTTATTTTCGGAACTTTAGCTATACAAAATATGTCGTTTATATATTTCATTGAAATTGATATATTCATAGAGTTGTGTGGTTAGTAATTATCATTTAGTTATATAAATCATATAAATATTTGCTAATACTGATAAAAAATGGTGCTCACCTATCAAAGTCAAAGGGCCTACTTGGAGTATAGATTGCTGTAGGGAAGTTGCTGTATTTAAATGTTTATGTTTGGGTAGGTTTATCAAGGGTTTTATTCATTTAAACAGCAGAGGCGACCTCCATATGGAAAATTTGCCGTGAGGAAGTTGATCCATAGAAGCATAGGGCGCCTCTCCCGTCAAAATCAGACGCCATCTATTGAGCGGGTCACCGACCCAAGGCCGCTAGTTTGCGGCGACGGTCAATAGATGGCGCCAGGTTTTGACGTTTATTTTGACGGGAGAGGCGCCCTAGGCTTATATATATATACTAGACGAATGGCCTGGTCGCTATAGACAGGGTGGTCTGTATAGACAGGTGTATGTATCACACAGCTGATAACAGGGTTGTCTAGAGTGGCCGCTATAGACAGGGTGGTCTGTATAGACAGGTGTATGTATCACACTGCTGATAACAGGGTTGCCTAAAGTGACCGCTATAGACAGGGTGGTCTGTATAGACAGTTGAATGTAACACACTGATGATAACAGGGTTGCCTAGGGTGACCGCTATAGACAGGGAAGACTGTATAGACAGGTGGATGTATCACACAGCTGATAACAGGGTTGTCTAGAGTGGCCGCTATAGACAGGTGTACGTATCACACAGCTGATAACAGGGTTATCTAGAATGGCCGCTATATACAGGGTGGTCTGTATAGACAAGTGGATGTATCACACAGCTGATAACAGGGTTGTCTAGGGTGGTCGCTATAGGCAGGGTGGTCAGTGGTCGCTATAGACAGGGTGGTCTGTATAGACAGGTGGATGTAACACACTGCTGATAACAGGGTTGTCTAGAATGGCCGCTATGGACAGGTGTATGTATCACACAGCTGATAACAGGGTTGTCTAGAGGGGGGCAGGGAGGACACGTGTTCGCCGGCAGCCAATGGGCGCGCATTCTATCCGTGAGCTTCAGACAGAATAAGGCAATTATATATATAGATTATAGATAGTCTAAAAAAAATATTTAAAAATCTAATATATATAATAGTTTTATATATATAACAGGTTTGGTAGGAGAGTATAAGAACAAGTGAGACGTTGTTAATTTGAAATTAAAGAAATTGTTCGGTCGAAGTATAAATATTCCTTATACAGATCCAGGTAAGGTATCAAGATATATGTATGGTAGGCTCAACAAGATATTGATAAGAAGAGGAATCAAGCAAAGAAAGGTAACAATCTATTGATGATACCTCCCGTACTTGGTATTCAAGCCCAAGCTTGCAGCTTTATTCCAAGACGGTCATATATCAAATAAAAGCCAATCCGGCTAATAGTCCAGATATTGCGCTTCTATTGGGGACTAATAGACAGGAATCTACGGGGTTATTCTAATCCTGATTTCCATCTTTCTGCGATTTGTGGACGCGCTTCCTATATTTATAAACCTATGTAATTTCTTAAATAATAAATTTATATCGTAAAGATAGAGGCTGCCTGGCCGGAATTCATAGTTTTCAAATTAAAGATACTTCGGCCAGTAAATAATTTTTATTGTCTCTATTTATAGTTCTTTTCCCCATTCTCGTGATACCCATTCCTCTAAGAATAATCTTTATTTTTTTTATATCTTTCTCTTTTATGATATTTCTAATTTTATATTCCTGTGAAATATCTCAATATTATTTCAATTTGGCCTATGTCTTGAATATAATGCATGTTCCCCTATTTTGTTCAACGCCCTTCTCTCAATTAAACTATGTTGGTGTTCTTTAAACCAAGTCTCTAAATTACGGTCAGTTTTTCCTACATAAATTTTGTCACATTCTGTGCATTTTATCCCATTATTTACATTATGAAAAATTTACTAGTAGAAGTTTCTTTAATTTGAAAACTATTATATTTACATTAATTATTCCCTAATAAAGAGGCTATGTTTGTTGTTGTATTTATATTAATTATAGATTAAGATAAATAAATAAATTTCATATTGCCTGAATCTCGATATAAACATGCAAAAAGGTACAACTTCCTTAAATTTTGTACGTGAGTTAATATATATGAAAAGCTGCAATATATATACTACAACAAATTTGTAGTTTATTACATTAAAAAATCAAGATACGTTTTAAAGTATTGAGAATATTTTACTGGTTCTATTGAATAGGCGTGATTATTATAAAAATAAGTTTAGTCGTTAAAGAAGCGTGGTCTTCAAATCGTTTAAAACATTCTATTGAATTACAATGAAATAAAATTAACCATTAAATATATATTAGAATGCGAAAGGTTAATTCCATATTTAATATATATATTTATATATATATAATTATACGTGGATGGCTTTTCTTGATTTATCAAGAAATTGGGATTGCCAAATATGAGGGAACAGGCTAAATCAATTTTTAGGTGATTTCTGTTCCACCAGATGGCGCACTGCCTTCTGAAAAGCACATGTGCTCCTGGTCAGGATATGCCTTTTTTATTTTTAATTTCAACACCTGATCCACTTATTTTTATTTTTTCTATTTTTGTTTCATATATATTTGAAAATAGAGCAATCCATAAATATATCTTCAATTAAAAAGGAATATATTCTATCAAAATATGATATTTTGATGCAATATATGCCTTTTTCATTAAATATATATACATATAAATTATACACAAACATATTTTTACATTTATGAATAAACAAATTTACTCGATTTAATAAAGTCAATATCTGAGAGATACAAAAAAAGAAGAATATAAAAATGAATAAATTACTTAATTCTTTCTCTATTTAACTTTTAAATATATTTATTTATGAATATATTTTATTTCGATAAAACTAAATATATTTAAATAATTATTGAGCTTGTTTTTATATATAGAAAAATGGAAAATTTTGATGTTGAATTTGAAGTGTTCTAAAATGTTTGGGAAAGAAATTCGGTTGAAAATAGAGGTGTGGGTAATAACAGAATACAATCCCAAAATTAATAAAAGAAAGAGAGTGAAAAGTACTGTAAGAGAGATTCGGGGAGCTATCTGTATTCATTTGTTGGGGGATTGTTTCAACCTGATTGGACGGAATTGCCTTAACCCCATTACATTCTCCTCCCTTAAATATATATACCCTTCTACCTATTATCCCCACATTTCTGCCAACCTATATATGTAGCGATTTTGAAGATATATATTTTTGAAGTTTTGAAAATAGAGCAATCCATAAATAAATCTTTAATATAAAAGGCATATATTGGATCAAAATATCATTTATTTTACCAATATTTCAGCTGGCTGAACGGCAACCTTTATCAAGGTGTTATAACATATTTAATGTGTGTCAAAAATTTGTGTCCAATATATGCCTTTTTAATTAAATATATATTTTTGAAGTGAATAATTTTTTTCATACACCACAGTTTATATGTGAAGTATTTCGGTAAAAGGTTGATATTTAACAATGTTCATACGCATTTTATGCACAACACATATATATTGTCATCTATCGTTAAAATTTTACACAAATAAAATAAACGCATTGCCAGTAAATTTATTTGTGTAAAACATATATATTGTATCTCTGATTTTTCAAAATATTTTACATTTATTTATGGATTGCTCTATTTTTAAAAAGAATATATATATATGTACTTTAATGTATTATAATGTATTATAAGTTACTTTAAGTATTATTTACGAACGGAAAAATACGTCCAGGGTAGCCTAGTGGACATGGCATCTGCCCGGTAAGCGGAACGTTGCGGGTTCGATTCCCGCCCCTGGACACTTTTATTATTTTTCCGTTCGCCATCACTCTTCATATTTTAACCCTTTCATACTTCATCCAAAAAAGTTAGAAATAGTAAATATTTCTCTTTGAAATAAATATTGATTTTTCACAGAAAAGAAACTTATGCGGTGAAACATTAAGTGTTGTTTTATAATCATACGCCGCAGTCCTTTATAATGTATTATATATGTAGTGGGTAGTAGTTGGGAAATATTGATATAATTTTCAAAATGTTAAGGTTTTTATGGTAAATATTAAATATTTGCTAGTTCCTTTAATTCATTGAAAGCCTTATATAAAGGAATATAAAAAAAAAACATGCAAATAAAGGTTTATAATAACAAATATATTAAAAAAATCAGAATCTTGTCTTCAGATTTTTGTCCAGTTTACACGACAACAAAGGTAATGAAGTTACATACGCCGAGGCGTGGATCAACTTGGATATTTGCATATATACAAAAGGCTTTGTGCCAACCAGAATAAAACAACAACAATGGATTTTATATGGAGTTAATCGGTACTTTCTGTCTGTCGACTTCACAGGGTGTTCTTTAACACATATATTTTAAAATAAATCCATTTTTATATAACACTAGCCGAATGACCCGGGCAACGCCCGGGGTTTTCCCGTTTAAATGTTTTTATTCAAATAATATTCGTTACAATTATAAATTGGCACCGTGAATGTCACTTTTGTGAAACGTCCCGCTCCAAACTTTATGTCTGAGAAGCGATATTTTTATAGAAAGATGATCTGGCTTTTGTTTTCTGCTCGAATGAATGTTTTTCTGTTAGAATTTTGTTCCTGCGTACAAAATAATGAACTGGTTTCACCCGTGGTCTCTGCTTTTTGGAATTTTTCCCGATATAATTATGTATCTAATAATCAAAGATGATACAGCAATATCGTCATCATCATTTTCTGACTAAAAATATATAGTTTTAATAATTGATTTATATATTTCTTTAAAATAGCCTATCGTCTTCTCCGTATTCTTTTACCTATGTATGGAAATTTTGGTTTGAATTAGTGAACTACTGCGAATTTGTATACCGGACATACAAACCAACAAACAAACAGACAAACATACAAACATTCAATTATATATATATAGATGTATATATGTATGAATACCTATATGATATCAGTGTGATATATAAGTTGTAAATATTATCATATATTTTTTCTGCATGAAAGGTACAAATAAAACAATGTAATTTACGCAATTCTCTCTAAATATATATGGATAGAAGAATATATAAATAATTTATTATTGTAATTATTTCTTTGTTAAATAAAACAATTTTATAAATACATACACCCATACCCCGCATTGCGTCGTTCCAAAAAACACGACGCAAATTGAAACGACGCAAAGTGAAAATAAAATTTTGATGGCATGGCGCAATCAAAAACAAAGGTGTTGCCATATTTTAGGAAAAAAAAATCAAACAAAAATTAAAGACTCGAAACCAAAAAAACGCAACTTCGAAAATCTAACGACGCACAGTGAAAAATCAGTAAAAATTAAGCAGCGACGCAACTTCGAAAAAAAAAAAAACGCCAAACGAAACGACGCAAAACGAGGTATTGGTGTATTATATTAAAATATTACTAATAGCTTGCTCATATTAGCGGAGAACCCTCCCAGTCATATTGTCTGTTTAGGCAGTAAATTATTACATTAGTATTATATAGTATTTAACTGGCTACGTTATTTGAGGATTCATTACTGGTATGTCGGATATACCCAAAATTTTCCATCGTATTAAATAAAAAATGATTTGTGTTATTTGGAAAGAATTCGAGCGAAGTAGTGTCTTTTCTCATATACAGATGAAACCCCAAAGCCTTATAATTAATAGATGAATATGTTTCTGACTAAAGAGAGTTTAAATTTATAATATCCAAATGATATACATTATAACAATTAATATACAATATTATTATATGACAGGGTATTCTGATATCAATCAAATTTTAATTATTTTATATATTTCATTACTCTCGGCATTATATTCTCATTATCTCTGTTCTTTCATATAAATAAGTTGGGTTGGTGATTGATTGCATATATTGCTATGTTTTTATCTGTCTTCTCTTATTTTTCTATATGTCAATATATATCTAACACGTAAAGAAGGTTTTTCATGTCCTTGAATTGATATCAATCATAATTAGAATAATAATGAATATCACACAAATGTTTGCAAATAATAACAATAATTATAAAGAACAATACCGTTCTTTGTTTATACTACAATATGAAAACGTAGGTTGTCTTTCGAACGCTAGTTCTTTTATAAAGCCTATAAAGAACTGAACTTACTCGAAACCTAAATCTAACATACACAATTATATTTATATTATAAATATTTATTTCATTGATTGATTTGATGCTTTTGTATTGATTTAAAGGTTTAGGTAAAATAGTTCATTGATTTTAAGTGTTGTTGCTTGACGCAAGCATCCCTTGTAGGGATATCGCGTTTGAATCGATGATAATGAATAAACTCTCTTATTCTCTTTTGAGAATTCACATTTCGGATTCTATATATCATGTTGATGATCCTGTAGTCTTTTTCCAATTGATATACCTATATATAGAAGAGATATAGCCACGTTTGAAGTGTAAAAGGGAGATCAAGAGGAAAGTGGTGAGTTTCTTTATTGAGCTGTACATAAGCTTTCGGACGTCACCCGTCCTTCATCAGGTGTTGACATGAATAAGAAGGAGATGCTATATTTATAAGCGACAGTTTAAAGGTATTAAAAATATTAAAAACAATCTGATGCACGCCCGCGAGAGCACATGCTAATAACAAAATATTTTCAATTTTACTCTGTATAAATATCATTTTGAGTTTGTACAAAGAACATCAGCCCGTTGAAAATCTGTATACCTAAGACGAAGTGAGAAAGGAGGACAACGAGAGGCGAAGACAAAAGCAAGAAAAAACAACAATAAAAATAAAAATAAAAAATAAAAATAAAAAATCAGCGAAATAAAGATAAAGATAAAAGTTACGAAGAAGGTGTATCTGAGGTAGAATAAAAAACAGAATATTGGGGCGGGAGGTCAATCTTTCTGTTGAGGCTGGGGGTAGTATTAGTTGTCCTCCTTTCTCACTTCGTCTTAGGTATCCAGATTTTCAACGGGCTGATGTTCTTTGTACAAACTCAAAATGATATTTATACAGAGTAAAATTGAAAATATTTTGTTATTAGCATGTGCTCTCGCGGGCGTGCATCAGATTGTTTTTAATATTTTTAATACCTTTAAACTGTCGCTTATAAATATAGCATCTCCTTCTTATTCATGTCAACACCTGATGAAGGACGGGTGACGTCCGAAAGCTTATGTACAGCTCAATAAAGAAACTCACCACTTTCCTCTTGATCTCCCTTTTATACCTATATATAGATAAGGGCAGCAGTTATATTTCTAATATTGCAATCAGAATGTGAGTAATAGGTATGTACTCTTCCATTGTAAATACTATACTATATAAAGATATATGTTTGGGGTGTTGCAGTGCCTGCTCAAAAAGTATACATCACAGATTCCTATAACAAAACTCCCATTAGCACTCTGGGGCCACTGCAAGAGGGATCTCCGCTCACACTTTTCTGCCATTCCAAAGGAGGTAAGTGATTTGGAACCTTGATTGAATAATTCCAGCATCACTGTTAAGGTTCCCTTGTCCTTAACGAATTAGAGAATTAGAATTAGAGAATTTGAAATTGTAGAAAAAAACCTTGGGACATTTCTGGAAGGTCTGGTATGTAGATGCTCATAATTAAGTTTGGAAACAGAGATGGCTGTTCTCTAAATCTACTCTCTTCGTTTAATCATATAACTATATCACATTTGTTTGAGTAAACCATATAATTTACGAAAATCTCCCTGAGCGAAGCCTTTATAATTTGAAAGTTGATTAGAGAGATTTAAACTAGCTTTAAACTTTAATGAAAGATCTCTCTTCCAGAAAAGTTCAAGAGTATTAATAACTTCAAGATCTCGCTTTCCTGAAATTTTCAATTATAATACTTTCGTTACAGAAGTGTAGAGAGAATCTGTTTTTAACTTTACAATCGAGCTACCAATAGACCTCGTCTAAACACCATATAATTTATCTTTGTATCTCCTGACAGTATTTTCTGATTGGAAGTTTGTTCAGTCCATCTCAAGTCTTTTTTTAATATCAAAATCGTCGTTTGTTAGATGCATCACTCACTGAAAGGTTTTATGGAACTTTTTTTGCTATAAAGGACATAGTGAAAAATGAATGCTGTCGATAAAATGTAAATATCAATATTGGAATATTGAAATTATTTGTGTTTCGTTAAGATAGATGCTGCCTGGCCAGCATTCATATTTCTATAAAAAATAGACACTTCGGCCAGTTGGAGTTTTTTTTATTTCCTCAATGTTTCAACCATATTCTTTTGTCTTCGTCAGGAGAAGAAAATAAAAATAAAGCACTCAGCAAGGCGGTAAAAATTTTATAGAAAGTATTTAGGTGTTATAAGTACTTTATTTATATAAATTATAATCCTGTTTAAAATCTTCCAAAGTGTTGTTTCCAAAGGTGTAATTTAGTATTCATAAAGAATCTAATATAATATTTATATTTCCTTCATATATATATTTGTAAATATGTGTGTTGAACAGATATCTTGTATATATATATTTTTTTTTACGTTATATATTTATAAGACAAAAAACACTTTGTTAAATAATATTTTGCGCTATAAATAAAAAAAATGAAGCGTTAAATTAAAAAACAGGTAGTTGAAAAAATTAAATATATTTTTTAAAAAATTGATTACTTAGTTAAAAAATTTAGTTACGAAAAAAGTAAATATTTTGAAGCTAGAGAGTAATTATTTTGATAACCTATTAATTAATTAAGTCTGTGTATGTACATTATCAAGTGTCTTTTAATAACAAAATATCTTGGTAGAAATGAATAAGAAATCTAAAGCAGCTAGTTAGAAAGGACAGGAAAGGCATTATTTGATAACACGAATCGATACACAGATCGCCACAAAATACAAGTGAAGGGACGTGTCTTCTTCTTTCTTATTAGGATATCAAGTTGTGACCCTTGATGGTGTCTGTTTGACAACCATCATGACTGGGTGAAATAGAATGCGTCTGCCTTTGTCATTAAGACTGGGATCACTACTCAGTGGCAGGCCAACTTAGCTCCAAAAGAAATGGCCGCCTCTGACATGAGGAACAGACGCCATGAGCTGCTGCTCCTAACATGGAGTACAAACGCTGCTCATTCTGTATCCCTGGATTAGAAGCCTCTACAGGGTACTATCAGCCGGGCCAGCTGAACCCAGGTTTTAGTGAGCTTGTTACTGCTCCCCCTCCTTCTTTTTCATCTGGGCTTGGGACCGTCAAAAGCGGAGTTAGGAACGGGTACTGGTTAATCATAGGAAAAATATAGGATTTAGTCATTTCATTAAAATGTTTACATGTAAGACATGTATCTTACATGGAATATCCTCATAGAATATCTCATTATAATATAATTTGGAAATTTCACGTATATATTCGACAAATAAAAATAATAATCGTAAAGATAGAGGCTGCCTGGCCAGCATTCATAATTCTTAAAATTAAAGATACTTCGCTCAGTATATCTTTTTATTATATCGAAGTTTCGACAAAAATATTTTGTCCTCATCAGGAGTAAATAAAAATTAAAGCAGTTGGCAAGGCGTTAAAAAGTATTCTCTTCGTTTTTATTTGCTCCTGACAAGGACAAAATATTTTTGTCGATATGTAGAGATAATAAAAAGATTTATACTGGGGGGGGGGGGGGGGGGGGGGGGGGGCGAAGTATCTTCAATTTTATAAGATAATAAAGCTTTTATTATAAATGCATAAAAATGTGGTTTTTGTGTGTTTTAAATGTGATCCAGCTCTATATGAGAAGAAGTAGGACTTATTTCCACATAAAAATGAAACACATTCAAGTTTTAGATAACAACGTTTATAATTAACAAACAACATTATTTAAAGAATAATTAATTGAATATTTTTACAATAATAAGAAAGGTGTTAGGCATTTTTCAAAAAGCTAATCAAAATTTCGAGAGTTTGATAATATGTTTATAATTTTTAGGTATACCCGTTTATAATGGAAGAAAATATATATTGTTCAATTAATCACATTTATCCCTTAATGAATTATCAATGAATTATATTTTATGTACTTATTACAAATATTTTAAAATATAAGATAGACCTCATTTTTTTCTTTAATATTTTAAGGATATTTAACTTATTCTGATTATAATTTTTGAATATATTTTCATACACAAATTTCCTCTACCTACTTTGTATTTTAAATGATATCAACTATGATATTATAACACTATGTGGCGCTGAGTTTGTGTATACAAAGATGTATAAAATAAAAGGATTTAAAAGCGCGAATGTTTCTTTTATACATAAAACGAACTTCTACTGTCCTTACTGCGATGAAAAAATATATTGGGAGGGCTTGGCTCATCAGTGGTGAACCCTCCCAGCGGTTTCGCCAATTTAATCCACCAGACCGCTTCTCAGAGCTCTAATATTGTATTGGATCATTCTGCTTTTATATGCTACACTGAAGGATAGAATCTTAGAAATGGTTTTCAAGTAAACTATGGACATAAGCTTATAGGACAGTAGAATTATACAATTGAAATATACAATATGGACATAAGCTTATAGGACAGTAGAATTGTATAATTCTACTGTCCTATAAGCTTATGTCCATAGTTTACTTGAAAACCATTTCTAAGATTCCATCCTTCAGTGTAGCATATAAAAGCAGAATGATCCAATACAATATTAGAGCTCTGAGAAGCGGTCTGGTGGATTAAATTGGCGAAACCGCTGGGAGGGTTCACCACTGATGAGCCAAGCCCTCCCAATATATTTTTTCATCGCAGTAAGGACAGCAGAAGTTCGTTTTATGTATAAAAGAAACATTCGCGCTTTTAAATCCTTTTATTTTATATGTATAGATGGCGCGTTATTGCTTTGTGTTAATTTATACAAAGATGTAATGCCTCGATAAAGGTTGGCGTTCACCCAGCCGAAATATTGGCAAAATAAATATTTTATTGAATCCAATATATGCCTTTTTATTATCTAATTAAACACTATATATTAATATTATATATATCCTTTGTAAGAATTAATATGATTTAATAAATAATGCCCACATAGTCTAGTATACAATTCTAAATAAACACTTATACCTAATGGATAGGAACAAGGTATAAATACGTAATTTATTTAGATGAAAAAGCTCAAAGTTTGAATTGCCAAAAACCTGTTAAACTTTTTTGCTAAGTTAGCAATCACATTTTTTTTTTCAAATTGGAGTACTTAACTTAAGCTCATTTCTCGGAAGAAAAACTGTTTACATTAAACTTAACTATATCAATAGATTCTATTTATATATATAATTTATAAAATAAAGAATAAAAATTCACATAGAGAAGTTTTGATTTAAAAAAAATTACACGTTTCTAATAGAAAATAGATTAATTTTCTTTTGAATCAAATAGGTAAATATTAAAAATTTTAAATATATATTTTTTTCGATCATGTTAACTAATATTTTCCTTTTTAAAATCTATTTTATTCAAATATTGATTTTTGAATTAGATTTTTGAAATAGTTCTCTATTTATTTTTCACAAGGATATTTAGAATTATTTTTATTAATTTGCAATTTGTCTATGGATAATTATATTTATGGCGATAATGAAATATTTCCTGTTAAAGATGATTAAATATCTAATTAAAATATTTGCTTATTTATAATTATACCTAGAAAATTATCAAAAATATATTTTTCTAATAGAAATTATATTTATTTGAAAATATTCAGATGGATAAATTATTTATTATATTGCCTTTAAGGAGATGAAATTACATGTTTAATATATATTCAACTGTTGGATTGTATATTTGAGTATAAATATATATTTAGATTCAAAAATTATCCGGGAATGTAAAATACTCTGAAATACATATAAAATAATAAATCAGAAATCAGATTCCAAAGGATGAGTTTTTTTGCTTTATTTTAGATCATTTTCAAACGCGGTTCACAAACCCTACTACAGAAATATATTATCACATACTCTAGTAGAAAGATTTGTGAAACGCGAAAGCTTGAGAAGAATATAAAATAAAGCAAAAATCTTATCCTCAGAAGCCTTTGTGTTTTTATTTATTATTTTATATATATGTTAAATGAATAAACGCTTATATCATCGTATATTACTATTCAGATTGAATAGTTCCAAGACTAATAAGGCTACTCAATTTGGCTCTTCCAAATTTGTCAACCCATAGACTTAGAATTAAACTACCGGTTAGATTTCATGGCTTCTCTTTTTTTTCTGCTGTTGTTGATATATGAATGTATTACGAATATATTTCATAGATCTGTTCCTTTATATAATACGTCCTTCAATAATTATTTTATTAGGTAGTCATATTATTTGAAGCATAATCCTCTGATATTTCTTAAATAAAATCTGTAGATATTTCGGGAAAAGCCGTATTTTATTGTTGGATAAAACCCCTTCCTTAGAGAATTATAATTTTTAAGCTCAGTTTTGTTGGCGTTTTTCCTTTAAGCCAATGGAAAAGTGTCGTGCTTAAAGATATCAATCTATTTAATCAATAAAAGACATCTTTCAACAAGTGACCTACTGTCTTTATTTCGGCTATCATATCTTAGCACATGATCTATCCAGAAAAAGGTTTAAAATTATTACTATAGAGCGGGGAATGGGTTCACGTCAAATTTCCAAAGGCATTTGTAATGTGATGCTATAAATGTTTGTTGAAAATACCATAGACTGATCATAGTAAAAATTAGGAGATGTTATAGTTAATGCTGGAAAGAATATTTTTTGGCAAAAAAGGCCTCAAAAATATCAATAAAAATTGAAGTAATTGATGAGATGTTATATGTATGTCTGAAAGTTTTTTGCAATGTTTTAAGAACAGTCTGGTTTGTTGGCGTGAAACTATTCTACTTTACTTATTGATTTGCGTATGCTTTCTTATGTATAGTAAATACGTACTACTATAAATTTCAATGGATTTAAAATCTGGATAATAATAATAGGTTCGTATTTTCCATTCTAAATATCTCTGATTATTATAAAACTTCTAAATTAAGACGTTCTATGATATTTAACTTGAGTTATCATTACACTTTATTACTCGAAAAAAATCACTTTTAAATATAATCGGTTGAACAGTAAATTTACCTTCTGTACAAATTTGTTAATTTCTACAGTCTCCTTTGCAAATACTTATAATCAGTAATACTATTTATATATCTGCTACTAAAATAATTGATTCTACTAGAAAATGAAATCAAATATTTTTTATAAACGAAATAGGAAGGTAAATACTGATAATTCAGCAAAGAAATAAACGCAATTGATATTACAAAGTGATTGAATGACTCGGTTACTTTCCATCATTATACTCCAATTTAGGTACCTTACAAAGATATTCTATGGTATGAACAATTGTAGCAGTTGTCCTGAGTGTTGTGGAATGATTCATTCAATCCATTTTACTCAACCTACTTCAGTTTATCCAATTTCTAAATGCCTTGTATGTTATGACAGGTATGGTGTTCGCACCAGGATGACGGAAATACTCAATCCACTTGCCCTACTTAACCTTTTAAATGCCTTGTATTTTATGACAAGTGTGGTAATTTGTACAAATGTTATTGTAGAAATCAATCCCATGCACTCACCCTACTCCGGTTCAGTTACTTTTTAGATGCATTGTATTTTATGACAGGTATGGTGGTCGTTAGCACCAGTCTGTGTTCCAATTAATTAGTATTAGAAGATTCACCTAGTCGAAGAGGGTTGATGTTCCTCGTTTGGTCAGAAGGTTATATAGAGAATCGAATAGCTCTAAATCAAGGGTAATATTCAGCAAGAAATGTTCAGGCCTATCTAGATACAGTCCACGCTCTGCCAAACCAAAACATAAGGTACCAGCCAGACTTATAGACAAAGGAAGTGGATTCCTAGCTATCCCTGCTAGACCCTCACCCACTACCGCCCACGTACAAATGTGATTGTAAAAATAAATCCTGTCTACTCACCCATCTCTAGTTTATTCAGCTTTTAAATGCATCGTATGTTATGACAAGTTTGGTAATTGGTATCAAGGTTATTGTAAAAAACAATCACATGTACCCACGCTTCTCCAGTATAGTCACTTTTCAAATGCATTGCATAAAGTGTGGTATTTCATATCAAAGTGATTATATATAGCAATCATATTTTATCCACTTTTTCGGTTTAGTGGCCTTTTAGAATCATTGTTTGTTATGACAAGTGGGGTATATCGTACAGAGGTGATTGTGAAAATTAATCCTATGTACTCACCCTTCTCACGTTTGTTATCTTCTAACTACATTGTCTAGCATGGCAGATATGGCATTTTGCCATGTTATGAAAACAAACAATTGCCTCCACTCAACCTACATCAGTGTGTTATAATAAGTATTGTAGTTGCCTACAGGATGATGTATGAATCAATTTACTGAATTTACCCAACACACTACATTGCTGCCCTCTGGCGCTAAATATTTTAATACCGCAGCTGACCTCACGCAAGACTTGTCGTGACCTCCAGAGTCGATCGACCGTCTGCACGTCGGCTCGAATCGTCTGCTGGTTCTGTTCGTCTGTAACGAGGTGTGGATAGAACTACGTGAGAACAAGCTGGCACCACAACACCTCCCATTAGAGAACGCCTCAACCAATAATTGCTCTTATCCCTCTTAAAGGTGTTATCTCATTTAGGTTTGCGATATGGCAGGCGAATTCATTTTTCAAATATATGCTCCAAGATAAAATATCAGTAAATATATTAAAAATAAAATAACTTTTTATATTCAATAGTCAATATTTCTTCTAGATAGACTTGTTGAAGAAGACATTTATATAGAAAAATATATATATTCAAATAAAAAAGATACAGATATTACAAATATATTTTACATATTTTACTTTATGATGCATTAGCGCGCCATCTGTTATCAAAATACGAAACTATTATAGACGGGTATGATTCTTTATAAAATAAAACAATTTCTACTGCCCTTACTGCAATGGAAAAATTAAAGGAAGGACCATAGACACATATTCTTCCAAACAAACTACCAACCAACAAAAAATCTTCAAAAACTTTATTAAGAGTGTATTTATTGTAAGAGTTCTATCAAAAACACCAAATTGTTCTAGCTGAGAAACTGAAAAAACTGCTCTTCACCTTATCTACGACTGTCCAAACTTTACATAAGTGAGACATCGTTTGTTCCTTTATTTTAAATCATTTAACTATCTTACATGAGCCACTTTGTATATATGAATTTATTTACTCTGTAAAATAATATATGTAAATTTTGTAAATATTTAATTCTAAGTTCTAATTTGTTTATATTACTTTAAAACGTCAATTTGAAAGATATTTACTCATCTGATTGATCATCCTTTAAAGGTTTTACTGTAGAAAACTGTGTACTATATAATGGTAACATATCATTATTTTTAATGATATATCAACCATCTGTTTCATTTTATCCTATAAATGTTTCGAACGCTGAAGAGAAAGAGTTTCAAAGCTTGTTGGAATATCGCATTGATATATTTTGAATGTTTGATTTGTGTAAGTTTTTTTTAAATAACTCTATTACCGCGTGATCGCAATTTAACTTGTAGAATTATTAATATTGCTTTATAATACACTATACATCGATCTCAAAAATATAATAAACTATAATAATAATTATCACAAAATAAACCTCTTTAGTGGCTGTTAATAATGAATCAAGTCTCTTTCTTCTTCTTTCTTATCTCCACACTGGGTGAAGTAGAATGCGTCTGCCTTTATCATTAAGACTGGGAGCACTACTCATCCTGTATCCCTGGATTAGGAGCCCTTACAGGGTACTATCAGCCGAGCCAGCTGAACCCAGGTTTTTTAGTGAGCTTGTTACTGCTTTCCCTCCTCCTTTTTCATCCGGGCTTGGGACCGGCTAAGGCGGAGTTCCTCCAGGTCTCTTTAAATTTGCAAATCTTAATTCGAATTGATTTCTGCATCATTTAGTCTAGAGATCAAATATATTAATGTTTTAGACGTTTTCTTAAGACCTTTAAATAATTCGCTTCCACTCTTCTATAGGCACTGAGTATTTCGAATTATATTTTATGAACTAAATAAAGAATTGGATGATGTGTAGACACATATTCTTCCAAACAAACTTCAAACTTACAAATGATCTTCAAAGGCTTTCTAAAGAGTGACTTTATTGTAAGAGGTCTATCAGAAACACCAAATTGTTCCTGCGGAGAAACTGAACAAACTACTCTTCACCTTATCTACGACTGTCCGAACTTTACAGAAGTGAGACATCGTTTGTTCCCTGATCTAAATGATTTAACTCTCTTACATCAGCCACTTTGTCTATATACATTTTATGAACTCTGTCGAATAATAAATGTAAATTTGTATATATTTAATTCTAAGTTCTAATTTTTTTGTTGTTTTGTTTGTTTACTCTGTAATAGGCGCATATATTCCAATATCGCGCATGTTTGATTAATACAATGAAAAGAAAAGCGATTTGATTGTAGTGAAATCATATATTATTACTTTACAAATCATTTGTCGAGTTAATGAAAAATAAACTGAGATTTTATAGGTTTGCTAATCCAGCACCATAAAAGTGGATGACGGTTTTTGCCAGGACTTCCATTATCTGCAGCACTCGCCAGGAATCCAGCAGACTATTAATTATCTTGACAAAAGTGCCGCACCACTCGTCTGATGGCTAAAACCAAATTAAAAACTTGCAGAATGAATTATATTATTAATAAACCAACATAAAATATCTCAACTTTAATAAAAATATATTTTATAACTATATAGTGTTATCAAGTTTTTATAATGGAATATATTCGACTGTAATATTCATTTTGAATAAATTCAACTTATAAAGGATAATATACCATCTTGCCGTTGTATATATATATATAAAGAGATTAAATTTTTAAAATTAAACTTTGACCTCAGAATTTAATTGATATTCGAACATAATCACACCACAATCCTTTTGATAAATGTATTGAAACAATTCATTTTAATGAGTTTTTTAGCAATTATTTTTCAATAAATTTATTGAAAGAGCAATAATGTTTTTGGCATGTGATAATGCCGTCCTATTTTCCCATTATATAAGTTTTAGTATTTATATTAATGAGATAGAAATTGTATAAAATATTTCGAAATTACAACAAAATAATGCATTATTTTGATAAAATTTGTGCCTAATTGATAATTTGGTATTATTCCTCAACTCCAGATTTAATATATTTTACTTGGATAGAAAATTATTTGTAATTTTTTATGATTATGTTTGTCTGATATTACAAGCAATGTTACCCTAGAGATGCCATTTTTATTACAAATTTTTAAAGAAGGTGAGATAATATCTTCTATATATCTAAATAGTAATGTATTTCACACAGATTTGATATATTATATTCCTAGACTCGACTTAGAATAATCTGAACTTAAAGTGAATGCTGTTAACCAAAGGATACACGATTTTGATGAGCTACAGACATGATTTGGGCTTTGATAATAGAAAGTATAAAATAAAAGGACTTAAAAGCGCGAATGTTTCTTTTATACATAAAACGAACTTCTACCTAACTAACTTCTACGTCCTTACTGCGATGAAAAATATATTGGGAGGGCTTGGCTCATCAGTGGTGAACCCTTCCAGCGGTTTCGCCAATTTAATCCACCAGACCGCTTCTCAGAGCTCTAATACTGTATTGGATCATTTTGCTTTTATATGCTACACTGAAGGATGGAATCTTAGAATTTTAAGTCCTTTTATTTTATATGTATTGATGGCGCGTTATTGCTTTGAGTAAATTTATGCCTAACTGGCCTTGTCTTTATAGTTTGCTGAAGAGCATTGCTCGAAGCAAATATTTGAATGTAATTCTACTGTCCTATAAGCTTTTGTCCATAGTTTACTTGAAAACCATTTCTAAGATTCCATCCTTCAGTGTAGCATATAAAAGCAAAATGATCCAATACAGTATTAGAGCTCTGAGAAGCGGTCTGGTGGATTAAATTGGCGAAACCGCTGGGAGGGTTCACCACTGATGAGCCAAGCCCTCCCAATATATTTTTCATCGCAGTAAGGACAGTAGAAGTTCGTTTTATGTATAAAAGAAACATTCGCGCTTTTAAGTCCTTTTATTTTATATGTATAGATGGCGCGTTATTGCTTTGTGTAAATAATAGAAAGTACAAGATATTTATGGTCCAAAAGACAGGATATTATTTTAAAATAGAAGGTATTAAGTCTAGAATAATTTCTTATATAAAGTCTAATATTGTTTATTTAAAATTAAAAGGCACAATTGGAATTATAGATTAAATACAATAAATAATAAGACCAAATCTCCAAATAAATAATGTGTTACATTTCGCTAACAAAACTGTTTTAACAACAGAATTGTCACCGGAACATCTCACACTATTAATTTATCTTGTGCTTATTCTGAATATATGCATTTTAGAATAGATAATATTTTCACTAATAGAATTTAAATAACCTCTGGTATTTTTTCAGAGAAGACATTTAATAGGATAATGGAATATATAGATGAGTATAGGTCATATTTATCTTTGCAGGAGTAGTTGCTCAAAAAGGGTATTGCCTAATGTAGAATTGTGCATAGATATTTTATATTTCGTTTAACAAAATATAAATATATAATTATTAATATATACATGAAAATTCATGGAATATATTCGAAACTTATAAATATGTATATAGAAGAATTTCGGTTCAACAATTTATATATTCTAGCAGATATATTTGAATAATATTTTGGATTATTTGTTTCCAGAAAAATTGCAGTAGATTATTTTTAAAGATTAAACGTTTAAAGAAGAATAAAATAGAGACAAATGTTGAAGAAACTTTTCTTCTAAAAGATTTGAGGAAAAAAAAGAAGAAATATTACTAGAGGTTCTGCTGCGGTGTATTTTAAGTGGGAGAGCAAACAGTAGCTTTGATGGTGGGTTGTCCATGTTCCCACGGCGATTCCTGATGATCAATGCTGCGTCTCTTTTTTACCAACATAGCCTTCATAGCACGGTTATAATATTATTATTGATATATACATGCAACTTTTTCAGAGAGTGTTTCAAATATATATTGTTCGAATGAAATCGAATGTACCTAAAGAGGCACCATTCATTCTCTTTCTCTTACATATATTCTTTATTTAACCTTATATGGTCTTATATGAATATTGAAATAAAGTATTTTTATCTCAATCTATTCTTCTCGTTATATATTAGAGAAAAATATTATTTTATTTATCACCCTAGTAAACACTTTATTAGTAAATGAAATTATAAATTCAATTACTATCTATTGATAAAAAAATTAATAAATATATTTACTGGAAATGTCTTTCTTTTCAATAATATCATCAAATATTATCTCTATAGACCTTACTGAAATGATATAAGTCTTTAAATGAGAGGTCTTGGCCGAGCCCTACAAACAGTAATGGTGGTGTTAGATAATAAGCCATACTATTTTTGGAAAATTAAGACAAAATTCAACCTTTATATAATCGTTTCTGGCTATGGTCTTATCAGTACAGGGGCTTTGAATTTATAACATCCTACGAGAAAATCGGTCGAATTTACCAAAAAGGTGGTTAAGTTGGTGAACTTACAGGGGATACTTTAGACATACTACAAAGGAAATTCCTTTCTACATGAATATCATTCTCCCTTTATTTATCTAGTAAAATATATGTATCTTTTGAGAGAGAGATAAGGAAAATTGCGCAATTCATATGAGGCCTCTCTTTCGATGAATAAAATATAACAAAATTCTATTTTCAAGTCGAATATATGCACTAATCTATATTATATCATCCAATCTATTTTTTAAAACGTGCATTCTTATTTTTTAAATACAATCTAGGCAAAAATCACCTAGAAAACACACAATTTACAATTTTCTTACCAGGCATTGAGCCATTTCTTCTCAAATAACCCCTCTCCGCATTCTCAAAAATAAGAAAATACCATGGACCATGGCATCTTTAATCACTGCTAGTATATCAGCCATACAACAACCCGCGTTAAACTTTTCGTCCATCACTATTTCGCTATATATGCTTTGCTGAAGATACTCAAATAAATTTGTCTGAAGACACTTGGTGAAATTGTTCAGGAGGTGAGAAAAACATGCCCTCAACCAAAGGATAAACATAGGAGTTGGTTATCTATAAAAACGATATAAAAACCTAATTTGAAACTGAACTAAATTTTATTTTAAGAAGCTCTATGTTGAAGGTGAAACACTTTTGGTGGGCTTGAATCATCAGCGGTCAACCGCCCTTGCAGTTTCAATTTGACTTATATATCTTTACAACTTTCTAATCTTTACAACTCTTTATTATAAAGCCTGTCTTCCCAATATAGTCTAAATGTAACCTCTTAATTATTAAAAGAAAACTATATATAACTAAGGAAGGAAGAAAACAGGCACTGGAGTTCAGTTCAATAACATTTAAAAACGCAAATACAATAAAAAAAAGCAAAACTCATCAAAAAAACAAAAATACCCCAGCCTATATGCAACCTCAATATTAACATAGAAATAACAAATATTTCGAGAATCAGAAGAGGACATTTTAAAGGAATGAGGATAAACCCAGACATGACTAGATCCTACTGGAACTGCAATAACTATCACAACACCTAACTCACTCCGGACCATATATACAGTTACCCGGCCATCATTGCAGCTCTGTATATTGCAAACATCAATCTAGAAGAGGACATTCGTACGGACAAGACACCTCAGTTATCTAGTATTGTGATCAGTGTGCATGGACCGATCTGACCTCTCAATGGGCAAGACATAACGAATAAAAAAATAAATTATTAATATTCATTTTTCTTCAACGAGAAATAGTGGTGAGAATCTATATATATAAAAATGAATGTATGTCTGTTTGTTTGTCCTTTATGCCTGACCAAACCACTCATTGGATCGCCATGAAACTTTGGGAAGTTATTTAGTATAGTACTGGGAAGGTTTCTAGCAAATAATATTTTTGAAATAACTTTTCGCCTAGAAATAATCAAGATAAATATTCTAATTTATCTGTTATAATTCAACAATCTGCTCTAAATATTATCATGATGATACGATGATTTTGTAATGTAGAAAATTAGGAAAGACAAAATTCAGGATGACACGGCAATTTATTTGAGACAAGAATAATGATACAATTCAAAGGCAAGGTACTATTCCTTTAACTTCCAATTACCGAGGGAACCAATTAATATTGATTTTATTCAACTTATCGAGTATTTTTTCAAGGGACCGGGAAAAAATGTTCACTTTATCGAGATATTCGTTAAACAAACCTTTACTCGGGTAAAACCCGGGCGAAGCCGGGCGGGTCCGCTAGTTATTTATAAAATTGCTGAAACTTCAATAAATGAAGTTTAAATCCACTACCATCAGCGTACAAGTGAAATATACTAGCGGCTTAATAGAATGAAGTCCATAGAGTCCTGTCGATATGGAGCACGGGACAATGGGTTTAGGAGGATCCATAAGTTTAATGGCGCAGTCCATGTTCGACATGTCCCATCTGCTTCCAAACGACAGTTCCAAGACAATAATGTTTTCCAACAAGGCTTGTATCATCCTTCTCTGTTTCCACATGGAACAATCCTGAATATTAGGAACTGAACGTATAGAAATATATGAACTTTCTATTTTGAAGATTTCACACACACAAATATATACATATATGAAAAAAAGTAAGAAAAAAAAAAGAAATTTTATTGTATATGTCGTAATATAATATATATCCTTCTCTAGGAATTAATAAAGAAAAGAGATAGGGGCGAGTTTGAGGAGAATAGGTATCGGAAACAGAACTCGCTGCCTACACGCGGTACGTGGGTGCGCGGAGGGCGTCCTAGAGAAAGCTGTTTATCGGGTCTGAACCATTTTAATTCTCCCTGTAGTCGCCACATTCTTTTTATTTTTAATTAATTGAGTCGTTTCTTCCATTTCCCTTCCACTATACACTATTAAAAGAACAAAAAATAAAACCTTTCGCAAAGAGTTATTTTTATTATATTTTATGCGAGCTTTCGGGCTAGAACCGCCCGAGAAACTCTTTGCGAAAGGTTTTATTTTTTGTTCTTTTAATATTTGTAGCGCAATATTTCGTTAACTTCAACTATACACTATATAAAATCATTTTATTCGCGATCGAACGTATTTTCGTATGTTTATGAACGTATGTGGCCCACTGTACGTATTACATCCCAAACACGATGCGACGCCAGCCATCTCTGTCCTGATCTCGATATACCATCTCGGTGGCCGTTAAGCTAGTAAGTTTCTTTAATTGGCCAAGAAGCGTGTATGCGGGCGTCCAAGTATGCTCCGCCCAGACGTCTTTCCAGTCAGTATTGTGTACTCCATTCCCCTGCGTCGCGCGATGTGACACGTATTGTCACATATATATGTGTATTATATATACTATAATATATATTATATAATCTAAAATGCAAACATTTTATTTTTTAGAAACATATATTTTAGTTTCATTCATTGATTGTTCTACATTTTTTTACCATAGTTTTAGAATATACCACTTTGAATATTTGTTGTAAATATGTATAGTTAACCTACCTATTTTTTAATTCACGAATATAGGATTAATTTTATGAATTCTATATTACTGTGAAAAGCATTTAATGTCTAATTCTTTTCAAGTAATTGAAAATAAAAACTACTTGATTAGTATTTATATAAAAAATAGACACTTCGGCCAGTTGGAGTTTTTTTTATTTTCTCAACGTTTCGACAAAGTTCTTTTGTCTTTGTCAGAAGTAAGTATAATTAAATAAGTAAATAATTATTTTTTCTACTTTCCTATTATCACGATGGGCTTAGCCCATTGAATGTCACGAAATTGAAGATGTAAATAGGGTAACGTGCTATCTAATGGTAAGTTATACGTTATAATTATAAATAACGGAAAAATATATAGATAATTTTCAAAACATGTTTTTATTATTCAATTATAATTGTTGGAATATCTGTGCAATATATAATATATGCAGCATAATGTTGCGTGAGAAGGATATTCATGTATCCAAATAGCCACATTTTTTTCTTGATTAATCAAGAATGGGTATTTGGCCAATTCTGGAATATTTAAAAATCAACGAGAATAGTTGATATTTATTCCGATAGATGGCGCAAGCCATCAGCAACTTTCAGTTGCACGATAAGGAGATGCCTTTTTTCATTCCTTTAATTATGTATCATAACGAGGCAAAAACATGATGCATTGTTCTGATTCATTATTCAAATAATAATAGCCTCTTTAGCTAAGCTATTTTTATTTTAGGAGTACCTACTCTTATTTCATTAAATATTGATGAAAAAAAAACACACACAATATAATATTCCTAATTGATATATATGAACACATTATAATTATAAATATCAATTTTTTTGTTTCACATACAAGTATGAAAAGAATTTTCTAAGCTCTATAAATACATATAAATTGCGTTTGGTACTTATTTATTTAATATATTATCTATATATCATGAACATCTATCTATTTTTCACAAATATGCTGTTTATCCTTCTCTAAATACTTCCAGTGAACGATTTCTCGATAAGGTTATGACAGCTTCATGAGTAATCATAATTTATAGGTCAGCGCTATTTTTTTTTTAAGTCATTCTGGCTAAGCAGTACGGCAAAAATATATACCCCTAATTCTCTACAAGAACAATATCCTAATTCAATTTGATTTGCTTTATAAGTGAATATATAAATAGGTTTGAGATTTGAAAAACAATAATGACCAAAAATTTACAATATATGCCATATTCGAAGATGTGTTGCATTGGTAACGCCCAGCAATTCAAAACACATTGTAGATATTTGAGCTAAATATTGTTCATGACAAGTTATATGATTATAGAGTTAATATATAGCCTACCTAATTAGGTATACGACAAAAATATTTCTTAATTACTTCATTAACTTTGAGAATATATTATATTTTTGTTTCCTAATAAATTATAATAGATATTACATGAAATATTCTATGAAAACCCGAGCTATATACATGATATTATGTATATATGATTCATTAGCGTGCCATATTTTATAAGAAATTTGAATTTTTTTTAAAGCGTATGTTTTTTTAATAGAATAATTTTATATGTCCTTACTGCATTACTGCAAGTTTCTTCCACTTTTTTATCATTGCATTAATGGTACTAGTAAATTGTTTTATTAAAAAAATGGTGCGCGTCAAAATAGTTTAAATGTCTTATGATATTCTGTGTAGTTTAGGTAAGATCATATCCATTCAGCATTGAACTTACCAATGTGAATGTCCTTGAGGCTGGTCATGTTCATCAGATGAAACTTTCATTGAATTCCTTAATATAAGGAGAGATGTTAAAAAAACATTTTCAAAATAGTATTCTCAATAGTATTTAATAATATTCATAAAAATCAAAATTTATTATAGAAATAGAGTCTATCAATCTATATTATTGTGGCGTGAAAATATAAAAATTCAAATTTATTTAAACTTGTAAATGTATTACTCTTTTAAAGCCTTATATCTCGATCCTTCTATCTATCAAATTTGATAAAGATATATTCATTGTGTACGTTTATCTTTCGACTTTAAACAATATTCTTTGCAAATTCTATCATATTATAGGTTCTACAATATTGCCACATAGAAAATTAGGGAAGATAAAAACTTCAGGAGAAGACAACAATTTATTTCAGGCAAGGACAAACTATGAATGGTAAACAAAAGATAAGCCACGAGGGAAATTTATAGAGTAGCAAAATATAAACATAAAAATGACCACTCTGTTAATAAAAAATAATAAAAATTATTAAATACTATGTTACATAAATAAAATTAATAAATACTATGTTACATAAATAAAATTAATAAATACTATTTCACAATATTTAATGAAGTGATGAAAACATATTTTGACATACCATAACTTTTTAAAATGAAATATACTTCGGCCAGTTAATGTTTTTATCATCTCGACGTTTCGACAAAAATATTTTGTCTTTGTCGGGAGCGAACAAAAATTAAAACATTTGGCGAAGCGTTAAAAATTATTCTAAGGTTGCAAGGGCGTTTTCACGCGATATTTCAAATTTTGTACAACATCTCAAGCACGAGTTAAAAATAAATATTTGAGAAACAATAGACTATGATCTTTGAAATAACTTCTAAATTTATTATTTTAAAATTAGATAATAAATTCAAATATTCCTCAACATATTGTTCTTCAAATATCTAAATATTCAAAAATACAAAAATGATTAAAATCTGAATATATTCAATGAGAGATATGAGAATCATGTATGTGTTAAATTTAAATATTAAAAGCAATCGATTATTCAACAATGTGTGGCATTGATTGTTCTCCGAATTCTAAAGAAACAGTTTATTCCAGCAAATGGGGCGTTGGAATAAGTCCTCTCGGGTGTCGGAGCTCAGAGATCGATACGAGCTCCGAATTAAAAAAGGAGCATCTCCCTTTTCCAAACCATTTCTATACCCCATCCTCGTGTTACAAACCACTTAGTAGAGATGTAGAGATAGTTATGCTCTAAACACTGAATTTAATTAATAATTCCTGTCAATATACGTCATATAAACAGGGATTATACAATATTTATATAAACAAATAGTTCCCCAGTAGATTTACCATAATATCATTTTGAAAGCCCAAGTATTTTTTCTTTAAGAATCTTTGTTTATATACATCAATTGACAAAACATAAGAAATTTAAACCTTTTAACATTATATATTTTTATTATATATATATACATATGTCATAATATTACCCTTCCAGGAATAATAAAGTAAACCTACAGTCAACCAGAGAGAGATGGGCAGCAAAAGGGTGTCACTTTAGACATCAGGACATTCCAAGGGGCTCCTGGGGGCCGTCACTTAACACCTCGGGACCTTGGAGACAGTTGGAGCATTATATTCGACACAAACGGCCTCCCGGCGGACGGCCGGGCCCGCCATCTCCATCTCTCTCTCTCTGGTTGCCTTCCAAATTCATCTTCCAATTTGTGGTATTTCTCTTTCCCCACCACATTATTATCACTAAATTATCACAGAAGAGTCGACAGGATAAGACCTAGCCGGGAAGCAAATCCCTCATATACCGGAGTATGAAGAAAACAAGACGCAAGACCACGATGTTCGGCCAAACCCAACTCAACTGTAGCCACTTTACTTCGAGCTCTCACCCCCTGCCTCGCCAACCTTTGAACCTTTACCCTGAAGAAGTGATCACCTAAGACTGAGATGAAGCTGCCGCCCACTTCTCCCAGCACTAGATCTGCCCAAGAACGATCGCCGCGCCAGAGCAGGACACCTTCCACCACCATGGCCTCCGCCATACCCCTACCGCTACTGTGGCCCACAGCACTGGCACGTACAGTATCTACTGACAGAACCCTCCTTCAATGAACTCAATGAATCTACTTTCTCTCTGAACCAACATAACCTGTAAGTGAAATTGTTTTACCTCTAACATTCATTCTTTAAAGAAGTCATTCCTTGTAAACCCTGATGCCAATATTTTCTATAATTAGTTTAGTTCAATTTATTCTCGCCACGCCTATTAACAATTATTGTATTCTCAATACTATTTATCTAGATATTTGTAACCCATTAAATTTGTACCTTACCAATCGAATTAATAATAGGCATTTTAATGAATTATTTTTTTTTTAAAGTCATCCCTTAAAAATGAACTTCTACCTATTCATACTTTACGATTTTTAAGATTAACAATATATTTTCATAACTAAGTTACGTATAAAAATAGTGTTCCTCTACATAACCATTTGTTCCACTTTGTATATGACTTCTTCTAATTGTAAGCACGCCTCACGAAAAATAATTTCTTTCCCTAACCGACCTAAAATTCACTCTGTAATTCAGGCGTCGAAGAATTCCAACCACCACGTGGTGACTCTTATCTATCTTCCCCTTAATGCCCCATTCATTCTTACGACTTTGTCAACCTTATACCAGCTCAGGACCTTTTATAGAATTATTGATTAATCAATTATCGATAATTATTGCCAGCAATATGGTCATTTCAAAATTCTAATCTTCGCCCTTCATTTATGATAATATATTTCGTATTTCATCTCTAGAATATCCACCGACCCACACCATCTAGCCAATGGTGTGTTCGTCACAGGATGCAGATTGACTAACTGCTAGATATTTATCAACTCCTTTTTGTTCGTACTTGAACAATCTGCATCGAGCGGCACAGTTCGCTCCATCTTCTCGCGCCACACGTTCGCCACACGGACCCTGTCTTCACATCTATGTTTGTCCCTTGTCCAAACCAGCACGATATAACCTACTTCCGATATTTCCCACGGAGGTACGTTAAAAATCGTCGCTGATTTTGTCCGGTCCGTCATCATTTCGCGCAGACATGGGTTTTACGTTCAACCCACCGCGAAATCATCGCCTCGCACAAGCTCCCACGACGGTTCAAACACCTCGTGTCCGAGCAGCTTGTCACCTGTAAAGGACAACGCCGTCCTCGTCCCAATTTTTGGCACTGTGCGCGCATACTTTCCTCTAATTAGTTAAAACTACTAAAGTCTCATAGTATCGAAATAATTAAGGTGGAAAGTCCAAAGCAAGTTTCCCCTCGCTCTGTCCGCCTATATTCTACCTTTGTATCTCGAACTATTTTATCTTCTCCAATTAACAATAAGTCCATGCGACTTCCTCGCCTACACACGGGACTTTTCCCCTCGGACTCGCTACACGAGTAACTGCATATATAAGGTAGAATAGCCCAAAGCAAGTTTCCCCTCGCTCTGTTCGCCAATATTCTAACATTGTATGTAATTCTATATTTACCTCAGTCCTGAGCTCACACAATTTCCAACCTCAATCTCATTTCTTGTACTCTACACCTATAGCATAGAAAGCCCATGCCAAGTTTCCTCTTGCCATGTCCGCCTGAAAAATATCTTAAAGTGTAGAGTTCTTCAGTCTTAATGATCTTCAGAATTTCATCATGTGTTTGTGACTCTTCTTCTCCTTGTTCACACTCCTCCATAGCATTTCCCTTATAATACTTTAGATGTTATTGTATATAGCCTTTTATAACTTTGATATTATAAAAAAATTCCTATAAATATAAAACTCTCCGGTGTTGTAAAACTGCTTGTAAATAATATTTACTTGTGTACTATACAATATTTTATTTACATAAAACTATGTCACCATTACCTTAATTAATTTCAACTGTAAAATTATTTTCTCTATTCCTCGCTTCTCCAGCTTTAAGTATACTCAAACCATGTTCAGCCTTCTTCAACGGGGGCCATATGTCATAATATTACCCTTCCAGGAATAATAAAGTAAACCTACAGTCAACCAGAGAGAGATGGGCAGCAAAAGGGTGTCACTTTAGACATCAGGACATTCCAAGGGGCTCCTGGGGGCCGTCACCTAACACCTCGGGACCTTGGAGACAGTTGGAGCATTGAATTCGACACAAACGGCCTCCCGGCGGACGGCCGGGCCCGCCATCTCCATCTCTCTCTCTCTGGTTGTCTTCCAAATTCATCTTCCAATTTGTGGCGTGATTATTTCTCTTTCCCCACCACATTATTATCACTATATTATCACACATATATATATATGAAAAACAATAGAAAAAAAAAGATAAGTGGGTCAGGTGTTGATATTAAAAATAAAGAAGGCATCTCCTGACCACGAGCACATGTGCTTTTTAGATGGCAGAGCGCCATCATGTGTGGCAAAAATAAACTAAACGATTATTTCGCTTGCTCCGTGATATTTGGCCAACCCAATTTCTTGATAAATCAAGAAAAGCCATCCACGAACGCGTTTCGCGCTGTTGGCGCTCTGCCATCTAAAAAGCACATGTGCTCGTGGTCAGAAGATGCCTTCTTTATTTTTAATATTTATATATATATATATTAAAGTATTCTATAAGTTTTCACGTCAAGGAGACACCGTGTTTAGCCATGATTTTAGGCTATGGTCTCTAACGAAAGACTACTATATAAAATTGAATTGGAGTCTTTGATTTTAATTCAACCACGATAAATTTCGGTGTCGTTTAGTTTTAATAACCTATTTGGGAATCAAGGTTGGAAAATAACAGTTTTAGGTGCAGAAAATTTAGGTAGATCAATGGCAAGTATTTCATCGAAAGGGAAGAGTTTTTAGACGAACTCAGAAATATATACATGTGTATAAATAGACAAAGGTAGCATCTCCCGTCAAAATAGACGTCAAAATTAGGCTCCATCTATTGACCGTCGCCGCAACTAGCGGCCTCGGGTCGGTGACAAAGCCACAACACCAGCTTTGGCAAACTGAAAAGCGTCCACTTAGAGACCATGGTTTCGGTCTAATGGCCCTCGTCAGTCTAGGGCGGACTTTATTCCTTGAGATCCACACGGGATCTAATGGAATATTGACAATCTGCCAAAGAGGTGTTTAGCTGGCAAAGTGGCTGGGCCAAATCTATGGCTAAAATATAGATGGAAGTTTTGCTGGGAGGATATCCATCAATATCCTCCCGGCAAAATTTCCATCGATACATGTGTATATAATATTTATATAAAAAAGTAGAGTGAGTTTCTGCTTGATATTTTGGATCATGTTGAGGATTATTGTAATGGTGATGCAGTCGTGGCTAAATTTCTTGATAGAATAATAATAAAATGGTCTTGATCAGATATTGCTTTATTGAGCTGAAAAATGAATTCATATTAAGAACATAATTTTGTACAAGTACAGCCTGGCTTAAGGCGTAAGAATAAAAAATATGAAAAACAAAAGAATATTTACATAATTACATATGGTTTGAGCCGACCAGCGGGGAAGAACAACAACAATGATTATTTATAAAGAAGGTGTGACCTCTGGCGGTCGATTAAAACAGAGTATTTATATCAATGAAACTATAACTTTAAATAAAACAACATTTTAACATATAACATTTTTAAATAAAATATTTCAATATAACATGTATATAACATGAAGTTGCGGGATGATTATATTCATATACCTAGAGAGGCATCCAACCCTTTAATTATGAATCAAAACTGATAAGGGCCATAAGCCGAAACAATGATGTTGTTGTGGTTCATTTTTCATCATTATTAGCAAAGTTTATTTTATTAGGTATTGAACTTAATGCATCGTTCTAATGTATAAATGAAGGGAGAGATTGCCTTTTCAGGTACAAATATGTATATTCAGTATCAATCCATAAATATATTCATTTAAAATATGCTTAATATATTACAATAATTATATAAATATATGATTCTGGATCAAACATTATAAATTAAATAGCACTTCTCATGCACATCGCGTGTATAAGCTTACAAAAAATTTGACTCCCAGAAGAAAATGTACGAAAAGACACGTCGAAATATTGAATATTTGAAATAAATACGAATGGTAAAGATTAATAATAGATAAGCGTTTCATTTAATGTATTCAAAATGTTTGCCTGTTTTTCACGAAATATTGCTCTGAATAATGAAGTAGAAGAACAGATATGCCTATGTAAAATATATGGAATAATATTCCATTTTCTATCTAAGATGACATGAAGAAGACTCTATGGTAAGGAATATATTCAGACAGGTTTATTATATGCCGAAAGACAAAAGGTACAATTCCTGCCAAAAGATGTCATTCATCAACCTCAAAGATGATGGAATAGAGTTCCCCATTATAAAATATTTATGACGCTCAATTTGGGCATAAATTTCTTTTTAATATTTAATAAGTGGGCAAAAACAACGTAAATTAAGCCACCTGGAGCCCCTCATAGAATTTTCATTCAGGTTTTGATTGGCATTTATTATTTATATGGAATATTTTTCATATAATTTGATTAAATCCCCGATAAAAAATTTGGTAATAGAATCTAGGACAAAACTTTTTTTGCATATAAAAATATTTGTTTTTTTATATCGTTAACTATAAAAAAGAATAACTTAAAAAAATAAAATCAATTTTTTTTAGAATTTATTATAATTTGAATTTTTTTAAATTACAAAATTTTCTGTTTAAATTATAAAATATAAATTTTATCATAGATAGGTAAATAATTTTTTATTAAAAAACGAGATTAAAAATATTAATCTTTCAAAATACCTTTTGTTGTATATCTATATATATATAAATCAATGTTTGTATGTTTGTTTGTTTGTATGTCCGGTATACAAATTCGCAGTAGTTCACTAATTCAAACCAAAATTTCCAAACAATGGTAAAAAAAATACGAGGAAGACGATAGGCTATTTTTAAAAATATATAAATCAATTATAAAACTATATACTGTATATTCAAATTATTCTACTTAGCTCACGAACAGCGCCCTCTATCAAAGATTAGATTAAATCATGCTGATGCAAACAAATAGATAATGCTAATAGCAAACAATTATTTAAAAAAATCTTATCAAAATATATATCACTCGGGTAGTTATGCACACGGGTCAATACCGGGGCGTAGCCCGGGTCACCCGTCTAGTAAATATATATTAAGTTCATTACCATATTCCCAACAATTTGAAAATGATAAAACAACCATCTCCTTTATATTTCTTTTCAAAGGTTTTAAGCACTTCTTTTATTATGTGAGCAATAGTTAACTAGAATTTAGTATAAAAAGAAAGAATAAATATGATTAAGGTGAAGGGTTTCTTTTAATTTTGATTTCGGAAGCTTTCGATCAAAATTTCTGCCCTTCGTTAAGTTGCCTATTAAGAATAATTACGATATGCCTTCTAATGTGACATGATTGAGATTGGATTTTAATTCCTTTCAACAAAGATTAGGCCAAAAATAATAATAAAAGAGGAGAGGTGGATGGGATTTTATAAAAATATCATCGGAAACATACACATTTAAAAGTAATTATCGATAAAAAATGAGTTTAAACTATAAAATGGTGTTAATATAGTTTTCTCAAAACGACATAATCAACCTCTGACTTTGTCAATAAATATTTGCATTTCACCTAACACTAACACATTATGAATTTTCGGCAACCAAGGAGAGAGTTTGGTAAAATTCCAAACGAATTGAATATTCAGAATAAATTCACATATGTGAATATTCAGTTTTTGATGAGTATGTGTATGAGTGAAAACTCGGAAACGGCGCAGAATAATTGAATGTTGGTTAATATAGAGGCTCTTATTGGTGGATCTATTTAAGTGAATAGAAATTGTTGTTGATGTTGTCGTGTCCAATGGAGGGCCTTAGATGTCCTCATGCACCTATATCACAGCAGTCGCAATGTCCACTCTCTTGGATTTGTAAAGCTGCTGTTCTGGGTCCATGTTAATTTTCTGCAAGGCTGTGGTCATTGCTGAGCATGTGAATATGTGGGTACATGTGGTACATATTCAACAAGCTCAATAGAAAACATTTTTTTTTGGTTGACAGATAGGCGCACTCATCGGTCTGAATACCTCATGGTAGTCAAATTGCCATGTGGAACACAACATCAATCGTTCTAACTTCATCCTCCGATTGAGCTGGAAGCAGTGAAGACAATATCGCTCTCCGTTATTACGAACGGTCTCAACACCTTACATTTGAAAACTCAATACAAAGCATTTTTTATTATATCTAAAAATTAGCCGTGGTATACCCAAATGCACTAAAATATTTAAAGAAAACAATTCAGAAATATAAATACAGCGCGAAATACTATCTGAAGCAAAATAGAAGTTCCCATGAATCACTGAAAACATTGGATGAAAATTTCGATCTTTGAGGTACTCCATGATAAATTGGCCTTGATCAGAAAAACCCATTAATATTTTATCAAAATTACCACTCGGAGAAATTTGTATTCATTTTATTATTCGCTCAGTAGGAGTGTCAATCCATTCAATTGCAATCTATCTTTGAAATTTGTCATAAATATTTTGGAAATGTGTTTCTTTTTCCCTATCAAAAATTATCTCTACAGACCTTACTATAATGATAAAGGTTAATGAATGGAAGGGCTTTGCTCTCACATTTAATAAATTTGATCAGTAAAACTTTAAATATAATAATATTGATCAATATTTAATATTTAAAATTTACTATTTATTAGAAATTTGAAGAATAAAAATATCAATAATAATCAATAGTCTTAAAGAATGAAAACAAGTTTTTTTTTAAGTTTTTTTTCTCGAACTAAAATAAAACTTGTGTTTCACTGAATTAGATACTCTACACTATCAAATGTTTAATTAGAGTTTTGTTTTTAAATATTTATTCTGAAAATATACAGGCTTGTCAAATTACTTTTAAATTTTCGTTTTTTTTCCCTAAATGTGCCCCGCCAGGAAACTTTCAAAGTTCCAGTCTATCGAAAGAATGTCAACCTATGCGATCTTGTTATTAAAAGTAGGGTTTAAACATTATTAAAATCTCAAACCTTTTTTTTGAAATACATTTTTAAAATTAAATTCTTAATTAAGACTTTTATGTATAGATATGTGTACTATATTAGAGAGCCTTAACCTATTCTACTTGGAATTTGGAAAATATTATTTGATTTGTAATCAATATTTTAATTCATGATAGAATTGTAAAAAAGTATTAAATTACAAATATATTTTCACAATAAGTATATTTTTTATTTAAAAAACGCTAGCTTTCAAGCGTTAATCAACGGGCTTACTATAATATCGACTTTATCCTAATTGTAATTTTAAAAGGGAGATCAATTCCTCTTGATCTCCCTTTTACACTTCAAACGTGGCTATATCTCATCTACCAATTGTAATTTTAATCAATATTTTAAATGAATCTGATATGTTTTACATTTGAATATTATTCTTGTAATGTTACTTCGATTAAATATGCTTTACCAAATTAAGAAACAAATTTTAATTATATATCTTTCTAATTCTATATATACACTTTTTAAATATATTTATTAAAACAACAACAATTGCAGTGCTGATAAATCCAAACATTCAAAATAAATTAATTAAACAGGGTATATTATAATATTATTATAAGGTATATTACAATTCTAAATTAAATTTTGAATATAAATATCAATCTTTAATTTAAAACTATATATATAATATGATTGTTAAATTTAAGAGATCATTATATTTGAAAATAATTATTGAAACTATAATAGTAAAATTATTTTTTGAAGCTCATTAGAATTTGATATCGAAACAAGGGTCTATTTTCTTCGTTTTATTTTTTAAAGTCAAAACCTTTGAGAAGAGAACAATTTTATGTAATCAAATATTACACATTATTCTAAATAAACACAATTATTACAAATAAACAATAAATATTTGTGTTCTATACAAGAAATTAGACTATTAAAGCGAAAATATTCTTAATAAAAGTCCTTTTTCGTATCCTATCAAATACCATATAATATCAAATATATGTGAAAATAATTATATATATATATAAATGGTCAGGTGTTGGTATTAAATATTGAAATTTTTATATAGAAAAAAATGTTATCACAAAATATTTCTTAGTCCCTTCTATTTCGTTACATGTGCATCGCATTTTATACAAATTTACATATTTGAAAATAACAAAATGTATAAATGACATTAAGAAACAGAATGGCTTTCCAATAAAATGATCCTATGTTAAAAATTAACGCTAGGCGTCGCCAATTTCCGACGATTGAATTACAGACGAAAATTTAAGAGCGCCATTTGTGTCCAGCGACTCGGTATTTATGGATCTCTGAAGTTAAGCCTAATATTTAAGCCTAGTTTTGTTTTCTATGGAGAAATTTATAAATATTGGACCTTAATATAGCTCATCTTATTAATAAGGTTTGGGAACACTCGGTAAATATAAATTAAAAATGGAAATTTATTGGAAGCAACTTGAAATTAAGTTTGATTTATATCGGAAATAAATTCTAACAAATGCGTTACTCGCTATTTCTAACATTGAAATAAAGTGTGGAAATATAATGCAAATTAATTTTATTTAATATCACACTGATGTTTTTAAATATTTTTATTGAAGTAATGATGAATAAAAAGGATGAATATTTTTATGTTTTGGGCTAGCAGCTTAGAGAAAATTTTACAATTACATTTTTAAATTCATATAGGAATAGTGGCTATATATGAAATTAAAATGCGATAAATCATTTTGATTTTATATATTCATTTTTAAAATTAAAAAATTAGAATTGAGAATAAGGTAACTATTTTACAATGGTCTCATTAAATGATCAGTCTTATATTATCAAATTTTGTTTTGTTGTTGAAAAAGATAGAGAATTGAAGGTGCAGTCGTTAAAATAGGAAAGATAATTATTTACCCATCAAGTAGCTTTAATTTTGAATTACTTGAAGCAAATCACAAATAAAATTATTTTTCGCAGTAATATAGAATTTATAAAAATGAATTCTATATTCTTGAATTAAAAAAAATAGGTAGGTCAACTATACATATTTACAACAATATGCAAAGTGTTATGTTCTAAATCTATGGTCAAAAATAAAAGAATAGTCAATGATGAAAGTAAAATACATGTTTTTAAAAATAAATTATTTGCATTTTAGATTAAATAATATATATATATATTTATATATATAAATAAAATTGAATCAAATTATCATTCATTTTACCAATATTTCAGTTGGCTGAACGCCAACCTTTTTCAAGGTGTTACAACATATTAATGTGTGAGTCTACATTGAAACATGTTAACCTTTAAAAAGGTTGGCGTTCAGCCAACTAAAATATTGGTAAAACTAATTATATTTTGATCCAATAGCCTTTTTAATTATAGATTTATTTATGGATTGCTCTAATTTTAATATATATAAAGGTGAATGTGATTGATATATTATATTAATAATTAAAATTCGTACGTGATTGATATCGTAAAAAATTATAATTAACGATAAATTCCTTTGAAAGGTTATTAAATCATAAATCTTTTTCTACCTCAAAAATATGGCGATAAAAACATCAAGCTAGTCATAAATAATAATTGAACTAGTTTAAATGGTTATATATTCATAGGGACTGCGATAAGCAGATAATGGTTTCTGAATAATAAGGTATTAAAGGATGATTTGGAAACTTTAAATTTCAAATGTCAAGACATCCATTATGAGTCGTCTAAATAATCTTATATCAAATCTTTCATTAGCACCGAATTTAGACATTTAAAAATATCCACTTTTTGTTGTATACATTCTTTATTTATATATATTAACGCATGAATATTAATGTATTGATTCTATCTTTTAAACCTTTGTGAATTGTTTGATCTGTCCATTTATATTAACGTGTTTCTTTTAAATTACAGTTGATCCTTTATTGAAAGATTACCGAAAAAACATGGATCACACTTGACTTACCTTTGAGGTGTTAGCTAAATGAAGATATAATAAATGATGTCTAGTCACTTTCATTACTTTCTTTTACCTATATTTCAAATCTGTTCATAAATCTCTCAATGAATTTTGATATATTTACACCTAGAAGTTAAAAAATTTGTATATTTGTTTAAACCTGTTCAAAATTCAAGTTTAATATTAGACTTCTGTGTGTTTGGGGTTATGTCTTTTCAATACTCTAATTTTAATTTATATATTCATTTTCAAAATATTGTGATCACGATTCTAATGTACTTCTAGGCAACACTGAGGTCTAGATATTTGTAGGTTCGGTTATTACAGATAACAATGAAAATGAACAAAATTGCAAACTTCTAGGTGATCTCTTTCGGTAATAGACTTTATTTTATATATTAATTCTTATATTTTGTGATCAAATTTTGATATACTTTCTGACCACACACGCGTAGAAGTCTAGTATTTTATAGAATAATTCAATCCTACTAACATTGAAAACTTATAAAATTTCAGAATTCTAGGTTGCCTTGGTGTTCGGGAATACTTAGACGAGAGAATTTGTATAATTTCATTTAAACGATAAAAATAGAAGCAACCATTTCTCTAGCGTAATAAGCAGCTAGAATATATCCTAAATATATGGTCGGGGTGGTCAGAACGCTCGACTAATTCCTATATTTCCTTTCAATATTTGTGATAGCTATAATTATTATTATAGCTAATTAATAATTATTAACGACCACATAGAAGTCCTAAATTTTGTAAACTTTCTTATTTCTGCTAGGAATGCAAGAACACACTAAATATCAAACGTTTTGTTTCAAGTGTTGTTATCAAATTTTAATATATTCATAGACGACATAGAGGAATAAAGTTTTAAGCAATAAAATATTAAGGCCAAAATGCCAGTGTTCAAAATATCAAACTTCTAGGTGGCCGCGATGGCGTGGAAGAGAACATAAATAATTATTTGTATATATTTATATTAAAAGGAGAAAATAGGTCACACCTTGTGTGACGCAATGAATGGCTTTGCCTTTATATTTGTTAATATAAAAAGGCGTTATTGTTAATTTTCAAAATATTCACACCTTCATTTTACAAAATTTATTTTGTCTATAATATAAATATATATCAAATTTTTTTCTCTCGATTGAATATAAGCAAAATATATATTTTTTATAATTTAATTTTGTTGACGTTATATGGCGCTGAGTTTGTTGTTGACACACATTAATATGTTATAATACCTTGATAAAGGTTGGCATTGAGCCAACTGAATTATTTGTAAAATAAATAATATTTTGATTCAATATATGCCTTTTTAATTAAATATTTTTTTATGAATTGCTCTATTTAAAATATATATATGTCATAATATGTGCTCTTCCAGGAATAATAAAGTAAATCTACAGTCGACCAGAGAGAGAGAGAACGCAGCTAAAGTACGGTCATTTGGGACACCAACAGTCACATTCCAAGGGGGCGACCGCAGGGCCTTTTCTTGGAACCTCAGGTCTATTTTTGGATAGTCTGGGGGACACAAACGGTCGTTCCGCAGTGGCAGCCGTTAGCGCTCCCTCTCTCTCTCGGTTTGCTGGGTCCCATCTTCCAAACTTGTGGTTTCCTTATTTCTCTCTCCCCACATTATTATCATATTGCCACATTGAAAGTCGACAGGATCATATCACACACATATATGTAGTATATTTTTGAGTGAGTCAGCTCACAGCCTTCTGATATTTTTTGTAATCCCATCCCTATATAAAATATGTATCAACCTTGTAAGATGGATATCAAATAAAGCAAAGAGGGAGGTAGACCCGGTGGCCGGCCAAGGTCAGACAATTGCAACCAAAACCAATCTATCGAAACCAAAACCTAAGATGAAAGGCTAGACACCGAGGCGCGCCGTTGCGCCTGAGCAAACAAACAGCTTGACCAGCAGCCAATGAGATTCAAGGCCAGGTAGGCGGCTGAGAGTTGCTATATATAGGGGTCGTTGGAAAGTTTCGTCAGTCAGATAGTTGGACAGTTAGATAGATAGTTGTAGTTGTTTCCAGAGCGACCCCGTTACAGTCGGTCGGATCCCTCACCCCTATCCGCGATGTAGGGCATCCGTGGCGTCCGGGTCCGCTGTCTTCGTCCGTGGTCTACCTCTTTCCTCTTGGAATTACCATCTAGACCTGCCTCTGTCTCCTTGTTGTCCCAGTGTGGGAATCCCATCACGCACACACTACCACGACTGCACCCAGCACATTCCACATCGGGTTTACTACAGAACCCGATAAAGTCGACAGGATGACTGAGGACAACGACATGCAGAGGATGACGAGGCCGGAAACGAGTACTTCGCGGATGCCCTCACCAACATGCAACACCACTGCGAAGACCGAGTAAGCCGCCTAAAAGACGCCATGCGAGGACTTGCTGCGCCTCGCACCGAGGAGGTCACCATCGCCCCCATCCACATCTCCTGCGCCGCGAGCATCTTCCTCCATCAGCTCGAACAGGCAGACAAGACTCATCGAGAAATCCTGGCATTGCCCCGCCAACCAACATCGACGATGTCCCATGGCAACCATCGCAAAAAGTGACCACCAAGCCTCATCGCAGCCCACTCCACAAGCCCCATTCAAGACATCCATCTGGTAGGAGAATTTTCTCTACAGAACTATTTAATGTAACACTATCTCCGTTTGCTCTGAATTAATTATTCGATACCATTTTAATAGCAATAACATTATTTTTATAAATCCATCAAGTTCATTATTTTACCATTTTTATAGCATTTCAATTCAAATTTTAAACCTTGTACACCCTCATTTACCAATTTTTACTTTATTTTACGCAACTTTTAAATTTCAATTCATTAATTTCAATTTTACATATAAAATCATATTGTATTTTAATTACTCGAATCATATTTTCTAAACTTATTTGTGTTTTTTTTTAATACCTTATTTATGGCCATAGTATTAATAATTAAATTTATTACGCTCTTTATTTTACTTTACCTATTGCTATTCTGTTACACAGACTTTGACTTTAATCATCATAGATGCTGACGTCACTACTATGACGTAACTTCCAACTTCTACCTTCAAACTTGCTGTTATTGTTTACCGCTAACTTGTCTTAACAATATATGTAATGGAACAAGTCGTTCCTTAAATAAATATATATTTGTTTTTTATCTAAAGGGATGTCCTCGTAACTACAACATACGTGAGTACAAAAACAACCAGAAATCCTCAAAAAGAATAACCGCATTTTGCTAGGCCTATATCAATTTGGTAGCAGTGCGTTGTTTGGGCGCGCGAATTGGACTAACCGCCAATTGATCCATTTAAATCAAAAGGAAATTAAATAATTGGACTAACCGCCAATTTAGAAATAAAAAGTTGAATAAAAATGGATACATATAACTTAGCAAAAATCGAACAGTTAACAGAAAACAACTATACCACGTGGTCCATGAAAATGGAAGCAATTCTAGATTCAAAAGATCTCTTCGAGGACGTAATTGTTAATGACGAGCCAGACTTTACAAAAAATAAACTAGAATATGATATTTGGAAGAAAAAGAATCGGGAAGCATACAGCCTAATAATATTGTCACTTTCGGATGACTTAACAATCATCTTTCGAGGCGATAAAAGAGCCAAAAGAATTTGGTACGACATAAAGAAAAGGTTTGAAGGATCTCTAGAAAATAAAAGGATAGACCTAATGTTGGATCTAGCCAGACTTAAATTGAGCCCAAATGAAAATGTTAGCATGTATATTGTACGAGCACAGAAACTGGCACAAGAGATCACCCAGCTAGGAAAGACTGTAACAGAAAGAGAGCTTGTACGATACATTGTTGAAGGGCTCACACCTAACTTTGACACGATCTCAGCAGCACTGTCAATAAACAGAGAAATCTCCTTACCAGACTTGAGACAAACTCTACTGGATTTCGAGAAGAAAAGACAGGACAGAAGCAAAAATCCTGAAAATGCTTTCAGATCATCAGGCAACCAATTCAAAGAAAAATCATGCTTCATTTGCAAAAGAAAAGGACATTTCAAGAAAGACTGTTGGTTCAACCCTGACAACAAAGGAAATCAAAAGAATACAACAAACAAAAATAACATGGCCAGTACAAGGAACTACCATAAAGGACCAAAACAAAACAAAGACACAGCCAGATCAGCAATCCAAGAACGAACGGAGGAACCATCCCAACGAAGAGACTCCACTTCAGAATACGCACTACATGTGATCACAAGGGATGAACGCCCGACAACTCAGGACGTGTGGATAATTGATTCTGCGTGCACAAGCCACATGACTTCCCATGGTGATTGGATCGAGCACAAGACGGAGGAGAGAAGAAGCATACAAGTGGCAGAAGAAGGGAGGCACATCGAATCTGCCTCATCAGGATTAATCCAAGCTACTGTACAAGGTAAGGACAAACTTAACAACGCTGTAACCCTGCATAATGTCCTCCATGTACCACACCTGAAAGGAAATCTAATGTCCATTCCAAGCGTAGTAAGAAGAGGGAACTCTGTTCTTTTGAACTCTGAAGGAGCATACATATACTCTTCTGATGACAAGCTAATAGGAACAGGCAACTTTGATGGTAACATGTACACATTGAACCTATCACGTTTATCTGAAGCAACTCATGTCCCAAACGAACATTGCTTGATTTCAAAGGACAATTCTAGGACTGCATGGCACAGAAGGTTAGGACATCCTAGTAACAACAAACTAGACCTGATTTTGAAGAACAATCTTCTAAAAGGCTTGAACTCTATAAATGGTACCCTTGATCAATGTGATGCTTGCTCCTTGGGAAAAATGACCAAAGTACCCTATGTTCACACAGATGGCAATCAGGAAAGCTACCCCTTTGAAGCCATTTATGTCGATCTCTGTGGTCCAATGAGAATAAACTCCTTGGGCGGAAGTAAATATTTCTTGACCATCGTAGATGGATTCTCTAGGAGAATATTTGTAGAATTTCTCAAAGATAAACTCTCAGCAGCAGAAGTTTTGAAGAAGTTTATTGTAAAGAGAGAAAACGAGCTAAACTCAAAACTAAAACGACTTAGAACAGATAACGGAACAGAATTTATCAATAAAAACCTTGAAACCTTCATAGAATCCAAAGGAATTAAACATGAACTAACTACACCGTACACCCCAAGAAGCAATGGGAGAGTTGAAAGAGCTAACAGAACACTATTAGACAAAGGCCGAACACTTCTGGCAGACTCCCAATTACCCCTACACTTCTGGGCAGAAGCTGTGAATACAGCTGCATATCTGTACAATCTAACTCCCACAACTAATGACCCAGACACTACCCCTATGGAAAAATGGAAAGGTAAAAAGCCATCCGTCTCTCACATCATGAGATTTGGTTGTGAAGTCTTCTATAAACTCGAGAATCATCAAAGACACAAACTAGAAGCTAAATCTAAGAGAGGAATATTTGTAGGCTATTCAAGATGCAGAAGAGCTTATCGAGTATTTGATATTACAGCGAGAGTCATTCTTGAAACCGCAGACATTCACTTCAGAGAGAACAATAATGTCATCTCGGAAGAAAAACAAAGTGATAATAATACGGACACTGACACATATTTCTTCATTCAGGAGGATGAACAACTGGACAATCATGTTCTATCAGATGTTGATATTGAAGAGCCAGCACCAGATACCATGATCAACAGACAGACAGAGTCAAGTGAATCAGACAGACCACAAAGAACTCGAACAATACCTAAAAGATTCAATGACTACGTTCTGGCTACTACGAATGAAACCATTCCGAAAGACTATGAAGAAGCCATCGCATGCGAAGACAAGAAACATTGGGAGAACGCAATGCTTGAGGAAATACAGAACATGTACTCGCATCAAGTATGGGAACTGGTACCTAGACCTGTAAACGCTAAAGTTGTCAAAAGTAAATGGGTGTTCAAAATATCTAAAGACCAAGAAAACAAAACTTACAAAGCTAGACTTGTTGCAATGGGATACAACCAAATCCCAGGAAGAGATTACAACGAAAGTTTCAGCCCTGTAATTAAAAATGCCACCCTCAGGACTATTTTGTCAATGGCAGCAACAAAAGATTCAGTCATTAAATTATTTGATGTAAAAGCAGCCTATCTAAATGGAAACATTGAAAATACAATATTCATGGAACAACCTGCTGGATTTATCCAAGACAGAAACAAAGTTTGCAAACTCAACAAAAGTATTTACGGTCTACCTCAATCCGGAAGATCGTGGTATGAGAAATTCAGTCAAGTACTTCATGACTGTGGACTGGAAAAACTTAAATCTGATCCTTGCCTATTTAAATGGAAGAATGAAGACAAATACTTCTATGTAGGGATATATGTTGATGACTTTATCACTGTCTCAGATTCTGAAGATACCTCAAACAGATTCATCAATAAATTGAGACATCACCTGGAAATAAAGGATGTAACATGTAAAGGCATGTTTTTGGGAATCAAGATCATACAAGACAAGGAGGGAATTTCGCTACAGCAAAGCCACTATGTACAACAAATATTGCAGAAATATGAACTGGAAAATTGTAAGGAAGTTCCAACACCAGGTTCCAAAGAAATCAATTTGGATAATCATATTGAAGATGACAATTGTGAACAGCACACTTACCAGGAAGCCCTTGGAATGCTAATGTTTCTAGCTGTTAACACCAGACCCGACATCGCTTACATCACTAGCAAACTTTCACAGTACTCCAGACAACCAAAACAGATGCACTGGACAGCAATCAAAAGAGTTATGAGATACCTACGAGGAACAATTGACCTAGGAGTGAAATTTGAAAGAGGGAAGACTGGAATCCTGAAGTCCTACGCCGATGCCAGCTGGTCGACCACTCATGACGGAAAATCCTACGGCGGATATGTATTGAAGCTCGGCGAAGCAACTATAGACTGGAAAAGTAGTAAACAACCACTCGTCGCCCTCTCCACAATGGAAGCGGAAATGATAGCTGCTTGTGAAAGCTGCTGTCAAATCAAGTGGATAATAAACCTGCTACGAGAGCTGGGAGAATGGAATTTCATGGAAAAACCAACTGCGATCTATACAGACAGTCAGTCATTGATCAACTGGATCTCCAGCCCTAAACAAAGCAGTCGCTGTAGACATATCAACAGAAAGTACCACTTCTTGAGAGACTGTTATGAATCCAGAGACATCTGCCTTCTGTACAAGCCATCTCAGGACCTGGAGGCGGATATCTTCACAAAGGACCTATCCCGAGACCAGATGAAGAAACACCTGGAGAGCCTCAGCATCGTGGGAATAAAGCCAAAGTAAGGAGGGAATTGTTACACAGACTTTGACTTTAATCATCATAGATGCTGACGTCACTACTATGACGTAACTTCCAACTTCTACCTTCAAACTTGCTGTTATTGTTTACCGCTAACTTGTCTTAACAATATATGTAATGGAACAAGTCGTTCCTTAAATAAATATATATTTGTTTTTTATCTAAAGGGATGTCCTCGTAACTACAACATACGTGAGTACAAAAACAACCAGAAATCCTCAAAAAGAATAACCGCATTTTGCTAGGCCTATATCATATTCCAATTGATATTTCTCAATATTTAAAAGTTTTAAAAGCTAGTCCTAGATTTGTATTTTTATAAGTATCAATTTTAAATTATCCCATCTCAAAATGTGCCTCCCCTATTTCCCACAATTACCAAAACAAATATAAATGTAAAATGCGAAAACTAAATATCATACCATAAAATTTCCATACCCCATTGCATTTCATTCCTGCCTGTGTTAAATTGTTAATTACGAAACTCTACCGAATTTTGTACCCATGCCATAACCTTTTCTCTTAGAAAATTTCGTAAATTCATTATTTTATAATTTTTATAAACCTAATCATCGCTACACAAGGCTGTACAAGCTCGATTTTCTCGCACCACCTGAGTATCACCTGTTAAAACACACATTTTTATCTCACACTTTTCTAGATTGTTCACATCAATTTTAATTCCCATCGCCATGACAATATTCCAATCTTCAACACTAGTGTCTGTCAAGCATTCAATTATAGGACTTGGGTATACTTTATTACGAACATGCATTACATTACCGGCTCTCGTTAGGAATAAAAAAGACTAACTTTTCTTTTTGTCGCATCTCATTTCTCCATGTGTAACGCATTGGAGAAAAGATCTGTTAAATTAATATTAATTGTTTTTCCCCAAACGTAACAAGCCGGCGTTTGGGTAGGCTCACCTAAAAATTTTGCAGACCAAACTGCATAAAACGCTCTGCAATCTTTTTAGCGCCTAAGACATGCACTATACAATACATGTACCTAAAGTCCCACCTTCCACTACAATGACATTTTAGGGATCAAGATCGCTCCCCGTCTGGTCTCACACAATATAATCGGGAAGAGCTGGCAAAGACCAACTTCTCAGACCGGACCAAAGCGACATAGGGCCACATTGCCTCTCCGTAGACCAAACTAGAAGGACATCATTAATCCTACACCTACAACTAAGCACTGTGTGTAAAAATGTTCCCTTTTTTCAGGAACGAATATTTTTGTTTTCTTTTGACTTTTCTTTCATTGTAAATAGACTTACAGCTTACCTAGTTTTGTGGTGTTGGACTTTTTTTTTTTTTACTTACCGATGTGGATAAGACATTTCACTATTAATCGATAATATCATTTTGTTTATTAATGTCTTCAACTACCAACCCACCCTTTGTATGTTATTACCTTTGATTTTTTTTTCTTTCTCTTTTTCTCATCATGTTAAGACCTAGCATTTTACAACTTCAACTATTTTTTAGGCACCATTTTAAAAAACCTACACCTAACAAAATTTTTAATATTTCTTAACAGATAAAACATTTATCATATTATCTTTGTTAATAGATTTTCAAAATGTTTTTTTTTGACGCTTCCCTTACAACCTCTTAACTCTATCCCATGAACCTTTCCTCCCAACCTTTTACAGCCATCAAGAGTTTATTGTTCGTCAGTCATTTTCTTTTTTTTTATTGATTAACCTAACTAGAAGACCCTTCCTTGCTGTTCATTTCCCAACAGTGAGCTCAGGAGACCTAGTTAGATTTTTATTTTTTTTTTCTCTCATCGTCCGGCTCATCATTTTTTTTCATCTTTCAACTTTTTTTTTTCATCATACAAGCCGGACACAATCAAATTTGACAGCAATAAAGCTCTTGCACCCACCTCTCCTTTTCCGCATCCTTCAGACCTCCAACCTTCCAAGGGATTCCAGTTCGCCAAACATTTTTATTTTTTTTCATTGATTAATCCGACTGGAACAATCCTTCCTCGTTATACGAATTCCCCATAATGAGTTCAGGATATCCAGCGTGATTTTTTTTTTATTTTTTTTTCTCATCGCCCGACGCATCATATCAATTCGTCATATTTTCAACTTTTCACTTTTTTTTTGTCATCATTCAAACGGGCATAATCATTTTGGACAACAGGAATCCCTCTTACCTCTACCTCTCCCTCTTACCCCATCAATCTTCCCACTTCTTTTCACTATCTGAGCTAATGATGCAGACGGAATATCTTGTGCCTCCTGTTAATGAAAACAATGCCTCACTTAAACAAGTTCGCATTGCATTGCAGAATGCTTGGGATACAACTTTGCAGAAAAATGCTCAGATACCCGCTTTCCCTTTTTCAACCTTAGCGTCACATTATATGTTCAAGCAATAAACAAACTTTTCTCCGCTCATATTTTATGCAATAAGATATTTTTACTTATACGAATCATTTTACCATATTTACCATTTTGTATCATAAACTTTCCCTTAATCTTTTATCATTCATTTTGTGCCTTTTTATAACCTTGATTTATATTTCATTGATACACCACAATTACAACATCTTTCTCTGTTTAACTTGTAACTTTTTAATAATTTTAACTAATTTGTATGCAAATTATTTCTTTTTTTATATAATAGGTTTGTTTAGGTTATCATTCATTACATGTCATTCCCCCAACCAAACCTTCATCACCGGGGACACATTCTGTAGTATATTTTTGAGTGAGTCAGCTCACAGCCTTCTGATATTTTTTGTAATCCCATCCCTATATAAAATATGTATCAACCTTGTAAGATGGATATCAAATAAAGCAAAGAGGGAGGTAGACCCGGTGGCCGGCCAAGGTCAGACAATTGCAACCAAAACCAATCTATCGAAACCAAAACCTAAGATGAAAGGCTAGACACCGAGGCGCGCCGTTGCGCCTGAGCAAACAAACAGCTTGACCAGCAGCCAATGAGATTCAAGGCCAGGTAGGCGGCTGAGAGTTGCTATATATAGGGGTCGTTGGAAAGTTTCGTCAGTCAGATAGTTGGACAGTTAGATAGATAGTTGTAGTTGTTTCCAGAGCGACCCCGTTACAGTCGGTCGGATCCCTCACCCCTATCCGCGATGTAGGGCATCCGTGGCGTCCGGGTCCGCTGTCTTCGTCCGTGGTCTACCTCTTTCCTCTTGGAATTACCATCTAGACCTGCCTCTGTCTCCTTGTTGTCCCAGTGTGGGAATCCCATCACGCACACACTACCACGACTGCACCCAGCACATTCCACATCGGGTTTACTACATATATATATTTATTTATATATATATATTATATAATCTAAAACCTCAAATATTTCTATATTTTAAAAAATATATATTTTATTCATTGATAATTTAACTTTGTTATCATCGTTTTTAGAAAACTTTCAGTTTTTGTTGTATAGTTTTGTTGTAAATATGCGTAGTTAACATATCAATCCTTTTAAATCACTAATATAGGATTAACTTTATAAATTCTATATAATGTGAAAATAACTAATGTGTAATCGTTCCTCAAGTAATTGAAAATAAAAGCTACTTGACAGTAAATAATTATCTTTTTTTTATCACGACTGCACCTCAACCCTTTATCTTATCGATCCTTTGTCTTATCAACCCTTTATCAACAACAACAAATTTATTCATAACATATATATATATATGGCAATATGATAATAATGTGGGGAGAGAGAAATAAGGAATCCACAAGTTTAGAAGAGGAATTCCAGGCAACCAGCGAGAGAGAGGGAGCGCGAGGTAAAGTTACCGCTGAACGACCGTTCGTGTCGCACACCACCCTCCAACTGTCCAAAAATAGTCCTGAGGGTTCCATGAAAAGGCCCCCCTCCGGAATGTGGCCAGTGGCCCAAAATGGCCGTACTTTAGCTACCTTTTATCTACGTCTCTCTCTGATTGACTGTAGGTTTACTTTATTATTCCTGGAAGAGCATACATTATGACACATATATATATATATATATATCAAAAAGGCATATCCTAACCATGTTCACATGAACCTTTGATTTTAATAACAAGCACCTGACCTTTCTTAATATAATATTATACATATATTTTTTCATTTTCTTATTAGCGGAACATCGCGCCTCGTTGTTCTAGTGGAATAAAGGTGAATATAAAATCAGGAGAAATTATAAACAAAACCTTTGGCAGAGCGTCAGAAATGTATTAGAGGTTGGTATGCCCGTTCTCGTGTGATACTTTGGTATAATACCTTCAAATGCTTCGATTTTATTTACCTACCGAGAAAAAACAAGTCATTTTTTTTGTCGAAATGTCCCCATAAAATAATTCTCTGATCGAAGTACTTTAATCTATAAATATTTGGCTGTCAACCAGATAGTTTATATATACAATTTTTATATTTTCAAATGTTTGTATGTTATTGATTAGGAAGGTAATCAATAAACGGAATGGTCACTCGTTAGAGATGAAACAATATGCAAATAGATTCAATAATTCTCAAATATGCATTTTATAAATTCTGGAACTTAAAATGAATTTCATAAAGAATTTACCGTATGTGTATTAAAAATATAAGTTCTAATTTAATTCCTCATCTCTAGAAATTGTAAATGTGTAAGGATTCATGAAAATATTTCTAAAAGTATATAAATATATAAAGAAATGTTATTCTAACATTTTACATATTTCATTTTTTTTTAATTTTAGAGTCTTTTACAAAAAATACTTTTTTTTAAGATTGCGTTCCTAAATTTTAATTAAGTAACTACACAGTATACTATACATATTTAAAATATTTCCAAGGGAATATGCAAATAGAAAAATATTCCATTCCAAAATATAGGCAAACTATTTTCCTATTTATTAAAATTATTTTAATATTTATATATTTTTTGCGATATTAAAAATACCTATGAAATACGTAAATAGAATATATATAGGTTATGAATAATATTTTTGTTGTAAAGATAAAATATTGAAGGCTCAGTCGTGAAAAAAACAATAAAAACAATTTTAATCATATAATTCGCTTTAATTGATATATAATAACATAATTGAGGATGAGAAAATACCTGACTTAAGGGTAGTAGAATGAAGAAAATAAATGACTTATTTACATATCTACAAAATATTTGAGCCGGCCAACGAGAAACAACTACAATGAGTAATTAATGGGAAAGCTACGACATCTGGCGGTCGACCTTAGAGTGTGTGTGTAGCTTTTCTTCTAGAAATTATAATTAATATTATATCAACGTTATAATATAACATAATTTTATAACATATATACTAAAAGAAGGACCTTCCTCTTGAATTGTGCATTAGAACAATGCATTAGGCTTATAAACCTAGTAAATTATTTTACTAGTGATGATAAGAAATGAGCCATAGCATCGGTTATGACAAATTGAGATAAAGAGCCAACATATAAACCATGGTTTGGACTTTAGCCTTCATCTGTATATGAAGGCGGCTCCCGATATCATAACATCCTAAGAGAAAATTTGTAAAATCTGGCAAGTTCACCAAAAAAAGTGTTTTAGCTACTGATGTAGCAGAGGCTGATTTGATACCTCCTTTCGTAGGATGTTATAAAATAGATACCGCCCTTGTTTACTTCGGTTTGAATATGAAATAATTCTATTATTTGGAGTATTTTATTTTTGGTAAAATATATACATTGTATATATTGATATTTTTTATCAAAATAAACTACTTTATATATAAACAAATATGGCTTTCTCTTAGAGCAAAGTGACCTTTTCTGCAAATTAGCTCAAAGCTCAAACCATTGTATACAGGCTAGCGTTTTGTCTGGATATGCCAAAACTCTAACATTGTGGCTCATTCCATTAAATTATTAGTAAATATTTATACCTAGTCATAGCTACACGCCCTCAAATACATGGAATTATGGATTGTAATGAGTGAATAAGAATTAATAAAACCTAAACATGTATTTTTCATCATATATATGTGAAAAATAGCACAAAAGTGAATTTGCACTTGGATCAGGTGGATAAATTAAGAAAAAAGGCATTTTCTTATCATGCAACTAGATGTTGGTATTTAACCAATTCTGGAATAATTGAAAATCAACGATTAGTTGATATAAATTCCGATAGATGGCGCAAGGCATCAACAACCTCTAGTTTCACGATCAGGAAATGCATTTTTTCTTTATATATCTATATATATTAAAAATGGCATATCCTGACCAGGAGCACATGTGCTCCTGGTCAGGATATGCCATTTTAATATTGATTTCAACACCTGATCTTTTTATTTTTTATTTTTTTTTCTTTCGTTATTTCATGTGCTAAGCGTATTTACGCAAGTTTGGCCTTAAATACCCATTTCTTGGTTTATCAGGAAGCCATTGGGACCAGAAAATCTTTTTTGGTCACAGTGGTTCAGCCTACTCCACGCTGACGAGCGCCAAAAGCGCGAAACGCGTTCGTGGATGGCTTTTCTTGATTTATCAAGAAATTGGGTTGGCCAAATAACAGGAAACAGGCTAAATCAATGTTTAGTTGATTTCTGTTCCACCAGATGACGCTCTGCCTTCTGTAAAGCACATGTGCTCCTGGTCAGAATATGCCATTTTTTATATTGATTTCAACACCTGATCTTTTTATCTTTTATTTTTTTCTTTCATTTTTTCGTATCTATATATGTTATGAAAAAAAAATAGATTTCTGTTGATTTTGATTATCTTGAGAATTATGCTATGGTAATGCAGTCGCGGTTGAAATCTTGAAAGTTATACTAAAATAGTCTTGATCAGTAATTGCTATAATTGAAATAAAGGAATATATAAAAAAACATAATTTGAAAAAAGTACTGCCTGGCTTAAGGCGTAAGAATTTTAAAAAATGAAAAATTTATTTACATAATTTACAAATGGTTTGAGCCGGCCATCGGGAAACAACAACAATGAGTTTTTATAGGGAAAACATGACCTCTGGCGGTCGATTTAGCAGAGTATTCGAATCTATGAAATATAAATTGTTTTTAAATAAAATTTATATAAATTTAATATAACATATATATAAATGAACATATACAACCCAAATGGATAGAATAACAAAGCATACCTACAAGTTGTACTAATGTGACTCTGTCCAGGCCGACCTCTACCGTCACTCACCTGGTACCGAGGCCCGGTCCTGCTAGATGACACCTACCGCCAGGACACCGACGCGGCCTACGCCTGGAACGAACTGTCCATCCCATCGCTGTCCAGGGACGACCAGGAGTTCTCCTGCCACGCGGCCAACACCAATCTCACGGTGCCCGTTGCTGCCTCCGTCACCCTCGACCTTCTACGTGAGTAGCCCTGCTTCCTTCTACCTCAACCTAAGACATGAACGAACAACTTAATGAGCGTACACCTACCTGCCCAACAAAAAATCACCTATTCTTTGCAAATCTAAACTGCGATGAAAGAGAGATATCAAAATATTAGGATTCGTCAACTTTATCATTTAAAATTGTAAACTCTTTGGGTAGGTTCATTTTTATTTAAGAAGAAGTGGCTTTCAATATAAAATCGCTCTTCTACGGGATGAATAAAAAACTTCGACATTTTTTAAACTATGATCAGTTGTCTTGCTTTTCCATATTTGTTGTTCACTATAATATTGTGGGCGAAGGAATGAGTCTATTTACACACTCTCTTTCGGGGGACAAGAAATTATAAACTGTAGGGAAAATAGATCTATGAGCTTCAAAGGTATCGATACTGTTTTGGTGAATAATCCTTCTGTTTACTCCATTATAATCATTAGTAATAAACAAGATATTAAAAAATTAATCTTCATTATTTACTCTTTATATTTCTGCAGTGACATTCGGCTTCCAACATATTAAAATGATGTAAGGTATGAAATATATGCTGTGTGAAAATTCATGGAACTTTGGTATTTAGTTCTAAGAGATTTCTATTGGGTTAGTTCAGTCTAATATGAATTGATATATAGGCCTCATCAATGTACATGGCATTGCATTCTTGGCATTTTATTAAGTATGTCGTGTTGGTTTGAAGAGAGGAATATAATTGTTCATTAGATTCAGTGATTTATAGGAATTTTGCCGATATAGAGGTGAAATGTGTTTGGTTCCCTAGTTTTTACAAAGAATAAGAGCAAAATATATTTTCTTTACTTCTATAATGAGGAATAATTCATTTGTTTTTAAGGACACTAGTTGTTCTTTGTTAGGAGAAGCTGAAGCTATTCGCAATGAATGGCGAAAAACGATGGGTAGGAATCCTTTTGTTAGGCGGTATAACTACTGTTATTACATAAACAAAAAGGGTGTCGGTAGAAGGCTGGTTAAACAGTTTGGTTTTCGACCACTACGACCCGGGTTCGATTCCCGCATTGGACACTTTTTTCTGTTTAAAAAAAAAATGCTCCAATGGCCCCCGATTCTTTCAAAAGTCCAACCCCACCAGCGAGTGCAAGTAACTAAACGGGGCTATGGCATATTTGTAAGTGCAAAGTCGAACTGCTTTTCACATGTGTAGACATGTGGTGCGCTTACAGTAAAAGCAGTCGCTAACTACCCACCATGATTATCATGGCCTGTACCACGGGTACAAGGGATAAGCAAAAAAACTATAAAATTGGATTGTAAAACTCAAAATTCAGAAAATAGGGCTTTAAATATTGTTTACATTATAAAGACAAAACACTTATCCATCAGAAGTATAATTATAAAAAAATTCAGGCATGGAATTCTTTGATTGTTTTCAGGTTCAATATCGTAATGATATCTGGCCAAAGTATCTTTATTTTCATGAAATCAGATTCAATAGTTAATTTATGCGAGATTTTTCAAAGAACAAAGCTTATCTTTTAAGCCAGAACAAAAGTCTCTCCACAGTCGCGTTGAACACTATAACCAAGATTAAATTTTAAGTGCAAAATATATAAGTTGAAATACGTTCAATAGAGTGGCAGTGTTATTGTAGATTAAATCAGAGGGGAAAAGAAAGAGAGAGATAGAAATTTCTGAGAAGTCTCACCGCTGATAAACCAAGCTATCCAAAATCTTTTTCATCAGTTCACTGAAGGTAAAAATTTTGGTCCTTTTTGAAAAAAAAAAAAATTATGAATAGTTCCTTAATACGATATTATAATGATGATATATTTACCTGCCATTTGTTTAAGAAATGTAAACTATTTCTAACGAATATGTTTATTTGATAAAAAATATAATTTTCTACTGCCTTTTTACATATATATTGCAATAATAAAAATTTTGCAATTAGGGGGTAAATAATTGTTTATAAAAAAAAACATTTACGTCAAAACGTCGACAAGATATATTTATTTACCAGTTGCAAACATGACATGCTATATCCGATCTGGATAAATGCGCGTGAAACTATTTACAATAATTCATATTGTAGTAGAGTAGGTAACAGAATTATCAAAAAAAAAAAAAAACAATTGAGAAAAAGAGCATTGAATAATCATATCCATTATACAAATAAGCATCAACATAAACAGACAGAAGAAATCGCAAGGTAGTTATTTACAGTATGTTAAGCAATTATGGAGGTTGAGTAAATGAATTTATCTGTATTAATTAGTATCGTGGAGAGAGAAAGTTGATCAAGTTGAGCTATTTACAATTAGTTATATAGATAATATACACCATGAAAGGAACTAACCTCTATTATATTGTATTAATTATTCATCCTAGAGAGTATAAATTTATTTTGATATTTCGATAAAATGAGCAATTGCATAAACCTAAAACAAAATATGAACAAAAATATAGTTATCAGCGCAGTCTATTAGAATTATTTGTACCTAACCTAATAATTCAAGCTTTATATCTCACTTTCCATATATTTTATATGACAAGTTCAATAAATATATAAAATATTTCTGAAAGAGAGAGAGAGAGAGAAAGAGAGAGAGGATTTTAAAAATGAAACAAAAATATTCTCCTATATATTTCACATTAGAGAGCTAAACATATCCTGAAAGTAATATTGACAGTACACTGATGGGCAAATCAAATCAATAAATGTCAACCATATAAACTTCACCGAATTTATGGATCCAATATTCTGGAATAAAAGATATATATATTTTTATAAATACATATATGGTGTAATTAATATTCATTCGGGTAAAAATGTATATGTTTGAAAATATTGAATATATTTTAAATTTTATAGCAGTTGTACATACTTGTGAATTGATACGCGAGTATCTCAAAACAATCTTTTTCCCCGAAGAAGTTTGGCGAGTTGCAATACGAAATATTGGAAAATAAAACTTTATGATCCAAATTAATCATTTTAAAATAATATATATATGTATGAAAAAACAATAGAAAAAAAAAAGATAAGTGGGTCAAGTGTTGATATTAAAAATAAAAAAGGCATCTCCTGACCACGAGCACATGTGCTTTTTAGATGGCAGAGCTCGTGGTCAGGAGATGCCTTTTTTATTTTTAATATCAACACCTGACCCACTTATCTTTTTTTTTTTTTTTTTTCATGTGTAAAGCGCCTTTACGCAAATTTGGCCTTAAATACCCATTTTCTGATTTCTCGGGAAGCCATTGGGACCAAAAATATTTTTTGGTCGCAGTGGTTACAGCCTTCTCCACGCTGACGAGCGCCAACAGCGCGAAACGCGTTCATGGATGGCTTTTCTCGATAAATCAAGAAATTGGGTTGGCCAAATATCACGGAGCAAGCTAAATAAACATTTAGTTTATTTTTGCTCCACTAGATGGCGCTCTGCCATCTAAAAAGCACATGTGCTCGTGGTCAGGAGATGCCTTTTTTATTTTTAATATATATATATTTTATAAAACTTTATGATCCAAATTAATCATTTTAAAATAATATATATATATATTTGAAAAAACAATTTAAAAAAAAAGATAAGTGGGTCAGGTGTTGATATTAAAAATAAAAAAGGCATCTCCTGACCACGAGCACATGTGCTTTTTGGATGGCAGAGCTCGTCATCAACACCTGACCCACTTATCTTTTTTTTTCATGTGTAAAGCTATGGAATAAAGTCAGCCCTAGACTGACGAGGGCCATCAGCCCGAAACCATGGTCTCTAGGTGGACGCTTCTCAGTTTGCCAAAGCTGGTGTTGTGGCTTTGTCACCGACCCGAGGCCGCTAGTTGCGGCGACGGTCAATAGATGGCGTCTGTTTTAGACGTATATTTTGACGGGAGAGGCGACCCTTGTCTCTTTAGATCATTTTCCTCCCGGCAAAATTTCCATCTATATATATATATATATATATATATATATATATGTATAAGATTGCGCAAGTTAATAGCAATATTCGATACTCTATATCATATTAAATATATATAGATATATGCACATTCAACATAATCTTCAACCTTTTTTTTGTCCCGACCCCCGTTACCTTCCTCAGGGGGAAATGTGTTCTGGAAGGATCTATTTCACAATAATAAAATGTTTTATAAACAATTTTACAACCATTTTTAGGGTATATTTATATGTATTTGAAATAGGAGAAATAAAATTTGACTCATATTGACAACTCGACAAAATGAGTGAATAGCGCCATATATCTGACCACAAAGGAGATCTACACCCAAATAAATTATAATTAGACGATATGGCCTCAGGAGATAAAGACAGCTCGTATGGATCCGTCTAACAATGGGACAGATAAGCACCAAATAATCGATGATTCTGTCCCTCCATACAAAACCAATCGCGGCCTAAAAACAGACGCGGGGATAGACTACAATCTTATCTATTCAAAGATAAGATTATTTTTATTATTATCCCTTTTCATCTAGCTGCTCAGTTTTGAATTGGGTGGCTTATATTATTGGGTTGTTCTTCATTCATGGAGATTTACTTCTATCCACGGCTAAATTTTCTCCTTTTGTATAGAAATACCTTTTACTGCAATCTATGCATCGATATATTTTTAATGAGAAAGATTTCTAATCTATTATTTATTGTATTTGTTAATTGTGTTTGTAAATTACAATTACAATTATTTTATTTCCAAAGCGCTATATCCTGCAAGGGATACATGCGCCAAACAATGAGAAAGGTTTATTTACATAAGTTATTTACATTATTCAACGCATGAAAACATTAGAGATCCAGATTTTGTAGAAAGTTTAGAATGTATTTACAAAATTAATTGAACTTTAAATATCATATAACACTTTATAAAACTATTTAAAAATTCAAATGGATATTTCAATTAAAAAGTAATGATGAAAATTAAAGTGTAGTTAAACTCTAGAAAAGTCTGCGTAAATCCTATAACAAAATTAAATGATCTGGGAAATAATTGCATCGTAGAATATAATAATAATGAAACTATGTAACAATAAAATAATAAAACAATTTATGCAAAACTAGCATCTTCAAATCTGTTAGAGATATTTTATATGCAAAAATAGTAACATTTAAAAATTATTCAAAATATATGATGAAACTGTTTATTTTGTTTTAAAATAATTTATTTTATGAAATTTTGATTGACAGAAAACGCTTCCATTCATGAGGAATGAAAAAGCATACTCTACTATATTAATATATTGAAGATAATTTCAACAATACGTTTCTGTACTTTCTGTACTTTGAAAAATATTGGTACATATATAGCCAATATTATAAAATAAATAAAGCCCTTAGGGTCAAGTTTCTTGTTAAAATTTTTATTTTCAAGCTTTTGAAGGACTGGCAAGTCCGAAAGCTGAAAATAAAAATTTGAACAAGAAACTTGACCCTAGAAGCTTTATTTATTTTATAATATTATAAATCAGAGAGGAACGTTTATATATATAGCCAATCAAAATATTAGTAAATATAATAATTATTAAATCTACTATCATCTCAAAAAGAATTGTTTGATTTTAGATTGTCCTATGCTGCACAAAGTAAAGAAATAATAAAGATGAGAAATAAAATTATATATATAGAAATTATTGATATAAATCTTTGTGGCGTGTGTTGAAAAATAAATGATACCCAGAGGCGATACCCCAATAATATATGCACTGAGTCTCTGCACAACAAAACATTTTATAACAAAAGACCTCCCACACACATATTTCTAAAAGCAAAATATTCAAATCTTTCAATAAAACTATACAATATAAAAAACATCCTTTCTATACCAAAAAATACTTCTTTCGGCCTCAATTCAATTTGGATATAAATATTTTGAAGAGTTTATTTACTTAAATTTGGATAACTGTGAATATTTTACATAAAATTTTATTTTTATTCAAAAACATAAAGGATTGGTGGTTTATTCAATGAATTTATGTAGACATTTTCGAAATATTGAAAATTATTATATTTATTATTTTAGAAACATACACACAAATCCTGTTCTGAATATATGTAAAAAGTTTCATTTTATTCATTTATACATTTTATTTTAGAAGATTATTCTTAAATGTTTACATTTCTATGATATGGATGTAAGTATTATAATATATATACTAGAAATTATCCTAATAAATGCATTGGATAAACACTGGCAAATTATAAAGATTTCATAGGATTTTAGAATTTCGTTATATTAAGCTCAACCTGAATTGATAACGATTGTCGGAAGCTTGGTCTCTAGGTTGGTAGTCTGAATTTGGATTGGTTGAAGTTTTGAATTTGTTAATCTCCAAAATATTTTATTTTGCAGAAAAGGTTAATTTGCTCTAAGAACAAGCCATATTTGTTTATATATAAATTAGTTTATATTGATAAAAATTATCGAAATATATATAAATATATTTTACCAAATTTAATATTATAATTAATAGATTTATTTCAAATTTGCACCGAAGTAAATTTTAATCCATATTTGGCAGCTACTTTAATTTGATAGAAAAATATATAGCCTATTACCGTATGAAGAAATCTAAATTCAGGATGTGATAAGGAAGTCTATAAGATCAATATATATATACAGTTAAACCTGTCTATAGCGCCCCCTCTTGGGACTCACCAAAATAGGGTGCTATCGAGAGGGGATGCTATAAACAGATCACTTTTAATGTAAATCGCTTCGTATTACGTATTTAAAATCGGGCGCTATAGAGAGGGAGGCGCTATTTAGAGGTGGCGCTATAGACATGTTTAACTATATATATAATATATACCTATTTGTTTTCATAATAAAATATTTTGGTTGGTTACATAAAGGTTGCTCATTGAAAGTTCAACTAAATCAAGCTCAATACTCGAGCGAACTATACAAAAGTAGATAAATATAAAAATATAGAAAATATGCTATTATTCATCCTATCTATATTACAAAATAAGAGTAAAAAATCTAAATTAATGGACTTTTTCAAATATATTTTTTCTTTTTTTATATAAATCGATAGTGGAGAGTTCATCGTACCAATACTTTTTGAGAAAATTTCGAGGCAATCCATCAAAAATTAATAGATCCTAACCAAGTTTATTGTCTTCCAATTATCGATTTTCATAATTATTCTCTATTTTAGAGAGTTTTTAATATATTCTTTTTCAATATTTCTATAATATGGAAACAACTAGTTATCTGAATTAAAAAAATTCTTATATTACCTTTAAATGAAATTTTTCTATTTTAAAAAATACATAAAAATAATAAATTGGTTATAAAAAAAAATATATATATATAGTGATTATATTATATCATCATTATTTTTACATCTTGTATTTGAAGTGTAATCTGCGTATTATGTGAATTTTACTTTTATTATGAATATATGTAAACATATTTGATTATTCTCTTCCTGTTTTCAACCAGGAAAAGTCATTGTTACTTCTATGTCAGTATTTTTATGAAGACATCACGTTCAGGGTCAAACATACAATACGATGAAAAATGACAATAAAATATTTTTTCAAACTACATTACCTTATATATGTAAGTAGTAATAAGTACTATTAATAGTAATAATAAAGTTAGTAGTAATAAAGTAGTAAGTAATTATAAGTGTGAAAATATAATATAAAATACAAGAAGAAGATACCTTCAAAACTAAACCACCTGAGAGATAGATGTTTCAATATATTATACAATATCTGTTAGATTAATTTCGTAATTACACTGTTAATTTATTATGATATTTTACTATATAATCGTGTATAATTCTATCTATCTTTACTCAGTTCACACTGGATTTGATATATTTATTCCAACGAATATTTTGCTGTAAATGTGGTTTATTATTACTATACCTGAAAAGCAAACATATAATACTGAAATACACGCACAATTGATTTATTAACCTTTTTATAAAATAGGAAATTCTATCATGTATAAATATTTGCAAACTGCGTGGGAATCCAGCACAAAATTAACATAAACTACTATGTAAATATGTAAATAGAGATTCAATTTCCTTCGCTATATAAATATATATATATGCAAGATAAATATTTAAACTTTTGAGGATGTTCGCTCGAAAATATAAACATCAATATCACCCTTGGTCGTAGTAATATATTTCTAAGATGACATATATTAATTAATTTTGAAAATAGAGCAATCCATAGATAAATCCTTAATTTAAAAGGCATATATTGGATCAACATATCATTTATTTTACTAATATTTCAATTGGCTGAACGCCAATTAATATGTTATAATACCTTGATAAAGGTTGGCGTTCAGCCAACTGATATATTGGTAAAATAAATGATATTTTGAACAATATATGCCTTTTTAATTAAATATTAATTAATATATATCACTATAATTATAAACCAAATAGGAAAATTAATATCATTATTTGGTTAATGCCATATTCTTGGATAGAAAGAATTATACAATGGAAATAATTAATTTCATTTTAAAAGTGATTTTGAAAATATTCCTACGAATAAATATGATGAACTATTTTACAAAGAGGTTAACTACTTTTTTGGTATAACGTTATAATTAACGTATAAATATTTAATAATTGTTTTTATAAGAATGAAGGTTGAATCATATATAAGGAATAAAAAGACTAGTGCAATCTTCTCGTATGAAAGTTATTATTTATATAAATCACAAAATTTGATTCGTGATATAATTATAAAAACAGACTCAACATAATTATTCTTATTAAAATCAAAAAGGCATATATTGGATCAAAATATCATTCATTTTACTAATAATTCAGTTGGCTGAACGCCAGCTCTTTTCAAGGTATTATAACATTCAGCCAACTGAAATATCAGTAAAATAAATGCTATTTTGATCCAATATATGCCTTTCCTATTAAATATTAATTTATGTAATGCTCTATTTTAAAAATAATACTTATATAAAAATATAGAGTTTTAGGAAAATATAACTAGAATTATTTTTTTAAAATATTCAGGAAGAATTCTCTGAAATTTAAATTACAATTCGAGGATAAGTTTATTATTTTGTTAAATGTTTCTTGCAGCTTTCAGGTACTGTGAAAACTTCAACAGGACGGTGGGCAAGTAGGTAACACCCACGATTCCCGACAGTCATGAGCCGGGATTGAATCCCGCGTTAAAATTTTTTTTCAATATGTGAACTTCACATATTATTCACTGTTTCAATTATCATAAACTAGGTTACTCTTGTTGAGCGGTACATAATAAAGTGATTTTGAACCGGCTTCTACAGGATCATGTAAACGAAATATATCTTTATATGCTTCTGTAGAAAGGTTTACACTACCCGAATATTTGAGAGAACGTTTAATAAAATAAGTAACTTATCCTCGGAGACTACGTTTTATTGTAATGATTTTTTTTCTATGTTAAAACTGTATAAGTTATTATAAGAAATAGCGCTTGAATAGTATAATCATGTATATCTCTGGCCTTTGGATTTGGTCTTTATTATGACTTCTTCGTGTGATTCAAGAATTTATTTTCAAATATACAAAGGTGGACGCTAAAAGAGATGTTATCTTAATATATGGCTTTATCATTAAGTATCAAGTATCATAGTTTTTTTGAAATTAATAATAAATAATAGTTTTATTCAATTATACATTAACGCGCCATCTGTTATGAAAATTCGAAACTATTATAGACGCGTATGATTCTTAAAAAAAAACAATTTCTACAATGAAAAAATAATAAGAATTAGTTTTTCCATTGCAGTAAGGGCGCAGTAGAAATTGTTTTTTTTTTAGAAGAATCCTTCGCGTCTATAATAGTTTCGAAAATTTTCACAATAGTATTATTAAAAATACATTTTCTTATAGAGAATTAAAATTTTACCATGTATAAAAATAGTCGAATCGATACCAAATATTTTAGAGAAGTTAAATTATATAAATAAAAGACAAGATTTTCGTATAATGCTTCGAATTATCTCAAGGGAATAAATAAAAAGTAGGAATATCATCATAAAGAAAAAATTGAAGATTCATCAAAGCGAGGTTCAATAAAATATTGAGCTAAATGAACTGGAAAAAGCAATTAAAAAGGATATACTTTGAGAGAAATTGGTAGAGATTTTTTGTTATATTGTGCCAAAGTTAATCAAACAAAATTTAAAGGAATTTTTCGGTTCCACTTGTGGCGTTATTTATTCCGTTTCATTTGAATATTAACTTCTAGAAAAATACAAAATGTAATTAATTATTGAACTTAATATTTATGATTAATAATTAAAGAGATTTCAATATATACCGGTTTTCAAAAAGCTATGATTGTGTCTTTATTTTACAAAAGAAGAAGAACATTTATATCAATATTAATTTATTAATATATGGAACAAAAATAAACAGTTTGATGATATTTTGAACTGATTAAATATATTCTCTCAATATCTATTGAAATTAAAAAAGTCTAAAAAGCTAATCATAAAATTTCTAATAAATAACTTTCATTCCAACACAGTTTAAAAATTACGCTTATTAATTTTCGTTTTCAATAAATTAAATTTGAGCTTCCAATATTTTAATGGTATTGACTATTTTAGTAACTTTTCCATTTTCTATTTAAAAAATAAGACTTTATATGAAAATTGAAGAAAATGGCATCAGAGTAGTTTGTATGTTAAATTAAACTCGAAATTAAACTAGATGTTGTTACATTATTTAGCGTATGTTGTTTCAATATTCTATAATTTAAATATTTAAAAAATGGCAATTATATTTTGATAATATATGATAAATTTGTCCTTAATTTATATCGATACCAAATTTCAATGTAATTATATGTATATAGTTTCACATTTCGAGGTTATTTCATTTTGTATATATACATGTTCATAAAAATTCCTTGGAATATTCATATAATATATTTCGAACACCTTCAAATAACGATAGAAAGATTTGGAGAATAAATTCGCTAAATGAGAGTTTTCACTGCTTAATAGACAAGCCGCGCAGAAATCAGTTTAATTTGAATATCTATATATAAAATTCACGAAAATTTCATCTCTTGGTTGTGAAACTGAATATTGATAATGGTTTGGGTCATCTATCGGAACAATTGTTAATCAAACTTTGATTCGATTTTATTCCAGAATATTGAAAAGAAAGAAGAATATAAACGTAAATCTCTATTCATGATAAAATTTTGAAAAAAGTATTAAAAATACAAATATATTCATACAATGAGTATCCTTTTTATTTAATACCTTGAAAGCTAATGTTTTTTAAATTAAAAAAAAACTCATTGTGAGAATATATTTGTAATTTTAATGAACGTAAATGCCATCACCAGGAAATTTATAAATTTTATATTCCAAATTAATTTATATATTTTTCTAATTATATTTATATCATAAATATTAATATGATATTAAATTTTTTGAATGCGTGTGTATTTTTATCAAGAAAATGATTATCCATATATATATATAGCTTAATAATTTGTACATAATTTATATTTTAATTAACACCATTGTTTTTTAAATTGAATGATTATTACGATATTAATTCATATATTCAATTGTATTTCAAATATTCATATGAAAATTTGTGAATTATAAAATATGTTTGAGAAAGATATATATATTACTCCAGCTATATTAAATATATTAAACAATTTCTAATTAAATATCATTACTGGAATATTTAATTACATATTATATACACCTTTGTTTATAATTAAATAAAGAATTTAAATGTATTTTATCGTGTAAAAAAAATATATAATTAATTTATATTATTTATTTCTATTATATCTTTTCAAGGTATTAAATCACGAGAGGTTTTATAAGAAATAAAATTTAAGGAATTCTTGGAGAGTAGGTCGGAATAAAGTTTGAGATTTCTGGATTAATTTCAAAGTTTCTCAGAAATAGGATTATAAAGTTGTGACTTGAAATACCAAAATGTTTAATTTCTCTCGACACTATAGCATTCTTCAGAGCTGTTTTCCAACTATATATCACTATAATATAGTGGAGCTATAGCCTTTTATCTCTAATATATGATAAGTTTAGCGCTTGTATTAAATTTATATTCATTAATATATTTAAAGAGACTAATTAAACAAATAAATATATTTATTTTATCATTAAATCTATTAATAAAATGTCAATCTCTTAATAGTTTTCTCTTCTATTTTTGAGGATAATCTTTTGCATATACCTTTATTAAAAATAAATTGATATTTTACTTGAGAAAATATGTAAAAGTGTATTTTAAATATGAAGTTTTAAAAATAAATGTTTATTCATTATTAATATATGTTTATATATAATATAATTTTGTTATTGTAAAATCATATAAATATTAATTAACTTATATTATTAATATTGTTCCCATTTATAATAAATTAGCTTAAAAAGGAATTTAGTCGTTACGCCTGTAAATGGGCTTTTCCTTTATTGATTTTAATTCATAAATATAAGTAAATTAGATACCAATATATAATTATATTTATATTTTAAATGTAATATTCTTTATATTTAATAATTTAACAATAAAATAAAATTAATAAATATTATAGTTCAAATTATTATTCTTTTTACACATTTCCATGGATAAAACTTGAAGTGGAAAGTCTCCGTTGTCACAGGTTTTTTTAAGGAGACAGTGGCACTTTTGTTCACATTTGGTTATCTCGTGTGTCGTCAATAAAAGTCATTGTATATAGAATATATTTAAGAGTTATTGTCTGAATCCTGATAATGCTATAAGGTACAACTATCTTAAGTCTCCATGAGTGTATACACACTTTGTTATCTCGTGTGTCTCCAATAAAGGTCACTGTAATATCTTTCAGAGTTATATTCTCAATTCCGATATACATGCTGAAAGGTACAACATCCTTTAGTTTTGTCTATGAGTGTAAATTTATTCATACATTATTCATTATTACGCTATTTGTTATTGGAAAATAAAACTAATAAAATGAGTCAATCCATTTAAAAATACAATTGTATATAAGTATTTCCTCAAATATAATATCCATTTTTAGCTACATCTATCTCTTAGAATTGATACAAATTATTACCACTACCTTATTTAACAATTCGAAAATAATTTTCAATGAAACTAAACATTCGTCATATGTGTCTTTTATAGGAAGGTTCATTGTATATTTAAATATATTTACATGATAGGTAGAAATTCGAAACTATTTTAGACGCGTAAAATTCTTTTCGAAATTAAACAATTTATAATGCCCTTACTGCACGAAATTGTTTAATTTCATGAAGAATCATAGGTGTCTAAAATAGTTTCGAATTTTCATAACAGATGGCGCGCTAGTGCATCATAATGGTAGGTAGAGATTGCGATAGTATTGTAGAACAGTTATAGAGGAATACAATGTATCTGATATAATCCACGATGCACCTATATATTAATGCAGTTATTTAATAATTCAGACCGGCTTATGCCTGGATTTATACTGATCCCCGTCAACATCTGATAACATCATCTTTGGTTGCAATGTTATAGAACACGAATACAGTTGCTACCCTGCTGCTATAGATTTGATGGCTATATTATTGATTAACTTTGTATATAGCCTTGGGTAATGAATTGGTTATATATTTTCTGTCTGAATATTTCACATCGAATAATATAGTTGGTGTATTTCTTTTATTCTCATTGTATATGAATATAAGATACATTATTGGTTGAATATGAATAGAATTACAGCCCAATATAAATATATAACTCTTATGTTGTATGTTTATATATTGCAATATAATATTATAATTAATAGCAAGCTACTATATAGAGAATGGTTGTGTCATCTGTCAACTTAGGTTATATATATATAGCTCGAAATATGGAATTGATTTATTGTCTTTTTACATATTTTGTAACGAATGATATTTTTGATCCTTATCTGATTTATAATAGTTGATTATATTATTTGTTAAATTTGTTAACATAAAGTCTAGGGAATGGAATTATTCCTTTATGTCTGACTAGATACTGTAGATATAATAATATATTTAATACATCGTCATAATATAGTAGACGGTTGGATTATTCGTAATATATGAATATAAATAGCTCGGATTCAATAAATAATTCCTTAGTGTCTCTGTGAACATTGTAAATATAATAATATAGTTGTGAAATATCTCTCTACAATATAGTGGATGGTTGCGTTATTTGTTAACTTTGTATATATATATCCTGAAATAAAGAAATAATCTATTATGGTCTGTCTAGATATCATAAGCGTTTATGATATAATTGATGTCTTTCAAAAATTTATTAATTGTTATATCATTTGTTCAATAGCCCGTGGTAAAGGGAATATGCCTTATTGTATGAATACATATTTTTGAGTCGATAACAAAGTAGGCGAGTGAAATATTATCCTATAAATTGTATAATTTATAAATAAAACTGATAACGCTCTTCTTACTTTCCGATATTGTAGATAATGTTTATCAACATATATTACAAAGTTAATTTCTATCGTAATCTCAATCAAACTACTTTTATTGCTTTTTTAGAGATCTAGCATATTATATTCTGGTAAATTTTGCAAATATTACCGCCATAATATACCTTTTAATAAGTATGAACTTTCATATCAATATATATATCCTTCAGCTAGTATGTTTAACTAAAAATATATATTTATTTGTTGAAAATCATATGCAGTTTTATGTCGTACATGGAAACTAACAAGTAATATGTTAATATGTTATGTAAAATGAAGAGTATATATATTATATACTATTTTTCATATGTCACATTTTATATGAAAATGAAATAAAGTATACAAATGTACATGCACCGAGGCTGGCACACCTCTCCCAATTAAAATTCATTCAAATCTTTGAATAATGGTGTATAGAGAAATAATATATTTTCCATAGGGGTCTATTTATTTAGTGTCATATAGTCAATGGTCTGGTATTATGTTGACTGAGAATTTACTGTGCAGTGAGGCCGTTAGAAGTTCGGATCCTGGTGAGCGAACCTCTACGCGCGGGACGGCCTGCCGAAGCTAGGTGCGAGGCACGGGGTTCAAGGCCCGCGGCGAGACTGAGCTGGCACCGGCGCGGGGTACGGGAGCTAGACCCGGGAGGCACGGTGACGGAGAAGGTGGTCGGGGGGACTTCCACGAGCACGCTGGCCTTCGTCCCCTCTCCGGCCGACCACGGGTCGAGACTGCAGTGCCTGGCCACTAACCCCCGGCTCACTCTGCCGCCCATCGAGGACTTCTGGACTCTCAACGTCCTCTGTAAGTACCCTCACTTTAACCTGCCTGCTAACACCTTGATTCTTTCCAATTCAATTTATATATAGTATGAAATTCAAGATCATTTGTGTCAAGATATTGAAGTACGGATAATTGGAGTCAGGAAATATATTTAATCCGACCCCCAAATATCCAAATTCCAATTATCCTAACACCGATATTCTGACTCCAATTATCCAAAGACATAAATCCTAATCACAATTATCCTAACACCAATATTCTAACTCCAATTAAACGAAGACATACATTCTAATCCAATTATCCTAACACCAATATTCTGACTCCAATTATCCAAAGACATAAATTCTAACCACAATTATCCTAACTCCAATTATCCGAAGACATAAATTCTAATCCAATTATCCTAACACCAATATTCTGACTCCAATTATCCAAAGACATAAATTCTAATCACAATTATCCTAACACCAATATCCTAACTCCAATTATCCAAAGACATAAATTCTAATTCCAATTATTCGAACACCAATATCCTGACTCCAATTAACCAAAGACATAAATTCTAATTTCAATTATTCGAACACCAATATCCTGACTCCAATTAACCAAAGACAATAAATCCTAATTACAATTATCCTAACACCAATATCCTGACTCTAATTAACAAAGGACATAAATTCTAATTCCAATTATTCTAACAGCAATATCCTTACTCCAATTAACCAAAGACATAAATCCCAATTCCTATTATTATAACACCAATATCCTGACTCAAATTAACCAAAGACATAAATTCTAATTACAATTATCCTAACACCAATATCCTGACTCCAATTAACCAAAGACATAAATCCTAATTACAATTATCCTAACAGCAATATCCTGACTCCAATTATCCTAAAACAAATACTTTTACAATTATCCGTATTCCAACATTTTGACACAAATTATCTGGAAGTTTAAATTATTCAACCTCCATTTAACCAAACTCCATTTATACGAATTCCCGGATCCTCACTTCATTTATTCAAACTCCAATATATCGACTCTGACTATCCGAACTTTATTATCCCGAGTCCAATTATCCGAATATATTCCATCACACGACTTCCATTTATCCGAACACTTTAATTATACAAATTACAGTCGTTCGATATTTCAATTATCCGAAATCCCATTATTTTAATTGGCTTTTATATAAATATTGGCAACAGTGGAACACAAATAGATTAAGTTTTGCATATATTATAAATTTAGTTAAGGTAGCTTTTATGGGTAAACAAAATAACTTGTGTATTTTGTTAATTATTCTCTGTTTAATGGTTGGATCATTAATTGGCAAAACATATACAATTTATTGCTTTTTAAGCGAAGGTTTGAAAATTAGGGATTAGAGCTAAGACCATTTAGCCTTGCGTACTTGACCTACAATTTTAAATAATCTGAAAGTCAATAATTGTGTGTGTGTGTGATGTTTTTCATATGAATAAATTGATTTGAAAGAATAATTAAGTGTCTATTTCAACAACGCGCGACCAATGAGGCCTTTAATCTAAAAAGTCTAAATATTGCGTCAAACCTAGTTTTAGTTGTTTTTTTACCTTAAAAATGGAAACAATAGGTCACCATGACGTTGGTCATTAAAAAGTACCAGTTTGGTATAAATGTTGAGTATTACATCTTTCAATATATCAATTAATATAAAGCTGCAAAACACACGTCTTCTATTTACATTAAATTGAACCATTACAGCACGAATGTTTCTTTCATATACATACAATAATATTATATACTAGCCGAATGACCCGGGCAACGCCAGTGTTTTACCCGATTGAATGTTTTGAATCAAATGCTATTTGTTACAATTATAAATTGTGGTCATGTGGCCTAGTGGTCATGGCATCTGCCCGGTAAGCGGAAGGTCGTGGGTTCGATTCCCATCCCTTGACACCTTTTTTATTTTATCCATTCTGACCAAAATCTATCCGTGTACTTCACACAGTGAACTTCACACAGACAGAATAAGGCAATTATATAAGTAGATTAATTACCTTTATATTAATTCTTTATAATTGATTTTATAGTGTGCTCATACAGAATATTGTGCAAATTTTTTATTAATTTATTAATAAATTATCAATTATAGTTTTTTTATTAGTTATTGTGCCTCTTTCTGGTATTACATGAATGTTAATTTGTGCTTTTGGCATAAATAAATTTCCGTGTCATCCTGAAGTTTGAATTTTTAATATTCTAAGTGGCATTTAGTGGATATGCTAGGTAAATAAGGTATAGTGAAAACTGAAGATAGCTGAGTAGACCTAGAGGCCATGAGTATTGTGACCAACATTTTTTTCGCAACTAACTCCAAGATTTCACCGCCGTGTCAAAATTAAGACCTCCCTCCAAATGACGATTTATTTATTGACGATACGACATAGTTGCTTATCACGCCTCAAGTGAAAGGATGTAAAGATACAAGGGAGATACAAAGTTCCAAGGCACTGAATAAATCCTTCGCAGAAGCACGTCAGATCCATGTCATTAACTATAAAATTCCCAAGCTCTTGGTCACAGCTCCAATAAGCAATAATCAATGTTAAAAGGTATCCATTAATTTATTAACAGATTAATAAATCTGATATTTATATTTTTACTTTTTTAAATCTTTCTCGTTGCCTCTCTGGTATTTTATAAATGTTAATGGGGTTCGGTGGAAGGGTGGTCTAAACCGTTGGTTTAGACCACCCTTCCACCCGGAATCGAATCCCGTATTGGAAACTTTTTTCTGCTAAAAAATGATCCAATGTCCCCCAATATTTGCAAAGGTCCAACCCGACCAGCGGGTGTAACTAAATAAACGAGACTCTGGCACATTTGTAAGTGCAAAAGTCGAACTGCATTTTACATGTGTAGACATGTGATATACTTACATTAAAATCAGTCGCCAACTTCTACCCAACATGATTATTATGGCCTGTACCACGTATACTAGGGATAAATGTTAATTTGTTCTGGCCATAAATAAATTGCAGTGGCATCCAAAAAATTGTTTCTCCAAATTTTCTAGCTCGCCTTATAAATATAAGTCAAGAGAGAAGCGAGGAAAAGAAGTATTTTACAGTATATTGACCTCTCGTGGGTGGGAGAAAGCAGGAGATAGATATCTTCCAATTATATCGCTGCCATTGTGGGGGAGGAGGCGATTAGAAGAAATTTCTCATTTCAGAGCCTTTCTTCGCCTCAATTAGAACTTTTCCTTGGCGCCAACTTCCCCCAAACTTTCCCGTCTAACTCCATCGAGTCAGGGACAAAGCGAAATATTGAGGAAAAATTTTATCCTACTTCTTATATGATAGTTATCCTATATATTTCTCTCCATATAAAATCTCTTCACTAATATATCTTAACTCGACCTCAATCCACACAATGGTCTATAATAATGTTCAAAAGTTCTAACGTAATGACTCCATTTTTATTGTTCTAATTGATCTTTTCTAATTAAAATATGCATAGTTCATTTAATGATATTTTCATTTGTAACAGTTGATTTATCATTGAAAATAAATTCAATTTAAAAATAGATTTGAAGTGATTATCATAATTATAATTTTTTGAGAATATATATATATACATAATTTAAAAATTCGGAAAAAAAACTCATTCTCACAATTCAGGAAAAAAAAAGCAATTAACTACTATAATTAATCCATACAAATATTAAAAGAGTCATATATTTCGCATATTAATTTTCATATATTATTAATAATATAAGAATTATAAAATGCAAATGTATGTTTTAGAAATATTATAGATATATATAGATAATACGAATTTACACCAGGTTATATGGAGAGAAATTAATATATATTAGATACTGTGTCTTGAATCGTTCATAAATCTTGTTTGATTAAAATATCAAATGTGATAGCAATATATTGTGTGATGATTATATTCTCTATATGCATAGAATTATTTGAAATATATTTGAGTATGTAAATAAATATCTCTATAATACATATATTATGATGCATTAGCGTGCCATCTGTTATGAAAATTCGAAACTCTTATAGACGTGTATGATTCTGTTACAAATTAAACAGGAAAATATAATTTTCCATACGCGATATATACGCGTCTATAATAGTTTCGAATTTTCTATAAAATATTTAAATAATAAACAAAATAGCTTCTATGGATGTATTTCTTGTTTGATTCGGAAAAGTAAAAATCTTTCTACAAATACATATAACTAATAAACATTATGGGATTATTAGGACAGGACAGGGAAGGTGTGCAGAGCTGATGAAGTTATGGGGCTACACCAAAGATCCAAATTGTGCCTGCAACGTCCCACAATCAATGTCCCATATACTAGAGGACTGCCAGCTGTACAAATTCAATGGAGGAATCTCCAATCTCCACTCTGTCACCCCGGAAGCCCTGAACTGGCTGAAGGCCTTGCCTCTCAGACTTTAATGACCGAGAAGTCCTCACTTCTTTTTTTAGATTTGATTCATTTTGTCTCCTCTCTTATTGTAAAGACGTTGCTGTATCACCTCATAAGCATAAATAAATAAATAAATAATTATGGGATTTAACTTTTGTGGATATCTATAATATTTATTCACATAATATATCCTCAAACTCACAATATAAAACATTCCTCTTTTCGCATATAGAGGAATTTTTTTTGAGAATTGGAGATTATGCATAAAGTATGTAATGATAAAAACTTAATGAAAATTTGTTTAACAATATTGTATGAAAAAACAAATATTTATTATTTTTTTTATATTTTTAATTCTGATATATTTTTAGAATAACATATATCTCGTTTTCCTAATTGTTTTTTTTTTTCAATACGAAATGGAGTTTTGGAAGTATAATATGTGTATCTCTATTTAATAAGTATGAAAACGGTCTGTTTTGATCGAATTATATATGTACTATAGGGTGTAAATATAGAATATATTTATTTAAACCATTCCTTTATTGTTTTTAGAATGTGGTAGCTGAAATATAGTGGTTTCAGATAAAGAGTTAGAATTCATTCAATTGATATGATAACTACATATTATATACAAGGTGTATTAGTTTTAGAAATTAACGTATTCACTAAAAGCGATCATCTACTAAACTACAATTTTTTTATTAAGTATTTTTAAAAAATAATAAGAGTATTTGAACTCTACTTTATCTACAATGAGAGTGAGAGATACAAATTATAAATAGTACAATCTACAATTAAAGCCAATATCCTGGAAATATAATAAGAGTATTCAATATATTGGCTGTCTCTCTCTCTCTGTAAATAGATTCAAATTCATCATAGAAATCTACTGACGATGTAAAGAGTAGATAAAATAATAAATACTTTATATAGAAGCCATTATCTTTTCTAATTGTTAATAATTTATCAAATATCATGATTATGCATTTGTCTCAATCATAGGTTAATAAAAATATAAATTCTATATGAAAAGTAAAAGATATGAAAGATAAAAATGTATGTGAAAGAGAATATACTAAAACATGATATTTACAATTTAATTTCTCAAATTCTTTTCATTCTACAAAGATGGACGCTTCTAAATTGATAGGTCATCAGACGTGCTTTCCATGGTCTTGATATAAATCATATTTCTTACTAAGTTTAATATGTATTTGAGTATTATATATATATATATATATATATATATATATATATATATATATATATATAAATATATATATATATTCACATATCAATTGATTCGTATTTTATCAGTTAAAGTAATAATTTTATTATAAAATAAATAAATCTTCCAGGGTTGAGTTTCTTGTGCAACTTTTATTCTCTAGCTTTTGGACCTGTCAGTCGATAAGTCTTATATGATAAGTATTTTATTTTTAAAAACAAGTAAACATATATAAAGAAATGTTATTAGCTGTGTATAGGCGACCCTATATGCGATGGTCTATCTATATAGCACAGTCGGAATGGACGATGAAGAAATTGATAGAAGTAAATAAATCGTAAGTTTTCATGATAACCCAGGCGATATCATTCCCACCGGACGACCAAACTTCTTCGCCATTTATTCTGATAAAATCTCCAGAAAGGTTTCATATGGTTCCCTAATGGTTCGTAGAATTGCCTAACTTTTCTGATTTAATTACATAATTTACTCTCCTAAAAACTTAATTAACTATATTCATGTTGAAAAGCTTTTTGTGTATTTCAGTGGATTTTGAATTGCATATGTATTTGTATAATTAGTTTTAACATAATGACTCTTTGTAAAGGAATGACATATATTACTTTAAGATAACAACTTTCCTATATTATATTTGACCCCTTAGTGTTAATTATTAGTTTTTCTCTCTACGTTAAATTAATTAAAAATATATTATTACAATGGACCCTCTCATAGTTTATAGTATTACTACTTGGAGAGAATATGAAGAATGAAAATACGTCGGTATAATATGACCCTTTAGAAATATAAATATGATATATATATTCATCCATTTTCAAAGATATACATATATCTATATATATATTCCGACAGGTGGCTCAAACCATCAGCAACTTTTATATACAGTCATACACACATATATACATATATGTATGCGTGCTTCACTGCAAAACACCTCGAAGAAGATGGAAGATTGATCCATCGAAATATCGGTAAATAAATAATCTTATTTAAATCTAAAATAAGCCTTATTTTTAAAATATAAACATATATGTATGTATTAAAAAACGAAAGAAAAAAATAAAAGATGAAAAGATCAGGTGTTGAAATAAATATTAAAAATGGCATATCCTGACCAAGAGCACATGTGCTTTACAGAAGGCAGAGCGCCATCTGGTGGAACAGAAATCAACTAAACAGTGATTTAGCCTGTTCCCTGATATTTGGCCAACCTAATTTCTTGATAAATCAAGAAAAGCCATCCACGAACGCGTTTCGCGCTTTTTGGCGCTCGTCAGCGTGGATTAGGCGGTACCACTGTGACCAAAAAAAATTTTTTGGTCCCAGTGGCTTCCTGAAAAACCAAGGAATGGATATTTGAGGCCAAACTTGCATAAATACGCTTAGCACATTAAAAAAACGAAAGAAAAAATAAAAGATAAAAAGATCAGGTTTTGAAATCAATATTAAAAATGGCATATCCTGACCAAGAGCACATGTGCTTTACAGAAGGCAGAGCGCCATCTGGTGGAACAGAAATCAACTAAACATTGATTTCTGTTCCACCAGATGGCGCTCTGCCTTCTGTAAAGCACATGTGCTCTTGGTCAGGATATGCCATTTTAATATATAAAGAAAAAGGCATTTTCTGATCGTTCAATTGAAAGTGTCTGATGGCTTGGATATATGATAATACCAGCAATCTACATATAGACACAACAATATTTCAAGAAAAATTGTCATTGTGAAAACACATTTATTATATGATATAAGAAAGTAATAAAAGATAAACCATTAACATCCAATTACAAATAAATAACAAACGATATTTTTTAAATGTTCCGATATATATTTATCTAAAAGAGAGTAATAACACAGGTCTACAACATTTTTAAAAGATTTTTGATGTTTGAGCATATAAAATGCTTTTTAGGTAATCCAATGGCGCTTATTCCGAATCTATAAAATAATTAATAATATAAATAATATAACAGCGGTATGGTAGATTAAACTGGCGAAACCGCTGAGATGGTTCACCACTGATGAGCCAGGCCCTCTCATTAATTTTTTCATTGCAGTAAGGGCAGTAGAAATTGTTTAATATCAAAAAGAATCTTACGCCTTTAAAATAGTTTTGAATTTTGATAATAGATGGCGCGCTAGTGCATCATATTATAAATAATATTCAACTAGAAATCTCGAGTTTAAAATATAAAGGATTAATAAACTATGCAAAAAAGAATCATTATTTTATTTAACAAACATATACTGTTCGAATTTCCTTTTAGAAAATGTAAACAATGTTAAACTAAAGCCTTCAATGAGAGACATATCTGAAGAACGATGACCTTTCTTAGCAATCAATACATCTGCTGAACTAATTCAATTTCCAATAAGAGCCTATATATCTCTCTACATGGCAGAAGACTATCATCCAATTTATATTAGAGTCCATCTGTTTTTCATGTATAAATATTTATTGGATATATTATAAATTTAGAACGTTTTTATTCATTTCACATTTATATATAGTACAGTCTATTATAGAAATTCGAAATTATTTTATGATGCACTAGCGCCATCTTTTATCAAAATTCGAAATTACTTTAAAGGCGTAAGATTCTTTTTGAAATTAAACAACTTCTACTGCCCTTACTGCAATGGAAAAATTAATGGGAGGGCCTGGTTCTTCAGTGGTGAACCCTCCCAGCGGTTTCGCCAGTTTAATCTACCATATCGTTGTTATATTGCATTTTTGGAACTTCCTTTTATAGTGATACTGTTGCTAGACTCTTGGAATAGGTATTTTAAAAGAACTATGGACATAAGCTTTGAGGACAGTAGAATTCCATACATTTATAAATATATAATATGCTTCGAGCAATCGCTCTTCCGCAAATATCCAATTGTTTCTTTTATTAGAACATTTATAATATGATGCACTAGCGCCATCTGTTATCAAAATTCGAAATTATTTTAAAGTCTATTATAATCGTAGTGATCAGATATTTATTCGAGAGAAAATTGATCTAAAAAATTAAAGGTCAACTTTCTCGTCTCTTCTCCTCTTTGGTAGATTGTGAAGATTTCATTTGATCCTTCTGGATATCTTTAAATAAAATCGTGGACTCAACAGGACAATTAACCCGAAACCATGGGTTCCAGGTGGACGCTTTCCAGTTTGCGTAAACAGTCAAAATATGGGGCTAGTTTTGGCGTCTATTTTGACATGAAATGCGACCTTTATCATTATAGATCAAAATCCTCCTGGAAAAATTTCCATCCATATTTTAATATGCTAAATTAACTGTGTAATGATAAATAATATAAAATAGTGTTTGTGGGTTTTATTATAGCTATAAAAAAGCCATGTTACAATAAAAACCTATATGATCAATTAAGAAAAGGTATTACCTTTGAAATAAATAAATTTCAGTATTAAAAATAAATAATATTGTCACGATCAAGAAGACGTATTCTAAAATTCAAGTTAAGAATAATGTGTGTATCAACGAATTCTATATAATTCAAAACGTGTTAATAATTTTACAAGTGATATTTGTATTTAATTGTATCAAATCCTACAAAAAAGAACTCTGAAAAAACCCCAGGACTATAATAGAAAAGCTGAGACAATGGACCCTAATCGAGATCGTTTAAACGATTTGAGGAATAAACAACATAAATAACATAAATGATAATCTACAAGAATTGTGAAGGGTAGTGACATAGCTGAATATTTTAGTTGATAAATAACAATTCACAATACTTATGCAGTGACAAAATAAATTAATGAAAAGATGATTTTATTATTGAAAAGAATAATATTTATCGTTTAATTAAAATAATTTAAATTTGTGTTATACCTATATTCGTTTGAAAAAAATCATTTGGAAATATCATTGGCAGAGTCTGGTAATTCGGATCGTAACTCTATTAATTCTAAATTTATTTCAAACGCAATTATAGACCGCATTTTGAAGATAAATTTAGATAAATTAAGAAAGAAAAAATAAAAGATAAAAAGATCAGGTGTTTAAATCAATATTAAAAATGGCATATCCTGACCAAGAGCACATGTGCTTTACAGAAAGCAGAGCGCCATCTGGTGGAACAGAAATCAATGTTTAGTTGATTTCTGTTCCACCAGATGGCGCTCTGCCTTCTGTAAAGCACATGTGCTCTTGGTCAGGATATGCCATTTTAATATATAAAGAAAAAGGCATTTTCTGATCGTTCAATTAAAAGTTTCTGATGGCTTGTATATATGATAATAACAGCAATCTACATAAACCCAAACAATATTTCAAGCATAATTGTCATTGTGAAAACACATATATTATATGATATAAGAATGTAATCAAAATTAACCATTAACATTCAATTACAAATAAATAACAAACGATATTTTTTTAAATGTTCAGATATATATTTCTTTAAACGAGAGTAATAACACAGGTCTACACATTTTAAAAAGTTTTTTATGTTTGAGCATTTTAAATGCTTTTTAGGTAATCCAATGGCGCTTATTCCGAATCTATAAAATAATTAATAATATAAATATTAATATTCACACAACTAGAAAGCTCGAGTTTAAAATATAAAGATTTATAAACTTTATGTAAAAAAGAATCATTATTTTTATAAAATACTAGCGGATGTACCCGGCTTCGCCCGGGTTTTACCCGAGTAATGGTTTGTCAAACGAACATTTGCTAAAACAATTCTCTATAAACTTATAAAAAAAAAATAATAATAGATATATTTTGATAATTTGAAACTCGTAAATTTGAATCTCTCGATAAAGTGAACATTTTTTCCTGGTCCCTGTGTGCCGTGTCATCCTGAATTTTGTCTTTCCTAATTTTCTACATTACAAAATTATCGTTTTATCTAGTGAACATTTTTTCCCGGTCCCTTGGAAAATACTCGATAAGTTGAATAAAATCAATATTAATTGGTTCCCTCGGTAATTGGAAGTTAAAGGAATAGTATCTTGCCTTGGAATTGTATCATTATTCTTGTCTCAAAAAAATTGCCGTGTCATCCTGAATTTTGTCTTTCCTAATTTTCTACATTACAAAATCATCGTATCATCATGATAATATTTAGAGCAGATTGTTGAATTATAACAGATAAATTAGAATATTTATCTTGATTATTTTAGGCTAAAAGTTATTTCAAATATTTTATTTGCTAGAAACCTTCCCAGAGTACTATACTTAATAACTTCCCAAAGTTTCATGGCGTTCCAATGAGTGGTTTGGTCAGGCATAAAGGACACACCTACATTCATTTATATATATATATATAGACTAGACGGGTGACCCGGGCTTCGCCCCGGGATTGACCCGTGTGCATATCTACCCGAGTGATATATATTTAGATAAGATTTTTTTTTATAATTGTTTGTTATTAGCATTATCTATTTGTTTGCATCAGCATAATTTAATCTAATCTTTGATAGAGGGCGCTGTTCGTGAGCTAAGTAGAATAATTTGAATATATAGTTTTAATAATTGATTTATATATATTTTTAAAATAGCCTATAGTTTTCCCCGTATTTATTTACCTACGTATGGAAATTTTGGTTTGAATTAGTGAACTACTGCGAATTTGTATACCGGACATACAAACAAACAAACATACAAACAAACAAACATACAAACATTGATGTTTATATATATTATATTTTAAAAAAAGATAAGATAAGATTTCTGTTGTTTTGGATCATCTGGTTGAGCAGTCGTGGCTGAAATCTTGAAAAGATAATAATAAAAATAGTTTTGATCAGATATTGATTTATTTGAGTTGAGGTATGAATTCATATGAAAAACATAATTTTGTACAAGTACTGCCTGGCTTAAGGCGTAAGAATAAATAAAACAAAATATTATTTACATAATTACAAAGTTTTGGGTCGGCCAACGGGGAAGAGAAAATATCTTTATTTTACGGGGCTGCTAACCAAAATGAATGATTTTTGAGCCCCGATGGACGCATAAAGCGGAATATATACAAAGCATAGTTGGGGGGCCTGGGGATGGGTGGCCAGGGATCATCGCAAGGGATCCTAGGATCTGGCAGTGGAGGTGTCATCGCAGGGGGGAGGAAGCTGGAGAGGTCAAGGAAACAGCGCCTTGATGGGTGAGAAGCCTGGATGGAGGCCAGTTGAGGAGGCAGGAGGTCCTGGAAGCCTAGAACTTGAGGGCTCTAAGCTTCAAGATGGGGCAGCTTGAGGCTCTCGCCTCGTGCTTGTCTGGGAGGCCCTTGGCACAGCAGTTGGCGCACTTGGAAGTGTGCCAGTCGGCAACTGAGGGGCAGGCACGGCCTTCATGGCCGCTTTCACCGCAGTGGAAGCACGTGGGAGCTCTGGTGCATTGGGCAGAGTTGTGGCCGAAGCCACAACAGCGGAAGCAGACTCGTGCGCGGATGGACTCCTCGAAGTTGAGGATCACACCATCCACCACGATCCTTCCACGATTTCCCAGAGCTCTGAAGGTCGTGAGGTCCACCTCGATGAAGGCGGTGCAGGTCCCGTTTCTGGGTGCAGAGCGATGCGCCACGCGCACCACCTTGTCCCCAGGGAGTTGGCTGACAGCAGGGGTTTCCAGCAGCGTCTCTTCAATGGTGGAGTTGGATGTTTCCTCATCCACTTTGAAGAGGCAGATGCGAGGCAGGATCACCTTCTGTTGGCGGACCTTCATGCCATCCAGCTTGTTGGCCAGGGAGGTGGTAACAGCTGGGATGGTATCGGGGTTGCTGGAGTGGAGGACAAGCTTCCCTTTGGTTCGCAGGGAGGCCCAAACGCCTTGGGGTAGAGTGTGGGCAGCGCGGACAGCTTTAAGCATTGCTCTTGGGTCAGCCTGTGGGTCATCAGAGATGACCACTGTGTGGGCCGCCGATTTTTCCCCATGGAGGACCACTTGGGCGGCCGCAGGCTTGGGGACTCGGGAGGGCGCAGGTTTTGCGGGACCATTGAGGTTGGTCCTCTTTGCGGGCGGGTAGGGAGCCTCAGGCTGCTTCCTTTTGGTTGGAGCGGGAGTGGCGGGCTTGGTGGGGTCAGTCTGAGTGCTGGTTTCCTTGCAGGAGGGAGAAGGGCTGGTTTGAGTGCTGTGGCAGGCTGTCTGTGGCTTGATTTCGTCCAGTTCCTTAAAGGACGCGAGGGTGCCAGAGAGGTTCTCTACCTCGGCAATGAGGGCCTTGATCTGCTCAGACCGTAAGTTGATGAATTCCATTAGGCTTTGGAACAGGTAAAATCGGGAGGTAGGGTAAGTATTCTGTATTTTCTGCTCGAAGTTCTGCTTCACCTCTTCGTTCTCCATCTCCAGTTGGGCGAGGGTTACGAGGGGCTTCTCGGCATTCTCGGCATTCTTCTTCTTCTTCCTAGGAGCCATGGCAGGAGCAAATTGTTGTGACCAACGATCTAACGTATATTAGGCCAACGGCCAACGGGGAAGAACAACAATCAGTTTATATAGTAGAAGCGTGACCTCTGGCGGTCGATTAAAACAGAGTATTTATATCTATGAAATTATAATTTTTTTTTTAATAAAATATTTTAATATAACATTTTAAATAATATCTTAATATAACATATATATAGATATACTGTTCGAATTTCCTTTTAGAGAATGTAAACAATGTTAAACTAAAGCCTTCAATTAGAGACATATCTGAAGAACGATGACCTTTCTTAGCAATCAATACATCTGCTGAACTAATTCAATTTCCAATAAGAGCCTATATATCTCTCTACATGGCAGAAGACCATCATCCAATTTATATTAGAGTCCATCTGCTTTTCATGTATATATTTATTGGATATATTATAAATTTATAACGTTTTTATTCATTTCACATTTATATATAGTACAGTCTATTATCAAAATTCAAAATTATTTTATGATGCATACTAGCGCCATCTGTTAACAAATTTCGAAATTATTTTAAAGGCGTAAGATTCTTTTTGAAAATAAACAATTTCTACTGCCCTTAAAGCAATGGAAAAATTAATGGGAGGGCCTGGCTCATCAGTGGTGAACCCTCCCAGTGGTTTCGCCAGTTTAATCTACCATACCGCTGTTATATTGCATTTTTGTAACTTCCTTTTATAGTGATACTGGTGCTAGACTCTTGGAATGGGTATTTTAGAAGAACTATGGACATAAGCTTAGAGGACAGTAGAATTACATACATTTATAAATATATAATATGCTTCGAGCAATCGCTCTTCTGCAAATATCAATTGTTTCTTTTATTATAACATTTATAATATGATGCACTAGCGCCATCTGTTATCAAAATTCGAAATTATTTTAAAGTCTATTATAATCGTAGTGATCAGATATTTATTCGAGAGAAAGGTGATCTAAAAATTAAAGGTCGACTTTCTCGTCACTTCTCCTCTTTGGCAGATTGTGAAGATTTCATTTGTTCCTTCTGGATATCTTTAAATAAAATCTTGGACTCAACAGGACAATTAACCCGAAACCATGGGTTCCAGGTGGACGCTTTCCAGTGTGCGTAAACAGTCAAAATATGGGGCTAATTTTGGCGTCTATTTTGACATGAAATGCGACCTTTATAATTATAGATCAAAATCCTCCTGGAAAAATTTCCATCCATATTTTAATATGCTAAATTAACTGTGTAATGATAAATAATATAAAATAGTGTTTGTGGGTTTTATTATAGCTATAAAAAAGCCATGTTACAATAAAAACCTATATGATCAATTAAGAAAAGGTATTACCTTTGAAATAAATAAATTTCAGTATTAAAAATAAATAATATTGTCACGATCAAGAAGACGTATTCTAAAATTCAAGTTAAGAATAATGTGTGTATCAACGAATTCTATATAATTCAAAACGTGTTAATAATTTTACAAGTGATATTTGTATTTAATTGTATCAAATCCTACAAAAAAGAACTCTGAAAAAACCCCAGGACTATAATAGAAAAGCTGAGACAATGGACCCTAATCGAGATCGTTTAAACGATTTGAGGAATAAACAACATAAATAACATAAATGATAATCTACAAGAATTGTGAAGGGTAGTGACATAGCTGAATATTTTAGTTGATAAATAACAATTCACAATACTTATGCAGTGACAAAATAAATTAATGAAAAGATGATTTTATTATTGAAAAGAATAATATTTATCGTTTAATTAAAATAATTTAAATTTGTGTTATACCTATATTCGTTTGAAAAAAATCATTTGGAAATATCATTGGCAGAGTCTGGTAATTCGGATCGTAACTCTATTAATTCTAAATTTATTTCAAACGCAATTATAGACCGCATTTTGAAGATATGACAATCATTAATGCCTTAGACAACCTCACAACAAAGGTTCTTCTATATGTACGGAGACAATCATGTTAGTAGTATAGATGGAAATTTTGCCGGGAGGATATTGATCTAAAGAGACAAAGGTCGCCTCTCCCGTCAAAATAGACGTCAAAACTAGACGCCATCTATTGACGGTCGCCGCTGGTGTTGTGGCTTTGTCACCGACCCGAGGCCGCTAGTTGCAGCGACGGTCAATAGATGGCGTCTAGTTTTGACGTCTATTTTGACGGGAGGGGCGACCTTTGTCTCTTTAGATTTTGGTAGTAGTATAAATATTCTTTAAAATTGATATAAAAAATTAAATATTTTAATAAAATATTTCAGATATACAAAAATAATTTCATGATAAACTACTTTCCCCTCTATGCAAATTCTTATGAAATTAAATTAGTAAGTACATACAATCGAAAATAAATTCGAATAACAACATTCAAAAACAAATAAGAGACAGTAATAGAATTGTAATTGAGTTAGGTAAAAACAAATGGGATTATTTATTTACCAAAAGACTAATATAACCTTTATTCTACATTCTCTCTAGAAAGCAGACGATGCTATTATTGAATTAGGTATCAGAAGATAGAACCATTTATCATACTTTGCCGCTTTATCAAATATTCGAGAGATACCCTCGGTGTGCAGCCGATTACATACTCCACTTTTTTGCTTATATTTCTGTTCTTTTTCTGCTTTTAATTTTGTAAAATTGTTTTATCTTATTATAAAACAAATTATCCTTCTGCATATGCATTATGTTAATACCTATTTATACATCTTTTTAAATTATATTTACTGAGGTATTCATAAAATAAAAACATGTTTTAGTTTGAATAAATTTATTAGATAATGCATAATTTAAAAATAAATAAAACAATGACTTGTTATTAATATATCTGTTTATTTTTTATATATGTTGATACTTACCTTTTTTATACTTGATCTTAAATTATATTCACACTGTGAAAATATATGATAATATTTGTCAAACTATGTTTCTAAAAAAATGTATAATTAAAATATATTTATGAAAATATTTGAGGACCCAAACGTGCGTATGTATTATATATAAATATATGTGAAAAAATAATAGAAAAAAATAAAAAATAGAAAGGTTAACTGTTGATATTAAAAATAAAAAGGGCATATCCTGACCAAGAGCACATGTGCACATGTAATGGTCACAATGGTACAGCCTACTCAACGCTGACGAGCGCCAACAGCGCTAAACGCGTTATTGGATGGCTTTTCATAATTTATCAAGATATTGGGTTGGCCAAATATCAGGGAACAGGTTAAATCAATGTTTAGTTGATTTCTGTTCCACCAGATGGCGCTCTGCCATCAAAAAAGCACATGTGCTCTTGGTCAGGATATGATTTCGATATTTATAATATATATATATTGAAATATGACAATTTGAAATCATTTTTTTTTATCTCAAATCTTCGTTAAAATATACAGCCTGAGTTATATATATGATATTATTAATCAAACCATATTTGTGTGAAATATTTGATATTTTATTTAATATTGGCGTTGAATGGAATAGGAAACCTCCGACATTTCATTTCCCGCTAAGCCGAACTGAGGGGAACGGTCAAGCTTGTTATTTTATCTGGAAAAATTCCATTCGAATATATATTTTTATTCATTTATATGATTATTTATTTCTTTTTCATATAATATATTATTTGAAGAATTATATCAATATTGATTGACCTGTTTAAGAGAGCTTTGAATAATAAAAATAATATATTATTTAATAGTTATAATTTTGAGATTAAAATATTATTTTTAGAATATTTGTTAGACACTTGAAATAATATATCAGACATTTGAAATAACATTATAAATATTTACAATATTTATTTTTTACAATTATTTTATTTCCAAAGCGCTATATCCCGCAAGGGATACTTGCGCCAAACAAGGAGAAAAGTTTATTTACATAAGTTATTTACATTGTTCAACGCATGAAAACATTAGCGATCCAGATTTTGTGGAAAGTTTAGAATGTATTTACAAAATGAAATGAACTTTAAATATGAGTTTTTATCGGAAATCAAATCGTTAAGTTCACAAACAACTAGTTCATTCTTCATTCTATAATCTTGAAATGCTGGGCAATCGATCAGTAGATGTCTTAAGGTTTGTTCCTCAATGCCACAAAAGAATCCTCCACTGCCTTTATTCTATTTCAAAAACTTTTGAAATTCCCGTGGTTTGTAACAAATTGAGTATTATAAAAATTTCAATATCATATATATTTCATGAAAATATAGCAATCAGAGATAGATCTTCAATTAAAAAGGCATATATTGGATTATAAATATAGTTATTTTTCCAATATTTTTGTTGGCTGAACGCCAACCTATTTCAAGGTATTAAAACATAGAAGTTGTGTAAAGGTGGTTAGACAAACTTGTTGTTGACATATATTTGTTGTAATACCTTTTTATTGATATCTTTATATGATCTGAATTTGGCTAAATCGTTTCACTAACTTAAGCAACTTTTGCCATATTTGGCATAATTGATTACTAATCTTTAAGGATGTTAAAAAACGAAGATGAATCTATACTGATAAAGATCTCAAACTATAGTTAACAGTTTGACCTTCTTTGTCAATTTGTCAATTCTGAAATTTGGCATATCCAGCGATTTGACTGTTAATTCTCAGTATTGAAGCAAAATATCAAAAAGTCTTGTCTTAATTTAAGAGAAAGGAAATGTTCAGGTTTTTAATATATCATTGTTTTTCTTCATTTCTTGTATAATATGTTTATAACTGTTTCTGCTTATAAATGTAAATCGATGCAATTATCCCTAGCCGGGATATGGCGTTTTGTGTGTTGAAATAAAAAGAAAGAAAGGAAAGTCACTTAACTCTCTCTATATCTCTTAATAAAGGAATTACATGTTCCATCTCATTATGTGAAGATATATACTGCAGCAAATTTACGTTAATTTTACTTTTATAAATTTAATTCTAAATCTTTAAATGCTATGTCTGCTAACTAATGAAATATTTTTAGCTTAATTTTGTTTTTTGCTGCTTACCTCTATTAGAAACATCATTTTCGAATTTTATTCTTAATTTGTTTCATACGTAAATATTAGGTATATCAATGATATTTATTAAAATTAAAATAGATGTATAGAAATTGAAAAAATAGATTGAGAATAATATATTGAAGAAAATTATGTATATTTGAATTTTTCTCTTTTTTTTTTCTCCTTAGCAACGTCTTCATATATTATCTACATAAGGATATGGGGGGTAGGGGATCTATAATTAGAAAATTCAGTTTTACCATTAAAAGAGAAACAAGAGCTATACGACCTTAATTGATCGTATCTGCAGATTAGAAACCTTGGTCAAGCCACATAACCAGCTTCAGAAAACTCTTTGTCTCAGAATTCGCGAATTATTTAGTAGAATAAATAAATTCATAGAGTGATAAGGACACTGACGAGGGCCATTAGCCTAAAGAATTTTCCTCCAAATTAGTGTTGTCAAATTTTCTGAAACGGATATTGTGGCTTTGTCACCAAAAGGAATCAGAATGTTTATAGAAACGACCGATAGATAGAGCTCATCTTCGTTTTTAATTTTTAAAAAGAGAAAGCTTTTTCGTTTGTGAAATATAAATATATGAAATACAATGTGTAAATAAAATTATATGAATATAGAAAGTCTTGAATGTTCTACAACTGTCAAAGATCACTCAAAATAAAATATCAAAATTCAGCAAAGCATGAGAATAGATCGGTTGTATTATCAGGATATAACCTCAATTATTTATAATATTTCTCCGGTTATCAATTAATATATTACGGGTGATTTTTATATTCTTACTCTAAATTATTTAGGTATAACCAGATATGATGGTATAATAAACAATCAATATTTTGAGCGGTTTTTTAATAGTATTAAAAAATATATATGTTTCGATTTAATTACTTAAAATTCTGAATTTGCCAAAGCTGTTGCTGTGACTTTGTCAATGATTCGAGTAAGGTTTAAAAAAACAGATGAAAGATGGTAAAAAATCTTTTTAATAGAATTTGCGGGCTTTTCTTACATAGGTCAATGTCCTCCTGGCAAACTGTATATTTATATTTTAACAATAGTCTTAGTCTAGCCACTTTAATAGAGTTAATCAATGGAAAAGCCTTCTAAAGGTTTCAAGAATATTGTCTAGCATATATATTAGTAATATAAAATATCTCGGTGAGATAAGAAATATAAAATAGCAATTTTATTGTCTTAGGTTGCTCACTGATAAGTCAATTTGTTTGATACCTTTACATCATTGCAGCGAGAGCAGTAGAAAATAATGTTTTTCAATAATTAAAAATAACGTAGAATAGTTTATATCTTTGAATTCTTATCATAAAAAGTATATATATTTGAAGCCAGAAACACTTTTTCTATTAGATCAATATTTTTTAAAATGATAAAAATACAAACTCTTTAAAGTTTTAAAATTGTCAGTTGTATCAGATAGAGAAAGAAGGGGAGAAATAGAATCTAAACTAAAAACATTAGTTGTCTCTTAATGAAGCCAAAAGACATTTATCAGGATGTCCAAACTGCGACATTTATTCGTCAACAAGGGTGATTAACTTCTTCCTCTATTGATCACAACTTTAATGGAATTTTCTTATCATCACTTAGTTCTGACTCGACGAAATGTTTATGGAAAATGAAAATATATTCACTGGTTAATAATAATGGTTTCAACTACATAGTCATTCCAGAATCCGTTAAGAATTTGTCTTTATTGATGTTTGTATAAATATTTAATTTCATAAATTGAATCATATTTCCGTAAAATATTATATATATTATAAGATTTATAGTAGTCCTATTCATTATAAGGTAGTACAGATTTCTATTGTTATATTTCCAGTTTCTCTGTTTTCGAAAATATCTTGATCTTGATTGGCACCGTGGTTTCCAATATTCATCGCTTTATATTTCCATAACTTCTCCCTTTACATTAACTGAAAAAAGACTTAGAGAATAGAACATAATACAAAATTAGAAGATATAGTGGCAAAGACAAAAGTAAAAGAGAGCATACAGAATGAAATACAACATTTAAAGAGATATTTACTAAGGAAAGCAGTACAATAATGAAAATGGCATGCAGAATACTGTTTAAGATTAGAAGAAACAATGACAAAGGAAAACAGTACAATAGTGAGAGAAAATATACATGATACAGTTCGACATTAAAAGAGAAAGTGAAAAAGGAAACCAGAACAATAGTGAAACAAGGCAAACAGAATACACTTCAGCATTAAAAAAAAACAGTGACAAAAAAGTATTACAATAGTGAAAGAAAATACAGTTCGACAATAAAAGAGAAAGTGAAAAAGGAAACCAGAACAATAGTGAAATAAGGCATACAGAATACACTTCAGCATTAAAGAAACAGTGACAAAAAAGCATTACAATAGTGAAAGAAAATACAGTTCGACAATAAAAGAGAAAGTGAAAAAGGAAATCAGAACAATAGTGAAATAAGGCATACAGAATACACTTCAGCATTAAAGAAACAATGACAAAAAGGCATTACAATAGTGAAAGAAAATACAGTTCGAAAATAAAAGAGAAAGTGAAAAAGGAAACCAGAACAATAGTGAAACAAGGCATACAGAATACACTTCAGCATTAGAGAGACAGTGGCAAAAAAGCAGTATAATAGTGGATGAAGGCATAGAGAATACAGCTCAACATTAGAAGAACCATGACAAAGCGAAGTTGGTACAATAGTGTCAGAAGATATACATAGTACTTTACAACATAAAAAAGGCAGTGACAAAGGACTTCAGTAAAATTGTGAAATAAGGCATACACAATACATTTCAACATCAGAGAGAAGAGACAGTGACAAAGAAAAACAGTATGATAGTAAAAAAAGAAGGCATACAGGATACACTTTAACATTAGAGACACAGTGACAAAAAAGTTTTAATAGTGAAAACGTGATACAGAATACAGTTGAACATTATGAGAGACGGCGACAAAGGAAAACAGAATAATAGTGAATGGATACAGTGACAAAGGAAAACAAAAAAATAATGGAAGAAGTCATAGAGACAAGAAAAAAACATTAAAAGAGACAGTGGGAGAAGAGAAGAAGATATAGACAGTGAGATGGCAGAAATTAGTAGAGGTTTCCCCCAATGAAGAGAAATGTGCCAGCGCCAAATTAAGATAAATAAGAGAGATTTGGAGATCCTTTGCAATTATCACGGCGGAACTCTAATCCCGGTCTGGATCAAAATAATCCAAGTTCCTATTATGTGGTTAGCATAATACTTCAATATTACACCTAACTATTAATTAACGCTTAATTTACAACAACGGAATATTCAATCTTCAGCGTGTAAAATTTGTATACAAACTTTTTTTATTGAAAGATATTTTTTATTTTGTCAATTTGTATTATTTGGAACCTTTCAAATTTTAACAAAATTATAAAATTATTCATTTAATTCATAATATATAGAGATTGAATTATTATATTATTTGTAAATTAGATATTTTAAAAAAGTTTTTTTTTTTGCTTATTACTAACACGTGGTAGAGGACATGATAATCATGGTGGGTAGAAGTTGGCGACTGCTTTTACTGTAAGTGCACCACATGTCTACACATTTGAAAAGCAGTTCGAATTTGTGCTTACAAATGTGCTAGAACCCGTTTGGTTACTTGCACTCGCTGGTGGGGTTGGACTTTTGAAAGAATCGGGGGCCATTGGAGCATTTTTTTTTCAAATCAGAAAAAAAGTGCCCAATGCGGGAATCGAACCCGGGTCGTAGCGGTGTTAAACCAACGGTTTAGACCATACTTCAACCGACTCCCATGTCTAAAAAATAATTAGTTTGATTATAAGAGTTTTAAAAAAGTTTAATACAATGAACAAGCATTCAATGTGAAGGAATAGTATAGCTATAGATAGTGGTCTGCTCAGAGGAAAATTGTCTGTCAAGATTAAAGTGTACTCCGTACACTCACTAGTATACTCCGAGTAGAATAGTACAAAATATACAAAATAAATGCTAAAATAAAAAGAAATATATTGGATAAAAAAAATCATTTGCTAATATTTTAATTGGCTAAACGCCAACCTTTTTCAAGGTATAACCACATATTTATTCCAATTGAATGTTCAGCTAAGTGAAATATTGGTAAATTAATTATTATTTTAATACAAAATATATGTAATTTCTATCAAATAGATCTTTATGGATAGCTCTATTTTGAAAAAAGCTGAAAATACATTTTTGATTTCTATTAGCGATTTCATACAGTACTTACTATTTAGAGCAACGAGACGAATAATTAATAATGAATATTTAACAAATAGAAATAAAACAATTTCTAAACGGTAAAATCTTCCCAATTACATGCGTGGCAAGGATAAAATACTCAGGAGATAAGTTTCTTCATTGAAGATAAGTTTCTTCATAAATCAATGAAGAAACTTATCTCCTGAGTATTTTATCCTTGCCACGCATAAAACAATTTCAACATATTAAATACCTCCTTCGCCTTGAATATTTTACAAAACTATTTCAACTATAAGCTAATGACGCTATGTCTGGCGCTAAGTTTGTATACAATATGATACGTTATAATGCTTTGACAAAGGTTGACGTTCAGCCATCCGAAATATTGACAAATAATTTTATTCAATATAATAAATTCCAATTTATTATCTAGAAATAGAATACTATACTATTTGATATTATTTCAAAAATAATATTTTACAAATATTTGTTCTGTAGGTAGAAGTAAAATATATCCCATCTGTGTATGTATTTAATTAAACTATCCTCAAAGAACTTGTCCACAGTTTGCATAAAATACCAGGGTTCACCACTGTCAGGCCCTCACAATATAAGAGGTATCAAAATATTGCTACAACGGTACCAAAAATGTTTGGACAGAAATGGTGATTATGTAGACAGGTAGTCTATGAGTTGTATAATGAAAATAAAATAACTGCATAATTGTAAATAATGTTTTTTATTTGTTAAAAATAGGGAAATTTATTTATTGGACGGTCCTCGTATTTTCTCATCGCATCAAGCACACAGCATAATGCTTTTTTAAAAGAAAAACTAAAACTCGTGTAGAATATAAATCCGTTTTTTATTTTTATGCGTAATTACAAATAAATTCATATATCTAAAATATTAGAGTGCAGAAAATTAAACATCAAATATACGATAGGATTGTGAAAACAATGTAAAACAATAATTTTGTTTTCATTATTTATATTAAATATAATTGGGGAGCATGCTCGTTAAAACGAGTAGGAATTTTATATTCTGTTTTGTTTTATATATAACCATACAAGGTAATATACGTATATATATATTAAATACATTTTTCAAATTATAAATATATGATAAAAACACGTTTTACAATCAGTGCAATTAACTTTGTTCATATAATGTCAGTATAGCAAGCTAAAATATTTTTGAAATTTCGAATAAATATATATTTCGTTTAATTTTTCTTAGCTTATCTATTTTTATCTTTTCCATCTTTTCAAATTATATATCTCATTTAAAATTTCTCTATTAAAAGAAAACACTATAATAAGAAAAGTCTCTGTTTGGTGTTTATATTTTAATAATTAAGAATATGATTTGTTTAAATTTTTTTTTGTTTATTGACTTTATACTGATATTAGCCGAATGACCCGGGCAACGCCCGTGTTTTACCCGATTGAATGTTTTGATTCAAATACTATTTGTTGCAATTCTACCGCCTACCGCCCGCCATGCGCGCGCACAGGGAAGTCACGTGCTCGCCGGCAGCCAACGGGCGCGGTCCGCCGGCAGGAGGGGGGGGGGGCAAGGTGGCGTGTCCGTAGCCAACCAATAAAAGCAAACGGTGTCAGAGTCGACCGGTTGATTCATTAGGAAAGACGCTCGTAACTGTATATATAATTTTTACATCAACACGTTGTTTACATTATAAATGTTATTATTATTGTTTATGATGATGATATATATTTATTCATAGATTAATAAGATATATATATATATATTTAGTCCCAAACAGTCTCAATATACATATTCAGAAAGGAGGCATTTATTGAGTTTATAAATATTTTCATTTTTCCAATATTTCGAGGGACAATTCTCCTCTCTTTATCGAGGATGTTCATGTTTTCCAATAAAACACGTAAGCACGCGTACACTACTCTCGTTCTAAAAGACAATCGAAATAATTATATCTGTGATTTAAAAGATACCTTCAATATATATAATATTATATATAAACATTATTATATTATTAAAAATATATATACTAAACAGTGTAATTATATACAATTATATATGTTTTGAAAATAGAGCAATCAATAAATGCATCTTTAATTAAAAAGGCATATATTGTATCTATTTATCATTTATTTTACCAATATTTCAGTTACCAACCTCTATCAAGGTATTATAACATATTGATATGTGCTAAAAACAAATTCATTTATGTCATTGCGTTATGTGGCGCTGAGTTTGTTGTTGACACATCTTAATATGTTATAATATCTTGATAAAGGTTGGCGTTCAGCCAATTGAAATATTGGTAACATAAATGATATTTTGATCAAATATATGCCTTTTTAATTAAAAAATCATATATGTATATATTATATATAATTTTACATATATTTATTATAAATTAATAATAATAAAAATTATGAAACAAATATAAATCATAAATATATGTTATATATATATATATATATATATATATATAATGCTATAGTTTTACTAATGAAACATATTTAACCTTCTGTTCTCTATTTGTTAAAAATCCATTTAGCTTCGATTTGTCTTCTGCCTTCAACCGACCACTATCATCATCCCCCTTTTAATTATTTTTCTGAGAACTTTGATTTGGTCCTCCTGTACCTCCCTAGACAACATCGACCTGCTATACTGTGGAAAATAACTTTTGTAATTAAACAGTTGTGGAGTATTTTTATATGATATGGACACCATATCTTATATTTATTTATTCATTAATTTATATATAACATAATATAAATATATATTTAAAATATATCACTAAATAATAATTAAAAATGACCTCTCCGAGGATAAGTATCTTGCTTGACTTGCAAGAATTTTATCAGAGGCCGTTTTCTATTATTATTTACATCTTAGACGATTTTAAACACCAGGTAATAAGACCAAATCCAAATAAATAAATAGTGTGTGACGTTTCGGTAACAGCGTTGTTGTTGTTAGTGAAACGTCATACTTTATTTATTTATTTGGATTTGGTCTTATTACCTGGTGTTTATAATCTATAATCCAAATTGTGATTTATCATTTTAGACGATTCTATATTTCGAATATACCAGTTAGTTATACCAGTAATTAAGTGTTAGTTATTCAGTCATACTAAGGAGGTAGATGTTTTAAGACCATGATATTCATGGTGGTTAATTAGCGACTGTTTTTTACTGTATATTAAACACATGTTTACACATTTTGAAAGCAGTTAGAATTTTACATTTACAAAGTTTCAGAGAGAACCGTTTGGTAACTTTCTTTCACTATTGTATTGGACTAATTCATTAAACAGACACTGGGAAACAGTCTTTTTCTTCTTCTTTCTTATCTCCACTCAATCATATTTGGGTGTCAAGCTTGTAAAGCTTGAGACTTTTGAAAAAGAGATTTGACAACCATCAAGATTGGTTGAAGTAGACTGCGTTTGCCTTTGTCATTAAGACTAGGAGCATACTCAGTGGCAGGCCGACTTAGCTCCAAAAGAAATGGCCGCCTCTGACATGAGGAACAGACGCCATTTGCAGCCGCTCTTAATATGGAGTACAAACGCTGCTCATCCTGTATCCCTGGATCAGGAGCCCTTACAGGGTACTATCAGCCGGGCCAGCTGAACTCAGGTTTTTAGTGAGCTTGTTACTGCTCCCCTCCCCCCTCTTTTTTTTTATCCTAGCTTGGGACCAGCAAAGGCGGAGTTAGTAGGGAAGCAACAAAGTGTTAAATGTGGAAAACTATCACTTATATAATGAATTTCATGTGCCGAGGTGTCTTTTAGACTGCTAAATATTAATGTTACATTCTAGGGCAAAGTCGAAATATACAATATATCGACACATATCTACAGATATGATTTTATCTGGAATTGATTCCTTATGTAGTCGATATATCACAATATGTATTATAAAAATATTCTTAAAATCTATTTTGAAATTAGTAAAACAGTAGAACCTCCCTTTAGCAGAAACCCCGCTAGCGGTCACCTCTCCACAAAGGACAGTTTTCATTTTCAAAATTACCATTTTTACTATTTAGCAATTCTTCAAAAAGAGAACACCTTTCCCTAAAAGACACTTTGACTCTACAATTAGGTGTTGTTCTTTACAGGGAGGTTCTACGGTATATTATATATAGTTCTAATTCTTAGTGTTAATGTATTTTAAAGGGCTATAATTCAGCAACGATGTTGCATTATATAGAAATAGAATTTGAAATTATATATTTTTGTGGAATTGTCATTATATATAATAGGTTCAACTGGTATTTTATTTGAATTATAGATTGCGTTTAGTTCATATCAATGAAACTATTCAACGTGTGTATTTCATATATAAATAATTTTTATTTATTATAGTGGATTGTCACCATCAAGAGATCACCTTTTCTTCAGAATGAACTCTTAAATAGCGGAATCGAATTGGAATCAAAGCTCCAACAGTATCTCTGGCTACCCGAGGAAGCCGACTTGGAGACCATGATTCTGGTCTAAAAGCCTTCGTCAGTCTTAGGCTTGCCATTATTTCATGAGATATGTCAGGGATTCAGGAAATCTAAGGAATTTTACCAAGAGATGTTTAGACATAGCGCTTCGAGTTAGCGTTCATTTTGTCGCGGGATATGATCTTTCCTTTTATAGATCAATACCCCTCCGGCAAAACTTACATATGATGATTATTTTTAATTGCGCTGATAATTTTTAATTACAAGTTATTGCAATTATCGATTCACAAAGACTCTCAATTATTTTGATATAGAGTAATTAAGAATGACCCTCTAAAAGGTTTTCCATTTGAATTATTCATCAAAATGGCTAATATAATATTCTCATAGAGAATAAACTAGCGACCAATCCGGCCTAGAGTCAATATTTAATGAAATTAAAGCAACGTATAATTATATATTAAATAATGGCTATGTATATTTTTGTTTGACTCTAGAAAATCCAATAAGCTATATCATCAAAGTGTACATGTAGATTGGGGAGGCAGGAAATAATGGTTAATTAATTTAATTGGAAGAAATAGGCAAAAGCTATTAAATTAATGATTTCGCCGAACATGGAGCAGAAACCATCTCGTGTAATTATATCACCGGGCTAGCCCCAGTATTTAAAAAATACCAATTAAACGCAAAAAAAATCTCTTTAGAATCGCCTGGCAATATTTATATATGGAAAATAACGATAAATATACCTTGTAACCGATATATATTTAATTTATATTAATTTTTCATTAAGAATCTGCACTAATATATGCGAAAACACTTCCAATATATCATATGGAGAAAGTAGTGGAAATAAATATTTTGTTGTTGTTGCTTATCCTCAAGTCGTTTAAACGATCTTCATTAGGCCCCATTGTCCCAGCTTTTCTATTCTAGTCCAGGGGGTTTTCCAGAGGTCTTTGGAGAAGGAAAAAGTGGTGAACTTGCTGTTGGTCTGAAGACTTGGAAGTACCACTCATTGTGACTTTGCTTCTTTTGGTTGGCTGCTCCTGACATGAAGCACAGACGACCTTTGTAACCGCACCTATGTAGAATAGACGCTGCCAATTGATACCTTCCTACATTAGCCGGGTGTGTAGCACAGGGTGGCCCTACCAGGAGTTAAACTCCCGACGTCCTTTGCTACCTGTTTACATCCTTCCGTCACTTTGAGACTCTAAGATAGGATTTTGGGAGGGATAAAAATATTGAATAAATATTAGCCATTTGTAAAAGGAGATAGATAAATAAGATCTGATTATAACGACCTATCTGATAAACACCTCTCTCTGAGCTACCAAATCCATAAAGATAATCACAAATTGAGGTGACCCAACCTCTAATAAGAGGTTAACTCTAGTAGTGACGAAGGATATTGTAGAAAATCATAAGTCGGGGAGAAGAGCTTCTTTTATGAGGAGGATCGTATAAGATTTCGGGAAAGACGCTCTTCTACCCGTAGAAGCTTGTACGATCGCACTCTCTTAAAAGAAACTCTTCTTCTCAACTTGTATTTCAACTTCTATAGCAAATAGAGAGCTTATTGTTGTCTTCATTCTAACCAAGGATATATACGAATAAGAATAAAACGATAAAAGGAGCTTCTTTTATAAATTTTAATGCGCAAGCTTTCGGACCTAACGTCCTTCAACAGGCATGGATAGTGGTAATACTAACGAGTATAACGAGTAAGCTTGCTCATTAAAATTTATAAAAGAAGCTCCTCTTATCGTTTTATTTTTATTCGTATAAACCAATTATTATGAGTTCCTAATCGTTATAATCTAACCAAGGATATTTATGATTCTGATATCAATGGAAAACTCGACTGTATTTTTCTAAGAGTTTCGTGTTTAAATCATGTTATTTTCTGTTTGTTAAAATTGTAATGAAATCGAATAATGTGTCCCATTATTCTATTTATAGCTATAATGTATAAGCTTGATATGAATATTTTCTGGAGTATATTACAATTAATCAGTTTGATATTTAGGCGCTTCAAAAGTAAATCTATATTCGGAAATGTTTTATTTAAGAAGATTAACGGCCGAATTTTGATTCATTCTAAACTTCACGAGTAAAACTATGAACTACAATGAAATTCCTCATAAGTGTTTATCTGATTAACGATCACCTACCTCCCTAAAATAATAAAAGTTATGATTATCCATTCTTTCTTTATATCAATTCATCTTTAATATTTGTAACAATTGACAGAGAGTATCAATAACATGTTTTGAATTGTTTATATATCAATGATCAGCTTATGAGAAAAACAAGTATATATTGGTAAAATAGGTAAATATTTCGAACATCCTCAGTATTTCATACTCCTGCGATAAACCTATCTGATTAGTGTTCTATGAGCATAAATTACTGAGCTTTGCGTGCATTTATATTTTAACGTACTAATTATGGCAGAAAGAAATTATACATATTGGGCATCAAGAAAAATATGACATATATATCAGATCTTGTTTCTCAATATATTTTATGGAAATAATAAGAGAAGGATATAACTTTTATTTTTACTTCATTGTTAAAATGCGATTTCTCTGTGTGTTATATATATTAATTGATTATATAGAGTAACCAAATGAAATCCGTTGATATTTTAAACGTTATAACACTATATATATTCACGAAGAAATAAAATTATAAAAATATATTCCTTTTGATTTTTATTATTATTATAATAAAATAATATAGTAACATATAAAAGTTAAAGTCGCGAAGCCATTATATACAGGGTGATCCAAAAGTCCCGCACAACTTTAAAAATTAATAACTCCGCGAATATTTGCGCTAGAGCAATGCGGTAAACACCATTGTGTTCAGGATGCAATGGGATTTTTTATGGCAAATAATGAAATTTTCGAAATTGATTTTAGTTACAACTTTATTCGCTAGATGGCGCTCCACCAGAATCAGAGATTCAGTGGCCAAATTGTTTGATAAATTGAAAAATATAACTGATCGACACGTATTTTTCCTTTTTGAATACCAGGAAAGAACCCTAATAATATCAAATAACAAATTAATAAAACACCACTTCGCCAAAAGTATGAAGAATTGGTTAACGATTTTCAAATACAATCAGAGATATGTAAAATAGGTAAATGCAAATTAAACATGTAGCAAAAAGAAAATTGATATTTCAGATACGGTTTGTTTTCGAAGATAATAAATTTCTAATATTTTTAATTCAACTCTCACTCAGTATCGATTATATTTATTTTAATTCATTTGAAAAATATGTATCTATCTCTGATAATTTATTTCACTCTCGAATGCCGTTGTTGTTGTCGTGTCCAATAAAGAACCTCAGATGTATCCATGTATCTCCATCACAGCAGCAGCAGCAGAATCTTGTGTGTATAAAGCAGCTGCTCTGGGTCTATGTCTAATTTCTGCAAGGCTGCGGCCATTGCTGGCTATGAGAATATGTGGGTAGGTGTAAGTTCCACACCAGGACAATTGTTGCATGCCCTATAGGTTCTTGTGCCATCTGGATGTATTGTCATTCCTTTATAGTGTTTTGTTCTAAGTCTTGTTATAGTTTTTGTCATTTTTCTCTCAGAGTTTATTTCGCATTTTGACCTTTTCTTATTTTTTTTTTGTTTAATTATCTTGTATATTGACAATGAAATTAGCGTCAAATAATAACATTTGTTCTTTCCTTTGTCTCAACCTTCTGGCTTCCTATGCCAATTCGAATGCCATTTCATTAACCCTGATCCCAGCATGGGCAGGGATTCAATGTTGAATGCAGTTATTCTCCAATGGTTCCAGTTGGGTAAGTAACGAGTGTATTTTCTGTGTGATTTTAGTATTGCTCTTCTGAATTGCTTCTAGAGCGGATATGGAGTCGCTGTATATTAAAATTCCTTCTGCTTGATGCAGGGATGGTTGGTTAAGGCATACATCAAGGGCTTTCCAGATAGCTGTCAGTTCACAAGTGAAGTTTGACGAAATCTGTCCTGCTCCTTCTTTTAATTTTGATGTGTGTTACTTCCTGCAGTATTATGTTAATTCCGCCCCCTCCATTATTCAGGGCAAGGTCTGAAGATCCATCTGTATATGCTGTTAAAGGGGGTGGCCTAACATTTTTAATCAAGAATTTGTACTATGGGAACATAGCCGTTAATATTCCAAACACATTAGACCTCGAATCCCAAAGTATCAAAGTTTACCTCAATCAAAACAAAGGCATCAACATATACAATATGTATCACCCTTCAAACAATAAACTTATTGACAATGGAAAAATGGCTATTTTCTTACAGACAACACTATTTTTGTAGGTGACCTTGATGCCAAACATCAACTATGGGGATGTTCCACGCCAAACCCAAGAGGCAAAATACTATCAAGCATATTTAACGACAATGCCTTCATGTGCTTAAATGATGGGAATCCTACCCATCATTCCTACAGCTATAATACTGCACAAGCACTTGATATAAGTTTTTACTATCCTGACATTTTCCACGAATGCAAATGGCAAATATTAAAAAGTATTGGAAGTGATCATTTGACTAATTTATAGAAATTAGCACCAAGACCAAAACCAGCTCAATTAAGAAAAATTCTGGAACTTCAAAAAGGCTAATTGGATATCTTTTAAAAACACCATTATTAAGCAACCAAAGTTTCAATACCAACAAGAGGTAATATTACACACCAGGCAAAAAATATTCAAACACTTATAACTAAAAGAAATGAACTAAAAAAAAGTGCACCTAAAACCAAACAAATTGTAGAACTGAACTGAACATTGTGAATGCAAAAATAAAAAGATTATACGTAAATGTGAAAAGAAAAAAATGGAAACAAACTTGTGAAAACCTGAACCCAAGAAACCCAAATACAAAACTTTGGCATTTGGCAAAACAAATTGACAGATCTCAGTCAAAACCTGAAAAAACAAAAATGATTAAGAATATAGATAGTACACCAGCAACTAATGACAAAATTGCTGCCAATCTTTTAGGTAATGCATATCAAATAAGTAGTAAAATCAAGGTTGAAAAAAGGCCCGAAAGATTATTCATAACTGTAAAATGTCACCAGCACTCATAATATTTTCCATGAAAAGAATCAATATGAAAAAGCTAGCTTATGCATTAGAAAACACTGACCTAAACAAGACTCCTGGGCCAGATGGAATCCATGGCCGAATGATATCAAACTTGGGCAAAATTGGCAAAGAAAGACTTCTTAATATTTTCAATAACTCCTGGAAAACTGGAAAATTGCCTCAAAACTGTAAAAATGCAACAATAATTCCCATTAAAAACTTGACAAATCTGCTGATGACCCAAAAAACTACCGACCTATCTCCCTAACAAATATTTGCTGCAAATTAATGGAAAAAATTATACTCAGACGACTCACCTACCACCCCGACACAAGAAATCTCTTACCAGAAGAACAATATGGATTTAGGAAAGGACATGGGACAATAGACCAACTCTTATTTTTCACACAAAAGGTAAAAGATGCACAAAACAAAAAAAACAACTAACCACACCATAGCTGCTTTTTAGACCTTACACAAGCTTTTGATAAGGTATGGAAAACAAGTTAATTACAAAATTATACAAACATTTCAAAATTGATGGAAAAGCTATCACTTGGATAAATAATTCCCTTAAAAATATATAAATCAGGGTCAAATATAATGGCACTCTATCTAAAACCTTTAAATTGTACCAAGGATTACCACAAGGATCAATCCTTAGCCCAACTCTCTTCACCCTATTTATTGCAGGCATAGAAGAAAATTTTTCAAATAAAACCAATATTGGACTTTTCGCTGATGACATTATTCTATGGAGCAGTAACACTAACTGTAAAAAAGCTGAAAGAGATTTCAACAAGACTCTTCTCCACCTAGAAAAATTTGCTAATAAAAATAAATTAGAATTTAACCCCCAAAAATCTGAAACCTGTCTTTTTACTACCGATATGAAACTATACAAAATAAGACCAAATATTATTCTGAAAGAACAACAATTACAATATAATAAACATCCTAAATATCTCGGCTACACCCTGGATCCAGAAATTAACTCCAGTAAGCATATTGAAGGAGTTGTTAGAAAAGGAAGAGACCGAATAAAAATCTTGAAATATATTTCAGGAAGAGTGGGGAGCTGAAGCAACAACACTAAAATTAACTTACACATCTCTAATGAGACCAATCTTGGAATATGGATATCAAATCTATGGTACAGCATCTGAAACAAATCTAAAAACACTGGAAAGGATACAACTAAATGCAGCTAGAATTATTGCAGGTCTTCGAAAAACCTGCCCTAATGATATTGTACTTTACGAGGCAGACATTATGCCCTTAAAGAATAGAATAAGCTACAATCTGCCAAAATATATAAACAAAATCAAGAGTTATGAAAACAAACACAGAACTCTCAATTACATACTTAATTGGGAACCCAATATAAGACTCAAAAAGAAGGCCCTCTCCACCTGGCCAAAAGAAATGGATTTTTAAAATATAAAGTGGAAAAATATTATTCAGCTGAAAAAATATCTCCATGCGAACCACTAACAAAATATTATTTTTAATGCCACTTTAAATGAACCCCCCAACAGACAATACCAAAATCCAGAATACTTAAAACAATTATCATTAGAAATAATTAATATAAAATTCCTAAAAATGCAATAACTATCTATACCGATGGTAGCAGAGACGAGTTGGGACACACTGGTAGTGGCTCTCTCATTAAAACCACAAATGGCATTGAGAAAATAAACAGAAGAAACCCAGAATTTTGCTCAGTCTTCAGATCAGAACTTATAGCCATCTATGAAGTCTTAAAATCCATCAGAAACATTAAACATCACGATATATGGATTCTTACTGATAGTAGAAGTGCCATACAACACTTGAGTCACACAGGGGAGCTTAGAGACAAAGTAAGCAGGAACATAATTGGTTATCTCCAAAAACTCTCAATACCTCAAAAATTCATCTTCAATGGATACCTTTACATGTTAGCATTGAAGGCAATGAAGCTGCTGATGCGCTAGCGAAAAAAGGCACAAAAGAACCCTTGCTACAGAAAAATAAACTTACTTTTAAAGAAATAGAAACAGTAGCCAAAATAAACAAGAAATGGAGTATCCCACCTAAGCACAGTTGGTACAGTGAACCCAGGAGGAGCTCTGAACCTCAGAAATAGACAGCATCAAACAACACTAACAAGATTTAGAACAGGCCATCTCAAGCCATTGAAGATAGAAAATAATAACAAAATTACCCCACTTGCCCAAAATGTAGTTTGGTACACCCTAAAAGCAGATGGCCACCCAGACCTTTCGGTCCACAAGCCGGCATGCGAAGCATGCCCTTCGCTGCTATTCTGTTCAACTCATAAGCGAAGTAACGGTATCCAAGCTAGTGCTTGAACATTGTACCTTGAAACACCACCTCCCAGACAACGTGTCTGGAAGGATTTCTATACCGGTGGCCTTTAATCACAGCAAATTAGGAAATTATCTACTGTGTCCAGCAGGGACCGCGGGGAGGCAGCCCCCCGGTCGACTCTGTTCACTCACAGCTGAGGAAAAGCTCAACTGCCACGTCGTGGGCTTTCTCAAGAAGCTTGCTGTGATTTCTCAGCAGCTTACTCTCGATCGCGCCCCTCGCCCTCCTTCTCTCTTCCTGCACACCCACTACCCTTGGACAATCCAAGACGTAGTGGCGTGCATTCACATCCCTTTCTCCATAGACGCAATCAGGGTTTCTCTTAATTTTAAATCTGTGGAGACTTGGGGAAGAGCCCATGTCCCGAACTACCCTAATGAGTTTGTGGGACATTACCTTACAGAGGTACCTGGGTGTTGTTACCCAATTGAATACCTCTCTCCCCTTCACAATGTTCCTCCATCTGTCCAACCATAAGTCCTGGACGTGCCCCCTGATCCTCCTATAAACTTCTTTCTTGGTCACTGGGGTCCTCAGTGATCTACCTCTTAAGCATCCTGCCTTAGCGATCCTGTCTGCGAACTCATTACCTTCGATGAGGCTGTGCCTCCTAAACCAAGGGAGCTCCGGAGCCCGCGTCATCATCTCCAACTCCTGGATTATTTGATGCGCGAGTTGCCCTTTCTCCAGATTGATGGCGACGAGGGCCGACATACAATCTGAATAGAGGCGGTCCGGGCTAAAGTTCTTCTCGGCACACACTCTGACGGCTACCCTGATCGCAACCAACTCGGCTGAAAAGACCAATTCGTCCACTCTGAGTGTTAAACTTTCTTGGAAGATCAGCTCTCTATCAGTGTATATCACTACCCCAGCTCCAGTATTGGTTCCAGACCTACTCCCATCAGTGAAAACCTCCGTGCCATTCCCTGTCGGCTCTCCAGGACTCCAATTCCACTTTGGCAACCACTGCGGAGGCTTTCTTGGGTCCCTCTTCCATTACAGGGCACCCGCTTCAAGTCCCAGGGCATCTTAACCGTTCTCCCAGAGCTTCTGTCTGATGGTCTCCTCCTCTAGTTTCAATCCCAGGGGAATAAGACCAGCGAGGACCAATAAGGCCTCACTGCTGGTAGTGCGTTATCCCCCTGTGATTCTGAGTGCCGCTTTCCTCTGCACTCTCTCTAGAGTAGTCGCCACCTTCTGATCCCTGTTTCGGCGACACCAAGCCCTGGAAGCATATAGCAGGATTGGCTCGACACAGGAGAGGCAGAGGTTCCTAAAAATAGTACCCTCCTTCTCCCCCCCCCCCCTGTTGAGAGCCAATCAGGACAGGCCTGCACAACGCCTCCCTGCCTCTCGCCACCATCTCCTCCGCCTGGTATTGCCAACCCATCTTGTCATCAATGACCACCCCCAGGATGGTCATCCTATTGACCAACGCTACCCTCCGTCCTTTCATCCGGATAGCCGGCTTGTGCTCCCATTTGATCCCTTTCCTTTTAGTTCTTATGTTCCTTGGCTTAAAGCTGAGGGCTCAGTTTTGGAGACATTGAACTTAAGGCCAGAGTCATAGGCCCAGTTCGAGAGAATTTGGAGAGAAGTTTCACCACACTTCTCAGCCTTCGCTCTCGAAGCAGCCTCAATGATGAGGAACTGGTCGTCAGCATAGAGAACCAGCCTGGCTCCCTCAGGGAGCTCCTCCTGGAAAACGGTGTTTACCAGGATATTCCACAGAATAAGTCCGCAGCAAGAGCCCTGGGGGCAACCCCTAGCACAGTTTTTTTCCAACTTCCGCCCACCAAAACTGAGGCTAATCCGTCTATCCCTCAGAAGGTCACGAACCAAGCTGCACAAATTATCAGGACAACCCATGTCCATCAAATTTCTCATCAGCTTGTTCCAACTAATGGAGTTGAACGCGCCATCAATGTCCAGGGCCACGAAAACCCTTATTTAAGCCCATCTCAACCCCCTCTAACACCTCGTTCAGAGCTGTGGTTGTGGACTTCCCTTCCCTAAAACCATGTTGGAAAGAGGAAAGGAGCTCATTACTCTCTAGCCAGTGCTTCAGTCGCTGAGCTAGTAGGCTATCCAGGACCATACCTAAACACACTAGTAAAGAAAGCATACGATAATCATTAGGAGAATTACCCTTTCTACCAAACCTTTCGAGAAGCACTACTCGGGTAACCTTCCATGCCTCAAGAAATGTACCTGTGTCCAGGCACCTATTGAATAACCTGGAAAGAAGCGATGGGTGCATCCTTACCAGGGCTTTCACGACCGTGTTATCGATCCCTTCGGGACCAGGAGATTTCCTTTTCCCGAACTTGAAAGCCGTCAGTTTCACCTCATTCTCAGAAAAGGGCGGATCTACCAAACCACAAGTGGTCAGAGAGATCTCGTCCTCTGGTTCCTCGTTTCCGAAGTGCCGATCCAAGTTGTTTTTATTTTGTCTTCTGCTTTCGAGCGAGTAGGTCTAGAACACATTCTCTCTGAATTTTCTCATTGTTGGTGGATGAAACAGCACCAGTGATTATTTTGGCCGCTTTTTCTTGAACACTGTCTAGTCTTATTTTTAGTGATGAGCTTGAGGGAGCCCAGACCGGTGTTGCATATTCCATTATCGGCCTTATTAAGGTGGTATATGTTGTTCTGAGAATTCTGGGTTTTGCTCCCCAATTTGTTCCACATAGCCTTCTCAGAATGTTTAGTTTTCTGATAGCTCTATTTGAGGTGCTAATTATGTGTTCTGAAAATTCCAATTCCTCATCAATAATAATTAAAATAATTCTGTTGACATCTTGTCAATACATGCACAGTCTGCACTATTAAAAAAGATAAAATGCATTATATACACTATGTACAATGAATATGGCGCCTCTTCCAGCGCTGCAGAGTTTGGTGGAGAATCGCCAGTGGGTCTCCAGCGACACCACGCATTTTGCGATCTACGATGAATACGTAGATCGCGTACTTCGCCGCTTAGGAGATGGTGATGGCGTGGTCCTCGAGACCAACTTGAAAGATCCAGGACTGCAGTATCACACCTAGGTATTATGGATTTCTAATATTATCAATTATTTGTTTAGAAAGAAGGAAAATTATTTGTTTGTTTATGCTTATTTTTTGGTTATATTTATGCCTTTTTCCCTGTGAGTGGAGAAGACGCATAGTTTTGGTTTTATTGGGTTTATGCTCATTTGAAGTTCCATTGCCCACTTCTCCAGTCCTCTCATTGATGTGTTCAGTTTTTTTTTACGAATTTTCTATACTGCTAATTGTGTGCCATATGGCTATATCATCTGCATAACAGGCAACCATTGTGTCTTCAGTGAGGTAAGGATGGATGTCGTTAATATATAGCAGATAGAGTAGAGGACTGAGCACAGATCCCTGAGTTACACCAGTCCATGTTCTTCCTTCCTTGGAAAATTCTCCATTAACCCGAACCTTTAACCTTCTTCCCCTTAAGAAGTCTGCAATCCATATTAAGGTTTTTCTCTTACTCTGATGTTGTGCAGCTTTTCACGTAATTTCTCCCTCCACACTCGATCAAAAGCTGAGGTCATATCAAGGAATATAGCCGTGGTCTTCTTTGGCGGTTTTTCCTGGAAAGAATCTATTATTGATTGACAGAAGTAGAACAGTTGATCAGTCGTACAGTGCTGGGATCTATAGGCAGTTTGGTAGAGGTTTATTTTATTATTGTTAGTGAGCCAGACTATGAGCCTAGAGTGGATAATTCGTTCTGGTATTTTACAAAGTTTGCTGGTGAGAGCAATTGGCCGATAGTTCTTGTATTCCTTGGCATCTTTGTTTGGCTTCAGTATTGGCACTATAATTGATATCTTCCAATTCTTTGGTAGTTTACCAGTTTGCCATGAAATGTTCAGTATTCGTAGGAGTTGATTATTAGCTTTGTTTTCAAAGTGTTTAATCATTTGACCAAAGATTAGATTATCTCTTGGTGACCTCTTGGATATTTTATTGATAAGTTTAGCTCATTCAGTGGGAAGTCTCTCGAGAAAATATCTTGTTGATGGAAGTTTCTTGCTTGTTTAACTAACTGGTTTATATTATTTTTAGAGTCCTGTCTTCATTCGTATAGTTGAGTATGGAAGTGCTTGAAAGATATTCAGCAATTATGTCAGCCATCTGTTTGTTCTCGTTCGCGCTGTTCTATTCATATCGGTTAGAGTATTGGAGGATTGGTGTTGGTTTTGATTGTTCTCTAACACTCTAATCATATTCCAGTGTTGGCTGTCCTTTCTTGGATCCATTTTTTCGCAGAATTCTGCCCATTTTTCTTGTTTGCATATTCAAATTTCTTGTTCTATTTTGTGACTAATTTCAATGAGTTCCTTTCTGTTTTCTTCTGTTTTATTTTTTAAGAAGTTCATTGATATTGTCTCTGTCTCTGATATCATTGCCTCGATATTGAGGTCCTTCCAGTAAGGTATCCACAGGGCTTTACGTCTACCTCTAGGTATCGATGCTTTTGCAGCTTTTGAAATGTTCGAAGAGAATTTTTCCAAGTTTTTGTCAAGCGCTCTATAATTCAATTTTTCGTTGCACAGTTCTTCAAGCTTTTCTGTGAATTTTTTTCAAGTCGGCTTTCCTAAAGTTCCATGTTCTTTTATTCTAATGGACATTCTCAATTTTGAAGTTTAGGGTTGTTAAAATTGGTCTGTGGTCACTGATTGCACCTCTCAGGATTTTCCATTGTGTTGTGGGTGCGATGTTGTAATTTATCGCTGTGGTGTCTATTGCGGATTCTGTGCCTGTGGACTTAGATAGGTAGGTGTTCTCTCCGTTATTTAACGGTGTAAGGTCGAGGTCGGTTAGCATGTTCTCAACCTGCTGACTTTTGTTATCCTGGACAGGTGATCCCTAAATTGAACTTTTGGAGTTAAATTCGCCGAGTATGATTGTGATATCCGAAGACGCTTTACTTAATGTCTCTATTGTGTGTACCCATACAAAATTCAAAGATTTCACGAGCTGAAAGTTGGCGATTTTGAGATGCGTCAAGAATTCGCTGCATGGGTTTCCGGCAAATTGATATTGATGAAAACTGGCTGTCGAATGTTCTGTGGACAGATGATGCTCACTTTTCTCTAAACGGAGAATTTAACATTCAAAACAGCCGCATTTGGGCAACAGAAAACCCTAGGATTTTTACAGAAATGCCACTTTACCAGCCTAGAGTTACAGTTTTGTGTGGGTTCACTTCTTTTATTATTGGGCCATTTTTCTTTGAAAAATCAATGGAAGAACTTTTAAAACCGTTTTTGTAACTGATGAACGTTATGTTCAACTTTTGAGAGAAAAGGGTATTCCCATATTGCAGGGCAAAAGCACTAAGCGAAATAACATTCATGAAAGATGGAGGACCTCCTCATATCTCCCGAGGTGCCAAACAATTGCTGAAGGATACGTTCTGTGAAAATCGTGTGATAAGTCGCCACATTATATACCAGTGGCCTCCAAGATCACCAGACTTGACGCCTTGCGATTTTTGGTTATGGGGGTACATTAAGTCGCGTGTTTATCGATGCTGGCCTACCACATTGGCCATGTTGAAGGCGTCTATCAGATGGCACGTTTTATCAATTTCAACAGATATGTTATTTAATGCTGTCCATTCTTTCATTTATCGTCTGCAGGCGGTGATTGAGAATGAAGGGTGTCACATTGAGCAAGGATTGTGACCTAACACAAGAGAGAAGGCAGTTACCTCATGTGTTATATAAGCCGCCATGTATTATATTATCTACCAATATTTTGCAGCTCTTTGTGTTGGGATATGGGGATAATAAATGCTGTCCTCACATCTTGACTCTTTTTTTTGTGAACAGTAATATTTTGTTTGTCATTTGCTCACATATTATGTCGTGCAAACCAGAGTGTTATAACTTCTCGAATAACACTGGTACACACAATTTTTCCCCTTATGTTTAGTTTTCGCTTTTCGCTCATTAGAAGAAATAGCATAAGGAATATTTTCTGTACACCAATAACTTTAGAAATTTTGTGAAAAAAATAATACAAAATGATTTTACTACCACGTTTTTCAACGCAAAAGGTCGATTTAAAAATTATTTTTATTTGAGGGGACACATTTATTAAAATTGCGTACAGTATAATAAACAATGATAACATTTGACAAGCCCATAGGATATTTGGAATAAAGTACGACAAATATATTTTGTCACCCCCCTCTATATTTCATTTGTTGGATCATGACAAATATCCAGTTAAATAGTCATGGGTCGCCAATCAGTCAAGAAACTACACATTTCTTAGAGCAAGAAATCCTATTAATAGTGCCATCATAATTTTTGGTACTATATTAAAATTTCAAAAATTCGTGTATTTATATCAGCAGTGTTTTTCAAACATTCAATCTATTTCACAAAACCCCATATAAAATATAAATATTTTTGCTACATGTTTTAATTTGCATTTACCTATTTTACATATCTCTGATTGTATTTGAAAATCGTTAACCAATTCTTCATACTTTTGGCGAAGTGGTGTTTTATTAATTTGTTATTTGATATTATTAGGGTTCTTTCCTGGTATTCAAAAAGGAAAAATACGTGTCGATCAGTTATATTTTTCAATTTATCAAACAATTTGGCCGCTGAATCTCTGATTCTGGTAGAGCGCCATCTGGCGAATAAAATTGTAACTAAAATCAATTTAGAATTTTTCATTATTTACCATAAAAAATCCCATTACATCCTGAACACAATGGTGTTTACCGCATTGCTCTAGCGCAAATATTCGCGGAGTTATTAATTTTTAAAGTTGTGCGGGACTTTTGGATCACCCTGTATTTATCATACACACTAGCTTAAAATATATTTATAAGAAAATGATTTATATATATATGTATAAATGTATAAATGATATATATATATATGTAATATATTTGTTTGCTGTTAACACACATTAATATGTTATAACACCTTGATAAAGGTTGGCGTTCAGCCAACTGAAATATTGGTAAAATAAATTATATTTTGATCCAATATATGCCTTTTTAATTAAAGATTCATTTATGGAGAGAGATTGCTCTATTTTCAATACACATATATTTATAAAAAGGAAATAAAATACAAATAGAGCAAGATACATTCATTAAAATATTGAAAAAGGAATTATATATTTTATTGTAGGAAAAAAAAAAGAAAGAAAGATGGATTGAATGATTATTAAAAATGGAAAGAAGGTCTAAGGATTATTTTATACCACGGGAAGTAATAATAAAAAATATTCTAAGAACCCGATTACAAGGTATTTTTTGCCTTGTATTCATTACACTAATCCAGTCGGATAATTGGAATAAGTCCCCTTTCCTGTCAATCAATACCCTCGCGTGTTCGCTGCCTCATTTTGATATACTTCTTTTTGTTCAAATTATTCCTATTTGTGTTCCGTGAAATACCTCTGGTGTTCCTAATTAATTTTTAGGAAATAAGAAGTAATTGTATTCTAATTAGTTCGTGATTTTAATAATAATAATAATATAGAATATAACTATTCACAAGTATTGATTCAACTGATAGTGTATTGTCTCCTGAACAAACATTTTGGAGAGATAACAAATGATATATACAGTTATAAACCAACCTTCAATAAGAGGCCCTCTCCAGGAAGTCAAATATTATTAATGTATATTGGAATGTCCTTTATGATGGTATTACAAATATTTATCTAGTATCAAAATATTCTTCTGTAGATCGATGTTAGGGTATATTCTTACTTGACTACGTTCAAAATCAAGACATCTTTTTGATTAACATATTTATTTCATAACAGAATAGAAAATTTTTACATATTAAGCTATTTTACATTGATAGAAATTAAAAACAACAATATAACATATCAATAGCAGCAAATTCTACAAAACTACTTAAACAAAACAAACGAGAGTTCTAAAATAGCAATTACAATGTTGCCGAATATAATTAAACATAAAAACTATTCATAGAAATATATATCCAAATATATTTTGACAATATGTACAGAAGCCTTTGGCCGGATCCCAACACTTTATAGGTGGTACTAGTGTAATAATAAAATGTGACTTTTTTTTTTGGAAAAAAAATATCATTATAAACAACATATATTAGCTAAAATGCCTTTTTGACCGATTTCGACCGTTCTCATTACTATTCTTGTAGGACGATAAGAATATAATAATGTATTTAATAAAGACATCATTCGATTATATGATTGAGGGGGTCTGATGTGGTGTATAAATGTTTGTGTAATAAAAGGTTTTCTATTAGGAGAGTTGCTGATCAGAACTATCAAAGGCAATTTTATCGAATGGTTTGATATTTTACATTTCCTAGATGGGCGGTAAACCTTACTAAGGAGAGTCATATTTGCCCCGGATTTTTATTTGTCATCCGTCATTTCATATTATTGTTTTGTTTTATGTAGCATTTTATAATTTCAATGGGATATGCATGCATTGAATATGTGAATGGAATATATAATTATACACCTTGATTAGGTAAATGGATAGGTAATTAAAATCGAATATGTAAATGGTATGCTATTACACATTGGATATGTAAATGGGATATGCAATTGCACATTGAATATGTAAATGGGATATGTAATTATACACCTTGATTATGTAAATGAGATATGTAATTAACATTGAATATGTAAATGAGATATGCAATTATCTATTGAATATGTGAATTGGGTATGCAATTACCCATTGAATATGTGAATTGGATATGCAATTACTCATTGATTGTGTAAATTAGATATGTAATTAACATCGAATATGTAAATGAGATATGCAATTACCCATTGAATATGTGAATTGGATAGGCAATTACCCATTGGATATGTGAATGGGATATGCAATTACCCATTGATTATGTAATATAAAATAATGTGTTGTTACAGTTCCGCCCCAAGTGTCCTTGGCGATGGGCGCCAGTACCCAACATCAACACCTCAGGGAGGGCGACGATGTCAACTTCGAGTGTAACGTGGCTGCCAACCCCCGAGTGGGAGGTGTGGCCTGGACCTTCGAGGGACTGGCGCTGGGCGGGGACCCAGGGGGCGGTGGTGGTGGACTCACCGTCAGAAACCGCTCGCTCCACATCAGGGACGTGAGGAGACATCACCGTGGACGCTACGCCTGTCTGGCCCGGAACTCGGAGGGCGAGGGCCGCAGCGAGGATGTACTCCTGCAAATCCAGTGTAAGAATCCTACAAAACACCAAATTTGCCGATATTTCCTCCATTTCATCCTCAAATTATATATCTATGTATTCAAACAGAGAATTTTAATAATATTATAACCACCTTTTAACACACTCATCTCTATTGGCCACGATTCAGACATATAATAGATTTTATTTCCTTTTTATTTCGATCTTTTAGAGAAGAAAAGATAAAATATTCCCATTGATTTCTATTGAACATTTTTCTTTCTCGTTTCTCTTAGATGTTATGCTCTTGAAGCAGTAACTCGAAAACGAAATCGATTTTTTCTAATTTCAGATTCCACCTCTGTAATAAACATCTATGCATATCTATTTAAAGCGGTGAAATTCTTAATAAACCTTTGAGAATTTTTCCGGACAGATAAATTCCAATTCTATTCAATCTAAATACAGAGGTAGGAATTGAATCGTAGCTAATGAATTATCTTCACCCTACAATATATTTAGTTGAACAAAAGGCTCGTATTTTTTAGGTTGTTTAGAATCTACAGTGGTACCATTCTTCACACATGGCTGTTTGATATTTATATTGCAGGATTGCCTTGTTAGACGAGATAACTGCTAGGCTCAAAGCAAACCAGTAAAATATGAGCATCTTGTTTAACTAAATATATTTGGAGAATAGTTCTTATTAAATCCTTATTGGAGGCTGTTGGGTTCTGTGCTACCTGGAGTATAGGAGCTCCATCTATGCTTCCTTCCTGAGTTTAATCTGTATAAGACCGGTAGTCTTAATATAGATATATGTGTGTATGAGTGTATTAAATTCTACGATAATATATATTACGGGCTAATACCAAACGATTATACAATTGAAATGTTAATTAGTTTTTTCTCTAATGCGCTGGTATTCTAGCCAATAGTTAAAATATATTTTCGCCTATTGGGCAGTTGCTTTAGAAGGTAAAAGGACTTGCCAATCGTTAACATGCTAATCCTTCATATTTTCTTCTGTTCCTCCAGGCGCCATGTCTCCCAATACATCATAGAGAGTAACCAGTTCTTTTTTATAATGTATCCCTTATATATTCCTTTTATATCTTAAAAATAACCTTTGTTTTAATTGAAATATATATTTATTGCAAGGCCGTTTTTTTTCAAATAGTAGGTATGCTTTGAAGATTATATTTACTTCGGTTTTGAAAAAGGTTTAGTAAAATTTATGCGAAGAAAGAGAGAGAGAGAGAGAGAGAAAATAATATTTAGCTTTTAATTTTGTTATAAAAAAGTTTAATTTACAACACTCCTAAGGTTTGTAAAAATGTTGAATTTCTTTCAATAAAGGACACACACAAACACACACACACGTCAAATAAAATAATTAAAATCAAATTACAGTTAAACAACTTCTTTTCAAATATCATGTCTCGTTGTAGTATACCTTTCTTTATCCCAGTACCGTGAATTCTTGTTCATCATCTTTTCACTAATTGTAAAAGTGCGTTCTAAATGAAAAGAAGAAATATCGCAGAATAAATTAATCCTCAGCACATTTTGATCAGCAGGCGATTGCTAAACTATGCGGATATATTGTTGCTTCAAAAATAAATTCCGTACTTGATATCAAATTCAAACAATACGCTCGGTATTTAACATTAATTTGTTAATAATTTCAAAGTAGGGCGATTATCGTATTATAACAGTGTGTTTACCAACTTAACCTGTCCTCTGTGATGGGCTCAACGATATCGGTAGACGTGTGCGTAGATGCCCCGGTGTGCCGACGGGACGTACCCACTGTCTACGGGGTAGCGCGGCACGAGACGGCTGAAGTGGAGTGCAGCGTCGACGCTGACCCTCCCGACGTAGAGTTCCGCTGGAGCTTCAACAGCTCGGCGGACGGAGGGTCCTGGGACGTGGTGGTGTTCACCAGCGCTGAGACCCGCTCTGTGGCGTCGCACGTACCTCGCTCCATGCTGGATTACGGCACGCTGTACTGCTACGCCCGCAACGCCGTGGGTTCTCTAGCTGAGCCCTGCGTCTTCCGCATCATCCCCACAGGTAAACCTCGGCGACATTTGTCTTCTGTAACTCCCTTTGATCTTTATCTGAACTTAATTTCATCATATTATGATCCACTAACGCGCCATCTGTTATGAAAATTAGAAACTATTTTAGACGACTATTTAAAAAATATTTTAATATCAAAAATAATCTTAATCTTCTAAAATAGTTTCTAAATTTCATCATGTTCGAAGATAGATGAATTGCTGAAATCAATTTCTTCTTTATACCTAGATAATAAGATAGAGGCTGCCTGGCCGGCATTCATAGTTCTTTTTTTTAAAGATTGAATTTTAAAAATTTAAAAGAGACTCATCCCTCAAGCTTATTTATTCGAACATTCATAGTTCTTAAAATTAAAGATACTTTGGCCAGTAAATCTTTGATAATATGTGAGATAATAGAAATATTTACTGGCCGAAGTGTCTTTAATTTAAGAACTAGATAATACTATATTCTAAGATACCACCATATCTTAAAGAATTAAGCGGTGACTGGCAAAGATCACCCAAAATAATATGAGTTTCAAACTGATTGAATCGCTGCGAGAGGTAAACCATATCCAATTCTTCCTTATAAATTTCGAATTCTGTTTATAGTATTTTCATTAAATTTATTTTTAGAGAAGTAAAATCCTGTGCAATACAGATAAACGAAAGGCAAAACGGTTTTGAGGGTGAGTTTCTTATTTTCTATAATAGAAGATATAGATATTAGTTAAAGATTCATTTTGTCATATACCCCTGTAAAAGGGTTTGCAAAACCCGAAAACTTGAGATGAATATACAATAAAGTAAAAAACTCACCCTAGAAGTCATTTTACTTATTATTTAAACTTTATTATGTTTAAAAGCATGTTCATTTTATTATTATAATTACATAACCAATTATGTTTATAATAATTATAAAAATAGGTATTTATATAACCAACTAGAAAAATATAAATGATATATTATCTTTTACAATACATTTCAATTGTAGCACAATATTTAATCGATATCTTTATCATTTTTTTGCAAGTTTGAAATTTTTTATAGGTTAATATTATATGATTCATAATTCTCTTTCTCTCTCTGTAATCATGAAGGTTCATAATTAATATAAAAAATTACGTTTCAAATATTTATTATATATAACTTATGTATGACAATTTTGTCACTCTCTTTAAGGACACCGAATCTTACGATGTTTATCTTTGATATTTCTGTGAATATTTAAAAACGATAGAGCGCTCAGCGTGTCAATATTTCAACTACATTTAAATATAAAACAAGGAACATAAAAGAGGTCTATCAGAAACACCAAATTGTTCCTGCGGGGAAACTGAACAAACTGCTTTTCACCTTATCTATGACTGTCCGAACTTTACAGAAGTGAGACATCGTTTGTTCTCTGATTTAAATGATATAACTCTTTCACCTCAGCCACTTTATCTATATAAATTTATGAACTCTGTAGAATAATACATGTAAATATTTAATTCTAAGTTCTAATTTGTTTGCTGTTTTGTTTCCTCTGTATAAGGCGCAAATATTTCAATATCGCGCCTGGTTGTTATTAATTTATTTAAAAATATATAAAACAACGTAACAGTGGGTCATCAAAGTTTTGGGAATAAAGAAATTAAAATATTTTAGTTGATATCTAATTATAACTATATTTATAAACATCCATAATGGATTTTTTCTTTAAAAATAGCTTTCTATATATTCCTCTAAAAATAAAATTGTTATAAATATTTTTAGTGTAATTTAGTTTAGAGAAAAACATAATATGAAGAAAACTGCGTACATAGTGTAATATTTTCTTTATAGTTTATACCAAGTTTGGAAATCTCTAATATTTCTTTAGTTTTGTTTTTCTAGTTGGACCTAAGCCGCAAAGTTTGTCCTGGAAAATTACTCCGGTTTATACTGATTACTCAACCTCAGGATTAGAAGTTGAAAACTGATTTTCCTCAAGTTTTACAACAATTTCGTTCAATTCTAAAAATACTTTTTCATCAGAATATTTCCACCGAAATTATTTTCCCGGAGAAATCTTTACAGATAAACATATTTCATTTCCTTGTAGAAATTGATGTGTATACAAATTTCTCAAATCGATTTTTTTTTCGATGTGTTATTAAATAAACGGAAATATATGAATAAAAAAATATATAAAACACTTTATAACTCTCTTATATATAATAAATTACAATATTTAACGTATATTATAAATATAATATTTGAAAGATAACAACTACATCAAACAATATTTCTTTATTTTCTTCCCAATGTGTCAGTGAACTTCATATATTTTCAGCTTAATCTCTACCATCCATCTACCTTCCTCAGGCTACCGGCCTTTTTCTGGCAAACCTAAGGCTCTGGTATCCTGATATAAATTCAATCCAATCTGCCCTTAGAGTCTGCAAGAACTATAGACTGTAAATAATCTTCTATTCAACTCTGATGATATCCTGAGACACAAGATACAAATATGTTCAATAATTTGATTGTCTAACCTTAATCCTTTAACGTTGGCCGTATTTCAACACTCTCTGCCAGCCTTGAAATTTCTAGTCAAAATGTTCCATTTCTGTAACCCACTCAGGCGTCGTGACTGTAACTTTACAGCAGACTACCAAACATTCCTGAACACAGGGTTTTGTCCATTTCCTTCTTTTTTCCGCCTTTCAACCACATTTAGGCATAGTTCACCAATCCAAGTGCATGTTATGCTGAAAACCTGTGTCTTGAAGTTCATTATATGGTATAAAAATTCCAAGAAATAATATATATATATTTAGAAAGGGTATCTCTTTATCTTGCAACCAAAAATTCCTAAGAGAGGCCTTTCTATTAATTTATCCACCTGACTCTAGCAAAATTTCATTTTTTCACTATTTTCACGCTTAAAATATTGTTTTAAACTGTTATTTAATTCGTAAGTGTATAAACATAATACTTTAAAATGAAACGGTGGCTCGTGAAAGTCTAAACACAAAGTCTCTGAGAGAATAATGAAAATAATTCAATATTCAATAATTAATTGAAGGATAACTAATACAACTAAATGTAAATTTGAGTACAGACGAAGTTTTTCTGTATCTAACAATCGTTGTCATTCCGCCACAGTTACAAATTTCCGATAAGTTCCTTGGAATTGATTGAATCCGAAAACACACACTAAATAAATGGCCCCAAGACAAACCCTTGGCAAGTGGCCAAATTTAATTAAGGTTTTCTTTTTAGCGGTTTACACATGATAATAACACCTCACTGGGCTCCTTAAATTAAATGATTTGAATTCCATTGTTTGAATCTCTCTATGTGCAAATATAAATAATTAATAAGATGTTAAGTCAATATTTGCCTTTAGATATATTTCTGTTGTGGGGATAGAAAGGATTTAATTCAAAATTGAACAACTAAGTGCAGACTTGAGTAAAGCAAAGTTACCTTTTGTAACCGAATGATATTTTAATCTACTCCAAGGTTTCAACATTATGTATCAATATTCTCCCTCTCTTATTGGCACCCAACAGAGGACCAACTGACCAACGAATGCGCGTATTGGCCACCAAAAAGTTTGTTTATTGTCTTTTGAATATAAATTGATATCTCTTTGATAGCATTTAGCCTCAAATATAATTCAATGTGTATTTGTGTTTCAAAATTTAACCTATAAAGAATATTTATATGTTGCACGTTCATTGGGCTAAGAATTTAGCTCATGTATGCATGTGTTCGTTCATGTTTGGATTTCTTCAACTTTATCGAATTGGAGAAATTGTAGACGAGCTTGAATATAAATTTAAACATAAAACATTTAGAATTGTGTTTATAGAATATATTTCGTTTTACAGAACGTAGTACTCAAATACATATTTATATTTACAAACAAAAATATGGTACTTCCTGATCGCGATCACATCAGCTCACATCATAAAATTCCATTTTTGTTTTTGATACCAAAACCTTACGTTCTTATTATTTTCCTTATATTATAACATTATATAGTCCAGTTGAGATATTATACCATTAGAGTGTGGTCTGAAATTAGCAATATATATTTGCATAAACATAATATACTCATTCATTTTGTTAAAATCGGGAGTTTTTCCTCTACCTATAAAATTATTTTCAAAATGCTTACGGCTTTAATGCACATTTGACCATTAAAAGCCTATTTCATTTTTTGAAATAACTATGTGACTATACTCTGAGAATGTGATAGGTGTTTAAGGTGGTACAATCTTCACCACATTGATAAGCGCCAACAACCTGAAAGAGAGAAGAGATGTTTGGCTTTTCATTTTAAGAGAAAGGCATAGGATCATTTACAAACATGAAAAATACTATATTCATTTGATTTTCTCGTAAATGGCTTTCTGCCATAAAAAATGTTTTGTTGCATAGTCAGATGCCCGTTAAATATATAGCACCTAAACCACCTCTTTATGGAAGATGGCTGGAATCCAGCAAAGGGAGGATGGCTTACGTGGGTTCACCCACGGCGCGATGGGGATTAGTTTGTGAAAGAGGTGAAATGAGACGTTTCACAAAATTGACATAGACGTAATGACAATAGTGACAACACGTAATGACGGCGATGGGGCAAGAAATGCTCTCGGGTAAAATCCGGGTGTTGCCCGGGTCATTCGGCTAGTCTTCGATAAAACTCACAGTATATTAAATATATTTGAGATTTATTGTCTAATTATCGATATACATGTAAAACATATAACTTCTTTAAAGGTTTTGTACATGGGTGTACGCTTAAGGTCCCAATTATGTTTATATGCGCATACCCATGACGATAGGTTTAAAAACCTGGGTTTAACTGAATTATAGAGATAAGTTGGGTATAGTCTGCACTCCAAGTTTGTCGAATCTGCTTAAGACGGCTGTCCTTTATTAAAGACTACAATTTATTATAGGAATTAAGTTGGCTTGCTACTAAGAAAATTTTAGTTTTGAGTATTAAACTGGCCCATTTGAGTAAATGAGTTGTGATAAGAAATAATATTCAAATATAATACTGTTATTATAAATAAATATATGATAAAGTAAGAAGTGCCTCGTTTGGTACAAATATTAATATTTTGTTTTAACAATAAATCTTTATGGAAACATTAGTCCTTTATCAAGAAATGTCTATACTATATTGAACAAGACAAACAGCTCAAAAGGAGAGTATGTTTGCATTTCATGTTCCGTCAAAATATGCAAATATAACTTTATAGAAGATGATGACTTTAACTATTCATTCTTCAAACTGGAAGAATGTCCCGATATGAGACTGATCTGTTTGTTTGCTCATCAACTCTATATTATGATAAAAATAAACATAATATCGTGTAGTTAAAATATTAGTAATTATAAATAAATATTTAGAAATGGAGAAAAGTATCTTAGATTAAAGTTAGAAAGAGACATTCAGCAAACACTTCACATTCTCGCTCTCTGTAGAAAGTAGATTGGTGTGCAGTTTACATGAATCAATACACTCCAGATTATAAATATTTAAACGGTGCCGCATTCCTATCACTTCCTTCTCCACATCAAATATTTTATTTACAAACACATCCGAGATGTAAATTTCAGCTCGAAACAAAAACATACAATTCGGGTTTAGGAATAGTTTATCTTGTTATATTGAAATATTTGTTACTAAGGATATCATTTCAAACTAAAAATTATTACTCTTCGATTATTTTTCTCTCTCTATTATTATTGGATTATATATATATAACTAGACCATTAAATAATTACATGAACGCTCTCGCTTGATGAATGTGATAAAAATTTAATCCTAAGTATCAGTTAGTTTGTTTATTTGTTTCAATTATTTCCTCTGTTATAGGCGCATTTACTTTAATATCGCGCCTTGTTGGAAAATAAATGAATAAATAAAAATATTATTTTACAAAAGGAACAGAATACTTTTAATAATATTTTAATTGATATTTGTTCTTAATCATTTGCTATCAGGAACAAAATGTTATTTTATCATATGTTACTATTCGATATTAAAATATATCTATTTTTTATGTCGAGTTTTACAATATATCAATTATAATTTATCTCCTACATTTCTAACATCATTCAAAATATCCTTTGATATGATGGGAGGGTATATATTTCGGTATTAGAGGACTTTAAAAAATATTTTAATTGAAACTCGTTGACTAATATCATTATACTTGAATATAATGTATAATTCTACCCCCACTCCCTTTATTTTCTGAATTAATAATTTGAAAGTTTATATGTTTAAATATCTGAGAGACGACTCTACCTTCCCACATTGCCATGAGGAAGACTAAATTGTTGAACACCTTCTCTTCAGATGTCCCACCTACCACCTTCAAATATTCCAAAAAGCCACCTTCCTAGGAATAAGTATATTTACCCCTGTACAAAACATTCCCAAGAACAAATCAGCCTGGAGACATCTGATAAACTGGATGTCCACCATTAGACGTGACGTCTCAATCCGGATAGTTGGAGACTTTAGTACGTGGGTTCAGGAATCCGAGTTAGATCAAGAGAGAGAGAGAGAGACATTTGAAATGATTTTATTTACAATCAGTCAATTTTAACAAAAAAAAAGATAATATAAATAAATAAATGATGAGAATGTACAATGATCTTAGGAGCTAGGGAGGCTCAACCACCTTGATAAGGTCCTTCTCCAGACGAGGAGGAGAGAGAGAGTTATTTGTTTACATTACTATAAACCGGTTGCACAGTTGTCTGATTGTTGTTAAACAACCCAGTCCAGTATCAATCTATAGATCGAATTTTTTTGAGATGAGGTTTTGAGTTCTTCGAATTGAACACGACTTGATTCATTTTATACTTTGAAAATATATGAATTTTATAAATAGCATATCATTCTTTACCGCTAGACAACAGACATTAAATAATGTTGAAGATCTATATCAATTTGTTAATAGCATAGAGAATTATCATAGGTTTAACTATTTTTGTAAATATATTTATGATTATTATTCTAACCTGAAAGGTTCAGGTTCCTAATATATACTATTGTTTATCGTTTTAAAAAATTAATTTATTGTATAAATATGTTTAAAACTGTTTCTGTTTAAAAAATGTAAATCGACGCAATTATCCCTAGACGGAATATCGCGTTTTGTGTGTTGAAATAAATAAATATATACTTATTGCCTAGTATTTCAAACTCACTTTTAAATGTAAGAAAGGTATTAATTATATATCGAGTTCGTTTATTTTTTTAGGGATAATGTTATTCATGTATAATTATAAAATAAATAGTTATTTTATATCAATTAGAATTAAATCTGTAAAGAAAAAATAAATGCTATTTATTGTTGCAAATTTAGAAGGAGGAAAGGAAACTTTGAATCCTTTATCTGAACAAAGATTCTTTATTATATAAAAGAATTAATTTGAATAGGAAAATAGATTGGGTACCTATGTATTTTCAGAGGTAAATTAATACATTTATATACATATAACATTCTAACCTAAACTGAACTAACCTGACTGAACCTAACTTACACAAAAAATACTACTATATACACACGGGTACAAATTAACATACATAACAATGGTCAATAAATTTAAAACAGAATAATTCTTCACAGAGAAAAATATTCCTGATATGCCTATTGTCTACGTTTTTATATATACATATTCCTTATTATTATATTTTTATTTATAATAATTATATTTTACATATATATATGTGATATAGTGTTGAGATCCTGTTGACTCTCTGTAATAATATGTTGGGGTTTGGTAACCCTGTTGTAGAACCTCGTCGACTCTCGCTATAAGTTGTGGCAACCGAGGGTCAAACCTGTAGTAACCGCGAGGGACAGTCAGGGGTGGAGAGTTTTCCAGTGCCTCTCTGCACCTTGTAGGACCTTTAACAGTTCTCCCAAAGTACGGGCAGTCGTGGTCGAGGCAGAGTGGAAAACTGGGGATGTCCACACACACAAAACGAAGAGACACAGTTGAAAGAAAGTTCCTTGAATAGATAAAAAGCGAGCCAAAAGCTAAGATGGAGATAGGAGATTCCTTACTGTTTTACATGGTGAATGAGGGGAACTTGGAGACAACCGGCGACGCGCTGATGGGGAACTGGACTCAACTGGCTGTTGCTACGCGGCCTTTTTATACGACCGCTCTGACTAAGAGAATTGGGTCATGCACGTGTCGATGCTACTCGAGACACGGCACGTGTCGCTGATATTCGAGTCTGGCGCCTACCTGTCGGCTAACAATCTATCTTTAGAAGTTACTTTGGGATCTCTCAATCTTGCTTTTAACTTGGCTTTTAATCTATTATATTTTATTTATTCATCCTCAGTACATTACATATGGTGGTGCAAGGAGACATGTCAATTATGCGTATAATTAGTTAGTTTATAATTAGTTCTATATACAACATGACAAGCTTGTTATACGTATTACATAATATAGGGTTATTGGTTTAAATTATCATATATATATAGTTGAGATTTCTTAAATATTTATTTTAAATAAAAAAAGAATATATTTAAATACATTGAATAAATTTGAGCACACGTTTGTAAGAAAAGTGAAATAACAAATCAAAATTCCAAATCCTAAAATTAGCATATAGAAAAACTTATATTAATATCGCCATTTAAGCAACCCAAGAAAACTTTCGTTTAAAGTTAAAAGCGACAAAAGATGTGTGTAACAAAAAGCCAGAGTTAAAAATAAAATTTAAAATGCAGGCTAAAACAGTTTTTTTTACTTCCAAAGTAGCTGCAAATCTAGAATTGTACCTTGGGGATACCAGCAATGTCTCTTAAAACACTAATAAAAACACGGCCTGGATTTAATCCGAAAAAAGTAAATTTCACCCCTTAGCGAACTAATGTTATTTTTTGTTACTCCTGCGAGAAAAACTGGTACATTTAATGTCTTTATTTCTCAATTGGTTTTTAAAATCGATATTGTAAAAATAGTTTTTCTGCAATTTTTATATATATTTTTTATTTATATTTGTGAGTACTTTACAGAGTGTATATTAGGATAGCTTTCTTATTTTTTTGTTTTAAAAGTCTGAACTGGAAAGAGATTAACCTGTGTTAACTCTCTCTAGATTAAATTGTTGGATTATCTAAAATAATTAAAAGGTTAACCACTCATGAGTAAAATATATATCAATCCTTTTCATTTTATTCATTCAGAATATGTGAAAAATGTCTCACACACAATACACATGTGATTGTAGAACTCTAAAAACATGTCGTTAAAGTTGTAATTATATATATGCTATATCAAAATAATATTATATTTAAAATTATATTTCATATTCAAATACTCTGTCAAATCGACAACCAGAGGTCACGCTTCCCCTATAAAAACTCATTGTTGTTGTTTCCCGATGGCCGGCTCAAACCTTTTGTACATTATGTAAATAAGATTTCCATTATTTTATTCTTACGCCTTAAGCCTGGCAGTACTTTTATCAAATTATGTTTTTTTAATATCCTATAAGCCCAATTAAATCTATTTTTGATAACTAATTTTATTTAATTATTGCCACGACTGCAGAACAATATCGCAAAATACTCATGTATATAAGAATCAAGATAATAATCCTGTATTATTAAAAATATTCCAAAAACAGCAGAAACCAATTTTTTTTAAATAACATACATATTTAAGAATTTCAAAAATATTTTATATATTTATAAATTCAGTTGCCATCTATCAATATATTTGTAACAAATAAATTTACTGGCAATGTGTTTCTTTTCAATAATATCATCAAATATAATATCATCAATATAGTTTATGTATAATTGGATACACAGAGATGTAATTTAATATATAACTGATTGATATGAAGAACTATAAAAATAAATTGAAAGGAATATGTTTGTGAAATTTATAGTAGGTGTTTCCATTAATAATATGATTATTCTATAAATTGAATGCATGTAATAATAAGAGATTACATGCCTCACTCTTCATACTATAAACGACACAGCCTACCACGTATAATGAATGCAACACAAACAACAACAAGGTTTGATAAATAACATACCGATTGTCACAACACAACGCATAAAAATCAATAATTAACAAGCCATATTAAATATGCTGGGAGGGTTCACCACTGATGATCCAAGCTCTCCCAATATTTTTTCATCGCAGTAAGGACAGTAGAAGTTTGATTTATTTGTGAAAAGAAACATTCGTGTCTCAATGTCTTCATTCGTTAATTTAAATATCATTAATACAATTGTGCGAAATTAATTAGAAAGTCTCTCTGATTTATATAAGGAGATAAATTTATCAACAATTTCTTGTTTTAGATTAAGTAAAATAATGAATACAGTTTAGTTCTGAAATAAAATTCGACGTTGTTATTGTTTTTATAAATTGAATAATAATAAAAAAAATATCTCTCTTGAACATCAATTATTTATAAATATTAATTTTATCTTTCAGCGTCTAGACATCCAATTAAAATATATTGTGCAATATATTGGCGTAATACTCAGTGAGAATATCTGGTATATAATTAGGTTATGTATATACATGTGTTAATTAATTGTTGATCATAATATTATTAATATTACTTTTTAATTATTTATATTTTTAAATTTTGAGGCAGAAGTATAAAAATCGTTCGAATATACATACAGTTAGAATCCCCAGATTTGCCATATATTTATGACAGAGAATGATATGAATTCGATAAGAAATCGAAATGACTTATCATTATTATAATATTTATTATTTATCTTTTATTTGGATTATTTTTATATTTTTTAATAATTTTTATCCTTTATTAATCATATTATTAATGAAAATTTCTCCCTCAGTAATATCTCAAACAAGAACAATTGGTTTTTGATTAAAGCGTTTTTCATTTTTGGAATGATGCATCAAGTTCACGAACAAATCATCCGTCATTCGAAAATTTACTTGAAAACTTGCATTAATCCAAAAATAAAAAGATTATCTTCAATCAGCAATCAATTAATCTTATTTTATTTATATAATATTATTCATTTCAATTATATTTTCATTGAATATTAATATCTCTCTATTTGAAGAATTTGTTCAAATGTCTGAAGAAATACTTATTTTGATTCTTTATGTTCAAACTACATGAGTTCCTAAAGTGATATCAATGAGATACAAACACAACTTCTTAAATATACTTATATCATTTAATGAGATAGACCTCTTGACACTCAAATGACACTCATGGATAATATAGCACGTATAGGCGCAAATTTGATACAATATTATATTGATTTTTAAAATATTTGAAGCTTTTTAAAATAGTTCATAGAGTAGCAGAATAGGTACCTATATCGAAATTTTTCTTAAGTCTACAAGAGGTCAAAATTTATAATACTAATTATAGTTATTAAATAAAGTTTTATAATAGTAAATTTTAAATAATTATCAAGTGTTATTATCATAGATTTTGATATTTTAATATATTAATAGACACTGAATTATAATACTTTAAAATGAAACGGTGGCTCATGAAAGTCTAAACACAAAGTCTCCGAGAGAATAATGAAAATAATTCAATAATCGAAAATTAATTGAGGGATAATTAATACGACTAAATGTAAATTTGAGAACAGACGAAGTTTTTCTGTATCCAACAATCGTTGATATTCCGCCACAGTTACAAATTTCCGATAAGTTCCTTGGAATTGATTGAATCCGAAACAAATCACTGAATTTAAATTTATTAAAATTAAGTTTCTAGTATAAATATTCTACCTTAGTGACTAAGATGTTAAAATAAAAAAAGATTCAAACTCCTAAGAACGACCACCTCTAGAAAAAAATCTAGAATATTCATATAGAATGGAAAATTCATATAATTCACTGAAATCTCCAGCTTAATGATTTTAGGTATACGATTAAAATATTTATGTATGAGCATATCACTATTCATCAGCTTATATTCTTAAGATATGAAGGTGTTTATATTAATCGAGAGGATTGGGAATTGTAGAAGGTCATTAAAAGAAAGAGAGTGACTATATGGTACCTATACTGATGATAATTGTTTTAGAGGGTAAATTGAATGGAAAGGGACTAGTAGAAAAATAATTGAATGATTAATTTAATGAGAGTAAATAACTATAGAAATAGATTTTAAAAAGAACGAGGTAGATGAGCATGGTTCTTCCAAGGTAGAGAATCTGCTTTAGAAAAAAGAAAATGAAGAAGTCAATATCTAATCCGAAAAATGGCTTAAACAATAATCAACGTTAAAATGAACGATCAATAAAAGCTTTTTTTTTTTTGATAGAGCTCACATTTAGTCATTTAACTTTTTATTATATTTTTAATAATTTATTATAAATGTATTGTGAGAAATCAGTACATATTCTTTTATGATGAATATGATATACAAATCCTACAAATAAGAAATACAAATTAATTGTAAAATCTCAAAGAAAAATAGTGGAATAATTTAATGAACGATAAAAAACTGTGTAGCGACATTTCCTGATAAATTTTACATTTTAATATAAATGGAAATTGAATTTATCGAACAAATCAGAATTAACAAAATTGATCGAAATCTATTTTTCTTTTATCCATTATTTTATAGAAATATTAACGACGAAAATTTTACTTTCTGTGAAGAAGAATTCCCAATGGGATTATTTAAATAAGAAATTGTATTTAATGAAACTGTTTTACCCGAGCTTACTCATAATATTAAAAATGATTAATTCATTAAAAGCGCAATAACCTTATTTTTTATCGAAGCGTAACAAAAATTATTAAGCATAGTTATTGATCATATTAATATATATGATAATATGATTATAAAATTAACTATTCATATTGAAAAAAATCGAATTCGAGAGGCAATTATGTTTATACTTGGTTATTTCGTGTGTCTTCAATTGTATCAAATTTATTTCAGAGTTATCGTCTGAATTCTGAAATACATGCTGAAAGGAACAACATTCTTAAGTTTTGTCCGTGAGTGTAAATCTATAATGCGCTATTTGAAACTAAGAGTACCCGACATGACAATGATTCAATTATTTCATTTCGATAAACCTGGGCAAATATTTAAAGCCAAAAACTCTTTTTTATTCCCCAATATACGAGCGAGCAGACCTTTTTGCATAAATTACGATTTAGAAGATACTTTAGGCTAGAAAATTCTCACCCAATCATATCTAAATTAAGAATATAGCATTAGAAAATAAGGCTTTGATTGCTTTAAATAGCTTTAGCCATTTAGAATTATTCTTAATAAAGTATATCTGAGAATGATATACACATTATCTTTAGAAAAGCGGAAATATTTGTAAATATCGGGCCGATTACAAGAGTAAAGGTGTCAGTAAACATGTTTGTGTGTGTGTGTGTGTGAATATTCTGAAAAAATAACTCTCACACTATTGCATCTTGTTTTTTCATTTTTAACCCTATTAGATTTCCTACTATAAAATAAGCTTATATATTTGATTTATTTAGAGAACTTTGTAATAAAAATCGACATAAAGGTCATTAGAGAGCCTGTTATTTCAAATTAAGACTTTATAAAATATTTTATGAACGTTTATTGTTTCATTGTTAACATATCGGTAGCCACTACCGATTTTTTTCAACAAAGGTTGAACAGTAATTAGTGAAGTGTAGAGTCTATGCTAATTCGGAAGACTCAAACCATCTTTGTGATGCTGATGAAAAAAATTGGATATTTTTGGAAAATTAATTCTTTTATTACAAATATGTCTATATTACAATAAAAGCTATTCAAATTTTCAAATTAATTAGCGTTTCCACTGAATAATGTTTAAATTCAAAGAACACGAATGAGAATCAGATGAAACTACTATTTCTTGAAAGGCTCTCAACAAAAGAGATATGTCGCTATATTGAAGTGGATTATTTTGATTTGAAAAATTAAGTCTGTTATTTTACTACGATGAAACTTAATCAAGGACTAATTTAACATAGGTATCGCCTCATATTGTTCGTTAAACCATTAATTTTAAATTGTAACTTTATACAAAGAGGGAAAATGTCATCTCATAATTACAAATTTCGAATTCAAATCATCCTCTTTCTCGTTTAAAATCTCATTATTACCAATTCTATTTATTCATTTCCAATTAGCTGTTTATAATTAGAAACATTCCTGAATTGAATATTCTGTGTAGAGGTATATATATAAGTTTTAGAATTTGGCAAAGTTCCAAATTTGAATAAATTGCTGCATTCCGAACACACTTTCAGCTCAATTACACAATTAGATCTAACTTATTAAGACTCATTTTACAAGCGTGTTATTCAAGTTTTCCATAATGGCAAGACCCCTCTTGACCTTTTTCAGCTCTCCATATATTGGTTGCAGGGCATTTTGCACCTTTTAATTACGACATCGTTAAGAAATTTTGTGCATCAGCAATTAATTTTAAATGAGCAAAGTGAGAGGCAAGTTTAAACTTTGCTATTGGCTTTTCCTTATAAGCGTACGGTTCATTAATAGAGAAATATTATAATTGCTTTTCATTATAGTGATTTAAAACATTAATATATTTCTAGATTTTTTCTAGTTTCTAATTAAGCATATGTAGAATATAGTGATAGAACATGGTTAATAATTATATGTCTTTATAAAAACACAGGAATGTTTTTCTAAAAAAGATATAAACGTTTAGGAATACATTTACGGAAAATAATCTATTCAGAAACTAACTCTCTTAACATAAAAAAGTGTTCATAAATGTGAATATAACTAAATTCAAACTTTGTTATAGTTTTATTCCAAATTTTCTGTTATAAATATACCATTTGTAAATAGATTTAAAACTCCCATTGATGAAATACTTTCATTAAAGCGGAATCCTATATAGATTATAAAATACTCAATAATAAACCATGTTAAAGATTAATAATATGTGAAATTATAATATTCCACATCAAGAAGAAGCTATGTGTGTGGAGAAGTTGACATAAGTTGATAGAGTTTTGTTTAAACATAAGTTTCTCACTCTATCTCTGGAGTAGAGCAACATTTAGCTTGGTCTGTACATGTAAAAATGACAATTGAATTCCATAAGATCTTTCCATTGAATGGGTTGGTTGAATGTTCTGTTAAATTAAAGAACAGGCTTACCATCAGGATCGAAGGAGAAAATAGTGTTTAAATATGAAAATTATTGTTCAAATGGTACTCGCTGGGTTTGTATATGTCCATTCTTCCAAGATACCTCCACTAATTGAAAGAGTTCTTTAATATTTTGTCGCGTTGAAAAATAGACGCAAGTAGAGGTAAGAATAAAAACGAACTTTATTCTATGTAACGGTCTACCTCTAAAATTGCAACTACGCGCATTTATATACCAATGATATTATTCAAAACTATGCAAATCCATACATTCTAAACCTAACGATTATATGAATAAATAAACCACGCTACAATATTGTTTAAGTTTGATCCTTCCAGAGACCTTAGTTAGTTACTGCAGCAAATATTTACTGTTTCAAATCTATGTATAAACATGTAAACTCGGTATAAACTGGTTATATATTCTATAACTCTAATTAATTGTTTGAATGGCATCACATAAAATATGGTGCATATCTAATGAAACCCGTGTATACAAGTAACCGAACGGTATCTTGTAAACCTCACCTTTCCATGTATATAAACATGTATGCAGCCAATATGAACAGACGCTGATATCTAGAAAAGTCGAAGCAACAGTAAACTACCATTATATTCCATATTCCCTCGTAAGAAGCAATGATGAGGAAAATATTTCTTTCTTGCGTCAGTTTCCCTAAGACTTTATTTCAGCATTAGAATTTACTTTTCAAATAGACGAAGTTTTAGATTGGAAATTGAATACATATTTCAAAACGGTATGTTTGTTCATAACATTTTACGCGGCTAGGTTTCAGATCATAAACCCGTAAAATGATCTTAAGACAATATTTCATTTTACAAACGATTCATCATTATACATTAATTAGTGATAAGTACGATATATACAGTATATATTAAACTTATTATATAGCAATAGTTTTATTCACACAAGTAATTGTATATTGCACTGATATATACAATAACGGTGTGCATATATAATCATGAATAAAACAGAATGTGTTATATATATACATATACTTTTATATAAATTAAAATCATCTGGAGTTTTTCTCTCTTTATCAATATACTTTTATAAAATGAAAGGATTTAAAAGCACAAATGTTTCTTTTATAGATAATACAGCTTCTACTGCCCTTACTGCGATGAAAAACATATTGAGAGGTCTTGGCTAATCAGTGGTGAACCCTCCCAGCGGTTGCGTCAATTTAATCCACCAGACCGCTTCTCAGAGCTCTAATACTGTATTGGACGATTCTGCTTATATACGCAGCACTGAAGGAAGGAATCTCAGAAATGGTTTTAAAGAAAACTATGGACATAAGCTTATAGGACAGTAGGATTACATAAAATATATACTTTCATTCTGTCAGTATATGTGATAATATATATTTTAACATAATATTCGCATATAGAGCACTCTCACTACAACAAATTACATATATACATATATATGAAGTATATATAATACACCTTTATATCACACAGAATGCATCTAGAGCGTGTTGAGAAGTCCAGCCAGCGTGGAGAGATTTAACGATGTGTTGTCAGCACGCAGCAGTTTCACGCCAGCTACCTAATGGTTTATATCTCCATACAATGGTCGTCCACTTCATCAATGTGAATTATTTACATAGTACACTTAAGGTCTCCTAGATGTATAGCACATCTATATATGTGAGCAATAGTTACCCAGAAATTATTCGAAAAGGTAAAAATTAATATCAGGTAAAAAGTTTATTTTTAATATAAATTTGCAGGCTTTCGAGCAAATATACTGCTCTTCAACGGGCTGATATTCTCTCTCTCTATGTACAAACTATAAATAATATATATACAGATTAATTGAAAACCTTTGTTGTTGGCATGTGCTCTCGCGGGCGTGCATCTATATATACATATAGTTAAAATTAAAAAGGCATATCCTGACTAGGAGCACATGTACCTTTTAGATGGCAGCTCGCCATCTAGTGGAACAGAAATCAACTAAACATTGATTTAGCCTATTCCATGATTTTGGCCAACCCATTTTATTGATAAATCAAGAAAAGCCATCCACGAACGCGTTTCGCGCTGTTGACGCACGTCAGCGTGGAGTAGGCTGCACCACTACGACCAAAATGAATTCTGGTTCCAGAAGCTTCTTGAGAAACTAAGAAATGGGTATTTAAGGCCAAACTTGCGTAAATACGCTTAACACATGAAAAAGTGACAGAAAATATAAAAAGGTCAGGTGTTGATATTGAAATTAAAAATATGTATCCTGACCAGGAGCACATGGGATTCTACATATAGTTGTACATTCTTAACGAGAAATCGTAGTTAGAATATCTCCTTACTTACCCTTTCGCCCCCCCTTCCACGTCTTGCTGGAATAAGATTCGAACATCTTCAACACGACAACATCTAAATTAACACTACCTCCTTACGTTCAAAGAAAATCCAATATCGTGTTACAATGTCAAAATAATCAATATTCCAGGACCTATTAATAATTCGACATATGAACACCACCAATTATTCTATTTCGGGTTATATTATTACCTATTCAAATTATCTTGATTCAAAATTTATATAGAAAATTCCATTTTAGGAAAAAAATATGCTGCTATTCCAATGGCATATTGTGATTTCTTTAGAATTGTGGATAGAAATTGGACCTTGTATTTTGAAATCGTTCCCCCAGACAAGCAAAGTAAAGCATACTATAATGCTATAAAATAGAGAAGTTGATTCAAAGTATAACTCTAGAAGAAAGAGTAATAAATAGATAGATAGACAGAGAGTTAGAATAGTGTTAAAAAGGATAAAGTACGGTTGAGAGGCTTACACACACAAATCTTCTCCATTTATAAATATTATATAAATAGTGTTTGATAAGTAGAAAGAGAGAAGCTAGATAAGATGGAATATACCTATATTTGATATACAACATAGTTGCATATAGAAGAGATACATATCTGATCTATAAAATTATAATAAGTGTTTATATAATATAAAAATAAAATTCGCTCTAGATATAAGATAGAATTAGGTTGAACGAGGTAAATTGGGGGTTAAGACAAAATATAACGCTGGATTATAGATAAGGAATATACAAATATGAAATACATTTATTCGAAATCAATATATTAGATTAATATCATGATATAGAATCAATAATAAAAAGACGGCTTCCGAGGATAGATTTCTTGCTTTATTTATATATGCTTTCAAGATTTCGGGTATTATAAACCTTTCTACAGGACTATGTGACAAACTTTCTCATATATTCCTGTATCGTTCCAATTTTAGTATATGTACCGTGTAGAAGGATTTAAAATACCCGGAGGCTTGAGGGAATCTATAAATAAAAAAAGAAATTTTGCTTACATTTCAGAGAATTCTATCTTTCAAATGATATATGATAGAATGGCGATAGATAAAATATTGAGATCTATTTGAACGAGGGTTAGATGAGTTATAACAGAAAATATATGTGTGTGCTAGATCTATACATTTGGAAACATAATGGTGTAGATAGTATAATATAGGGTAAATATAAGAGTTTTGAGTATGGATGGTTGATGTATATATCCGCGATATAGCAGATATAGAGAGAGTGGAATAACTGAGATCGAGTGCCCCAAGGAAGTCTTCCTATTGGTTGCCGTGCCACGTGATGGATCACATCTGGCCAACATTCAAATCCTGCGCCATTTTTTCTCCCAGAAGATCCTGCTCTATCAATAGTACAATAAATCCTCAATACTCCCTGAGGCATTATTTGTTTCCCTCTAACTGCCTTTCACTGTTTACACCCATCTCAATAAATTAGAACAAACATTTTTCTGAATATATTAGAGTAGGCTTAGATTTAATACACGCCTTTACTCCAATACGTTTTTCCAGCAATATAATTAGTATGTAAGATATTCGTATGTTGAATATGTCCAAGATTGTATCTGATATTCAATTTTGGTTATTTTGGTTATATAATTTTCTTTGTAAAATACGGCGCAATCTATTTGATATACACTCATGGACAAAACTTAAAAGAGTTTTATATTTCGATTATTCCAGGCCTCTGTGTTTTTAAGGAGACAGAGATAATTTTGTTCCAACATGGTTACATATTGTGTTTTCTATAAAGTTCGCTGTGTATCAAATATTTTTGTCTGAATCCCGATATACATGCTAATAGATGCAACTTCCTCAGGTTTTGTCCATGAGTGTGTATATGATAATAATATAATTATATTCTTCTATAATAAAATACGATTGTTTTTAAATTGTGTGATGATTAAAAATGGACGTGCCAATACGTTTTAAATGTCATATACTTTATTAAATTATACGCGGATAGGGCTTTCTGAATAAAAAACTTTTTGAACAGACTTCAGAATAATAGAATGAGTACATTGTGCTATGGAAACTGTTGGAAAGATACTTGTTATGAAAGCTAGTTACGTTTAATTATCGTTTTAACATCTATATTGGATCCTTGAACTTCTATCTTCGCCCATTCGATGAACTAGAATTACGATATTACATTTGATAATAAGATTTTTAAATATTATTTAAATACCTAAACGTGGTTTCCCCTCGCCTTCTTTCAGAAAGACTCTGCTAGCAACATTCTAGCCTTGAATAATCAATAAGTATTATTATATGTGGGACCTATTTCTTATTTAGATGTAAAGGTACACCTTTATAAAAATTTTTAAAATCTTTTATCGGATATATATATTATATTTAAAAATAAAAAATATATTATTTCTGTTGTTTTTGGATCATCTTGATGATTATGCTCTGGTGGTGCAGTCGTGGCATGAATCTTCTTGAAGTAAAATAATAAAAATACTGAAGATTAGAAATTGCTTTAATTGAGCTAAGAAATATAAAAACATAATTTTGATAAAAGTAATGCCTGGCTTAAGGCGTAAGAATAATTAAAACAAAATATTATTTACATAATTACAAAGTTTTGGGTCGACCAACGGGGAACAACAACAATGAGTATTTATGGGGAAAGCGTGACCTCTGGCGGTCGATTTAGCAGAGTATTTTTTCTATGAAATATAATTTTAAATAAAATAATACTTTAATATAACATAATATCAAATAAAATATTTTAATATAACATATATATATAATTTTTTTAAACATGGAAACTTTCTCCTTGGATTATAAATACTATAGAATAAAGCGTTAGGAGAAAATAATTTTTAATAATCGACTACCTTATTATTTTCTCCTAACGCTTTATTCTATAGTATATATATATATATAATATATACAATATAATACACGCTCACAGATATACTTGTTTTTATTAAATATTTACACATCTATATATATAATATACACATACATAATAATATATAAATAAAATTGGCATTTATTTCCATTATTATAATTCTATGATTTCACTCTGATCTTTGCTCCTTACTTTTATGCAGAGAAATAATAATTGAGAATAAGGACAGCAGATATTTTGAAAATTCGTTATATGAGCATTGGAAAGGTAAAAACAATATTCTTACATAACGTAATTTAAATACGATTTGGCTATTACGTATTGGCCTTGTTTGTTCGGAATCTCATCTTGGAAATCAATCAGATCCATATTTTTACTTGAAATTTCAATTATTTTAATAAAACGGTCAAATATGCATTCCAACATTCCCCTACATTTCTAAATCTTATTTAGACCGCTGCAAATACCTAATGCAGGCTGTAGAATTTAATCAAATCGACAAAAAATATGAAAGATAAACCAATTTTATTTGGATTAAATTAAATTTCGATATATTTTTATGAAAAAATAAATGTTCTTTGAAAGAAAATTCTTTATTTATTAAGAAATAATAAGATTATATATTTTTGAATTATATATAAATATTTTATGGCAACTTAATAAAAATTTAGGATAAATTCGACTTAAAATTAGAAATCAATATATGTTTATCAAATTTTGCTTTGTTTACATTTAGCGATCTTTGAAGATAGATAAATATATTTATTGATAATACATTATTTCAGGTTGGATTTATTAATATTATTTACTGTGGAGATTTATGGGGAATGACACATTTGTAAGTGCAAAGTTGAACTGCTTTTCACATGTGTAGACATGTGGTGCCTACTTTTACCCACCATAGTATCACGTGTACTAGAGATAAGCTAGGTTCTTGGAGCATAGGAGCATAGGTTCTTGGATATATTTGAAATTTAGAGTCCCCCTACCATACAAAAGGTTTCAATTTTGCATCCTGCATTATAAGATTCTGCCATGCTTTTGAGGCCCAAAGGTCAAATCCTGAGGCAGCTGCATTTCAAAAATTGACTCTTGGCGTTCTAATTCTTCCTTAAGAAAACTATATTATCTGTTTTTTCAAATTTCGTTTAATGAGACAAATTGTATTATAAATATGGAATGCTGTATGTTTAGCTTCTTTTTAAATGGTATATATATTCTACGACAACTTAAGGAAAAATTATATGATAAATCCCCTAATGATATAAATGTCTTTATCAATCAAATATTCAGCATCATCGTTGATTTTAAATCTGCATATATAGTCAAGCGTCCTTTATAGGAATACTAGCATCTTATCATTTTAATTTATAACAAAGTGTGTTTTGTTAATACCTAGCATCTTTAAGAAAAAATTCGTTATTGAACAAATATAAAAATAATATTTTATATGGTTTCCATTTGACTTAATAATAAATCAGCTTTTCATATAAAAAGAGAACATTGGAACTTAAGTTCCAATTTTAGTATATGTACCGCCGAACAAGCGTGTACTTAAATTTATATCTTTATATTTCATACTACTCAATATAACTAATATTATAAAAAAAATAAAATTTTGACCAAGAAATGAGTAGAAATTAGAGAAATAGCTAATTATTATCAAAATAATTAAGGTAATTATCCGAGGCTGACAATAATTATATTAAGTTAATTATATTAAATTACGGAGACTTCAAAGAAATCTTTTCATATAAAAGGGAGAGATTTGATGTTCACATTTGTATTAATTAAAATTAAATAATGTGCAAGTGAGTCGAGAGTTAGATGTTTTTTAATGTTTTACACACTCACTTTTTACTGAAGTAAATTTAATTTAAAATATTTAGCCTACTCTAAATAATTAGTGTAATTATGCAATATTAAATTATTGCATCAATTAGAATATATAAGTCTAATATAGAAAATACACTTCTTTGATTACACTTTATTTACATGATTAAATTAAAAATTGTTTTAAATGTATTAGAGGTGTAGGAAAATATCTACGGTAAGTTAATCAACTTAAGCCTTACTAGTCCATGGTTGAATGATGCAATATTCTGCTCATGCTGCAGCCTGTATTTACCTGGCGCTAGATCGCAAAGTACGGGGACAAAACTCAGTATTTTTCGTTATAAACAACCATAAAACATTCGAAAATTGTTTATTAAAAGTGGTCACATTGTGTATCAACGGAGCCTCTTACTAAGACCTTGACGTTATCTCGATACTTAATGTGGATTTCTGTCTTCTTTATTGTCTTCATTAAAACATCTCCAAGTTGAATTCAACTGCTGACAAACACATGTTTCTGATGTTTTCAGATGTGTACTATAGAGTAACAATATTTATTTTACCAATATTAATGACATAACATTATCAATTCAATGAATCTCTCAGAGGAGAACTAGTTAACATAAAATATACTTCTTAAACTATATTTGCCATTCGCTCTCATGGACAAAACCGGAGGAAGTTGTACCTTTTATCATGTATATCGGGATTCAGACAATAACTCTAAAAGATATTTGATACAGAGTGAGCTTTATTGACACACTAGATAATAAAGAATGAGCAAAGAAATTATTCTGCCTACTCAAAAAAAAAAAAAACAGAGAATTCTCACTTTCTTAAGTTTTGTCTCCAATGTAAGTACATACAATGCATTTCATTAATATAAATTATATTTCAAATTTCTTTAAAAAAACAATGTTTCATATAAAAATATAAAATTTAATAAGAACTCTTAATAAATATTTTAATAGTATTTTTCGAATCATATTTTAATTAAATATTTCAACTGATTCACATTGAAAATGAATCAATTTATATTTAGTCTTACCTTTTGTATTTATTACACGAAATATATTTTATTTGAGGCTAACCGTTATAATAAATTATATATATATATTTATTTTCCATATCAAAATATAATAAATGGTTATATTTTATCCCTAATTGTGATATGTGGTAATATTAAAAAGAAAATGTTTTCCAATTGTGAGGAAGTGAAACTCTAGATGATGGTAAACTTACTCAAAGTAAATAAATACGCCATTATGCATTGTGAAAAAGTTTGGCATTTTGCCAATTGGAAAATATTTGATTGAATATATAAATATTTAATTTTCTGAAAATAGAGCAATCCATACTTAAATCATTAACTAGTAAATAGTAATATATTTGTATTGATTAAAAGATTAATTTGACAATATTTCGGCTGGTGAACGCTAACCTTTATCGAGGCATTACATCTTTGTATACACCTATATATATTTGTCTCTCAATCATGTTGAAGATATGAGTGCTAATTTTCTCCAAACACCTATAAAGTTCGAAGTATATGGTAGTATATTTATATTTCAGACAAACACACATACTTAATACAGTTCGACCAAAACTTTCCAAGAAGCTATTTCACTTTCCCATTAGGAGTTTAATAAATCTTTATTTTTCATTTGTTCATAAAGATGTTATCTTTTATAATTAGATCTCGTTTTATTATTTTTATTTTATTATATTTTAGTTTTAAATTATAAACAAGATTATCCATATATATTAATACAATATTCATTTATATTCAGTTTTGAAATTTCATAATTCAGAAGAAGTGAATATTATAAAAAATAACCTTTCTTGAGAAAGGAAATTGTGGTTTTAAAACGTCGATTTTGATGAGAAAGTTTCAAATTTCTCATTAACAATATTTATGGAATCCACATCCTAAAGAAAATTTATTTTTCGTAATCAAAATGGTTATTTTAAAAAAAGATAATTTTACTTGGCAAAATAAATAAAAATGTTTATTTACAGAGGTTTGTAGCTTGATATAAATCTGTTTGCAATATTTAAAAAATATTTACATTTTTAATTTATTATTTGGGAATTTAAATAAAATGTTCATTTACAGGGGTTTGTAACTTGATGTGAATAAGTTTGCAATTCGTAAAATAAGTGCGTTCAATTTTCATCCTCCCGCTCTATCTTTAATTTATATTATTTATAATAATCTTAAATAGGAAACGTTACGTAAATTCATCAAATATTTTTATTATTATATCAATATTTCCGAATCATTTTACACATTTGATATGTTAAAATGGAAGCTCTAAAATAAATTTTAAGGCTTGTTGTATTCAAGTGTAAAAATATTAGCAACGAGCGCTTTAAAATAAGCTTGAATAATATTATTATAATATAACTTTATTTTGAAAATTTGCTGTATTCGTTAAAGCAAGAAAGTTTTGGGAGTTATTTAAATTGAGATAATTGGAGATTCATCAAAAATAATTTATGGATAATAATAAACAAAGTGAACCTAAATATATACAAAAATGGCAATTATATTTATTAGAATTATATATAATATGAAAAACGTGGATTAAATACTTTTAAAATTATAATTTTATAACATAATTCATTGAATGTTTTCTTTATGATCTTATATAATAGTATAGAATAATTTTAGAATGTAAAGTAATCTAGTTTTATAATAATAAATCCTTCATATATTAATATAGTATTATCTAACATAAATGCGGTTTGGGTTTTCGAATATCACATGGCCTTCTTTGAAAGTAAATCTAGCATGATAAATTAGGTTGAATCAAGTATAGTCATGCCCACTTCTACAGAGAAATATTCGCTTAGGAACGTTGTTACCTAACAAATGGTTAGCTCATTGGAAGTTTATTATAATAATTATTCCTTTTCTGTTAAAACTAAATAATTTACATAGTGTGAATTGCATAGGATCATTTGTATAATATCATCCGCACAAAAGGTATCTATTTAAATTGGTCATTTGTTTATTCATAATTTTATAAATTAATTCTTTTTTTTTTATTTTTTTTTTTATTCCCAACACCTTTTCGATCTTATAAAATATGTTCGTATATATGTGGATAATCTTGTTTATTCAAGTTTTTATTTATATCTGTTACTTATTATTATATTATTTACTTTATTTACTTATTATTTATTTTACCTGGGAGAGTAGATTATAAGACGCTGCACTGGTCACATGTTGGTGACCAGGTCCACCTGAGACAGTCGTGGGATGCATGGTTGTCAACCTCACAGCTGCTGGCTTCAATGTCTTCTGCGAGCCTGGGAAAGACGGTGGCTTGCCTCAGACCTTCCATCTGGAAGCCTGGGGACTTTCCGAGGACATATTGGTTGCCAATATTTCCTATTTTCCCCGTGAATCTACCGAAGACATCTCACCTGTTTTCACACTCCGTCATCTACCTCCTGGAACGACCTATAAGCTAGTGGTCTATTCATCCAATCCTAAAGGAAAAAGCATTCCCCTTACCCTAACTGCATCCACCCTCTATCCTGCTGAGAGACGTGTAGGTAGGTGATCCTCCATATATGCATATTCTCTACGATAAAGTTGCATACCATCCATAGTCAAATATCGCATTTGTTCTATCTAATCCAGCTAAATATTTCAAAATATATTCAAAATATAAAATAAGTGCATGCAAATAAATTTTAGAATTCTTTTATTTATATAGCTGTTTAAAGTTTTCAAGATTTCCTTTTATTTACTATAGAACGCAATTAAAATATATACATTCTATATAATCGCGTATCGGAAAAGAATACTAATAATATAATATAAAATAATTCACTTTTATCTGATTTTTATATCTATTTATAATCTATATAAATGAGAAAACAGTCGATGTAAGCTAGATACCTGTCATATATATACATATATATATGCTATATTTATTTTGAAAAATATATTTATATTTAAAATAAATATTTTTAAGAGGATATTTCACATATATTGTTGATTGAAAAAGAATTTTCAACTTTCATAAGAAGTCACAGAAATTATTTTTAAAATATCTTTTAACAAACTAGAATATTTTATGTTATTTTTATTTTGAAATTTGAAATGAACTTTGTAGTGTCTGTTTTGGTTTTCAAAAGGTAAATAGAAAGTATTGAATACATTCATAGACAAAAGGATGTTGTATCTTTAAGCATGATTATATGGACTCAGACATTAACTCTGTAAGAGTATTCATACATATTGAAGACACACGAGTTAACCAAGTGTGAACAAAATTGCCTCTTTCTTCTACAATAAAAAAAAATTAAATAACTGGCAACATCAAAATATGAAGCATCCTTAGGTTTTATTCATGAGTGTAGTTAACCAATATCTTTTACAACATGGAATTTCAATGCATAGTTTTATTAAACGCTTGAAATGAGAAAATCTTTAAGTAACATTTTAGCATTGATATACCGTTTTTTTAACGAATGTGCACTGTTTGTTTCAGCTTTTAATAAATGTGCACATTTCCTTTCCATATAGTAATATTAGTCAAATATTTGATTTCATAATTTTATTATATGATACACAAAATAGTTATCAAAATTGCATTAAATAATGATGCATACATGTTTGAATATATCCTTTCTGATCAAGTTGAGAAAATAATTTGACAACTTTTGATTTATATTTATCAAATCGAATTCTTTCAAAATTAATCATTGTGGTATTTTATATCAAAATAATTTAAATTATTTTCACTTTTTTTTATGGTAAATTGGATAATTTAATCTCATTGCACCCGGTAACATATGCTATCGAATAAAATAACAAAATATTCCGAGAAGAAAAAAAAAACTCATTTATTTCAAAATTTCCTTTCATCTTTGTTTTGTGTTAATTTAAAAATAATTAATTAAATAATTAGGTATAATAATGATGTGTAAACTCGTGTTTTTTTCATTTCAGGATGAATTATTATTTGTAATTTCTTCAAATTAAAATGTTTTTTTTATCTACTAAGCTGTTACCTGATATTTTAATTAAGATTTTATATTATTGAAGGTTTTGTTTATACATTTTGACGGTGAGGTGAAAATATAAAATTAATTGTGGTTCATATTTTTAAATAAAATATTTGATTAGAAATTTTCTAATTAAATTTTGTGTTTGAGGGGACATGACAATAACACATTTTTCAATTATTTTTGTATAAAGATCATTTATATCTTGTAAATAGAAGTATTTGTCCGTTGAAGAGTATAAAATGTGTTCGATAGCTTAGAAAACTTAAATTAAAAGAACCTTTCACCTGAATTCTATTTTTCTCTTTTTATATAATTTCTGGGTAACTATTGTTCAGATAAAATAGGGTAAACTGAATATAACACAATTTAAGAGACCAAAAAAATGATTGCCAAGAAGATTTTCGGAATGAAAATAACAATTTTTTATTGAATCAAATTTAGTTTTAAAAATAAGTTGTGCTGAAAATAGTACCTAAAAATTGTATTTATTATCCCTGCAGTAAAACAACATAAAAATAAAGAAAATATATTTTCATTTTATCAAAATTATCATTTATGTTTCAGATTTTTGAGTAGTTTCTATTTAACTTTATATATTTAACACTGACAATATGTAATGTTTCTTAGCTCTTGGGGTGATTATTAATAAATATTGATTTAGCATTTCATTCATATATAAGTAATATTCAGTATTTCATTTAGCAAAATCTCAATATATTGCAAAAAGGCTTAAGAAACCGGAACACTATTTTATTGAATGTATAAATAATTTTTCGGGGTAAAGCCCTTTCTCAGCCAACTAAAACTTAAAAAAGGTAATGTATAAAGATTATATAGCATTTTAGAAATATATTTATGTAAATATAGTACATAAAAATGAGAAAGATATGGGTCTTGAAATTTCAAAATAAATTTTCAATTAAATATTTTTTCGAAAGGAAGGACTGTCATTTTTCAGAGGCTGTAAGGTTATCTACTTGAATAGTGCCGACAATACACAAGGTGCTATAATATATTATTATTTTTTTATCACAGGTACACCTGGTACAGGCCATTATAATCATGGTGGATATTAGTTAGTGATTAGTTTAACTGAAAACGCATCACATGTCTAGACAAATAGAAAGAATTTCGATTTATGGATTACCTGCGTGCTGAAGCTGCGTTTGCCGATTTGTACTTAATGTTGAGTTTAGATATTTGCAAAGTTTGTAAACCATTTAAACAATCTCTCCTTAAGAAATAGTGCCCAAATCGTAATTTGATCCCCTGTCTTTGATGTCGAACCCATTTAGAAATTCGTGAAATTAATGAACTTCCGCCCAATTGCTCGAATTCATAGTACATCCATGGTAACAATGAAAATACTGTTTTCGGAATATCAGATTCAATAAAATAATTTGAAAATTTTACCGTTTATTCCAATTTTATAACATATTCAGTATCGATTATAAATTTTTAGATTGACACTTTTTTGATGAATTCGGCTGATTTAATAAATCTTTTCATAGAATGTATTGTACTAAAGATGACCATGGTATGTATGGAATGCATATTCGAATTTTGTTGAATTTATCAAGTTGGAATTTTGAAATATTCTTCTAATTGGATCTGCGCGCCTTTAACAGAGAAGATAAAGCAATGCCCTTATTTAATGTTATTTAAAAATGTAGATGTATTAGCTTTTTGTACATGAAGGGCATTTTCATGCAATATATACTTGACAAATAGTAAGATGTTTCATATTAAGCCAAAGTGGTCGGTGAACAAGGGGTCTAAACCGGTGTTTTTTCAAACGCTATAACTCCAAATCTGAACTCATATTATGTACTATTTTATAATAGTTAAAATGCTACATTGGCCCCCGATCCTTGCAAAGGTCCAACCCCATCAGCGTGGGGAAGTAACAAAACAGGACTCTGGCAAACCTTTAAGTGCAAAAATCGAACTTCTGGTGCACATACAGTAAAAGCTGTTGCTAAATTCTACCCACCATGATTATCATAACTTGTACCACATGTGTGTATATATAATAGGGGGATAATAATATATTAATGATATTTCAGAAATAAAATGAGCTGGTGAGAAATATTGACTGGTTTATTTGCGGTAACCTATATAACAAAAATTAATAGTAATAGAAATTTGAGGCATATTAAATGTAGATTACCGATTTCTAACAAAAATACCGTTAAATTACATGATAAAAAAATAAGCCTAACTCTCTGCCTCCAGCAAAAAGAACAATTGGTCTTTTTAAATTATATTTTATATATAGCACCATCTGGGCTTCTCAACGGCGGCGTAAAGAGTTCATCTATGAAAATAAACTAGCAAAAAAATATATTTCCATATATATATGTCATAATATTTGGAAATATGTAAAATAAAATGGCCTGTGTGGGAGTACAAGGAAAGAGGGAAGATAGCGAGGTTAACAAACAACCCCCTTGGTAAACAAGTATCACGACTTCATTATCTCCCCTAGGGGACTTATCTTACTTAAAGCGGCTTATAAGCGGCTAGACGGGATGATCAAAGTGCAGTTCTCACCGAGGTGGCCTCGACGCCAGTTGTTCTAGGGGTTGTTCTGGGACCTTCTATCTTTCCTCCCCGATCTATTTCCTCACGGGTTTTTGCCTCTGGATCCTGTCTCCTGTGTGTCCTTACCACCCATCGCTCAACAACCACGACTGCTTCTCGCCAACATGCCACACTGCATTCATCCAACAGCATAAACTACTACTACATTACCACATATATATATATATATATATTAAACTAATTATCTCTTAAATATTTATCCATTATAAGTTGTGTGTAAATTGAGGTAAAAAAAATAAAATTGTTAAAATAATTAAGTTAACGTCTCAGTCAGTTATCTATTTATTAATAAAAATGTATCTACCACATTTATATCTTTAATTACTTAACCTTATTTCATACATTCCAAAACCTACTATACAATACCGAATAAAATAAAACATCAACCTTTTTTTTTCAAAAGAAAATAATTAATTAAATTACTAATTTATCTATCATCATTAGAGAGAGATAGAACGTATGGGACGTAATTAATATAATTAAAATACCATTCACACTAAATTTATATACCCTAATTATTTCAATATTAAGATAAAATGATTGAATTGATTATGAATGTAATTATATTTTGCAACTAATATATTATGTCTGAATCATTTTAAATAAAAAAAGGCTACATTAGTTATATATATAAATCGATATGTGGCCAATCTTTTCGAAATGCCTGATAATCAACTCTAAAATCTTGAAGATAGAGGTTACCTGTCCGGCATTATAGTTGTTAAAATTAAAGATACGTTGACTAGTAAATTTACTGGTCGAAATATCTTTTTTTTTAACTACTTTGAAATCTTATTTGATAAATACCTATATGAATAATGAAATGTGATAAATATCAAAATATAGAAGTATGTTAAATACAGAATCAGTGAACCAACTATATCCATAAAAGATAATTCGCTATGAGAAGATTTTCCTATTAATATATATAACGGCAATACAAGATTTAGAGTATAACAGCCCTTTGACAGGTATAACTAAGCTACTAACTTAACTAATACCTTAGTTATACCTGTCGAAAGGCTGTAGAGCCCGAAAACGTGTATTGCCGTTATATATAAAAGAAATTCTTACCACAGCGAATTGTCCTTATTTATAATATTACCAAAGGGATTATACTATTAACAACATTATCCAATATATTATGAAAAAATAGTACAAATGTAATATTGTAAGAATGGGTATTTGGCCAATTCTGGAATATTTAAAAATCAACGAGAATAGTTGATATTTATTCCGATAGATGGCGCAAGCCATTAGCAACCTTCAGTTGCCCAATATATTATATTCTTATAAATAGAGAGAAATAACATTTATGAAAATTTATAATTAAATAAATTTTGTAGATTATATTATATCGAATGATCTAAGATAATGTTTATTAGAACCCTGACTTATTAGAAGACTCATTAAAAGTTCAAATTTTGTTAGTTTTTTAATAATATATTTTATATTTGAAATTTTCATGTGATATATTTCTAGTAAAATAATCTCGTTTCTAGTATTTAAGTATATTTATATAACGAAAGTAGAGTAAATATTGTATAAGTTTCGAATATATTGAAGTAAAAAAAACAAACTTTTTGAAGTTATATTTATTTTTATACGAATTTAAATAGAATTTATGACCTTTTATCTTCACCCAAGAATCACAAAACAGTCGTTGTTAATATCTTTTCTTCATCAAAAACTAAAGTGGTAGCCCAAAATGTTGTCTATATATATATATTTATATTTATATTTAAATTTTGATTCACGTGCTTTCCACGTATGTATTATAGTTTCACAACTCGCTATAGGAAATAAGATTTTCTTCTGCTGAATCTGATTATCTTGAGAATTAATCTATGGTAATGCAGTAGAGGTTAAAATCTTGAACGTATAATAATAAAAATAATGAAGATTAGATAATCTTTAATTGAGCTTATATATATATATATATATATATATATATATATATATTAAAAAACGAAAGAAAAAAATAAAAGATAAAAAGATCAGGTGTTGAAATCAATATTAAAAATGGCATATCCTGACCAGGAGCACATGTGCTTTTCAGAAGGCAGAGCGCCATCTGGTGGAACAGAAATCAACTATTCATTGATTTAGCCTGTTCCCTGATATTTGGCCAACCCAATTTCTTGATAAATCAAGAAAAGCCATCCACGAACGCGTTTCGCGCTTTTGGCGCTCGTCAGCGTGGAGTAGGCTGAACCATTGCGACCAAAAAAAATTGAACATGTGCTCCTGGTCAGGATATGCCATTTTTAATATATATATATATATATATATATATAAGCTCAATTAAAGATTATCTAATCTTCATTATTTATATATATATGGAATATAGAAAACATAATTTGAAAGGTACTGCCTGGCTTAAGGCGTAAAGGTAATAGACTTATTTACATAATTTACAAAAGGTTTGAGCCGGCCAACGGGAAACAACAACAATAGAGTTTATATAGTGAAAACGGCGACCTCTGATGGTCGATTTAACAGAATATTAGAATATTTGAATATATGAAATATATATTTAAAATAGAATAACATTTTAAATAATACCTTTATAAAACATATATATATTTCAGATATTTGAGAGTTTAGAAAACACACAAACAATTAGAATTATTTAAATAAATCCATATATTTTTGATATACATTCCTTAATTGAATCGCCTAAATATATATTTGTTGATTTTAATTTTTTCCAAAGTGTGTGTGTGTGTGTGTTGTATCATACAAGTTCATATTAAGACATTTAACTTTAATTCTCAAAAAAATTGTAAACAATAGGAAATTTTATTTATACAATTTACAATATATTAAAAATGGCATATCATGACCAGGAGCACATGTGCTTTACAGAAGGCAGAGCGCCATCTGGTGGAACAGAAATCAACTAAACATTGAATCAGCCCGTTACCTGATATTTGGCCAACCCAATTTCTTGATAAATCAAGAAAAGCCATCCACGAAGGCGTTTCGCGCTTTTGGCGCTCGTCAGCGTGGAGTAGGCTGAACCACTGCGACCAAAAAAAGATTTTTTGGTCCCAGTGGCTTCCCGAAAAACCAAGAAATTGGTATTTAATTTACACAATATGTATATAAGAATATTATATATATATATATATATATATATATATATTGGATTGAATAAATATATGCCTTTTTATTATCAAATGATCCAAATATGGATTGCTCTATTTTCAGAACAATATAATAATATACATATGGTATTTTAAATTATAGGAAAATCTATGTGATTTTAAGAAATGTCATGGTGTTCCCATATATATGAGAATATTGTTTGAGAATGTATACTATACACAGTCTAGCCAAAAATTCTGTTACAAACAATTTTATGAATTAAATGATTAAGAACAAAAACCAATGAAATATGAATACATATTTTATTAGCCAATAGGACATAGATTTTAAGTATATTGTAGATGTTGATATAGAAAGATATCTATTGTATTGAATCTGATTCACTTTTCAATCGTTCAATCATATCGATCAAATTAGATTGTTTTGAGAAGGAGATGAGGGATAAAAGTAAATATTAGATAACGAGTAATCCAGTACTGAACGTAGAACGAATTAACGGTGGAAAAAGTATACTCAGTTAAATTTAATAGGTAGCCTCCCTGCGGCAGATTAAATTGGATATTTTAAAAGTTTTACTCTTGCCCTAACAATCCTCTAGATCATTTTTAATGCCCGAGGGCCTTCCCCAATTTATCTTCGGTCCCTTGGCCTGCCCATTGTGCCCCAGTGTTTACCCCTGGATAGATTTATGGTTTTATTATGATAATGGCCATACACCGTAAATATGAAGATAGAATTTGATTTTATTTTCAGGGTTGAAGACACTTGTCTTTAATGATGATATTCTATGATTTGATTTCAAATAAAATAGAAATCTGTCTTTGAGAGATGATTTTAAATAATGATAGATAAAATGTATATGTATAAATAGATTCATTGTAGATAATGTTTATTTAAATTTACATGTGATGATAAAAATGTATTTAGGATTATTAGAGGTATTTATTATTATTGCTAAATAAAATAGATAGCAATATCTTTCACAAGTTTTGAATAGATTAACAATTAGAATTAGTTTATTCCAATTGATGATGCAAAAGACGTTTTTCTGAATCTTTGAGTGATTTCACATTCACTTGTTTTGGCTTGTACAAAAACATATATAAAAGGGCATAGTTCTTGAGCGTAAGTTTCCAAAGCTGGGATATCGAGTCCCAAATGTCAAATAAATGAAAATAAATCTCATATATAATAATATTAATCGAAAAACATGGGGAAGGAAGACGAGTTTCTTATATTGATGAATAGGTGCAAGCTTTCGGGTAAAAAACTCTTCAACAGGCGAGCGCGACTTATACGAACTATGGTACAAATGGTAGGGAGGAATATATACTCGTATATACAAAATTTTTACCCGAAAGCTTGCACCTATTCATCAATATAAGAAACTCGTCTTCCTTCACCATGTTTTTCGTCTAAATTCAATCCAGGAAGAATTATTTATTTATAGTTAATAATATTAATGAAAGCTAATATCATCACACACACACAAAATATTTTGAGATGATGTTAATTGTTATTTTTTGATTTAAAGAAACCTATTTATAAATATAGTGAAATTGCTGAATATATTTTAATAATTGCTCATCTTTTTATATATCGAATAAGTATGACTCAATCCTTGTATTGAATAATATCCTTAAGATACGTCTCTGAATAAATAAAATACTAAATGATTTTCAATAAAATTCAGTAGAGACAGAAACATATTTTATATTGTCGCGGAGATAAATAAAGCAAGGGCAAGTTTGGGGATAATTAATTTATTATAAAGGGTATTGATAGGGAGAGAGAGAGAGTCAATACAACTTACCCCAAGACAGAGTTAATCCTAATGAGGGACCTCAGCTCCCCCCGCCGGCCAGATTCCCCAGAACCCCTCACACCCGGTGTCCAGCGATGATTGACAGACGTCCCATGGGGCCTCTCGTGATTGGAGCCGCTTAGCTTCTTGACATTACTCCCTCCTTAGAAAAAATACAGCGACCCGCTGATTAGCTTGTCTCAGCCCTTGTTCTGGAAGGAAATCTATCACGGCTGGTGTTCCCTAGCAGAATAGAATGTTGTTCTTCAGGGTCCAGGTAGGGCTTCATCCGAATGACATGGACGATATCCTTGGCTTTCCGTGATCGGGGAGAGGGGTCCACGGGCTCTACTTCATACGTAACTTCTGAAAGCTTCTTGGTCACCTTATAGGGACCGAAGTATCTCTTCAGTAGCTTTTCTGATAGTCCTACTTTTCGGATGGGAGTAAAAACCCACACAAGATCATTCTTCTGGTAATAGACTGGAGTATGTTTCTGGTCGTATAGTCTACGGTCTTTCGCCTGTGATTGTAGAAGGCGTGATCGGGAGAGTTGACGCGCTTCCTCAGCTCTGGTCACAAGTTCTCCAACGTAGTCGTTAGAGATCTCATCTGGTAGGTAGGGTAGTACGGCATCGATGTAGGTCTCGGCCTCGCGGGCGTGGACAAGAAAGAACGGGGTGTAGCCGGTCGCCTCCTGTTTAGCAGTGTTTTTCAGTCTTCAGTAGGTCATGCAAAGATCTAGCTTTGTCGGCAAAGTTCTCAATAAATCTTCGGTAATAGGAACATAATCCAAGAAAGCTCTTCAGTTCAGAGATATTCCTTGGCCTCGGAAATTTAGAGACGGCTTCAACTTTATCTGGATCTGGATGAATTCCATTGGCGTCAACAAGGTGTCCCAAAATCTTTATCCTCCTTGATCCAAAAAGACATTTTTTGTGGTTCAAGCTTAGTCCAGCTTTCTGGATGCAGCTTAATACAAGTTGTAGACGACGTAGATGTTCCTCAAAGGTAGGTGCGTAAACTACGATGTCGTCCAGGTAGCAAAGGCACATGTTCCATTTAAGACTGCCCAGAACACTATCTATCATCCTTTCAAACGTTGCTGGAGCGTTGCAAAGACCGAAAGGCATTACTTGGAATTCATACAGCCCATCTGGAGTGATGAAAGCAGTTTTCTCCCTGTCTTTTTCGTCCACTTCAATCTGCCAATACCCGGACCGAAGATCCATCGTGGAGAAGTAACTAGAGCCGGCTAAACTGTCCAAGGCATCGTCAATGCGTGGCAGCGGGTAAACATCTTTTTTTGTTATCTTATTTAATCGACGGTAATCTACGCAGAATCTCCAGGTCCCGTCTTTCTTTCGAACTAGAATAACTGGAGATGACCAAGGACTTTCAGAGGGCTTCACGATGTGATTTTCAATCATCTTGTTCACTTCATCTTGAATTAGTCGTCGTTCACTTGGTGCTACTCTATAGGGCCGCTGTTTGATAGGAGACTGGTCGCCTGTGTTTATCTTGTGCTTCACAGTACTGGTGGGCTTAATAGGAGTACTCCCAAAGTCAAATATGCCAATAAACTCGTCAAGGCATGAAACAAGCTGTAACCTTTGAATTTGAGACAGCCCTGGATCTAGAGTAAGGTTTATCTTCTGTGACCATTCACGTGACTTTAGCTGCGTTTCTTGTAACTTATCGCTGGATTCAATAAGACTGCAGATATTCCCATTCTCATAACTTTCCATGGTGCACATATTCATCCCTGATGGAATCAGTTGCGGCCAAGACGCTCCATTCGCCACCCAAATGCTACCTCGGCCGTGTCGAAATGTAACCAATGAGTTTGGTATAAGAATTTCCTTTCTTAATAATAAGTCCTTAGAAGTTGAGACTAAAACATCTCTAACACCACATATTTCTTCGTTCATCACACTGATCTTCTTTATTGATTTAGGCGGGATGACAAAGTCGTCGGAAGCAAACAATCTCTGGTTTTCCTCCTCTCGAGATTCCAGGACGGAGGTTTCCCCGAGATGGAGTTCATTTCTGCCACAATCAATGACGGCCTCGGTGGCCTTGAAGAAGTCCCATCCAAATATGATGTCATGGCTGCATTCCACCATAACAACGAATTCAAATGAGATATTCAGACCATTAACTTCTATGTTCAGGACACATTTTCCTAGGGTCTCTATTAAATTTTTATTTGCGGCTTTAAGAATGGGACCTGGTTCTTTGAAGAGAGGTGTCTTTAGTTCGCGTCGAAATTTGTCTGAAATAACAGAAAAGTCGGCTCCTGAATCCACCAATGCTTTAATTTTGCGTCCATTTATTTCGACCATAACAAAATTTTCTTTTAATTTAGCGGCGATATACCCTGGAGGATTTTCCTCAATGGCGACCTCACCCCCGTTAGAAGCCGCTCCACTTAGTTTTCACATTCTGAGGCATGGGAGAACGGCTAAAACGACGGGCTGGCGACTGGGATTGTCTTCGGGCTGGCGACCTTGCGCGGTTTGGATGTGGGGAAGAGCTCCGGTAGAAGTACGTCGAGGTTTGGGGCGTTACATAGTCGTCGTCGGCGTCATATCTCGGGGGTCGACTCGAAAATCCAACATTTCTTCCTTCTCCGCCATTCCTTGACCTGGCTTCAGCGAAGACCTGCCGTCGTTCCCTACAATAACGGACGACATGTCCGGGTCGTCCGCAGTGGAAGCAGATAGGTTTGTCGTCGTAGGTTCTCCAATGTTCCGTTTTCCTGGGTTGGGTTGGTCGGTCGATATTATAAAAGGGCGTTCGTGGTTGTTGTTGTACCACGTTGACTTGTGGTCTGGTAGGTTGTAGAGCACGGCTGACCTCTTCCCTCACAGTCTGTTCCAGGGCGTTCACCTCTCGGAGCGGATTGATCACTTCAGGTGCTGAGAAAACCTTTTGTATCTCTTCTCTAACGATGCGGCGAATTAAGCCGGCCAAGTCGTCTGAGTCGTCAACACACGAAATGGGCATTACGTTTGACAACCTGGCGAATTTCGTACGGCCGATCCGGCGCTGCTTGACGGTTGTCAGATGACGGCAGAACTTCAGGATCTCATCTACCGTCTGTATGTCTTTCGCCACCAATACCTGGTATGTGTCCTCCGAAATTCCCTTTATAATGTGAGCAACTATCTCACCTTCTTCCATGCGAGGGTTCACCTGGTGGCAGAGACTAAGAATCTCCTGGATGTATGACTCGCTGGATTCCTCGGCCTTCTGTGCTCTTGACTTCAGAACTTCCTCGGCGCGTCGAGCAGAATCCTTTTGCAGTCCGAACACACCGCGGAATGCGTCTTCAAAGCTTCTCCACGAGTTGAGTGATTCTTCGTTATTATCAAACCACCTTCCAGCAGTTCCGTTCAAGTAAAATACGACGTTGGCAAGCTTCATGGTCTCGTCCCATCTGTTGTACTTCGACACTCTCTCGTACTCTTTCAACCACTGTCCAGGGTTTATATTTCCATCTCCAGAAAAGGTAGAAGGATCTCGTTGGCGCTGACAAGGGAGGTAGGATCCGCTAACAGTAGGTCTGTGGTCGTCTTCCATTTCTATTCGTTGTGGCAAAGGTTGAAGAATTGGTTCACGTCCCTGTAGACGTCGACTTCTTCGAAGTTCCGTCACGCTACCCAGCGTCTCCGCCAAAATATGTCGCGGAGATAAATAAAGCAAGGGCAAGTTTGGGGATAATTAATTTATTATAAAGGGTATTGATAGGGAGAGAGAGAGAGTCAATACAACTTACCCCAAGACAGAGTTAATCCTAATGAGGGACCTCAGCTCCCCCCGCCGGCCAGATTCCCCAGAACCCCTCACACCCGGTGTCCAGCGATGATTGACAGACGTCCCATGGGGCCTCTCGTGATTGGAGCCGCTTAGCTTCTTGACAATATTATGATGCATTAGCGCGCCATCTGTTATGAAAATTCGAAACTATTATAGACGCTTATGATTAAACTGGCGAAACCGCTGGAAGGGTTCACTACTGATGAGCCAGGCCCTCCCATTAATTTTTTCCATTGCAGTAAGGGCAGTAGAAAATGTTTATTTTTGAAAAGAATCAGACGCGTCTATAAAAGTTTCGAATATTTTATATTTCTCTCTCTCTCTCTGAAATATACATATTTAAAATTGTTAATAAAAATCATCAAGTATATATATATATATATATATGTTATATAAAGGTATTATTTTAAAATTATATTTCATCGATTCAAATACTCTGCTTAAATCGACCGCCAGAGGTCACGCTTTCCCTATAAATACTCATTGTTGTTGTTCCCCGTTGGTCGGCTGAAACCTTTTGTACATTATGTATATAAGTTATTCATTTTTTTTAATTCTTACGCCTTAAGCCAGGCAGTACCTTTTACCAAATTATGTTTTTATATATTCCTTTAGCACAATAAAAGCAATTACTGATCAAAACCATTTTTATTATTATTCTATTAAGAATTTTACCACGACTGCATCACCAATACCATTTAGTCCTAAAAAAGAACCAGCAAATAACCAATATAGTATAATCCTCAAGATAATTAAATACAAGCAGAATCAATCTCTTTTTTATATATAAGATATATATTAATGGAAAAATATACCTGATCCTTCAATAATGCAATAATCTATAGGATGAATATAATTTCGAAACGATAGCTTATTTTTATTTGTGTTTGTAAAGATCTCTATTATAGTTTCAAAATTTTGATTCCAATGTCATTTTACTGACTTTTATTGAAACTCAAATACAACGTACATTTTAAAATGAGGAATTTTACTATGCTGTTAAATAGTTAATAAATATGTCAAATAAAGATGTCTCTCGCTCTTTATGGATTTTTGAAAAAGGTATTGCTTATTTCTCTGAAAATTTGGAGTAAATTTTATTTCACTTATCTTCTTTATTTTCAGAAGATTGTCAAGATTAATTTAAAATTTAGTTAGCTAGTATTTTATTATACCTTATTAAAAATAAAATTTAAATACTATTTGAGGCCTATTTTTTATAACTGTGCAGATTTTTGACATCCTATTATCTCTAAAAAACTGAATTAGTTTTACAAGTTAGAAAATTAGATTTTCGTAATATTAAAACTTTAATATTTCCAGGGAGCTGAGGAATTCTAAATATTCTCCTTACATGGACGTGTTCTTGGATTTTTAAAGTCTTTAGAAAAGTATAGAAGGAATTTGTATAAATTATACACGTTGTGAACAGAAAGGAAAGCAGAATTTATATTCACAATTTTTAATATAATATATATATTATATATAATTCAATATTATGATTGTAGAACGACATTTGAAAATTATTCCGCATGTGTTTCTTTTGAACGAAAAATTGAAATTTATTTTAAGGAGAAATAACGATTATTTCTAACCTTAGGGATTAAGTATGAAAGGATGAATTGTGAAGAGTAATGATAAACGGAAAAATAAAAGAAAAATAAAATTGTTCAGGGATGGGAATCGAACCCACAGTGTTCCGCTTACCGGGCAGATGCCATGTCCACTAGGCTACCCTGGACATTATTTATATATATTATATATATGAATAAAGTATATTTCAATCATAAATAACATATATATTTTATATTAAATATTTATAAGTTTGTTATTATGAGCTTGAGATTTGATATATTATTGAACATTTGCTTGATTTATACCTCTCGAATACGTTTTAAGTAAATGTATACACAATTTCTGATATATGTGACAAATGTGTGTATAAAAATGTCATCTTAACACTCTACTTTAAAATTAACAATAATTCTCAAAAAGTATACGTACACACTTTTACACGTTATTATTTTTATTTGAATGACTGCTGTATATTAGATTAGATTTAGAGATTTGGTATTATATATTTGATTTATCCAAATTAAGTGAATAGAAAAATTGATCCTACTGAATCTTATCACCAAGTAAAAATAATGAAATCAGAGAAACACTATTTTTCCATAATAAGCACGAACATATTTTGACAAAAGATGGTTTTGCTCTTTAAATATCAATTTATTAAATCTAAAATCAAATTTTAAATTAAACTTTATATATATAAAGGAAAGTATTATATAAAATATAGACAAGAGTGTTAGAAAATGTTTTTATCATTTTTAAATTTAAAATAAGAAAAATCCAATAGACTAACAATGTATTTTTCTGTGTCATTATTCCTAAATAATTGAAGCCTTCTGTAAGAATGGATATTTCTTTTAAATGGATTCTGTTGAAAATAGATCTAGTTACAAATAATATATTGATTTCTATTTGTTAAACTATTTGTGTTTGTTAAACTATAGTTTGTTAAAGTAAATTTGCTTATATTTTCTATATAATAAAAAGTGTTATTATTATTACTCTCAATAAATATAAATTGAATATTGTAAATTATTCAAACAACTGCTCAGTGTTAATTTAATTGAAGATTTCAGTGTTGATACTTTGAGAATTTATTATTTAGTTTAATAAAATATATATAAAAGTTGATTATTTGACTATATATTTTAAAGATTTATATATTAAAGTATATATATATCATTACTCTTCACCATTCACCCTTTCATACCTCATCCAAAAGGCTAAAAATAATCGTTATTTCTTCTTGAAATAAATTTTTAATTTACATTGAAAAGAAACACATGCGGGATGGTATTTCAAATGTCGTTTTACAATCACAAGCCGCATTATATTATATTAAAGTATGTTTAGTATTTATTTATTATATAATTAAAGCAATATTATTCCGAACACTATATCAAAAATATTATTCATTTTTAAATAATCTGTTCTTTTATTTAGTATATGTTACATTATTTGACAAGCGAGTTCCCAAATATATTTAACACTAAATGAAACTTCTGTTAACTTGTTAACTAGCTTTTCTTAATTAATCAAAAATAAGTATTTGGCCAATTCTGGAATAATTAAAAATCAATGACAATAGTTGATATTTATTCCGATATATGGCGAAGCCGCTAGCAAGGATATACCTTTTTTTCATAATAAATGAAACCTGTTAACGTATATATTTATATATTAACACAAAGCAATAACGCGCCATCTATACATATAAAATGAAAGGAATTAAAAGCACGAATGTTTCTTTTATACATAATATAAACTCTCACTTAGAGCTTTGAGAAGCGGTCTGGTGAATTAAATTGGCGAAACCGCTGGGAGGGTTCACCATGATGAGCCAAGCCCTCCCAATATATTTTTTCATCGTGGAAGTTTATAATATGTCTAAAAGAAACATTCGTGCTTTTAAATCCTTTCATTTTGTATTTATATATATCTTTTTTAAAATAGCAGCACCTTCAATTCAAAATATTTATATTGAAAGAAGAGCTATATACAAGGTATGTCCCATAAGTTCCCGGACTGGGTCCATAAAAAAATAAATAAATGAAAAATGTAAATGAATTTGACTGTTTATTATAGAAAAATATCTGGCTACACGGTGGTACCAATATCGAGGCGGTACTTGCGCGCGCGCCAAGGTTATTCTAATTTATTTAAAGGTCACACCTAGCGCTGCGGCGATTTTACGATGGAACAAAAATTGAAGCAGAGGATTTGCATAGAATTTTGTGTGAAACTTCAAATATCAGCAACCGAAACCTTTGAAATGCTTAATAAAGCATTCCCCAATGAGAACAACTGTTTTTGAATGGTATTCTAGATTTAAAGCTGGCAGAATTTCCATTGAAGATGATCCTCGTCAAGGACGCCCAAAATTTCGAAGGACTGATGAAAATGTGCGAAAAATCACCGATTTGATAAAAGAAAATCCTCGAACCACTTTGTTGGAGCTAGAGCAAGACACAGGCATCTCTAAAACAACGATTGGAAGGATCGTAACCGAAGATTTGAAGCTCAAAAAGACTCCTGCAAAATGCATCCCAAGATTCCTCACCATTGAGCAAAACCTGTGTCGGCTTGCAACCTGTGAGACATGGGTCTATGGCTATGACCCTGAAACCAAACCTCAATCTGCCGAGTGGAGAGGTTAGGGTGAGCCTAGACCCAAATAAATCCAGAAACAAGGTGTTGCTGGTCGCTTTTTCGGATAACAAGGGCATTGTTCATCACGAGTATCTTCCTGCAGGCCAAACAGTTATTAAGGAAATGTATTTGGGCATTCTTCGCCGTCTAAGGGAAGCGATTCGAAAAAAAAAAGGCCAGAAAAATGGACTAATGGTGGCTGGATCCTACACCATGACAATGCTCGCCCTCACACAGCGCACTTGATGACTAGCTTTTTGGCGAAAAACGGGACACAAATCCTACTTCAACCACCCTATTTTCCAGACATCGCACCAAATGACTTTTTCCTGTTCCCCAAACTTGAAGCAGTTCTAAAAGGAAGACATTTTGACACCAGGGATGACATAATAGAAAAATCGCCGTAAGCATTGAAGAGCATTCCAAAAGAGGCTTATAAAAACTGTTTCGACAATTGGGAGAAACGATGGCGCTGGTGCGTTGAAGCAAGGGGGGATTACTTTGAAAAGTTTTAATAAAAAAATTTTTAAAAAATCTTACCTTTTTTTTTTTATGGACCCAGTCCGGGAACTTATGGAACATACCTTGTATTACCGCTTATTAAATATTATTTATGTCTATAAATTTAATTTGAATAAAATATATTACTGAACATTTCAGCATGATTTTGTTGATTATTTTTTCAAATACAGTATTAAAGAACATATTCAGTGAGATAGGATTTTTAATATGAAGTTTTATGTCTCTTAAGAGATTCTAGTTTCCAGCATTACCATGCTTCCTTTACTTGGGATCGTTTTTATTTCTATATAGCCCCTCATCAGTCTAATTCTTATGCGTTTTATCATTTTCTTTCTATTATTTCTACACCTAAGTAGCTAACTCATCGATATACTTTTATATCAATACATGTTTAAACTGATTCTCCTTATCTCCCAAGGAATTTCTAGAGTGTGTCTACATTTATCTTTATATCTCTTCTTAGGATTTCCATATATTCTTAATCCTCTCAACGTTTGAAATGACTGATCATAATTTGACTACAAATATACTATTTTATATTTGAGAAATATGAAGGGAATACATGTTTTATCTTCGTTGAACACAAGTAACGAGTCAACTAGATGAATAAGAACCGAAAACCTAAAAGATTTTACTTCTATTTAAAGCATATTTGGGATTTTTACATAGAAAAAAAAAATTTTTCGGTAAAATCATTGACATAGGGCCACTTGAGTCTCTACAAAAATATACAGAAATGAATATTCTGTGCTTACAAAAATATTTTGTTTAATAGTTAGAGAAAATGTACATAGTATCAATTGATAGAAATATATGTAAAAATTAAATATGTAGACTATAAAAGTGAATCTCCAGGCGTGTCCTTTTTTTAAATTTTATATCAAACTGCTTTTAAAGTGCGAATGAATATGTCAATTCGAAATACCAATAGGTTTAAAAATATATTAGCTTAATAGTTCCATTATACAATTATATTGGTATTTTACAAGTACATTTGCATATTGTTACATGCAAACATTAATAAATACCTGTATATTTAAAACTGTTGATTATTCAATTTAATTTTTAAAATTAAAATATAGAATATAATTAATAATTCTTTATATAAATATAATTGGTGGTTTAATTGTTCAAACATCAGAAAGAATAGTTGAGTGTACAAATTACATCTAATAAATCTTACATTGTTATCTTATCATTGTTGTAATTCTAACACAAAACCTTTACAATTTATTGTACTCTAGCTATCTACTACATCTAGGATAATTACCCTTTCATCGCCACAATTACTTCCTTTGACGTTATAGGAGTTTGCGTTTAAATAAATCCATTGAGAAAACATTTTTTACTAAAAAGTAATAGAAATTATCTAAAAGAAGAACGATATTTCATAGGAAATGGAATTCAACAATGATGGAACGTTTCTTTATGTTCATTATCTCTACTACGATATTTTAGGTGTTGAATATTAGTTAATATATATATACTATATTTTTAAAATATATATGTCACATTCTTAATGTTCTTTGCAACTTGTAAATACCGTACCACCTTTTGTAATATTAGTGAATCATAATCTGACATTTATATATATATATATTAAAAATAAAGAAGGCATTTTCTGACAACGAGCACATGTGTTTTTTAGATAGCAGACCGCCATCTATTGGAGCAAAAATAAACTAAACGTTGCTCCGAGATATTTGACCAACCCAATTTCTTGATTTATCAAGAAAAAGCCATCCACGAACGCGTTTCGCGCTGTTGGCGCTCGTCAGCGTGGAATAGACTGTAGAACTGCGACCAAAAAGGTTTTTGGTCCCAGAGGCTTTCTAAGAAACAAAGAAATGGGTATTTAAAGCCAAATTTGCGTAAATACGCTTAAATAAAAGATAAGTGGGTCAGGTGTTGTATATACTTATATATATATATAGTAAGTACAATGTTAGATTAATTAGGACACTAATATAGTATATGTGAATTGGGCTTATATTGGAATAAAAAAAAATCAACCATTTTTTGATGTTTATCCAGAAAATAACGTAAGCCATCAGAAATTCTTAGATACCCGATCAGATGATGAATTACTCTCAATTTTCCAAAGGATTTCAGTACAATTTCCTTTCTTATATTATATTTTTGATCATTGTATTGTGTTCTCATGCACATTCAAACACATTCTTTTATTTTTCACAAGAAATCTCAAAGACCGGCTTTTTTTGTCGTTGAGGTACAGCTTGCACCACATTGATGAGGACCAACAGCCTTTTCCGCGAATGTTTTTATTCTGGAATAAATAAAAAATAAACGATTAGTTGATATTTATTTCAACAGAAGGCGTAAACAATTATCAGTTCTTTGTTTAGAGATTAGGAGATACCTTTCTCATATATAGTTTTTTTTTCAATATTCAACTAGTTTTTAATATTTTATTTATATGTACTAAGTTCAATATCAAAACTTTCGACTCTATACCACATCATTAACTGTATTGGCTCATCCATTGATTAGCTCTATTCATCCCTAGCAGACACCATCTCAAGCTCTACAGACTTGATACTCTAATATGATTAAATGGAGATAATACAGAAAAAGGCTATATTAAAGAGAGCTAAAACTTATAACGTTTTAAAAATCATTTTATTAATTAAGTTATTGTTTCTCCATACACTTTCTTTAACTAATTTAATGTCTCATTGGAATATTTATATAATTTTAAAAGCCAAATTTTATTTTACTTATTTTTCAAATGTCAACATTACAAAATCCGACACCGGCGATAATCAAAAGAACTTTTATTCCAAAAATGAGATTTACGCATGCGCTATTAGCAATGCTGTCAATCATTTTTGTTGTTTAAACTTTATTATGAATTTTTATTTAATACTTGATATCAACTCTTGAATATAAAAAAAAAAGTTAGGTTACTTTATAATCATACCTACGTAATCGTTTAAATATTATCAAAAAATGAAAATAAAATAATATATTTTTAAATTACATTTAAAAAATTAACTAAGCTACTATCTATAGTTTTACATCTCAATCAAATAACATGTATTTACAAAAATATATAGGATTTTAATAATATCTATATATACATTTATATATTTTTGAAAATAGAGCAATCCATAAAAAATCTTTAATTAAAAAGGCATATATTGGATCAAAATATCATTTACTTAACCAATATTTCAGTTGGCTAAACGCCAGCCTTTATCAAGGTATTATAACATTTTAAAATATAATACCTAAGTTATAATATCTTAATAAAAGTTGGCGTTCGACCAACTGAAATATTGGTAATATAAATGATATTTTGATCAAATACATATATGCCTTTTTATTTAAACACTTATATTTATTCAAATAGATATATATATAATAAATATCTTAAATATATAGGGATTTCAACACGTTGTGTTATTGTTATTCATAAATATAGCATAAACAAATCCCAAAAGACTAACAGCGTATTTTTCTGTGTCATTATTTTGAATAATTGAGTCCTTCTATGTGAAGAGGGTTCTAAGGTAGGTTTCATTGGAAATAGAATTTTAAAGAAAAATCGTTTTTTCTTCGTAAAACTAATTTGTTTATATATATTGAAGTTATTTATTTATTGCTTACTAGATTCAAATAAGGAATTTGTTTTGTGAATATTCAAACTTTAAATTAGTTGTAAATATAGTTTTGAACCCCTGAGAAATTTTATTATTCTGTGTATTTTATATTTCTTTAAATCGTATTTGATATACAGTTTACAGTTTTCATTAAATTCGAACGCTTGAGAATAAACTCTAAAAGTTACTATGAATGTATTTAGTAAGAAATTTGATCCATTCATCACACCTATGATTCTTTTAAAAAATAAATCATTTTTCTACTGCCATTACTGCAATAATAAAATAATAATATAATCTATATTAATAAAATGGAAATTTCATAAGTGGACACCACTAAAAACTTTCGTTACAATGCATCAATTTCGACCAAATTTTCAACATTTATGTGAAACGAGATGGAGCAGGTTTTGCTTAACATCAAAATATTTTTCCTAACATTAACATGCGTAACTTCGCTGTTATCGATTAAATACAAAAAAAAAAATCAACAGAGTTAATTTTCGTGAAGATAGAGGCTGCCTGGCCGGCATTCATATTTCTTGAAAAAAGACACCTCGGCCAGTATAAATCTTTTTATTTTATTTATATATAAATACAAAATTAAATTTCAACAGAGTTAATTTTTTTACATACTAGCTAATAATCTCAATCTAAAAAATATTCAAAACAAGCAATTTTAAGATAACACCATATGTAAAACAGTCGGCCAAGAAAACAACAACGATATTACATCTTTCTCACATATTCACACACAATCTTGATTAATAATTAAAACTAATCTTTAACATTGTTTATTATACTTCAACTTTTATTTCTACATTTGTTTTCAAATACCCAATTGTTTTATCATGTTTCTAATTTCGCCTAACAAATATACAAATTTATAGTGACCAACATATGCAAATTTTATCTTTGTTTTTATTTAACTTGATATCGTAAACATAACATCCATTGTAAGCATTTTTCTGTTCACCTTCCGTGGTTTCTCTTTTCTCTGATAGTTTTTAGGTGTAGTATATTTTCTTATTACTAGACTACAAACATTCCCTCGAGAAAACCCTGGGCGAAGCCGGGTACATCCGCTAGTAAAATAATATAATTAAAATTATGTTTTAAAAATTTTACTTGCAAATTGCTGAAGAGCCATGTTCGAAAAATATTATATATTTATTAGTGTAAAAATTGATTCATATTTAAAAGAATTATACACTTCAAAAATAGTTCACATTTCTTTTTACATTTCTTATAACTAGGTGCCCTAATGCATCATATTAATATATGTCAAGTCTTTAGGCATATATTGTGTATATTGGTTATATTTCTATAATATATTGAATACACGTCGTGTAATAACTATTATATAATATATATATAAACAAAAGCCCGAAACGCATACGTGGTTGACCTTTCTTGATTTATCAAGAAATTGGGTTGGTCAAATATCACGGAACAAGTTAAATAAACACAAGGTAATAAGACCAAATCCAAATAAATAGTGTGCGACGTTTCGGTAACAGCGTTATTACCGAAATGCCACACACTATTTATTTATTAAGATTTGTTCTTATTACCTTGGATTTATTTAACTTGTTTCGTAATATTTGGCGAACCCAACAGCGTTGTTACCGAACCGTCACACACTATTTATTTATTCAGATTTGGTCTTATTACCTTGGGTTTATTTAACTTGTTCCGTGATATTTGGCGAACCTAACAGCGTTAACAGCGTTGTTACCGAAACGTCACACACTATTTATTTATTCATATTTGGTCTTATTACCTTGGGTTTATATAACTTGTTCTGTGATATTTGGCGAACCCAATAGCGTTAACAGCGTTGTTACCGAGACGTTACACACTATTTATTTGTTTGGATTTGGACTTATTACCTTGTGTTTATAATCTATAATCCAAATTGTGCTTTATCAAGTTAAATGAACGTTTAGTTTATTTTTGTTCCACTAGATGTCGCTCTGTAATCTAGAAAGGCTCATGTGAGGACGGTCAGGATATGCATCTTTTATTTTTAATATATAAGAGGAATAAACAACAACAAAATTTTAAATATATTAACGAATACAGATATGTAATATAGAATTACCTTTAAAGGCTGTTCAGATATTGAATAGATATTTGTAAGTATCTCGTTTCCTTTTATCACGTATCATTTTCAAAGTATGCATTGAATGTTGAAAGGTTTCAGCCAATATTGATGTTGCCATTAACCTGTAAGTCCATTAACATTTAAAGACCTCAAATATTTTATCTACTTTTTCCATTTTATATGCTGACACATTATGTGCTGTGGATTATGGTTTAATGTTCCGTAGTTATAGCTTCTTCAGGAATCGTTTGTAATAAAAAAATATTCCATTTTACTAAGGATACTTCTGATATGAAATAAATATTTTCTCAACTGTAAAAGTGCTTTATACTAACAATATCATAAATAGATTATAATATATAATATGAATATATGGTTTTGACCAAGGACTTGGTTGTTGTCGTGTGATGTAATCAATATATAGCTTGAGATATTCATGTTTTTAGTTCTTATGATAATTCTGTAATAATAAAATATTATACAAATATATAACAGTAGCATACAATCTCTTTTAATAGAAACTACACTACCTAAGATTATTCAATATTAGGTAGAAGAGTACATAACAAAAATATAGTCTTATTTGTACATTTTATTAATTTTATATCTTATATCATTTGTTTTCATCGCTGTTATAATTATAAAGGATCTCTGACTTTAGAACATTTGATTAAAATTCAATGCACTTTTGTTTGTACCTTGAAATATATTAAAATATATAAAATATAAAGCCTGCTTGGATTTTAAAATTCATCAATTCTCTTCTTTTATAAATTAAAAATATCTTTCTTATATATCAAACCAGGTTTAATTTATTAAAAAGTGAATTTTTGAACTTGTATTAAAAATATCTAATAAGCTCTTTACATACATTTATTCTAAAGGATATAGCTTCTTATTTTTTGTATTTTTCTAATTATCCATATAAGAGTTTTAGCGTATAGAGAATATTAACATATTCTGCTGAGAAATATGGGTTTTATACAAAGTATAAACACAAATTTTTAAAAATATATGAATATATTTTTCAAGTTTGAAATCTAATTAAGGTCATCGATAACTCTTTTTTTTTGCGTATTTAAATTTACATATTATTTAATTTTATGCAACAATATATATTCCTATAAAAAATAGAAACTTCGGTCAGTTGGAGTTTTTTATTTTCTCAATGTTTCGACAAAAAAACTTTTGTCTTTGTCAGGAGAAGTAAATAAAAATAATTTAATTAATTATTTTCATTTTTATTTACTTCTCCTGACGAAGACAAAATATTTTTGTCAAAACGTTGAGAAAATAAAAAAACTCCAACTGGCCGAAGTGTCTATTTTTTTATAAATATGAATGGCGACCAGGCAACCTCTATCTTTACGATAATATATATTCCAATAATGTATTCAAATATAACATAAGGTTTCGGCAGAAAGCTATTCATGTATAAAGAGTTGTCTCTCCTGTTTAAAATAGTGTTTAGGCTCATTCTTCATCTAAAAACAATACCAAAGGTATCTGGAGAGAGATGAGTTTATTTTTATTAACGATATCTAAAGCTTTCCAGTATATCTGCCTTTCTATGGGAATACATAAGACGAATAATACAAGTACAATAATACTTGTACAATAAAATAGTACAATAATACTTGTATATAATAAAATGCCGGCGTTTATTACGTTATTAGGAAGGAAACTATCTCCAGAATCCTGTTGTATTATTTTAATTTATATTCAGTAAATTTAAATCAAAAAAATTCATCTTCACCATAACGTTCTGTGATAGGAAGATGGACTAAAAATCATTTTGATGAATATTTAGAGCGAAAGGTTTGATATTTTGTATATGTTCAATTATACATATCAAAAGGAACGCCTCCTCTGATGTTGTGTCATATTCAAAGATCAGAGTCTGACTCAAAGTAAACAATAAATATAGTCAAAAAACAATAAATATTAACCTCAAGCTATATCAGAGGAACCATATTCGTTGTTCATAGTGTTATAAATACAATTATCATTTTAAAATATTGCAGACTGTGCACATTCGCATGTATTGACAAATATCACCACTTTACGCATAAAATATATATCGAGAAATACATTGTATCTTTATATGAAAATGTTTGTATACACCTATCCCCCGAATTACATGGTACATACGTTCCTGAGAAAAACGTGTAAATCGGAGGATAGAAGTACACAGAAATAAAAATAAAATGCATTGACAGGTTAAAATATGTAGTCAGCACATAAGCTTGGGAATCCTCGTGAGATGTGTACACAGCGCATGTGTTCAATCACAGTAGCATTTAGTATAGTGCGATAAAAACAACAAAAAAAAACTTATTTGGAAAACCGTGTAAAAGCAAAAACGTGTAAAACAAGTACCGTGTAAATCGGGAGATAGAGGTGTATATTTATACCATACTTTCAAAATTCTACATTATTTTTATTAATTATAATATACATACATATATAAATGTATTTATCGATATAAATATGATTTTTCTCATTAAATTTAAATTGTAGAATCTATTATTTTATAGCTAGCTTATCAATATTGATTCGTCTGATATTTTTTATGTATTCTAGTCTCTTATTGGAGTTCGCATATATTAGTTTAGAAATCAATTTCATATATTTTTTTATGATTCATAATAGTTTCAACTTTTTTATTTTATTCTCATCGAAAAAAAGCACACTTAGCAAAATATTTAGTATCACTAAAAATAAACAAAGGTAAACATTATTTATATGATATCAATAGCAATCATTTTCATCTTTTACAAAGCGCCGTCTACTCTGAGATCCAGTTTTAGAGCTCGAGAGAGTGAATAAATTATTATAATTATGAGTCATATATTATCTCTCTGTTCTTTTAAACAGATAATTAACTTACTCAGAATTATTTTAAAACAAATTACATTTTTTTTGTTAAGAAACCTAAAAAACGACAAAAAAAAAACTAAATAGGAGACCTACTTAACTATATAAACAATAGGCATGCATTTGAAATGATTAATAAACATTAAGTTGGTTTATAGCGCCGTAAACTGAATAAATTAAGATAATTAGTGAGGGTCACGATTTATCTTTCGAAGTATAGTAAACTTATTATTTTAAAGTTGAACACAATAAATCTAGTCTCGTATGTTAACCTCACGAGGTGGCAGAGGCGCCATATTCATTGTACATAGTGTGTTATATGTTTATATATATATTTATCAATTAAAAAGGCATCTATTAGATCCAAATATAATTTGATAATCAATATATCAGTTGGCTTAACGCCAACCTTTTTTAAGGTATTACACATACATAGACATAAATATGTTTATGTATTAGTTTCAACTGATAGTTAAACAGATGTATCCTTATCTCGCTTTCATATAATAAATATACATATTATAATAAATATGACAGGGTATGTCAAAATAAGCATGCTATGGTGACAAAATAGGCATGTTAAAATGACAAAATAGGCCTTTTAAGATGACAAAATAGGCGGGCATAATGACAAAATAAGCATGCTATTATGACAAAATTGGAATGTTATAATGAAAAATAGGCATTTTATGAAGACGAAATAATCAAACTACGAAGACAAAATAGACGAGCATAAATTACAAAATAGGTATTTTACGATGACAAAATAGGTATGCTATGATGACAAAATAGGCATTTTAAAAGGACAAAATATTCAGTCTACGATGACAAAATAGGCGAGCAAAAATGACAAAATAGGCGGGTCCAAATGTCAAAAATAGGCAAAATATAATGACGAAATAGAAAAGCAAAAAGGAAAAAATTGGCATGTTACGATCACAAAATAGACAGATGTTGAGATGACAAAATAGAGAAGAATAAATAACAAAAAAGGCATGCTATGATGAAATGACAAAAAATGAAAGCTACGAAGACATCATAGACGAACATAAATAACAAAATAGGCATGTTGAGAAGAAAGAATAGAGAAAAATAAATAACAAAAAAGGCATACTTTGATGAAATGGCAAAATAGGTAAGCTACGAACACATCTTAGACGATCATAAATAACAAAATAGGCATGTTGAAATGACAGAATATAGAAGAATAAATAACAAATAAAGGCATACTATGAAGAGATGGCAAAATAGGTAAGCTACGAACACATCTTAGACGATCATAAATAACAAAATAGGCATGTTGAAATGACAGAATATAGAAGAATAAATAACAAAAAAGGCATTCTATGATGAAATGACAAAATAGGTAAGCTACCAAGATATCCTAGGAGATCATAAATAACAAAATAGGCATGCTATGAATAAATGACAAAATAGGTAAGCTACGAACACATCCTAGGCGATCATAAATAACAAAATTGGCAGGCTACAGTGACAAACTAGGCAGGATACGAAGACAAACTAGCAAGTCCAAATGACAAAATAGGCAGGTCGCGGGGAAAAATGGACAGGTGCCAGACGGGCAGTAATGGGCGGTGTAATGGGGGAAGATCATCACCAAGGTAATTGGAGCCGTAGAATGGGAGTTTTAGCGATAGCCGCGTGGTGGTGATTTGCAGCCCGTTTTACATCGTTTCTACGTGTGTCATTTGACTGGAGGTCACATCGGCGTCATTTTCCTGGAGCAAACACATTATAGCGCCATCATTTTTGTTTCATTGTTGCTAACATCGATAACATTTATTTTTTCGGAATTCACTAAAGGTAACTTACACATTGCCGATGGCTTCATTTTTGTGTATCGTTTTATTCTAATGAATATTCCACGTTGACGTCTTTTCTCGATATTTCTGTTAACGATTGAAAATATTCGTGTCGTTATTTACATGATTTATTTTATAAAATAAATGACCTCTAGGGTTAAGTTTCTTGTGTAACTGTTTATTTTGAAGCTTTCAGACTTGTCAGTCCTTCAACAGGATTATCACGTTAACAACTTAATAATAAAGACAATTTTTATATACACATTATTATATACATATTTTAAATACTATTTATATATTGAGAGAAAATATATGACATTATTTCAGTTTGAAAAACAAAATATTTTGAAAATATACGTGTATGGTGGATGATACGTTCATGATTTATTTTGCCGTAAGAAATACTTACATCAATCATGGAGGGTGTTGGTAGCGAAGTGGGGCACACTATCAAATTTCGACAAAACCGACTTGGGATCAAATCCTGTTTTAAGTATTTAATTTTATCTGAATAGCCATATTTCTTATTTGAATAAGAAATTAGGGTATTATAGAACAAAATACATGCAAATAAAACGATTCTCTTTTGTTATTTCTGCGATGGAAAAATATTGAAAGGGCTTGGATGATCATTGGTGAACTCTCCTAACGTATATATTTTTATATATATGTAGTCTATAAAATAATCCCTTGGATAAATATTGAGTAAAATCAATCATTCCTCCATGGAAGAGTGTCTTCTTCAAAAACATTTTATTGTTCTCTAGCTTTCGGGCACGGACGCCCTTCTACAGGAGAAAACATGGTATACTGACACGCCAATAGAACACGAGTTAAATATAATCGGACGCTATTTTACATATTTTTATGAAGATATAAATTCTCCTGTAGAAGGGCGTCCGTGCCCGAAAGCTAGAGGACAATAAAATGTTTTTGAAGAAGACACTCTTCCCTGGAGGAATGATTGATTTTGCTCAATATATATGTATTTTATCAATTATTTTTATCAATTTATATCTATTTATTCCTATATTTATCATTATATAATCTTATTTATTCGTATTTATTCAATTTTGTAATTAACCATATATAATCTTATATGAACATTGTAATAAATCAGTTTAAATCTCAATCTCCCATCGTATGGACTATTTAATCTACCAGACCTATTTTTAGATCAATAATTGAACGTATTGACTATATTGGACGATTTTACTTCTAAATTCTATAGAGAAGAGTGTGATCCTAATCCCACTTACAGGACCAACAGCCCGTAACGCGTATGCGTTTGATTATCCTGGTTTAGTAGGAAAAGGGATGGTCACTTTACTGATAAACCAAAATAAGGTTTCAATATGAATTAATGCCGAAGGATGGTGATTTGTCATCAAAATACTCAATTGTGCGGTCAGAGAGTGAATTTTTATTTATTTAAAAATATTATCTTAAAATAGAGTACATTTTATTCCGAAATAATATTCAAAAGATCCATCAAGTATTCAATTAGGATATAAAATATAAAATAAAATCTAGGAAATTAATTTTACTTTAAATCCTCTTATTTTTATTGTATCTTTTATATTTATATCATTAAATTATTTGTTGACACACACATTCAAGCACTCCTTATTGTAAAAGGATTTGGATTACATTTCTTTTCCCAATTATAACTTATGATGTTTGAGGAAAATAATCCCATTAGATTTATCTATCAAAAAATCACAATCGCCTACACAATTTCTGTTTGCTGTAAAAATAAAGATAAAATAGGTTTAATAGAAATTGTTTTCTTAAATCTTCTGTTTTTATTTGTTTTTAAAGAGTCTTAAGAGAGAGCTGATGTTATAAGGGATTTCAACAATCTTTGTCCCTGCAATGTATTATCTTGCTATCCCTTTCATAATGGATAATTAAAATAACATTGAAGTAGCATATGTTAGCCTAAATTTCTAGCTATTTAGCAGAGAAATTCGATGATGATTTCAAAAATTGATAGCATTGCTGAATGCTGTGATAGAGATGTTCGAAGGCTCTTCTTTGGACACGAAAACAACTACTTTAAGTTAATATTTATTCCAATAGATGGCGCAAGATATCAGCAACTTTCAGTTTCACGATTAGGAGATGCCTTTTTCATAACTTTAAAGAAATTCTATGTGATATATTCAAATATTATACGTCACTAAAAATCACAATAATGAAACAACGAGAGATTCGGAGTTATATATTCTTAAATTAAATAATAAAAATAGTATATATAATATACATATATAAATACAAATAACTATTATATTATATTTCAATAGGTACATAGATAAATTAAAATAGAATGTATTAATACAAAAAAAAATCCAAGAATCCAACCCACTTTCTTATATTAAATACGAATGACCCGGGCAACGCCCGTGTTTTACCCGATTGAATGTTTTGATTCAAATACTATTTGTTACAATTATAAATTGTGGTCATGTGGCCTAGTGGTCATGGCATCTACCCGGTAAGCGGAAGGTCGTGGGTTCGATTCCCATCCCTTGACACTTTTTTTATTTTATCCATTCTGACCAAAATCTATCCGTGAACTTCACACAGTGAACTTCACACAGACAGAATAAGGGAATTATATAAGTAGATGAAAATCGATTTCTCAATGCAAACAGTGAATTATAAATAAATGTCTATTATAGTAGATATTTTACAACCTCATTTTGTGGTTACAAAAATATATTCGCTATTTAATATGAAATATATTATGTTAAATATACAGGAAGAGAGAGAGAGACCTTCAATGAGCTGGTTAGAAGGGGTCAATAAAGGTAACTAGATAAGCTGCGAGGAATGGTCAATAACAGATAAAATAATTGTAAAATATTTTCCCAAATAATCACCAAATTTTGAACTCGACTTGAAGGAAACTAACAATATAATATTTGGCTTTTGCTCTAACTTGCTTAATAAAATTTAATTAAAAAAAACAGCATCATGTGTATCTTAAGGATATAGCATGGTAATTATTCTGCTCTATTAAAAATATTAATATAAAACGTATTTATATGATTAGTGAACTAAAAATATATGTGGGGAAGTTTAACTCATCATTGTGTGATTGTGAACCATCCCATATAGTATTACTTGCTCAATTTACCAGACCACTACAACTATTATATATTTATATTTAATCAATAACGAATCAAGGGTTTCGTTTCTTTTTACTTCTTGTTTCCTTATTGATAAGCTCAAAGTATAAAATTAGGGAAAAATATATATCATTATATTTTTTAAAATATTTATATGGTGATTAATAAAGTTGTGTTAATACCTGGTAAATATATTCTAATATATAGTATATAAATATATATATATATATATCGATTGTGGTAATCTTTCCTGAGTACAATGGATGTGTGAATATAGGAGCCTAGCAGCCTAGCCATCGTGATAAAGACATTTATATTTATACCTGAGAAATATAGTTACTATAATATCAGGTTTCAATCTTAACTCAGTATGTTATCTGTGTGGGCAAAAGTCCAGAGATTAGCCATCGTGAAAAAGACAGTTTTATAAGAATACATTTATAATCTTAACTCATTATGATATCTGGGTGAATAAAGACAGTTGTGTCAATATACATGGAAAATATATAAAAGTTGTAATATATTGAGTTGTAATATCACCTCAATACAATGGTTGTGTGAATAGGAGTCTAGCAGCCTAACCATCGTGAAAAAAACAGTCGTATTAATACTTGTGAAATATAAGTATTAATATATCAAGTTGTAATCTTAACTCGGTATTTGATATCTGTGTGTGCAGAAGTCTAGCTATTGGTCATCGAGATAAAGACAATTATGTCAATATACATAGGAAATAAATAAAAGTTGTAATATATAAAGTTGTAATATTACCCAAGTACAGGGTCTATGTGGGCAGGAGTCCAGAATCCTGGCCATAGTGATAAAGAAACTTGTCGCAATATTTGGAAAATGAGGGATAAACAAAATTATAATATATCAAGTTGTAATATTACCTCAGTACAATAGTTGTGTGAATAGGAGTCTAGCAGCCTACCCATCGTGAAAAGACAGTTGTATTAAAACTCGTTAAATATAAGTACTAACATATCATGTTTCAATATTAACTCTGTATGATATCTGTGTGAGCAGAAGTCTAGCTATTGGCCATTGTGATAAAGACAGTTGTATCAATATATATGGGAAATTAATAGAAATTGTAATATATTAAGTTTTAATCCCACCTAAATTACGACATCTGTATGAGCATGAGACTAGCATCCTGAGTATCATGATAAAGACAGTTGTGTTAAAATACCCCTTGAAAAACCAAGTTATATTATATCAAGTTCAATCTTACCTCAATACGATTCTATGTGAGCAGGATTCCAGCTACTGGCCATCGCAGTAGTATCGATACATGGGAAATATATCTAATATATTGAGTTGTAATATTATCTCAGTATGATTTCTATGTGAGCAGGCCTATTATCCTGGCCAGCGTGATAAAGAAACTTGTGGTTTGAATATCTGATGTTAAATGAGAGTTCTAATATATCAAGTACGATATTTGTGTGTAGGAGTCCAGATATTGTCTATAACAGTTTTATTACTACATGGGAAATAAATGAAAGTTCTAATATATAAGTTGTAATACAAGTATTATCACAAATATTATTACAAGTATTGTAATATTTGTATTATCTCACGATAAGTGTACGATGGCTGTGTAAGCAGTTCTATTATCCTGTTCAGCATGATAAAGACATCTGTGGTGTTAATACCTGGGATATAACATCAAAGTTCTAATATATCAAGTACGATTTCTGTGTGAGCAGGTCTATTATCCTGGCCAACGTGATAAAGACAGTAGTGTCAAAATACCTTGAAAATACAAGTTCTGATATATCAGGTTATAATCTTACCTCAATACGATGGTCGTTTGAACAGGAATCCAGCTATTGTCCAACACAGTTATATTAATACATGGGAAATGAATAAAAGTTATAATATATAAGTGTAATATTATCTCACGATAAGTGTACGATGGCTGTGTGAACAGGATTTTTTCTAATATATCAAGCATGATGGTTGTGTGAACAGGAATCCAGCTACTGGCCAGCACAGTTATATTAATACATGGGAAATAAATAAAAGTTCTAATATATGATTTATATTATTATCTCAGGATAAGTGTACGATGGCTGTGTGAACAGGTTTTTTTCTAATATATCAAATACGATGGTTGTGTGAGCAGGAGTCCAGCAGCCACTAGCCATCAGTGCGGTCCTAGCTGTCCTCATCGGTCTAGTGCTAGCCTTGGTTGTCATGGCGCTGGTGATCATCTACGTCGTGAAGTCCAGGGGCGAGGAGTCACGCAGTGAGTTCCATAATCTACAGAACCTTTCAACATATCAACGACTAATTATAAAGCAATAATGTCCCATCTAAAGCAGGATTGTTTCTTTTGCACCTAAATATTTTCTACTGTCCATAATACCGAAGTAAATTGATCGATGCAAATATATATACCTAAAAGCTTATTTTCATTATTTCTTTGTATACAATTTCTATTCTTTTTTTGCTTATCCCTAGTACACGTGGTACAGGCCATGATAATCATGGTGGATAGTTAGCGACTGCTTTTCCTGTAAGTGCACCATATGTCTACACATGTGAAAAGCAGTTCGACTTTGCACTTACAGATGTGCCCGTTTGGTTACTTGCACTCGCTGGTGGGGTTGGACTTTTGCAAGAATCGGGGGCCATTGGAGCATTTTTATTATTATTTTTTTTTTTAAACAGAAAAAAGTGTCCAATGCGGGAATTGAACCCAGGTCGTAGTGGTCGAAAACCAAATTTCTATGATTATATCTTTCAGTGTAGCATATATAAACAGAATCGTCCAATACAGTATCAGAGCTCTAAAAAGGCCAGGTAGATTAAATTGGTTATAATGATTGGATTTCATCATTGTAAGAAGTTGAGAAGTTTGTTTCATGCGTAAAAGAAGCATTCGTAATAAATCCTATTATTTCTTATGAACGACTGTCTATACTCACAGTCTTAATTTTCAGAATTTTATCTCAAAAATATTATTATTTGCATCGAAAATTTTCATTTAGAATATTTTCATATTAACTTTCGGACAACCTTTATTCACCTGAAAAAGACTAATTAATCATGAAAACTCTCCTTCACCATATGATCTCTATGTAGTGAAAGGAGGGTTTGCCTGAAATCTAATGTAATTATAAAATAGATTCAGTGAGGCTCCAACTCCTCTTTGTTAACCTCCAAACCAACAAAGCTCATGAATACAATTTTAAATATTTATCTTTTCATTTTGTAAATTAATATTTGTTGAGCTGAAGAAAGTTTAGATTGAAATATACATTTATATTGGATAACAAATATTTCACAAGATATTAATATAAAATAGATATATTTTGTTAAAAATTACATATAACACACACAAAGAGATACAAATCTTCTTTCACAATAATTATTTGAAATAATTGAGAAAAGATATATATCATAAATATTAATTCGTATTATTTCTGCTAAAAGAATTCTTATTTTCAGGGCCTTTTATATAAAATTACATCTCGATTACAAAAATCAAGTTTTCTTATAAAATAAAATAGCATAAGCAACAAAATGATATCACTAGATAAATATATGATTACATGTATATATTTTATATATAAATTCCATTTGAATATTTGATTTATATCAATTTTGAATAATATATATTCATTTATCAGGAATAATATATATTAATATAAAAGAGAATAGAAAATTTCACATTTCAAAATAATGTTTATTTTATTTGCTATTCTGTATAATAATTTTTCCTTTCGACAACAAATTGCAAAAAGAAAAACAATAAATGTTAATATTTTATATATTAGACATATAAAGGTTTATATACGTTGAAATAATGAATCAAAATATTGTTCTTCGATATAAATTTTGTCTGATATAAACGGGACAATAAATATGATTACCTTTGAGATTCAGGTACAGTACATATATCAAGATGAAATTATTGAATATATATAATACATAAAAAATAATTTCAGCTGTTTTTTGAAAAGCATTTATAGAATTATTGATCATTTGCTTGATACATGAATATGTTTTTGATATTTCTGGTTCTATTGAGTACATTGGTATTAAATGGGATTGGTATGCAGTCGTTGAAAATCTTTAAAATAAAAATAGTGTTGATTAGAATTAGCTTTAATTAAACTTATGGAACATGAATAGATAAATTGAGAAAGGTATTGGCTGATTTAAGGCTTAATAATAATTTAAAAAAAGATTATTCACATAATTTACGAAAGATTTGAGCCGGCCAACGGGAAACAACACAATCGGTTTTATATAGGGAAGGTCGCGACATCTGGCGGTCGACTTTACAGAGTGTTGATAGAGAAATTATAATCTTAAAATTAATTTTATATAAGATATATATACAACAACAACAACCAAAACCTTTATTAAGACACTATTGTCATACAAGAGGATTCCCCTAAAAGGTTATATATGTACATGAGTGAGGAGGAATGGCAGTTTAGAGGGGAGGGGGAGTAGTCAGCCGTTGTCTGTGGAGTTGAGCACTTCTTCCCTCATTTATATATATATATTATATAAAGAAAGAGATATTTTCTGCTGTATTTTTGATCATCTTGAGGATTATGGTATGGAGTTATTTGCTGGTTCTTTTTGGTACTAAATGGTATTGGTGATGCAGTCGTGGCAAAGATCTTGAAAGTATAATACTAAAAATAGTTTCGATATGAGATTGTTTTAATTAAGCCTTATGATTATATAATAAACATAATTTGGTAAAAGCACCGCCTGGCTTAAGGCGAGTAGAATAAGGAAAACAAAAGATGATTTACATAATGTACAAAGGTTTTAGCCGGCCTACGGGGAACAACAACAATCAGTTTATATAGTAGAAGCGTGACCTCTGGCGGTCGATTTAGCAGAGTATTTGATTTATTTGAAATATAATTTCAAATAAAATAACACCCTAATATAATATAATTATAATTAAAATATTTTAATATAACATTTTAAACAATACCTTCATATAACATATATATATATATATACACAGTCTAGCCATAAATTCTGTTACAAACAATTTTATAAATCAAATGATTAAGAACAAAAACTAATGGAATATAAATACATATTTTATTATCCAATCTATATATATAAAATTGAATGTCTGTCTGTTTGTTTGTTTGTTTGTACTCTATAGATTCAAAAACCATACATCCAATCGCCGTGAAATTTTGTGATATTATTAGGTATATCACCGGGAAGGTTTTTGAAAAATAATTTCATGAATATCTTGAATATCCTTAGAGTTACTTGCAGATTTGTAGATTTAACTCGCAAGCAGCGCCCCCATTGTGACGATGATAACAAGTTTTCTTATCACTAAGTTTATTATCTTAAACATTATTTATCAAAAGTAAGATTATCTCAGGATGACACAGCAATGTGACACGGGAAAAAATGTTCACTAGATAAAACTATGATTTTCTATATGATATAAAAAGCCAACAATGAAGAGTGAATGTAATATAAAAAGCCAACAATGAAGAATGAATGTAAGATAAAAAGCCAACAATGAAGAATGAATGTAAGATAAAAAGCCAACAATAAAGAGTAAATATTATATAAAAAGCCAACAATGAATAGTAAATGTAATATAAAAAGCCAACAATGAAGAATGAATGTAAGATAAAAAGCCAACAATGAAGAGTAAATATAATATAAAAAGCCAACAATGAAAAATGAATGTAAGATAAAAAGCCAACAATGAAGAGTAAATATAATATAAAAAGCCAACAATGAAGAGTGAATGTAAGATAAAAAGCCAACAATGAAGAGTGAATGTAAGATAAAAAGCCAACAATGAAGAGTAAATGTAATATAAAAAGCCAACAGAGTGAATGTAAGATAAAAAGCCAACAATGAAGAGTGAATGTAATATAAAAAGCCAACAATGAAGAATGAATGTAAGATAAAAAGCCAACAATGAAGAGTGAATGTAATATAAAAAGCCAACAATGAAGAATGAATGTAAGATAAAAAGCCAACAATGAAGAGTGAATGTAAGATAAAAAGCCAACAATGAAGAGTAAAAGTAATATAAAAAGCCAACAATGAAGAATGAATGTAAGATAAAAAGCCAACAATGAAGAGTAAATATAATATAAAAAGCCAACAATGAAGAGTGAATGTAAGATAAAAAGCCAACAATGAAGAGTAAATGTAAGATAAAAAGCCAACAATGAAGAGTGAATGTAATATAAAAAGCCAACAATGAAGAATGAATGTAAGATAAAAAGCCAACAATGAAGAATGAATGTAAGATAAAAAGCCAACAATGAAGAGTGAATGTAATATAAAAAGCCAACAATGAAGAGTAAATATAATATAAAAAGCCAACAATGAAGAGTGAATGTAAGAGAAAAAGCCAACAATGAAGAGTGAATGTAATATAAAAAGCCAACAATGAAGAATGAATGTAAGTTAAAAAGCCAACAATGAAGAGTAAATCTCTATATCTACTTATATATTTGCCTTATTCTGTCTGTTTGTCTGTTTGTCTGAAGCTCACGGATAGAATGCGCGCTCATTGGCTGCAAGGGAACACGTGTCCTCCCTGCCCCCCTCTAGACAACCCTGTTATTCAAAAACCATACATCCAATCGCCATGAAATTCTGGGATATTATTAGGTATATCCCCGGAAAGGTTTTCGAAAAATAATTTCTTGAATATCTTGAATATCCTTAGAGTTATTTGCAGAATTGTAGATATAACTCGCAAGCAGCGCCGCCAGACGGTGATAGGCTGAAGCTTGCTGCTCCACCCCTGTTGACCTTGGGTCGTCGTGTGAGTCACAGCATGATGCAACAAAAAACACTCTCTCTGGGGATTGCGGATTCAACAACCTGTAAGTTTGTGCCTCTCTCATAAACCTGTCTATACAGACCACCCTGTCTATAGCGACCACTCTAGACAACCCTGTTATCAGCTGTGTGATACATCCACCTATCTATACAGACCACCCTGTTAATAGCGACCACCCAAGTCAACGTTTTTAGAATATATTCGCACTCGGGTAAACCCCGGGCGTTGCCCGGGCCATTCGTCTAGTATATATATAAAAGTCAATGTCTGTCTGTCTGTTTCGCGATAAACTCAAAAACTACTGAACCAATTGGTACCATATTTTGCATGTCGCTTTTTATAAACCTGAGGAAAATTTTCGGCTGCATTTTGATTAGTATTTTTGGCTATTTCTTTTTTTTTTTTTCATTTGAAGAACTTTTTTTTTACGCGGACTAATCCGGAATGGAATGAATACCTAAATATGGCCATTTTTTTAAGCATCGGTGGTTCAGTGGTAGAATGCTCGCCTGCCACGCGGGCGGCCCGGGTTCGATTCCCGGCCGATGCATTTTTTTTTTTTTTACAATTTTTAAAACTCTTTTATATTATCTTATATATATATAAAATTGAATGTCTGTCTGTCTGTACTCTATAGATTCAAAAACCATACATCCAATCGCCGTGAAATTTTGGGATATTATTAGGTATATCACCGGGAAGGTTTTTGAAAAATAATTTCATGAATATCTTGAATATCCTTAGAGTTATTTTCAGATTTGTAGATTTAACTCGCAAGCAGCGCCCCCATTGTGAAGATGTTAACAAGTTTTCTTATCACTAAGTTTGTTATCTTAAATATTATTTATCAAAAGTAAGATTATCTCAGGATGACACGGCAATTTATTTGCGACAAGAATAATGATACAATTCCAAGGCAAAGATACTATTCCTTTAACTTCCAATTACCGAGGGAACCAATTAATATTGATTTTATTCAACTTATCGAGTATTTCTCAAGGGACCGGGAAAAAAATGTTCACTAGATAAAACTATGATTTTCTAATGTAGAAAATTAGGAAAGACAAAATTCAGGATGACAAGGCACACAGGGACCGGGAAAAAATGTTCACTTTATCGAGAGATTCAAATTTACGAGTTTAAAATTATCAAAATATATCTTTTTTATTTTTTAATAAGTTTTTAGAGAATTTATTTAACAAATGTTCGCTAGACAAACCTTTACTCGGGTAAAACCCCGGGCGAAGCCGAGTACGTTTTATAAGTTTAAAGAGAATTGTTTTAACAAATGTTCGTTAGATAAACATTCACTCGGGTAAAACCCGGGCGAAGCCGGGCGGGTCCGCTAGTAGGACATAGATTTTGAATATATACAATCATTCAAAATGCCCTCCCTTATTTTTGACACAGGATCTCAAACGTTCGGGCCACTGATCTATGGCGGCACGCACCTTTTCTAAGGGTATTTCTTTTATTGCTCTCACCAATGCTGATTTTAATTGATCCAAATTATGATATCTTTTAGAGCACACCTTCTCCTCTAAATATGCCCACAAACTGTAATCAAGGGGGTTTAAATCAGGGCTTCCAGAGGGCCATTCATTGGCCTTTATAAACTCCGGAACATTCGTCTCCAACCATTGTTGAGTTGACTTAGCTTTGTGAGCAGGAGCTGAATCTTGTTGAAATATCCAATGTTCTCCATTAAACATTTTCGTATTCAGAGGCTTTACTATTTGTTCCAAAATATCTTCTTGATAGTTTTTAGCTAAAGTTTTTACCCCTTTGGCACAGAAGTGGAGATCTGTTACACCTTGGTAGCTAACTCCCCACCAAACCATCACAGAAGAAGGATGGTGACTTTTTTCAAGTCTTCTGACTTTCAAAGAAGCTTCTATAGAGCTACGAGCATATATCCTATCATTCTAACGATTAATATTTTCCTCGACAGTGAAAATTTTCTCGTCTGTGAAAAGGATTCTATCATGCCACCGACCATCATGCCGCGTCAAAAACATTTTTGATCTAACCCTTCTAATATCTCTAAGAGCAGGGGTTATCAAATGACCTGTGCGTCGTTTGAAAGCTCTCAGTCCAAGGTCTTCGTTGAGTATCCTATAAACGGTTTTTGGAGATAAATTCATCTACTCTGCTAAGATCTTTTGTTTGCGGCGTGGATTTCGACAAATTCTTTCGCGAATTGCTTTTATAGCTGCTTGCGTTCGTTGTGTGGATGCACGCGCGGTTGACCAGATCTTTCAAGGTCATTAATAGTGCCAGCCTTGTTGAACCTTTCAGTGGTTCGATAAACAAATTGACGCGTAATATTCAAATTTTGTAAAAGTTAAAAAAATGAATGATGGACTTTGGCCTACCTTGTGTAAGGCTATACAGCTATACGGTATTCTTTAACACCCCAATCCATTATCAAAAAACAAATATATTCCGATTTTTCTCTAAACACGTTTGAACGAGATATTCAAATAACAATTACTGTATTTTGAATACTTCACGCGGTCAAATTAATTTTTTTTATCACATTTGGTTTAGTTACAATATTTATGGCTAGACTAAGTATATTGTAATATATTTTAATATATACTTATATCCCCATATGTAATATAACTATAGTGTAATACCAAAACGAAATAATAAAATTAGATTGAGTGACAGCTGGCGCCAGACAGGAGGAAGGTCTCCGATTACAACGTCGGCCCGTTAAATACATAGTCGGATTCCCAGGGGTGTCCTCTCCCTTTGCTCAAATATAGATAAGACCTCCCTAGACCGGCGTCCAGCTGCCACCACTCTCAATCTCGTCTTTTCTAAGGTGACATCCAACATGACTCGTTCTTTTGTGAGAGTCATTCACTCCTGAAACCATCTGAAAACATTGTGGCCACAACGACTGCATCTAATCAATATGCCACACTACAGTCATCCTAAAGGAAAACTATCATCACCACATATATATATACAAGGTATGTCCCATAAGTTCCCGAACTGGGTCCATAAAAAAAAAAGGAAAGATTTTTTTAAATTTTTTTTATTAAAACTTTTCAAAGTAATCCCCCCTTGCTTCAACGCACCAGCGCCATCGTTTCTCCCAATTGTCGAAACAGTTTTTATAAGCCTCTTTTGGAATGCTCTTCAATGCTAACGGCGATTTTTCTATTATGTCATCCCTGGTGTCAAAATGTCTTCCTTTTATAACTGCTTTAAGTTTGGGGAACAGGAAAAAGTCATTTGGTGCGATGTCTGGGAAATAGGGTGGTTGAAGTAGGATTTGAGTCCCGTTTTTCGCCAAAAGGCTAGTCATCAAGTGCGCTGTGTGAGGGCGAGCATTGTCATGGTGTAGGATCCAGCCACCATTAGTCCATTTTTCTGGCCTTTTTTTTCGAATCGCTTCCCTTAGACGGCGAAGAATGCCCAAATACATTTCCTTAATAACTGTTTGGCCTGCAGGAAGATACTCGTGATGAACAATGCCCTTGTTATCCGAAAAAGCGACCAGCAACGCCTTGTTTCTGGATTTTTTGGGTCTAGGCTCACCCTAACCTCTCCACTCGGCAGATTGAGGTTTGGTTTCAGGGTCATAGCCATAGACCCATGTCTCGTCGCCTGTGATTATCTTGTCTTTCCATTCTGGATCCGTTCTTGTCATTTCCATCATGTCCTCACAGGTTGCAAGCCGACACAGTTTTTGCTCATTGGTGAGGAATCTTGGGATGAATTTTGCAGGAGTATTTTTGAGCTTCAAATCTTCGGTTACGATCATTCCAATCGTTGTTTTAGAGATGCCTGTGTCTTGCTCTAGCTCCAGCAAAGTGGTTCGAGGATTTTCTTTTATCAAATCGGTGATATTTTGCACATTTTCATCAGTCCTTTGAAATTTTGGGCGTCCTTGACGAGGATCATCTTCAATGGAAATTCTGCCAGCTTTAAATCAAGAATGCCATTCAAAAACAGTTTTTCTCTTTGGGGCGTCATTGGGGAATGGTTTATTAAGCATTTCAAAAGTTTCGGTTGCTGATATTTGAAGTTTAACACAAAATTCTATGCAAATCCTCTGCTTCAATTTTTGTTCCATCGTAAAATCGCCGCAGCGCTAGGTGTGACCTTTAAATAAATTAGAATAACCTTGGCGCGCGCGCAAGTACCGCCTCGATATTGGTACCACCGTGTAGCCAGATATTTTTTCTATAATAAACAGTCAAATTCATTTACATTTTTCATTTATTTATTTTTTTATGGACCCAGTCCGGGAACTTATGGGACATACCTTGTATAATTAAAAGGCATATATTGGATCAAATTATAATTTAATTAACAATATTTCATTTGGCTGAACGCCAAACCTTCTCAAGCCTTAATATGTTATAATACCATGAAAAAGGTTGACGTTCAGACAACTGAAATATTGGTAAATAAATTATACTTTGATCCAATATATGCCTTTTCAATTAAAGAACTATTTATGGATTTCCCTATTTTCCATATATGTATATATTGTTCTGAAAATAGAGCAATTCATACTCAAATCATTAGATAGTAAAAAGGCATATATTGGATTAAATAAGAGATTTATTTGCTAATATTTCGGCTGGCTGAACGCCAACCTTTATGGTAATGCCTTGTTCAGCCAGCCGAAATATTGATAAATAAATATTTTATTCAATCCAATATATGCCTTTTTACCCTCCAATATATCTTTATATGGATGAAAATATATAGTTTGAATTAAATTGCACAACTTATGTGTCCAACTTCAATCAGAAATGTAATTAATACAATGTGTTTGCAGATGAACTCAAGGATCCGATGGTGCATGAGAAGTGAGTAGAGAATTCTATTTAGGGATCCCATGATGATTATGATGATCGGTGTTGTGCCCAGAATCAACCCAGCTGCAATCAGGAGCGAATACGAGGAGTGCAACCCTGACCTAATCCCTGCCAAGCCTTATGTTACCAGTAATCAATATCTTTACTCTCTAATCCCTAGTGTAGACAAACACCTTGATTAACACACCGCGCGTCTTATCTTTCTTTATATAATAACCTTCCTTTCTCTATCACACATACTAAATACATTTTTAGATTTAATCGAACACACCAATACCAAGGTAAACTTATTAAAATTTAACCTTGATTCACTTCAAACTAATCAATGAATTGATTAGAAAATATTCATTTTATAACAGGATACAGACGTTTGTGTGAAGATTATTAGTTATTTTTTAATTGAATATAAAAAATACTCTCTTTTGAATAGCTTGCCATTTTTTTTTCTTGTGATAAATGTTGCCTATAAGCCATGAAAATAAAAATCTAGTGGAGCGTAAAATTAGGACGCTTTGAGAAAGACTCAGGCACGTGCTGGAGGCGGAGAGGGCGTAAACGGTGGTATTTTGCATATTGGGAACAACTTTATTTGTTTTTCTGTTTTACATACTCTCTTAATACATGGAAGCTTTTAAATATACAAAAACTTGATATATATCCCTTAATATAACCTTTCTTTTTCTTAAACATGTGTTGTTCCTTTAATTTTGCGGACCAGTGTATATTTCAGAAAAATATATATCACATAAACCAATCAAACATCGAAAAGTCATATCAATGATTTCTTTAATTCCTGATGTTTTAGTGTCTTAATGTACTCTCCTCAAAGGAATGCTCATTTTGAATCCTAATTCTCTCCACTTACTTTGAATCCTATTTCTAATTCAAATAATATTTTCCCTAAGGAGACTGACAACAGGCTACTTAAACATCGGGAGTTAAATAAATCATTGGTTGATATGGTTGTGTTTTATTAAACAACTGTCAACCAACAAATGACCTTCGGAACAAAAATATATTTACATACCCCTCGTTACGTATATGTATGTTATATAAATAAAAATGATGAGTGAGATTTTCTGCTTGAATTATGATCATCTTGAGGATTATGGTATGGTAATGCAGTCGTGGTTAACAGTCTTGAAAGAATAATAATAATATTGATTGATTTATTTGAGCTAATAAATATATATATAAAAAGCATAATTTGATAAAAGTAATGCCTGTCTTAAGGCGAGTAGAATAAGGAAAACAAAATATTATTTACATAATGTACCAAAGTTTTGAGCCGGCCAGCGGGAAATAACAACAATGAGTTTTTATAGGGTAAGCGTGACCTCTGGCTGTCGATTTAAAAGAGAGTATTTGTATCTATGAATTATAATTTTAAATAAAACAATATTTTACTATAACATGTATATAAAGATGCTAATAATAATAGAGATAGCAACCTCCAGAATATTCTAACGCCATAATACGTTTGAATATGGATAGAGACGATATGCCAATATTAGCAATTCAATATAAAAAGAGTTTTCCCAAATTGATTAACATATTTGTGAACGAGAATCAAATTGTATTGAGCCCCTTTATTTAATAATTTAATATCAATTTCATCTTATGATTCATCCTTTTTTTATATGGAAGACATTTCGAGAAAATAAGTGTATTCCAGGTGTAATATAGAGGTGGTAGTTTATTTTGAGATTGAATCATTTATAGGTAAAATATCACATTTATGATTTTATGAGTTGATATCTCGTGCATATGATAACTAATTTGATAGTTATCTAAAGTTAGGTATGATTATATGATAATTTAAAAAAAATATCTTTTTCTTTTCCAGGTGTTATACGTGTTTTTAACTATGTTTTGACAAACCTTCCTATCTCTATTTATTATTCTGAGTTGTATATATCCATTAGCTTTACTGTTAGCAATAGTCTTTTTCAGAATAAAAAAGGAACTTCTTTTAAATCCTCTAATATATGTATTGCGCGTATACACACAAGCCTTTATTAAGACATAACGTCTTATACAGACGATTCTCATGTGAGAAATGGAGCTAAAAAGAAATGAGAAGCAGGGGAAGAAATGTAATCCTTGCTCAGAAAAAGAAAAAGAAAAAACAAGGCTGAGGGAGATTTTAAATAGAAAAAGAAAAACAGGGGTAGAATATCTATGTACAAAGGTTGATACATCGTTTTTCGTGCATAGAATACAGTGAGGAATTAGACTCTTGAGTGAATGGTTGCGTTTCGGGGATAGAAAGGAGAAGATATAAGTTAAATAGATAAAAATAATTATGAATTAAGGAATTAATGTTAAATACCTAAACGGCTGACTATCGGCTACGCCCCCCAAGATGGCGGCTATTGTTTACGAAATTCCCGCCTAGCCCACCCGCCATCTATCGGAGCTTAGGCACATAACATTCGCCAAGCTGCCGATGTATTATTTACAGCTACAGGCCATGTACATTTTTGGTTATGACAATATTAAGAACCGAAAAACCTTATGTAACGCCATTTCACCATTTTCACAGCATTTATTTACAATTCATCGTATCTTATAATATTACATTCTATTATTGGGTATATACCGTCATTGTGATGAAAAGATATGAAAAGCATTCTTATACTACTCAAAAAGCATATCATGCTAATTCGTATTTCCTAAAGATCATTTCATTTGAATAGATATATAGTCTCTATTAATTTTTTCCAACCTTTTTGTTTATAAGCTTATTCTTTCATTTGACCTTGACAATTATTCTTGAATTCCGAATATGTTGAATTATTGAACTTTTCTAGTTATTTTTACATCGCCCAATATTCACCACCATATATACCGAGATCAAAAACGAATTAGTTGAAAATTTCTTTCATTATATTTTCATATTCAAACCTCTTCACAATAGGTTTTCTTTCTTTAAAAAAATTGATTTGAGGAGTGGCATACACATCTTCCAATACTTTAAACGAATCCATCTTTCTGTGTTTTGACAAAACTTGATAAATTTCATCATCTTTATCTATTGATTACCGATACCTTTAGTATGATAGAGCCATGAACGATATTAGTCTAGATAGAAGTGAATTTATTTTATAATTTAAACCCAAATCACTATAACAAATTAATTAACATCTAATTGAAAATCCTATTAATATTTAAATACTCAGGAAAGCTAATGATGATCAAACACTAAGCTAATATGACATGCTAACTAATTAATTAATTATTTGGACTAACCAAATCTCTATATTTGAAAGAAATCTAGCTTGAATAAATATAATATATTATTTAAATAAATATAATATATGAAAGTAAAACTTAAAATTAAATTTACTATAAACGTATAAAGGAAGATAAAAATAAATATAATAGAATAATTGCAATATAAATTGGTTAAGACATCTATTTATTTTAACATAATTTGATTTTGAAACCTTTGTTATAACAATGTTATATTACAGATTTATTCTATTTGGAAATATATTAAGACATTTTTAACGTACAAAATTCATATTTATATAAAATAAATAATTTTGAGTAAAAAAAGACGTGATTTATGTCTAAATATTTTATAAATGAAATATTTGATTTATATTTTTTTATTTTATTTCAATTTAAAGCGCTATGTCCCCCGAGGAAAACTTGCGCTGTCATACACGTATGCCTTTACATTTGTCTATACATAAATATAAAATAATTTTAGGCCGTGAATAGAATATTCATATGATATTAACAATGAGAAATAGAGAAAAAACGAGAAAAAAGAACTGTGCACTAAAGAAAGAAGTGTCTGGCAATATATATAATCAACATAATATGAAAACACTATAAATGAATCACAATACATCCAGATGGCACAAGAACCTATAGGACATGCAACAACTGTCCTGGTGTGGAACTAACACATATCCACATATTCTCATGGCCGCAGCCTTGCAGAAAATTGACATAGACTCAGAGCAGCAGCTTTACACACGCAAGATAGTGGACATTGCTTCTGCTGTGATAGAGATGCATGGATACATCTGAAGCTCTTCATTGGACACGACAATAACAACAACATAATATGAATTACCAGTATTAATTTCAGAATTGATATGTATCATATTCGAAGGAAAAATTTCATGATCAATTTATATTAAATTTATTTTACATTTGTAACACATTATATATTCAGCTGCCTATTGAAAATCACCTAGATCATTTAAATTTGAGACTATATATGAATAAAATGATTCGATGGTAAGAAATAATATTTGAAATAACCTTGGTATTATAGCTCTTTTAATACATCTAATAATATATCATTTATTTAAGAAAGAAAAATGTGTCTTGATTGCTCATCTACAACTTTACTTTACATATTATCATTAATTAATATCGATCGAAACTCTCATGATAAATCATAAAATTGTATTATTGGATAAACATCCAAAGTACTATAAATTGATAGGTATAAAATTATATAGGCATTTCTCTAAATAGCTTTTGATAAGCTTTCAATCATAGTTCTCTACAGTCTTCTAATGGATGGTCAGAAAAGTATAACACGTAGAATAGATATATTCGAATCCCTTATTTTAATGAAAGGCATATAAAAAAAGATCGCTCTCTCTATACCTTTATAAATTTATTATATTTGTATTAATACCAATATGTAAACGTCTCGTAATGATAGCATAGCTACGATAGTATGCATATATGATTTTTATAAAATAAATAAAGCTTACAGGGTTCTTGTTCAAATATTTATTTCCAAGTTTTCCGACTTGACAGTCCTTTACCAGGAGTAATACGATAATACATTGATGGTATATACTATTTTTATATACAATTTATTTTTACATATTTCAAATATTAATGATATTGAAAGGGGGAGAAAATATATATTGCATTCTTTGTGTGTTATAAACAATTTTTGTAAATATATAGTGCATGGTGGAGGCTACGTGCTGGTCGAATAATATCTCGAGATCTCAAATTAAACCCAATAAATTCGTGAACTATTGTGGTATATATAAAGACTGCCTACATTTATGGGGTAGTATTTGTCCATATTGTTTCGTATGTTTCTGATATTTCTATGCATCTATTTATGCTTTTTTGCCGTTTGGTTATCATTGATTCTATTACACACACACAAAGCCTTTATTAAGACATTAGTCTTATACAGATTCTCCGTACAAGGTTCAATATCAGGAAAAGAGCAGCACAGGAAACCAGTAGTTCCACAACTATATACAATTATTAGTAATAAGGAAAAGTAAGCTTTAATATGAAAGGTCGACGCCATCGCCCCAAGTCTTCAATTCCATAAGCGCGGAGCAGAAATAGGGACTAAGTTATTTAATCATTGATTCTATTAATAGTTTTTGGTATTTACTATGGATATTGTCATAATACACTATAGGTTGAGATAAGTTAAATGTGTGATTGTTTTTAATTTTACTATACTTCTTTTTCTCTCTCTCTCTCTGGATTTGAATATAATTTGTTGGTTTGAAGTTTGATTGAAAAATACAGCTGCACATCAACTAATTTTTATTTGGTTTCCGATGTGTTTCAGTTCTTCCTTGTCTCTCTCTTTCAGGGAAATATGATCATTCATTAATTATATCTTCTACTTATACTAGCCGAATGACCCGGGCAACACCCGTGTTTTACCCGATTGAATGTTTTTATTCAAATACTATTTGTTACAATTATAAATAGGCGGCTTTATATATGCATATATTAGTTAATAACTATAGCCTATGTGATTTATCTGTCTATGTACTGTTGGCTTCCGTAGGCGTATCTTACTGGGAAAAAGAAAGAGAGGATTCCATTTAGTTATTAACTAATATATGCATTTATTTAAGGAGCGACCCGCTCCAACACAATAGTTACAAAAACCAAAAAGCGAGTGGGATGGGGGGGGGCAAAGTCAAAATAAGTGTCTCACGTAGTGGCGACGCCATCGTAGCCACGTGATCGTAGCCAACCAATAGGTGAGCGCCATTCCAAAAAAAAGCAAACGGTGACAGAGATGACGCATGACGCTCGTAACTGTATATAGAATATGTAGAAGATAGGATCCATAAATAAAGGGAGTCGCTGAAACGTTGAAAGGGAAATAAAACAGGGTTGATGTGGCTGAATATTTTACAAAAACGAAACAATACTGAGTTAATACATTGTTGCCTTTATATTCTATCGGGTAGGCAAATACAAAAATATATTTAAAATAATGAATCACGTTTACCGCACGCGTAATTAAAATAATCTCTAATAATTTATTAAAATCCGTAATATTCCGAGTCTATTAAAATTTGAAAATATTTATAGATAGAGAGTTATTCAAGAAGTATGTGTCAAAGTGTATATTACCAAGAAAGTTTGAGAACTTTAAATAAATTATTGAATAAACTTATTGCGAAAAATTTGAATCATTATTTTTATTGTTCTCTTTTATTCAATTTTTCTGATATTTTATTAGTTTATTTTCGATAAAACATGTTTAAAATTGTCTATAGAAATGACTGACAATAAAAATATTGATAGTTGAGTTTATAATAGCAAGAAAACAAAGGACTGATTTGAATAATGTAGGAACCTATAAGCTAAATCAGTCTCCGCTAAGGATTTCTTTCCAAACTGGTGGAGTGAATACAATAGAGAGAATCTTACTTGCCCCCAGGGGATACCTATACCCAATTACTTCAGCTAGATAGCTTCCTCGGGTAACATTTTCAAAATTTACTTAAACCAATCGGAACGAATTGTTTTTTGTAGAATTTCGAACCTTTTTCTTTTTAATATACGTTCAATACACAGCTCTATTATTTAAAAATCTATCTAAATATCAATATTGGTGTATATAGGAATATAAATGTATACCATTAAACCTTTCATTAATACCCTGAGAAGTTTTTGAAATCTTACTTTTATACACATATATATATTCTGAATTTATTTATTTATATATTAAATATTTTAAAAATTATATTAATTAAATAGCTATTTGTTCACACATGTGTAACAAATGATACTGGCATGAAAAAAACATATATATATATAAATGTTATGAATAATTTGTTTTTGTTGTTAGATAAAGGGTTGATAAGACAAAGGATCGATAAGATAAAGGGTTGAAGGTGCAGTCGTGATAAGAAAAAGATAATTATTTACCATCAAGTGGCTTTTATTTTCAATTACTCGAGGAAAGATTACACATTAGTTATTTTCACAATATATAGAATTCATAAATTTAATCCTATATTAATGACTAGACGAATGGCCCGGGCAACGCCCGGGTTTTACCCGAGTGCGAATATATTTTAAAAACGTTGTCTTGGGTGGTCGCTATAGACAGGGTGGTCTGTATAGTCAGGTGTATGTATCACACAGCTGGTGAAAGGGTTGTCTAGGGTGGCCGCTATAGATAGGGTGGTCTGTATAGACAGGTGGATGTATCACACAGCTGATAACAGGGATGTCTAGAGTGGCCGCTATAGATAGGTGTATGTATCACACAGCTGATAACAGGGTTATCTAGAATGGCCGCTATATACAGGGTGGTCTGTATAGACAGATGGATGTATCACACAGCTGATAACAGGGTTGTCTAGAGTGGTCGCTATAGACAGGGTGGTCTGTATGGACAGGTGGATGTATCACACTGCTGATAACAGGGTTGCCTAAGGTGTCCGCTATAGACAGGGTGGTCTGTATAGACAGGTGAATGTAACACACTGATGATAACAGGGTTGCCTAAAGTGACCGCTATAGACAGGGTAGTCTGTATAGACAGGCAGCTGATAACAGGGTTGTCTAGAGTGGTCGCTATAGACAGGGTGGTCTGTATAGACAGGTGGATGTATCACACAGCTGATAACAGGGTTGCCTAGAGTGGCCGCTATAGACCGGTGTATGTATCACACTGCTGATAACAGGGTTGCCTAAAGTGACCGCTATAGACAGGGTGGTATTATAGACAGGTGAATGTAACACACTGATGATAACAGGGTTGTCTAGAGTGGCCGCTATAGACAGGTGTATGTATCACACAGCTGATAACAGGGTTGTCTAGAATGGCCGCTATAAACAGGGTGGTCTGTATAGACAGGTGGATGTATCACAGCTGATAACAGGGTTGTCTAGAGTGGTCGCTATAGACAGGGTGGTCTGTATAGACAGGTGGATGTAACACACTGCTGATTACAGGGTTGCCTAAAGTGCCGCTATAGGCAGGGTGGTCTGTATAGACAGGTGGATGTAACACACTGCTGATAACAGGGTTGTCTAGAGGGGGGCAGGGAGGACACGTGTTCGCCGGCAGCCAATGGGCGCGCATTCTATCCGTGAGCTTCAGACATATAGACAGAATAAGGCAATTATATAAGTAGATTCAAAAAGTTAGATATGTTAACTACGCATATTTACAACAAACCTGAAAGTTATTTTCAAAAAGATGATAACAAAAATATAATTATCAATGAATAAAAATAAAATATATATATTTTTAAATATAATTGAGTTTTATAGATTATATAATATATATATATACTTGATCAAAATATCCATGAGCCATTAGAATTTGCCGCATGTAAACCCTCAACAAATTGGTTAGAAGAATAGATAGTAGCTAATTTATCACATCGCACATTCCGCCCGCATGCTAACCACTTTAATAAGAACAGAAATGTGTTGTCTGGGGAAATAAAAGCGATTTTTCCAAAATGCTGAGCTCATAATTCAAGTAAGGCATTTGGGGGAAATTGATTTTTGGAACGCTATCTGTGGTGTTCACGGGTTGACATCCATTTACACTAATATTTAACATATAAATATATTTTTTATTTGATATATTGGAGTTTTTATATTATATTACTCTTTCTCTTTTCTTGTATATATATTCACATGAAAATAGTAGATAATATATAGCTTTTATAATTATTCTATAATCTCTCTCTCTCTCTCTTTGAATTATTATATTCTTAAAACTTAATAAACTAAAATTAAAATTAATAGATGATATTTTAAAGCTCTAGTCTTTTTATGAAATGTTTTGAAATAACTGAATATATAAAAATATAAAAACGTTAAAAATGTAAAAATATTGATCAAATTCGTGATCAATATTCGCAATGTTTTTCATAATTCCCCATAAGTATGCACGCTTTAAAGGAATAATAATAAAATCTATTCTCGATTCGCGAAACTGAAAAAAAAATCTATTCTCTCTTCTTGTTGTGTGTGTAGGAATAATATAAACATTGAATCTGAAATATATTATTATAAATTCGTATGTACAGTTTTTTACAGAGAAAATAGAATAATATTTTTACCAGAATAGAATACTTAAAATTCTAACTCTATATTCTATTATCTAAAAATTTTAGTTGGAAACTGAAATTTTTAATCAGAGTATATAAAATTCCTTTGAATGTTCTAAATTAAAACTAAATTAAATTTATATTTTTCTTTATTTCACTAGTTAGAAAATATTAATTGTTTTTTTAGTAAAATCGAAATATTCTTATTAAAAACCTTTCTGATTAGTAATTAATTTTCCCAGCTAAAATTTTAGAAATAAAAATCGTATCTCAAAATAATCCAACCTACGAGGAACAACCACTTCTAGAATTTACCACTTCTATATATTTTTCAATTGAAAATACATAAATTGGATCAAAATATCATTTATTTTACAAATATTTCAGTTGGCTGAACGCCAACCTTTATCAAGGTATTATTATAATACGGATATGTTATAACACCTTGATAAAGGTTGGCGTTCAGCCAACTTAAATATTGGTGAAATAAATTATATCTTGATCAAATATATGCCTTTTTAATTAAATATTTATTTATGGATTGCTTCACGATTTTGCGTGTCATCCTTGCGCAGGGGCCATGCTAATCTTCTCTGTATCGTTCCAATTTTAGTATATGTACCGCCGAACAATGTATTGCTCTATTTTCAAAACTTGCATATATATTTGGATATGTTCTAAAGGTTATATAGGAAGTACTATTAAATGTTTTATTTTAGATATTAATAATGGTATTTCAGAGAAAATAAATGTATTATAATGTATAGTAGAACCTCTCATGAGATATTACCTCAGATAAGATACAGGTTTCTACTGTAGGTGTTATCTTATTGGATTTATTTCGAATGAATTAATTTATAATCCTACAAAGTGATTTACTTAAAGAGGTGGTATCTTTAAAGTGCAAGTGTCCCTAGGGGGACATAGCGCTCTAAAGCGAAATAAAGAAAAGTAATAGAGGTGGAAGTTCATTATTTGGTTCCATATTGACAAAATGAAGCAAATAACTTTTTTAATTTAATTGCAATAAGGTGCCTTATACGAGATAAATTCGAAAAATAGTTGTATTCCAGATAGACGGTCGTTTTAAAAATAAAAAAGCAGCCTAATTCTATCTAATCGAACTCTTAATAAACGATAATTTCCGAATAGAGCCAGTATTATTCTTTTATCGGTTTTATTGGCAGTGTTTCTTTATAAAAATAATTGTAATCAGCGAATGGTTCTATAATAAATGTAAATAACTCAAAGCGTTGAAGTAAAGAAAAACAATTGGAAGGTATAGGTATTTGTGTGAGATCCTATGTAAATTTTACATTAACGAGGTTGGAATGGTGTAACAAATGGCGATCGTCTGCAAGAGTTAGAAGCCAATCTGGTCTAATCCAATATTTACATGCTTCCCACTTAGGCCAATAATAGGCCGAATTTCGAACTGAAGAAACTCTCGCCATCTGTTGGCTAATTTCCGAACTATTTATTGGAATGCTTGTCACACATTTTATACTATCCTACCTATAAAAATATTTTTGAAATATCAAATAAAGTATATATTTAAATAAAACTGAAAAGCTAATAAACAATTTCAACTTGAAAATAGAAGATTCTTCAATGATAATTTTATTCTTTTAATCTCATTATTATTATCTCTTTTTTTGTAGATTGCTAACTATGATGCACTAGCGCGCCATCTGTTATCAAAATTCGAAACTATTTTAAAGGCGTAAGATTCTTTTTGATATTAAGCAATTTCTACTGCCCTTACTGCAATGTAAAAATTAATGAGAGGGCCTGGCTCATCAGTTGTGAACCCTCTCACCTTGGTAGATTAAACTGGCGAAACCGCTGAGAGGGTTCACCACTGATGAGCCAGGCCCTCTCATTAATTCTTCCATTGCAGTAAGGGCAGTATAAATTGTTTAATATCAAAAAGAATCTTACGCCTTTAAAATAGTTTCGAATATTGTTAACTATATATATTAGAATATAAAAGGGCATATATTTGATCTAAAAAAGATTTATTTGCCAATATTTCGGTTGGATGAACGTCAAACCTTTAACAAGGCGTTATTTTATGTATAAACAAAGCGCCGCATAGTGTTATGTTATATTTAAATATGGATTTATCAATTTTCAAAACTATATATATATATGTGTTTTTTTTATTTGAATATCCGAATTTTAACAATACTCTATATATATATTATATATACATACTAATATATTATTCAAATCCTAATTGTATCAAAAATAACCCTCAAAAAACACGCATTTAATATAATATAAATATATATGACTTACAATATATTAAAGATCGAAATTTCAAACGCTCTTTCTTTGTTAAATGTTATTTTTGGAATTTTAATACAGACTAATTATAAAATTTCGTTCTATATTTCGAAAATCAATAACACTGAATAATTCTATCATCAATAATTGGTGAAGAGTTCCCCAACTATAAGATTATCTTATTTATTGCAATATTATTTTGATACAGTTTCCAAGTTGTGTTATTCTTTTTATCTTCATAGCATATTATACAGCTCATATAGCGTAATTTTAACTAAGATCCCCGAAATAACATTATAGTAGTAAATGGTTAACTATGATTCAACATAAGGTATATAAAATATTTTATGACGTTATAGATTTCACCAACCTTTATGACACCTAAATGCAATCCCACGATTCCCTGGAAAGGACTAGGAAACATAAAATATATTTCTTAAACTTTCTCTATCTTACTCTTCCATTGAAATAACTTTGTTTTATGGGTAAATGTTTATTTGTAAGATCTTGTTAATGTATTTCCAAATTTTAGACTAATGTTATATACACTTATAGATAAAAAATAAAGTGAGTTTCATATTTTTATGTCTCTGTTTGTCTATTTTTTTAAGGAGACAAAGGAATTGTTATTCACATTTGGTTATCTCGTGTGTCTTTAGTAAAGGTTACTGTGTATTAAATATCTTTCAGAGTTATTGTTTGAATCCCGATATACATACTAAAAGAACAACTTACTAAAGTTTTTTTTTTCCATTCAATGTGCGCTGTCTGTAGGGCAGTTGAAAGCAAGACAGTTATCTCGTGTGTCATTAGTAAAGGTTACTGTGTATCAAATATCTTTCAGATTTATTGTTTGAATCCCGATATACATACTAAAAGGTACAACTTACTAATGTTTTTTTTCCACTCAATGTGCGCTGTCTGTAGGGCAGTTGAAAGCAAGACAGTTATCTCGTGTGTCATTAGTAAAGGTTACTGTGTATCAAATATCTTTCAGATTTATTGTTTGAATCCCGATATACATACTAAAAGGTACAACTTACTAAAGTTTTTTCCATTCAATGTGCGCTGTCTGTAGGGCAGTTGAAAGCAAGACAGTTATCTCGTGTGTCGTTAGTAAAGGTTACTGTGTATCAAATATCTTTCAGATTTATTGTTTGAATCCCGATATACATACTAAAAGGTACAACTTAAGTTTTTTTCCACTCAATGTGCGTTGTCTGTAGGGCAGTAGAAAGCAATACAGTTATCTCGTGTGTCTTTAGTAAAGGTTACTGTGTATCAAATATCTTTCAGATTTATTGTTTGAATCCCGATATACATACTAAAAGGTACAACTTACTAAAGTTTTTGTTCCACTCAATGTGCGCTGTCTGTAGGGCAGTAGAAAGCAAGACAGTTATCTCGTGTGTCGTTAGTAAAGGTTACTGTGTATCAAATATCTTTCAGATTTATTGTTTGAATCCCGATATACATACTAAAAGGTACAACTTACTAATGTTTTTTTTCCACTCAATGTGCGCTGTCTGTAGGGCAGTAGAAAGCAAGATAGTGTTAAGGAGTCGGTGTTGTTAGGCCTTTAAGCCGAAATTAATTAAAATTGAGTCATAATTTTGAATATAATAAATATTTTCACTTTAATTCAATTTTTATATTTACTTTAGATACCGATCTTAAAAAAATAATAATCAAAGATTTAGGGATTGAATAATATATTTATATAAAAAGTGATTACGCTTGGTAAAAATTTCTAATAAGTAATATGAGACCGGGAAGATAGGTGAAAACGGAATTTATAATTAAACTTATTAATTTCTCTGGAGTAGTTTACATATTGGATTACAAGGCTAACTAATCAGGCTCTCTTTAATTATTTACTGCCATGAAAAAACACATTTTTTTTTACATTTTCTAAGACATGAAAAAATTAATTAATAATGTATATATTTAGAATGTATATATTCCTAATTAAAAGGATGATTATAACATTTTTAATGTAAGGTTTTTGTGAATATAAAGATTACTATCTGAATATAGATCTTATATATTATGTTATTTAGAATAATAAGTATTCAGAAATTTTAAAAGTGTTTAAATCAATTTAAATTTAACACCCTATAACGCGGTATCCCAAACTCAGGGATATTTGTGTCAATACATTTATAATATCATATCAAATTGGCTATATATAATCTTATAACAATTCAATTTATCATACATAATTATCTGAAGAAAATTTGTCAAGGAGAAAAAAGACGAACATACATAAGCAAATTCTTCAAAAGGGTTGTTAATATTTCTATTTTCCCCTTTTCAAATAAATTCTGGGTAACTATAGTTCACATAATATAGTTCTATAATCATCTCAATGTATAGCTACTTCTAATTGTGTTTTATCTTTATAATACCCAAGTTTATCAATGGCATCCTATCCATTTTTTTTATTCCGGTATCAATATTAACGTGCACTATATGTTAATATGCAAAGGTATTTAATTATCAAGGCATATATTGGATCGAAATATTATTCATTTTTACCAAGACGTTATTTTTAATATTCAAAATATTCACAACCTTATTTTACAAAATATATTTTGTCCATAATATAAATATATATTCGAAAAATAAATAATAAATAATATTAAGGTGAAGGGTTTCTTTTAATTTTCATTTTCGCAAGTTTTTGAGCAAAATTTCTGCTCTTCAACGGGCATATACTTCTATATACAATATCAAGATTAACTTTGTACATAGAAGTATATGCCCGTTGAAGAGCAGATATTTTGCTCGAAAACTTGCGAAAATCAAAATTAAAAGAAACCCTTTACCTTAACATTGTTTATTTTTTATTTTTCAAATAATTTCTAGGTGACTATTACTCACATAAATATATATATCATTTTTTTCTCCCCATTGAATTAAACCAAAACTATTTTAAAACTTAATTCTAATGACATTATATGGCGCTGAGATTTTGTTGACATTAATAATATTGACAAATATAATACCTTGAAAAAGGTTCAGCCAACTGAAATATTGGTAAAATAAATGATATTTTCATCCATTATATTACTTTTAAATTAAAGATGTATTTATGGATTGCTCTATTTTCAATACAAAGGTATATATCGAATAAACCTATAATTCTACTATTTGATTTGCATAACAAGAAAGTGGTGCAGGTTTTCCTGGAATTTCTCCCGACCCCGGCTATGACATCAAGAGCGACAAACTCTACGACAATTTCCCCTCTGAACACACCTACGAGAATATCATCCCCAGAGTCAAATTCAAGCCGAAGGAGGTAATCTTGCTGAATTTCCAAGTATACACTCGTGGACAAAACTTGAAATTTCATTTTTTAGCATGTATATACAGTTAAAAATTTCTATAACGCCCCCTCTAAATAGCGCCTCCCTTTCTATAACGCCCGATTTTAAATACGTAGTACGATGCGATTTACATTTAAAGTGACCTGTCTATAGCACCCTCTCTCTATAGCACCCTATTTTGGTGAGTCCCAAGAGGAGGCGCTATAAACAGGTTTAACTGTATTTAAATTTTGATTATTATATATTTTATTATACTTTTCTCAAAAGACAACGTTCGAATTAACATGTATGAAAAATCAGCCCTTATATAAGCAAATAAGGAGTGGTTTATGCTTAAAGTATAAAACGACCTTGAAGGTAGAGACGATATTTATGTTTATAGATCCTTCTAAAATTCATCTGGAAATATCTGAATCCATAATTCTAAGAACATGTTATAAAAACATAAGCACGAACTCCAATATTCAGTGACCATATTCAGGGAATATTGGTACTATCCATATATTTAATATATTCATTTTTTATTTATAATTATAAAATAAATTAATTTGACAATTAATTAAAATGATGCATTAGCGCGCTATCTGTTATCAAAATTAGAAACTATTATAGACGCGTATGATTCTTTTTAAAAATAAACAATTACTACTGTCCTTACTGCAATGGAAAAATTAATGGAAGGGCCTGACTCATCAGTGGAGAACCCTCCCATTATATTTTCCATTGCAGTAAGGACAGTGAAATTGTTTATTTTTAAAAATAATCATACGCGTCTATAATAGTTTCAAATTTTAATTAATAAATAGGTTTTGATATATTAATAATCCTTTTTGAAAATTATTTAATTATAAGCTCTTGACACATTTTATAAATGGTATACCCTAATTTTTTTCTAATAGTTATATATTATTTAGTGTAAAAAAATAATATAGTGTAATATATGCAAATATTGATAGTTGTAATAAATATCTTAGGTTTATTAAACAATATAGGTAAAGATTTATTAGTTGCAATAATTAAAATTTCCCCTTTAAAATCTAAGGTGCAGAAACATCGATGAACAAAATAAAGAAAGCAGAAGACCAATCATTGTGGGCCTTGCCAGGTGGTATCGGCGTATCCATCATAAGCAGAACAAAGGCTGCAGCCAATACCTGGCTATAGATTTGTTAATGCCAATGTATATAACGTGTCTATAGCTTTACCTATAACTTCATCTAGTTGCCTTTCTTCCGGCATATAATAGATAATCAACATTTTAGAGAAATCTACAATATTTTTGATAGATTTTTTTTTTATTTCAAATATATTTATTAAATGAATATTTCCCGTTTATACTTATAATAATTCTTCATTCAGAATAAAATAGTAAAAAAACGTTATTTGAAAACCTTACTGCAAACAAGAAAATTATTAGATTGGGCTTTGTCTCATCGGTTGTGAAACTTAAGTGGTGTCGCCAAATTAATCTGAAATTTCTTGCTGATTTATCAAAATTGCTGGGAGAGTTTATGACCGTTGAGTCATTTCCCATAATCTAATTTTCTATATTCGCTATATAATTTGCGGATAGAGTTTTAATTATTGCATTTCCAAAAGAGGGATTCATTTTTCAGAAGTGAAATTTTCATCTGATATTTTATATTATATATATGTTTGCAAATTGAGATCCATATATTCATTATTTAAAAGTGCTTATTTAGATCATTTTTGTCATTATATCGTCATTATAATGAAAAAAAATATGAAAATTATCACTTTGATTGTAAATAGTTGACAAGAGATTGGTTTCAAGGAGAGGACAATTTCACTGATATCGATACTGTGACAAACTGTGTATTCAAATATTTTGTAACATGCCGATCCCCATAATGACAAGTACTGAGAAACCCTCTGACAAAACTTGTGTGCAGTCTCAAGACGAACTGCTCTACGCGGAGCTCGACCTCGCCCATGTCAGCCCATCCCAGCCCCGGCCGCGGGCCCCAGCGACGGACTACGCCAACATCAGCTTCAAGCCGGGCGTCCGAGTGGCCATCATCGAGCCCGAGCCGTCGGGAGAAGAGGTATCATGTGTGGTTTAATCTCCTTGTTCTACTGTCAACGTGTGGTTTATTGTACTTGTTGTACTGTCAACGTGTGGTTTAATTTCTTTGTTGTACTGTCAACGTGTGATTTATTGTCCTTGTTTCACTGTCAACGTGTGGTTTATTGTACTTGTTGTACTGTCAACGTGTGGTTTAATTTCTTTGTTGTACTGTCAACGTGTGATTTATTGTCATTGTTTCACTGTCAACGTGTGGTTTATTGTACTTGTTGTACTGTCAACGTGTGGTTTAATTTCTTTGTTGTACTGTCAACGTGTGATTTATTGTCCTTGTTTCACTGTCAACGTGTGGTTTATTGTACTTGTTGTACTGTCAACGTGTGGTTTAATCTCTTCGTTTTACTGTCAACATGTGGTTTGTTCTCCTTGTTATACTGTCAACGTGTGGTTTGTTCTCCTTGTTGTACTGTCAACGTGTGGCTTATTCTCCTTGTTATACTGTTAATGTGTGGCTTATTCTCCTTGTTGTACTGTCAACGTGTGATATATTCTCCTTGTTGTACTGTCAAGGTATGGTTTGTTCTCTTTGTTGTACTAACAACGTGTGGTTTAATCTCCTTGTTGTACTGTCAACGTGTAGGGTATTCTCCTTGTTGTACTTTCAACGTGTTGTTTGTTCTCCTTGTTGTACTGTCAACGTGTGGTTTATTCTCCTTGTTGTACTGTTAACGTGTGGTTTAATCTCCTTGTTGTACTGTCAACGTGTAGGGTATTCTTGTTGTACTGTCAACGTGTGGTTTGTTCTCCTTGTTTTACTGTCAACGTGTGGCTTATTCTCTTTGTTGTATTGTTATTGTGGGGTTTAATCCCCTTGTTGTACTGTCAACGTATGGTTTGTTCTCCTTGTTGTACAGTCAACGTGTGGTTTGTTCTCCTTGTTGTACTGTCAACGTGTAGGGTATTCTCCTTGTTGTACTGTCAACGTGTGGTTTAATCTATTCTTTGTACTGTCAACGTGTGGTTTAATCTCCTTGTTGAACTTTCAACCTGTGGTTTATTCTCCTTGTTGTACTGTCAACGTGTAGTTTGTTTTCTTTGTTGTACTGACAACGTGTGGTTTGTTTTCCTTGTTGTACTGTCAACGTGTGGTTTGTTCTCTTTGTTGTACTGACAACGTGTGGTTTATTCTCCTTGTTGTACTGTCAACGTGTAGGGTATTCTTCTTGTTGTACTGTCAACGTGTGGTTTGTTCTCCTTGTTGTACTGTCAACGTGTGGTTTAATCTCCTTGTTGTACTGTCAACCAGTGGTTTAATCTCCTTGTTGTACTGTCAACCTGTGGCTTATTCTCCTTGTTATACTGTCAACATGTGATTTGTTCTCCTTGTTGTACTGTCAACGTGTGGTTTAATCTCCTTGTTGTACTGTCAACGTGTGGTTTAATCTATTCTTTGTACTGTCAACGTGTGGTTTAATCTCCTTGTTGTACTGTCAAGGTGTGGTTTGTTCTCCTTGTTGTACTGTCAACTTGTGATTTTTTCTCCTTGTTGTACTGTCAACGTGTGGTTTGTTCTCCTTGTTGTACTGTCAACGTGTGATTTGTTCTCCTTGTTGTACTGTCAACGTGTGGTTTGTTCTCCTTGTTGTACTGACAACGTGTGGCTTATTCTCCTTGTTATACTGTCAACATGTGATTTGTTCTCCTTGTTGTACTGTCAACGTGTGGTTTAATCTCCTTGTTGTACTGTCAACCAGTGGTTTAATCTCCTTGTTGTACTGTCAACCTGTGGTTTAATCTCCTTGTTGTACTGTCAACGTGTAGGGTATTCTCCTTGTTGTACTTTCAACGTGTGGTTTGTTCTCCTTGTTGTACTGTCAACGTGTGGTTTATTCTCCTTGTTGTACTGTTAACGTGTGGTTTAATCTCCTTGTTGTACTGTCAACGTGTAGGGTATTCTTGTTGTACTGTCAACGTGTGGTTTGTTCTCCTTGTTTTACTGTCAACGTGTGGCTTATTCTCTTTGTTGTATTGTTATTGTGGGGTTTAATCCCCTTGTTGTACTGTCAACGTATGGTTTGTTCTCCTTGTTGTACAGTCAACGTGTGGTTTGTTCTCCTTGTTGTACTGTCAACGTGTAGGGTATTCTCCTTGTTGTACTGTCAACGTGTGGTTTAATCTATTCTTTGTACTGTCAACGTGTGGTTTAATCTCCTTGTTGAACTTTCAACCTGTGGTTTATTCTCCTTGTTGTACTGTCAACGTGTAGTTTGTTTTCTTTGTTGTACTGACAACGTGTGGTTTGTTTTCCTTGTTGTACTGTCAACGTGTGGTTTGTTCTCTTTGTTGTACTGACAACGTGTGGTTTATTCTCCTTGTTGTACTGTCAACGTGTAGGGTATTCTTCTTGTTGTACTGTCAACGTGTGGTTTGTTCTCCTTGTTGTACTGTCAACGTGTGGTTTAATCTCCTTGTTGTACTGTCAACCAGTGGTTTAATCTCCTTGTTGTACTGTCAACCTGTGGCTTATTCTCCTTGTTATACTGTCAACATGTGATTTGTTCTCCTTGTTGTACTGTCAACGTGTGGTTTAATCTCCTTGTTGTACTGTCAACGTGTGGTTTAATCTATTCTTTGTACTGTCAACGTGTGGTTTAATCTCCTTGTTGTACTGTCAAGGTGTGGTTTGTTCTCCTTGTTGTACTGTCAACTTGTGATTTTTTCTCCTTGTTGTACTGTCAACGTGTGGTTTGTTCTCCTTGTTGTACTGTCAACGTGTGATTTGTTCTCCTTGTTGTACTGTCAACGTGTGGTTTGTTCTCCTTGTTGTACTGACAACGTGTGGCTTATTCTCCTTGTTATACTGTCAACATGTGATTTGTTCTCCTTGTTGTACTGTCAACGTGTGGTTTAATCTCCTTGTTGTACTGTCAACCAGTGGTTTAATCTCCTTGTTGTACTGTCAACCTGTGGTTTACTCTCCTTGTTGTACTGTCAACCAGTGGTTTAATCTCCTTGTTGTACTGTCAACCTGTGGTTTAATCTCCTTGTTGTACTGTCAACGTGTGGTTTGTTCTCCTTGTTATACTGTCATCATGTGGTTTGTTCTCCTTGTTTTACTGTCAACGTGTGGCTCATTCTCCTTGTTGTACTGTCAACGTGTGATTTGTTCTCCTTGTTGTACTGTCAACGTGTGGTTTAATCTCCTTGTTGTACTGTCAACGTGTGGTTTAATCTCCTTGTTGTACTGTCAACCTGTGGTTTAATCTCCTTGTTGTACTGTCAAGGTGTGGCTTATTCTCCTTGTTGTACTGTCAACGTGTCATATATTCTCCTTGTTGTACTGTCAATGTGTGGTTTGTTCTCCTTGTTGTACTGTCAATGTGTGGTTTGTTCTCCTTGTTGTACTGTCAACGTGTCATATATTCTCCTTGTTGTACTGTCAACGTGTCATATATTCTCCTTGTTGTACTGTCAACGTGTAGGGTATTCTCCTTGTTGTACTGTCAATGTGTGGTTTAATTTCTTCGTTGTACTGTCAACGTGTGGTTTAATCTCTTCGTTGTACTGTCAACCTGTGGTTTAATCTCCTTGTTGTAATGTTAACCTGTGGTTTAATCTCTTTATTGTACTGTCAACATGTGGTTTATTATCCTTATTGTATTGTCAACGTGTGGTTTGTTCTCTTTGTTGTACTGTCAACGTGTGGTTTGTTCTCCTTGTTGTACTGTCAACGTGTGGTTTGTTCTCTTTGTTGAACTATTAACGTGTGGTTTGTCTTCCTTGTTGTACTGTCAACGTGTGGTTTGTTTTCCTTGTTGTACGGTCAATGTGTGGTTTGTTTTCCTTGTTGTACGGTCAACTTGTGGTTTGTTCTCCATGTTGTACGGTCAACGTGTGGTTTGTTCTCGTTGTTGTTTCATCAACGTGTGGTTTGTTTTCCTTGTTGTTTCATCAACGTGTGGTTTGTTTTCCTTTTTTTTACGGTCAACGTGTGGTTTATTCTCCTTGTTGTACTGTCAACGTGTGGTTTTACTCCTTGTTGTTTCATCAACGTGTGGTCTGTTCTCTTTGTTGTACTGTCAATGTGTAGTTTGTTTTCCTTGTTGTACTCTCAATATGTGGCTTATTTTCCTTGTTGTTTTCTCAACGTAAGGTATATTTTGCTAGAGGTTCTGATCTTGTGGTTTTATTATATTGAGTTTTTATAATACTTCATTCGTCTAGTATAGAGAGAGGCTTCTAAATGTGTAATGGTCTTTCAAAACGTGGCCTAGTCTCTTTGCAATTCATCACACTCAGCGTAATTCATTATTCTTCATTTCCCTTTTTGTATGTAGGTTATTTTATTTGTTTATCTTTTACACCCTGTGGTTTATTACCTTGCTTTTCAGTTAGTATGTGTGTATGAGAGAGGGTTTTACTCTTCTTTTAAATAATGATTTTTAGGTGATGTTTTCTTTTGGAAATTATAATCGAGAGAGCTCCAAAAAATATATTTATCCAATACCAATTAATATGAAGAATTATAAAATTATAACCGGGTGAATGAACCAAATACCTATAAATTACCCCATAATATTAATTTGATATACCATCTTCCAAGGTAATAGCATCTCGATTTCGTTAGAAACATTTATTTGTACCACCCCAACATTCTCAAGGGAGTATATACTGATTAGGACAAAGTAGCAGTTGTCATTCTTTTCAAACCTCGTTTCTAACCAGGGTCTACACTCTCCTCTTACGTTATACTTTCTCTTATTTTTTTCATAGCCTCTAACCAGTCTCCATCAGTTCAATTACTTCTCTTTCTCCTACGTTCTCCCCCCCTTTTTTTTTCTATACATATTACCCTTAAAAATTATTTTTCTCAATTCAGTTTCTTCACTATAAGTCTTATCCATTTCTTTATCTGGTGATCTTCAACCGGCATCTTCATGCTCCTAATTTCTTTAAGACATCTTCATTCCTTATCATCTATTATCCGCTCTTAATATATCTAATTCGATTCCAAAATCAACATTAGTCTGGGTGACGCATACCTGAACGCCCGCCGACACGCTTCGTGGACCAATTAAAGGAACTCACTGGTTTGACAATCACCGAGATGGTACATCGATTTCAAGACAGAGATGGCTGGAGTCGCATCGTGTTTGGGATGTAATATGTACAGTGGGCCACAACGTTCGATCGCGAATAAAATTATTGTAGAATATCCACATAAAAATCATTATTCAATATCCTATATTTCCTGCTTATATAAGTTATGATTAATATGGGTAATGTTTGTTGCAGAGTCTATCACAGAAGGGAGACCTCTGCTAACCGAGGATTGAGTATTTTGAACGGAGTATTCCCCGTGCTTCCAGCACCAACGTGCCTATCAAACTGCCTTTTGTACGCAGGTGCCTTCGCACAGCTGTAAATACCGATTTTATATGATATATCATATGTTTTATATGCATAAGGCCTTTCTCCTCATCGTTATAGTTAACCAGTGTTTATGTTTGTCATGTATATATATCCCTCCTCTCTTTTTTTATTTAACATTAACCATATTTAAAACATTCTCTCTCAATGTTATGTCTGCATTAATCGATTGTTTGACTTCTTTTCTCTGATAGTTTATTATTATCTCATGTGTCATATGTGTGTATTCAAAATTTTACATTTATGATTAAGTATATTAAAAGTTTCTCACTGTTGGTATATGCTTTTTATTTGATTACTTTCCAACAAAACATCATAAATATTGTTTAGAATCACTTCACTGAATGTTTCTTAATTATTTGATAAATAGGGGCAAGCTAAAAGCTCTCTAAGAGCCAATCTTTCAATGTGAGATTCACGATTTGAAATAGGTCACGTCGATGAATACCTAGATTCTCACCTGAAAAATTTAGCCTGTTGAAGAGATATGCAGGAAACCCTGCCCTATTGCATTCCTGATTTTGAATCATGTAAAGTAGGCTTCATAAAACATATATTAATATTTATCCAAAATAATTTTATGCCTTTTTCATATTGTAAATACACTATAAGATGTTTATCAATAATAAAAGAGGTTTGATGATCAGAGCTCAGAAATTAGGTTTAAAATGCTTTTTTAAATATAATTCACTTCTATAATGATAGGTGTGATCCCCTTTTACAGCAATGCACTCTGTTTCTCATACCTTTTCAAGGTTATTAACCAGTTCAATGGGAAATAGAGTCCATTCGCTTCAGATAGCAGTCTTGAGCTCATCAAGGCTTCTGGAAGGGGACATAGACCGGCTATTTATCTCACAAGGGCATCCCAGGCATGTCCTTTCGAATTCAAAACTCAAGACCTGACTGATGAATCTATTTTTTTTTAATTCCAGTTTCTTGAAGATAATAAGTTACCAGGTTCGCTCTGTCGGGATGAGCGTTATAAACCATTGCATATCTGTGACTTCTGTTTGAATCAACGGAAGAGAAATTTGCTCTAAGATCTCATCACGATACCTTTGACCAGTCAGGGAACCTACTTCAAACAAATACATATCGGTGCGTCCATTGAGAGAGACGCCTGTCCACACCATCACACCGCCGTCACTAAAGTTGTATTTTTCTTTCACATTCGATGGTCTATATCGTGTCTCAACCTCTCTCTATATATTGTATCGTTGTGAATCACTTTTGAGGCTAAATCGGGATTTATTTGTGAAGATAACTTTGCTCCAATCTTTGTCTGTTCAGTCTTAAGGTTGACGACTCCAATTCAAATGTGTCCTCTTATGTAGCAGTGATAATGGGATGCATACAACTGAGCGTCTTTCATAGAGGCCAACAGAATTAAGCCTTTTGAACACAGTCTGAACTTAAACCTTTCATACAGTGATTGATTCAAGCTCAGAAACAAATATCCTGTGTGATACCACTCTATTGAGTTTGTCAGCTGAGAAACGTCCATCTAGAGATCATGGTTTCGAGCGAATGGCTCTCATCAGTCTAAGGCGGACTTTATTTCAAGACATCCACAAGGGATCAAATGAAATCTTCACAATCTGTAAAATAGATGTTTAGCTAATAGAGTCTCTAGGTTAAATATTCGGCCAAATTATAGATGTAAATTTTCCTTGGAGGAAATAAATAAGAGTCGCCTCTATGGCTGATTGTCAAGATTCATTAGATCCCTTTTGGATCTCAAAATATAGGCCCACACTGGACTGATGAGGTCATTTAGACCGAAACCATGGTCTCTATGTGAAAGCTTCTCAGTTTTCCAAAGTTGGTTTTGTGGATTTTTCACCGATTTGAGTACACTAGATTGCTTTGACCGTCAATAGATGGCGCTTAATTTTAGTGTCTAATTTTCCGGTAAAGATGACCTTTATATGAAAATAAAAAAATCAAAACTAACTATATTTATTCTTTATGCTTTAAATTTGCGATAATTCACAGGTTTTTGTTCGAAATTCAATATTTGACGATTTGTTTGCACTCCATATAATTTCAAGGTATGGCCTACATGTTTCTGCACTTGGTATATGTTGAAAATATATTAGAATTAGCCTTTAAACTTTGGATTAATTTGGATAAATATTTTTGTTTCTCTAATTTCTATTATATTATTTTAGCGTTTCATTCAAATATCCACTTAATCAAGTAAAGTGGTTCTAAAGCTTGAAGATTTTTTGACTGTCAAATGTGAATAAATTGATATGAAATGCCAGACCGTTGGTTTTAAAAGTAAAAACAGAGTATAAAATACTAGAAACATGATTTGTAGGGTAGACATTGAGATATACCTAGTTCTATTGTATTAATAAATTTCAATGTAACACTTTAAGTTTATTTAGAAAAAAGGCATCTCCTTATCGTGCAACTGAAAGCTACTGATGACTTGCGCCATTTGTCGGAATACATATAAACTATTCGTTTATTTTTAATTATTCTAGTAGATTAAGTTTATTAGTTGAAGATCAGTATTTCATTAAAAATAAATACTAGTATGATAAATTACGGTTATGATTTACCTATCAATATGTGCAATTTTCACAGGGAATATTTATACCTAAATTTGACTTCTATAATATATTTAGTGAAGAGGTATTTTTCTTATTATTTTTACAAGTTTATAATAGAGTGGTGCCTGTTTGTGTATCCACTCATGGAAAAACCTCAAGGAAATTGTACATTTTAGCATATATTTCGTGATTCAGATAAATATTCTGAAAGATATTTGATATACAGTGACCTTTATTGAAGACAACGAGGTAAGCAAGTTTGAACAAAATTGCCTCTGTCTCTTTAAAATAAAAATGACAACCGGTTATACCAAAGACTTTCCAATTTCTCAAGTTTTATATATGAGTGTATATATTTGTGCATTTTTGTGTTGTGAGTGAAGAGAGAAAAAAAGAATAAATAAGGAAAATATATTTAACCAATTAAAAAGGTTTCCGGAGATGAGTTTTTTGTTCAATATCTTACCAACTATAATTTCTTGTTTAAAGGTGTTTTATCTTCTCATGGTTTTTTCTAGTTGTTTCTGGTCTTTAGATTCTGTCGGTTTACCTCAACTATTATTCTAATAAGTTGACCGGGATTGTTGAATTTGATTGTTTTAAAAAGAATAAGGGTTCCTTTATCTGAGTAACTGCCATTGTTTGAAACAATGGTAACATAGATACCAATATTTAAATCACCTAACATAAATGTATAGATTATTTTTCAATTTTTGTCTAAAAAATACAAAAATATATATTAATAAAATGGAAATTTCATAAGTGGTGTTCGCTAAAAACTTTCGTTGCAATGCATCAATTTCGACCAAATTTTCAACATTTATGTAAAACGAGATGGAGCAGGTTTTGCTTAACCGACGCCCAATTCAAAGAATTCACATCTTCCACCAACCGAATCCCTTACATCTATGGGTTACCGAAGCTACATAAGGAGGATATCCCTCTGAGACCAATAATAGCGTACCATCTTTCGCCAGCTATGCGATTATCAAGGTTCTTAACTTCATTCCTGTCTCCAGTGATACGCCCTTACAATTCCTTTTCCATCAGTAACATACCTGATTTCATCATTAAATTACGGAATTCCAAACCAAATCCGGGATGTATCATGGGCTGCTTTGATGTTGTATCCTTGTTCCTTAGCTTACCGCACAATCTAATCGTGGAAAACCTGAAAGAAATACTGCCCAAAATTCTACTGATTCCATTGAAAACAGTAGGGTCGTCACTTTATTCCAGCTCTGCCTTTCATTGAATAATTTCAAGTTTGAAGATTTAATCTACCAACAGATTTGTGGTTCCCCTATGGGGAGCCCACTTTCATTGATAGCGGCTGAAATTGTCATGTTGAAAATAGACAAGTGGATCACTACCTTCAAACACCTTGGCATAAAAAGATGGCACCGCTATATTGATGACATCTTTTGCGAGTTTGAAGAGGACAAAGGAAACCTGATTTTAAACACTCTGAACAGTTACAACCCCCAGATAAAATTCACTATGAAGACAGAGACAGAGGCCGCCTTGCCTTATTTGGACATACTGATCCTCAGAACCGAACACAAATTCCATTCGACCGTTTATTATAAGAAAGGAATAGAGCCGTCATACCTCAATTTCAACTCATTTGGCCCGATAGGTCACAAGATTTCTATAGTCAAAACATTGACAAAAAGAATTATCACGCATTGCTCCCTTCCAGGCTTCAGAAAGATTGAAAAGAGCAACATCATCCGAAACCTCCAGAGATATGGATTCCCAGCCTCATTTGTGATGAAACACACTTATAAAGGGTTCCTTCCCCGAAACCGGCAGGTATATAGATCTAATTGCTATTTGCAGTATTCCCCTACTAATCAAAGGCTAGCAGATATTTTGAGGAAATTTGGGATTAGGCCTGTTTTTGTAGGCTCTCGATCCATCGGCCAATTAGTCAGAAATCCAATCACGAAATCTCAGGTTAAGACAGAACCGAGTGACCAGCAAAATGCGGTTTATTCATTATCTTGCCAACAATGTACCGCTTCTTACGTGGGGGAAACCGGCCGAACTGTTGGTACCAGAGTTAAAGAACATATTAGGAACGTAAAGAACCGAGATAGCAGATCTTTTATTTATCAACATGAGGATTCTACTGGCCACCATTTCAACCTACAGGAAGTCAAGTGTTACTTCCGAAATATATTCTCCAAACATAATAGACTTATACTAGAATCCTTGGTTTCGAACGATAAAAAGAGCATTAACAGATGGATCGATATACCACAGCAGTACCTTCATATATCCCATAGCTAAATTAGTTGTATACATTCATAGTCGGTTTTTTGTCTTATTGTAATTTTCCAAATCTTAATTTATTCCTTTTTATGTAATCTTAGCGTATCTCAAATTTCATAGTTTTAAATTTGTTTTAAAATTTTTTATATTTTTTATTTTATTTTAAAGTTTTCGGCACATTTGCATGTATCGGTGTATACGATATATTTTATTACAATTTGTTTATTTCCGGTAAGATCAGTTCTACGCCTATGTATAGTTTAGATTTTGTATTATTTTTAATATATATTTGCGAAGTCGGCCTGATGATAGGCTAGCGCCTGAAAGCTTGCCAAATTGCAGAATAAAAGAAACTTGTTGCAAAAAATTTTTTCTTCCTTAAATTACTGATTGCAATTATTTAGGTTTTTTATAAGGTAATTTATATTATTTTTTACAAATTTAGGGTTATTTCTATTTTTTTTTCACTGAAAAGCTAGAAATTTCATTCATGTGCTTTTTGAGGACCTTAACAAAAATTTTAATTAATTGTTTAGATATTTTAATAACAAAATTATTTATGGTGTTTTCCACTTATATGGGTTGTTTTGTAAAAAATATTTGGGTTTTTTCTCTTTTTTTTTTTCACTAAAAAGCTTGAAATTTCATTAATGTGCTCAATTTTATGTCTTTTTTGAGGACCTTAACAAAATTTTAATTAATTGCTTAGATATTTTAAAACTAGATTATTTATGGTGTTTTCAACATATATGGGTTGTTTTGTAAACAAATTTTGGATTATTTCTATTTTTTTCACTAAGATGCAAGATATTTTATTGGTATGTTTATGTGATTGTCATTATGAGGCCCTTCTCAAATATTTTTTAAGAAATTTTTATTTACTTATTTAGATCTTTCAAATACAAATTATTTGTGGTATTTATAACATATAGGTGTTGTGTTTTTTTAAATATTTGGGTTTTTTTTATTATTAATCGCAAAAAAGAGCAAGAAATTTCATTGTGTTCAATTATGGGTCATTTTGAGATCCTTTTTTAAATTTTCTTATGGATTTTTTTGATTATTGCTTTGATCTTTTAAATACAGTTTATTTATTATATTTTCTACATATATGGGTTGTATCTAAAAAATAGGTTATTTATATTTTTAAATAAGCAAGGGATTTATTTTACGGATTCATTTATTTGTCTTTTTGAAGTCCTTTTTCAAAATTTTTTCAAAGATATTTTAATTTATTTGATTAAATATTTTATATTTAGATTATTTATAGTTTTTTTAACATATAGGGGTTGTATTTTGTATTTTAGAAAATTATTTCTATTTTTTACCTCAAAAAAGCATGCTTTTTCATTGCCGTATCCAGCGGTTGGTCTATTTTTGAAGCTTTTTAATGTAAACTGGTTTTGTGCATTAATTTTTTGGTATTAATATTATGATTTTAGTTTTTTGAAATCTTTTTAACATATCTGAAGGTTATTTTGAATAGAAAATTTAAAAATTTTGATTTTTACCTCAAAAAGACAGGAAATTTCATTTATTTGTCTTTTTGAAGTCCTTTTTCAAAATTTTTTAAAAGATATTTCAATTTATTTGATTGAATATTTTATATTAATATTATTTATAGTTTTTTTAACATATAGGGGTTGTATTTTGTATTTTAGAAAATTATTTCTATTTTTTACCTCAAAAAAGCATGCTTTTTCATTGCCATATCCAGCGGTTGGTCTATTTTTGAAGCTTTTTAATGATAACTGGTTTTGTGCATTAATATTTTGGTAATAATATTATGATTTTAGTTTTTTGAAATCTTTTTAACATATCTGAAGGTTATTTTGAATAAAACATTTAAAAATTTTGATTTTTACCTCAAAAAGACAGGAAATTTTTATGCTTTGTTTAGAAATTGCTGGTTTTGATGCTTTTGTTATTAATCTCAATCTAAATTTTTTTTCAGAATATGCCTCGCCACAGCCGACGTTTACTTGGTAGGAATACGGCTGCTTCCAGGAGATATAGGAATGCTAGAGCTATTGAGACACCACTTCAAAGTGAGACGCGTCCACGCTTCGCCGTCTTAGGTATTCTGAAGCCCGCGTCGCAGCTACACAAACTATGCAAGTTCCTGTTCAGCGTATTCAGCTTTGAACTCATAAGCCGTTTTCAGGTTTGCAGTATAATGCCCATATTGATTATAAAGCTGATTCATCTGTCGATATAGGCCAAATGTCTCGGGTATGCCAGTTTTGCTCTGCTTTGAGATTTAAAGATGATGTAATGTAATAGAAACAAAATAAACCTCATCCTACCTAATATACATTACTTCTGAGGATTAAAGATTTTGATTTGTGTTGAGAATTTTGCATGCATTTCTCTATTTCTTTTCTTATCTTGCAAAGTTAATCGATTGTTTAGGTTGCTTATTTTTGACTCGCCAATTTGTTTAGTGATAAAGTGGTATAGCGTTCTTTTTCAGAGCATCACCCTACAAAAAATTACCAGACCTTTCCTAATATTCAGATAGATTTATTATATCAACATACTAGACTACAAACATTCCCTCGAGTAAAACCCGGGCGGAGCCGGGTACACCCGCTAGTATATAATAAAATAAGTACAGTATTTTTATGTGGAGGAGTGCGTTCTGAAGTTAATATCCTATCTTGAATAGAAAAATAAGCGCATGGGATTAACTAGAGCAGATATTAGATATAAAAATATAATTTACTCCTTTCAAATTCTAGGGTTTTACCAGATTCCATTAACTATCGTTTTTTATATATACCTAGATAACTTACACACAACCCATACCTTAGTTAAGCAAAAATATTAATATTTAATATAATATATAGAATTTTTTATTATTTCTTTTCGGAAAATCTATAAAAGAAAGCTATCACATTTAAATATCTTATTTGATATTCGTAGAATAGAGTAAACATTGATTGATAGAAACGAATTTGAAATATAAAATACGCATATTAATTAATAAGGCATATATTGGATCAACATATAATTTATTAACCAATATTTCAATTGGCTGAACGCCAACCTTTTTCTAGGTATTATCATAATATTGATCATTATATTTATAAATATGTTATAATACCTTAAAAAAGGTTGCCGTAAAGCCACACAACTGAAATATTGGTAAAAATATTATATTTTGATCCAAAATATGCTTTTTTATCTACCCACAACACCATCCAGTCTGTCAAGAAAGCGGTTATCACGGTGATAACACAAATGGACAAGATCGTCACCAAGGCCTGTTCTTCATTCCGCACTCTCCTCGAGATTGTTTCAGCTAATAAGGAAACTACATTGAATAAACAAAAACTATCAGTGGTGAACCCTCCCAGCGGTTTCGCCAATTTAATTCACAGACCGCTTCTTAGAGCTCTAATACTCTATTGGACGGTTTTGCTTATATAAGTAGCACTGAAGGGTGGAATCTCAGAAATGGTTTTCAAGACAACTATGGACATAGCTTATAGGACAGTAGAATTAAATATAAATATATTCCATTATCTACTACGGTGTCAATTCTTTTAAATTTTTCTTTTGACTTGTGATAAAAATCAGTAAAAATATTCCACTGTGTTTCCACTGTCCTATATAGGGGGTCGGTGAAAGGATGGTCTAAACCATTGGTTAAACCGCTACGACCCGGGTTCGATACCCGCATTGGACACATTTTTTTTATTTATTTATTTTTTTAAATGCTCCAATGGCCCCGAATGTTGCAAAGGTCCAATCCCACCAGCGAGTACAAGTATCCAAACGGGGCTCTGGCACATTTGTAAGTGCGAAGCCGAACTGCTTTTCACATGTGTAGACATGTGGTGCACTTAGAGTAAAAGCAGTCGCCTACTTCTAACTACCATGATTATTATGGTCTGTACCACGTGTACTAGGGATAAGCAGAAAATAAACACCTATATTTGTAAATACACCCTGAAAAGAAATGAATTTTCGATTAAGAGGAATGACTTCTTTCTTCATGACGAAGGTTGGAAGACAAATAGATAATTGGAATGTCGTGGATAGGATAAGAATATTCAGCTGAATATTATTTAGAATTCATCAGATATAACGACCGAATAAATGCTATGAACTTATTATCTACCGAATCGTAATAATCCTTGTGATGATTGCCTGACAGGAACATGTGGAATCTCAAATTACAAACCATCCAGAAAATCCCTATTCTTTATGGATAACATGGGCTGTATATTAAGTATATATTTTATATATTATTCTGAAAATAGAAAAATTCATAAATATATTTCTAATTAAAAAGACATATATTGGATGAAAATATAATTTATTTTTACCAATATTTCAGTTGGCTGAACGCCAATCTTTATCAAGGTATTATAACATATTAATATGTTACACACATTAATATGTTATAAAACCTTGACAAAGGTTGGCGTTCAGCCAACTTAAATATCGGTAAAAATAAATTATTTTTTGATCCAATTAATGCCTTTTTAATTAAAAATATATTATATATATTGATATTAGAATTGGAAATTATTATAGACGCGTATGATTCTTTTAAAATTTAAACAATTTCCTTCTTCCCTTAATGCAATGAAATATTAAAACTAAGGACAATAGAAAATTGTTTCATTTGTAAAAGAATCATACACGTCTCTAATAGTTTCGAATTCTCATAACAAATGGCGCTCTAATAATTCATATATATAGATATAAAAAAGGTCTATATCATCAATTCAAATATTCTGCTTTCCCAGACTTATTTCAGGAATCTCATTGCAACAAATATACTCTGTGTAACTCTGGACAATCTGGGATGGTTATGGTAATCTGAAAACATATTTCCTTTAGAAGTTCCATTTCTGTTGTGAAAACATGCCCCATAGCGTATAGTAAATACGACTCATTTTTTAAAATACTATTCTCACCTTTGCTAAACGACTACCTCCAGGAATAATACAGGTTAATGCTTTTATGAATGATTTCTTATGGAATTTTAATAACACTCATATTCTCTCGAATATCCATGCATGTAGAACAGGGGTCTGTACCTCACCATGGCATCTTAAAAGCTGAATCGAATACTGTATAACATTTATAAAAATTCCTCATGAACGATAGCATTTTTAAAATTATAATTGAATGTGGCATTTCGAATTTTATTATAGATTTACGAGGGAATCAAAAATATTTTATAAAATATATACGTAATTAAACTATTCGATATGAAAAAAATTTTTTTTAAATAAAAATAACTTTTACTGTAGTTAAGGATATCATTTTTTTGGAGAAAAGAGAGAGCTACCAAACGTTTCTTAGACTAAAACTGTAATAGGGGAAAGAAAACTTAAGAAATAACCCGTCAAAGATAATCCTTGATTTTATCTGCTTTTAGATTTACAGAAAAAGGCGCGTCTTTCATAATGAAGGAATTCTAGTTCGAAACTTCGATTTTCAGAGACTGAGGATCTAGCTCCATATATTATCATTTTTCGAAACTAATCAAGAAGTTGTAGAAAAAAACACAACCATATTTTCGATTATCTAGTATAAAAATAATGATTTTAAATGATAAAAATATTGAATAACCATTAAAATTATAAAAAACATAAAAATCGTTGAAAAATCAATATAACAAGTTATATTAAATATGAGATATACATTTTATATCTCGCCCTCTCTCCCTTATTCTCTATAGCATCCATACACAAAATGTTTTAACCGAAAATATGAATATAGATTATGCACACACACACAAATATATAAATTCTATATATTTTCTATTTATTCTATATAAAAGGAAAAATCGGTTGAAGGAGAACTATCCTATAGTTTGTTTCAAATTCGTTATTGAGAGATCTTAAAGATGATTTATTTTACAAGGCAATAATACCAACATGAAAACACGGATGTTCTTTTCACGTGTAGAACAAACTTCAACTGGATTATTTTTGACGGGTTATTTCTTAAATTTTCTTTCCCTTATTACAGTTTTAGTCTAAGAAACGTTTGGTAGCTATCTCTTTTCTCCAAAATTACGTTTGATATCATTAACTACAGTAGAAGTTATTTTTATTTGAAATAAAAATATTTCATGCCGAATAGTTTAATCAACTATATTATTTAAAGTTTTTTTGATTCCCTCGGAAATCTGTAGTAAAACTCAATGCCACATTCAATTATATTTTTCAGAAAATGCTATCGTTCATGGGGAATTTTTATAGTTTTCGTACGTAAAGTACTGCAATTAAAAATATTTAGAGGGCTTGGATCATCAGCGGTAAACCTTACCAGCGGTTTCGTCGATTTATTCTACCAGAACGCTTTTTAGAGATCTAATACTGTATTGGACCATTCTGTTTATCTCTATGCTACATAATATTTGTAATTCTACTGTTATAAAAGCTTATGTCATAGTTTTATTGAATATCATTTCTATAATTCCACCCTTCAGTGTAGCATAGATAAGTAGAATCGTCCAATACAGTATTAAAGCTTTGAAAAAAGGAAGAGATAAAAATTATTAGAGCTAAAAAAACATACCAGAAAAGGTTTTTATATACTGAAATTTTTATTGATATTTTCCTGAATATTATTTTGTGATATAAAATTTATTTTTTTCTAAAACCTAATTGTAAAATTATAATAAAATTGAGATTGAGTATATTATTATAAAATAAATATAAAAATCAGGTTTACAAATTTAAAGTAAATGATTCCAAAAGTTGTTCACAGATGGAGTTAGGTACTACAGTTTTCGAAATAAAAATGTTCCTATATAGATTCTGTAGTTTGATTAATACGTGTTTGAGGATATTTTGAATATGAAATTAAAATATTTATATAAACAAAATTTTTAGTTAAAATGATTTTTTCAATAAAATATTAAGACACCTTGAGGTAAAATTAGTTTAAGCTGAAAAAAGTTTGGAAATACTTTCTAAAAATATAAATTAAATATTCAGCAAAATCTCTATATTAAAAAGAAGATAAATTATTTTTAATATAGATTAAGTAAAAATAAGTAGGTCATTCTCTATTTGAAACAGATTCAAAATATTATAAATTTCGATTTTAAATCTAGTAGATTTCTTTTATCATAAGGTGTACCATTTATAAATAGGAGATTTGAATAAAGGTGGGTCGTTAATATTTGATTTTTTCATGATATCCCCTGTCTAATACTGAGATGAATAAATGGCGAAATATATTGCTGGTCTGAATATTTAATATTTTTAATAAATAAATTGTATTTAGTGTTATATATATGGATATATTTCAGGGAGAATATTGATTCATTAAAGCAAAGGTCGCCTCTCCCTTAAAATAAACATCAAAACTAGACGCCATCTATTGACCATCACCGCAAACTAGAGGTCTCGGCTCGGTGACAAAGCCACAACAGCATGCATTGGCAAATAGAGAAGCGTCAACCTGGACACCATGGTTTCGGTCTCTAATGGCCCTTTTCAGCCCATTGAGGATTTTATTCCATGAGAATCACAAGAGATCTAATGGAATCTTCACAATCTTCCAAATAGGTGTTTAGCTGGAAAATGGGCAAGGCTATATCTATGGCCAAATCCATGAAGTGGACCATTAATCAGAAACCATGGTCTCTAGGTTGAAGCATCTCTGTTTGCCAAGCTGGTGTTGTGGCTTTTTCACCTACCCGAGGCCGAATAAATTTCCTTTCGGGAAAATTTTCCACCTTTATATTTTGACCATATATTTGGCGTAGCCACATCCAGCTAAACACCTCTTTGGCAGAATGTGATGATTCCATTAGATCCTCATGGATATCATGGAATAAAGTCCACCCTGGGCTGAAGAGGGCCATTATCTCGTAACCATGGTCTCCAAGTGGACGCTTCTCAGTTTGCCGAAGCTAATGTTGTGGTTTTGTCATCGACTTAAGGCCGCTAGTTTACAGCGACGGTAAATAGATGGTGTCTAGTTTTTACGTTTATTTGAAGAGATAGGCGATCTTCGCTTATATATTTATATATATGTTTGTATGTGTGTGAAAAAAGTAAATAAAAGGTCAGATGTTTGTGCATAAAATCAAAAAGGAATATCCTGACCAGGTTCACATTAACCTTCTGATGCCAAAGCGCCATCTTTTTAATTTCTGTTCCATCAAATGGCGCTCTGCCATCATAAGGTTCATGTGAACGTGGTCAGGATATGCGCATTTCATTTTAATACATATATATTTATATATGTATATATAATTAGTTATCGGATGTGTTATACGATAGAACAGTTGTACTAAGAGCAGCGATGAACAGGTAGGTTAGAGAGGTTGAAAAGATACGAATTAAGATATTCTAAATATGTATTGAACGATAATAATGAGTGCGAATTATCTACATGACAGCGAAAATGTATAAATGATAACGATTTTGTTGAATTATATTGATATATTATCTTTGTTACTTTCTGTATATCATTCAATCTTTTCTCGATATATCCAATTTGATAATTCTATTTAGATATTAAACAGCAGACAATTATATTATATATATATTGTCACGGTAGAGAAGACAGGTATTCCAAAATTTTAATTAAAAATAATTTGTTAATTAAATTTATATAATGCAAAATGTGTCAATTAATTTTACAAGTGTTAAACTAAAAGCATGGTAAGGGATAAAACTGACACCAGAGTATTTATAATAATTGCCCAGTGACAATAAATAGTAATAATGTTATATATATATAGTTTTGTTAGTTTGTGAGCAGAATAAATAATTATTTATGTGAAAATTATCTATAAAATCGAAGATATTCCAAAATATGAAACTAGAAAGAGATATAAATATAAATATTTCAACAAAAATATATAAAATTCTTTGTTTACACAACAATAAATAACTAGATTTATTCTTTAGAGAAGGTGAATTTAATAATCAAATAATGTTTCACATTTCAACAACTTTCTTAGCAACATGATATCCAATTATATTATCCACTTGGAAGAAAGATAGGTAAGAAAGACGTCCAGAAATACTGGAAGAGGTTTCAAAAGAAAGTGAGAGAATGTTTGGAACAAAGTTTTAATTGTCCAGAGGATTTCAGGCCAAAGAACAAATAACAATTGAAAAATGTACACAAAGTTCCAAAATGAAAATCTTCGTGAGAAAAGTAATTTAGTAGACACTTCTTTCCACAAGTATGTTTGGAACTTGGTCTAAAATATATGGTTGCTTTTCTCTAGACATATATTGTATATATGTATTTGGTGACAGTAGATTTAATGTTAATAGATTACATTATATAATATATATAATTTTAATATATATTCTCATTATATTTTATGTACTCATTACAAATATTTCAAAATATAAGATAAACCTCATTATTTTTCCTTTAATATTTTAAGATATTTAACTTATTCTGATTGTAATTTTTATAATATTTGTTTTTTCATACACGAATATCCCCCACCTACTTTGTATTTTAAATGATATCGTACTGAGTTTGTGTATACAAAAATGTAATGCCTCGATAAAGGTTGGCATTCAGCCAGCTGAAATATTGGCAAAATAAATATTTTTTTAAATCCAATATATGCCTTTTTATTATCTAATATTCAGATATATATTTAAAAAAAAAAGATTTTCTGATGACGTTAGAATATTTTATAAAGAATTATTTATATTTTGCTTGATACATGAATATGTTCGTTAAATTGCAGTCGTGGTAAAAATAATAAAAACTGTTTAGATCATCTTTGCTTTAATTTAGCTAATGAAATATTTAAGACAAAAACTAAGAAAAAGAATTGCCTGATTTAAGGCTTAATAATAAAGAAAACAAAAGATTATTTACATAATTACAAAAGGTTTGAGCCGGCCAACGGGAAACAACAACAAAAGGTTTAAATAGGTAAAACGGCGACATCTAGTAGTATATTTAACAGAATGGTGTAATCTATAAAATATAATATCAAATAGAATAATATTTTTATACAACATATGTATATTGTTCTGAAAATAGATCAATCCATATTTAAATCATTTGATAATAAAAGACATATATTGAATTGAATTAAATATTTATTTGTCAAATATTATTCAATCCAATATATGCTTTTTTATTATCTCTAAGATATCTCTAAGGTACAGTCTACTCAACGCTGACGAGCGCCAAAAGCGCGAAACGCGTTCGTGGATGGCTTTTCTTGATTTATCAATAAATTAAGTTGGCCAAATATCAGGGAATAGGTTAAATCAATGAATAGTTGATTTCTGTTCCACCAGATGGGTTCTGCTTCTGTAAAGCACATGTGCTCCAGGTGAGTATATGCCTTTTTTCATTTTTAATATATATGTTTAAATTATATGCAGAGTCAAATTTAATTAATTCAACTCCACATGGAATAGATATGTCATTTGTTGAATTATAATAAGTTAAGTTAAAGTTGGAAGTTTGATATGAATATTTGAAATTATGGAAATTTAATAAGTTTCAAATTATAGTGGATATGAATTATAAAGTTATAACGATGTAGCAGTTCATATAAATATGTTATAAAATGTTATTTATAAAACGTATTGATATATTGCATTATGTCTATTGCCCCTATGCAGAACGTATAGTTGGTTAGTGATGAAAGTGTGCCGCATTATCATATATAATCTGAGAGAGTTATTCATAATTTAATAATATCTCAAAGTTATTTTTATAGATAAATTCCTTATGAGAGTGGCCGTTGATAACTGCTTATGTTTAAAAAGGAAAATCGACGCATTTATCCTTAGCGTGATATCGAGTTTTGTGTGTAAAAATAAAATAAAAATGATAGCAGTTCAAAAGAAACATAAATAAAACTATTACAGGCGGTTTTTCCTTAGAGGCTGAATTAATACTATAGCTAAAGTTTTTTTTATTCACAAATGTAGTGGGTCTTGATACAGAGATCACGCATGGAAGATTTTATTCAATTATGAATTATATTTATCTATGATATATTAGTAATAAAATTGTAAATTCTATTTGTTTATTTAAATTACAGGTCTATCATTAATGTAGACTTTCAAACGCAATATTTTGATCTTATAAAATTGTAGTCGTCGATAGAAAACATTAGATTTTATTCATTTTACGATAATGTTTGAAGCTATAGCCATTAAAATGGCATATATTAGATCAAAATATCATTTATTTTACAAATATTTCAGTTGGCTGAACGCCAACCTTTATCAAGGTGTTATAACATATTTTTTGTGTGTCAACAACAAACTCAGCGCCACATAACGTCAACAGAATTAATTTTTTAAAAAATATATACATTTTTTAATCCAATATATGCCTTTTTTATTAAAGTTTTATTTATTGATTGCTCTATTTTAAAAAAGCTGATTATTTAACTTGATTTTAATTTTTACAATCCTATGTCTAAATAATGAGCTAAAACTCTAAAATCTTTGTTAAAAGGTTCAATTATAAAATATTATTTAGTTAAAAAGCCTCTCTAGAATTGAATCTGGGAAGCCAGATTGAGAAATTTCATCCATTATCTACAGAGGCATCCGTAACTCACACCAGAGAAAGTTCCTGGAGGCTATAGTATCAATGAAGGACCCAGCTACGCGTCTAAAATAGTTTTGTAATTTGATACTGTATTACTATTTTCACAGAAGCCTTCAATTTCCCTATAATCTTTTTTTATTTCAATTTTTTTTTTATTTTTGAATGTATTATTATCGTTACTTATTTTTGACCAATGACAAAGTTGTTTTCATGTGATCTTCAAGAATTTGTAAATTAATTTAACTGTACAATATATTGATAAAGAAGGAGCAATCTCTCGAAATATTAAAGAAAAAATGTTTTTTTTTTCTTTACAGATCCAGGTACGCCATTTTTTATGTAAACGTATTTAATGATTCGCCTTTTGACTCCAACTTATCTTCTTACACTTAGCGCCTATTTTCTTGTTATCTTACACACATACTCTGTAGGAAATATTAATTAATCAAACTTGATATATATACAACAGGTTATGACCAGAGAATAAAATGATATATTTCCATATACAGCTTGGTCCAAGTCTTTGCAACTTGTTGCTTTTACAATAATAATTATGGAGACAATCTTACGTCAGGGTTATGGTCCTGTATCGTTCTTTGATGGATCCCCTTAAAGAAGAGAAAGCAAGGGCAAACAAAGATAATAACTGTGCTAATTAAAGGAGATGAGGGGTAAATAAATGCAATTTGACACAGCCGCCTCAATAACGCTTCATTTAAATTATCGGTTTCTACTTAGGATCATCTAATTAATAAGGCTGAACAATTAACGCTCAGCCCTTTTTGTGCTGTTTTCTCCCACGATGATGAATCGATTGTTAATAAATCGTTTTGAAGGATATGTTTACAATACATTAACCTCTCCAAGTTTTCTCCGCTTGAAAAGTTCTTTTTTTAATAGATATTTTATAAATACATATTCTACTGGATTTTCGAAGGTATATACTAAATATAGATATATAAATTTATATTATTATTTTATATGACATATCGGACGCGATATCCCTGCTCGGGATACTTGCGCCTAAATACATTTTAGTAGATTATATACAATTCATTTTATACAATTTAATAACCGACTAAAAACATAATTGAAACTTAAACGATGGCACTCTAAAACAGAAGAGAAAATCTAAAATGGATTATTTTAGCAACCTATATACAATTCATTATATACAACTCAATAACCGACTAAAAACACAATTAAAACTGAAACGATGGTTTTCTCAATCAGAAGAGAAAATCTAAAATAAATTATTTTAGCAACCTATATACAATTCATTAAATACAACTCAATAACCGACTAAAAACACAATTAAAACTGAAACGATGGTTTTCTCAAACAGAAGAGAAAATCTAAAATGAATTTACAAAAATTATTGAATTTTACATAAGTGTCTTTGTTATATACAAATTCGCAAATTTCTTCGATGGGATAAAAATGATTACTTCTTTAGCTGTGAAATATCGGACATTCCACCAATAAATGCATTGAGTCTTGGTTTTCTTTTCCACAGAAACAGCTAGGATCATCCGTTGCCCCGATTTTCGACAGAAATTCTCCAAAATTACCATGACCCGTGACGAACTGTGAGTTATAAAAATTCGGACGAAAATAAAAAGGAATTCCAAATGGGAAAAATTTTCGGAATGCTTCATTAGTATTAGCTATTGTTTCAGCCATTCTTGATTCTATGAAGTTATGAATTATAGTTGGGGTATGCGGTCTGAATACATTAATTTCTTCTTTTGATAAATTGGCCAAATCGTATTTTATTATCAACGATTCTATGTGATCTGTGAGAATAGGTATTTTTGCCAAACTATGAATACAATTTGATGAGGTCGTTTTATAGGCTCTCACTACCCAAAGAAGAATCTGATATTGCTGAGAGTTTAATCTTTGCTTACTTCTTTTATTAATAAATTTATACCATATTTCAGATCCATAGGTTAGTATTGGCCGGAAAAGAGTTTTATATAAAATTAATCTTTTTTTAGCATCCAATCCCCACATTTTCCCACAGAGTGAAAATAACAGATTTTTCATACGGTTGATTTTACAAGGAATATCATTAATGTGGGGTGTGAAGTTAAATTTTGACTTAATTCTGTGATTAGAAAATTTTATACCTGAATTTTTAATTCTTCCACTGGTTTTATTATGAAGTTTGGAGTTCCCATTGGAATATTTTGTTTGCCGTGCATATGTATTAAGCCAGTTTTCCGGGCTTAGCTTTAGCTTATTTCTTGTACACCATTGTATTACATAATTTAAAGTACTTTCTGTTTCATTTTTTAACCCTTCTATGGTCTTGTGCCAGCAAACAATGGAAACATCATCCACATAACAGATTATTTCAGAATTTGGGGATGCGAAGTTGATCAACAAATCATTCAGGACTATATAACACAATAAAGGTTATATATAATGGTCCGCCTTGAGGACATCCTTTTGATAAATATTTTGAAATTGTTGTATTTGAGAAGGTGAGACTTGTTTTTCTTCTCCGATTTAAAAATGATTGGATGATTTTTATAAGAACTGTTGGGACGTGTGGTCTTCGTCCATTCTTTTTATTAAGGCAGGCCACCACGCATTATCAAACGCACCACTTATATCAATGGCAATCAATGCAACCAATTCGTTTTGTTTGTGTTTCAGTATGGTCTCGGATATTTTGTCCAATGCCGTTATTGTAGATTTTCTTTTCGTAAATCCATGTTGTCTATGGTTCAGTAAGTTATTATGATTATAATATTTGAGTATTTTATTTTTAATGATCGTTTCAAATATTTTTGAGAAATTTGATGTTGGTGAAATTGGGCGATAGCTATTAATTGCTTCGTAGTCAGCTTTTTGCGGATTCGTAATAATTTTTAATACCGAATGTTTCCAGCTTTCAGGATAGTAACCCAGCACCAGACACTCATTAAAGAGTTTGACTAAACTGGGTAGGATTGATAATAATGAGTGCTTAATCATATAAATACTCACGTTATCTGGACCAGGAGCCTTTCTGATATTAAGATTCGAGCACAAATCCTTTATTTCCTTTTCAGGGGATGTGATTTCTAATTAAAGTGTGTTCTTCATTGTCCAACCGCACATCATCATCAGGAAAAAATGCTGTTAGCATTTCCTTCATCTTTTGCTCTCTCATGCATTCTGCAGTTTTATTCAGTAATGGTATGCCCACTTGAATGTCGGCCGTATATAGTAATCAAATAGAGAATTTCTCACGTGGTTATTATTTTTCTGATATAGAATTGATATATAATTTGCAAATTTTGTAGATTCAAAAATATATTTTCTCACTCTATTATGAATGGTTTTAACCAAGTATAAATTATAGGTTTCAGTTTGGTTCATAGAATAAACTAAAATAAATATTAAATATATGCATAGTAACATAGAGAAATATATATGTATTAAAAATAATTAATCACACACATATGAAGATAATAGCGTGGCAATAGCTATATTATTGGTTCTTTTTTCTCTCTTCATATAACTATACATTAAACAAAAGGAAAATACTCAATATATTGAAAGACACAATTGCACATATAAAACATATTGATATAAAATGAAAGGATTCAAAAGCACGAATGTTTCTTTTTTACATAATACAAACTTCTACTGTCTTTACTGCGATGAAAAAGGGCATCTTATCGCAGTAAGGACAGTAGAAGTTTGTATTATGTATAAAAGAAACATTCGTGCTTTTGAATCCTTTCATTTTATATGTATAGATGGCGCGGTATTGCTTTGTGTTAAAACATATTGAGTTTATTTAATTTTTATTTAAAGGTTTTACACTATTAGAATATTAAATCTGTGTTATATTTATATCTAGTAAATATTTAATATTTTATTGAATATATATAAGCCCCTGCATCCAATTTGTATATATATCAGAAAGATCAGAAAAAACATATTTGAGAATTTTTAATTAACCCAAATATAGAATCTATCTAGTGTATCTTGTAGGTGGCATGGATTTCTAAGCAGAGTCAGACAACTATTTATTAATCGTAAAATCAACTTTTAATTACATTTATTTAATACAAATTATCAGAAGGTTTTGTTGTATACTACATGTTGATGTTCTTTTTGTGTGTGTGTGGTCAAATATCATTTCAATATTATAAAATGTTAGATATATGTGTTTGATCTATTATGGTATATATAAATATTATATATTATACGATTTATATTTAGTATGATATATATTCATTTTTATTATATTATTATTATATAACATATAATGTTATATTAATGTTGATTTATTTTATAAGATGAATTTTTTAATTTAATATTTGATTCAATTAGTTATTAAACAAATTAAAATTTATAATGTAAATATGAAAAGTTAATGTTTGTGAACCGCTACAATCTAATATATGAAGCTAGGGGTTACCAATACACACACACAAAAGCCTTTATTAAGACACACTGGTCTTATAGAGGATTCTCCCCGATATTACAAGAGAGATAGGCCTGTGAAAGTGGGGAATATACAGAAGAATAAAAAGAAAGATTATGTAAGTATGATATATACATACACATACATATATACAACATAACAATAAAAGCCCCCATTAAGACCCAAAGTCTTACAAAAGACTCGACTGCAGGATCCTAGAAGCAAAGTAAGAAAGAGATAAAGAAGTGATGGGGTTACCAATATATAAAATACTATTAATAGGATGTGTGTGATAAACAGAGAAAAATAAATTATATTTAGCAAGAAGTAGTCTTACAGAAGTTTTCAATTTTAAAGTTCTGAAAATTAAGGAATATTCGGCCACAATAAAAAACTAAACATAATCCAACCTTCTCTTCCACCGAAAAATCAATATTAATAAATCATCAAGAGAGACTATTGAATAAATTTTAAACTAATTCCGTTTTCAAAAATTTTGTGCATATTTTTCATTCTATAAAATTTATTTTGGCCTTTATCATTTGAAAAACTCAAAGGAATTTGAAAATTGAATTTGGAATAATTCCCAAATTTCAAAGAGAAAAATAAATGTTAATAGCGAGGAACTCAATTTCATTTTCATTCTAAAATAATTAAATATGAATGCAATCAATTTATTTAATATTTTAAATATTTAGCGATCGATTATAATATTGAATACATATATTAAAATTTTATAGTTAGAGTGGTAATTACTTATTTAAAGAAATATATTAAAAATATCAGAAATGAATAGAGAGTATGTATATTGAATACACATCATAAATTATTTCTAGTTGGATATATAGTACTACAACTCATTTATTTTATTAAACTGCGGAAGTCCCCGGTGAAAAACACACATACACTCTCTCTATAATCTCATATGCACATTGTAATAAATCAGTTTCAATCTCAATCTCTCTCTCTCTCTCTTGGTCTTGAGTTAGGTAATGCCAGCCAACACATCGACCTGCCCACTCTGTAGGAAAGAACTCTCGCAGTCCATCGGTTGCGGAGTCTTTCTCGCGATGGAGGCCACCAATGAAGACCTTGTATATATATTTATATATATATGTGACAATATAGTGGTAAATGTGTTGAGGAGAGAAATAATCACACGACGAGTTGTTAGAGCAAAAAATCCAGGCAGCCAGCCGAGAGAGAAAGAGGTGGCGAGTGAGACGTTATCTGCTGAACGACTGTTTTTCCCTGTGTACACAAGCGGGGCTAACAAAAGATTAGTCGCCAGGTGTTGACGCCCCCCTCAGGAATGTGGCCAAAAAATGGTCCTAAGTTAGTTGTCTAAAGTGTCTCGCTTTAGCTGTCCATTTCTCTCTCGTTGGCTGTTGGTTTGTTTTATTAATCCTGGAAGAGCATATATTATGACATATATTTATCAATTATTTTATCTATTTATATCTATTTATTCATATATCTATCATTATTAATCTTATTTATTCGTTTTATGTATTTAACCTTATATAATCTTATATGAACATTGTAATAAATCAGTTTCAAACTCAATCTATCTCTCTCAGGCATTTCGCTCTATCAGTCTCCCAACGACCGACTACAGGGTCCTTATTGGCATTCTTATGGCCCGTCTGCGTTATCCTTTGCCAGACCTGGTGCCCGAATGTCAGACCTACGCCGTTCCAGGACAGTCATCCTCCTGGAACATTGCCCTAGTGTCTGACGAAGCCGCCGGAGCATCCAGACATAACAAGCCGCTGGCTGTCATCTCTTTGGACCTGAAGTCGGCCTTCGACACCCTGAGCAGGAGCTACCTGCTCACCCCGATGGAGAAGCTGAGCCTACCATTTTCCTTTCTCGGGTGAAATGCTGTCCTCCAAAGGGAAGCAGGCGTCTCTATCCGGTCGGAGATGTCTACACCAAGGCCTTCTCGCTTCTAAACGGGGTGAGGCAAGGCTGCCGTCTCAGCGCCGCGATCTCCAGCCTCGGAGTCAGACCTCTGCTACGCCACCTCGAGAAGATCTTGGGACACGGAAGCGTGGTCGCCTATGCGGATGACATCGTACTCTTCATCAGGGTCGACGCTCAGTTTGAGCTAGTACCCCTGATCTTTGGAGAGTTCCGCATGTCCTCCGGGGTGGCTGTCAACTTCAGCAAGAGCTGCGGATTTCAGTGCGGTTCCTGGAAGCACCGGACGGATTCTCCTCTGGGAATCTCCTGGATGTCCGAGTCGCTGACCGTCTTGGACTGCACAATCTTTGCCAGGAATGCCCTCGCCTTTCAGGTTTACCACCTGATGGGGCTGCTGGAGCGAGACATCGCGAGGTGATCACCCTTCACCCGCGGCCTGTCGCTAGTGGGTCAACGGTAGTCTCTCGGCTAACACCCTGGTCCTGGGTTCCATCATGCACCAGCTCCACGGCTATCGTCCACCAAAAACCACCATCGGCCGGCTGCATACCTAAACCAATAATTAAACTACAGTGTCAAAAAATAAACAGGATAGCTCAATATAATATAAGGGATTAGTGCATTGGGAAGGTTTGCTAATGGTAAGCCTTGCCATTCTTTTTCACCCTAGTAAGTACTGTAATAAATTTTCTTAATTTTAAAAGTAAAACTATTTATTCATACACACACAACACACAAACCACAACATATTTCTGATATATATAGATTGATCGTAATGCCTTATATATCTATTTAATAAACATATTGAAATAATTATAATTATATTTCAATTGAAATATAATAAAATAAAAACTTAAAGCTCTTTCCAATAAATAACGATTGAATCTTTTTTTTTCGTTTCTTCAGTTACCAATAGAAATGAAGGCCTTTCCTTGGAAAGGCCAAACCCTAATTAATATTATTATAATAAGATATTAGCATTAATATATATATTATAATATCTCCCCCAACATATATCTAACTATGAAATTTAAATGGATTCACAATGATAAGAATTTTAATATCTGAAAGCTTACATTCATTTATTAAAAATATAATAATAGCAATATTTTCAGGAATATTTGACTTTTTTTGGGAAAGGTAATTATAGAGTAGTTAGAATTATTATCTTAAATGAAATACAATGGATAAAGCATATATAAAATAAATGTACATAAAATGCATATAATTTCTCAATTAACTATACTGAAAATACCCATATGTATATTCAATTGATAGAAATAATGATATAATATATCGCTTTTAATGTTTAATATTAAATAATTATTTTAAGAAATAAATTTTATTTAAGATCACAATTTTAGAAAATCATTTGGAATACATTAAAGAAATGTATTCCAAATCCGAGTGTAAAGTACTGTATAGAATATATAATTCCATATCTATAAGGGAGGGGGAAAGCTAATCGGTGATTGGTGCAATATAATCATAGCAGACGATTGTTAGCTCAGTAAACAGACGATGATAGCATCTGTGATATTCTAAATTTCTCGAGGAATTGGACTGAAAATTATTGCTTCAAGGTAAATGTATCAATTCTAAAACCACGGTATATTGCATATTATTTAATTATACTGTGTATATATGTATTATATATAGTATTCTCTCTATTAATATATATAGTATATTTAAACTGTATAATAATGACACTTTTAGTATATTTCACATATCTTCCAATTAGTTAGAGCCGATACTTTATAAGATCCTACCTTTCTATTAAAATGTACACTGCTCCCCAATTTGCTACCACCCTATATTTTGTATTTATGCTATATTTTTATCAATATAAAATGTACACCTTTATTTGTATTCAAACTTAAAATAGTGACGTTAAAATAAAAGGCCAGAGATGGTGGCAGCTGGGGGGAGAGAGAGAGGAAATAGCCAACGCCCAGATGTGGCCCCCCTTCAGGCCTTTATATAGACGACCCCGGTAAACAGGAGAGTGTTTAGGAGGGGGTCAGCGGCAGTATGTTCTACAGGGTATCCATCGGCAGACCGCTTCTGTCTCTCTCGGTCTCTCTCTCCATGTCTCAGTGATAGGAATCCGGGTTTGCGTCATGGCCTCTACCTCTGTCCTGTGGGCTGTTTCCGATCACTCCCGGTGCTAACATCTAGCCCTGCCTCTGTTTCTTCTTGCCCGCGTGTTAAAAGAACATCAACACTCGCCTCACGTACACGACTGCCAGTTTATCCATACGTCGGAAGGATCATTTTCAACAATATTATATATATATACTATATTATAAAACTATATATTATTTCATATATTGAGAGCCTCAAACCTAGTTGTAATTATTAAATGAAATCAACATTCCAATCAAATATTTCACATTTATATTTTTCTATCTGTTATTTAGTATAAACTATTTTCACACAAACAAATAACGTATAAATTTATACGTTTACTTGTAAATATATTAAATTTTGATATATATATAATAGTTATAAAATCATCTGATTTCCATTTTAGTTTATTTTCAGCTTTCTTCAATCTATTGTGATTTTACCTAAAGATATTTAAAGCAATAATTTTCTCGTGCATAATCCACTCCTCTTTAGCCAAATAAAGTTTTAATCAAGTGTTTTAGTTGTTCTCATGAAAGAGAATGAGAGATGTCAAAATCGGTCCTAATTAAACCTCCCAAGAAAGAACGTCTCACACTAAATTTGTATCGTCTTCTCTTTAGTTGGGCCTTCGTTAGAATTTAGATAAACTCATATCGATTCAATTTTATATTAGTAAAAACTTTATAAGGTAACCACTCATGATGGATCACTTTTAAATAAGTGTCTTATTGTTTTATAGATTTTATTTCTATAAATAAATACCACACAAGCTACACATTTGAATTCATTCCAATACCTGTTTGTTTCTTATCTTGATTTGAATCACACCAAAAATATTTTTTTGATTTTTCCTGCAAAACTTGTAATTTAATTGTATAGTTGTGTGCACATACATATGTATTTTTTAGAATACAAATTGGTTGTGAATTAATACAAAGTCAAATTCGAATAAATATATTCCAAGAATGTGTCGTAAAACTTGGCCATAATGTGTCTAGCAGACATCAAAAGACAAAATTAAAATAAATATTAAGTCACTGACAAACAGGCCAATTTTTTCAGGTCACGTCGAGCTCCCTTCACAAAAGGCACTCGCTTAGAATTCGCAAGGAAATCTGTATTCAAGATAAATTTTCCTCTTTATATTGGGGAACTGAATCAAATTATTTTCTTCAAAGAGTATAATTTGCAAATATATTATTTATAATTTCCATCTCTCTCTCTAGTAAAATAGCAATGTAAAGTATACAATAATTTTAATATATTGAGAAATAATATTTATGATTATAATACTGGAAATTGTAATATTTTGTTAGAGTTTGGTTATACAAAAATGACAAATAAACATTTTAATTCAATCTAATATATGCATATTATATAAAATAATTAGATTTCTGTTGTATTTAGATTATGTTGAGGATAATGCCATGGAGTTATTTGCTGTTTTTTTTAGTACTAAATGGTATTGGTGATTCAGTCGTGGCAAGAATCTTGAAAGTAAAATAATAAAAATGGTTTTGATCAGAGGTAGCTTTAATTGAGCAAAGGAATGTATAAAATACATAATTTGGTAAAAGTACTGCCTGGCTTAAGGCGTAAGAATAAAAAAAAATGAAAAGCTTATTTACATAATGTACAAAAGGTTGAGCCGGCTATTGGGATAAAACAACAACGAGTTTTTATAGGGCAAAAGTGACCTCTGGCGGTCGATTTAGCAGAGTATTTGAATCTATGAAATTATAATTTAAATTAAAATAATATTTTTATATAACATGCATTTATTTTAATAATATATATATAAGACATAGAACTGGCTGTCATTCTAGACCTGTTCATAGAACAATGTATTAATTGTTTATATTATATAGGTGATTTCATATAAGCTATAAATAGATAAAAGGTTCATAGAACAATGTATTAATCGTTTATATTAAATAGGTGATTTCATATAAGCTATGAATAGATAAATTATCTAGTAAATGCGAATGAAATATATTTAGAAAACTATATATATATATATATATATGGTAATTTAAGCCAACAACCCCATGTATATAACTTATAACAAGATTTTAATGTTGTATAATAGAACACAGCTGTTAATGATTATACGTATTATTGACATGTGTCTTTACATCATCATATGTAATGTAATTTGTACAAAGTGGATAAATAAATAAATACAAATCTGTAATAGATTTAAGAGTTGAGCTAAGCAAGAGATAGAAGTCATAACGTCAAAATCGAGATAGATTCCCACAACAAGACCACCCACACTTCACATGTGGTGGAACGTAGGGCCCCCTCTCACACCTGGTGACAGGCCCCCTTTTCTCAGAAACGGACCCTGTCACATAAGGCCCCCCCGTCTTTAACCTATAAATACAATCACTTTACAGTGACTTGACAGTTTAGTTCACCCTTAGCGCGAGCTCTCGTCGGTTGTCACCAAGGTCCTCCTCATTCACCATGTAGACTAGTAAGAAACTTCTATATCCATCTTTCGCTCCTAGCTCAACTTTTATCTGTTTACGGAACTTTCTTAGTGCAACTGTGTCTTCGTTTTTTGTGTGGACATCCCCAAACTTTCCACTCTGCCTCGACCACGAATGCCTGTATTTTGTGAGAACTTTTAAAGGTCTTCCAAGGTGCAGAGAGGTACTGGAAAACTCTACACAAGGCTTATCAGAACTTCAACTTATTTCAGTAGTCGACATCAAACTCAACAAATTATTACAGTGAGTCGACAAGATCTCTTATTACATATATATATATATCTATGATTTTTATATAAAAAATAGACACTTCGGCCAGTTGGAGCTTTTTATTTTCTCAACGTTTCGACAAAAATATTTTGTCTTCGTCAGGAGAAGTAAATAAAAATAAACATTTGGCAAGGCGTTAAAAATTGTTCTAATTGTAGAACAATTTTTAACGCCTTGCCGAATGTTTATTTTTATTTAATTCTCCTGACGAAGACAAAAGATTTTTGTCGAAACGTTGAGAAAATAAAAAGCTCCAACTGGCCGAAGTGTCTATTTTTTATATAAATATGAATGCCGGCCAGGCAGCCTCTATCTTTACGATCTATGATTTTATCTATAATAATATTTCATATATTCAAATACTCTGTTTGATCGACCGCCAGAGGTCACGCTTCCCCTATAAAAACTCGTTGCTGTTGTTTCCCGATGGCCGGCTCAAATCTTTTGTACATTATGTAAATAAGTTTTCCATTTTTTATTCTTATGCCTTAATACAGGCATTACTTTTATCAAATTATGTTGTTTTTATATATATCCCTTTAACTCAATTAAAGCTATTTCTAATCTTCACTATTTTTAATGTTATTCTTTAAAGATTTTAACCACGACTGCATACCAAAATACCATTGACCTAATACTAATATATTCCAAAATATAACAAATCTGAAGATCATAATATCAATCTTAAAAATAATTCCAAAATCAACAGAATATCATTTTTTATAAAAGATATATATTGTTTGAAAATTAATAAAACATATATATTATATTTAAGATAAAATATAACGGGGAATAGAAAAAAATAAATGTTGACATCTTATTAAGAAAGATTTCTTAATGTTTTTCCATCCCAGTTGGAAATCTGCCAAGACTGTGTTCTTCATTTATGGCGATGTAAAAATTTAAAGACCAAAAATAAAACTTAATTAGGTTTTAATTGCCGCACTCATACTGAAATTTTTTTTCACACAATGAGATTAATACTTGCAAGGTCAAAAACGTTGTTAGATAATTTAAGTTTAGAGTAAAACAGAGATAAATAAGACGAAGTACATTTTCTTTTGATGACATTATACTATATTGATATGTGAGAAAGACATTCTCAATACCATCACATACATGTTCTTCACAGGCAAAGGACCCTTTTTTAAGTTTTCACTTTGAGAGTTATAAATGATCCAACGTATGAATGCTGGCTACATGTTGAAACACCAGAGCATCTTTTGTTGGCTTGCCCTCTGGCTAACCAAATTGTACTTGCTTACTTTGACATAATGCCAAATCATCTTTCTGTATATACTCAATCTTATGAAAACTTTGGCAAGTTAAGAGCTATTTGTACACAGATTTATAAATCACTACTAATTCATCGTGTAAATAATTGAAGATATATATGTAAATAATTCTTATATAGCATAATAGTCTGATAGACCTCGTGCTTCTGTAATAATAAAATAAAAATTAAATTAAAATGAAATGTGTAGTTTAAATTTTAAAATAAGAAATCACACACATTGGAAAAAATCACACACACATCAATAAATGGAATATTCTATATGGAATTTTATTAAATTTTAGTTCTCCTTGATGATTGTTACCAAATTATCTCTGAAGATAGAAGAGATCATAATGTTCAAAAGGATAATATGCATTCCCTTGTGAAGTTCACTGCTGAAACTATAAACAGAAATATTCTGAGAAACATATTGTTACGTCGTACCCAGACGCTATTCATGTACTTTGTCTACTCAGGATGCCACAAAGATATAATTGTGAGTTCGAAGGGATTGCAGCTAAAGTTAGCGCTTTATTGTTTTCTCAATCAACAGAAGGAATACAACAGTGAGACTTGCCTTCACCTCCCCGTCAGAAGAATCCTTGGCTCTGTGGATGTCCTCTTGTGAAGCGTTCCGCTCCACACAATACACGTCCAGCCTGGACTACACCGTCTTGTGGAACGTTCCGATGTCAGGCTCTCCTTACAGGATCATCCACACACCCGGAGGCAAATAGCCGCGTCTTCTCCTTGCCGCAGTTGTCACCAGACTCTGTCCTCCCCCACACAGGAATGCTGTTTTTAGCGCATGCCACATGGCAGCGGGGGCCGCTAGAGTCCACCCCTCTTTCCCCAACTTTACTCTGGTATCTTGCCTTGTCATCCGCGTTACACTATATCTTTTTCTAATGAATAATAATTATTCTAGTGATGCGTTCTCTCAAATAAACTTGATTTAGTTCAAGTTATTTTATAAATACTGTTTCTTTGAGGGCAAGTCATTCATTTATTGTATTGATTTGATTGGGATAAATATTACTAAAATATTTTCATTATGATTTATACAAAATATTTTGTACAATCAAATATATATTATAGAAATCAACATGAGATATTGACTTTATAATTGGCAGTATTACTGAGAGAGATTGCTCTTAAATAATTTGAACACAACAATCCAAGTTCAGTGAGAGACTATCTTCAGAAAATTATAAGGTCATCTATGTTTCCAGACGTGTTCTCTTTTTTTATGCCTCTTTATAAATATCATTGGACAATATAAAATTAATATTGAACAAATATTCATACATATATTTATATAAGATCCTTAATCCACATTGAATAATTGATTTTAATAAAGATGAAATACAGAAAACCAAGGAGAGCTTAACTAAACATCAAATAATGAAATATCGAAACGAGAGAGTGATAAAAATACTCTCGACCTAATCATGTGTAACCATGTGACCTATCACATGACTTATCACCTTCCACGCAACATTAGATACATAATTACTCTAAATTATTTAAAATAAATGTCCCACCATTAATTAGAACACCCCGATAGTGTCAATGAATCTTTGAAGAGGTACTCAATAATTAGAGAGAAATCTTCCTCGAAGATTAATTTTAATGGATCTTCATTTAGATCGCCACAACCCCTGAGGGAAAAGGTTCTGTATTGAAAATAGATTAGCAACAGGTAATTGGCTGTAAACTGGGGGTGTGATGTATCGTAGACCCCTAATAGCCAATCACAACCTGAGATAACGGTATCTCCCACAACTCCCGCCAAAAATCCGATAATGTAACCATTGCTATCGGTAAATGCATCGGTTCACATCTAATTCTATCCGGATTATGGTTGAAATCCCTAATCGGCCTAATGCGTTACACTCAAATGTAATTGAAAAGCTCTATTCAGATGATATTGAAAAAATATATATTCGAAGGGCTTACAAAATGAACCGTAGTCAGAATAAATTTCAATATACCGTAAAATGAAATTTATAAAATTATTAGAAAAACAATATATCGACAGATTCTATTTTATATTTTGCAATATAATAAAACTGGATTACTTGGTCATATTCAATGATTTTCAGAGAAATTTGATGAAAAACTGTGATTTCTTTTTGTAATTCCTGATTTTTTCACTTTCGTTAATTTGGAAGGGAATATATTTTTGATAAAAACATTTGAAAAATGGAGAGAGAGATATATTTTAGGGTCATAATGGTTTATTCTATATATATATATATTGTCGCGGTAAGAATTACAAACAACAGGCGAAGATAAATTGAACGATGAACGTTTATTGCTTCCAACGAGCAGATTTTTTAAATCAGAAAGAAAACACGGATATCTTGTTAGTAGTGAGGAGCGCGGCTCGAGGCGGATGCTCACGGGTCACTGTTAAAAACCTATTTATGTAAACAATACAACAAATAACGCTACAATGCCCTCCTCTCCAAAAGGACAGCGTCCTCGCTGTCAGACGGCAGGCTCATCCTCGGGTAGGTCCAGTTGTTCGTCCGGGTCACGGTAGTTCTTCATTCTCACTACGTGCACAATTTCCTTTGGCTTACGACGGCGGTTAGTAGTGTCTAGACTTTCGACTTCGTACGTCACATCCGAAATGCGTCTCGTCACCCTACAAGGGCCGAAATATCGTTTTATTAATTTTTGGATATCCCTATTTTCCGAACGGGTATAAATATCCATACTTTATCGCTTGGCTGATAGCTCACTTCTCGATGTTTGGCGTCGTAGAGTCGTTTATTGCCCTCTTGCGCTCTCAGTGTATGTAGCCGAGCCAATTGTCGCGTCTCCTCTGCTCGGGTCACTATCTCTCGATTATAGTCCTCTTGATCTTCATATTTTAAAAGAGGAAACAATGTATCCAACGTAGTTTCAGCTTCTCGTCCATGGATGAGGCTGAATGGGGTGAATCCGGTGGTGTCCTGCTTCGCCGTATTGTAAGCAAACGTGATGAACGGAAGAATAACGTCCCATTCCTTTTGTTCGACGTCCACATACATTGACATCATGTCGGCCAGGGTTTTATTAAGTCTCTCAGTGAGACCATTCGTCTGAGGATGGTACGCCGTGGTAAATCTCTGAGCCGAAGAGCAAAGTCCCGTCAGCTCGGATATTAGTTTAGACTGAAAAACCCTACCCCGGTCAGTAATTATTTCTCGTGGTGCTCCATGTTTAAGTACTACGTCCTCCAGGACGAACTTGGCCACTTGCTGAGCGTCTGCCGATGGTAAGGCTCGGGTGATAGCGTATCGCGTCAGATAGTCTGTGCAAACTATTATCCATTTATTTCCTAAATGGGATATTGGGAATCTTCCGAGGAGATCAATTCCGACTCTTTGGAACGGAACAGAGGTGGGTGGTATCGGTTGCAGCAACCCGGGCGGTCGCAAGGGAGCATGTTTACGACGCTGGCACTCCCTACAGTGACCGACATATTTTCTTATGCTCCTCAGAAGACCAGGCCAAAAATACTTCCTCCTAATTCTATCGTGGGTTTTAGCCAACCCTAAATGACCGGCAGTTGGATTATCGTGGAGACTTCTGAGGACGTCAGGGCGCAAATGCCTGGGGATCACCAATAGCCACGGTTGCCCCACAGGGTCGAAATTCCGCTTGTAAAGAGCTCCATTGATTATTTTGAAGCGGTTTTGATCGTTCCTCGAACATTCCTCCGATATTCTCACAATTACCGGATCTTTCCGCTGTTCCGCGACGATATCAGTTAAAGCAGCTAATGTTGGTCTGTCATCTCAGGATTCCCCTGGGTTATTCGCTTCGATTGGATTGCGTGAGAGACAATCGGCATCTTGATGTTTTCTGCCGTTTTTATATACCACGTTCACATTGTATTCCTGAAGTCTTAAGGCCCACCTGGCCAGTCTTCCCGACGGGTCATTCAGGCCCGAAAGCCAACAGAGTGAGTGATGATCCGTCACAATTGTAAACGAGCGCCCAAATAGGTATGGACGGAACTTGCCGATCGCCCAAATCGCGGCAAGACACTCCCGCTCCGTTGTTGAATATTTTTTTCAGCTGTTGACAGCGTTCTTGAGGCATATCCGATCGGTTTTTCACTTCCTCCCTGGACCTGGACCAAAACCGCACCAAAATAATCAATGGAGCTCTTTACAAGCGGAATTTCGACCCAGTGGGGCAACCGTGGCTATTGGTGATCCCCAGGCATTTGCGCCCTGACGTCCTCAGAAGTCTCCACGATAATCCAACTGCCGGTCATTTAGGGTTGGCTAAAACCCACGATAGAATTAGGAGGAAGTATTTTTGGCCAGGTCTTCTGAGGAGCATAAGAAAATATGTCGGTCACTGAACATAGTCTTTTTGTGTTGTTGTCTAAAGTGGTCCGAAATAACCGAAAACGAAGCGCCGCTGTCGACAAGGGCAGAAAAAGTTTTATCGTCAATAGTAACGTCAACTATATTCTGTGATAGCTTAGCGGCTATGAGCGGCGGAGGATTTATAATCTCCTCAGCGACCTTACCTCCAGCGAAGGGCGCTTGCTCTAGTTTTCCTCACGATAAGGTGATCGGCCAGATCGTCGGCTTGGCGATATCGAGGGGCGACGTTCAGCTGGGGATCGGCCACGACCTGGATAGGGCGACGGGCTTCGGTAACTTGTGCGGCCTGGGGTTTCATCGCTATTATAGATCGTTCGCGGGCCGTTCTGGACAGGTTGGTATCTCCCCGGTGGCTGTCGATCCACCATCCCTCGCCGCTCTCGGCAGTACCTGGCGACGTGACCCGGGCGTCCGCATTGGAAACAAACGGGAATATTATCCACCGTCCTCCATTCGTCAGTCTTTCTTCGGGCAGTAGTCAGCCTTGTAGGACTTTGCTGCTGGTAATACGGGGTTGGTTTCGCCGGTCCTTCAAAGTAGCGGCGTTATTCTCGGTAGTATGGACCCTGCTCCGCAATTGGGGTCAGATTTCTCTCAACCTCTTCATGAATAATTTTCTTCAGGGAGTTCACCTCCGGCACTATAGACTCGAAATGTAGGGCACTTTTAATTTCTTCTCTCACGATTCGTCGAATCAGATCTTCCAGAGACGAGGAGTTTGGTTGCTCTATACTTGCGACGTTAGGGAGTCGCTCAAACCTTGGTTTCCCGATGCGTCGCTGCTTGCAAGCCTCCACTTTTCGGCACCATTCGACAAAGGCTTCAACAGTATCAATTTCCTTTATCAAGATGACCTGATAGACATCTTCTACCACACCTTTCATTAGATGTGCCACTTTCTCTCCTTGACTCATATCGGGATTCACCTGCCTACACAAGCTCAGAACGTCTTGGATATAGGATTCACAGGATTCTGTACTCTTCTGAGCTAGACTCTGAAGGTTGTCCTTAGCGCGTCTGAGAAGGATGCCGCTATTGTCGAATGTCCGGCTAAACATCTCCTTAAACATATCCCACGAATCCATTCCTTCTTCGTTGTTATCATACCATTGGCCAGCGGTCCCTTCCAAAAAGAATGGTGCGTTCGCCAATTTCATCGTGGCATCCCAGCAGTTAGATCTCGCAATACGTTCGTAATCCTTTATCCATTTGCCACAATCCTCCGTTCCATTGCCGCTAAACACAGTTGGGTTTCTTGTCAAATGTTTGCAAGTATTTTTTTTTTTTTTTTTAACACCCGTGTTAACTCCAGCCGATATTGACATTTTTCTGATTGGCTTATTCTTTTCGTCGAAATCAAAACGTGGTTCTAGGCCTTCTAGGCGACGGCTTCTTCTGACAGAGGTATCCGTGATGGTATCGGTACCCAGCGTCTCCACCACTTGTAGCGGTAAGAATTACAAACAACAGGCGAAGATAAATTGAACGATGAACGTTTATTGCTTCCAACGAGCAGATTTTTTAAATCAGAAAGAAAACACGGATATCTTGTTAGTAGTGAGGAGCGCGGCTCGAGGCGGATGCTCACGGGTCACTGTTAAAAACCTATTTATGTAAACAATACAACAAATAACGCTACAATATATATATATATATTATTCGATTCTTTAATATTAGAATATACCGAAAGATATTAATATATATCTAAATATAATATAAACAGGTACTGTAGATATTGATTGAAATATTTCTGAGCTCGCCCCCCTCTCTCTTTTTTTATTTTATATATAAGTATTATTTAATGATATATTAAAATATAAAATTCTGGACTTAGCTACCCGTTACATGTACCTGTATGTGGTATTTTCAGGATGCCTGAATGACCTTTTTTTTTTGGTCGTTGAGGTACAGCTTGCACCACGCTGATGAGGGCCAACAGCCCGAAACACGTCCGTGGTTAGCTTTTCTTGATTAATCAAGAATGGGTATTTGGCCATTTCTGGAATAATTAAAAATCAACGAGAATAGTTGATATTTATTCCGATATATGGAGCAAGCCCTCAGTAACTTTCAGTTGCACGATAAAGATATGCCTTTTTTATAAGTATATATATATATATATATATATATATATATATATATATTTATATTTAGAACTCGTTAGACCACATTGTTTCATGCAATATTATTCTTCATAAAGGCTAATATATTTTGAGAACACAGGGGTCTCTTTCTAGCCCACCCTTAAGGAAAAGTATAACTATCCCTGTATTTAATGTGTATTTTATTTGAGGACCTCTTCGACGCAGTCTCCATATAAGTAACTTTGCTGAACCTTAGAATTTCTTATATCATCTATGGATACCCTCAAAGGTGATTGTATCTAACCCATGGTTCCTCAATACATTCTTGCCACTTCCACCTTGACTGCTTACAAACCACCGAACACAAACACACAGACATGTACCTCAAAGGCCAATATTTTGGTCAAAGGGGCTTATTGGAAAATCAAGAAATGAGGATGTAAGGCAATTAGCGTGATGATATGAAAAAATAAGAAAACATAAAAAAATAGTAATGATAGATGTAATATAGGTCATGTAAAAAGCTAAATTAACCTTTAGTTGATTTTTATTCCATTAGATGACGCTCTCTGCCATCTGAAATTCTCATGTGAGCGGTCAGGATAAGCCTTTTTTGTTTTGAATATTATCAACTGAAAAATTTATTTTTTTTTTTTTCCACGAATACATAATTATACATAACTATACATATTTATATTGAGCTTGAAAAAAAAAGCTCCATTTATAATAAACTACATAAATTTAATTAGAAAAAAAATAATAATATATTTCTTTCTATATATATATGACGAATATATATAAACACTAGCCGAATGACCCGGGCAACGCACGTGTTTTACTAGATTGAATGTTTTGATTCAAATACTATTTGTTACATTTATAATTTGGCGCCTTAAATAAATGCATATGTTAGTTAATAACTATAGCCTATGTACTGTTGGCTTCCGTCGGCGTCTCTTACTGGGAAAAAGAAAGAGAGGATTCCATTTGGTTATTAACTTATATATACATTTATTTAAGGAGCGACCCGCTCCAACACAATAGTTACAGAAATGGGGGGGGGGGGGGGGGGCAAAGGTGGCGTGATCGTAGCCGACCAATAGGAGGGCGCCATCCTAAAAAAAAAAGCAAACCGTGACAGAGGCTGATGAGGAATGACGCTCGTAACTCTATATAGAATTATGCAATAGAAAAAGTGAATACATACTTTTAGATATTTATTTAAAATATATATTGTTAATATACACAATGTGTATAATTAAACTTTTTCCTACCTATGTATATATATTACAAATAGAATAAGTTTAGAAAGCTTTTTTTAATATGTTGTTTTATCTATTTATAATAATTAATAGACTTATTATATATAATTTTCGATAATATATAGGACGTTAAAAATAATTAACAAAGGCAAAAAGAAAAAGTAAAATACATTTCGCTTATAGAGTCCGATATTAAAGAAAAATTCACGATGGAGAATAAAAACTTTATGTATTATAAATTGATGAAAAGTAAAAGCATTTTTATAAAAATAAAAAACTAAAATTTAGGAAATAAACAAAGCAGAGCAGAAACCAATAAAGTCCACGCAGCTGTTGAATTTATTGAGCGCACTCCCAGAGATATAAAATTGTAAAACTATAAAATTTCTCCTTGGGCCGTGAATACTATTACTAATCAATAGGAAAATTTAATTCAAAATAAAATATTCATTCTAACAATTAAATAGGAAATTTTCTGAATATGAGAATTTTTTGAACAAATATTTTTATGATGTTTAAAAAACTGTTTCGAAAAACAATGGGTTTCATTAACTTATTTTTTATATATAAAATATTTATTATTTAATGAAGAGATTATTTATTAATTTTGATGTTTACATTTTGCTACTTTGTGAATTTTCCTCATTGCCTCTCTAGTATTTATTGAAAAATGCTGATTTGCTCTTGTCTCAAAAAATTGCAGTGTCATCCTGTAATTTGTCTAACTTAAGTGTCTACATGACAATTATTTATATAAAAAATACAATACATATACTATAAACAATATATTAAAATCATATTTAACTAAGATATATATCGGTTTTGCTCTTCATTGGAAAATGGCTGCCGTTGCCACGTTAGCCACCTTGGAAACGAACCAGAATTTGGTCGAATATTCTAAGGGTCCAGAGGGGACTGCAGGGAGGTGTGGTCGGACTTCTCCCCTCCCTGATAGATAATGTATATAAGATATATATAATGTATTTATATGATAATATATTGATTTTATTATTAAAATATCGAGGGTAATATAGGTTTCGACAATATGAATAATTGATAACGAAGGCAATATTTTTTATTAATTGAAGCTTTTATGTAAGACGTTCATTTGCTTTGTATGTAAATGGTTATAAAATTATTATATAAACACCTTTATTTATTCAACACAATACATTCACTCTGATCAAGAATTCATTGTAATGTTTCTTTAAATTATTTTTTCAAAAAGGTTGCAGCGTTATCATTTAGTGTTGTTAGTGTCTTTCAATTCAACCTCTGGTGGCTAAATGAACAAATATTCTTTAATACATCTGTTATAGAACACTCGCAGCTTATCTAGTAATTTCCAGGTAGCTCTTTCTTGACCCAGTTGGACAATTCACTGGAGGTTTTCCTCTCTTCCTTCTTGCTTCAATTTTACCAGAATTAAAATCTTTTATAATCCATCTTCTCTCATTATGTGACAATTTTGACAATTAAAAACAGTTTATTGACATCTAGTCAACAGTAGAGAGAAGGTTTACAGCCATTTTTTAAATAGGGAGAAATATATACAACAGACGGAGAGACGTCTGGATTTCATCAGAAGCTTAAAGCCGCCTTGAGTTCGGACAGTCCGTTGCGGATTATGAAATCCATGCCCCCAGCATGCTCGATGACTGTGTTGAGGAATTAGACAAAAATAATCTTGTGTTCAGGCGAGAGATATTTTTTAGATAATTTATATCATCGCGGTGTAGAATCGCGAATCTCTGGCCTGACCCACTTTGTTTCATATAGCGGGCTCAGGATATCTGTCAGTAGTTCGAGTAGATCGTTTATCTGGTACTCGAGTTTCAGGTATAAAGCGTCAATATCATCAGTGGGTGTAGGAGCGGTCTGGAGCTCATGAGTCGTCGAGGCAGTTAGTAGGTCTCTCATTATATGTCCGAAGTAGGTCATTCTTAGTTTTATATTTGGGAATCTAGAGATCTACCAGGATCAATTTCATTTAATATTGAAATATTTGTCCTTTTTTTTCTCAGTCTATGGGACTCTCTGAGTAATATATCCATATGCCTCTTTCAAAAGATTCAATTTTCCAATTTGAAATTTACTGAGATACAGTTTACACATTCATAAGTGATTATAGGAAATACCAATGCCTATACAATTCATTTGTATGTCTTTAGAGAAATGCCTCTTTATCATGTCCAATTTCACTATTGAGATTCTGACTAATGATATTTAAAATTATATCTTTTGTTAATATCATATATTTTAATTAACTATTAATATGTCTCCATCTTTATTTAAAATTATTCAGAATATATATAAACTATCAGAGCAGTTTAAATATAAATGGGGTGAAAAGAATTGTATAAAATACTAATTTTGAAGTATAAAATTGTATTTTTACAATACTAAAAAGGTTCTTATATGAAATGTAACACTCGATAAATTTCAAAGAGTAAATTGCCCTTAATGGACAAGGGTAAATAAATGAAAAGTACATTTTATGATTCGAGGAATTTAGGTGTAACATCAATAGTAAGCTCATAGCGTGGATGCTCCATTTGTCTTGCTTTGGTTTCTTCCACTTCAGGATGGTTCTAATGGAGCAGGCAATCTATCCCAATCTGTACAACGCCATTCTACCTCGGATATAATTGCTTCTACAGAACATGGAACACATCTTCACATATATTAGAATTATTCAAGAATATATAATGTAAAATATAATAAATTTTGAGTCACAGATTATAAAGATTATAAATATAGGTTAATCAATATATATAAGTCAGAAAAGCACACAAGCTATATTCTGTATTTAGTAATACTATTAAGATAATTTCAAAATTTATATATATTTGTTAGTTAATTTGAAACATAAAGGTTTGTTCTCAATATATATTTATTTAAAAATAGATAAAATAGAATAGGAAAAAAATCCACAGAAGCTTTGGCTGTTACGCGTTATATATGCTGGAATTTTTTTCCCATTCTTCAATTTCATTTTTAATAACAACAAAATTGCAACGTCACCTATTATATTATAAGAATAAACATTCACTTCAAAATATTTTATATTATTCTCAAGATTTTCGGTGAGCCACTGCCTCTAAACAAAAACATAGGTTTGTTTTCTCTTGAAAAGTGTATGTGTCATCGAAACATATGAAATATAAATAGTATAAAAAGTTTTGTGTAAGGACCTTTTAATATCTATATATATAAAAATTAATGTTTGTATGTTTGTTTATTTGTATGTTTGTTTGTTTGTATGTCCGGTATACAAATTCGCAGTAGTTCACTAATTCAAACCAATATTTCCATACATAGGTAAAAAAATACGGAGAAGACGATAGGCTATTTTAAAAAATATATAAATCAATTATTAAAACTATATATTTAAATTATTCTACTTAGCTCACGAACAGCGTCCTCTATCAAAGATTAGATTAGATTATGCTGATGCAAACAAATAGATAATGCTAATAACAAACAATTATAAAAAAATATTCTCTAAATATATATTACTCGGGTAGATATGCACACGTGTCTATCCCGGGGCGAAGCCCGGGTCACCCGTCAAGTTAAATATAAATACAACCCCTCTTACCGTCCGTATTGAGTTTTATACTCCTTTATGTTATTCTAAATACGAGAACTAAAATTATGAAGATTTTTTTAATATACCGATCAAAGTGATTTCTTGTTATTTCTCAATATTAAGTTACTTTTCTAATGTGAGTAATATCTACACTTATGAACAAAACCTAAGGAAGTTTTACCTTAAAGCATGCATATCGGAATTCAGAAAATAACTCTGGAAGACATTTTATGCACAGTGAACTTTATTGAAGATGCACGAGATAACCAAGTGTGGAAAAAATTGGCTTTATCTCCTTCTTAAAAAAAAAGACAACCGGGGAATTAAAAGTTTTCCATTTCCTTAAGTTATGTCCATGAGTATAAAACTTATCCATTATAAACACAATAATAGATTCTCAATAATAATAATTAATTTTTTATATATTGAGATATAGCCTAACATCAAAGAGATATTTATCTATGGAATGTGTGTGTTTACGTTCCTTAGCAAACAATTTGGAAATCCAAAAACGATTTGTACTGAATTTCCACCTCAAAGAGAAAATATAAATTCTCATTTAGGTTTTTATTTTTTTTAGAATTGATCGTTAGCAAAATTTAAAACTTTTATTGTTAGAATAAAAGTTTTGAGTATAATTCAACTATCGAGATGAAAGTAATACCACATATATACGAGTATATACTCGTATATATTCTCATATTTGCACAGGCAATTATAAACTAAAAAGTTAATTACAGTTGTAATTCAATTTAACACACTTCCCTTTCTATCTTGTGATATTGAACAATGGCGTAATAAGGCGGTGGATGAAGGTGTTATCTCGCTATAATTGGAAATATAATTAAATTTCAATAAGGCCATTATCCAATTACGAAGTAATTACCGCAGACTAATTAGCTATATTCAGCCAGGAATCTATTCCACCAATACGATAATGAGTTGGATAAATTGAGTAATATATTGCATGGCATGAAATGATTTAATTTTATAATGCATTTTTATATTTTGATATTTTATTGTATTCACTAAATATTGTGTATGCCTATCTTTAAATCTGTCCTATATAAATAGAAATTTCCTTAGATAGAAATTGTTCTCAATCATTTAAATAAAAATAATGCCTTTTTTTCCTAAATGTATATAAATATCAACATATTTAATTAGAAAATAGTTAAAGTATTGATAGTTTTTCAAAAATTATATATATTCCTTTAATGTTCTAAACTTTTGATATTGTGTGTAATGATAGTTTAGACAGATTTTAAATGTTTATTTTCACAACAACATCTTAACTAGTGCGTAATCATGCAGTACTTACCTATATACCTGTGTTTACAAGTGTTTACAAGTTACAATAAATATCAACATGGTATACCGCGAGATTGGCAAAATTTCAAATATGCAACTTTGTGTGAGTATTTATATTATTTTATTCAACTTGAAAGAACATTTTCAAACCTTGGAAGACGTAGAAAGATACAGATTCAACATAACAATACATTGATTACAAAATTTGTGGACAGAAAGATATGGGAGCAAGATCAATAGAGGTTTTTTTTAAAGGAAATACATCAATATCTTCAAACTAATACTTCAAATATATTATACTTAGTTTAATCGTCTGTTTTTAACAGGAGAAAAAAAAGAGAACTGTCTTCCTATAGATTAATATTCTCCTGGAAAAATGTTCAATCTTTCCACAGAAGTATATATATATATGTTATATATATAAATTAATTCCATTATAAAAATAATATAACTTTTTATAAAAAACACACACTACACTGTAAAGCCGATCGCCAGATGTCGCAGCTTTACCTATATAAAACCCATTGTTGTTGTTTCCCGTTGGCTGGCTCAAAAATATTTAAACATATGTTAATACTTAACGTTTTATCTCCTCATGCTATTCGTCTTAAGTTAAATAGTACTTTCTAAAATTATGTATTTTATATTCTTCCATAAGCACAATTGAAGCTAATGCTCATCTAAAATAATTTTATTGATATTACAAAGACTGCAAAACCATAACATATAACATATATATATTACAAAAATATAGAATTATTACTTGCTTATGCTGATTATTTTGAGGATACATGAGTGTGTTTGTAATATCGCAGTCGTTGGTAATATTCATAAATATAGTTTAGATCAGAATTAGCTTTAATTGAGCTTAAGTTATATAAAATACATAATATTATAAAGTATTCCCTGATATAAGTCGTAATAATTAAGAAAATGAGAGACGTATTTACATATCTACAAAAGAATTTGAATTGAGCCGGCCAACGAGAAAAAACAACAATGAGTTTATATAGGGAAAGCCGCTACATCTGATGGTCGTCTTTACAGAATAGTCTGTTCTGAAGGTTATAATTTTAAAATAAAATAATTATTTTTATGTATGTCATATTAAAATATTATTTTATGAAAAATTATATTTTATAGATAAAATACGCATTGTTGTTGTTTCCCGATGGCCGGCTCAAACCTTTTGTACATTATGTAAATAAGTTTTCCATTTTTTTTATTCTTACGCTTTAACCCAGGCAATCCTTTTATCAAATTATGTATTTTATATATTCCCTTATTTCAATTAAATATAATTCTTACATAAGCTATTTTTATAATTATACGTTCAATAATTTAACCACGACTGCATTACCATAGCATAATCCACAAGATAATCAAAAATCAACAGATCTTTTCATTACATAATCTCATTTTTATTTATAATATATATATATATAATTTATTAATAATTTTAAAATGTATTTCTAATTGAATATAAATATAGAAGCAAACTATTTATTTATATAAATATATACATGGGCTTTATATAAATAAAACATCCTCCATTTATCATATTCAATGAATTCAAAAAATATTCGATAAAACAATATTCCATATAATATTTTAGTTTTATTATGTATAGCGATACTTTACAGAATTCCTGGAGTCATGTTTGAATTTTTTCACCTCTGTGATATAAAATATATTTTATGTAGGGTGAATATATTTTATAACTCTCCAGCGTAATATTTTCAGTGTTATTTATGTTTAGTGCCCCAAGTATGTAAATAGCTTGGTATTTATATTCATGGAATTTATATCAAGGTTTTCTATGTTGGGGAGAATAGAATTTGTAATCTCTGTATGAACAAAAGCTGAAAGAAGTTTATAATGTTATTTATTATAATATGGAATTATGTTTTTACCAATTTTAATTGAAAATATCAAATTAAAAGTCAATTCATCATATATATGTTATGAATAATTTGTTTGTTGTTAGATAAAATATTGATAAGACAAAAAAGATTGACAAGATAAAGGGTTGAAGGTGCAGTCGTGATAAAAAAAAAAGATAATTATTTACCATCAAGTAGCTTTTATTTATAATTACTTGAGGAAATATCAGACATTAGTTATTTTCAAAATTATATAGAATTTATAAATTTAATCCTATATTAGTGATTCAAAAAGATAGATATGTTAACTACGCATATTACAACAAAACTAAAAGTCTTTCTAAAACGATGATAACAAAAAGTAGAAAATATCAATGATTAAAAATAAAATATATATATTTTAAAATTAAGAAATATTTGAGTTTTTAGATTATATATAATATTTCTATATAATGATATATTTATAAAGAGAGAGAGCGTATACCTGGATCTATGAGGGATATTTTTGCAATAAATTGTAAAGATATAAAACAATATCCACGAGGAAAAACTATTTTGAAAAAAAAATGTTTTTGTTTCACAGTTCTAGATAAGCCCTTTTTATATAATAAATGTTTATTTTTTTACAGTTAATATTCTAATATCAACCAAAATAATTTACAATAATATTTTTTTCATGTTTTTGTATATTATTGCATCTTATTTTATTGTGTAATAATATTTGCTTTATTAATTTGATATTTTCATATCATCTTATATTTGGATATGAATTCAATTTTCTATTTTACTATATTTAACATGGCTTTTATTGATTATATAAAAATAATATTTTATAAAATTCTGTAAAAATGGATGCTCAGAGCCTGAGTTACGATAATAGAAATACCTGGAAATTATTGAAAGAAATATTTCTGCTTTAATTAATGATTTTCAAAAGGTCAATAAATATAAAACTATAATATAAACATGACCTTATATATATATATATCATTCCAATGCTTGTTAAAGACTGAAATAATAATGAAATAGGAATATTTTGTTCAAGATATTTAATGAATAAAATAATTTATCAACGAATTCTATTTTATTTATAATTTTACCGAAGGAATTATAGTATTAAATAGGTTTAAACTCTTCAGATTAAATAGCCAAAAATAAAAAGTATATATAACATGACATGGAAAACAACCTTGGATAGACCATGGGTATTATCCCGGCAAGTAGTTTGAACTCGTTCGACTAACACGTAAAAATGGTCTTGATCAATGCTTTAGAAATAATTTATATTTATCTAGAAATATTAAAATGATAATACCTTTGTCTGAAGATGGTAACAACGCTGTTAGCGGAACGTAACACGCTATTTATTTATTTAGATTTGGTCTTATTACCTTGTGTTTATAATCTATATTCCAAATTGTGCCTTATAAATGATAATGCGGAGGTTATTTTACAATATCTCAAATACAATCATGAACAAAACATAAAGAAGTCTCATATATTAATGTCACCTGTCATCTGTTTATTGAAGGAGGCAGAGACAATTTTGTTCACACTTGGTTATCACCTGTGTATTAAGAAAAGGTCACTGTGTATAAAACCTCATTCAGAGTTATTTTCTGAATCCCGATAGACATTCTACAATTTAAAACCCTTTTAAGTTTTATCCATATGTGTACATATGGTAATGCCATAATACCCATCCTGTTTATAACTTATAGTACACCGAATATTTAGACAAAGAAAAACAGTTTGACTTTTTTATACCTGTTATAGGACAGATATTTTGGTTATTAACTATTAATATATATATTTTTGAAATATATTTAGGATATATATAAATAATATAATAAATATGATAGAATTTTTATCTCTACTTATGCTACAAAATTCAAATTTAAATAATATATTTTAATATTAATATCAGATATGTTTTCTATAAAAATTGACAATACAGGATTCATACATTCTGTAGATATATAAGAGATTTATGTATAGTTACAGGTAACAAAAAGGTTCAGCTTTCTTCAATAATCCAGAGGATTAGAAAGAAAGCTGTTTACAGTCCTTCAAATACAACTTCTTCCCTACCTTTCAAATTTATGTCCGCTTTTATGTATTTATTTTGATATTTTTCTATACGGATTAGAGAAAAATATATAGATGTTACACATGTGCTTCTTTCTTTTTTGCTTGTCCCAAATTTAAACTGTTATATTCATATTTAGAAATAAAGCACAATATATAATTATAGAAACATTTATATAGGAAATTAAATAATTTAAACACGAATATTTATTATTTGCATGAAATAAATGTCTACTATTCTTACTGTTAAGAAAGAATATTGGAAGGCCTTGGTTCATGAGTGGTGAACCCTCCCAACGGTTTCACCGCCAATTTAATCTACCAGACCGCTTCTTAGAGCTCTAATAATGTTTCAGACTATATTTCTTATACGAAATTGCTCTTTTATTAAGACCTATTTGATATAATATAAATATATGTAACGTATAATACAATATAATACACTGCGGCTTGTGATTGTAAAACAACACTTGAAGTTACACCGCATGAGTTTCTTTTCAACGAAAAATCAAAATTTATTTCAAGGTGAAATATTGACTATTTCTAACATTTTTGAATGAGATATGAAAGGGTGAATTATGAAGAGTAATGATGAATTGAAAAATAAAAGTGTCCAGGGATGGTAACTTTCATATCTCATTGAAAAAGGTTAGAAATAGTCAATATTTCACCTTGAAATAAATTTTGATTTTTCGTTGAAAAGAAACTCATGCGGTGTAACTTCAAGTGTTGTTTTATAAATATATGTATTCAAAAATGATTTTTATAGCATTCAGCAATTATATTCTGTTATCAGTGATCAAAATTGAAGTAATTCTTCCATCATCATACTCCTACATTTATTATTGTAACACTATTAATTCATGATGATATTAACAGAATATTTTGGAAATTTGTTAGATTATATGTGGATATTGATGATACAAGTAATATTAGTTATCCATTATATAAACTAATTTTAATTAGAATTTAATAAATTAGATATTGTAATTGAAAGTTTGATCTATAGAATGAGAGAGCTTCCCTATTGAGCATGATATTAAAATTTGCTGATAGTAGAGAGTGATCTTTCAGCTAAAATTATTCTATTTTTTTCTAATATCGTCTGATAAGGGAATCAACCTAGCACTGTTGTACCTTGTAAGCGTAACATAAACTGCACATAAACACCATTCTGAGTTGCTCGTTGAGACTTGCTCTTACATGTGATAGCGCTCTGTATCTCCAGCAACGTTTTGTTGTTTAATAAACATATGCTCTTTCTATATCCTTGAAAATGATATTCTATTTCTATATTTTCATTTATATCAGGTATTATTATATATAAGTGTAATGTCTTTAATGGGATATCTTTTCTGCGAACGATAATCTCACTTTTCACTTACCCTTTTTTTGGTTTTTAACTTACTTACTTACCAAATTTATTGTATGAATTCTCACGAGATAGTTTTATTGAATGTGTAATAAATATGTGGGCTAGCCTCTGAGATTGTATTCGTCAACAAGGCCTAAGAAGTAACTATATTAATATAAATCAAATATTTAAACACTATTGTGTGTGTATATTATATTATTACAAGTATTTCATATTATATTATTTATATATTAAATTTATATTCGAATTTATACAAATTAAAATGTGTGTCTTATATTCTCATTCGATAAAAAGTGAAAAAAGAAATATTGTGATTATATCATGGTTTAATTGAGATAAAAGTAACTCCTGGTCTCCAGAGTCTTCAGTTACATGAGTAGGAGATCCCTTTTTTCCTTAATTCTATATTTTTATTGTTGTGCCTCTTATGTCTTGTATACGAATAAGAGGGTCAAAACCTAGACTTCGATTTTCCAATGCACAATATTTCGATTTTATTCACGAAATAAAAAAACATATAATATTGAAGAGCGTATATATATCATTTATATAAAAATAAACGTTGTCTATATTAATATAAAATTGATAATGATTTTAAATGAAGAAATATATATATGACATCATTTGATACAATTTCCAATGAGAAAACACCTCCAGGAGCGTCTTAGAGAATCAATGTTTATGAGAATTTCTCATGTCGATTTAGCCTATAGATATATTTTATGCATTTTTAAAAATAATTATATATTTATATGGTTTCAAATTATCTTTTTAAAGAATGTTTCTCATATTTATCATCTAACTCATAGAATATTTTATTTTTACTAATAGATTGTATGGAAAATGAACTCTATTTATATTTTAAGAAGAACGCGAAACTTCGTAAATTTTTAATATTTCCAATGGAACATATCAATAAAGTTCCCCAAGGGTATATTCAATAAGTGATGAGGGATATTTATTGAAGGTATTTTCAAGATAGATTGTTTTAAAGTAAGTGGAGGTTTGAGCCCGGAAATTGGGTCATCTTGAGAATAAATAATTTATTACCGGGTGGAAAAATAAGCTGGTTTTATAACTAGGATAAAGTATTATATATTTTATATTAAAATATTATTTTATTTGAAATTATATTTCTTAGATTCAAATACTCAGCTTAATCGACCGCCAGTGGTAACGCTTCCCCTATAAAAACTCATTGTTGTTGTTTCCCGATGGCCGGCTCGAAACTTTTGTACATTATGTAAATAAGTTTATATTTTTTTTTATTCTTACGCCTTAAGCCAGGCAGTACTTTTATAAAATTATGTTTTTATATATTCCTTTAGTTCAATTGAAACAATCTCTGATCAAGACTATTTTTATTATTTTCAAGATTTTTGCCAAGACTGCATTACCATAGCATAATCCTCAAGATAATAAAAAATCAAGAAAATAATATTATTTATTTATAATATATATATATATATATATATATATATGTAGTATATTTTGAGTTATATGGTTCACAACCTTCTTCTGATATTCATTATATAACCCCATTTCTATATATTAAAATATGTATCGAACAATGGAAGTGACAATAAAACAAAGAGGAGGTAGACCAGAGACGACAAAGGCCAGACGAAAAACAACCTGGCGCCATAAAGTAACGTGATTACAGTAGCCAATGAGGAATCGCCACATATGCGAGCGTCCCAGAGTATATAAAGAGCCCAGAAATGGGACAAAGGGAGTTATTCAGTTACTTGTTTTCAGAGCGACGCCGTCATACGGTCGGATTTCTCACCCCTATCCGCGATGTAGGCATCCGCGACACCCGTGGTTCGACAGTCTTCGTCCGTGGTCTACCTCTACCTTCTTGGAGTTACCATCTAGACCTGCCTCTGTTTCTTGCTGTCCCAGTGCGGGAATCCCATCACGCACCCACTACCACGACTGCCCAGCACATTCCACATCGGGTTTACTACAGAACCCGTTAAAGTCGACAGGATGACTGAGGACAAGCAGAGGATGACGGAGGTCGAAGACGAACACGTCGCGGATGCCCTCACCAACATGCAGCCCCACTGCGAAGACCTAGTAAGCCGCCTAAATGACGCCATTCGGGGACTAGCCGTGCCTCGTGCGGAGGAAGCCATCATCTCCCTTTTCGACGGATCCCACGCCACAATCAGCCTTCTTCCATACAGCCATCTCCAGAGATCAACTCCAGCCAGCATCAGCCATTTCAAGGTACTTTAAACTTTGTTTCTGCCATTTTCCCCATAAATTTTATTCTTATATTTTCACTTTAAGCATTTTAAAATCAATTATAACCTTTTTATAGCATTTTTATTCAATTTTTAAAACTTTTACACTCTCATTTATCATTTTTACTTTATTTTAATCAAATTATAAACTTTAATTCATCATTTTCAATTTTATTCTAAAAAATATTCAATCACGCATTTTTGCCAATTTATTAATCTTACATGCCTTTCTTAAAGTCACCTAAAATGGCATTATCCCAATATGCAACTTTCAATTTTACATGAAAAATCATATTATATTTTAATTACTCAAATTATATTTTCTAAACTCATTTGTGTTTTTTTTATACCTTATTTTATGGCCATAGTATTAATAATTAAATTTATTACGCTCTTTATTTTACTTGACCTATTACTATTCCAATTGATATTTCTCATTATTTAAAAGTTTTCAAAACTAGTCCTAGATTTGTATTTTTATAAATACCAATTTTAAATTATCTCATCTCATAATGTGCCTCCCATTTTTCCCATAATTACAAATACAACTATAAATGTAAATGCTAAAACTTAATATCATACCATAAAATTTCCATACCCCATTGCAATTCATTCCTGCCTGTATTAAATTGTTAATTACGAATCTCTATCGAATGTTGTACCCACGCCATAACCGTTTCTCTTAGAAAAATTTCGTAAATTCATTATTTTATAATTTTTCTAAACCTAATCACCGCTAATAATCCCCTCAGACTTAAATAACCACCTAAACCCCAATATAATAGAAAGTAGAAAACGATATCTTTCAAATAACCAATTGAATAACCTAAAACGTCCTGTTACATTGTGTAAGCGCCCAATCAGAAAAAGACATAACCTAACTCGGGACGTGGCCAGACATGGGATCGACTGACAGTAAAAACAAATAACACCAGCAGCGTCAGTCGGCAACAAAGGATTGGGGCGGCCATGTTGACCTCTCCAATTTCAGTTCACCTGTACTTGAAACACCTGATATTGGCACACCGGGTATACTAGATCTTCGTGTCCACCAAACAACCTGCCAGATTAAAACGGATAGGAAAATTATATAAACCCCTTTTATAGCAAATCTTATTTTTATAATGTTATAGGATAGTTTATCGTTTTGTCAACCCGTTTGAAAATTCCCCCTATCAATACTAGAACAAAATATCTTCGCCAATGCCATCCATCAAGCTATCACCTTTTTTATATTTGTATGCTATATGTCTTTATTTTATCTTTCTATACCTCGACCACTCAGCCATTAGAAACAATCCAAACCAACATTATTATATAGTTATTATTATCATTGCTCATTATATCTTAGAATATTCAACAATCAACAATCTTTTGAATCATTACTATTCGACTTATTTTTTCATCTGTCAGCATATATAGATTCTAAAACGTTACAAATTTAAGCTTTTTAAACATCATTTGAGTTTTTTATATAACATTTAATATTTAAAAAAAAAATACCTTAAGATCGTCTTATTTCTGATATCATTGTTTTTTATTAGATTACTATTATTTTCTTATATTGACGCCTCTCTCTCTCAATCCTATCTTCCTATCCTATACCACTTACTCACACCTCCTTAACACATCTCCTCTCAACCTCATAGTCTCCCATAGGGTTCCGGTTGCCACCCATTTTATTTTTTTTAATTAATTCATCTATTGGACCATCCTTCCTCGCTATACAATTCCCGATAACGAGTTCAGGAAATCCAAACATTATTTCTTTTTTTTTATCCATCACCGACAACATCATTCATTACATTCAACTATGTCGGGTTGTTCAATCTTCATTGGCAACAGTACCCTTCACCTTCCTTACCTTCCATATTTCCCGCAGTCAAGAGTCTCCTGCTCGCCAAACAAACTTTTATTTTTTTATTTTGATTCAACCAGCTGGCTCTACCTTCCTCACTGTACATTTCCCAACAATGAGTTCAGGCGACCAGTTCGAGTTTTTTTTTTTTTTTTCTCAACGCTCGGATCATCATCACAACCATCATTTTACCATTTTATTACTTTTTTTTTTTTAACTTTTAATCCGAGCTCAATCATCATTGGCAACAGACAACTCTTGACTCCACCTTTCCCATTTCTACTCTTTCAACTTACCTACCTTCCCCATCTGATCTAATGCTACTTACTGAACATCTTGAGATTGCTGAACCCTGAAAACAATACTTCTCTTCTAAGCTCGTATTGCAGGGCAGGACTCCTGAGATGTCCTTTGCAGAAACCAATTCAGACCTTCTTCCTTTATTCCTCACTGCGTCACTGCCTATCGCAAACCTTTTGCTTAAGTCAATTTTCTTTTATATTTTATTTTACTTTTATTATCTCTACTTCTCCTCCTTCCTGTATCACATCCCTGAAACTATGTTGTAAATACTTAAGGCACCTTAAGTAACAAAAAACTGTAACTAGTATACCAACTTTCCCAAATATTTATTTTCGCTATTGTGTGTGTTATCCTTCCTATTTACTCCTCTTATATATTTTTTGTAGTTTTATAATATTATATCAATGTGTCACCACTACTCCCCTTTATCTTTATTTTTATTCTAGTAACTAATTCGTGCCCCAAATTATTTCACATTTAATAGATTTGCTAACTTTTCTCTCATTTATTTGTGAATAGACTTACAGTTTACCTAGTTTTGTGGTGTTGGACTTTGTTTTTAACTTACAGATGTAGATAAAACATTTCACTATTAATCGATAATATCATTTTGTTTATTATTAATCAACATTAATGCCTTAAACTACCAATCAACCCTTTATATATTATTACCTTTAATATATATATTTTTTTCTTTTTCTCATCATGTTTAGACTTAGAATTTTACAACTTCAACTATTTTAGGCACCATTTTAAAGAACCTACACCTAACAATATTTATAATATTTCTTAAACAGATAAAACACTTATCATTTTATTTTTCTTATAGATTTTCAAAATGTTATTTTTGACGCTTCCCTTACAACCTCTTAACTCTATCCCATGAACCTTTCCTTCCAACTTTTTACATCCATCAAGAGATTATTGTTCGTCAGCCATTTTCTTTTTTTTATTGATTAAACTAACTAGAATACCCTTCCTCGCTGTACATTTCCCCACAGTGAGCTCAGGAGACCCTGTTAGATTTTTATTTTTTTTCCTCTCATCGTCCGGCTCATCATTTTTTCTTTTTTCAACTTTTTCTTTTCACCACACAAGCCGGACACAATCAAAATTGACAACAATGAATCTCTTACACCCACCTCTCCTTTTCCACATCCATCAAACCTCCAACTACCTTCCAAGGGATTCCAGTTCGCCGAACATTTTTGTTTTTTTTTCATTGATTAATCCGACTGGAACAATCCTTCCTCGTTATACCCATTCCCCATAATGAGTTCAGGATATCCAGCGCGATATTTTTATTTATTTTTTTCTCATCGCCCGACTCATCATATCAATTCAACATTTTTTCAACTTTTCACTTTTTTTTTTCATAATTCAAACGGGCACAATCATCATGGACAACAGGGATCCCTCTTACCTCTACCTCTCCCTTTTACCTCCACCAATCTTCCCACCTCTTTTCACTGTCTGAACTAATGATGCAGACGGAATATCTTAGGCCTTCTGTTAATGAAAACAATGCCTCACTTAAACAAGTTCGCATTGCATTGCAGAATGCTTGGGATATTACTTTGCAGAAACATGCTCAGATACCCCCTTTCCCCTTTTCAACCTTAGCGTCACATTATACGTTCAGTCAATAAACTAACTTCAATTTTTCCTCTCATCTTTTATGCAATAAGATATTATTTTCCTTGTACGATTCATTTTACCATATTTACCATTTTGTATTATATACTTTCTCTTAATCTTTTATCATTCATTTTGTGCCTTTTTATTTTTATAACCTTGATTTTTTTTTCTCATTGATACACCACCATTACAACATCTTTCTCTTTTTAACTTGTAGCTTAATAATAATTTTAACTAATTTGTATACAAATTATTTCTTTTATTTTTTTTATAATAGGTTTGTTAGGTTATCATTCATTACATGTCATTCCCCCAACCAAACCTTCATCACCGGGGGAACATTCTGTAGTATATTTTGAGTTATATGGTTCACAACCTTCTTCTGATATTCATTATATAACCCCATATCTATATATTAAAATATGTATCGAACAATGGAAGTGACAATAAAACAAAGAGGAGGTAGACCAGAGACGACAAAGGCCAGACGAAAAACAACCTGGCGCCATAAAGTAACGTGATTACAGTAGCCAATGAGGAATCGCCACATATGCGAGCGTCCCAGAGTATATAAAGAGCCCAGAAATGGGACAAAGGGAGTTATTCAGTTAGTTGTTTTCAGAGCGACGCCGTCATACGGTCGGATTTCTCACCCCTATCCGCGATGTAGGCATCCGCGACACCCGTGGTTCGACAGTCTTCGTCCGTGGTCTACCTCTACCTTCTTGGAGTTACCATCTAGACCTGCCTCTGTCTCTTGCTGTCCCAGTGCGGGAATCCCATCACGCACCCACTACCACGACTGCCCAGCACATTCCACATCGGGTTTACTACATATATTATAAAATAATATTTTCTACTTTAATTTTGATTATCTTGAGGATTATGCTATGGTAATGCAGTCGTAATTAAAATCTTGAACGTATAATAATTAAAATAGTTGAATTTTAGGAATAGCTTTAATTTAGCTTATGGAATATATAAGAAACATAATTTGATAAAAGTACTGCCTGGCTTAAGGCGTAAGAATAAAAAAATAAACATATTAACATAATTCACAAACGGTTTGAGCCGGCCATCAGGAAACAACAACAATCGGTTTTATATAGGGAAAGTCCCAACATCTGGTGGTAGATATAAACCGAACATTTGAATCTATGAAATATAATTTTAAATAAAATAATATTTTTATATAATTTGTATATAGATTTCTTCTACAAATAAATAATCAATGAATCATATGAATTGGTAAGCCACATAAAATTCTAAAAGTGAAAATATTTAAATATTTATATTCGAAAAACATTGTATATATATGTTAGAGAAAATATAAGATATTTACAATCATAGACAAAATGAAATTTGATATTTTAAGCATAAACCTCTCTTTATTTGTTTTTATAACGTCAGAATTCCCATATATGCAAATTCGAAATTTTACTAAATTTTAAAATATAAAATAATAATATATATATATATATATGAATAAAACAAAGCATCAAGGGCTGCGTTTCTTTATTAAAACAAATATATTCGAGCTTTCAGGCACATACGCCCTTCTACAGGAATTAATAAACAATAATCCAACTAGTTTGAAATAATATTTATATTTAAATTTAACGTGCATATCCACGATACACGTGCATTTCAATTTGCAAGGTATCCCATCAGACATGTGATATCTTATACTGTGAATGAATTATTTTTATCTTATTTTATTTAAGTCTATTGAATTATATGCTTCTGGTAAATCAATTCTGCGATTTATACTGTTATATTGTTTGGACACTATTGCTTCAATTATTAATCTTTGAAATTTATTATTAATATTGTTATAATGTACTTTAGGTTCATTTAAGTTAAATGTGTGTCCTGTTGAAATGGAGTGCTGTACTATTAATGATAATGGGTCATTTCTGTTTATGTTTCTTCTGTGTTCAATGATTCTATTATGCAATTTTCTTCCCGTTTCTCCTACATATTTGGCATTACAATTATTACATTCTATAGAATAAATTACCTCTTTTCTGCTTGATATATATTACAGAAAAACAGATTCCCAACATCTTAGCCTCACTCAACAATTATAACAATAGCTTACGTTTCACTATAGAAAAAGAAGATAATTGCACATTGCCATTTTTAGATATTAAAATAATTAAAATAGACAATAGATTGCAAACAACAGTTTACTACAAACCTTCATTCACCCCCAATTATATAAAATTTTATTCATTCTGCCCCATTAGTCATAAAATTAACACAGTGAAAACATTAACTAAAAGAATTTATACTCATTGTTCTTTAAATCAATACAAAACGCAAGAAACGCAAACCGTTATCAATAATTTGACATCAGCTGGTTATCCCAAAACATTTATTTTAAAACATTTCTATCAGGCACAGGTCACATCTAACATGTCAGCACAAAAAACTAAAATATATAGGCAGAATTGTTACATCCCATATTCCCCGAAATCCATCCACATTTCTAGAACACTAGATAAATATGGAATAAAAACCTTTTATAGCAACTCTCCCAACTTATCAGATATCTTAAGAAACCCGATTACAAAAAACAGGCAAACTGAATATATATCAAGCAGAAAAGAGGTAATTTATTCTATAGAATGTAATAATTGTAATGCCAAATATGTAGGAGAAACGGGAAGAAAATTGCATAATAGAATCATTGAACACAGAAGAAACATAAACAGAAATGACCCATTATCATTAATAGTACAGCACTCCATTTCAACAGGACACACATTTAACTTAAATGAACCTAAAGTACATTATAACAATATTAATAATAAATTTCAAAGATTAATAATTGAAGCAATAGTGTCCAAACAATATAACAGTATAAATCGCAGAATTGATTTACCAGAAGCATATAATTCAATAGACTTAAATAAAATAAGATAAAAATAATTCATTCACAGTATAAGATATCACATGTCTGATGGGATACCTTGCAAATTGAAATGCACGTGTATCGTGGATATGCACGTTAAATTTAAATATAAATATTATTTCAAACTAGTTGGATTATTGTTTATTAATTCCTGTAGAAGGGCGTATGTGCCTGAAAGCTCGAATATATTTGTTTTAATAAAGAAACGCAGCCCTTGATGCTTTGTTTTATTCATATATAAATCTTACAGGGCTTTTTCAATTGATATATATATATATATATATAATGAAAGATACAACTTTCTTGAATTCCTTATATGAGCTCCATTATAAAGAACTACAACCCAAGCTCAGAAGCAATATATATAAACCCAGAAATATTGATAGCATTAAAAGAAGTTAACTCAGATTTAAAATAGCAGAATCTTATATATATTATATTATTATAAATCTTAAATATATATACACTCTTAGGCATATTATCATTCCATAAAGGAAAATAAACTCCAAAATAACTATTTCTACTATTTGTAGAGAGAATTGTATATAGTCTATAAATTTTGAATATCTATTCAAAGTGAAAATTATAAAATATTAAAATGGATATAATTTCTAACATAATAAATTTTGAAAATCTTCTTTTTATATATATATATATATATATATATTGTATGCTACACACACACACAAAAAAAGAAAAAAATTTAGACCCTAGTAAACTCAGAAATATCTAATATATGAATCTACCTTTATAATACCAATTAAATCTCAATTTATTTGATTACAAAACTTAATCGTCCCGTTAATTGGCAGACGAAGTTGCGGCTTTTATCAAAGCAGGCGCGTTTCAGAGTAAACAATGGCAGAAGATAAAACAATTCAGGGAGAAAGAAATAAAACTTAGTGAGAACCTCTAAAAATAAAAAAGAAAAACTTCTTTCACTACACACTTTTCCTTTTAAAGTAATATTTAAAATTAAAAAATATATAGAAAGTAAATAATACTGAAAAACTTCGATTTATTTAATGTATTTTCTGTAGGGTTTCTAATAAGTAATTGTTAAATTATAAGATAATATTTAAACACCTTCTTTTTAATATACATAAATTATTTGGGTACTATATTTCACGCGTTATATTCTTATGTACTTTTGTTATATTTGTATATAATTCAATGCGTGAGTTAAAATATTTATCTAGCAAGAGGATTTGCTAATTTTTATAAATCTATATCTTACAAAAGAGAGAATTAGAATAAGAATCGAATTATATCATTGATGAAAGAAACCAAAGTTAGATTTTCTGCTTAATTTTTGATTATGTTGAGGATTATGGTATGGTAATGCAGTCGTGGTTGAAATCCTTAAAGTATGATAATGAAAAATAGTTTTGATCAGTAATTTAATTAAATATTAATAAAATTAAATTACTGAGTTGAAGGAATATATATAAAAACATATTTGGTAGAAGTACTGCCTGGCTTAAAAAGAGTATAACAAGGAAAAACAAAAGATTATTTACATAATGTACAAAATATTTGAGCCGGCCATTGGGATAAAACAACAGCGGGTTTTTATAGGGGAAGAGTGACCTCTGGCGGTCGATGAAGCAGAGTATTTGAATCTATGAAATTATTTTTTTAAATAAAATAATATTTTTATATAACATATATTTATATATATTTATATATGTTATATAAAGAAAATGAAATAAAATAAATAACAATAATTTTAAAAATAATATTTTCTTATAGAAATCAATCACCAAACTCTGCAGCAGTGGGTGAGGCGCAATATTCATTGTACATAGTGTTATGTATATATATATAAGGTGCAGTCTGTGCACCTTTGCATATATTGACAAGATGTCAATGAAAATATTTCAATTTTCACTGTCTATAGAAATAAATATACGTTCATTCCTGAATTATAATTTTTAAAAAATGAAGAAGTTTAAGTATATTTTACTATTTCTCTCTATATTTCAGTCCAATAGGTCCTTCAAAATAGGAAAACTATATATATTACTTCAGGGTTTAGCTGGAAATAGTTAGCTGGAAATAGTTAGCTGGAAATAGTTAGCTGGAAATAGTTAGCTAGAAATAGTTAGCTGGAAATAGTTAGCTGGAAATAGTTAGCTGGATATAGTTAGCTGGAAATAGTGAGCTGGAAATAGTTAGCTGGAAATAGTTAGCTGGAAATCATATTTCTAGTTCTCCTGTTGAAGGACATGGCCTGAAAACTAGAGAAATAAAAAGGTGAAAAAATACTTAAACCTTTATTGCTTGTCGAGTTTTATTGAATAAGAAATCAACAAATTTCCATAATAAATGGTCATTTTAAATATAGTATATATATATATATATCTAAAATTATTTGAATTTGTTATATATTTTATATTTTTTACTCGCTACACTTATAGATCAAAACATATTTATAAAAACCTTACTCACACAAACATATTGAATGACACAAATATTTGAATGTAATTCTACTGTCCAATGAGCTTATGTCCATAGTTTTCTTGAAAACATTTCTGAGATTCCATCCTTCAGTGCTGCGTATATAAGCAGAATCGTCCAATACAGTATTAGAGCTCTGAGAAGCGGTCTGGTGGATTAAATTGGCGAAACCGCTGGGAGGGTTCACCACTGATGAGCCAAGCCCTCCCAATATATTTTTTCATCGCAGTAAGGACAGTAGAAGTTTGTGTTATGTATGAAGTAAGCGAAAAAATTGCGCTATAAATTTTAAAATAAAAATACAACCTTTCGCAATGAGTTTCTTTTATTCATAATGGCGGTCGATTAAGCTGAGTATTTGAATCTATGGAATATAATTTCAAATGAAATAATATTTTAATATAACATATATAATACTTTATCCTAGTTATAAAACCAGCTTATTTTCCACCCGGCAATAAATTATTTATTCTCAATATGACCCAATTTCCGTTATGTATAAAAGAAACATTCGTGCTTTTAAATCCTTTCATTTTATATATTGAATTAAATATTTTAAAACCTAAATATTTGAAGTCTAATATGTTTTAAAAAATAATATTATTATTTATTAAAATATATATGAAATAATATTGTATACACATTAAACACAATATAAATTATTGAAAGATATAAGCTAGTTGAATAATATATATAAAAATTTGAAGAAACACCAAATTTGTAAAAAAATTAGGTTAGAAAATATTTCAAAATTAAGCACTATAAACATAATGGTATTTAGTCTGTCAAGATGTCAAAAATAATTAAAATATATTGCGCAATTATTTAGTAAAAACAATATTAATTCTAATTGTCACTGGATTTAAACTTCTGTACTACATCCATATTACTTAGGAGAGATATTTAGCGGATGTAAATTGAGCAGGAAAACCAGTTTTTACTAGTAATGCTAATTAAGCCAAGGTGTTAGTTAATCCGAGACATTGTGTTGCTTAGAATAAATTGAGGACATTCTAAAGAAATTACCATGTAGAGGGATTGAGTGTCACGTCAATAGTTTTATTGTTGAAATCTATATTTTTTATATTTGTTGTTCACAGTTAGTAAAGGGGTTTCACATATTGTTTAGATTTATTTTATTATAAAATAAATAAAGATTTCAGGGTTAAGTTTCTTGTTCAAATATTTATTTTCAAGCTTTCGGACTTGTCAGTCCTTCTGTTCATTTTCTGTTGAAAAATTATTATTATTATGATTTATATATTTTTTCGAAGTAATAACGCACAATACTAATCTATTTATCAATCTAAAATTTATTTTATAATATTGTATATTATATTTACATTGTTGATTAGAATATATTGAGGATATTCAAAAGAAATTACCATTTAGGCGGATGGAATTTCACGCCATTTTTTTCATCTAGTCCTATTGTAGAACGCCTTGTTATGTATGTAGGTATTTGAGATATCTTTATACATTTATGGTTATTAAATATAGGTATTAGATAATAAAAAGGCATATATTGTGTTCAATGAAAGATTTATTTTGCCAATATTCCGGCTGGCTGAACGCCAAATCTTATCGAAGCATTACATTTTTGTATACACAAACTTAGCGCCGCATAGTGATATAAAAATTATACAAAATTATAATTATAAGAATTATATTATATAAAAATATACAAAAATGTAATGCCTCGATAAAGGTTGGCGTTCAGCTAGCCGAAATATTGGCAAAATAAATATTTTATTAAATTCAATATATGCTTTTTTATTATCTAATGAATTAAATATGGATTGCTCTATTTTCAAAATATAAATATGGATTTTTATATTTTAATGCTTATTTATCACTGAAGTAAGGATATGAGAAAGTTGTTTTATTTGGTAAAGAAAGAAATGTTATAAGTATGGCTGGGGGAGGGGGGGGGGGATATGCTCGGCTCACTACCAGAATTATTACAGGTAGCCTAGGAGAGGTTTCAGATTGGGAATGCGGTTCCATGATGAATTACATTAGTTATTGGTAATATAGGTTATTAATAACATGGATGAAAAATTATACCAGGGCCTTTATTAGCGTTGACCCTGGCTATTTACATTTTTTACCTCTGGAATAGAGAGTCTATTTGCATAGATAATCACGTAAATGCATATTTACATGAAATATTTACGTAAAATCCATTTTATATAGAAAAGTATAAAATAATATGTACTATATATATATTTTAGACTACTTTTATATTATATTTGGGTGATTTTTATGTTTAATATGTATTTAGAATGAAATATATATATATAAAGTATGGTAATGGAAAATATCAACAATAGATCAACAAAAGGCATCTCCTTGTCGTGCAACTGAAAGTTGCTGATGGCACAAGCATGGTTGCACGATAAGGAGATGCCTTTTTCTTAATTTATGCATCTTATCCCAGTACAATATTACATTTGTACTATTTTTTTCAGAAATATATATGTAATGGCGAAATCTCTTAGTGGTTTCGGAAGCATCATCTCCAGAGAGTGTTCCTGATTCATTAAGATCATTGTGTCTTTTGTGTGGAATATATATTCATATTAGTTCTTATAGGTGCATATATTAAGGAATGCAGGATATGATCATTGTTAATATAAATATATTAAAGATATAAAATGAATATAGTTAAAATATGAGAATGGAATCTCAAATGCTTATATATTTGTGTATTTAATATTTATATTCTGAAAAAAAAGAGGTAATGTCCACAGTAATAGTGATATCAAATAGCCAAAAAATATATTTTTTTGTGTTATTACGAAACTATTTCTGTTTGTTTAATAAAATATTTCTCATCTAGTAAAAACCTACGTTATAATAGATTGCATATGTTTTATGTATGATTCAAACAATTCAATATGATATATAACATATATGTTATGCATAAAATATAATATAATATATATGCCTGAGTAATATATATAAATTTTATTGATATTTATATGCGTTTCCCAGAACAAAGTGTTTTTATTTAATAAAAGAACCATTTTCATATTTTATGAGGACCCTTTTATAATGGATAATAGAGTGGTTGTAAAAACACGAATTTCTATGAACTCTTATTTTTCTATATCCTCGCTTTGAGAAAGAGAGAACTGCTATGTAAGTTTACTATGGAATAAATGTAAACGCTAACTATATATTTTGATGATGGAATTACTTTCTCTCTCTATTTATACACGTATATATGTTATGATTATTTTGTTTTGTTGTTGAAAATGATAGAGAATTAAAATTGCAGTCGTGAAAAAATAGGAAATAAATTGTTTACCCATCAAGTAATTTTTATTTTGAATTACCTGTAGTAAATTACACATAAAATTATTTTTCACAGTAATATAGAATTTATAAAATCAATTCTATATTCGTGAATTGAAAAAATAGGTAGGTTAACTATACATATTTACAACAAATATTCAAAAAGTGTTATCTTCTGAATCTATGGTCAAAAAAAAAATTAAAACAGTCAATAATGAAAATAAAATACATGTTCTATAAAAAAATAAAATATTTGCATTTTAGATAATATAATATATATACTTGTATATATGAAAAAACAATAGAAAAAATAAAAGATAAGTGGGTCAGGTGTTGATATTAAGAATAAAGTGCTCGTGGTCAGGAGATGCCTTCTTTATTTTTAAAACTTGTATATATCTAGAAAATCTTTCATAATTAATCCTTCTTCAATATTATTTTAATAATTTCATCCAATCAGACCGTTTTTGTATAAATTAACTTCACCTAACCTAATCTAATTTTATATAATAAAGTAAACGACCAAGGATGAGTATATTTTATTAAACGTTTTCGAGAGCTTTCGGGATAAAGTCCTTCTGCAAGAAAATTAAAACCCAATGAAACTTAACTATTCTATGTCAAGTTATATGTACATTATAAATTTACATATTATCAGCTGTGATTTTAACCTATTTTGGAATTGATATATTATATACAAGAGCAAATTCTGGTATTTAACATAAGTAACTTAGATATAAAAGATTCTTCTCAGTAAGATATGTAGCGATTTAATAAATTGAAAGAAGACAAGTTTCTTTAATCATTTAACGACGCAAGCTTTCGGGCAAAAACCCTTCAACAGCAAAACTAAAGCATAAATACGATACTATGAACGTAGATACTAATGGCTGAAGTATCTACGTTCATAGCGTCGTATTTATGCTTTAGATTGCCTGTTGAAGGGTTTTTGCCCGAAAGCTTGCGTTGTTAAATGATTAAAGAAACTTGTCTTCTTTCAATTCATTAAATCGCTACATAAGTAACTTAATCTAACGTACAATGAATGGCCATCTCCAGCATTGCATTTATAAGGAGCATCTTTGAATTCCGTTTGTCTTTTCTTGAAGGTTCTTTCTCCATTGAAATTGATTGATATAATTTTAAAATTTCATATTCAACCAAATATATTATAATTACAAGACAACACTAATTAATTAACATAAAAGGTTGATAGTTATTATGTACATATTATTGTCTTCGTTAAAATGTAACATGCATTAACCATTGTTAAGAATTATTTATATGTAATAATATTAAATTGATCATATGTAAGGACTCTCTAAAATTGTGCATTTGTAATGTTATAAATTTATTATTATAGAAGATATATAATAGAATTCTCAAGTTGGAGAAATTTCATCAACGTTTTTGAAAAGGTTTTTTGTCCTTTTGGCCATTTCGGCAACCCACTGTCGTCTTTTCCATATTTTTTTAAAGGGCAACTATATTATAATTACAAGACAACACTAATTAATTAACATAAGGGGTTGATAGTTATTATGTACATATTATTGTCTTCGTTAAAATGTGACATGCATTAACCATTGTTAAGAATTATTTATATGTAATAATATTAAATTGATCATATGTAAAGACTCTCTGAAATTGTACATTTTTAATGTTATAAATTTATTATTATTATTATAGATGATATATAATAGAATTCTCAAGTTGGAGAAATTTCACCAACGTTTTTGAAAAGGTTTATTGTCCTTTTGACCATTTCGGCGACCCTCTGTCGTCTTTTCCATCTTTTTTAAAAGGGCAACAGTTAGTCCCCGAAGTGTCAAAAAGACAAATATACTTTTATAATATGGTTTATGAAGTGTCAAACTTGGGAAATAATTAAAATCTAATTTACTTTTAAGGTATTCTCTATATCATTATAGAAAATAACCAATGTCTACCTATGTGTGTTTGTTATTATTGACATAACCAAGCAATCTCGTGGACATATAACTTCTATTTTTTTATTGGAATTAGTCTCTATCTCATTCTACTATCATCCACTACTCTTTATTTAGGCAGAATTCCGCTCTTGTTCAGAAGGCAGGTAATCCTGAAGACGAATTATCCGATGGTGCCTTACTGGATGGATGTCCGAGAAAACCCATTACCAGTGGAACCTCACTAGATGAGACCTTAACAAATAGGGTCTAACTAGATGGTTATCAACTGATGATACCTTACTATATGAGACTTTAAAACATGGGGTCTATCTTGATTGTCATTACCTGATTGGGTCTAATTAGATGACCATTACCAGATGGGGTCTCCATTATTGACTGTATTGACTCATCCATTCATGAGCTCTATTCATCCCAAGTAGACACCAGTAGAGATAAGATAGAATAAGAAGATGGGGTCTCACCATCTCACTCCTGGCACCGTCTTGCAAAATCATTCACACGCCCGGAGGCAACTATCCACGCCTTCAACCACAGATGACAATGTCACCAGACTGTCCCACACTAGAATGACATCTAAACGATCCGTTCGCCCCCACTTCCTGGAATCTGTCAATCCTTCACTTCCTTGGGAAGGGGCCCTGCATACTTTTTTCGCTTACTGGCTTTGTGACATCTGTTGCCTCTTCTCTACCTTTCATCGCCGTTTTTCTACGATGTTGTTTGCTGCACTGTTTAAATATATGGATAACATATGTATGGATAATTAAGTTAAGGGCGATTCGATTGAACCTTTTCACATAATATAAGTTCAGAACAGAGCTGGGGAAAATTGTTTCAAAAACTAAACATAAATTTTTATCAGAATATTTTCACAGTCTAGCCATAAATTCTGTTATAAACAATTTTATAAATTAAATGATTAAGAACAAAAACTAATTAAATATAAATACATATTTTATTAGCCAATAGGACATATATTTTAAATATATACAATTATTCAAAATGTCTTCTCTTATTTTTGACACAGGATTTCAAACGTTCGGGCCACTGATCTATGGCGGCACGCACCTTTTCTAAGGGTATTTCTTTCATTGCTCTCACCAATGCTGATATCAATTGATCCAAATTATGATATCTTTTAGAGCACAGCTTCTCCTCTAAATAAGCCCACAGACTGTATTAAAGGAGGTTTAAATCAGGGCTTCCAGAGGGCCATTCATTGGCCTTTATGAATTCCGGAACATACTTCTCCAACAATTGTTGGATTGACTTAGCTTTGTGAGCATGAACTGAATCTTGTTGAAATATCCGATGTTCTCTATTAAACATTTTTGTATTCAGAGGCTTTACTATTTGTTCCAAAATATCTTCATAAATAATCACACTTTTATTTTTAAAACGGGTTGTTTATTTATATTATTCAACCATGAGTGATTCCAAAGTTCACATACAATTTATATTTACTCAACACTCTTTAATCTGTTTCCTTTGAAGTATCAAAATAAGTGATAATTTAATTTCACAAATTCTCTTTCAATACTCTTGGATAAACGATAAACACACATAAGAAATTATTTTAAATTATATATGACATCCTATATAACAGAACAACAAATTTACTTATTAAATTATTTAATATTATTTAACATTATATATAATTTAAAATATTTAGAAACATTCTAAAATAAATATTGAAGCAAGTATTCGATAGAATTAAAGAAAAATGCATCTACCAAATAGTGTTTTCGGAAAAATAAAAAAGAAAACGTTCTATTTTCCTAACAGGTTTGCTAACAATCAAGGAATATTGATCGAAACAAATGAAAGATGGATGTTAGAATTTAATTCAAAATACGGCTCCATTTGTTTTATTTTGTGTATAATTTGAATATAATGGAGAATTCGTGGATAACACAGAAATAATTGGTTCTGTGACATGGCTCATTATTTTTCTAGCTAATTTAATAAAACGCTGAGCCACACTGCCAATAAATACAATATTTTCTTTAGACGCCCACAAACACACACACACATACTACCTCTATATGTAAATATATATTACATATATATCACATATTTATATATAAATTTAATTCTCGAATTATAGATAAATTATATATTAATAATATATACTATAATTTTCAAATATTTATTTTCTTTAGATCCCCACAAACACACATACTACCTTATATGTTAATATATCATCTATATTAATTTAATTTTCCAAATTATAGGAATGTTGAAGTTTTGTTTATATTTTAAATCAAATGATATATTCTTTCACATATAAACAATTGTTTTCAACTTATAAATTAGAAGAAAATATTAATAAATATTAGTAAAAACATGTTTAAAATACAAATAATAACACAATACAGAAAATATTTTTTAAACAGGAATGTTTACTTTTTAACTGAGAATTTATGGATACTGAGCCAACATATAATCTCTATAAAAATGAAAGGATTTAAAAGCACGACTGTTTCTTTTATACAAAATACAAACTTCTACTGTCCTTACAGCGAGGGAAAAATATATTAGGAGGGCTTGGCTCATCAGTGGTGAACCCTCCCAACGGTTTCACCAATTTAATCCACCAGACCGCTTCTCAGAGCTCTAATACTGTATTGGACGATTCTGTTTATATACGCAGCACTGAAGGATGGAATCTCAGAAATGGTTTTCAAGGAAATTATGGACATAACTATACAATCTCTATATCCGAATATATTAATGTATTACTCATACTATATATATATATATATATATCAATATTATTTTGTTAAAAATATAGGGGAATGCCTTCAGTATATATTTCTTAGATAATATTTATATTAAAATATTTAATCTTAGATACAAACTACATATTTTTCCGAAAATAGGAATTTATTTGATATACACCCATACCTCACTTTGCGTCGGGGTTACGTTCCAAAAAAACACGACGCAAATTGAAACGATGCAAAGTGGATATATGTGAAGGCGCAATCAAAAACAAAGGTGTTGCCATATTTTAGGGAAAAAAATAAAAAATTAAAGACTCGAATCCAAAACAACGCAACTCCGAAAATCTAACGACGCACAGTGAAAATCAGTAGAAATTAAGCAACGACGCAACTTCGAAAAAAACGCAAAACGAAACGACGCAAAGCGAGGTATTGGTGTACGTTTAATATGAACGGTATGTTATAAATAAATATATTCGATTTTAATTTGTTCAGTTTAGTTCTAGTCAGACCATTGTTAGTTGAGAATTCTGTGTGCATAATTTTATTTGTCCTATATCGCTGCTTATAATTTTTACCTCACACATTTAGTTAATATTTTATAAAGAATACATTTTATTTGTTTTTATGAAGGTTGTACGTCTTTTTCCTTCGTCCTCTACTTCAAATTATTTTCGAATAAAATGAAAAATATACTTTAAAATATCTAAAATATCTTTAATAAATTCAAAAATATATATAGTAGAGTAAGACGAGAAAAAAAATGTATTTTTTTTTAATTTTAGATAATAGAAAGATAGAGAGAAAATAATGAATAATAAAAGAGCAACAAATTAAGTAAAAGGAAGTTAATATTTATATTTTTGAGGTGAATATCTGAATGTATAAATTCTAAAAAATGTTTAACGCAAAAATATTTAACAACGAAACCAAGCTTATGAATAGGCTCTTACACGTCATGCGCTTGTCCAAAAAAAAAATAATAATAACTGGGGTATAACGAGCCAGATATTCTTCAATCAAAAATAATAAATTAAAAGAGAAATTTGAAGTACACATTTGAAAATTCTTATATTATATAAATATTTCTTCTATTAAAAAGGAATATTTCGGATTAAAATATCATTTATTTTACCAATATTCCAGTTAGATGAACGCCAACCTTTTTCAAGGTATTATAACATATTAATGTGTTATTATAGGTAATATTGGTAAAATAAATGATATTTTGATCCAATATATGCATTTTTAAATAAAGATTTATTTATGGATTGCTCTACTTTCAAAATATAAATATATCTGTTTTTATTTTGAAAATAGAGCAATCCATACTTAATTCATTAGATAATAAAAGGCATATTTTGGATTTAATAAAATATTTATTTTGCCAATATTTCGGCTGGCTGAACGCCAACCTTTATCGAGGCATTACATTTTTGTATACACAGGCATTACAAAAATGTAATGCCTCGATAAAGGTTGGCGTTCAGCCAGCCGAAATATTGGCAAAATAAATATTTTATTAAATCCAAAATATGCCTTTTATTATCTAATCTATTTTTATGTTCTGTAAATTTTATATATTTTTATAAATATATTTATAAAAGTTTTTCAAAAAATAAATTATCATTTATTTTAAAATATAGGATATCCTAAAACTTCGAACACTCTAGGATGCACTATTTTGTGTTTAATAAAATTGCATTTCAATATATTAGTTTAATTTGATTTATTATTGTATGGAGATCAGAGGAAAATTCAATTTATTTTAGAAAATATTACATAAAATTGTTTTGAAATTAATTGAATCAAAAATATATTATACTAAATATATTGTTATTTTGGAAAAATCTTATTTTAAAAATGTAATTGCATAGTAAAATTAGAAAAAAAATATCAAGGATATATTGAACCTTAGATAATAAAAAAAGCCGTTTTTATTTATGAAACGACAAAAATTTCATTAAAAAAAATCAATTCTGTGATCATAATAAGTTACGTAATTATTTATCTAAATATTAATTCCGTTTGAATATAAAGGTTAATATATTTTAAAATTCAAACCATTTCATATGTAAAATATATATTTATATTTAGGTTATTAAAAATATATATCAAAATTCGAAACTTTTATAGCGCGTATTATTCTTTTTAAAAATAAATAATTTCTACTGTCCTTACTGCAATGGAAAATTTAATGGGAGGGCCTGGCTCATCAGTGGTGAAAATTTCCATTGCAGTAAGGACAGTAGAAATTGTTTCTTTTTAAAAAGAATCATACGTGTCTATAATAGTTTTGAATTTTGATAACAGATTGCGCGCTAAGGTATCATAAAAATTATATACATGTTATGAATAATTTGTTGTTGTTGTTAGATAAAGGGTTGATAAAACAAAGGATCGATAAGATAAAGGGTTGAAGGTGCAGTCGTGATAAAAAAAATAATTATTTACCGTCAAGTAGCTTTTATTTTCAATTACTTGAGAGAATGGGTGCTTCTAAACCGCTTTAGGACAGGTCAGGGAAGGTGTGCAGAGCTGATGAAGTTATGGGGCTATACCAGAGATCCAAATTGTGCCTGCAACGTCCCACAATCAATGTCCCATATACTAGATGACTGCCCGCTGTACAAATTCAATGGAGGAATCTCCAATCTCCATTCTGTCACCCCGGAAGCCCTGAACTGGCTGAAGGCCTTGCCTCTCAGACTTTAATGACCGATATGTCCTCACTTCTTTTTTCTAGATTTAATTCATTTTGTCTCCTCTCTAATTGTAAATACGCTGCTGTATCACCTCATAAGCATAAATAAATAAATTACTTGAGGAAAGATTACACATTAGTTATTTTCACATTATATAGAATTTATAAAGTTAATCCTCTATTTTAGTGATTTAAATGGATAGATATGTTAACTACGCATATTTACAACAAAACTGAAAGTCTTTCTAAAAACGATGATAACAAAAGTAAAATTATCAATGAATAAAATAAAATATATATTTTTTAAAATATAGAAATATTTGAGTTTTTAGATTATATAATATATATATAAATTTTGATTACACAATTATCCTTCATATGAATTCTTATTTTACTATATATTAAAAAAGGGTTATTATCGGTAATATTATACATGTTTTCTTTCAAAACACAAAAAAGAGAATTTTAGAAACATTAGTATTCCATGTGTGGTCACTTATGGGTGTAAGAATCTCAGAAAAAACAAAAGAAAAATATGTAAGGTTTACGAAATGACATGAATAAAGCTACTCAGAGGAGTTACATGTACAGAAAGAGATAAAAGCACAAATATTTTAATCTTTTTTAACACTCGTAAGAGATAGATGCTTTTCTGTATGAATTTTTCAATCTTTGCTTTAGACGGGAGGTGTGCACAAAGGGCAAGGACTTAATCAACACGATCTGATAACTAATAATTATTGGGAATTCTTCATTCAAGGTGAATAATTACAATCCCATATCCCAGGGTTCGACAGAATGCGTCTCGAGAACCACATGCGACTCTTTGTAAGTGAAGCTCTTTATATAGTTCCATAAGCAAATATTATTTATGCGAGTACTAATTATTTTTGGCAAGAAAAAATGTAGCTCTTGAAAAACTTCGAAATTTTGTAAATTGTAATTTTTGACTCCTCCGACTCAAAGGTTTGCCAACCCCTGCCCTATCCCCATCATGAAAGAGGTTCAGAGGATTACTCGGTCCTATCGGACAATGGTAGACACGCTACTGATTCCTTCAATGTAGCGCAACCCAGGACATCATATGGTCGGAAGACCAGGTAGTTAGAGACCAAGAATAGCATTCATGGACAATCTCGAAAGAACTAAACTATCATCAATATATTAGCCATTTAAAGGAAGCACTAAGAGGACAGGAATACTACCAGAGAGTCACCAACGAAGAACGGCATTTATGGATAATTTCGAAAGAAGGCACTACAATATCATTAAATTATTATCCATTTAAAGGAAGCAATAAGAGGAAAGGAATACTTCCAAAGAGCCACCAACCAAGAATGGCGTTAATGGACAATTTCGAAAGCACTACAATATCATCAGAATATTAGCATTGAAAGGAAGCACTAATAGCACAGGAATACTGACAGAGACCATCAACCAAAAATGGCGCTAATGAACAATTTCGAAAGAAGCCACTTCAATATCATCAAAATATTATCCATTTAAAGAAAGCACCAAGAGGACAGGAATACTGACAGAGAGCTACCAACCAAGAATAGCGTTAATGAACAAGTTAGAAAAAAGACAATACAAGATCATCAAAAAATTAGCTATTGAAAGGAAGCTCTAAGAAGAGAGGAATACTACCAGAGAACTACCACCTATGGTGGTCTAAATAGAGATAATGATGAATATAAATGGTACAGTAATTGATGTCCAAACAGTTTTACATCTTTATGCGTTGTTATGTCACATATATATCTAAATCTAAACTAAAACCCACAAAATCTGATATATAATGTAGGCAGAATTAATTGAATTGATAAAGTATATTACATAAAGCCTGTTATATATGCTCTAACAAATCCTCCATGGTTTTCTCAGATAAAATCTTTCTCCTTCCCACATGTTTTAAATAAAACTTTGTAACTTTGTACCATTAGGGACGTTCCTAACTTTGTATACACTCCGCCTTCTTTTATGATACGCTCCGTGATTTTAAACTAACTTTTAGATGGTTGTTATATACCGAATTTATTCCAGGAATACACTATTTCTAGGATATAATGCAGAGAGATGTACCATCAATTTTGTCTATTCATGTTGTCTAAATAAATTACCTTATACAATAAAATTCACTTATATTAGTTTTTTTAATTAAAAAGTTCATATAACCTTTATTATAATTCCTTTCTTTTAATAAATTCTCAAATATATAGGAGTTATTAGAATTCAAAACTATTATAGACGCGTATGATTCTTTTACAAATTAAACAATATTCTACTGACTTTATTGCAATAAAAAATTAATGGGAGGGCCTTGCTTATCAGTGGGGTGTTGGAACAAAGTATTATTCCTCATGTTTTCATATTATCAGAACTTTTTAAGAAATATTTTGTCAGAAAATGCATTTCATAAACAACTGGAAGACTTGGGTTAAATACCATACGAACTAAAAAAGTTTTATACAGCAACATACAGGACAAACATTTAAGATTATTTCTGGAGAGCTGGGTATCTATAGATGATCAAAACAGTAACAATAGGAAAATAGAAATACCGTAATCATACTTACAGTTAAAACAAAACTAGTTAAATATATTATATTTATAGAATTTTATTTTTGATTATATAATTGATTCATTCAAAAATAGTTCGGTCACTCCAAATTATATAAACAATACTTCTCGTGCATCACGCGGATGATGGGCTAGGAGAGAGTTTGAATTCCTAGAGGATGATAAGCGAACAGCCTCATCAAAATATCGGAAATATTTTGAAATAAATTATATTGATCTAAAATATCACTTTATTTAAATATATATATATATATATATATATATATAACGATTAGAATTATTTTTGTGTTTTGTTGTTGAAAGGAGGTGCAGTCGTGGAAAAGTAAAGATAATTATTTACCTTTCAAGTAGATTTTTATTTTGAATCACTTGAAGCAAATTACACATAAAATTATTTTTATCGCAGTAATATAAAATTTATAGAATGAATTCTATATTCGTGATTTTAATTAAAAAAAGGTAGGGTTAACTATACATATTTACAACAATAATAATTAAAAGTGGTATGTTTTGAATCTATGGTCAAAAATATGTAAAACAGTCAACGAATGAGAATAAAATATATGTTTTAAAAAAATAATAATAATTGTATTTTAGATTATATAATATATATATAGTAGAGTTAATGTTGGTTTCACAATTTAGGGTTCTATTTTAAAAAATGATAATCAATAAAGTGACCATAATCATGCACTGATTAAACAAACATCTCCAAAAATACGAACCGCTCAACATTTTTGCCTATTTCGATGTAAGCTTATATAAATATTCAGGAGATGTTGAGTTATGTTTGAATTCACTTTTAATTAAAGAAAAAACTTATAGAGAGGACCTTTACCAATGCATCAACGCATGGCGTGTGTAGAAAAACAATTATTTTATTTACTTATGTAATTAACTTCTTTACATACCCTACGATCGCTCCAACTGTCAATAAATCTTGTGTTCTGTTTTATTTTTATTGGGACGCCAAGTTTTTATATTTCTGTCGTTTTTTGTGTGTGTGCTTCATGTTCAGATAGGTGGTTGTTGAATTTCTTAATTTATTTTTCTCTTAATTTCTTTTTACACATTTGGAATTTAAAATATTTCAATCGATTCCTATTTTTTTTTAAATTGAAATATGTGTCCTTTCTCACTTTCTTAACACAATTTTTTATTTGGTATTAATATATTAATAAGAGATAAATTAAGGATTTTTTATAAAGGTAAAGAGTGAATAATTAACTAAATATTAGAAAATTATATATAAAAATTAAATAAATTTCTACAATAAATTTTGTAAATATATTTATGATTATCTTTCTAACCTAAAAGGTTCAGGTTCCTAATATACATTATTGTTTCTATTTTTTTATTTTTAATTATTCTTCTTGTATAATATGTTTATAACTGTTTCTGTTTAACAAATGGAAATCGACGCAATTATCCTTAGCCGGGATATCGCATTAGTTGGTTGAAATAAATAAATAAAAATTAATATAATAAATTGAATGAATTTACGATATATATATAGAAAAAATATTTTACAAAGTACCTTCTTGCTATATTTATAAGAGAGGTATTCCAACAAATATTTAACATACCACCACACAGACGTATTAAATAAAAACATGTAAATATATTAAAGGTTTTTTATTTACAATTTTTGAACATGAATCCCAAATAAATCGACCAATTTAAACATGAAGATAAATATATATTAAACCAATTTTATCAAATATGTAGCATTGTAATATTTTACTATTCAAACTTAAATTTCATTCTGAAAAGGCCAAAAAATCCATTTAGGTAATTTTATATGACCTATTTCTACGTAAGGTTCATTATAATTGAACAATATTACACAGTAAATATATTTTGATATATTCCTTTTATTACAACATGAATATCTTTATTCATCATATATTAAGAATTTAAAAAAGTATATATACCTATTGTAAACAACTATAATTCTAACAATTATGTCATTATATTTAAACAAGTCTACCATGAAAGATAATTGAAGCTACCAACTTTACCGTTAAAATTATTATAATAAATTTTTACATATAGATTACATAATAAAATACATTAGAAAAGGCGAAAAAATATCTAAATTGTTCATTATAATCGATCAATATTAATGAAAATACTATTATGGAGTAATTTATCAATTAGGTGTTGGTGTCTTGTCCATGGAGCAGATCAGATCGGTCCATGCACCCTGATCACAATACCAGCCAACTGAGGCGTCTTGTCTGTATGGATGTCCTCTTCTGGATTGATGTCTGCCATATAGAGGGCTGTTAGGATGGCTGGGTAACTGTATATATGGAACGGAGTGAGTATCTCAATGAAATATTTATTTCATATAATACAATATGATTTAAATCAGGAAAACAATATTAGCCAACCCTTCAAACCTCATTATATAGGTTATATAACTTGGTTATGTTCGAAATTTATAATTTTATTTCTATTTTATATAACTTTTATTAGAATGTATATGTAAAATTAGCAATACAGTATCTATGGATAGATATAAAACAATTTCTTGGCGAAACTTGGTCCATCTAGCTATTAAAAATATCGTTAAATTCTCTATATAGATGACCTTTTGAATGCTTAAGGCAATATCAATAAAATTGAACTTTAAAAAATCAAAAACATTTTAATTTAAAAACAAAGCCTCTGTTTTCTGGAGTGTGAAATTGGATCCTAATTGGTCAATATTTTTACTATTTCTCCAATAGTTTTTATGGTAGGCTTTGCTTGAAAATGATAAAATATAGAATGTCACATTAGGTATATACGATAAGTTAGATGATTCAGTAAACTTGATCATCAATGTGTACATGTATCAATGTGTATAATTGTCAATGGTCTGTGCATGTGAATTTTATTTGCTGAAATTTGATAATAAAGTAGATGATATATGTAGAGAATGATATATATACCATTCAACGCTATTGATAATTTCAAATTGGACGTATTTATAAAATGTTTAACTGTATAAAAATGGTATTGGGAGGGCTTGGCTTATGAGTGGTATAAATTCTTATCAATTTCGACAATTTAATCTAACAGATAACTACTGCTTGTATACTGCTCTTCACCTTATCTACGACTGTCCGAACTTTATAGAAGTAAGACATCGATTGTTCCCTGATCTAAATGGTTTAACTCTCTTACATCAACCACTTAGTTTATATAGATTATATGAACTTTGTCGATTACTACATGTAAATATGTTAATATTGAAACTTTAGTTTCAATTAGGTTGTTGTTTACTTTGTTTTCTTTCTCTGTAATAGGCGTATATACTTCAATATCGCGTTTTTTGACTGATAAATTCTTTTCTAAAAATAAACAATTTTGTATGTTACTTCTACCCACAAGAAGGTTCACACTTCAATATTCTATCTTTGTGATTGTGTTTTATCGAAAATATGGATATATATTTTTCTGTAGTTGTAGAAATTTCAAACATGCACGTGTATCTCAGCCTCGAACACAGCTCTTCCGCTATGGACAAGAAGACAAAAACATGTTAATCAAACGTAACTAACATGGTTTAGATTAAATTAGCTAATTCGCTGAGAAATTTCACCATTGATGAAACAAGCATTCCTAATTCTCTTATCATATTCAGTTCCATAATTATATAGGAATTCGTCTATTATTTTATAAATAAATAGTGTAGAATAGTTGCATCTTCTTCATACATAGTGCGCTGTGTGTATTGTTTATTTAAGGAAGATAAAATGGGACATAGGATATTGCTTTCTGTACAACTAATCTCGATTTAAAGAGAATTTAAAATAAGGTGCCCGACTGGAGTACATTAAAATTTAGTCCTATTTAGTGATATATCAATAGATTGCACATGTTTAGTTTAAATTTAATACATAGAAACTAGAGATCTGGTGTTAGTTGAAATATAATAAAATATATATACCTATATATTATACTATATGATAATAAATGTTTATCTATATGCCCACAGATTTAGATAGATTCGTTCTAATAGATCACAAAAAGATGCATTGTTCAACCTTAGTTGTATTTCTTAAACTTCAGATTGCGACAAGATCATCGTAGGTATCTATTTTACGTTATTATCCCTATGATAACAATGGTAGTAGGGCTTCCAATCCCGGTACATATTTTCAATCCCGGGATTCGGGATTGCTTTTTTCTCAATCCCGGGATCCCGGGATATCCCGGGATTGAAAAACATTTTCGTCTTTCTACGCCAAGAGGTATATCGTTTCGTTCGTTATATTTTTAATTTTTTCTTTTATATAGTGCCAATGACGTGGCCACACGTCACAACCACACGAGCTTTTTTCGTCACTTCATTTATATTTTTCTTTAAAAATACTGGAGATTTTGGATAAATTGCTTCAGGGAATGAGGGATGTGCTACCTTTAGGCTAACGTTAAATGGAGAAGTGTCCTCATTGTCATCCTCGGAAAGGTCAGATTCTGCTTCATTTACTGTTGCGGAAACGAATTCAGGAACAACCCTCTCTTTTTTTTAGCATAAAGTACATCCATCACAGCCATATGGAGACCATGCGCGTAGCAGAGCTGTTGCAGTGGACCAATAATGTGACCCAATTTTACCATCATTGCGCACCCATCAGTTGTAACACACACAATATCAGTTTCGAAGTCGATTCCAAACTCCAAGAGCTTAGCACCAATGACATATTTGCATTGTTCAGAGGAAAATACTCCAGATATTCGAGTCAAGCCAAGATTCCACACCTTGGTAAGGCTATGAATATTAATTTTCGGGTAACGCTTGCTTCTGATTGACGTCCATTCATCCAGCGTAAGGCTGAAAAGTTGCCCCTTTTCTTTCTCCATCTGAAGCTCTCGAACGACCTTCTCACGAAATGTGTCCGCATAACGACACACTTTAATCTTAATGGTCTCTGCGGAGAGAGGAATTTCATGTCCAAGAGCATTGAGGCACTTGCGTAGATCCTTAGATGTGACAAAAACGGAGAATGGCAATCCGTCGAGAGCTATCATTCTAGCTAGCACAGCATTAGTCGATCGATCGATGGAAACAGACGAAAAATGATCGAGAATTGATATCTTGGGGGTCTTTTTTTTGCAGGGGTCTGTGTATCAACTTCGTCTTTAACTTTTCTCTTCGAAGTTTCGATTCCGTGGACCGCCTTCTGGTGTACATGCAGCCCTTTTGTAGACCCACCGTCGCATTTCAAAATCCTTTTTCACGCTATACACTGTGCATTTTGGCCAGATCTGTCTCGTAGGTAATAGCCCCAGATTCCTTCTGATTTAAAAGGAATAAACTTCGCCATCACAATCAAGAAGTGATAAGCTTACCAAAAATGTCCGACACGTTTTCTATTGAGAAATAACAAGGTCCGATAATATTGTTTTAGAGACTTTGTTTTATGTTCGTATAAGTTGAAAACTACTTTAGGCTGATGCTTGATAGTGACGAAGCATTTAATAAAATGACATTAAATAAATTTAATTTAAATTAAATGACAAAAAAGCTAGCGAGGGTTTCACAAAATGAACAGCAGAGCAGTGCGTTCATGATGACCCATGCATACAGAGTACAGGATGGAGAGTATAAACATAGATTTAAAAAATATATATATAAAACAATTTGGAGCCCAGATAAGAGGTTAGTGGCAGGTCCATGTTACACGCAGGTCCGCCACAAAAATAAAGGGATGCCGCTACTATCTAAGAAGCCTCTATTTGCATGCCAACAAAATAATTTCAAATCTCTCAGAAAAAAAAAAGACCCGAAATGCAGCTGTATAAACAAAACGTCAAAAGTGTGCTATCTCATCATCTGTTTGATTACCAAAATGCTAGATAAGAAAAATATATTTTTGCGCTGGTTTTCATGCACAAACCAGTAATCCCGGGATTTCGGGATCATTATTTGTTCCGGGATCCCGGGATCCCGGGAAACGGGATCCCTGGATTGGAGGCCCTAAATGGTAGGTCTTCATATATCAGATTTTAAGGGAAAGTACCTTACATGGCTATACATGTATAAAACAACTCGACTTTTTCACTTACAAATGTGACAAACTCCTTTGGTTTATTCACATTTACTGGTCGGGTTGACGTTTTTTGTAGAAATCAGTGGCCATTGAAGCAATGTTTTCTTCATAAAAGAGATGCCTAATGCGGGATTCGATTCCCAATCGTAGATACTGTAAATTAGTGATTTGTACCACTCCATCACCAACTTCCAGTATCTATTATAATATTAGTTAGTAGAGTTATATTTAGCATGGTAGAAGTACATTCTTAAACCATAGAAAGACCTTCCGGGTCTCTTTTAGCTGTGATTTTTCTTATAGAGGTCAAATATTTTATTTTTATTATCCCATGGGTAAGATTACACTTGGTCATGAAGGTTAAAGCAATATATATTTCTACTATAGTTTTGGAGTTCTTGTATAGGTTTTCCTTCTTAGCTCTAATACAGTCCTGGATATGTGCTGGGGTGTAGTGGAGTTGGAGCAGAGGTCAAATATGATCATTTTGAATAGGTTTTAATTCCACACTGGAGATGGGTCATTTAGAGATGTAGACGCTCTTACTCTCTCTCTCTAGATAGGGGCAGCTGTTGTCTCCCCTTCTAACAGGGAGGACGTCCTCGAGTACCTGACGCCTTAGCAGAGGTCTGCTCTGAAGTTATTCCTCGACAAGACACACATGTCGGGAAGATGTCCGATCTACGCGGAACGCTGTTTGAATTCAGGATGAAATGTGACATCATACCAGACGACTCTCGAAGGGATTCGTCTGATGAAAATAATATTTAAGTTTAAATTTTGAAAAAATATATATTAACTGTATATAATTTTATATGTACTATTGAAAAATATGTTTCAATCTCAATCTATCTCTCTCTCTCTTACTAGAGTAGTGAAGGCTACCATCTACTAGTACCATCTTGGTCTTGAGTTGGGTAACGCCAGCCAACACCTCGACCTGCCCACTCTGTAGGAAAGAACTCTCGCAATCTATCGGTGGCGGAGTCTTTCCCGCGATGGGCCCACCAATGACGACTTGTATATATATTATACACTGGTGTCCAAAAAATAAGAAACTTTTCTTTTTTAATGATATGTTTTAAAATATACAACGCTAAAAGCTAAAAAGTAATTTAATTAGGTATTTTAAGTCGTAGAATTTATTTATCTCAACCATTCGATTCGGTAAAATTGAAAATATGCAAATTTGTGCTTGTCTTTATAAGTGTGCTATTTGGCGTGTCGTTTACCCCATCTAAGAATTGTCCAATTATAATTTTATTTAATCCTTAGTTAATTATGAGTTTACGAAAAATTTTAGCAGATGATTTAAAATGGAGAGCTGTTGGAAGAATGGAGGCAGGGGAATCACAAGTTGAAGTTGCAAAATGGCTAAATGTAAATAAATCTGTGGTCAGCAAAATATGGAAACAGTTCATTGAGACAGGAAATATCAAAAGAAAAGAAGGTTATGGTAAAAAAAGAAAAACAGCTACCTCTGAAGACCGTTATCTGGTCGTAACTGCCAAGCGCCATAGGGAGATGACAGCTATTCAACTCTCTAATGAACTCTCAAGTGCTACTGGAACGAGAATTTCAAGACAAACTGTTTACCAAAGGCTTCACGAAGGTGCTCTTTATTCAAGACGACCAATGGTCTGTATCCCTTTAACCTCTGCCCACAGGAGAGCCCGCTTGAAATGGTGCTTGGAACATCACGCCTGGACTCATGATCAGTGGGCCAATGTTCTCTTCAGTGACGAGTCAAGATTTAGTTTAAACACAGATTCTCGACGAGTTTTCATCTGGAGGGAGCCTGGAACCCGCTATCATCCCAGTAACATCAGGGAAATAGACAGTTTTAGAGGGGGCAGTCTCTTAGTCTGGGCTGGTATCAGTTCTAGCAGACGCACACCCCTCCACATTTTTTCTGGGGGCACTTTAACTGCCCAAAGGTACAGGGACGAGATCCTTGAGCCCTATCTAAGACCTTATAGAGATCAAATTGGTCACAATTTAATTTTTATGGACGATAATGCTCGTCCGCATAGGGCTAGGCTAGTCAATGAATATCTCCAGAGTGAGAATATTCGAAGGATGGATTGGCCAGCCAGATCTCCGGACCTGAATCCAATAGAGCATGTGTGGGATGATCTAGAGAGGCGTATTGGAGCTCGTCACCCCTCTCCCAGAACCCTCGTTGAGCTAAGAACTGCTCAATTGGAGGAGTGGGGTTTACTACCCCTGGACCTCCTCCAAAGCCTGGTAAACAATATGAGGGCTCGCTGTGAGACCTTGATAGCTGTTAGAGCTGATCATACTCCCTATTGATATCTTATTTCTTTAAGATCTGGAACCTTAGCTTTGGGTATGTTGGTAATAATTTGCATATTTCATAATTTCAAATATTTGTTTTAATTTTCATATAGCTAGTCAAATTATCCATAGTGTAAACTATTTGTATACTAAATTTTATATTTGTTAATAAATTAGCTTTTGAGAAATTTCAATATTGGTTAAGTTTCTTATTTTTTGGACACCAGTGTATATATATATATATATGTATAGTTATTTATTATTCAATATATTTATTTCTATTTATTCATATATTTATCAATATATAATCATATCTATTAAAATTTATATTTATTCTGTATCTAACCTTATATAATCTTATATGAACATTGTGATAATTCAGTTTCAATCTCAATCTCTCTCTTATTAATTTATATATAACTGTATATAATCTTATATACGTACGCTGAATAAAAGTATATCCAATCTCAAATCTCTCTATCTCAGATATTACTATATTATGAAAATAAAACTCTGAATATTTATTAAAATTCATATAAAAATAATTCTAAAATATTTTACTTTTCAAAATAAAAATACAAGAGAGGAAAAGCTGGCGCAAACAAGTAAGTGTCAGACAGGAATAAAATATTAAAAGTTTAAATTAAAAAAGGTGGGACTCTTTCTAAACTTGGACAAGTTAGTCGTATAAAAGTTTAAATGATTGTAATTTGGTTTAATTTACATTGCATCTTCAAACCTTCCCTTATTTGGTAGAATAAAAAGTGGTATTAAGTTTATTGCACTTTTCTCTATTATTTATAATTAAATAGTATGTTTATTCTTATTTAAGTTTCGTTGTCAAATAAGTTTCTGAATAATGCTTTAACCTTGTATATATTTAGATTGAGAGGGAAATGGTAGAAAATGTTGAAACTTCGAATTAAATATGATATTATAATTTTTAAATTAAACACACATAGAATTGTAGAACGACATTTGAAAATTATCCCGATGTGTTTCTTTTTCAAGTACTTTATATAATATTTACGAACGGAAAAATATGTGCAGGATAGCCTAGTGGACATGGCATCTGCCCGGTAAGCGGAACACTGTGGGTTCGATTCCCATCCCTGGACACTTTATTTTTCCGTTTATCATTACTCTTCACAAATTATCCTTTCATACTTCATCCCTAAGGTTAGAAATAATCTTTATTTCTCTCCTTAATATAAAATATTGATTTTCAGTTCAAAAGAAACACATGCGGAATGATTTTCAAATGTCGTTATACAATAATAAGCCGCATTATATTGTATTATATAACACATAGAATTACGTGAAAAATAAAATACATAGTAAAAGTATAGTAGTATGTTTGATAGATATATAAAAAGTATAATAAATAAATATAAAATTTAATAATAAAATCACATTATCAAATCATTGTTTATTGCGTATATCAAATTGTATATATTCTTTAAATAAACGAATAGATTTAAATAATTGATAAGATACCTGTGTAGAAACAAAAATATTTTGTTAAAGAAAATATTAATATATAGAATTTCAAATTCTTACTTTACTATTCTCTCCCATTCTCCAATAGGTGTGTACTGTGTTGATAAATCCTCTCACCACCAAAATAATCTAGAATATCATCGATAAAAATGGCTTCCTGTTATATAGAGATAAGGTTTGTGTGAGATTTTCTTTCTTTACTGGAAATCATTAAAATATATTTCTATAAATTGATAATACTGTAGAACCTCCCTGTGAAGGACACCTAATTGTAGAGGTGAAGTGTCCTCTAACTGAAGAGTTGCTAAATTGTAAAAATGGAATTTTTGTAAATGAAAACTGTCCGTTATAGAGAGGTGACTGCTACCGGGATGTCTGCTTAAGGGAATTTCTACATTAAATTGATAAAAAAGAAAATATAGGTTACTTCACTAATTTTTTAATATTTTGTGTTTTGTGATGAGTATAAACTTAAATATTTGTTTGCTGATTTTTTATATTCAGAATAGTTCTTTAAGTATTGTAATATAAAATTATTGGAATGTGGCACTCGGTATGCAAATTTAGAAGAATAAATATTGTTTAAGTTTTATGGAGAAGAAGTATTTATTTATAAACCAATATATCGATTGGCAGATATTTTCTCTCAATCTTTTTTTTCGTTTTGTGTACAATGTCTTCCGTACAATGAAACCTCTCATAGGCGACTCATTTCATGAGAGCCCCCTTCTTTTTGCGACTTCCTTCATAGTAACCACTTATTTCAGAATACAAGAAAACCGAGATATTTCTATATTTTAATAATAAAGAGTTTTATAATTTTTAATATCATAAAATATGTTTGATATTTATAATGTGAAACATGTGACAAATATTCAATGCCTGCTCATTCAGCGTAATTTGTTTGTGTTAGAGTATGTAAAATATTTGACTTAAGGTAATTTTTCCAAAAAATAAAAATATATATAATCAGGTTTTAAGTTTGAATATTGAAAATTAAAATTAATATATTAAAAAAAGAACTGCGATGCTTGCTCTGTGTGTTTTAATTTGTTGTTTGTTTTTCTATTTGGACAATTTTCTTTAGTTAATTTATGTAAAATAATGAATTGAACGGGATTGTATATAGCCGAATTGCTGTGATGCAGTGAAAGGTATTGACGCAAATATCCCTGAGTTTGGGATATCGCGTTTCATGTTAATAAAGTTTAATAAAATTAATATATTTAGAGCTTTATTGAGTATTCTTATTTAGATTTTATCTATATCAATCTTATCGTGTTAGAGATAATATATATTAAGTAGAAATTAGAAATGATCAATTAAATATAATTCTAGTTACAATTCTTTGTTTATGTATTTTAAGTTTAACCAAATAATTTTTTTCACACAATATGTGTGTGAGATCTTAAGAAAACAGGCGCTAACCGAAAGAAGATAGAAAATAAGTGTTTTTGTTGACGGTTGATATACGTTATTTTTGTTTGTTCTCTCTCTCTCTCTCTCTATTCCTCTTTTAACTTAAAATTTGTTTGTTTTATTTCTTCTTTAAAGTTGTCTTTCTTGAGGTTGCAATAAGGATGGCCAGCAGTGTATATATAGACACATCCTGACCGCTCACATGAGATTTTCAGATGACAGTGCGCCATCTAGTGGAACAGAAATCTACTAAACGTTAACTTAACCTGTTTACTCATATTTGGCCAATCTATCTTGTTGTTGAATAAAAAAAAAAGAAAATCGATTCATTTAATACAATATATTGTTTTATTATCATGTGTTTATATTTTTAATATAATGCTGTGTTCCTTTTTAAACTAAGTAAACCTTTAATCCTTTCTCTACCGGCTCTAAACATGCATGTGAGCCTTTCCTCAGGGGCCTATCACTCGCTCGCTTGCGAACAAAGAGCAGGAATTTATACTTCTGGTTCAATACGTTCTAAAATTATGTTGTTTTTGAAGGTTTCAGGGAAAATAAACTGTTTCTAGTTTTACACACACATGTCTCTATATTAACCTTTTTAAATATCTATTTTATTCAGCGGAATACTGTATGAAAATAAGATGTATTTACTTAGGGTGAGTCTACTACTATGGTAACACTATTGGCAACAAAATGAATTTAAAGCACCTGGTAGTGAAAAAAAAATGTTAGCATATTCAGAAATGTATTTTTCGTATATAACCTCATAAATAAAACCTAAGTGGAAAGTATTTCATATCGCTGATAGTCTGTTTTATTTTCAGAGGAGACAGAGGCAATTTTGTTAAATATTGATCAACTCGTGTGTCTTCAATAAAGGTCACTGTGTAACAAATATCTTTTAGATTATGAATCACGATATACATGCTAAAAGGTACAACATCCTTAAGAGTAGTTTATTAGTATGCATTGATTTTCCCATTATATATCATCAGTGTTCACTGATGAAGACACATATTTAAAAAAACCCTATCATGAGATAATAAAGATTAATAAAAATAATACATATTATTAACTTTTTACCAGAAAGAAAGACACTTATTTATATATTGACTAAGAACAGATTTCAGGAATTCGTCTGTATATAGAAAAATGTTCCTGGAGCTTCCAAAGAAACTTCGTTAATATATTTACTCTTTTATTTGTGATATATAAATTTTAAAAAGATGCATATATTGGATATATCAAGTTAATTTTTTCTTCCAATATTTCGAGGGGCAACTCGCCTCTCTTTATCGAGGATGTTTGTGTTTTTCACTAGAACATGCGAGCACGCGTACACCACTCTCGTTCTACAAGGCCAATAAAAGAATTGTATCTTCGATTTAACTATTGTATTCAGTTGCCCCTCGAAATATTGGAACAATAAAATAACTATGATTCCAATATATGCATATTTTTTAAATATACACCTATCCCCCGATTTACACGGTAGATACGTTCCTGAGAAAAACGTAAATCGGGGGATAGGTGTACACAGAAATAAAAATAAAATGCATTGACAGGTTAAAATATGTAGTAAGCACTAAAGCTCGGGAATCCTCTTGAGATGTGTACACAGCACATGTGTTCAATCACAGTAGCATTTAGTATAGTGCGATAAAAACAAAAAAAAACTTATTTGGAAAACCGTGTAAAAGCGTAAACGTGTAAAAAAGTACCGTGTAAATCGGGGGATAGATGTAATTTTAATTATGGAATGCCAAATCTTCAAAATGATATATTAATTATGATTCAATAAAATAATCTCTTGTATCATTTCAAGTAAAAACATCAAGCTTCCAGGAAGAAGTTTATTTTCAAAATCTTTAATCTCTACCTTTCGGCCATGAACGCTCTTCTACTGCAGAAAACACGATACAAGCTCCTGTAAAAGGGAGTTCGAGCTCAAAGCTAGAGATTAAAGATTTTGAAAAGAAACTTCTTCCTGGAAGCTTGATATTTTTACTTATAATCAATTATTATCTTCATCATTTCTAATTATTTGTGATTCTCACCTTTTTTTATTTAATTAAATGGATAAATATTGAAAAGGCTTAACGGTCCTCTTTTGCTATCACGAGCAAATCCCTTTTGAAATTTCGCTAATTTAATCTACCATACGTTAATATTTATTCTGAATTTTGTTACCTAATAATATGAATGGTGTTTTTTGTATCTATTAGGAAAATGGAAAATCCTATTTTACATTGTAAAATATAGTACAAATGAGTGAGATTGTACTAGGAATAAGTGGATAGATTTAGGATGACACGCATCTCCTGGTCGTGCAACTAAAAGTTCCTGATATATTGCACCATCTGTCGGATTGAATATCAACCAATCATTGATTTATTTAAATTCCAGAATTGGCAAAATACTCTTTTTTGATTAATCAAGAATATTTGGACGATTTATTCCGAAAAGTGGCGCAATTCTTCAGATACCCTTTTTATTTTACATTGTTTTTAATTAATTGTATTTGAACTATCGATGCTCTGCATGTTATGGGATTATAGCAGATCAGTTATAATTTGATTCAGGTGAACATTATCAAAATAGTTATGCATAAAAGTGGCGAAACAATGGGTCGCCAATACGCTTAAATCATTTATAAAAAACTCAAATGTTAATAATGATTTTATTTTTGTGTAGGTACAAAACTTATATATATTTTTAATAAGAGATTTTTATTATATTGGTCAAAGATATTGGCTAATCTTTATTGATCATATGAATTATTAAATAGAATTCTGGGATTTTTTAATGAAGAGGTTTCAATTTTTTGATGATAATTGAATTGCTACCTATAGCGTCTTATAGAAGTGATAAATGTGTTTTTATCATCATTATGTAGTCTATTTGGAGGGTTCATCACTGAAGTAGTATGCTTTAAATATTACTCCTTGTCATTAGTGATTGTAGAAATTGGTATTCAAATCTACTTATATAATTGCCTTATTCTGTCTGTGTGAAGTTCACTGTGTGAAGTTCACGGATAGATTTTGGTCATCAACGCGCGCATCATCATTATGATCATTATCATTATCTAATGATAATAATAATAATTATTATTATTATTATACTTATATTTATATATATATAATATATAATTGCCTTATTCTGTCTGTGTGTAGTTCACTGTGTGAAGTTCACGGATAGATTTTGGTCATCAACGCGCGCAACATCATTATGATCATTATCATTATCTAATTATAATTATTTATTTATCTACTTATATAATTGCCTTATTCTGTCTGTGTGAAGTTCACTGTGTGAAGTTCACGGATAGATTTTGGTCATCAACGCGCGCATCATCATTATAATCATTATCATTATCTAATTATAATTATTTATTTATCTACTTATATAATTGCCTTATTCTGTCTGTGTGAAGTTCACTGTGTGAAGTTCACGGATAGATTTTGGTCATCAACGCGCGCATCATCATTATAATCATTATCATTATCTAATGATAATTATTTATTTATCTACTTATATAATTGCCTTATTCTGTCTGTGTGAAGTTCACTGTGTGAAGTTCACGGATAGATTTTGGTCATCAACGCGCGCAACATCATTATGATCATTATCATTATCTAATGATAATTATTTATTTATCTACTTATATAATTGCCTTATTCTGTCTGTGTGTAGTTCACTGTGTGAAGTTCACGGATAGATTTTGGTCATCAACGCGCGCAACATCATTATGATCATTATCATTATCTAATGATAATTATTTATTTATCTACTTATATAATTGCCTTATTCTGTCTGTGTGAAGTTCACGGATAGATTTTGGTCATCAACGCGCGCATCATCATTATGATCATTATCATTATCTAATGATAATTATTTATTATCTACTTATATAATTGCCTTATTCTGTCTGTGCGAAGTTCACTGTGTGAAGTTCACGGATAGATTTTGGTCAGAATGGATAAAATAAAAAAAGTGTCAAGGGATGGGAATCGAACCCACGACCTTCCGCTTACCTGGCAGATGCCATGACCACTAGGCTAGCTAGGACAACGATAGGTTATTTTAAATTATAAATAAATTAAATATTAAAACTATATATTCAAATTATTCTACTTAGCTCACGAACAGCGCCCTCTATCAAGGTTATAAATACGTTTAAAAACGAAATATTTTCAAAATTTTATTAATAATAGTTAGCTTACTAATTAGAATACTTGATCTAAATCGAAATATTTATAGACGCTCGCTCGATTTGAAGATTTATATCGTAACTAATCTGACTGTAAAGTTTGGAGCGGAACGTTTCTCAAGAGTGACATCCACAGCGCCAATTTATAATTGTAACTAATAGTGTTTGAATAAAACATTTAATCGGGTAAACCCGGGCGTTGCCCGGGTCATTCGTCTAGTATAAAATAAAAGAATAAAAGATAAATTATGTTGATATTTTAATAATTTTATTCAGAGAGTGCCTCTCTCTTCTGTTTAATTTATTGTGACACGCTTTATAACGAAAATAAAAAGTTACAATGAATATGAATTTTATCAATATCTTCAACTTCTTTCTATAAAGTTTTACTGTGAACTAACAAGAAGATTATGTGATTGAGTTAGTTTAATATAAAATTGGTATTTGTATGCATGTTGTGTGAAATGAATAGATAGTAAACACAATGAGGTAATTTTATTAAAAATATAAAGGTTGTTTAAAACTATCACATATCGAATAGAATATTAACAAACACTTCAAATATTGAAGAGATTCTTTGGTTCGTGTCTGTAACATACACATTGGGGAATTAATATAATGGAATATATCCAAAAGATCTCATTATTCTTAAAATGTATCTATATAACATAGAAATATATACAGTATGTATTTATTTGACACATGTAATAGAGCTTCCGAAAATTTCTGGCCAACTGAATGAAATCCCATATATAACAGTACTTAATTTTGATAGCAATATTGATTTCATAGCAAGGTTGATTTCATTAGTATAAGTAGAGAATTTCGTTTCTTCACACAATATGATAAAATATCGGCGAATGCAAATGACATATCAATAACAGTAATAACAAGACAAAAGAAGACTTTTATGGAATATCTTAAAGAATTAATTCAAGATTGAGAAGCGCTAATTTCACGAAACTTTCCGAATGACAAAAGATAAGTTAACAATAAGAAATATATAAAATATACTTCAGATCTGTTCAATCTCCACCTACCTGATATCAAACCTTTCAATGTCGCGGAGATACCTGTCACGTCTAGATAGTTAAAGGAATAGAGTTTGGTTGTATGCGGTCTTGTATACCTACAGTGGGGAACTACTGGAAAGTGTGTCAATGTGACGTCATCAGATACCTAAAACCTGATTACAGTAGAGAACCACTGGAAGGTCTGATGTTAACTATACCTTCCATGAAAATATTGTAGAGGACCCATGTAATTCACGTTTGCATAAGGTCATCATTTACCTACAATCTGCCACAGAAAAGGAATGCTGGAAGATATGTCTGTAATACGTCATGAAGTACCTACCACGTGATTACAGTGGAGGAACGCTGGAAGATATGTTTGTATGACGTCACATCAGGTACCTACCACGTGATTACAGTGGAGGAACGCTGGAAGATATGTTTGTATGACGTCACATCAGGTACCTACCACGTGATTACAGTGGAGGAACGCTGGAAGATATGTTTGTATGACGTCACATCAGGTACCTACCACGTGATTACAGTGAAGGAACGCTGGAAGATATGTCTGTATGACGTCACATCAGGTACCTACCACGTGATTACAGTGGAGGAATACTGGAAGATATGTCTGTATGACGTCACATCAGGTACCTACCACGTGATTACAGTGGAGGAACGCTGGAAGATATGTTTGTATGACGTCACATCAGGTACCTACCACGTGATTACAGTGGAGGAATGCTGGAAGATATGTTTGTATGACGTCACATCAGGTACCTACCACGTGATTACAGTGGAGGAACGCTGGAAGATATGTTTGTATGACGTCACATCAGGTACCTACCACGTGATTACAGTGGAGGAACGCTGGAAGATATGTCTGAATGACGTCAAATCAGGTACCTACCACGTTATTACAGTGGAGGAACGCTGGAAGAGCTCCGTCTCTGCTCCAGACCCGCTGCCGCCGTGTACCAGGAATTCCGACTTGTGACCGTCCTCCTTGTGGCAGAAGACAGCCAGCTCAGTGTATGGCACTTCTTCGAGGGATGAAATCTTCTGCAGCCATTTTCATATCTCAAAGTCAGTGGTTAATAAACATTAAACCTTTATCAAACCTTCTTATAAAAGAAAGGCTACCATATTTATTCAATAAATATATCAATTTTTGAAAAACTAATTGTTATGAATTGTGGAAGGGAAACAACACAATTTTTCTTATATGTAGGTACAAATGATTATATATTCCTCCTTACCATATATATATTTAGATGATAAATTAATATTTAAAAAAAAAACATTTCAAATAAATTTCTGAAATATATAAATCCAAATATTTTTGGATTTTAAAAATGAATTTGAGAGATAATTTCACATAGTTCCTTATTAAAAAAAATCTTTTTCTAAAACATTTATTATGTTCTATTCAGGTTTATAAATATATATATATATATTCATAGTGATTTTTATTCTCTTTAATACGATATTCAGATTTTCATTAAAAAATTAAAGTATTAAAACCAACTCTCTAAGTATGAAAATGTATTTATTGAATTAATAAATATTTAGAGTATATTCGCAAACCATATTGGAGGGCTCTCAACTGGTAGGTAAGAACTATTCAGTGAAATTTATTCGCGTATGAGCGAAGACATGTAAACATATTGAAACTAAATAAAAGGTATAGCAATAAAACATATATTTCAATCAAAAGAGATGATTTATGATTCTTCATAGTAATATTCTGTTATCACCCATGTATTAATCAATACCCTGGCTTTATGATAGCAATGCTACTCCCACACCTATTTGAGAACTTAGGTTTGTCGCTTTATAAATTGAGCAGAATTCAGTGAATGTAAACTTACTTCTTTTGTAGTGATCGTTATGGGAGGCAGAATGGTTTCGTAAGGGAACTCTGCAGCCTGGATGAACTTCTCTGGTGGAAGTTCCACCTCGTCCACGGAAGAATATGGTTGGTAACCTGGGACATCACCTATGTATTCATCTTTCTATGTATCATATATACCCTGTATATATACATATTACGATGCACTAGCGCGCTATCTGTTATCAAATTACGAAACTATTTGTGAAGCGTAATATTCTTTTTAAAATAAAACAATTTCTACTGCCCTTACTGCAATGGAAAAATTAAAGGGAGGGCCTGGCTCATCAGTGGTGAACCCTCCCAGCGGTTTCGCCAGTTTAATCTAACATACCGCTGTTATATTGCATTTTTGGAACTACCTTTTATAGTAATACTGATGATTTTTTCCGTTGCAGTAAGGGCAGTAGAAATTGTTTTATTTTAAAAAGAATATTACTCGTCAAAAAAAGTTTCGTAATTTGATATATACATATATTTACAATATCCGTGCGAAGTTAATCTATAAGGAATACAATATATATGGTACAACATCTTCATGGAAAGATATGGTTGGTAACCTGGGAGATTGCCTATGCATTCACTGGTATCGTATATACCCTGTTTATTATATTCACAATATGCGTGAAATGTGTAATCTATACGGTAAATTAAACATAGTTTAAATATCAACATGGAAGAATATGTTTTGCAACATCGGCTTTCCTATGTATTCATTGGTATCGTATACATACATACCCTGTCTATATGCACATATTTACAATATCTAGGCAGACTTTGATCTGAATATATGAAAAAAATAAATATATATGTGATATGATCCTGTCGACTTTCGTTGTGACAATATAGTGGTAAATGTGATGAGGTGATAAATAATCACACGACGAGTTGTTAGAGCAATAATCCAGGCAGCCAGCCGAGAGAGAGCGAGCGAGAGGTTATCAGCTGAACGCCTGTTTTCCCTGTGTACACAACCGGGGGGCTAACCAGGATAGTCGCCAGGTGGTGACGGCCCCCCCCCCCCTCAGGAATGTGGTCAAAATGGTCGTGAGTTAGTTGTCTTCTATCGACTACGTCTCTCTATCTCTCTGGTCGACTGCAGATTTACTTTATTATTCCTGTAAGAGCATATATTATGACATATATATATATATGGTGTAATTTCTAAACGTAAGAATATGGTTAGTAATCTGAGACATGTGGTCTAATTTATGTATTCTCCCTTTTTAAACACATGCCAAACCTGTCAATAAACAGATATTTAACAATCCATGAAAGATATGATTTATTTAGAATTCCGAATATAATATGTTACATATGCAGAAGAAACCTGTAAATAACCTGTGAAAAGTTTCACCTATATAGTATATGTTACACATCGTATTTCAATAAATACTGACTTTGGTTATAAGAGAATAGCTATATAATTAGAGAAAGTAAAAAATACTATTTAGGAAATATAATAAGCAAAATTCACGTCTTTAAAGTTATCATATTTTACTAAACAGGAACAATATATAACCTATGTACTTGTTCTTTTTTATATACCTGAATAAATTACCTATATTTCAATTGAGGATATATTTACTGTATTAGGCGATACAATATCAGAGTTCTAAAATATGTGTTGTTCATTAAACTGGTGAAATCTTTATATGAGTTCACCACTGATGAACAAAGCCATTCCAATATGTTTCCGCTCCAGAAAGAACAGTAGAAGGTTTGAGGGCTTGTTTTAATTGAAAGTAAATCGTGTTTATTGATTTTATCAGTGTTTTAAAATAGAACAATCCATATATTGAATCATTTAAAAATGCTTATTTTGGATCATAAAGTTTTATTTTCCAATATTTCGTATGGCAACTCGCCAAACTTCTTCGGGGTACAAGATTGTTTTGAGAGAGATGTTCGCGTAACAATACTCGTGAATTAATACACAACATCTCAAAACAATTTTGTTGCCCGAAGAAGTTTGGCGAGTTGCCTTACGAAATATTGGAAAATAAAACTTTATGATCCAAAATAAGCATTTTAAATGATTTAATCAGTATGTTTAGAATGTGATTAAAATATTGATTAATAAATTACTCACCTGTAAAATAAGGCTTAGAAGGTATTATATCAGGACTGCCATCTTCAAATTTCTTAGATATCAGGATGTCTTCTCTGTAAACATTTGTGGGTTTAAGAAAATACCATTATGATAAAAAAGATTTTATTCTACATTTTATCATTCTATATCTGCATATCGTATAGTTCTCTCTCGGAAAAATATATATTTATTTTCAAAATATAAATTATTATATTATATATATACTAACACGAATTATAAATTAAGATTGTTTTATGGATTTTAATAAATGATTAATAAATTCAAAATAATATGTAATTCTCACCTTATATTCAAATAAATAGGCCTTTGCGATTCTCTTAATTTTTAACGATATTTTGTTCAATTTTATAAATATATTAAAAGAGATATATAAACAATCACAAACAAAATTTGAGGAAGTTGTACCTTTTAGCATACATATCGGGATTCAGTCACTAACTCTGGAAGATATTTGATACACAGTGACCTTTATTGAAGACACAAAGATAACTAAATGTGAACAAAATAGCCTCTGTTTTTTTTTTTTAAGACGACCGGCAATATTAAAGACGTCCCAAACACTTATGTTTTGCCCATGTGTGTATATATACAAAGTATTTATTCGATATACGGCAGTGTCACCAAAGTATTCCAGATCACAGGATAAAGAAGAAGGGGATCCATGGCTCCAAAGTAAAGGCAGAATGTCAAAGATGACAAAAGAGTAAAGAGGAGGTGTCGGAACCTATCTTCACGGTCTGACAACTATAAAAAACTGTTTCTCCTTCAAGATAGAGGGTTGACATTCCTTTTATAGGGTCGAGGTACTTAATGACGTCTTCCAGGTCCTGTCTATTAAGATATTTTTGTATATTCCATTTCGAGAGGATGATTATCTGAATTAAAATTCTGAGATTCCCACTTCTATCCGTTGTCAGTGTTTGAATTACCGTTTTTTTCATAGAGTAAGTAGTGCATTTTGTTATATATAGTTTTATATACATTTTAAAGTTGGGAATCAGATCAAATTGAATGTATAAGTGTTTAGGGATGATTTTCATTGGAGTTTAATATTATTCAAATAAAATGTGCTTGTATTCTTTTTATTATAGGTTGTACATATTTTTATATATTGTGGTCATAAATACACATAATTATAGTAGAAATACATATTTTCAGTAAAAAGAGTTTTATTATTTGTGGTGTTGGGGCTTATCTCCTTAATACGGAGTAATTAGGTGCGTTTCCATTTGATAGGATCATCTGAGGAACAGAAAGGTAGGAATACGACTTTGTCTGATTGCCTGTTAACATGTATTTGGGTGTAGTAGGACATCCCACATGTCTAGTGTTGCCCTACCAGGAGTACAAGACTCCAGACATACTGTCCTGCCCAGGGTCACCGCCTCGCTACTTTGAAGATAGTTAACAGGACTTAAGCAGACTTTATATTTTTAGTTATGCAAATGAAATTATTTTTAACACTTTTGTTTCTTATACTTTAATATACAACTGGTCCATCCTACTGGGTTTTAGGATGAAGTTTATTTATTTATTATCATTTACAAAGCACGCGATATCCGTCTTGGATATTTGCATGCATACACAAGTTTGGGAGCTTATTTACAGTAATTATTAATATGATTTTAGTTATTATAATAGAAATTATTAACATATTTGTCAGTTAGTTAACGATTTAATTACCCTATAATGAATATTAGTGAACATCACAGATAAGAACAGAAATTTAGAGCTATTTACAGCATATATCTATATATCAGTTATTACAGCCCAGGCTATCTATTACTAAAAAACATTCTACAAAATCTATTAAAATTTATATACATATATCTATTATTAACTATTTGATTTAGACAGTTTATATTTATTTGATTTTTGACTCTCAAGTCCTCTACAAGTCGACAGTCCGTTAGAATATGTACAGGATTTTCTTCTTCTGCACCACATGAGCATTTAGGCGAATCCGTCTTTCTGACTTTGTACAAATATGATCTAAAGTTAGCGTGTCCAGTAAAAAAATGGACATTGTAAAAATTTGGCTTGACATATTTGGGTATTTGGGAATCAGTGAAGAAGGACTTGAAAATGGTATTAGTCTTCTCATAGTATTTCTGCAATTTTCCCCTTATATAATTAGAAATTATATTCCTACTTGAAGAGTCAAATCGGTTGTAATTTATTTCGGTTTTCAACATGTTAGATTCAATATAATCAGTAATTTTGGGGACTTGTGCAAGTATATGTGTACAATCCGATGATGTTGTACTGTAGGCCTGTATACAATGTTTTAATATATTATATTGAAGAGAATTTAGTTTGTCTCCTTAGACTTTTTGTTTATGAATGGATACCATATTGGATAACCATAAGTAATTGTACTTCGATATAATGTCTTATACAATATCAGTCTTCGTCTAAAATCTAGACCCCATGCTTTCTTTGTCAGGCCAAATAGGTATCCACTAGCTCTAGTTACTTTTATGATCATTTCATTAACGTGAGGCGTAAAGTCCCGTTTGCTTCTGACTCGGTGATTTTTAATAGTCACTTCTAGGATCTTAAGTTCTTCAACCGGTTTAATTAACTTGCTACCTGAGCCTATTATATCGTTATTGCATTCATATAAATATAATATTTTTGTTTTTTCATCTGACAATTTTAATTTACGACTTTCACACCACTTATTGATTTTTCTTAATACATTATCTATTGTCTTTCTTAGTTGTTCAGGAGTTTTATTCCAACATATTAACGTAATATCATCTGCATATGAAGTGATGAACTATTATTCGGATTAAAAGACTCCAACATTAATCTAGCATTTTGATCTTTGTTTTATAAATTATCGAGATATATAGATAATATCATTTATTTATGGAATATACTTATCTGCATATAGGGTATTTATACATCATCCAAATTACTTAGTTTATATAAGTATTGAAATTTTCAATGTGTTTCTTTATTAACTTTCACCATATTTTTAGAGCTAACACAGTCTTCAGTGGTTTATATTTAAATATTTGTGTAAAATAAAATAACTTATTTTTTATATTATATAGTTGTTCAAAAACCCTCTTTATATATATAAAGATGACTTTACACACAAATTATAGTCAAAATGGTATACTAATATACTTCCGTTTAATGTTGTTTATTAAAAAAACGAAGAAATGGCGATTTAATCGACGAAAATGTGAAAAATGGAGTAATAAACATTGTCAATAAAATATTATTTGATAAATAGAGTATTATTATATCAGCCAAATGATTGAAACAAGTTAGATTATATATTGAGGATATGTAATTTAAGTGTTATTCATAAATTAACCATTAATAATGAAATAATTATAAAATATCATTAACTAATATATATTTTTTAAAGGTAACATCATTAAAACGACTCTTCGATTTGACAAATATTTGAACATTTTTGTATATGTATTTTATTTAGATCAAAAAAGCATATATTATATCAAAATATAATTTATTTATCAATATTTCAGTTGGCTGAACGCCAAACCTTTTCGAGGTATTAGAACATATACACAAGGTTGACATGAATATGTTATAATACCTTGAAAAAGGTTGAAGTTAAGCCAACTGAAATATTGGTAAATAAATTATATTTTAATCCAATATATGCTTTCTATTAAAGATATATTTATGGATTGATTTTTCAATATATATATATAAAACAGCACTATATTACTTTATAATAAGGTGATCATGAAAATATGTATGAAAACTATAAATTCATTGATTCCAATGAATACAATATATATTTTCTTTTTAACATATTCAAAATGCAAGATATTGAAGTAAAATGATAGGTTTTATTTCCAGAAATTGTGTCTTACTGAAATCAATGTATTTTCTCAGCTGTAGGGTATAATTAGACGTGTCAGAACCTGTCAGAAATAATTAGCAAAGCAAACCAAATTTTGAAAGGCGAAAATACATCTGGAATTATTAGATAAAAAATCATTTTTTTGCCAGTTATATATTGAATTACAACATAAATGTTATAAATTCGTAATGATTAATGTTATATTGAATATTTGACGTATTTATAAAGAGATATTATAGCTTTATAACTTTCGATTGACGATTTGTGTATTTTAATTTTTGTCGGTTTACATACTCTTTTTATAGAATACTCCCATCTAAAAAGATATTTTCGCTTGAATAAAAATGGATTATGTATCGATTTAAAAAATAAAGTATTATATATACGAATATGAAAAAAAGTAAGAAGTAAAATTAAAAAGGCATATCCTGACCGTTCACATGAGCATTTTTGATGGCAGAGCGCCATCTAGCGGAACAAAAATCAACTAGACAATTATTTAGGTTAGTTTCGTAATATTCAATCAACAAAATTTATTTAAAAATCCAACCACATACACGTTCACCTCGTCGGTGTGGAGCAAGGTGTACCTCAGCTATCAAAACTCTGGTTAAATATGCTTTCTGATTGTTAATTAATTGGGATGGGAAGAGATTATGAACAAACCTAAAACAACGTTTAGTCAATATTTATTCCACAAGATGGCGTTCTTTTATCTAGAAATATTAGCGTGAGCGGTCTAGATACGCCATTTTATTTTTAATATCGAAATATGTATTTTGATTAATAATTCCATTACAAGTATTAATATAATTATTGTAATTAAAGATTATATATGAGGAGTTATGGAACTTCTATGTACATTACATAATTGATTTATATTAATGGAGATAACCTATGGAATTTGTACCTTTTAGCATGAATATTGGGATTCAGACAATAATTCTGAAGGCTTTTATAAAACAGTGACCTTTATTGAAGACACAAGAGTCAAAGTCTTTGCACTTCTTTAATATTTGTCAATGAGAGTGTATATATATATTTATCATTACTTAATATAATTTTTCTATCATAAATAAAGTAAAATAAATCATACTTACTTATCTTTTGTTACAATAGTATCTTTTTTCCCTAAATAACACACAGAAACACAATATTGTTACATTCAAATATAAACAAATATTAGAGATAGAGTTAAACAACTCTGTCTAGAAAAAGAAATTTCCCAACTTTGAAAATTCCCTCTCTGCATAGATAGAATATTTTTATCAATTTCTAAATATTGATTCTCCCGGTAACAACCTACCCTTGCGATTTTTTTTTCTTTTTACAACGATTCTTTTTCAAACTCTTTTCTGAATATTCCTCGAATATTGTTTTTGAAAATATTGATGTGCGCGCTAAAAACATCTTTAAAGTATATCTTGTAAGTGTTTTTATGAATTTTCATAAAAATAAATATTGTCAAAATATTTCCTTCCTTTTGATATATATTCTCCATAAAATTATTTTAAAAAGATATACATTATAATAATTCGTGAAGGAAAACATATTAAAAAGAAAATAACAAGAAAAAAAATATCGATAAAGATTTGTTTGAAGAATATTTTACGTAAATTTCTAATGTAAAATTCAAAATAGCTTTTCAATATTTATTTTTATAGATTTGTGAAAAAAAAAATCTTTTTACTCTTAAATTGAATAATTTTCGAAATCCATAAAAAATACAAAATATTTTTTATTTTTCAAATAAAAATATTAATAATAAAAATATTTTAATTTTAAAATGTGTTTCTATTCAAAAACTATTTCTTAAATTTATTTTCATAACTGAGATATTTATAAAATCAATGTGTATATAAAAAAGTGCTAAATTTACAAACAAGAGGTGTTATTAATAATTTAAATTAAGGACTGATATAAAATGGTTGCTTCATATATAAAAAATATAACGAATTTATAATAATTATTTTTGGCAATGTCTTTGTGTATTAAGATATATATAGAATTTGTTCGTTGTTAGATAAAGGGTTGATAAGACAAAGAATCGATAAGATAAAGGGTTGAAGATCCAGTCGTATTAAAAAAAAAGATAATTATTTACCATCAAGTAGCTTTTATTTTCAATTACCTGAGAAAATATTACACATTATTTATTTTCACATTATATAGCATTTATAAAGTTAATCCTATATTAGTGATTTAAAAGAATAGATATATTAACTACGCATATTTACAACCAAACTGAAAGTCATTCTAAAAACGATGATAAAAAAGTGGAATTATCAATGAATTACCAATTACCAATTATTTTATTTCCAAAGCGCTATATCCCGCAAGGGATACTTGTACCAAACAAGGAGAAAAGTTTATTTACCTAAATAAAATATATATATGTTTTTAATATAGAAATAATTTAGTTTTTAGATTATATAATATATATATGTACAGTTAAACCTGTCTATAGCGCCCCCTCTAAATAGCGCCTTCCTCTTTATAGCGGATTTTAAACATTAAAATGTAAACATTTTACGTTAAAAGTGACCTGTATATATTAATTATTATATCAGCACGGACCTTAATTTTATATTTATCTATTAACAAAGAATATTAACAATAAATTGCGATTCTATAGAAATGATACATATGACTTGAAAGTTAAAAATACAAGAACTTGTAAAATATATATTATCATGTTTTCAGGAAGGTGTAATCACAATAATAAAATAATTTAGTGTAACTAAATTAATAGGGAAAAGGCTACTTTCAAAAGATACCCAAGAAAATATATGAAAATATTTGCGGTAAATCATTATTGCCTGTATTTTCCGAATATTTCGAAAATTGCAAATTGCCTATATCTACTTCATCCGGAACTATCTCTTGTCAATGTAGTGCAGGCTGTACCTCAATGACCAAGTTTTGTGGCAATATATTCTGCAATCTACTTCATCCGGTAGAAAATCTTGGCTAAAATCGAGAATAAATTCAAATATCAATATTAATTTCTATATTATTTCATACGCTATAGATATAATTTAGTAAGTTTCAAAGTTTCAAGAAAAAAAAATATTTTTCTCAGTTAGAATAATTAAAATACTTCAAACACTTAATTCTCTATTTAAAAAGTGTGCCATATGTTCAGTTTGAAAAAAGCATATTTTAGGTGTTCAAAATATATTTGACGAAAGGAGGATAATATAAAACATATATATATTTCAAAAGGTAAATGTGTTTTCCAATAATAATAATAAATTCTAGTAAAACAAAAACAAAAAATAAAACTTTAAGAGATAAAAAATTCATAATCTAAATTTTATATTAGAAATATTCGCTTATTCCTAATAGTAAATCTTGTTTCATCTATCTACATCAATATCTCTCTCTCTACATTACAAATATATAATTAAAATGAATTAATTTTAATAATCCGATATGATAAAAATAAATAATTGATAGAAAAAGTGTGTATTAACCCTTTAAGCACCAGGCAAGCCGATGTATCGGTTTGATGTGACTTGATGCTTCTTTTCTCCTTAAAAAATCTAATGAAAATTAATTATTGTATTTCAAAGCGCATATTCTGTTGCATTGTGTTTCATAGGTTTGTATGAATCATAAAAGCGTTAATTAAAAAAAAATAGTTTGATGTCTTTTGAAGGCTAACAATGATCAGGAATGACCTTGAAAACGGCCGGCACCTAAAGGGTTAAGATAAATTAATTACTCGACCATTAAATATTTACTTTGAAATGATTTAAACAGTTTATTTTATACACAATATGAACGTTTACTGTCTTTATTTCGATTAATTAATATATTTTGGGAGAGCTTTGGCTTTGCTCCCAAAGGTTTCGCCAATTTAATCCAACAGACCTCTTCTTAGAGCTCTAATACTGTATTGGACGATTCTGCTAATATATGCTAAACTGAAGGATGGAATCTCAGAAATGTTTTTTTCATCGCAGTAATGACAGTAGAAGTTTTTATTGTGTATAAATGAAACATTCGTTCTCAAATTCTCTCATTTTATATATATATTACAAATATTGATTTTATGATGATTTTGGAATTTGAGTAATATAGAACTATTAATTTCCGATGCTGATCATACTGAGGAATGGAATACACCCATACCTCGCTTTGCGTCGGGGTTACGTTCCAAAAAAAAAACACGACGCAAATTGAAACGACGCAAAGTGAAAATAAAATTTTGATGGCATGGAGCAATCAAAAACAAAGGTGTTGCCATATTTTAGGAAAAAAAAAATAAAATAAAAAAATTAAAGACTCGAAATAAAAACAACTTAACTTCGAAGATCTAACGACGCACAGTGAAAATCAGTAAAAATTAAGCAGCGACGCAACTTCGAAAAAACGCAAAACGAAACGACGCAAAGCAAGGTATTGGTGTATATGATTGGGATTGCAGTCCTGGTAAAATACCAAAAATATTAAAATCAATATTGATTTAATTTAGCTTATTACAAATATAAAAACATAAATTGAGAAAAGTACTGCTTGTCTCAAGGCGAGTTGAATAAGGATCAAAAGAATCTTTACATAATTACAAAATGGTTTAAGCCGGTCAACGGGAAATAACAACAATACGTTATATAAAGGGAAAGTGCGACCTTTGTAGGTCGATTTAACAGAGTATTTTTTTCTATGATTTATAATTTTAAAATAAATAACATTTTATTTAATACTAGCGGACCCGCCCGGCTTCGCCCGGGTTTTACCCGAGTAAAGGTTTGTCTAACGAATCTCTCGATAAAGTGAACATTTTTTTCCCGGTCCCTTGAAAAATACTCGATAAGTTGAATAAAATCAATATTAATTGGTTCCCTCGGTAATTGGAAGTTAAAGGAATAGTATCTTGCCTTGGAATTGTATCATTATTCTTGTATGGATGTACCCGGCTTCGCCCGGGTTTTACCCGAGTAAAGGTTTGTTTAACGAATATCTCGATAAAGTGAACATTTTTTCCCGGTCCCTTGAAAAATACTCGATAAGTTGAATAAAATCAATATTAATTGGTTCCCTCGGTAATTGGAAGTTAAAGGAATAGTATCTTGCCTTGGAATTGTATCATTATTCTTGTATGGATGTACCCGGCTTCGCCCGGGTTTTACCCGAGTAAAGGTTTGTTTAACGAATATCTCGATAAAGTGAACATTTTTTCCCGGTCCCTTGAAAAAATACTCGATAAGTAGAATAAAATCAATATTAATTGGTTCCCTCGGTAATTGGAAGTTAAAGGAATAGTATCTTGCCTTTGAATTGTATCATTATTCTTGTCTCAAATAAATTGCCGTGTCATCCTGAATTTTGTCTTTCCTAATTTTCTACATTACAAAATCATCGTATCATCATGATAATATTTAGAGCAGATTGTTGAATTATAACAGATAAATTAGAATATTTATCTTGATTATATCTAGGCGAAAAGTTATTTCAAAAATTTTATTTGCTAGAAACCTTCCCAGTACTATACTAAATAACTTCCCAAAGTTTCATGGCGATCCAATGAGTGGTTTGGTCAGGCATAAAGGACAAACAAACAGACATACATTCATTTTTATATATATAGGTATTAACAGTAATTAAACGTAACAGTAAGAAAATGTTGATTTTAAAATATTTTAATTTTAAAATATTTTAATTTTTTCATATTTTAAATATGTAAATAGAGTCTCTTAAGAAAGACCACCTAAAAACATGAATCAACTTGTTTCTCCTGTTGGTGGTCTCTCATTGAAGATTCTAATTGCTATTAAAGAATCTCTAATAGACCTTCAATAAGAGACTGCCTCTTGGAGAGACGGTGTAGCTACGAAATGGATATTCCCGGCTTCGCCCGGATTTTACCCGAGTAAAGGTTTGTCTAACGAATCTCTCGATAAAGTGAACATTTTTTCCCGGTCCCTTGAAAAATACTCGATAAGTTGAATAAAATCATTATTAATTGGTTCCCTCCGTAATTGGAAGTTAAAGGAATAGTATCTTGCCTTGGAATTGTATCATTATTCTTGTCTCAAATAAATTGCCGTGTCATCCTGAATTTTGTCTTTCCTAATTTTCTACATTACAAAATCATCGTATCATCATGATAATATTTAGAGCAGATTGTTGAATTATAACAGATAAATTAGAATATTTATCTTGATTATATCTAGGCGAAAAGTTATTTCAAAAATTTTATTTGCTAGAAACCTTCCCAGTACTATACTAAATAACTTCCCAAAGTTTCATGGCGATCCAATGAGTGGTTTGGTCAGGCATAAAGGACAAACAAACAGACATACATTCATTTATATATATATAGGTATTAACAGTAATTAAACGTAACAGTAAGAAAATGTTGATTTTAAAATATTTTAATTTTAAAATATTTTAATTTTTTCATATTTTAAATATGTAAATAGAGTCTCTTAAGAAAGACCACCTAAAAACATGAATCAACTTGTTTCTCCTGTTGGTGGTCTCTCATTGAAGATTCTAATTGCTATTAAAGAATCTCTAATAGACCTTTAATAAGAGACTGCCTCTTGGAGAGACGGTGTAGCTACGAAATGGATATTCCCGGCTTCGCCCGGATTTTACCCGAGTAAAGGTTTGTTTAACGAATCTCTCGATAAAGTGAACATTTTTTCCCGGTCCCTTGAAAAATACTCGATAAGTTGAATAAAATCATTATTAATTGGTTCCCTCCGTAATTGGAAGTTAAAGGAATAGTATCTTGCCTTGGAATTGTATCATTATTCTTGTCTCAAATAAATTGCCGTGTCATCCTGAATTTTGTCTTTCCTAATTTTCTACATTACAAAATCATCGTATCATCATGATAATATTTAGAGCAGATTGTTGAATTATAACAGATAAATTAGAATATTTATCTTGATTATATCTAGGCGAAAAGTTATTTCAAAAATTTTATTTGCTAGAAACCTTCCCAGTACTATACTAAATAACTTCCCAAAGTTTCATGGCGATCCAATGAGTGGTTTGGTCAGGCATAAAGGACAAACAAACAGACATACATTCATTTTTATATATATAGGTATTAACAGTAATTAAACGTAACAGTAAGAAAATGTTGATTTTAAAATATTTTAATTTTAAAATATTTTAATTTTTTCATATTTCAAATATGTAAATAGAGTCTCTTAAGAAAGACCACCTAAAAACATGAATCAACTTGTTTCTCCTGTTGGTGGTCTCTCATTGAAGATTCTAATTGCTATTAAAGAATCTCTAATAGACCTTTAATAAGAGACTGCCTCTTGGAGAGACGGTGTAGCTACGAAATGGATATTCCCGGCTTCGCCCGGATTTTACCCGAGTAAAGGTTTGTCTAACGAATCTCTCGATAAAGTGAACATTTTTTCCCGGTCCCTTGAAAAATACTCGATAAGTTGAATAAAATAATTATTAATTGGTTCCCTCCGTAATTGGAAGTTAAAGGAATAGTATCTTGCCTTGGAATTGTATCATTATTCTTGTCTCAAATAAATTGCCGTGTCATCCTGAATTTTGTCTTTCCTAATTTTCTACATTACAAAATCATCGTATCATCATGATAATATTTAGAGCAGATTGTTGAATTATAACAGATAAATTAGAATATTTATCTTGATTATATCTAGGCGAAAAGTTATTTCAAAAATTTTATTTGCTAGAAACCTTCCCAGTACTATACTAAATAACTTCCCAAAGTTTCATGGCGATCCAATGAGTGGTTTGGTCAGGCATAAAGGACAAACAAACAGACATACATTCATTTTTATATATATAGGTATTAACAGTAATTAAACGTAACAGTAAGAAAATGTTGATTTTAAAATATTTTAATTTTAAAATATTTTAATTTTTTCATATTTTAAATATGTAAATAGAGTCTCTTAAGAAAGACCACCTAAAAACATGAATCAACTTGTTTCTCCTGTTGGTGGTCTCTCATTGAAGATTCTAATTGCTATTAAAGAATCTCTAATAGACCTTCAATAAGAGACTGCCTCTTGGAGAGACGGTGTAGCTACGAAATGGATATTCCCGGCTTCGCCCGGATTTTACCCGAGTAAAGGTTTGTCTAACGAATCTCTCGATAAAGTAAACATTTTTTCCCGGTCCCTTGAAAAATACTCGATAAGTTGAATAAAATAATTATTAATTGGTTCCCTCCGTAATTGGAAGTTAAAGGAATAGTATCTTGCCTTGGAATTGTATCATTATTCTTGTCTCAAATAAATTGCCGTGTCATCCTGAATTTTGTCTTTCCTAATTTTCTACATTACAAAATCATCGTATCATCATGATAATATTTAGAGCAGATTGTTGAATTATAACAGATAAATTAGAATATTTATCTTGATTATATCTAGGCGAAAAGTTATTTCAAAAATTTTATTTGCTAGAAACCTTCCCAGTACTATACTAAATAACTTCCCAAAGTTTCATGGCGATCCAATGAGTGGTTTGGTCAGGCATAAAGGACAAACAGACATACATTCATTTTTATATATATAGATATACATATATAGATGGCGCGTTATTGCTTTGTGTTAATTATTCCCTTTATTTATTCAATCTATTCTTTTAGATAAACGACAATAGATAGAAATATATGTAAATTGACTCCTAAAACATCTACATGGAAAATTTACAGTTTTCACTGTTACTCAAAGTAATATTGTCCAATTACCAAAGATGGGCTTTACACACAAAACTATTTAAAACCAATTAACAACATCTCGACTTTAACGTTCTTAATTACTTTCGGGTAACCACGAATGCTTTGAATACTTTTACATAACTAGAGCATCTCTCATGGAATTGAAATATGTGATTATATTTCAATCAAAAGATACCACACTCTCACACATACTAACTATAGTATATTTATAATAAAATATAATGCGGCTTGTGATTATAAAACGACATTTGAAAATTATCCCGCATGTGTTTCTTTTGAACGAAAAATCAAAATTTTATTTTAAGCGCAGAAATAACGATTATTTCTAACCTTAAGGATGAGGTATAAAGGATGAATTGTGAAGAGTAATGATAAACGGAAAATAAAAGTTTCCAGGGATGGGAATCGACCTCACAATGTTCTGCCTACCGGGCAGATGCCATGCCCACTAGGCTAGTATATTTATCGTTTATAAAATATCAATAATAGATTCAGAATAGAGAAAATATCATGATTATGTAAGGTAGCCTAGGTAATATAATTGATAAAAAAGAAAGCATCTATATTTTAAACTAATGATTGCGTTCTAGAATCCATCTGCTATTCCTTTTTTATAGAATAAAGGAATTAGGGAGCAACCAATCAGAGAACGGATTAAATTTACTTCATATATATATATATATATATATATATGCTTGTACCTCAATTTATGTATATAATCTTTTTTTAAATTTACTTATATTCCAATGATAATTATTATATAAATATTTTTTTTATTAAAAAGACATATATTGGATCAAAATATCATTTATTTTACCAATATTTCAGTTGGCTGAACGCCAACCTTTATCAAGGTGTTATAACATTTTAAAGTGTGTCAACAACAAACTCAGCGCCACATAACGTCAACAGCATTAAGTTTTTTAAATATTTCGTTATATTCAATGGGGAGAAAATGTGCTACAATTGATGTAAGTTACAATATGTATATTCAATTTATATTATTTAATCTACATATGTATTTTGATGGAACTAGGTAAATATGTATTAAGAAACCTTTTTAACCCTTTACGCATATTCTCATTGAAAATTTGATATAAAACAAACAGACCTTTAATTCAGAGAAAAATACATGGAAGTATACACACGGTAATATTGCCAAGATTTTATAGGAGTTTATTTACAGAGTTCTATTATTCAATGAAGCAACTTATGAATAGATTCAGCATAATAGATTCATCTCAAAGATTTCTAAAAGGTATATTTACTATTTTAATTGAAAAAATGCTATTTTTACCTGCGGCCTCGCCATATTGAGATATTAATATGATTAACGCGTCATCTATTATGAGAAATTTTGAACTATTTGAACATACGAGTCTCAAAAATAGTTCAACTTTCTCATATTTTGATGTATTGAATCAACCTTCGAGTGGTTTAGCTAATTTCCCCACCAATAACTTACCTATCTCAGCTTTTCACACAATTAATCTGTAAGGAGATAAACTTTATAGTGGTTGGCCATGCACACATACAATTTTGTAAGCGATAAATTGAGCATAGTAGATAATTCTCCGATTTGATATTGCGTTTTATAATTGTGGACCATTTAAGAAGGATAAATCACGCCTATACAAAATTTTCATTTATTGTGATATAACGTAAATTTAGAATAGCCTATTTAAGTATATAAAAAATTAAAAAATAAAAGTTCAATTTTTTAAAATTCAGTTAGCGCTAGGCTCCACATTCTACAAAAATACATTTAAAAAAAGGATAGATAGTACTTTTTAAATCTACAAAGTAAAGTATTAATCAATCTTTCTATATAAAAATGTAAATTATATTTTGATCCAATATATGCGTTTTTAATTAAATAAAAATGTACATAATAAAAGTATAAAATATTCGATATTTGATTTGTCGAAGGCTTAACTATGCATCGAACATTTTCACAATCTATTTGGCTGTCAAATATATTCAAATATCAATTTAAAATTTATGTCAAAAATATATAAGAAAGTAAAAAGACCATTCGAATTATATTACCATATTCCAAAGTGGAGAACAGAAATATATTTTATTCTTATAGCTCACGTTATCCGTTGTAGTAAGTTTAATTCTTGATATCTTTATATTACAATTTCAATTTTAGATAGTTCTTCAAAAAGTGTAATGTCAATCTATTCTTTTGAATAGACTTCTTTTCCAATTTTCTTATGAAAAGGATTATAAAAATGAATATCTATTTTTAACAGGGTATCTTCGTGTGAATCAACTATATCTAAAAGTTTTTTAATTAAAATAAGGATATCTCTCTCCTTTTACAAGAAAAAAAATGATAAGACGCCGCACACAACAATTTTTATTTACCTGACTAAAAGAACTTTATGGTAAGTGTCCTTTATCAGTTAACTAAAACTTATATTATGAAAAAGGCATCTCCTTATGTGCAACTGAAAGTTGCTGATGGCTTGCGTCATCTATCGGAATAAATATCAACAATTCTCATTGACTTCTAATTATTACAGAATTGGCCAATTACCCATTCTTGATTAATCAAGAAAGCTAGCCACGTACATGTTTCGGGCCCTCATCAGCGTGGTACAAGCTGTACCTCAACGACCAAAAAAACTGGTCCTTCAGGCATCTTGAAAAATCATGAAACGGATAGTTAAGGCCAGAATTGCGTGAGACGGCGACGTTATAAACCTTATACGCTTTAGTTAGCTGAAAAAGGACTTGCCTGAAAGCTTCCTTTAATCAAGTAAATAAAACTTGTTGTGTGCGGCGTCTTATCATTTCAATTCCTGTGTGTGATATAGTTATATATAGTAGATCTTATATATATTCATTAAAAGGCTTATTCTGGATCAAAAATAAAATATTTTATTTATTACAGAATCCAATATTTCACTAGGCTGTACGCTTATCTTCGTTAGGGTCTCTTCTTATTTTAAAATGTTTTAATTAACCACTCGATGCCTTTACACGACGATATATAAAATATTTAAAAAACTCTGTGGATAACAATTCTTTAGGAAAATACATATACACAAATTTATATAAGAGTAGACTATATATGTATATTTATAAATGTTAAATTTTAATAAACAAGTCCTAATGAAAGAGTATAATAAGAATGTATATATATTTGAATATAAAAATAAAGGAAGCATATCCTGACCACAAGCACATGTGCTTATAGATGGAAAGGCGCCATCTAGTGGAGCAAAAATAAACTAAACGTTTATTTAACTTGCTCCGTGATATTTGGACAACCCAATTTCTAGATAAATCAAGCCATCCACGAACGCGTTTAGCGCTTTTTTTTCATATTTGAATATATATAAATAAATATATATTATAAAGAAAAATACACACAAAAACAAGAAAAAAAGAAGTTTAAAGGAAACTATATAATGAATATAATAAGGTATCAAAAAGGATTTTATACTTTTTTTAAAGCTGAAGCTAGGCAGTTACGCTTCATTATATATATATATATATATATATATATATATATATATATAAAGATAAACAAAATAAAAAAATTACACACACTATGTTATCAATATGTTTTCAGAATTAATATATTTTATCTGTAAAATCTATGCGAGATATTATTATTCGGAAATATTTGTCAGATAGTAATTTGACAAAATGAAGTGGAAGATATTAATAATTGAATTTGTTCTATCGGAAATACTTGAAGCTGACATCGTGATAAATGTCATCACAGATAGCTTCAGTTACGTCAGGAATTAATATCCCATTTATTCACGCGGTGGCAATGATAAAATTTAAATCTATAATTTAATTTACAGGATCCACCCGTCAGCGTCTTACAAAAATAGAAAATATTTTACTCTGTGTTTTATTCATAGAATTTTATAAATAGGAATAACGAGAGAGAGAGAAATTGAGAGTAAGAATAAAGAAAATATTTCACTTTAGAATTATTTTTTTTACTTGAGAATGAATATTTAACTTATTTTCCCTATATATATATATAGGTAATATAATTTACCTATGAAAATATTCTGTTATAGTTTTATATTGTGTTTTGGTGTATCATATTGTCACGAAATTGGTTTATGTAAATCAAATGTAATCAAATGTAAAGCAAAGGTCTCTATTAGTAAATATGTAGATATGTTTAATGTTATATAAGGAAGGTATGTAAATTGTGTAACTGATTATTCTTTTCTTGTTTCTAGTTGTGAGTGAAACATCACTTACAAAGTGTATCAATTGATTAATAAAGCTCTAATTTGAAACTGTGACAATATTAATATATATATATACATAAATTACAAATAAATAGAATTTATATATATATATTTGTAAAACGACATTTGACAAGTTTTACCGCAAATGTTTCTTTTGAACGAAAAATCGTAATTCATTTTAAGAAGAAATAACGACTATTTCTATCCTTCGAGATGAAGTATGAAAGGATGAATTCCCATCTCTTGACTTTTTTATTTTTCTGTTCATCATTACTCTACACAATTCATCCTTTCATACTTCATCCCTAAGGATAGAAATAGTCGTTATTTCTCCTTAAAATAAATTACGATTTTTCGTTCAAAAGACACATTTGCGGTTAAATTTGTCAAACCACGTTTTGAAATCATAAGCCGCATTATATTGTTTTATTATATTTTTTGTTGAAAAATTATTGAGAATAATATTAAGAGAGAGGTGTTTATACAATATTCAATATATTACAGGATACTAAGCAAAACAGTAAGAATATATATAAATACATTAATATATTTATGGAACACACCATTTTGAAAGTTGACTTTATAATTCATTTTATAAATGCTTTAGTTTAACATTTTATGCTCTTTTTTTTAACATATCGAGACATTGGGTTGCTAAATTATAATGAAACAAGTTAAATCGACGTTTAGTTGAATTTTGTTCTTCTAGATGGCGCTCTGCCATTTAAAATGCTTATATAAATATTTGTAAAGGCATTAAAGAGGAATTAACGGTTTAGTTCCCAATCTGGAAAATATCGTAGATATGAATTTCACGATATCGTCTTGCTACAATTCGCTATATCGGCCTAAATATATGATAAAAAAATATATATACAAAGCATTAAATAATGCTATATAAACTTGCCATGTGTAATATCATAAAAGTATATTATCTAGCGTTTATATTTTCAAATTATTTTTGCATAAACATTTTCAATAAAGAAAATTTTACAAATCTGTGTTATACCATTGAAATAAATCACCATTAAATATTTTCTGAGTGTTTCGCCCGTTTAATCTCTATATTTGTAATATACATTAGAGTGTTATCTTCACTGAGAAGCTATAGAGTTATTTTCTTTCAAATAAAAACACTAAAAATTGACTACTAAACAATTTTGTATCTCTGTGAGGATACTATCTTAATTGGTTCCCAAATAATTGGCGGTTGACTAGCAGGTCATACGTTGGTATATTTCAGCAACTTATGTGGCTTGGAACCTGCTGAGATATCTTACTTAATCATACTCCAAATAGCATGACTTCTGTTATACTACTATCTTAAAAATGGTACAGCTACAACTAGATCTTACCTATTAACAGCCCATAATCCGAAGATCACAATGGGATTATGTAGAAAAGTTAAAATTGGAGAAACATTAGTCATTCATCGAAGTCTACAGAGATATTTATATGTGATTATACAAACCTATAAGCTTATGTCCATTGTTGAAATTTCATAAGTAAGATCCTATTAATCATTGTAAAATATATAATCATCGTCTAATACCGTAAAAGAGCTCGAAAAGACGGTCTGTAGGATCAATTTATATATGATTATACCAACCTATAAGCTAATTTCCATTGTTAAAATTTCGTAACTAAGATTCTATCAATCATTTTAAAATATATGATCATCGTCTAATACCGTAATGGAGCTCTAAAGAGCAGTCTGAAGGATTATATTTACGAAACTGCTGGGAAGATTCACCACAGATGAGTTAAGCGCCCTCTCAATATTTTTATCGTAGCATAAACAGTAAAAATATTTATTGTATTTAATTAACAAGTCAATAAGTCTCCGGAGATGAGTTTCTTTTTATTGCCAACTCTAGCTTTCGTAGCCCTTCTACAGGAGTAAAAATATAAAATAATATCACACAGTTAGATAACTGTTATATATACCTGTATATATATATATATGGAAAACGAAAGAATAAAATAAAAGATAAAAAGATCAGGTGTTGAAATCAATATTAAAAATGGCATATCCTGACCAGAAGCACATATGCTTTACAGAAGGCAGAGCGCCATCTGCTGGAACAGAAATCAACTAAACATTGATTTAGCCTGTTCCCTGATATTTGGCCAACCCAATTTCTTAATTTATCATGATAAATATATATATATATATATATTTGCTTTGGCATAATTTGTTGTATTTGTAAAAGAAACATTTCTGCTTAATAGTGTTGTTTCTTGTCTACAGCGATATGTAGATATGTGTTACAGATGTTATGGAAATAAAAATATAGAGAGACGACTATATATAGAGAGGGACTAGATGTCATTACTACACATTCCGAGTGTGTTCTCACCGGAAGACTCGTGGCGCAGTTTGACAAAGTAGATGATGACACAGGCAAGGATGACAAGTGCAGCGATGGTGCCCAGGAGAGCTGAGAGCACAGCGCCGATGGTGATTGGTTGGGATTCTTCTGCACATCACGTCACATAAGAGTTTAGATTGGCTTATATATTCACATATAATGACCTAGATTTAACATATAGGCATCTCTATATATGCTGCTCCATGAACATTAGATTCATATCGTTTATTATTTAAATTTTCTCTTTTTTATGAACAAAACTTTTGAAAGTAAAAAGTTTCCAGTCCAGTTTCCAGTTTTCTTTTTGGAGATAGAGGCAATTTTGTTCACACTTGTTTATCTCGTATGTCTTCAATAAAAGTCATTGTGGATAAAATATCTTTCAGAAATATAGTATGAATCATGATATACATGCTAAAAGGTCTCATTTAAATATACAATTTAGTAAGAAATTTTGAGATATTTATCAATTTCAAATTTCTTTCTTACACATGTTTAACATGCTAATGTTATAGTTTTCACTCTAATATTATATGGGTAGGTGGGAAATGCAGCTACTTGCTCCCAGGTGGCGCGAGCGTAGCACCTAGGTCATGTGATAACACGAGGAACTATATTTTGACTTGTTTAGCAGAAATTTTAGGTTTTATCAGAATCTCACTTTAGACAAGTATAGGAGCTCCATTCAAACAAGATACTGAAAGAGGAGTCAAATTAACCCGATCTAGAAGAGGTGTATCAAATCTTTGTTAAGAGATAATATACTCTAATATCTAGAGAATTCATCCAATTATTCAAGTCATTCATTAAAATAATGAAGATATCAATCTCCAGATTCCGACTACTGACGCTTAGTTAGAAGCTCATCACCCAACAGCTGGCCTCCTGCAAATTCTGGGAGGACCACCTCTACTCATTACCTCGACATGTGTAAATAGCCAGGACAAGGATAGTTGTGCTCGAATGTATCACCTATAAACTGAGACGGAATCTACTTATATATTTGCCTTATTCTGTCTGTTTGTCTGAAGCTCACGGATAGAATGCGCGCTCATTGGCTGCCAGGGAACACGTGTCCTCCCTGCCCCCCTCTAGACAACCCTGTTATTCAAAAACCATACATCCAATCGCCATGAAATTCTGGGATATTATTAGGTATATCCCCGGAAAGGTTTTCGAAAAATAATTTCTTGAATATCTTGAATATCCTTAGAGTTATTTGCAGAATTGTAGATATAACTCGCAAGCAGCGCCGCCAGACGGTGATAGGCTTAAGCTTGCTGCTCCACCCCTGTTGACCTTGGGTCATCGTGTGAGTCACAGCATGATGCAACAAAAAACACTCTCTCTGGGGATTGCAGCGTCAACAACCTGTAAGTTTGACTCTCTCATAAACCTGTATATACAGACCACCCTGACTATAGCGACCACTCTAGACAACCCTGTTATCAGCTGCCTGTCTATACAGACCACCCTGTCTATAGCGGTCACCTTAGGCAACCCTGTTATCAGCAGTGTGATACATCCACCTGTCTATACAGACCACCCTGTCTATAGCGACCACTCTAGACAACCCTGTTATCAGCTGTGTGATACATCCACCTGTCTATACAGACCACCCTGTTAATAGCGACCACCCAAGTCAACGTTTTTAAAATATATTCGCACTCGGGTAAACCCCGGGCGTTGCCCGGGCCATTTGTCTAGTAGATCAATAAAATACTTGGGGTTATGAATACTTTCTGTAATTGTTGTTAATAAGTTTTATTCATGTGAGTGTATTGAATTAAATGCTTCAAACAAACTTAAGAAGCTTGATCTCTTCACTCTGAAATCTATCCTCACATACTATATAGAATTCCATAAAATATAAACTCTCATTTAAAAATTATATATATAGTATATTTACTTGTATTCCGTTTCTATGGAAATATTAATTATATCGTTTATACCAGGGGTCTCCAAACTACGGCCCGAGGGCCACATCCGGCCCGCAGACAGATTTTGTCCGGCCCGCGGAGACATACTTGAAAACTCCTTTTATAGAACAAATATTTTTTATAGCAAATAAAATGTTTGTGATAAGTTGGATAAAGAAACACACAGAATGGTAATGAGTAAAGACATGTATAATTTATGCAGTAAATTTAACTTCAGCATATAATAACTAACAAATTATTGAAATGAATCCAACTTACATTTTATACATTGTAAGTAATGAACAACACATACCTTATAACATGACATATGAAATGCTAATGAGATGTATGTAATTGAGATTTTCCACCGACAATAGTTTGCAGTTGTGGACTAATTTTACTTGTACCAATTATTAAAAGAGATTTAAGATGCTCGTCAGTTAATTTAGATCTGTATACATTTTTTGTGTACTTCATTTTGGAGAAGGTTTTCTCACACAAATAAGTAGTACCAAAAACGGAAAACAGCCCACGAGCAAATTTATGCAAATTATCAAATTGTGTCAGTGGAAGACTCTTATAAAATTCCAACAAAGATGAGTTTTCATATTTGTTCTTAATTATATCACTGCACTGAAGATCAATCATTTCCATTTGAAGTTCCGGGGCTAGGGTTTCAATGTCAGCATCAAAAGGATTCTGAAAAATCTTAATTTGATTCGCAATGGCATCAAAGTCCGAGAAACGAGTATCAAAATTTATCTTCAAAGCACTCAAAGTTTCGATTGCAAAATCGATAGGAAACTCAGTCTCAGTAGTGTGGCTGAATATTTCACATGTTTTAAAATGTGAAAAACATTTACTTCGTAGTTGTGATTGAAACAGTATCAATTTCATCCGGAATGACTTGATATTAGTGTATAAATCAGGAAGATGCTGGTTTTCTTCTTGCAATCTCAAATTCAGTTCGTTCACATGTTTTGTCAAATCAACATAGAATGCTAACTTCCATAGCCATGCGTTGTTTTGTAATTCAGTAAGAGGGCGGTGCTTTTCATTCAAAAAAATTTCGATCACTGCTCGAAGTTCAAAAAAGCGCTGAAGGACTTTCCCACAACTAAGCCAGCGTACGGCAGTATGATAAGGTAAGTCTGTTTCTCCAATCTCTGCAATAAATTGTCGGAATTGTCGGTGATTCAGCCCAAAAGATCTGGTGAAATTAACAGTTGATATCACTGGTTTCAGAACGTCAGACATATCCAAACATTTTCCGCACAAAGACTGTTGATGAATGATACAATGTAAGACTAATGGTTTTGAGCCGCCGTCATTTTCTACAGCCTTTGACACAAGAGCGACCACTCCTTTATCTTTCCCACTCATGTTTTTGCCTCCATCAGTTGTAATACATTTCAAGTTTTTCCATCGAAGGTTCTTTTTATTAATGGCCATTTCAACTCCTTTAAAAATATCGGTACCAGTAGTTGTGCCATGAATACTATACATATCAAGAAGTTCTTCGTGCACTTCATAGCTTTTATCTACTCCTCTAATATAAATCAACACCTGAGCAAGTATCTGACAATCCGTTGACTCATCCAAGGCCAAAGAAAACCACTCAACATGTCCATTTTTGTCGAACAGTTGAGAGGATATATTTTCAGCGATGTTTTCTACCCTTCGAGCCACAGTGTTTGCTGACATACTGACAGTTTTTAATAAATTTACCTTTTCAGGGCACATTTCTTCGACTACTGCAATTATGCATTCCTTGATCATTTCTCCATCGGTGAATGGTTTTCCACGTTTTGCAATTTCAAGAGCCACACGAAAGCTGGCACGAGTTGCCGCCTCTTGATCAGTTTTGACTTTTGTAAATAAAGATTGCTGCGATTTCAATCCGCGCTTCAAAGCTTCGAATTTTTCTGTCCGCACAATTCCTGTATATTTTGAGTAATTTTGAGAATGTTTTGTTTCATAATGACGTTTCATGTTATATTCTTTGAGAACGGCTATGCTTTCATTGCAAATCAAACATAGCGCCTTGTTACTGGACTCAATTACGAAATACTGAATGTTCCACTGATCTTTGAATTTTCTGCATTCACTATCAATTTTTCGCTTCTTTTCCATTCTGCTAAATCACACACAAAAGCAACAATTAATAATAACATTTAATAACAAATAAACATAACAATTAATACAGGAAAATTAATAATATGCAGTGTTGCCATCTTGGCCCTCGGAACTTACTGGAGTAATCAGTATGGCCCTAAGGCTGGAAAGTTTGGAAACCCCTGGTTTATACAAATGTCAATATGAAGAGCACCTATATAGAATTTACTATATTTACTCAAATTTATATCTCGGTCTTATGAACTAATTTTTATATACATAGTTTTGTTTGAATTATTATTTCTAGAACAAACTCTCTGGAAAGTCAGATAGAGCCGTTTTACCCATTATTTACATATAGACACATTCATTGTTTTTGTTTTCATTTGGACGGCACAAAACCTTTTGTAATAATGTAAATAGTAATAAAGTATACAGTTAAACCAGTCTATAGCGCATCCTCTAAATAGCGCTTCCTCGCTATAGCACCCTATTTTTGTGAGTCCCAAGAGGGGGCGCTATAGACAGGTTTAACTGTATTATTTTCTTTATTCCTCACGTATCAAATCAGATATTTCTTCCTCAAATTATTCTTTCAGCAAAGCAAATAGAGATATAAACTTGATTTCATTGTATTTACTTTTAAAAGGTTTATGACTGCATACCACACATATATTGGCAGTACAATCTTGTTATAAAACTTGCAAATAATTTCTATATCTCGTTAATGTTATATAAGATATATTCCAAATTCTATTCTGTAATATATATATATATATATATATATATATATATATATATATATATATATATATATATATATATATATATATATATTTAAAAATGCCTATTTTGGATCATGAAGTTTTATTTCCGATATTTCGTGTGGCAACTCGCCAAACTTCTTCGGGGAACAAGATTGTTTTGATAAGCTCGCGTAAGATCCAAAATAGGCATTTTTAAATAATATAATATATTTAAAATACAATATAACGCGGCTGATGATTGTAAAACGAAAATTGATATTATACCGCGAATGTTTCTTTTATAAAAATCGAAATTTATTTTCAAAGAGAAATAGCGACATTTCTAACTTTGAGGATGAGGTATGGAAAGGTGAAACATGAAGAGCAATGGCGAACGGAAAAATAAAAAGTAATTTACCGCCCCTGGACACTTTTTATTTTTCCGTTCGCCATTGCTCTTCATGTCTCACCTTTCCATACCTCATCCTCAAAGTTAGAAATGTCGCTATTTCTCTTTGAAAATAAATTTCGATTTTTATAAAAGAAACATTCGCGGTATAATTTCAATTTTCGTTTTAATATAATATATGGATTGCTCTATTTTCAAACATATATATATATATATATATATATTAGATCGTAAAAAGGCATTAATTTGATTAAATAAAATATTTATTGCCTCATGATTTAAGTATATATTGCTCTATTTTAAAAACGATTTCAACCAGTTTTGGTTACAACGCGCTTCGCTTTGCAAGAAGGCAATAAATATTTAATTAAATCTAACTTATGCCTTTTTACTATCTAATGATTTAAGTATGGATTGCTCTATTTTCAGAACATATAAATATATGTTACAAAAAATGTATATATATTTACAAAAGAGAGAATTCATAATATTTTTATATAAAAATATAAAGTGTTTTTTGTGTATTGAATAAATGGAAAATTTTAAAAGAAACTTCTCTAACAAGAGGACACATTTTTTTATATCTATAATGATGGAAACAACGTATATTTTTAAAGCTTATTTATTTTATCTTTTAAATATTTTATTCACATACAAATTAATTCATTTAAATGCGCAATAACTTATTTATTTTATTGAAATTATTCAACTGTTTAATACTGATTGATTTCATTGGATATATTTATTCATTCTGATAAGTATTATGTTTAATTTTCTCCATTAAACATATAATAATTACATTTATTTAATTAATTTATTGTAGGTATTTATTTCAGACCTATATTTTCAACCTTTATAATTAATATTTGATTAATTTAAATACTTTTGTGAAAATATTAAATATAAAATGTAAACTATTTAAAGCTAATGTATTATTTCTCAAATAAAACAATTTTCTGCTGCTTTTAATGAAATGATAAAATATGAAAAGGCCTGGTTCATCAAGGGTTAACCCTTACAATCGATTCGCCTGTTTAATCTACCATAACTCTAAAAAAATGACTCTAACTCTAAAACATATTATGTACTTACTTGCATTTATATTATTACTTACTTGAAATTTTTGGAATGAAGATATATAAGATATGGATATTTTCCCGCGGTATATGATTTATTTTCAAATGAATATTCAAAAATTTTAATGAATTTCAAAGTTGAGAGCGTATAATTTTCTACCTAATTATTTAAATAATACTCTTTTATAAAATCTATATTATAAAAAATGTATTAACAATCAATAAAATTCCGAAAGAAAACTCGATTTTCAAAATATAAATTTTTAAGTATAATAATTTTCAGATAATCTTATGGAAATAAATTCTTTCAACTTTAAGAGTCCCGATGGGGACACTGAGGTATATCTTCATTTGTCTTCCCTTCCATGTTTTCGCTTGGTTTTATTTAGATGCAAATTAGGGGAACTGTCATTTTTCAATCCCTTCAAACGTATAAATTTCAACGGAAACTGTTGAATTAAACATAGATTTAAAACGGACTTAAAATAGCCTTATTTTTTAGAGAAATAGCCTGAAAAAAGAATGAAAAAGTGTATGCCAAAGAGGCAATTGAATATTGGTTAAATATATTTTTTGAAAGAAAAATGTTCGGCTTGTTTTTTATTGGTTGCTGGAGATAAATGAATACAATTTGTTTTCGATGCGTAGAGAGTATATATGAATATTTATTTTTTATTTATTGCTCAGAAAAATATTGAATTTTCACATTTTTTTCTTTCTCTTATAGACCCTTTCTAAAATATTTCTGACATTCAGTTGATACTTCCTCTATAACCATTAAAGGTCAAGCATCGAGGTGTGCTATGGCAATAGAAACATTGATAAGAAATAAAAATATAAATCATAAATATTTGTTTCAAGCCGACTGAAACAAAATTCTATTGTTCTTACAGACTTCTGTCTAAGTAGCCCACTATCCACTGGTGTTTTAATGTGATTAAAAATATGTTATGATGGTCTGCCTCATCTCATTGAGAATTCCTCTCAGTGTTTTTTCCAAATTAATCCACCAGACTGCATTTAGAGTTTGAATACTGTATTTAGACGATTCTGCATATATAGGCAACAAAATTGAAGGGTTGCGTCTTAATTACTATAACTAAGATGTTGCCTATTTTCAACCTGGTTTATTAAACGAATTTTGAACTTATAATCACATTCTTATTCAAATCTTATTTTTTTAGGTTATAATCTATTTCAACTTTGTCAGAGATATGCACTGAAAGTTCAAATATAAGTAAGTTTTGATTCATGTGAAGTTACCAAGCTCACAATTTTCCATTTATATTATATATGTTAACACATGATAACATGTTCAAATGTTGCACAATCAGTTATTGTTTATTGTAAATTTAAATTATTCTATTTTCATCAGCACCATTTTTCATGTCTTGTATATAGTTACTCAGTAATGGGCATACAAAAATATATATAATAAGTTTAATCTTTTATTGAGGTACAATTAAAGAATAAAAATTATTGATAACTATTTATTGTAGAAAATATAATATTTCTATTCCACGCATAACACATTTGAAATTGAATATCATATCACAATACAATAATAAATATAATAGAGATATTATTAAAACTATGTGCTCCCCACAAATCAATATATAATACACAGAGAATACATAGAATATCAGCCCGTTGAAGAGCAGTATATTTGCTAGAATGCTTGCAAATTTAAAATTAAAAGAAACTTTTTACCTGATATTTATTTTTACTTTTCAAATAATACACAGTGTTTATGAAATAATCCTATATATTTATGTGGAGTGCAAGGTAAGTATTTCTACTGTAAGATCCGAAACACCCAGTAAAATAAAGTGACCAGTATTTACAACAACAGGAAAAATACCTCGGACAACTTGCTCGGTCGACCATAAACTTGTGGGCATTTAACAAGCGACTTGACCGAACGTGATCAAACCTTCGCTCAAGATAATTTACCGCAGAACAGCTATCTTCCTTTCGTTGTTGGCCAAGTAATAGTATCAGCCTTCAAATATTTATCGAATGATTAGATTTAGATATAATGTGAACATAATTGACAATTGGCATCGTTTATTGACATCTTGTCAACAGTCACACAACAATAAACATACTTTTTAATTAGAAAAATATATATTGGATCAAAATATAATTTATTTTACCAATATTTCAGTTGGCTGAACGTCAACCTTTATCAAGGTGTTATAACATATTTAATGTGTGTTAAAAACAAACTTAATATAAACATAATATAAAATAATTCAAAAACAAATATAGATGTTATTAGAGTTAAATTCATCTGTATCAATCAAATTAATCATATATAAATCTACGAGAATAAGTTTATTTATTTCTCTATTAACGTGTTTACAAGCTTTGCAACAGCATGCAGCAACTGTCCTGGTGTGTAACTAACACCTACTAACATATTCTCATGCCCAGCAATGGCCGCAGCTTTGCAGAAAATTGATTTAGACCCAGAGCAGCAGCTTTACACACCCAAGATAGTGGATATTGCTGCTGCTGTGATGGAGATGTATGGAGACATCTGAGACTCTTCTTTGGACACGACAACAACAACAACAAGCTCTCGGGTTCTAAACCATTTTTACCAGTAGAAGGGTCGTTTAAAACCCGAAGGCTTGTAAACTCGTTAATAGAGTAAAACCACATTTGAAAATATCCCTCATGTGTTTCTTTTGAACAAAAAATAGAAATTCATTTCAAGGAGACATAAGGATTATTTCTAACCTCCCTGTAAACTTTTAATTTTCCGTTCATCATTACTCTTCACAGTTCATCTTTTCATACTTCATCCTTAAGGATAGAATTAATCCTTATTTCTCCTTGAAATGAATTTCAATTTTTCGTTCAAAAGAAACACATGCGGGATATTTTCAAATGTCGTTTTACAATCAAAGGCCGCATTATATTGTATAAAAAATCGTGTTAATAGAGTAATAACAAAACTTATCCTCGGAGATTTATATTTGATTGATTCAAATATAGATGTATATTGAAAACAAAATGATTCACACTAGACCGATTCCACAATAAAGGGACTTCTGAGTTTAAAATCTGTCACAGAAATCGTCCTGAAGTCGGACAGCCTCTTGTCTGGTTAGCGGTTGCTGTCCCTGATATTCATTTTCAATTGAGATGTATTGATAAGTACAATAACATATAGATTTATTAAAAATAAAAAAGGATATCCTGACCAGGAGGACATGTGCTTTCAGAAGGCAGAGCGCCATCTGGTGGAACAGAAATCAGCTATTCGTCGATTTAACCTGTTCCCTGATATTTAGGCAACCCAATATCTTGATAAATCAAGAAAAGCCATCCACTAACGCGTTTCGCGCTGTTGGCGCTCGTCAGCGTGGAGTAGTCTGTACCATTGTGTCCAAAAATATTTTTGGTCCCAGTGACTCCCTGAAATACCAAGAAATGGGTACTTGAGGCCAAACTTGCGTAAATACGCTTAACACATGAAAAAAAAATAGTAAAAAAATGTTTATTTTTATGTCACAAGAACAATACATTGTCTCACAGTGATACGAAAAACATATTTAAATATATGTTTAGACCTGAAATAAGCTATTAGAACTTATATTTCATCATTAATAAACAGCATTTTACGCTTAAACGTCTTATTTCGTTGATATGGTTATTTTTCAGATTCGCTATGTAAATATAAGTACTATTTCTGAAATATAAATACTTATTGCTAACCATTTTTTATTTCTTTGTATTTTTAAGTATTTGAAAAGTATTACAACGGAGCTGTAACATTACACCGAAATAAATTCAATTATCGCGAATTTTATTTAGCTACTCGTTAGATGATTTCCTCTTCATAAGCACATCATAGGTTTAAATTAAATTTATTGATTTAAAAATAAATAAAGTTGCATAGTTGCACCCTCTGCAATATAGAGTGAGCTATGTATATTGTTTACTGATTCGAAAAGTATAAGAAAATTACATAACAAATATACAAGTAGGCAGGAAAAATATGAGAGGACTAAGATAGAAAACAAAGTCGTATAAATAAGGTGAAAATAAGTCCGGTTGAGACAAAGTCAAAAGGCCGGCATTATATTATATAGTTACGACCGTAGTATATATTTAAATATATTAAATGACCCTAGGTGAAGTGGGAAGTTTAGATATAGGCGTATCATGAATAGAAACGCTTTGTTTAAGCGCAAAGTAATTTTGAAATTGTTTTTATAATATTCTAAGATGTTTTAATATTGGGTTTAATCGTATATAATGAAGAGAGAGAGAGAGAGATAATAATTTTTATTTGGTATTCAGTATCTACTGGTTCAAATTGTTATCAACTCAGGCTTTAGGGCCTTTGAAAACTTATAGTAAGTCAGCACTACTCCTGTAGAAAGACTCCAAGTAATGAAACCTTGAGAGTTAATAAAAGATTCATACAAAATATATTTCCCTGGATTCCTTTTTTTACCAAATAATATGATGCAAGGAAATATATTTTTGTTAGAAAATCATTTTCTGTAAACATAAAACTAGTAAGGTATTTACCATCGTAGGGTGTCGTGAAATCGAAGCTGGTCCTGAATTGATGCGAGCTAACCATGAAATATAGGTTGGCACACTTCCGAATTTACATGGAATTGGCCTTCTGGAAAATATATTGACCTAATCCCCTGAGACCTTCGTATAGATAAAGTGAAAAACATATTTTTGGTTTGAAAAAATTGATATCTTCTCACTATCCAATGATTGAACACCTTTAAAACTCAAAATTGAATCGAAAAATGACATATTTATACCTTAGGTAGACGACTTTCTCCTGGAAAGTAAAATAATATCTGTTTTGTCAGATAGTCACTTTTGACCAGTTCTAATTATTTTACTACCTCACTCAATTATTTATATCCTATTTATTAGAAGTAAAATTAAGAATGGAAATTATTGGGATTTGGATTAGGTATTTCAAGTCATTTTCTTATTTTACAAAAGTGGTCATTTAGGAATGAGGTCAGAAAAAGGAATTTTTATTCTCGATATGAAAGTGCTTTTTATAAATGAACAGTTTTTACTAGGTAACTACCGTGATAAAATTAAGAGCTAGTATATACAATTTGAAATTGAAAACAATTTTATTCGTTTTTTTTTAATAACAAGGAAACAAATACAATAGTAGATAAAAATTAAAGAAGTTGTACTTTTTGGCATTTATATCGAAATTCAGAGAATGACTATGAAAAATATTTGATACACGGTGATCTTCATTGAAGACACACTTGATAAATAAATGTGAACAAATTTATCTTTGCCCTCTTAAAAGACTATAGTCGACATGAAAGACTTTCAACTTCCTAAAGTTTTGTCCATGAGTATATATATATATATATATATTATATAATCTAAAATACAAATATTTTTTTTTTTTTTAAAACATATATTTTATTTTTTCATTCATTGACTGTTCTGCATTTTTGACCATATATTCAAAACATACAATTTTTTTAATTATTATTTTTTGTTGTAAATATGTATATTTAACCCTACCTATCTTTTATTCACGATTATAGAATTCATTATATAAATTCTATATTCCTGTGATATAAATAATTTTATGTATATTTTTACTTCAAGAGATTCAAAATAAAAATCTGCTTGAAAGGTAAATAATTATCTTTACTTTTCCACGACTGCACCTCTTTTCAACCAAGGATTCACTGACATTGCTATTGTGGAATGTTTCTGCTAACTCCCAGTAGATTAGCTTTATAATTGATGTAATTATGATAATATATATAAAAATAGTTTCAACTTTTTATATATTTCTTTTCTTATTTTTACTAGGATCACACATTTCTCTCTGATAATTGATTCATTATAAATATTTATAACATAAGGTTGTGCGGATCGATGATATTCATGTAAAAAAAAAAAGATGCGTCTTTCTCAGCAATTATGCATCAGAAGGATACAATGTTCATCAATCTGGTATGAAACTGTGTGATGAAACAGTGATGAACTAATGATAAAAAAGAAGGAACAACATACCCAGTTTGGTAATTTCAGATAAAGAATTAACATGTATGCCGTGGTTTTGGGCTTTGGCCCTCATAGGTACAAGTGTGGATTCGATCTCATAACATCTTACGAGAAAGATTATGAAATCGGCTAAATTTACCAAACAGGTGTTTTTGCTGGTGAAGTGGCAAGGGCCGATTTTCAGACAAGAATACAACATTAAGTTACGGGTGAATTATATCCATGTACCACGAGAGAAATATCTCACTTTGATTATACATCAGATCGATGTACTGTTCATCACCCTGGTATTCAAAATATTACTAGTTGTGATAAACAATGGGCCGCAACACCAGTTTTGTCAAATTATTAGAGCTAAAGTCCGAATCTTCATTCTAAATTTATATATATATCTGAAAATAAATATCAGGTAAAAGGTTTATTTTAATATAAATTTGCAAGTTTTCGAGCAAATATACTGCTCTTCAACGGGCTGATATTCTATGTACAATCTCTAAATAAAACCTTTTGTTATTGGCATGTGTTATCGCGGGCGTGCAGTTAGAAACAGTCTGATGCACGCCCGTGAGAGCACATGCCAATAACAAAGGTTTTCAATTATTCTGTATATATATTATTTAGAGATTGTACATAGAGAGAGAATATCAGCCCGTTGAAGAGCAGTATAATTGCTCTAAAGCTTGAAAATTTAAATTAAAAGAAACCTTTTACCTGATATTTATTTTTACTTTTTCAAATAATTTTTGGGTAACTATTGCTCATATATCTGAAAATAATTAACATGTTTAGAACAAAATATATATTGAGAGGTTTTATATAAAATATTTTCAAAGATGTTTAAACCATTTAAAAAAGCGATTAATAAAGATAAGTTTTAACTCATTTAAAATTCAAATCAAGTATTTTCAATTAATACAAATTGTTACATTTAAGTAAGGGAGTATTATAATACAAATTACATTTCTAATTATTCTGATGTTAATTAGACATATTAATCAGCATCGAATTTAGCTAAAATGAGAAAATTTTAAAATTAAACTTAAATTTTAAAAGTGATTTCTGTTTATAATGGGAGTTTCGTTTGCTTGGCCTTAAGAATAATTTCTTCTAATTGATTCTCAAAATGTCACTCTCATTATGAAACTGCATGTTTGATAAATGATAAATACAACTCTTAATTTTGCTCTTTATCTAGAATAAACATATGGAAACAAGAGTAATTGTACTGGAATTAGTTTCAATATAATTATACTACGTGTACAAAATATATTTCAGACATTTATCATTTTATGAATCTATATTGGTGAAACCCAAGTTAGGAATTATTTTGTTTTTCTTTAGTATTCGAGTCACTGTAGTGATAGCAAAAGCCTCAGTGATGTTTAGTGAAAAAAAAAGAGTAAGGATGTAACCTGCAGAGACCATGCAACATGGATGAATCGTAGCAGCGGTTGGTCCAATATCAAATTTTAAATTAGTACATCATTTTGAAATATCTCAAATGTGTAATATAGTCTAGACAAATATGGTCACCATTATGTTCTCTCTTATTGGATTCATTAAGCTGTGATGAAACCAGAATATTGTAATGAATATGAGAATTGTACATAGAAATAATCAAATGGGGTTTTTGTTTATAAAGTAAACTAAAATATTGTCAAGAAATTAGGTTGAATATTTTATTGGCTCATTCATGAAGTTCAACGATCAGGAGGATGTAGATCATGCAGGACATGAGGTTGGCAAAGGCGCCCATATAGTAAATAATTTTAAGGTTTTGGGTGATATGGAAGATCGAATAGCAAGACTGTTCAGTGATAAACACTGAAATTCCATAAAACAGGAAAAGTTGTCCATAGCCGAAGACATAGAAAGAATCTTCGAATATATCTAGAGGTACGTTGAACATGGCGGCTTGAGATATATCAAACGCTGGTTTGTAGAGCACCACAATGATAAGCTTCATCGTGAAGATGTCTACAAAACTGAAGAGCAAAAGCACCACTCCGAAGAAAATCAAAGGTCCAAAGAGGCATCCGATGTTTGATTTGAGGCGTTTGTCAACAATAATTCCGATTATAGAGACAAAGGAAATGGAGATGACTTGCTGGGATAAACTAACGTAGAAGTCGATCTCCGGTGTGTATTCTGGATGACTGCTCATCTCAATATTCATGAAATCGTAAGGAAAAACGTATGCCAAAGGATTGACGCAAACGGCGATTATTGTTATCATAAAGCGGCGGTCTCTCAACATCTGGAGATTCAGAGATTCAAATATCGTTTTCGGGCCTTCAATGCTATTTATTTTGAAGTAAAGTGGAAGAGCTGAAGTGCTCAAATTTCCCCTATTTTTAGCACTTCTAGCGAATCTTTTCACAGCCGGTATTTGCTTAGCAGTATCATTCGACAAATAACTGAAACAATTTCGTATTGAGACTGGTTCAAGAAATAATGATAAAATGATACAGATGAATGTCGCGAAGCAAAGAATAAGGTAGGCGAACCGCCATTCTACCTCAATTAAGGGAGAAGCAAATAGGCCAAAGACGAATACAGCGACATGGCCGAAACTATAAGTTGAGTATTCGACGAAGTTGCGCAGGTTAGGAAAGTTGAAGATTTGCGTGCAGAGCAGAGCAAGATGAGCCATGCCTAGTCCGTAACCAGTTATGATGCTTTGGGTAAAGATAATGGCCATTTGGTGAGGCACAAATATGGTGCTGAAAAGACCGATGAAAACTAAGAAGAATCCAAAGCAGCCAGCAGTACGACTTCCCAATTCGTTCATGAATACGGCGCACATGGGTGCCGTTAGGAAATAGGTAGAGAATAATATGCTGATGGAAAAGGTGAAGAAGTACGGTTTGACTGAAAAGTATTTAGAAAGTGCATCGACATGGTAGTAGCTTCCGAAGAGTATGATTGTTATCAAAGCTTTCAAGATGCAGATGATGAAATAGAGAAAGATCCTCTTGGTCCTCGCAGTTTTCTTGTAAATTTGCATTTTGATGGTCACGTGAAGAGTGAACAGAAATCTTAATTTCAATTTAGGGAAATTATCTTTGAAATATCTCAGCTTATTTTTGTTAATAATTATTTTATTTTTATAAAATAGATAATGAGCTAGTTTTGTTTAAAAATATATATATTTTAATTTTGCCAATGCGCGAGTATTTAGCTGAACGTGTAATAACGTGCAGGTAGGTGATAATCTGAATATATTACTGAATATAAAACTTGATTCCTACATTTGATAATTATAAATAGGTATTTATTATGAATTTATTGGTTGTCTAATTGAATTGGATGTATTTTTATAATATTATTTTTGATATGAAACCATATTTTTGAAAGAACGATGTTCGATATTATTTCTGGTAATTATGTGAACTTATAAATACCTCTCTCTCTCTCTCTCTCTCTAAGCTTATGTCCATAGGTTCCCTAAACATCCCTAAACTGCTTTCCTTAGTAGTTCATTGCAGTGAGGACTGTAGAGATAATTTTGATAATATACATTCATAGACAGACTCAAGAATACTGTACCTTTTAACATGTATTTGAGATTCAGACAATAACTCTGAAATATATTTGATACACAATTATCTTTATCGAAGACATACGATATAACCAAATGTGAACAAAATTGCCTCCGTCTTCTTCTTCTTCTTAAAACAAAAAAAAACAGATGATTTCGACACTAGCTATTTTAACATAATATTTATTATACTAGCAGAATGACCCGGGCAACGCCCGGGTTTTACCCGATTGTTTTTATTCAAATACTAGCGGATGTACCCGGCTTCGCCCGGGTTTACTCGAGTAAAGGTTTGTCTAACGAACATTTGTTAAAACAATTCTCTATAACCTTATAAAAATTATATATTTTGATAATTTGAAACTCGTAAATTTGAATCTCTCGATAAAGTGAACATTTTTTCCCGGTCCCTTGAAAAATACTCGATAAGTTGAATAAAATCAATATTAATTGGTTCCCTCGGTAATTGGAAGTTGAAGGAATAGTATCTTTGCCTTGGAATTGTATCTTTATTCTTGTCTCAAATAAATTGCCGTGTCAACCTGAATTTTGTTTTTCCTAATTTTCTACATTACAAAATCATCATTTTATCTATTCTCCCAATATATATGTTGTAGATAAATGATAAAACTAACTTTGACTTGTGCGCAATTAATAGGTAGAAAATCTTACTTTTGATAAATAATCTTCAAGAATAATAAACTTAGTGATAATAAAACTAATAAATAAAAATACTTGTTATCATCGTCGCAATGGGGGCGCTGCTTTCGTGTTAAATCTACAAATCTGCAAATAACTCTAAGGCTATTCAAGATATTCAAGAAATTATTTTTCAAAACCCTTTTCGGGAAATATACCTAATTATAACCCAAAATTTCACGGCGATTGGATGTATGGTTTTTGAATCTCTAGAGTACAGACAGACATACATTCAATTTTATATATATAGACTATACTATAAATTGGCGCCGTGGATGTCACTCTTGTGAAACGTCCCGCTCCAAACTTTGTGTCTGAAAAGCTATATTTTTATAAAGAGATAATCTGGCTTTGTGTCTTCTGCTCGAATGAATGTTTTTCTTTTAGAATTTTGTTCCTGTATACTAAATATGAACTGGCTTCACTCGTGATCTCTGATTTTTGGAATTAATCCCGATATAAATTTGTATCTGATAATCAAACATAATACAGCAATATTGTCATAATCATTTTCTGACTAAAAAAATACTTTTGCCCAGAAGCTGTCAATTTCTTCTTTTTTTTTTTTTTTGGCTAAAAATGCGACAAATATTTCTTTCAGACTTTTCTCTATGTCCTGTTAAAACACGTTTCACCTTCCATCTTCACCGCTAGAGGCGCTGCTTGCGAGCGAAAGGGCAAATTTGCAAAGCAATTTGCAAATAACTCGAAGAATATTCGTGATAGAGAACTGGAATTTTCACAATAGGGTTTTCCAAATTCTACTCTATATACTGTTAAAATTCCAGTCAGATTAGTTACGTATTGTGGACGTGTATAGCCGACATAGGAACAAACACATACACTGACTTTTATATATATAGTGATATAAAAAAGCGTAATTAAATATATTTAAAATACATTTAAAAAATAAATTGTTCTTATTTGTATTATAACTTTTTCTCATCTTACAATCTTCAATTCTTTTTTTTATATGTTTCGCTTATATGACGCTTAACTGCCGAAGCTTCAGCGTGAATTTGTTATAGCCCTAAATTGTTGAAAAATATATAAAAACCATTTCCATATTCAAAATAAAATTCTTATCTACTCTCTTTTTAACTTTATCTACTACTTCTCTTATACGATATTTCCTTCATATATATATGAAAAAATGAAAAAAATAATAATAAAAAGGTCAGGTGTTGATATTAAAAATAAAAATGACATATCTTGCACAGGAGCATATGTGCTTTTTAGAAGGCAGAGCCATCTGGTGGAACAGAAATCAACTAAACATTGATTTAGCCTATTCCCTGATATTTGGCCAACCCAATTTCTTGATAAATCAAGAAAAGCCATCCACGAACGCGTTTCTCACTGTTGGCGCTGGTCGACGTGGAGTAGGCTGTAACACTGAGACCTACTTTATTATTATATTGTTCGATAAAATATCTTGCAACACTGAAACTATACTCTCAATTCTATACAAAATTATTATGAGTCTTGATTTTATCATCATAAAATCTATATAGGCCTGTCAAAAAAAAAAAAAAAATTTGATCGTCTCATCAAACTAACAGACTCAGGTCGCCGAAGATCATTTATTGGTTGTAAGGTGATTCAGAAAAAATATAGTCAAATCAATCAATAATTTATTTAACTGTAAAACGACGTTTGACAAGTTTTACTCCAAATGTTTCTTTTGAACGAAAAATAGTAATTTATTTTAAGGAGAAATAACGACTATTTCTATCCTTAGAGATGAAGTATGAAAGGGTGAATTGTGAAACATCGTTTTATAATCATAAGACGCATTATATTGTATTAAAATTAGATTTATTTAACTTCCGACGTTTAAGTGACATGCTTTCAAATCTCTTCAGGAGATTCCCCTGAAAGTATGTCACTGAAACGTCAAGGGTTAAATAAATCATTCGTTGTTATGGCTAGACCTAGGTCAGTGAGATACACACAAACCCACAATACCAGTTCCCAAATATGACGTATTGTCCACCATGAGATCAAAAATTTGAGCTAATGGTAAACGTAAGTACAGGAAGGACAATGCCCGAACTAACCAGAAACCATTGTCTCTCCAGGCAGATTCGTTAATTTATAAAGCTGGTATACATATATAAATCTTTGTTTTTCCATCTCCTCTAGTCTCAAGATACGTCTCAATAGAGGGTGCATATTTGCCACTACTTAAACGTGAGTTTATCTTTCCTAAGAATATCTATTTTGAATATATATAGAGAGAGAGCAATCCATAAATATATATTGAATTAAAAAGGCATATATTGGTTCAAAATATAATTTATTTATCAATATATCAGTTGTGTAACTCAACACCAACTTTTTTCAAAGTATTAAAACATATCTAATATGTAAATATGGTGTAATACCTTGAAAAAAGTTGGCATTTAGCCAACTGAATTATTGTTGAATAAATTATAATTTGATCCAATATAAAAATGCCTTTTTAATTAAAGATTTATATCTGTATTCAGATAATTGTGTTTTAGTTAAAAGTTAAAATATCAGTGTTAATTTTACCTTTGATAATGTAACCTTTTTTTATTTCTTCATATAATCAAAACAAAAATAAATGTATGTGATTTGAGTCAATGAATTAAGGCTAATACTCACGTATTAAGACAATTCGTACTACCTTGCTTTTGAAACTCCTAACAATATATAAGTCACCTAGGAATTAAGATTATTAAATTTGACAAATCTCCATCATCTTGTCGCTAGGCTTAATCAAGGAATTATTGAGCAAGTGTGGGAAGTTAATCCGAGGTTTAGTTTAATTCCAGAAATTGCACTTCGATGAATTCTGTGATTTGATTAAATTTCACCTGGGGTACACACATTTTAATCCTGGTTCCAAATATTGATCACTCTGATAATTATGGCCCAGCTATTTTGTTTAATATTTGAAATGATGAAATGTATTAATTAATTCTTAGTAAAGTTAGAGTTCTTTGAATATATGACTGATTACTACTTAGATTTCGTCTGATATAATTTAAGAGATATCAGATATTCCTATATTTATATAAAACTAGAGAGATATATAAAATATCACATAACTGACGAATAAATTCATATTTTTTGCTAATATTATACTATATTAGATTAAAAAAAAGGGCATATATTGGATTTAATAAAAGATTCATTTTGCCAATATTTCGGTTGGCTGAACGCCAACCATTTTTCAAGGCATCACATTTTTTTGTATACACAAGCTCAGCGCCGCATATATGGATTGCTCTATTTTCAAAATTATACTATATATGTTCATATTTCTAACTTTCAACTAATATCTGATACAATAATTTACTGACTTCAAATTCATTTATATTTCCGATTATTTTCACTTAAAATAAATAATATTTGTTAGATAACTCTCTCAAAAAGATATAATGGAGTATTTTTATGTTTATCAAAATCATAATTATAAATACTTAGAAGGCGAATACACGCATGCGCCCGGCCGACCAATGAGCAGCGGAAGAGATATTTTGCCATCCGTCGATACAACCCTACATACCTCTTTACGCACGTTTAAACAACAAAAGATAAATGAGCTGCTCATGCGTCGAAAGATGGCGCTGAGGACACATTTAGAGATTCATATGGAGGCATAGGATTAAACTGACATATTATTTGGCCTATTTAATTGTAGTTTTGAGTATTAATTGTAGTTTTAATTGAATACCTGTGACCATATTGTTATATTGATCTCAGATGGTGTAGTTTGGGAAGGGTTTTTGCTTGCCACTTTCCATCGTTTTGTACTTAAGACCTGAAATTTGCGTTAATCATAAAATAATGACGCACAAATAACAACGACATTTACGAATTGAATACTGAGAGAGAATATTTATTTATCGAACTTGAATATTGTATAAATATTTAAAAATATATTTGTATACATTCACAAATAATTCATGATGAGAATGAATATTTATATAATCCGAATTCCAAAAAATATCTTTAAGAGATGCATTGAATTGATTATTTTATAAATTTACTCAAGTGATAAATATAAATAGCTATTTTGAACCAGAAAAAGGTTAGAATAAATCTATGCGTAAAGTATGGAGGAAGTAATTTGATTTAATAAAAATAAATAATACATCTTTATATTCAAAATAGACCGAAATTCATTCACTATATGTTGTCTTCTCTGAAATCTAGCATAATTGGTAAAATAGAGATGCTAACTTTAATGTCATGGTTAAGGACCATACATAACTTTGCCAGCTGAGCATTCCATTAATTGGAAAAGTTTTATAAACCCCTTGTGTATCGTAAGAAATTAAATCCGCTAAGGACTAACGAGGTTATTGTCCGTTACTATGGTCTCCAGATGGGTGAACTCTGAATTTTCCGAAGAAATTGTTATACTTCTTTAATTAAAAAGGCATATATTGGATCAAAATAGTATTTATTTTACCAATATTTCAGTTGGCTAAACGCCAACCTTTATCAAGGTATTATAACATATTAATGTGTGTCAAAACAATCTCTTAATATATTATAATAACTTGATAAAGGTTGGAGTTCAGCCAATTGGAATATTGGTAAAATAAATGATATTTTTATTCAAAATATGCATTTTTACTTAAAGATTTATTTATTGATTGCTCTATTTCCAAAATTGTTATGAATTAAAGACAATTCGCTGAGAAAGAGTTTTTTACTACTAAAAAGTAACTCTTACTTCAGTAAATTGTCTTCTATTTATAATTTACCGAAGGAATTATAAAATTCACATTGTTTTGACTTTATCACTTTCCATATTCTGATAAATCTTCCATTCTCTTTAAATCTAGAAAAAGATTGTGTATATATTTAAAAAACTATGTACATATAAAATAGTTTAAACTTTACACGCAAATATTCACATAGGATATAGCGTGTTTTTTGTGATAAATAAATAAAATAAAATATTCTGATAGATTGGAAAAATAAACAAAATATTGCATATTGGTTTTGCGTCTGTTTTAACAAGATATTCAAAATTTTCTTTTTTTTGATTAAAATGCCTAAAATATCTTTAACCTTATTGAGACACATATTTCACTTTCAAAAAATCGTTTTTTCATCAATAGCAACACACATATTTTATTGTCAAAAAAGCACAAATAAATATAAATATAAAAAATCATCAGATTAGCGCTCTATATAAGTGAAAATTAGAAATATATATAGGATTATAAAACGACACTTGAAGTTACACCGCATGAGTTTCTTTTCAATGAAAAATCAAAATTTATTTCAAGGTGAAATATTGACTATTTCTAACCTTTTTGGATGAGGTATGAAAGGGTGAATTATGAAGAGTAATGATGATTTTTAGGATTAGTTTTTTTATGTATATAATTTAAACCTATTTCTACAGCTCTTATGCTGCAGTGATTAGAAATATAAAGAAGGAGCTTATGGCTCATGAGTGGTGAACCCTTCCAGCTGTTTCGCCATCTCCAGGTCTCCTCATGTATTAGACTGACTTTCTTATTTACCCTATATTTTTATTAAGTACAGTGAATTGATGTTTTGAAGGACCTGTAGACATATACTTCTAGGACTGTAAATATGTATATACATATAATTGAAGATTTAATGCATCGAGAAATGTTCTTCCGCCAAAAATCACAGAATAAATAAATATTCAAAGATTCAAATATAGGCTGCAGATATCTATTCAAAAAGGAAAGGTATTAGTGTATGAAGAATATATTCAATTAGAGGAAATATGAATAAATTCTAAACGTTTCTATCATTTAATATTCCTAATATATCGTATTTTGTTATTTTCTGCCTTAATTCAAGAGGAGGTAGCATTTTACCTTGCGTACAACTATAAATATCAAAATCTTTAATTAGTAATCCTCTAACAAGGAGCAAATATTACTAACATGTGTACTCAAAATTTTATTTCATATTAAAAAGTTGAAATATATTTATGTTAAACTATTCAATATTTGTGAATAAATAAACGTGCTTGATTTATTCAACTTCATAAATTGCATATCTCTTTGAAGAATCTCAATACATTGATACCTTTGCGAAGCAACCTTATAACATTTCCATTGAATATCGAAATTTGGGAAGGAATCTACGAGTTTTTCCAAATTAAAATATTTTCTGAATAATTTCATTCAAAGTCTATTTCTAACATAGACATACACTAACTGAATTCAAACTTTATCTTAGATTCATTGATGAAATATAATTTGATGATGATGTCACATATAAATACTATAATTCATATGACCATTTACTTATATAAAAGACAAATATATATTATTAAAAAATAAATGAAGCTCCAGGGTTAAGTTTCTTTTGCAACCTTTTTTTTTCAAGCTTTCGGACTTGTCAGTCCTTCAACAGGTTTATCACGTAAAAAAATTATTAATGAATACATTTTTTTTATATACACGTTATTATATACATAATTTAAATACTTATTATCTATTTGGAGAAAAATATATTACACTATTTCAGTTTGAAAAACAAAATTTTGAATTTATTATTGACAATTACTATATTCTGAAAAAAAAAAGCAAAAAGATCTGCACTCGGAGAATCTCGTTAATATCTCACTGCTATCAAAGAGAGATAGCATGATGCTCTTTTCTGCGTCCTAACATCTTCCATAACATATATATATATATTATAGAAAAAGATATTCTGTTGATTTTTGGAAATATATTTAAGATTGTGATTTTCTGTTTGATTTTGATTATCTTGAGGATTATACTATGGTAATGCAGTCGTGGTTAAAATTAAATAATATTAATAAAAATAGTTAGTAATAGCTTTAATTGAGCTAAAGGAATATATTAAAAAACATAATTTGATAAAAGTAATGCCTGGCTTAAGGTGTAAGAATCTAAAAAATGAAAAACATATTTACATAATGTACAAAAGATTTGAGCCGGCCATCGGGAAACAACAACAATGAGTTTTTATAGGGGAAGCGTGACCTTTGGCAGCCGATTTAACAGAGTATTTAAATCTATGAAATATAATTTTTTTTTTTAAATAAAAAAAAATATTTTAATATAACATATAGATAAACAAGAAAGCTTAACATTTTTCGTTTTAATTTAATATTTGAGAAATTATATAATTTAGTGTACTTAGAAGGTATTCAAGTTTCATGGCGTCACCAATCAGAGTTCAGTAAAGTAAGGCCGTACCTTGAGCGGGGGCCACTATGCGGAAGGCGCAGGGTTCCAGCTGGGAGCCCACGGAGTTCCGTCCCCAGCAGTAGAGAACGCCGTAGTCCAGGCGAGAGCGAGGTACGTAGGGTAGCTCCGCCCGTGGCCCGGCCATGGCACGTAGCTCTGCGGGCCGTCCCGACGATGTGTTGGCCGCCCAGCGGAACTCCAGCTCCGGGCCCCCGGGCTCAGCTTCCACCCGGCACCGCACATGGGCCGTGCTTCCCACCGCTACCTCGTAGAGTGACCGCTGGCCCGGGCGGCAGATCGGTGCGACTGGACGTAACACAACACTGATTGGGACCAGGGAAGGTATACTTTGTTCACAGGTTTCAATCTAATTATTTCATTTGATAAAATAGAGTCTTACACGAGATATCGCACAAAAAATAAGGATAATCTTAGTGTGAGGACCTTATTTAATGAGGGATAACCTTTCAAAGCGGCCATTTTATAAAATAAATTTCAGACGATAATTCACGATGATAGGTGAGGTTGAAAAAATAAGTCTAAAAGAAGGCGTTTCTTTCATTTAATAAGCATTCGTTACAGGTTATATTCGTTACAACCTTTCACGGATGGCTGATCACACAGGTCTACAAAAAAAACTTTTTTTTTTTGCACAAGAGAACCTAATGGTTTTCTAGTGTAACTTTTCATGCTGAACTCAAAAATCTAATCAGAAATTTCCCATCACCCATGGTTTTTGCCTGACGATCTTTTTTTAGTATTGGGATAAATACATGCATCCAACATGAAAGAGACTTACGAAAACATGAAACTGCTTTTGAAAAAGATAGAATATGGAAGATACGGTTGGAAAATATGCAGCGATTTGAAAGTCGTTGCTCTCTTGCGGGGATTACAGCTTGAATATACAAAATTTTGTTGTTTTCTGTGTGAGTGGGATAGCAGAGATAGGGAAAGGCATTACATTAAAAAAATCTGGTCAAACCGTAAAATCTTTACTCCAGGATATAAAAATATTGCAAATCTACCCCTGATCGATTCAGAAAATATTTACTTACCACCATTACATATTAAACTGGGATTAATGAAGAACTTTGTCAAGGCAATGGATCGAAATGCCAGTGGATTTGCCTACCTAAAACAAAAAATTTCTAGTATAAGTGAAGCGAAGATTAAAGAAGGCATTTTCGTTGGACCTCAGATTCGAGAATTGCAGCAGGATGGAAATTTTCAAAATAGTTTGAATGAAGTTGAAGCAGCAGCATGGAATTCCTTCAGAAACGTTTGCAAAAACTTCTTAGGAAGTGTCAAGGTTGAAAATTACCGAGACATAGTTAATGATCTGTTGCTTTCCTACAAGGCACTGGGATGTAACATGTCCCTCAAGATCCATTTCCTGCATTCACATCTAGATTTCTTTCCAGACAATCTTGGCGCAGTTAGCGATGAGCATGGTGAGAGGTTTCATCAAGCTATATCAAGCATGGAGAAGCGGTACCAAGGTAAATGGAGTCCCGCTATGCTTGCCGACGACTGCTGGGCACTCAAGAGGGATCTACCACAAGCAACGTATAGAAGAAAATCCACTGTCACTGCTTTTCAATAATAAATATGTTTCGTTCATATATGCCTTTATATTAACAATATTTCCAAATTCAAGTAGGTGTATCTCAGAAATATTGTGTAAAAGAAAAAAACTAATGGTATATTTGGATTCAGGACATGTAGATAAGATGCTATTTCTTTGTGGACAAAGAAAAATATTTTTTGATAAACCAGTTACGTGACATTGTTTGCAATTTTTAGTGTATTTATCCCAATACTAAAAAAAGACCGTCACGCAAAAACCATAGGTGATGGGAAATTTCTGATTAGATTTTTGAGTTCAGCATGAAAAGTTACACTAGAAACATAATCAGGTTCTCTTGTGCAAAAATCTTGTTGACCAGTGTCATCAACGGGTGCATAGAAAGAACATATCTGTTATAAGATAGATATGCCCAAGAGATATTATATAATTTAAATAATTATTTTAAAATATAGTATTGATTGTTGTGATATGTAAATAACCTTTGTTAAGTGTTATAATTGTTACCTATTGTTGGCTATGCAAAATTATTCCATTTGTCAATTGTTTTAAACTTATGTAAATTATTTCCTTTTTATCTCTATCTTGTATATAAGAAGATTGCTAGATTGAATAAACATTCAGTTCAGCTTGTAAGTCGTAGCGAGTTTGTTCAGACAACTCATACACATTACAACATGGCGCAGCCGACAGGAAAATTTGTCAAAAACATCAGAAATCAAAAATACGGCAGCCGTTAAAACCTTTCCCAGTTCCAGATTATCCATGGCAGACAGTATCATTGGACATATTTTATATTCAGAAAAAGCCCCATTTGTTAGTGGTCGACAGATATAGTGGCTACCCGGAGGTATTTACATTGGACCCACCTACGGCGATTAATGTAAAAAATAAATTGAGAGAAACATTTGCACGATTCGGGATTCCGGAAACCATGATGTCCGACAATGGACCACCGTTTCGCTCAGAGATTATGACTGACTTCTGTATAAGATGGGGTATAAAACAGCTATTTTCAAGTCCACACCTTCATAGATCTAATGGTCTGGCCGAGAGAAACATTCAAACAATAAAAAATCAACTAATCAAATGTAGAGATGAAGGGTCCGACCCATATCTGGCTATTCTGGCATATAGAAATACACCAAAAAATGACCTACCGTCACCCGCACAGTTATGTTTGTCGAGGAGCCTTCGATGTCAGATCCCCGGAATTACACCGCTATATAGACCCTATCAAACTAAATGGAGAAGTATAGAGAATGCCAAAAGAAAAAGACAGAGCTCAATGAAAGAGCAGTATGACAGAAATAGTAAAAGCTATCCCAAGGTCAATGTAGGAGAGGATGCATGGTGTCAAATACATCCAAGGGAGACATGGACACCGGTGAAGATTTCAGCGCAGGCTGATTCTCCTCAGAGCTTTGAAGTTGTGACACCATCGGGAAATAGGTTGATAAGAAATCAACAATTTATTAGGCCAAGGGATGGAGGCTACGAGAAAAGCCAGTTGTCTTCAGAACCAATTACCGCCTCCCCAGAAGCTCAACATCCGCAGTGCTACAGTCCAACGATGGGCGAGTCATCCACAGCCCCGATACAGTGGTCAAGTGAAGAGACCAATATTGACCAGAGGGAAGGCGCGACTACATCCGCTGGGATTGCACCAGAACCATCCGGAAGGCCCCGGTTTTCAAGGTTTGGAAGAGAGTTAAGAAAACCACAAAGATTTGGTTTTTAAACAGAGGGGAGGCATGTCAACCGCCTTTTGATTTGCCTGATCTGATTGTTGATGGTTGTCTAGATTCGTGACATTCTTTAATTGTTGTACCAGAGGGGAAACATGTTGTGATATGTAAATAACCTTTGTTAAGTGTTATAATTGTTACCTATTGTTGGCTATGCAAAATTATTCCATTTGTCAATTGTTTTAAACTTATGTAAATTATTTCCTTTTTATCTATATCTTGTATATAAGAAGATTGCTAGATTGAATAAACATTCAGTTCAGCTTGTAAGTCGTAGCGAGTTTGTTCAGACAACTCATACACATTACAACATGATAGTACGAAGGTATTCAAAGACTCAAAATGATCAATTCTCTAGGTTTGATCTAAATTCATAAATCGATTTTAAAATGTTATTGACTCTAACTTTATATTCATTAATTTTAATAATTGTGAAATCCAATGAAAATTTTTAAATAAATAGAGAGCTACTAAAGGTACAAATTTTTCGCTTATAATATACGAGGTGTGTTCAAAATGTATCGCGAATTTTGAATTTTCGCGGGTTACGTATATTCGAATTTCGATCTTTTTGTGGCTTTATGTTGGTACTCATGTCTCTCACTTATGCCGACAAGCGCGGCCATTTTGAATGTTCACTTAATTGTTGACAGCTGCTTTGCTTGCAGGTGTTTTGGATCGTCTTCGGTTTTTACCTATTTAAAAAAATGGATCAAAGAACCTGTATCAAATTTTGTGTGAAAAACGAAATTAAGTGCGCGGATGCATTCCGAATGTTGATTGTGGCATACGGAGAAGCTACGTTGGACCTAAGCAACGTTTATCGGTGGTACAAAATGTTCTCAGAAGGCCGAGAAGATGTGAACGACGAAGAGCGTGCCGGACGCCCGAGCACTTCAACAACAGACGAAAAAATTAATGAAGTGGAGAAAATGATATTGGCCAATCGTCGAATCACCGTTAGAGAAGTTGCTGTGGACCTAAACATATCGATTGGCTCGTGCCATTCGATTTTATCAATGATTTGGGCATGAGACGGGTCGCCGCGAAATTCGTACCAAAATTGCTCAATTGCCACCAAAACAGCATCGCATGAACATTGCTAATGAGATGTTGGACTCTGTCCGCGACGACCCAAATTTGCTCCAGAGGGACATAACTGGTGACGAAGCGTGGGTTTATGGTTATGACGTGGAAACCAAAGCTCAATCATCTCAATGGAAGCTGCCACACGAACCAAGACCGAAAAAAGCGCGCCAAGTTCGGTCGAATGTGAAAGTTTTGCTGACAGTTTTCTTCGATTGCAGGGGCGTGGTGCATCATGAGTTCTTGCCACAGGGTAGAACGGTCAATAAAGAATATTACCTGCAAGTTATCCGCAATTTGCGCGAGGCAATCCGCCAGAAACGCTCGGATTTGTGGAAGAACAAAAATTGGCTTTTGCACCACGATAACGCCCCTGCTCACACATCGTTGCTTGTGCGCGACCTTTTGGCCAAAAACAACACACTAATGATGCCACAGCCACCGTATTCCCCAGATTTGGCCCCCTGTGACTTTTTCTTGTTCCGTAAACTGAAGAGGCCCATGAAAGGACGACGTTACGCTACGCTTGACGAGATAAAGACGGCATCGAAGGAGGAGCTTAAAAAGATTTTAAAAAATGATTTTTTGAAGTGCTTCGAAGATTGGAAAAACCGTTGGCACAAGTGTATAATATCTCATGGGGATTACTTTGAAGGGGACAAAATAGGTATCCATGAATAAATAAATAATTTTTGAAAAAACACAAAAGTCGCGATACTTTTTGAACACACCTCGTAATTGCTGTAAAAAAAGAAGGTAGGAGAAGGAGTTGATCACTGGAGGATTTTATCTAACAAGGACTTTAGACTCAAAGTCGAAGTAAACAACCTCACACTGAAAGGAAAAGAACACACACTTAACAAACAAACGACATCTATTCAAATATAGAGTAACTCACACACACACCACAGAATAACAAGTCACTGTTCAAACAATAATTATTTTATTATTTTCATATTCACAGAAGAGAGAGAGAAATGCGAAAGAATTATCAATTTCAATAATAATATTATAATTTTTTATAAATATACTTAAAACAAAATATTTATTTCTCTAGAAAATAAAAATCTATTCCATGTTGTCATATATCAGCCCGCTTATTCAGACTGGCATATGGTATGAAAACATCTTTTCACAAGAATGAAATAAATTCTCACAAAAGAAGCATATGTAGAGAAACTGAATTCAATGTAGTTTTTTTTTTCAATATACAACTCTCCAGAGCATACAGAATGTAAAAATGGAAAATACCGGATATTTCTTATTCTCCCTTTTCCGGAAAAAAAATAACTTATTTAATTTTGAAAAGAAATTCTAAAAAACAATGTTATTATAAAATTACTTTTGCAAACAGACAAATAGTAATAATAATGTAACGGTAGAGAATACAAGTATTCCAAAAGTTTAATTAAAAAATAATTTAACACAAAGCAATAACGCGCCATCTATACATATAAAATAAAAGGATTTAAAAGCACAAATATTTCTTTTTATACATAATACAAACTTCTACTGTCCTTACTGCGATGAAAAAAATATATTGGCGAATGCTTGGCTCATCAGTGGTGAGCGTATATAAGCAGAATCGTCCAATACAGTATTAGAGCTCTGAGAAGCGGTCTGGTGGATTAAATTGGCTAAACCGCTTGAGGGTTCACCACTGATGAGCCAAGCCCTCCCAATATATTTTTTCATCGCAGTAAGGGCAGTAGAAGTTTGTATTATTTATAAAAGAAACATTCGTGCTTTTAAATCCTTTTATTTTATAAAAAAATAAATCATTAATTAAATATATAGAATACAAAATGTGTCAATTAATTTTACAAGTGATAATCTAAAAGCATAGTAAGGGGTAATGACTAGACAAATATTTATGATGATAAAATGACAACAGAGTATTCATAATAATTATTCAGTGACAATATGTTGAATGTTATATAATTAAAATATATTAATATTTTATTCTTCAATAATAATAATATGTAACTTTGTGATGTGTGGTATTAGGCATTTATATATATTCAAGCTAATATAGATAGAGAGAGGGTTGAATGAGGTAATAGATATAAAGGTTATTAGAGCGATGCGATTTTTCCGGTAATGTTACCTTATATAACCTTAGAAAATTCATTTAAATTCTTTGATTTGCACCATCAATGAAGATGATTATTATCTTGAACGATAGTAATAATTACGATTCACCCAATATAATACTCTTAACAAATACTATAATAAATATCGTAAAGAGTTTTTTTTTATTTTTCAAGTTTCTTTTGCAACTTTTTATTTTCAAGCTTTCGGAATTGTCAGTCCTTCAACAGGGTTATCACGTTAACAACCTAATGATATGTTTGAATCTAAAAGCTTGAGGGATGAGTTTCTTTTGCAAATAAATTTATTTCGAGCTTTCGAGCAACGCCCTTCTACAGGAAAATTGAAAATAAAGTAAATTAAATTATATTACACTGATATTAAGCGAGGCAAATGTATAACAAACTATAGGAAATAAATATCTGAAACAAACACTAAAGATAGAGGCTGCCTGGCCGGCATTCATATTTATATGAAAAATAGACACTTCGGCCAGTTAGAGTTTTTTTATTTTCTCAACGTTTCGACCAAAATATTTTGTCTTCGTCAGGAGAAATAAATAAAAATTAATCATTTGGCAAGGCGATAAAATTTGTTCTGAGGTTGCAAGGGCATTCTCACGTGATATTTCGAATTTAGTACAACATCTAAAAAAACTATAATAACTGTTAGTTATTTTTATCGTTCAAACTAGTTTAGCAATTAAAAAGAAACTGGAGAAGACACATTTCCTCAATTAAGAACGAACAAAATTAATAAAGTATTTATTGAGTTTCACTAAAATTGTATTATTCTATGAAATATTAAAGGAACTTTTTCTTTTAACGTTAAAATATGAATTTTTAATTACAAAAAATGTTTTTAATTATTCATCAAAAATATATCTAGCAGTATAGAGATTTAAATTTGAAGAATTCTTAAGTATTTATATAAAATTAATGAGATATATTATTAATAATTCCTCAAATTCATTAATAGTTAAAATGTATTAATCATATTTTTGTAATTTTTAATTAGATTTGAATTTTTAAAATAAATTCTTCTAATCGCTAATAATTTGGAGGAATCTTATGAAAAATTTAAAGGAAGAATATTGTATGATTACTCCAATAATAATTTGTACCTATTGTCCAAAATCATAGAAACATCACAGAAGATATATTAATTATATAGAATCTTTCAATTCTAATTAGAGATTTTTTACTTCAAAATAATTAATTATATTTAACAAATCATCCGAATTAATTAAATTAGGTTAAAGGAAGAATGTAAAATATTCGAAATACTTTTTTACCAGTTCTACCGTTATAATATTGTTAGCAAAAATGCATTAGTTTTATATAGCTTATGTATATTAATTAAAGATATATATATACGTCTATATTATATCAATTATTAGATAATAAAAAGGCATATATTGGATTTATTAAAATATTTATTTGCCAATTTCAGTTGGCTAAACGCCAAACCTTTATCAAGGCATTACATTTTTGTGTAATTTACAAAAATGTAATGCCTTGATAAAGGTTTGGCGTTCAGCCAACCGAAATATTGGCAAATAAATCTTTTATTAAATCCAATATATGCCTTCTTAATATCTAATGAATTAAATATGGATTGCTCTATTTTCAAAACTATATTAATTATAAACTAAAATTACTCTGTAAGCATTAAATGACATGAATGAAGCAAAATATTTCAGTAAATTGAAAGGTATTGTAAATATATTCTTTTTTATTTATCGAGTTTAGAGATATCAATGGATATTTGATTTTGCGTTCAATTGAATTCTTTCCACAGTGTTATTTCTATTATAGAAAGATAGATATCAGTTCAGTAGAATACGTCTAAGCTGACACAATGGAGAGTTGTCCTATATTTACACCACTGGTTTTATTGAGGTTTATTAAATTTACTTTTAGACCTCCATTTTAACTGATATTGGTGATGAAATAGATAAAATTCCAAACTGTCGGCGTTTATTTTTTACTAAAATGCAGTACATTAAATGAAAGATTAATAAAAAGACGTACCGAGATTTGTTTTAAAGTGAGAAAAATATTTTAAAATGTTTCTCTTATTCTTGGCAGGTTTATATAAATATTAACATATGTTGACAATTCATGTTAAAATTGTGAAAAAGTTTCAAAATTACAAATAATTTCTCACAATGAGTTTCTTTTTATTTAAAAAACGCTAGCTTTCAAGCGATAATAGCTCTTCAATAGGCTTAATAAATATCCACGTTGCGCGCGTTTGTTTTTGTAAATATTTCTGGTAGGATAAAGTCGCTATTTTATTAAGCCCGTTGAAGAGCGATTATCGCTTGAAAGCTAGCGTTTTTTAATAAAAATAAACTCATTGTGAGAAAATATTTATATGATAACTATATTTAGATAGGTGGGGTAGTTGCATACGCTTGAGAATTGCTATAATAAGGACTTCAGATAGAATCCTGCATTGGACTTTTTTTTTTCATAACAAATATCTTAAATGGCTCTGATTTTAGCATATTTTTAGCTTTCTAGTTAATCCTGGTTCCCAAATGGTGATCAACTACCTTATAGGATCAATGGTAGAACTTATTTCTACATGTTTATAATATCAAGAATATTATATCGAACGACGATTTTTACAACTTGGTTTAATTCTTCTGGATATGTAATTTTAAAAGTAACATAATTTTATCTTGAAATACTATATATATTTAATATCTAACTTAAAGTTACTTATGTTTAGTGCAAATCTTTCAAACAGAAAAGTCATTCAAATCTAAACTCAAAAATAACAATAATAAAATATATTTCCACATTAACAATGATGGAAAAACTCTTGGATATGTCATCACGAAATTCTGATAATTTATCGGAATTACAATCACTATATATTAATGACAAATAAAGATATATAAATATGTAACAGAATAAACGACATTATAGAGAGACCGTTGCTCATAGGCATCTACCAGCAATAAAATAAATAAAATGATTTACGCATGCGCTGTTGTTACTAGCGTCATATTTTGCCTGATTTATAATATTGAGGTAATGACAAACATGGAGACCATGCTATATATAATTTTCGATGTTTATAATAAAGAGAAAGGATAGTGAAATTAACCTATGTGATATTCTCGAGTTATTATTAAAATATAATAGTGCAAATATATCTCATTCTAGGATATAGAGCACCGATTTTTCATAATTAATCCATATTTACTTTCAAGATATTTCTTCCTACTAATCAAATATATTCACATAAAGTTTGTTCGATAAATCTGTATGGATTCAATTATCACTGAACCATTACTAAATTATTATATTATTAAAAAGCCTAAAATAAATACTATTGAAAAAAAAAAAAATATATATATATATATATATATATTTACTAGAAATTTTAAGTTAGTTTTCACACACGACGTTGAATATACCAAACTAATATTTTCATTTGTAAGTTCTCTAATATCTATATTCATGAATATAAATATAGATGGAGTAATTCTTAAAGGGAATTCACTTTTAGCATACACTTTGTGTAATTCTATTATAATGAAAGGGTAAAACATGGTCAGATAAAAGAGGTTACTAAATAAGTGATTCGAGCATTGTATTAGAAAATTACAAAGAAATCACACGCAGAAAACCTGCGAATAGCTTCCTAAAGATTTCACACTCTCAGAAAGAAGTCAGCAGAATAATTCAGCGCCAAACGGCAGTTTTCCGCTCCACTGGATACCGGGGCAGATTTGCATAAGTTGCAGAGCGGAGTGGGGGAATTGTTTGGCGACTTTCTAAAAGGTTATAGCAAACCGTTCAATACCTATAAAGGAAAACCTCTATGTAAATATTCTACTTAAACTCACCTTCTTTTAACAACGGTAACATTTATTTCTGGATGTTGAATATTTTGTGAAGTTAATTGTTTTTTTATAACTAGGTTTAGAAAACTATATTTATACATTATTATTACTGTTTGATAAATATAAATAGATTAGAATATTGAATGAGCGAAATTGCTAATCGTTAATGGAATTTATATTTCTGGATTTTCAAATTGATCTCAACAATTTCTTTTTGCTAATTGTAATAGAACATACCCGATCATAATTATATATTTTGAAGAATTTTTAAGAGAGATCTAAATGAATATAAAATGTTGATAAACTTTCTTGGAAATTGTTTGTCATTGAAGGTTTGGTTAAGTCAGGTCCAGTTATTTTTTTATTTTTTAAAAGAATCTTATTCTCTCCAGGAAACACCAATGTTTTCACCTGACAAACAATCGTATTGAGGATTATATGAAATAAATAATTTTAAAGAAGTATTTCAAACAAAGGTGAACAGATTTCTATAAGGTGAGAATTTTTATCTTAAAAATAAGCAAATATTCTAGGTAAATCTGTTACAAAAATTTGACCAAACGAAGCATTTACAGAACAATATTATATAGAATTTCTCAGGAGAGGAAATACTTTGTAAATCAAAGTTTAGCTAGTAAAGCAGTTTTTAGAATAAAATTTCAAAATTTCGTTGTTTGTTGCAATCAGAATAGACATGTTCAACTTTAAAGGACTCTGGAAAAGTATTTCCATTGGTTATTCAAGTTTTAGGAAATTCAAGGGCGTAGATGAGAATCTAGGTGTGGTCAGAAAGAGAATTCCAGCAATTATTTTTGACACATAAGCTCTATTAATACTTGAAAAGTTTTCCTGGAAAGAAGAGGGGTCTTTTTTTAAACCAATAATCGATTAAAATAATACTATATATATTTAACTTAAATGAACCTAAAGTACATTACAACAATATCAATAACAAATATCAAAGATTAATAATTGAAGCAATAGCGTCCAAACAATATAGCAGTATAAATCGCAGAATTGATTTACCAGAAGCATATAATTCAATAGACTTAAATAAAAAATAAGATAAAACAAATTCATTCACAGTATAAGATATCACATGTCTGATGGGATACCTTGCAAGTTGATATGCACGTGTATCGTGGATATGCACGTTAAATATTTTTATAAATCTTATTTCAAACTAGTTGGATTATTGTTTGATTAATTCCTGTAGAAGGGCGTATGTGCCCGAAAGCTCGTATATATTTGTTCTAATAAAGATACGCAGCCCTTGATGCTTTGTTTTATTCATTTATAAATCGTACAGGGCTTTTTCAATTGATAAAACATATTATATCAAAATTTAAGTTTTAAAAATATTAGGAAAAATAAAGTGGGAGTTGAAACTATAGACTTTGAAAACCTGAACGATAATATTTTAAACGTCTTTAAATATAGTATATGTATTCTCTCAAAATAATCTTTATTTCACTCAGCGCTTTTAATTTGAATATAGATTTTTACCTGGTTTTATCATGTCTCGATTTTGATCTTGAAGAAAAGATGATTACCCTAAAAACTCAAAAAGTTTAATGAAGAGAATTATTTTGAGACAAAACATCTGCTTATTCGTGTTGGGTCTAATATTTTCCCCTAATTTAATGATAGGATATTTGAATTGCTGACTTCAAACAGATTTAAAACTGCTTCAAAAACGACCAAGAAGGAAAGAGAGAGCTATATAAAAGTTGAATATGAGGTCTGCTTTTTTTTTCAGATAAGTAGGCGATAGTAAATCATTTTTTATTAATAAAGATATGAAAGAAATATGAGAGAGAGAGAGAGAGAGAGATAAAAGCACTCATATAAATAAAGTGAAAATGTGAAAAAAGATATCCTTGCAATATTTACCTCTAGGTCAAATGTGGGTTAATGTATTTATAGAAAAATCATTTAGATTTTTTTGACACCTAATTTAAATAGATATTAATTTTCCCTGGCCAGTTTTTGTGTCTAATTAACCCAGTAATATCTCATGAATTTTTAAAACTTTCAAAACTTTCTCATTTTAAATATTGCAATTATAACACGAGAGGATTCAAGGTTTTTATTAATTAAGTTTTACTCAAAATAAATTCAATTAGTTGAAATTAAATATATTCATGTTTTTTTAATGTGAATTTATTCAAAATTCATTTTGAAATCAAATATTGAATTTTTTTTTGTAAAGGATAGTGTCTTGTTTGAATGAAATTATTATATACATAGAGGTTTCAAGGTATCTGAAATTTTATACAATAATTTGTAAATAGTTTTAATCAATGTAATTTTTAATAGAAAATTCGCACTAAAACCTACAAAATCTCTCTAAAAAACCAATTAGTAAATCATTGAATTTGTACCGGAATCAGATGAGTTAATTAATATATTATATTTCCTGATCGAGTAATTTGAATTTGATGATGGCGTGTGCCATTTCTCGGAATGAATATAAATTAATTGTTGATTTTCAATAATTCAAGAATATTGACTGAATTTTCTCTCGTGATAAATCAAGAAAAGCGCAATCTGCGTAGGCATTTCAACCAAGAAATTATATTTGCTAATCTCAAATGAATAATTTTGAATATAAAATAGGTGTCATTTTTAATTTTTCAAAATATTTACACCCATATTTTACAAATTTATTTTGTCCATAATATAAATATATATATATAAATTTTCTCCCCATTGAATATAACAAAATATTTTTTTAAACTTAATTCTGTTGACGTTATGTGGCGCTGAGTTTGTTGTTGACAACACTTTAAAATGTTATAACACCTTGATAAAGGTTGGCGTTTAGCCAACTGAAAATTCGGTAAAATAAATGATTTGTTGATCCAATATATGCCTTTTTAATTAAATATTTGCTAATATCACTGGGAATAAAAACTAATGATTTGTATAAATGGATCCTGAAAGATGGTACAATTCATGAGTACAGCTTTAAGTTTCACGATCAAAAGGTGCATTTTTCTTAAAAGAAAACCCTGCAATAAAAAGAGATACTGTCTCTTCCATTTTGTTCTGGAGGATTCAAGTGTAATAAGGAAATGGTAGATTTTCCAGAGATTTAATCAGGATGAAGGGAAATATAAATTGAGTATCATTCTTTATTACTCAGTTGGGAAATGACATTTTAAATAAGAAAGAGATAAAATAGAGGAAAGTAAAGAAGTTTGAAGTGTCGGGAGGAGGTTTAAAGTGGGATTACTGAATTAATGGGGATGCTCTCCAATTAATCTTCTGCTCAGATTTTGCTCTTCTCCTCATTCCAATTAATCAATTGACATTTCTTCGTTAATTCCCGTATAATTTATAACACGCTACCCTAATTAATCTGTCGAAATAAAAACAAAAACTTTAGTGAGAGGCAAAAATTTGATTTTTAATTTTATAAATTGCTCGTAATAATATAAATTATGATTAAGTGTATATTATTATATATATTAGTTTTTCATCAAGATTCTATCCATTTTAAAGTGTTTTTTGATAAAAAAAATAATAGCAAATGTTTAATTTTGATTAATACAATGATTTCAATATGGGGCATAAATAACTATATATATTCAAGATGGATGTATATTCTGAATTAAGGTTTATATATATGTAATTGAAACATATATGTACAAATGTAGGGCTAGAAGACCCTTTTTTGTAGGCCAATTAGCCCGGATTCTCAACTAACTCGATATATGTACAATCACATAGTTTTATAAGTTTTCTTCTTTAAGAGAATCTGTCTTTAAATAATATGATATATATAATATATTATAACAATTCTATGAAATAATCCCTTGAATCAATATTGAGTAAAGTTAATCATTCCTCCATACCATGTTTTCTCCTGTAGAAGGACGTCCATGCCCGAAAGCTAGAGAATAATAAAAATGTTTTTGAAAAGAGTCTTTTACCTTAAGGAATGATTGATTCTACTCAATTATACCAATTGTGTGTGTGTTTTAGTTGTAAGTATGATTGTGGTATGTCTATTTTTCTATTTATGTTATTATTTTATAGATGCCCAGCTCTCCAGATGGCCTGCTGTATAATACTACAGTCGAACTTTGATAATCGGAAGCTCAAGGGACCAAAAAAAAAAAAAATTAAAAACGTTTCGAAAAAAGGCTTAAAGGTCTAGGGACCAAGATAAATATTTGAATAAAAGAGGTTTTAGAATTGAAGATGTTCGAATTATTAAAGTTTTACTATATTAACTTTTTATTTTGAAATAAAATAATAAGGAATGTGACTTACAATGGATCTTGAGGTCGACCTCCTCACTGCGGCTCTCGCCCTCGGAGTTCTGGGCCACGCAGGCGTAACGGCCCCGCTGCCGCCGATGTACAGACTGGAGCACCAGTGAGCGGTTGCGGAAGGTAACGTCCTGGCTGGGAGGTAGCGGGGTTCCGTCCAACAGCCAGCGGATGGCGGTGACGGGAGGGTTGGCCGCCACGTTACACTCGAAGTTGACATCGTCACCCTCCCGCAGGTGTTGGTGCTGGGTGCTAGCGCCCATAGCCAGGGATACTTGAGGTAAAACTGGAAACACAAGGATTTGTGTTAGAACTGTAGATTAGTTTACTTTGGGTTTAATATATTATTGACAGTAAATGGATTGTATAGATATTGGACAATATTTATACTGTGTATACGAAATAAACAGTCACCTTTGTAAAGTCAAAAATAGAAATGATTTTATCGCAAGAAAGACGTCTTCAGAATAGACCAAAACTTAATGTTTTATCATAAGACTTATCTTCGAAAATTACATACATTCTATACTTCTGTCTGTAACTAAGTTTTTTTTTTTTTATTGAAACTCAGTGGCATAGACGGGATACATTTTCAACCATGTTTTATTAGGTTGTCTCTGTTGGAAAATTCTGCCGAATCTATTCTAATACAACTGCTAAAAACTAGAAGATTTTTTTCGTTTATAATGATACTTAGTTGCATAGTATAAATCATTTTATTCACGATCAAAATTGTGTCCCACTGTACGTATTAGATCCCAAACACGATGCGACGCCAGACATCTATGTCTTGAGCTCGATGTACCATCTCGGAGACCGTCAAGCCAGTGAGTTCCTTTAATTGATCCACGAAGCGTGTCGATGGGCGTCCAGGTATGCGTCGCCCAGACGTCTTTCCGTTCATTGTTGCATATACGCAATACATTTTTAACCATGTTTTATTGTCTCTGATGGGAAATTCTACCGAATCTATTCTAAGTCCTAACATACAACCAGAAACTCACAGAAGACATTCATCCTGAAGCCGTCCTCGAGCACGGTGTCTTCGGGCAGCCGCGGGTTCCTGGCGCGGCAGGCCAAGCGATGACCGTGGTCGCGGGGCGCGGGCACCAGAGTGAGGTAGCTGCTCACGGCCCCTTCCTCCTCCTCCTCGGCCTCAGGGGCTCCCTGCTCCAGGGGCCGACCCCCCAGCCACCAGGACAGCACAGCGGGGGGTCGGGACCCCCGGGTTTGGCACCGTAGCTCCACTGCCTTCCCAGCGGACAGACGTTCCCTCGTACCCGACACTTTCACATCCAGCGGCCGGACTGAAAGCAAATTAACTGTCTGCTATCTAAAACGCTTATATAAGTAGTCAAGATATGCCTTTTTAATTTTTAACATATACACCTACTTCCAATACTGAAGTAGAAATATATATTATATTGTGTTTAGTGAAGAAGTAGTATTGATTATTCCGATAGCTAAAAAAATCCAGGATCTAACCACGCATTGAGAACCTTTTTCTCTGAAGAAAATAATTTCAAGCAAAGACCAACCCAACCAGTGAGTTACACTTGTAAGTACAAAAATCTAGTATTGGGTAAAGTTTTCAACTAGCAATAATCGCGCCTCGGAAGTTCCTCACTGGCTACGATATCGCCTCTGCGCAAAGCTACAAAAATCTAGTAGATTTCTACAGCTGTAGACATGTGATATGCGCTTAGACTAGCCTGTAACATGCGTATTTAGGATAAGTAATAAAATAGTTTTCTGTTCTTAAAATTAAAGATACCTCGGCCAGTAATTTTTTTCATCTCGACGTTTAGACAAAACTATTTTATCCCCGACAAGAGCAAATGATAATTAAAGCATTTCACAAAATTTTTTAACGCATTGCCAATTGCTTTAAATTTTATTTGCTTCTGTCTAGGACAAAGGTTTTTTGTCGAAATGTCGAGATAATTAAAAGATATACTGGTCGATGTATCTTTAATTTTAAGAACAATGAATGCAGGATACGAATCTTCTATCTTCATGAAAATATTTATAATTACCCTGTATGTATGTGTTTTGTATTTATTGAATTATATTATGATGCATCAGCGCGCCATCTGTTATTAAAATTCGAAACTATTATAGACGCGTATGATTCTTTTAAAATTAAATAATATCTACTGTCCTTACTGCAATGGAAAAGTTAAAGGGAGAGCCTGGCTGATCAGTGGTAAACCCTCCCATCGATATAAACAAAATTCAATATTACAGCAGTATGGTAGATTAAACTGGCGAAACCGCTGGGAGGGTTCAAAACTTATGAGCTAGGCCCTCCCTTCAATTTTTCCATTGCAGTAAGGGCAGTAGAAATTGTAAAACAAAATTTTAAAATTATACCGCATGTGTTTACTTTCAACGAAAAATCCAAATTTATTTTAAGGAAAAATAATGATTATTTTTAACCTTATTTTATTTATTTTATTTATTTATTGTTACAAAAGCACGAAGTCCAAAGGACTATTGTGCTGTGCTAGTATTATTTATATATATATGATTAATTATTTACACGATGGATTAGTATTGTTTTGTAAATTATTGTACAAATAGTTCTAAACTTAACGAAGTTCTCATAAGATAGAGTATATACACAAAGAGAATTTGGTAATGTTTCAAAGTATCTACATACAATTTGATTAGTCAGAGGGCAAGATAAAAGAAGATGCTCTGGTGATTCAACATCTAAGCGGCATTCACATGTTGGATCATTGATAGCATTCAGTTTGAATAGGAAACTTAAGAAGGGTCCTTTGCCAGTTAAGAATAATGTAGTGAATTTATCAGAGGAAATGAAATTTGGGACAGCAATTGGAAAGAATTTTTTGAACAGTTCATTAGATTGAGAAAGATAAAACTTAAATTTTAGATCCAGATATAGTTTGTTTAATTCTTTTTGAAGGGGTTTTTTGAGTGTTCGATCTGTGAGAGAATTTGTCATATTATACTTTGTTTGTAGTAATTCAAGATAATCGGACAGTAAAGGGGTTTTCGCTAGTATATGTGTGATGTAAGAAGATGAAGTCCTATAAGCATGAATGCATCTAATAAGAATTTGATATTGTATAGAATTCAACTTGGATCTTTTTGCTGCAGTGATAAAAGGAAACCAAATATTTGATGCATAGCTTATTGTAGAGCGTATCATAGCTTTATATAAGATCAATCTACGTCGAGTATCAATGCCCCAAGTACGTGCACATAATGAGAATAATATATTCTTAAGTTTCGTAGCTTTCATAATTATATTGTCAACATGTGTTCCAAAATTAATCTTATTCCTTTGTCTATGATTTTTAAAAATAACTCCCAAAATTTTAACAGTTTCTGATGGTTGAATTATTTTTCCATCAAAATTAATGGGCAATTTTTCATAGTTATGTAAATAGAGTATACCTGTTTTGTTTGGACTTAGTGAAAGTTTTACCTTTTCACACCATGCTTTGATTTTTATTAAACATTTGGTAATATTATACTGAAGATCATAGATGTTTGAACTCCATACCACAAATGTCACATCGTCCGCGAAAGCAATTACTCTAGCAAAACTTTCGTTAAAAGATAAGTTGAAATCATTAAGTAATATATTCCAAAGAATAGGAGAAATAATACCACCCTGGGGACATCCCTTATTTATCTTTTTTATACACTTTACATTAGTATATTTAAACTCTACACTCCGGTCTTCAAAGTAAGAATTAATTATTTTTATAAGTACCGCTGGAAAATTTGCCTTGTCCAATTGTTGGAGAATTGCCGGATGCCATGCGTTGTCAAAAGCTCCGCTGATGTCCACTGTTACTATTGCCGTATTTTCTGTTTCTCTTTTCAAAAGACTTAATTTAGTTATTTCTTGTAAAGCAGAGATTGTTGATTTTTCTTGTGTAAATCCATGTTGAGCAGGATGCATAACATTATTACTATTAATATGATTTAAAAGTTCAATATGAATTAGACTTTCAAAAATTTTACCTAAATTAGAAGACAAGCTTATAGGGCGGTAGGCTTTCGGATCTTTATAATTTTCTTTATTAGGTTTTTTTATAATCATTACTGCTGACTTTCTCCAGGCCTCCGGATAATAATTAAGTCCCATACAAGCATTGAACAATTTTGTTAACACAGGAGATATATGATGAACTGCCGTTTTTATCATCTGATTGCTTATATGATCTATTCCTGGAGCCTTGCCATTTTTAAGTTTTTTAATTATTGAACAGATTTGAATATTATCAAAATAAATGATTTTATCATTAGAAAAAGTATAACTCTTGTCTCTGATTAATTTATGATAGTTTGTGTCAGAAGATTGACAGTCATTCGGAAATAGAGAAGATAAAAGATTTTTCATTTCTGATTCGAGCACATCTTGAGATACATCTAGAATTGGTAAATCAAAAGACCTAGGAGAAATTTTTTGTTTAAAAGTTTTGTAAGTATTACCAAAAGGAGATGTATTTTCAACTTCCTCCAGGAATACCCTCCAGCTTACATTTCTTGTTTTTTCAATAATATGCATATACTTATTTCGTATTTCTTTATACATTTTTTCATCAACTAGCTGTCTATTAGACCGTTTACCCCGATAATATAGATTTCGAACATATTTAAAGATGAGGTATGAAAGGATGAATTGTGAAGAGTAATGATAAAGGGGAAAAATAAAAGTGTCCAGGGATAGGAATCGAACACACAGTGTTCCGCTTACCGGGCAGATGCCATGTCCACTAGGCTACCCCGGACATATATTTTTCCGTTCGTAAATAATACATAAAGTAATTTATAATACAATTTAATATAATGTGGTTGGTGATTCTAAAACGACATTTTAAAATTTCTCCTTAAAATAAAATTGGATTTTTCGTTGAAAGGACAGTAGAAATTGCTTAATTTCCAAAAGAATTATACACGTCTATAATAGTTTCGAATATTTATCGAATTATTGAGGATTATTTGAGGAAGGATGTACTGACGGTAGAGGTCGACGGCGATGGAGACCGTCACTGGTGCCGTGAGGTTGGAGTTGGCGGCGCGGCAGGTCAGTACGGCCAGGAGGTCGCGCCGGGTCAGCCGAGCCATGGTCAGGCGGTTGGTGACTCCGATAGCGGTCACCGTGTCCGAGTCGTCAATAACCGACGACCCGCGCCACCATGTCACACGTGGTGGAGGTCGTCCTGCAATCAGACCAACTAAATATTAGCTCCTATTGTCTCAATTGAATATAGGAACGAAAAAAATATATTACTTTTTTTTTTCTTGGTGTAAAATTTGTTTATATATTTTTTATTATGTAAATATCCATAATTTGACGAAGAAAAAATCGAAGTTTCATCAGAACATCATTAGAACAGGTATAGAAAGAAATTATTGTTCTCGTCGATATATATCGGAATAGTTATTTCTCTGTGTGGATCTAAAAAATGGACCTCGAATTATAGGATACTATTCAACTCATGAAATCGGTCAAATACCAATAAAACAGGGGCCTAGACACTACACCAGCTTAAACACCTGTTTGGTAAATCAGATCGATTTCCTAACCTCTCTCGTAGAATGTTATGAAATCTAAGCCGTCCTGTATTGATGAGAGCCCAAGTACGAACTGGTATTGTGACCATTTTGTATACTCAACGTTTTTAAGATATATATTTAAAAAAGCATGTCCTGATCGTGCAACTATAAGTTACTAATGCCTTGCGCCATCTTATTCACTTGATCAGAGTAAAATTTCACTTTTTTTTTCTATTTTTCATTAAAATATATATTTTTTTTATTAAAAAGGCATATATTGGATTAAAATTAAAGATTTATTTATGGATTCTCTATTTTAAATAAATAAATATATATATATATGTTATATAAAGGTATTATTTAAAATGTTATATTAAAATATTTTATTTAAAATTATATTTCATCGATTCAAATACTCTGTTAAATCTTCCACCAGATGTCGGGACTTTCCCTAAATAAAACCGATTGTTGTTGTTTCACGTTGGTCGGCTCAAAACATCTGTACATTATGTAAATAAGCTTTTCTTTTTTTATTCTTACGCCTTAAGCCAGGCAGTACTTTAATCAAATTATGTTCTTATATATTACTTTAGCTCAAATAAAACAATCTCTGATCAAAACCATTTTTGTTATTATACTTTCAAGATTCTAGCCACGACTGCATCACCAATATCATTTAGTACCAAAAAGAACCAGCAAATAACTCCATACCATAATCCTAAAGATGATCAAAAATACAGCAGAAAATATCTTTTTTTTTATATATAAAATATATATATGTCATAATATATACTTTTCCAGGAATAATAAAGCCAACCTAGAGCCAGCCCAGAGAGAGACGGGATGTAAAGTCCGGTCACTTTAGACATCAGCGAAATTCCAAGGGGCCACCATTGGGGCCCGGTCAGTTAACACTTCGGGACTTTGAGGACAGTTGGGGATTGTGTGCGACACGAACGGCCGCCCAGCTTTGCCGGGGTAGGCTCTCTCCCTCTCTCTCTGGTTCCCTGGGTTCCTCTTCCAACTTGTGGTGTGATTATTTCTTTCCCACCTTATTAAATTGCCACATATATATATTCAGATATTGAGAAAAGCATATACTGGATTGAATAAAAGATATGCTTTTTTAGCTAAATATTTAAATATGGATTTCTATATTTACAGAAATATAATGGCCTCAAACAATTTTTAAGCATGACAACTATTCTCCCGCAATCTGCAATATATATATAGCATTCATACAAAATATAATGTGGAATACCTATCATTTATAATTTACATCAGCTATTTTTATAAAAATATCGATATCTCATCTTAATGTCCTAATGGAGGGAAAAGAAGGACAAGAAAAAAAAACATTTTGATAGATTTTGGAGATAAATAAAAAATCCATTTTAATAAACTTTAAAGATGTTTGACAGAGACTAAAAAAACTTGGCATCATCAAATATTAAAACGGGAAGAAACACTGAAATGAAATATTTCAAAAAGCCTTTAAATATTTTACCAAACCTGAAATAGAAGATATTAAACTCTCTGGGAGATTAATTTTTCCAAAATGATTGATAAATTGCGGAAAAACACTTTGGATTTTTATGGAGAATATTTATCTATCAGTGATATAGTTCGGATTGCAATGTTTCAAATTAATAACGATATATGCAAATAATATTGATTTACAGGATTATTATTGTGCAAATGGCGAATGGATCAATTTTATTGGGTTTCTATAGATTTTAAAATATTAACGCTTTGATTTAAAATTAATATCTCCTATTGAAAGAATTTTATATGCAGCAATTTTATATATTCGAATATGATATATATATACAAATGAAGTTATAAATTAATTATTCCATGTTTACACCAAACTTGATGCACAGTGTTTCATTAAATATAATCAAAAGTGGCAAACTCTATTATAATATTTATAATATCGTAAATAGGCACTTATTGAAAATCTACATAAAATTCAAAATGTCTTGAAGGGTACTTCTTCAGTTTAAAAATGCATGAAGCAATGAACTTTGGTATAAGATCAGCCAAATCATCCTCAGCTAGAACATTTTTTTTTGCATATGCGACCGATTCTATAGTCTTTTTCGTAGGGTGCTATAAACCCGAAACCGTCCCTGTATTGATAAGGGTCATAGCCCAAAACAATGTATTAATGTCATAATAAGCCAAAATTGATGATCCGGCACATTTTATTTATCTCCACTGAAACGTTCTGAACAACTGTTTGACAAAAAGGCAGCGTTTCAATGCATATTAAAATTTAATAGTTGGTTTTTACACATGTAGAATGAAAGGATAAGGGAGATGAAATTAAATAAATTTGTATCTCCAGTTCGTGCAGCTACACGTTCCTGATTAATAGTTTCATTTATAGCTCAGCTTCAGAGTATAAATGGATTGTAAGCTTTAAAACTATTTATAACTCGCCTGTTTCTTTATTCAAATATTTCTACTTGTCTTTGCGCAATAATATAAATATTTAAACGACCTAACTCATCAGTGGTGAACCCTCCCAGCAGAGTTTCGCCAAGAACCATAACGCCTTTATATTAAATCGATCTAAATATATTCAAACACATCTCATAAAATATACAATAATATGATATTATAGAATAATAAACTGGAAAAAGCTTCAGGGAAGGTTCATCAATGATGTATGTGTATTATGTGTTTGAGTAAAAAATTCCCAATAATTTTATCATGGAAGTGTTAGAGAGCAAAGTAATAATTTATTTTATTTAAAAAACACAAAAAATCTTCATAAAAAGTTTGTATTTTAAAATATATACATATTGAGTTATTTCCAAATATTATATGTGTTTAACCTAACATATATAGTATTTTTAATTTATCATTTATTGAATATGTGCATTAAGATCATACATTGCTGATACCTATATAAGCGGCCATAAATCTATAAGATTGTAAAAATAAAATGAAAAACTCTACTTTTCTCCTAATCAAAATTCCAATAGGAGGCTACCTCCCCAAGAAAGATCACGAAAATCAATTATGTAGGTGTTTTCTCGTTTAGGTTCTACCGTATTTGATTTGAATATGATATTGGCATAACCTAATATCATAAATCGAATAATCACCTGAAGCAGTATATTATTCAAATAATAACAGAATCGTGAGGCGAACAGTTTCTGGTAAGGTTTATATATATACGATATTCCGAGAATTTCTACCCTTCAACAGGGGAATAAAAATATAAGAACTTAAATATATAGAAATATATATATTCTTTTAAATAGAGCAATCGATAAACATTCCATCTTTAATCAAAAAGGCATATATTGGATCAAAATATCATTTATTTTACCAATATTTCAGTTGGCTGAACGCCATCCTTTATCGTAAACGTTATAATACATTAATATGTTATAATATCTTGATAAAGGTTGGCGTTCAGCCAACTGAAATATTGGAAAAATAAATGATATTTTGATCCAATATATGCCATTTTAATTAAAGATTTATTTCGGGATTGCTCTATTTTCGAAACATAAATATTTGAGTGAATAAACCAACCTCCAGTGAGAGACCACCTCTAAGAAAGGCCGAAATATTAATATATTTGGTCTCTATTTCAGGAAACATTCTATTCGAACTCTGTTGAGAAACTAAACATATTCAATAGATATAATGTCTAATGTATATATATATATACGAGGTGTGTTCAAAAGGTATCGCGACTTTTGTGTTTTTCAAAAATTATTTATTTATTCATGAATACCTATTTTGTCCCCTTCAAAGTAATCCCCATGAGATATTATACACTTGTGCCAACGGTTTTTCCAATCTTAAAATATTTTTCAGCTCCTCCTTGGATGCCGTCTTTATCTCGTCAAGCGTAGCGTAACGTCGTCCTTTCATGGGCCTCTTCAGTTTAGGGCACAAGAAAAAGTCACAAGGGGCCAGATCTGGGAAATACGGTGTCTGCGGCATCATTAGTGTGTTGTTTTTGGCCAAAAAGTCGCGCACAAGCAACGATGTGTGAGCAGGGGCGTTATCGTGGTGCAAAAGCCAATTTTTGTTCTTCCACAAAACCGGGCGTTTCTGACAGATTGCTTCACGCAAATTGCGCATATCTTGCAGGTAATATTCCTTATTTACCGTTCTACCCTGTGGCAAGAACTCATGATGCACCACGCTCCTGCAATCGAAGAAAACTGTCAGCAAAACTTTCACATTCGACCGAACTTGGCGCGCTTTTTTCGGTCTTGGTTCGTGCGGCAGCTTCCATTGAGATGATTGAGCTTTGGTTTTCTACGTCATAACCATAAACCCACGCTTCGTCACCAGTTATGACCCTCTGGAGCAAATTTGGGTCGTCGCGGACAGAGTCCAACATCTCATTAGCAATGTTCATGCGATGCTGTTTTTGGTCGCAATTGAGCAATTTTGGTACGAATTTCGCGGAGACCCGTCTCATGCCCAAATCATTGATAAAAATCGAATGGCACGAGCCAATCGATATGTTTAGGTCCTCAGCAACTTCTCTAACGGTGATTCGACGATTGGCCAATATCATTTTCTCCACTTCATTAATTTTTTCGTCTGTTATTGAAGTTCTCGGGCGTCCGGCACGCTCTTCGTCGTTCACATCTTCTCGGCCATCTGAGAACATTTTGTACCACCGATAAACGTTGCTTCGGTCCAAGGTGGCTTCTCCGTATTCCACAGTCAACATTCGTTATGCATCCGCGCATTTAATTTTGTTTTTCACACAAAATTTGATACAGGTTCTTTGATCCATTTTTTTAATAGGTAAAAATCGAAGACGATCCAAAACACCTGCAAGCAAAGCACCTGTCAACAATTAAGTGAATATTCAAAATGGCCGAGCTTGTCGGCATAAGTGAGAGACATGAGTACCAAAATAAAGCCACAAAAAGATCGAAATTCGATAATACGTAACCCGCGAAAATTCATAATTCGCGATACTTTTTGAACAGACCTCGTATAATGGTCGTAAATATATACTCTCAACGCTTCTATATTAAACAATACTTGCTTAACTAAATGTTTGCCTTATGTAAAAATGACTTACTATCCATATATAGCTATGGATATTTTCATATGTAAATATTACTATGTGAAAAAATAATAGAAACATAATAATAATAAAAAGGTTTGCTCTGCCATCTGAAAATCACATGTGTTCCTGGTCAGGATATTCCTTCTTTGTTTTTAAATATTACTATGTAAAAAATATATGTAATTAACTATTATATCTGAATAAGAGTTTTAAAAACGTATATTCAATAGGGATCAGTTCATATTATGGGAATTTTTAAACAAATGGAGAGAGTTTATTTAATACAATGGATTATTGAGCATGTTGGCGACAAAAGGATAACCGCAATAACTGTGGAAACACACAGGTGAGAACCTAGGTTAGAGATTATAGAGCTGGGAGCTTGCTCCTTCCACTTTATGAAGCTTATTTTGAAGCTGTGAAGGAGGTTTGCCATTAAAGATGGGATCTAATTTTAGGGCAGAGCGGGAGAGCAGGTTTATGACTTGACACAAAGCTGGGGAACTAACTAACACAAGTTTATCACAGCTGGCTTGTTGATCTCTCTAACGCCACTTCCCTTGTTTTATTAACATTTTTATTGGGTTCTGAATATTGGATTCTTTGTTTAGACTTTTATCCGCTACCTAATTATATGTTTCTTTAATATTCTATATGGGTTAGCATTGCTATTCTTGAATTTATCTATTATTTATAATATTTTGTTTGAAAATAAATGCTGGATTAATATTAAATAATATATAAAATGATTATTGAATTTTTTCGTTAAATTTTTACATTCCTTACATGTGTGGCAAAATTTCTAAATTTATTTTCTTGTGTATATATTTATATTCTGTAGTTAAAAGTCAAATCTTGAGAAGAATAGGAAATCTGTGTTTGTCGAAATATTGATGTCAATAATATTTCCTATTGATATTCTTTGACTTCCGAATATGAATGCTCATGTCATTACACCATTCTTTCAGAAATATATCATAAAGATCTTTTAAAATTTATGAAGAGAAGGAATAACATTTTTGCATCTAAAAATTACATCTAGATTCAAAGAAAAGCTTCACATTAACAACATTTCTTTTCTCAAAATCAGCGACTCTTTGTTTAAAAATAGCCTAATTGCTAGTTATTCAAATAATTGTTGATAGTAGTATTTTCAAAGTACTCTCTACGTGATAAAATGTGAATATTCCCCCTGAAAAAAACTATAATGTTGAAATAAACTTAATGGGGCATATTGCACACAAGTACACTTATGGACAAAACTTAAGGAAGTGGAAAGTCTTTGATCTCGCTGGTGGCTTTTTTTCCTAAATGAATAGGAGGCAATATATTGTTCACACTTGGTTATCTCGTGTGTCTTCAATAAAGGCCACGGTAATATCTTTCAGAGTTATTGTCTGAATCCCGATATACAGTGTGGCAAATAATTTTTAAAACTCGCGCTAGATAAAAGCCAATAGCAGAGCCAGTTATGAAATTGCGCATGCGTATATATATTCGAAGCCTTATCTAGCGCGTGGCTTTGTTTCAGCCATTTTGGTTAACTCTTTGAAACCATACAGGCGATTTTTGAAAGGTAAATATTTTTGTTCGTCGGAATTCTGAAATGGAACAGAGAGCGGTCATTAAATATAATGCAAAACTTGGTAGAAGTGCATCGGAAACATATATTTTGATGAAGCAAGTTTATGGTACGTTATGTTTGAGTAAATCAAATGTTTTCATTTGGCACAAACGTTTTTCGGATGGAAGAAATACGCTTAGAAGATGATAAGCATACTGGACGACCAAGTTCTTCGAAGACACCAGAAAGTATAGAAAAAGTGCGAGAATTTGTTGCAAACAATGATGGCAGAGGTTTTACACATCAACAAAGAAACGATTCGAACCATTCTGCATGAAGATTTAGGTAAAACTAAAGTCTGTGCTAAATTTTTTCCACACACTTTAACGGGCGAGCAGAAATCATTGAGAATTGCACATTGCAGGGAGACATCATTTCTGCCTATGAAAATGATTCAAACTTCCTGAAATCAATTGTTACGGGTGATGAAACATGGTGTTTTCAGTATGACCCAAAGACAAAGCGTCAAAGTGCCGAATGGAAGTCAAAAAACTCTCCACAAGCCAAAAAAAAAAACGCGAAAAGTGCCATCAAAAATCAAAACAATGCTGATTACCTTTTTCGATAGTAGAGGTATTATCCACAAAGAATTTGTTCCCGCTGGACAAACCATTACTGGAGAGTATTATTTAAACGTTTTGAAACGTTTGATTGCTAGAAATCGTCGCATTCGTGAAGAATATCGCGATGAAGAGAGTTGGTGTTTGCTGCATGATAATGCACCGAGTCAATCCTCACTCATTGTTCGTCGCCTTTTGGCCAAAAATAACGTCTGTGTGTTGAATTATCCTCCGTACTCGCCTTATTTAGCACCATGTGACTTTTATTTATTCCCAAAAATAAATTTGAAGTTAAAAGGTTGCTTTTTTTATGATATCCCGACCATCCAGACAGCTGCGACGAGCACTTTGGAGGCGATTCCTCAAAGTGGCCTGCAAGAGGCATTTAATTCCTTATCAAATCGTTGTAACATATGTATTGAATCCGGAGGGGATTATTTTGAATAAAAAATAGTAGAAATTGAATTAACTTGTTTATGTTTTATTTTACAAACCCATTCTTAAAAATTATTTGCCACACATGTGTACATGCTGAAAGATACAACTTCTTTAATGTTTGCCATTATTGTGATTTACAAAGACAGAATGGTATTGTCGTTATGATTATATATAGAACCACGTTATTATCATTGATAATATTTCTACAAATTACCTTTCGCAGTTTTTCAAGTATTATTTTCTATATCTCTAGGATTATGACCTTGGGATTATCAGCAACTTTCTTTAACGTCAACTTTTTAAATGAATAAAAATGACCTGATATGCTCTTAAGTCCAATATGACGTTACCTCACTGTGTCCCGGAAGATTGACAAAGTATAATCTATATTACAGATTGTCTCTCATTGAAGTTCCTTCTGTGATATTATTTCCAGGAAATATATCTCAAAATACAATTGATCGAGTAGACAAGATATCCTAGATTAGAGATCAGGAATTTCCTGACGAATGGAGTCATCCAATTACTCCCGGACAACTCTCTGTGTTATTAAACTGGGAAGAAATGGAACAATGAAGCCAATTCTCTCCCCCGAATTAGAAAAGGAAAACAATTTTGATTTTTATTTTCCGGTATTTGATTATTTCTTTATTTTTTATACTATTTTATTGATTTTTATTTTTGAATGTTATCATTCTAAATTGTTACCATGCTGTTTTTCCACAATGATTGAAGATTTGAATATAATTTGTTTTGATTGAAAATAACGTGAAGTAGATGTTGGTAAAGGCAGAGAAAAAAAAGGTGAATTTGAAGATGATGTTCTATAAAATATACAAAATTCGAAATAATAATTTTTATTCGTAATATTCTTCGTTCATTAACAAATTACAAACTTGGTTAAACTAAAATTTAGAAAACATATATATAGAAAGTCATTATTTTATTTTGAAACGTTCATCTTTTGATAATTTAGATCATTATTAGGCTTTCGTGTTGTACAGATTTATTGGAGAAGGACAATAAATTTCCTAAAGCGCTCTCTCTTTTAAATAATAGAAAATAGGAAAAACGTTTTATTTTTATATTCAATACAATAAACTAATGCCTTAAAAGTAACTGTTCAAGAAACAACATAAAATTCGTAAATTATTTTACTTTAACAATATCAATGTGAAAAAATAATACAAATGTGATATTGTACTGGGATAAGGTGCATCAATTTTGAAAAAGGCATCTCCTTATCATGCAACTGAAAGTTTCTGATAACTTGCGCCATCTATCGGAATAAATATCAACCATTTTCGTTTATTTTTAATTATTCCAGAATTGGCCTTTTTCATAATTTAACAATATCGTTTATTAATTTCAAATTTATTTTTATTGGGAATGTATATTACTGTGTGTGTTAGAAAAAAAAAGCCATTTGATATACAATAAAAATTACAATAAAATTAATTAAAGATATTAATTAATTTTAATTAAAAATTTAAAAATGAGAAAAATTCAATAAAATCTACTCTATATTAAAATTAAGGTGAAACATTAGGTTTCCAGCGATTATATTGCCATTTATTGGATGATGTTGCCTTTTTTAGAAGGCCTTTAATGCCCGAAAATGAGATATTTTAAATATTTTTTTTTCTGAACAAGCCTTATCCTTGACTATAGCCTGATATTTATCTTAATGAAAAATAAACATTGATATGCAAATATAATTATAATTATGAAAAAAAGGTATCTCTTTATCGTGCAACTAAAAGTTGCCGATAGCTTGCGCCATCTATCGGAATAAATATCAATTATTCTCGTTGATTTTTAATTATTCCAGAATTGGCCAAATACCCACTCTTGATTAATCAAGAAAAGCTAACCACTAGCACACCCAGTACTATTTTTTCACAAAATTTTAATTGTAATAGAAGATTTATATTTTGATGCTGTTAATTTGTTGACCTCTCTACTATAAAGGAATTGGGTTCATTTTGAAAATCTATTCAGTTTAAATACTAAAAGGTTATGTAACTTATATATTCAAATTTTATTAGCCATTTTTAAATCGATTATTTGTGTTATCTTAGATATTTATGAATATGACACTCACTCTTTTACTCGACTGATTGGCCATTATAAAATGGTCGTCTAGTCCTACCAACTGTACCAAGGAGAACGATCAAAATGTGGCACTGTGGCAATGAACCAATCAAGTCAACAGAGCTCCAATACAAGTAAGTATCCCCGGGTCAGTGATGGAAAATTATTAATATGACTATTGTTGTATATTATAGCAAATAGAAATAACAAATAAAACGAATAAATAGAAGAAATATTTTTTTTTTATTGCTTCACTTGAATTATGCAAACAAATATAAACTCTAGACAATTTCCTCAAAGGAATAAAACCGTTGTAAACCTCGTTTAGATTTAAGAGAATTTCGAAATAAACAATAAATCAGAAAAATCATAAGATTCCATTTGTAATATGAAAAAAGAAAACTCATAAATAATTAATAATATTAACCTTACATAAAGATATGCAATAAATATTTAAAAGGACCATATATATGACGTATAATATAAAAAACAGTAATATTTTGTCATAGCAAGATTTTACTTTGATATATTTTACTACATGGAAATGTCCCTCAATGATAGAATTTATTTTCATCCATTTTTCACATCTGCCTCGGTCCAGAAAAGCGGAAAATCTAAAAGAATATATTTAGAGGGTTCTTCAGCCCTTATACTTCATGTTTTAACATATATTTGTGATCTGTATTATAATTCAATGATATTTCGCATGAAATGTATAAAACTCTCCATATATATTTTATAATCTAAATTTCGAATATTTTATTTTTTAAAACATGTATTTTATTTTCATCATTGATTATTTTTAATTTTTGATCATAGATTTAGAACATAACACTTTCAATATTGTTGTTAATACGTATTTATAGTTAACCAACTTAATTTTTTAATTCACGAATATAGGATTCATTTTAAAAATTCTATATTACCGTGAAAAATAATTTTATGTGTTATTTGATTCAAATAATTCAAAATAAAAACTACTTGATGTGTAAGTAATTATCTTTTTTATATTTTCACGACTGCACCTTAAATTCTCTATCTTTTTTAACAACAAAACAAAATATCATTACATATATATAATTTATGAAAAAGGCATCTCCTTATCGTGCAACTGAAAGTTGCTGATGGCTTGCGCCATCTATCGGAATAAATATCAACTATTCTCGTTGATTTTTAATTATTCCAGAATTGGACAAATACCCATTCTTGATTAATCAAGAAAAGCTAACCACGGACGCGTTTCGGGCTGTTGGCCTTCATCAGCGTGGTGCAAGCTGTACCTCAGTTGCACGATAAGGAGATGCCTTTTTCATAACCTATATACCTTATCCCAGTACAATGTCACATTTGTACTATTTTTCACATATATATAATTGTTTTTCATATATATATATAATAGAACATTTTTTTCTAATATTGATTAATGATCATTTTCTTTGATTTCTATTTTTGTCCACCACGAAGCCAATTATATACAAAAAAAAATACTTGAACAAAGATTAATATTAATTTTTTTTCACCCCTGACTTATAATTCAATAAAAGCACTTAAAGAAACAGGGCTAAGTTTCATATGCAATTTAATTTCTCTAGATTTCGGGTCAACATGCCATTCAACAGGGGAAACTAGAAGTATAATGTCTAGTTAACTATACACGACGATACTATTCCGTTATACACTATACCGGCATGTATAGTTAGTTTGAAGTTATACTTTTGGAGACACGGTTGTGTAAATTTCTCTCTTTTGCTTATTCAGCCAGAAGATTTACATATTTGTAAATATAATTGTGTATATAAGAATGCGTTAGTTTAATAAGAGTGTGACGGTAACAATCGGATGTTTGTGAATTATTAGTGTCATCAGAGTAGCCTTTCTGGTGTTGTGGACACTTTTAAAGAAGCATATAGGCTTCAATTCGGTTGCAAACAGAAGAAGTCTGGCATGAAGATACAGTCAAGCTCTTCCATAACTATTTAAATAAGGCCAGACAAATTCAGGATGCGGCAAGCTTTCCGAGCTTAGTAAGTGATGCAGTGATCGCATCCGAAACATTGAGACGCGGGTTATGTAAATTTCTCTCATTTTCTTATTTAGCCAGAAGATTTACATAACCGGCGTCTCCACTTCTAGTTGCGCCGTTTGATAAGCATGTTAGCCCGAAAGCGAGAGAAATATAATTGTGCAAGAAACTTAGCTCTGGATGATTTATTGATTGTATTGAAAGATATGTTGAATGAACCAAATGTAATCCACAATTCTGTCGTGTACTTAAAAGTCAGAAATGATATTCGCCAATGTCCCCCCCTAACACTGAGGGACACTGTGTACACAGGAGGGTTTCCCTCCGTAATTATTGACCTTTGTAATTAGTTGTGCTAATTCTAATTGGGTAACTAATTGGCGTCTCTTTAAACTTCTTAATTACCCCATTGTGATCTGATTGGCTGGAATTTTGCAGATTCAATAAACTCGGCAAACTATCCCTTGGGGCACATGACTTGCCAATTCTTTTAACCTCTTATATAGAAACATATCAGATTATATTTCTACAAGACAAATAAAGAGAAACAAGAAAGGTAGGCGCATGATATTCTCAACAGATTATAATAAATCATTTTATACAAAGTAATACTCGAAAGCACTTATAAATGAACTTCTTTCTCCTTTCAGATCCCCATATGTGAAAAAAATAGTTCAAATTTGATATCATATTAGGATAAGGTGCATAAATTAAGAAAAAGGCATCTCCTTATCGTGAAACTGAAAGTTGCTGATGGCTTACGCCATCTATCGGAATAAATATCAACTATTTTCTTTGATTTTTAATTATTCCAGAATTGGCCAAATACCCATTCTGGGATAATTAAAAATAACGAGAATAGTTGGTATTTATTCCGATAGATGGCGCAAGCCATCAGCAACTTTCAGTTGCACGATAAGAAAATGCATTTTTTTTTTAAGATCCTTATATATTCTCGTAATCGATTAGAATCCACATATCCGAAGCATCCCTATATATCAGACGACTCTAATTTAATCGTAATTATTAGAAAATAACAGGTTAAAATGATTCACTATAGATTTATCAATCTAAATGTGTTTTCTTATTAGATTCTTGAGACCGTTTCAAACTAAATGCTCTTCCATAGATATAAGCCATTACAAAATGCTGCAAAGGTTATATTATAATGTTATGCCTGGAGAAGAATTATATAGGTATTGATATATATGTCTTTTTTGAAGAAAACCATTTATACAAAAGTGAACATTGATAATTTTAAGATTGAATAGAATAGTTTATTTTTAATTTTAAACATATATATAATACCCTATTATAAAGAAAATAAAGTCTCCAGGGCTAAGTTTCTTGCTCAAATTTTTTATTCTCTAGCTTTCGGACCTGTCAGTCCTTCCACAGGAGTATCACTGATAGGTCCGAAAGCTAGACAATAAAACATTTGAGCAAGAAACTTAGCCCTGGAGACTTTATTTTCTTTATAATATTATAAAGCAGGGAAGAACGTTTATATATATATATGTTGCCAAGCGTAGCTTAATGGTTAGGTGTGCGGCTTCGTATTTCCACAACCTTGGTTCGAAACTTAGCCTGGGTGGTTTTTTTTTTTTTTTTTGCAATTAAAAAGAACGTTTATATATAATACTTTATGTTTATAAACCTAATTCCATTTTGAAAAAATATAATTTGAATTTAAGAGAATTTTTTTTATAGTTATAGATTAAACTCGTGTCGACACCGCTAGAAGGTTTCACCACTGATGAGCCAAGCCTTCCCGTTATTTTATCGTTGCAGTGAGGGCATTAGAAAATATTTTAATTAAAAATATCCAAAAAAATTTAATTCCTTATAGCAGAAAGCGCGCTGATTCATTATAAGGTCATATGCTCAAAATGGAATTTCTGAAATATGTAAATGTAGAAAAATGCTTGTGAATGGAACATTTCAAATTTGTCGCAATACACTATACTCCCATCAGGTTTTTATATATATTATGTTTCCGAAGAGAGAAAAACGGAATTTCTATAATTTTATTACATTGAATTAGATAGTTCTTATTTAGTTAAAAAATAAATATTATCTATATTGAACAAACACTCACTACTTTTTAATAAAAAAAGTTGGTTAGAATTAAATTATTTTTATAGACTTAAGAGATTTTCTATTTCTATAGAAAAGGGAGGTAACCAATTTTGTCCGTCCAACTTTGTGGAACACACAAGATAAGGTCTGCGCCATTTCTGTAATTCCAATTGAACGAGCTCTGTAAGCTGTTCAAAGTTCAAAAGGACTACTCCTCCCTGAGAGAAATCGCTACGTCTAAGACGCTTGTTTTGTTCTCCAAATCCTTTCTCTTCGAGGAACCTTTAAAACAATGGATTTGATTATAATCCCATTGGCAATATTGGTTAGGATTTCTGTGGCGGTATTAGTTAACAGGAAGGTTTTAATTCTTTTTCTTTCTTATTCTTTCATACAATATATCTATGATACACACTTCTTATATATTTTGTTTTTTCCTTCTCTCTCTCTCTCTTTATACAATATTGATAAAGTACGAATATACAGTACAGATAAAGTACATATGATATATATATATATTCCGATAGATTGCCAAGCCATCAGCAACTTTCAGTTGCGCGATAAGGAGATGTTTTTTTTTTTTTATTTATGTACCTTATATCCCAGTACGATATCACACATTTGTACTTTTTTTCATATATATGTTATATAAAGAAATGAGATTTGATTTTCTGCTTGTTATTAGATCATGTTGAGGATTATGGTAATGGTAATGAAGTCGTGGTTAAAAATCTTGAAAGAATAATAATAGGTTTCGATCAGAGATTACTTTATTTGAACTAAGGAAGATATATATATGAAAAACATAATTTGGTAAAAGTAATGCCTGGCTTAAGGTGAGTAGAATAAGGAAAACAAAAGATTATTTACGTAATGTACAAAGGTTTTGAGCCGGCCATCGAGGAAGAACAACAACGAGATTTTATAGGGGAAGCATGACCTCTGGCGGTCGATTTAACATAGTATTTGGATCTATGAAATATAATTTTGAATAGAATAATATTTTTATATAACATATATGAAAGCAATGGTCGCCTCTCCCGTTAAAATAAACGTCAAAATCTGAGGCCATCCATGGATAAATTTCCTCCCGGCAAATTTTCCATCTATAACATATATATATATAACAACATAGAGTTTCGAAGAATGATATTTATATTCCTAAAAAGGCAACTCTCTTTTTAATTATTCATCAGGTTGATACACAGTGCCATTGCTCTGGTGCACAATTAAATGTAGAGGTGCCTCTTTTGGTTCATTTATATTAGAGTAATTTCAGAAGAAAATATGTAAAATATAGAAAATTATGATTCACAGGTTTTGACTTATTCTTTTTCTGCTTATTTTTTTTCTCCCCAGCCCATGACGCGTAACGGCCGAACTTTGTTGGAGTGTTCTTTTTTATATCCTAATATATCCCTCTATTTATCCATTATACGAGGCTAATATCATTGCTAATATTTCTGCAAATTACCTTTCGCAGTTTTTCAAGTATTATTTTCTATATCTCTAGGATTATGACCTTGGGATTATCAGCAACTTTCTTTAACGTCAACTTTTTAAATGAATAGAAATGACCTAATATGCTCTCAAGTTCAATATGACGCTACCTCACTGTGTCCCGGAAGATAGACAAAGTAGAATCTATATTACAGATTGTCTCTCATTGAAGTTCCTTCTGTGATATTATTTCCAGGAAATATATCCCAAAATACAATTGATCGAGTAGACAAGATATCCTAGATTAGAGATCAGGAATTTCCTGACGAATGGAGCTTTCCAATTACTCCCGGACAACTCTCTGTGTTATTAAACTGGGGAGAAATGGAACAATGAAGCCAATTCTCTCTCCCGAATTAGAAAAGGAAAACAATTTTGATTTTTATTTTCCGGTATTTGATTATTTCTCTATTTTTTATACTATTTTATTGATTTTTATTTTTGAATGTTATCATTTTAAATTGTTACAATGCTGTTTTTCCGCATTGATTGAAGATTTGATTAGAATTTGTTTTGATTGAAAATAACGTGAATTAGATGTTGATAAACCTAGAGAAAAAAAAAGTTGAATTTGAAGATGATGTTCTATAAAATATACAAAATTCGAAATAATAATAAACAAAATTTTAATTCGTAATATTCTTAGTTCATTATCAAATTACAAACTTAGTGGAACTAGAATTTAGAAAAAATATATATAGAAAGTCATTATTTTATTTTGAAACGTTCATCTTTTGATAATCAGGCTTTCGAGTTGTACGGATTTATTGAAGAAGGATAATAAATGTCCTAAAGCTCTCTCCCTTTTAAATAATAGGAAAATAGGGATAACGTTTTATTTTTGTATTCAATACAATGAACTAATTATTTCATGATGCAAAGCGCGCCATCTGTTATGAATATTCGAAACTATTATAGACTTTTATGATAGTTTTGAAAATTAAACAATTTCTACTGCCCTTACTGCAATGTAAAAATTGAAGGTAGGGCCTGGCTCATCAGTGGTGAACCCTCCCAGCGGTTTCGCCAGTTTAATCTACCATACCGCTATTATATTGCATTTTTGGAACTTCCTTTTATAGTGATACTGATGCTAGACTCTTGGAAATCAATTTTTCCATTGCAGTAAGGGCAGTAGAAATTGTTTAACTTTCAAAAGAATCATACGCGTCTTTAATAGTTTTGAATATTCACAATGAACTAATGCCTTCAAAGTAACTGTTTAAGAAAAAAAACAACAACATATAATTCATAAATTATTCACTTTAACACAATCGTTTATTTGTTTCATTTTTAATTTTATTAGAAATGTAATCAGGTATGTGTTAGAAAAAAAAAAGTGGCATTTGATATACAATTAAAATTAAAAAGAGAATGTTTTGTGCTTGTCATTAATATTTAAAACACATTTACATTTTATATATTTTATTCAATTACGATCAAAATTACATAAAAATCACATTTAATTATATATCATCAAAACAATTATATCATGACAATATAATTATATCTCATAACTACATAACATTAATCCAACTATTTACAGTTTGTTTTTTGGTCACCAGTCCAATATTTTTATTTTCATAGACTAAATTATGAGATTAATTTATAAATGAAAATATGCAAAACAAATAAACAACTATATACATCAGAGAACAATTCAATAAAACTTTCTCTATATTAAAATCAAGGTGCAATATTAGGATGATGTTTCCTTTTATAGAAGGCCTCTCATGCCCGAAAAATGGAGATTTTGAATAAAATTTTGTAAACAAGTTTAATCCTTGGCTATAGTCTGATATTTCAACTTAATGAAAAATAACCATTATATGCAAATATAATTATAATTGTAATAGAAATTTTATATTTTTGATGCTGTTTATTTGTTGACCCCTTTTTACTATTTTTAGTACAATTGGAATTGGATCCATTTTGAAAATCTATTCAGTTACAATACTAAAAGGTTATGTAACTTATATATTCAAATTTTATTAGGCATTTTAAAATAAATTATTTAATTCGAATAGTTGTGTTATCTTAGCTATTTATGAATATGATAATTGTTGTATATTATCGCTAAAAGAAATAACAAATAAAACTATTCATATAAAAAATAGAAGCAATATTATTTTTATTGCTTCACTTGAATTATGCAAACAAATATAAACTCTAGACAATTTCCTCAAAGGAATAAAACCGTTGTAAACCTCGTTTAGATTTAAGAGCATTTAGAAATATTTAAATAAATAAGAAAAATCATAAGATTCCATTTGTAATATTAAAAAAAGAAAATTCATAAATAATTAATAATATTGACCTTACATAAAGATATGCAATAAATATTTAAAAGGACCATATATATGACGTATAATATAAAAAAACAGTAATATTTTGTCATAGCAAGATTTTACTTTGAAATATTTTATTACATGGAAATGTCCCTCAATGATAGAATTTATTTTCATCCATTTTTCACATCTGCCTCGGTCCAGAAAAGCGGAAAATCTAAAAGAATATATTTAGAGGGTTCTACAGCCATTATACTTCATGTTTTAACATTTATTTGTGATCTGTATTATAATTCAATAATATTTCGTATGAAATGTATAAAACTCTCCATATATATTTTATAATCTAAATTTCGAATATTTTATTTTTTAAAACATGTATTTTATTTTCATCATTGATTATTTTTATTTTTTGACCATAGATTTAGAACATAACACTTTGAATATTGTTGTTAATACGTATTTATAGTTAACCAACTTAATTTTTTAATTCACGAATATAGGATTCATTTTAAAAATTCTATATTACCGTGAAAAATAATTTTATGTGTAATTTGCTTCAAATAATTCAAAATAAAAACTACTTGATGTGTAAATAATTATATTTTCTATTTTCACGACTGCACCTTAAATTCTCTATCTTTTCTAACAACGAAACAAAATATCATTACATATATATAATTTATGAAAAAGGCATCTCCTTATCGTGCAACTGAAAGTTGCTGATGGATTGCGCCATCTATCGGAATAAATATCAACTATTCTCGTTGATTTTTAATTATTCCAGAATTGGACAAATACCCATTCATTGATTAATCAAAAAAGCTAACCACGGACACGTTTCGGGCTGTTGGCCCTCATCAGCGTGGTGCAAGCTGTACCTCAGTCGCACGATAAGGAGATGCCTTTTTCATAACCAATATACCTTATCCCAGTACAATGTCACATTTGTACTATTTTTCACATATATATTTGTTTTTCATATATATATAGGAAAACACTTTTCTAAAATATTGATTAATGATCATTTTCTTTGATTTCTATTTTTGCCCCACGGCGAGGCCAATTAAATAAAAAAAAATACTTGAACAAAGATTGATTTTACACGCTTTCTCCCTGACTTTTATAATTCAATAAAATAATTTCAAAAACAGGGCTAAGTTTCATGTACGATTTAATTTCTCTAGATTTAGGGTTAACCCCTGCCATTTAACAGGAGCATCTAGGAGTATAATTAATAGTTAACTATACACGCTGTTACTCTACCATTATCTACTTATATATTTGCCTTATTCTGTCTGTCTGAAGCTCACGGATGGGATTTTTCATAACCATCGGTGGTTCAGTCGTAGAATGCTCGCCTGCCACGCGGGCGGCCCGGGTTCGATTCCCGGCCGATGCATTTTTTTTTTTTTTACAATTTTTAAAACTCATTTATATATTATACAAGAATGACATCCACGGCGCCAATTTATAATTGTAACGAATAGTATTTGAATAAAAGCATTTAATCGGGTAAAACCCGGGCGTTGCCCGGATCATTCGTATATAATAATTGTATAAACGAATGCAAGACAAAATCACCGCGAATGTTTCTTTTTTTTTAAGGCAATTTCTTTTTAAGGCAATTATCGTTATTTATCGTTAATTTTTGTTTCGATTTTATTGAAAAAAAACGATATGGTGCCTTTAAAAAATGATCTTTATTACTATGCAGTTTTCTATTTAGTCAATATACCTAAGTTCATGTTGCAAATGTAATTATCTCTATCGATTTAGTAGGTGAAATGCAAAAAAAAAAATCGACATGATGAAATCTTTATGAAAATTCACACTTTTATTTTTATATTTTCAAGACACACACAGTTTGGGGCGGGACGTTTCACAAGAGAGACATCCACGGCGCCAATTTATAATTGTAACGAATAGTATTTTAATTAAAACATTCAAAAAACACACAGTTTGAAACGGGACGTTTCACAAGAGTGACATCCATGGCGCCAATTTATAATTGTAACGAATAGTATTTGAATTAAAACGTTTTAAAAAAATATACGCACTCGGGTAAAACCCGGGCGTTGCCCGGGCCATTCGTCTAGTACACTATACCAGCGTGTATAGTTAGTTTGAAGTTACAATCCTTGTTTTTTTTTCTTATCCTTTGTTCACGTGGTACAGACCAGGATAATCATGGTGGATAGAAGTATGCGACTGCTTTTACTATAAGTACACCACATGTTTACACATGTGAAAAGCAATTCAACTTTGCACTTACAAATGTGCCAGAGCCTCGTTTTGGTTACTTGCACTCGCTGGTGGGGTTGGACTTTGGAAGATAAAGTGCCCAATGCGGGAATCGAACCCGGGTCGTAGCGGTCGAAAATTAATGGTTTAGACCATCCTTCCACCGACCCCCAGTTAAACTTCTAGTTGCTCCTATTAAAGAATATGTTATCCCGAAAGCAAGGGAAATATAATTGTACAGGAAACTTAGTCCTTTAGCTTTATTGATTTTATTGATAGATTAGATATGTGAGTAACAGATAAATGGAATCCACAATTCTGTCGTGTATTTAAAAGTCAGAAATGATATCCGCCAATGTCCCCCCCTAACACTGGGGGACACTGTGTACATAGGAGGGTTTCCCTCCGTAATTATTGACCTTTGTAATTAGTTGTGCTAATTCTAATTGGGTAACTAATTGGCGTCTCTTTAAACTTCTTAATTACCCCATTGTGATCTGATTGGCTGGAATTTTGCAGATTCAATAAACTCGGCAAACTATCCCTTGGGGCACATGACTTGCCAATTCTTTTAATCTCTTATATAGAAACATATCATATTTTATTTTGACATGAGGCAAATATAGAGAAACAATAGAAGTAGGCTAATGATATTCTCAATAGAATATAATCAATCATTTATACTCATACTCTTCTGCTTATACTCTATACAAAGTAATACTCTAGATGGCGCTAACCATCAGCAACTTTCAGTTGCACGATAAGGAGATGCCTTTTTCTTAATTTAAGCACCTTATCCCAGTATAATATCACATTCGTACTATTTTTTCACATTGTTAATCGTTCTCACGCAATTCTGGCCTTAACTACCCTTTTCATGATTTTTCAGGATGCTTTAATGACCAGTTTTTTGGTCGTTGAGGTACAGCTTGCACCACGTTGATGAGGGCCAACAGCTCGAAACCCTTCCGTGGTTAGCTTTTCTTGATTAATCAAGAATTGGTATTTGGCCAATTCTGGAATAATTAAAAATCAACGAGAATAGTGGATATTTATTCCGATAGATGGCGCAAGCCATCAGCAACTTTAAGTTGCACGATAAGGAGATGCCTTTTTCTCAAATTATTACTCGTAATCACTTATAAATGAAGTTTCTTTTTCTCCTTTCAGATCCCCAGATGTGAAAAAATACTACGGATGTGATATTGTAATAGGATAAAATTCATAAATTATGAAAAAGGCATTTTCTTATCGTGTAACTGAAATTTGCTAATGGCTTGCGCCATCTATCGGAATAAATATCAACTATTTTCGTTGATTTTTAATTATTCCAGAATTGGCCAGATACCCATACTGGAATAATCAAAAATCAACGAGAATAGTTGATATTTATTCCGATAGATGGCGCAAGCCATCAGTAACTTTCAGTTGCACGATAAAAAATGTCTTTTTTTTGAAGATCCCTATATATTCTCGTTATCGATTAGAATCCACATATCCGAAGCATCCCTATATATCAGTCGACTCTAATTTTATCGTAATAATTAGAAAATAACAGGTTTAAATATTTCACTATAGATTTATTAATATTAACGTGTTTTCTTATTAGATTCTTGAGACCGTTTTAAAATAAATGCTCTTCCATAGATATAAGCCATTACAAAATGCTGTAAAGGTCATATTATAATGTTTTGCCTGGGGAAGATTATATAGGTATTGATATATATGTCTTTTAAAGAACCATTTATACAAAAGTGAACATTGATAATTTTAAGATTGAATAGAATATTTTTATTTTTAATTTTAAACATAATACTTTATTATAAAAAAAAATAAAGTCTCCAGGGCTAAGTTTCTTGCCAAATTTTTCATTCTCTAGCTTTCGGACCTGTCAGTCCTTCCACAGGAGTATCGTGATACATGCGTGGAAGGACTGACAGGTCCTAAAGCTAGAGAATGAAAAATTTGAGCAAGAAACTTAGCCCTGGAGACTTTATTTTCTTTATAATATTATAAATCAGGGAAGAACGCTTATATATATAATACTCTCTCTATGTTTATAAACCTAATTCCATTGTGAAAAAATATATAATTCAAATTTAAGAGAATTTTTTTTATAGTTATAGATTAAACTGTGTGTGTCGAAACCGCTAGAAGGTTTCACCACTGATGAGACAGGCCTTCCCATTATTTTATCGTTGCAGTAAGGGCAGTATAAAATTCTCCTATTAAAATATCTATTTTTTAAAAATTCCTTACAGCAGAAAGCGCGTTGATTCATTATAAGGTCATATGCTCAACATAGAATTTCTAAAAGATGTAAATGTAGAAAAATGCTTGTGAATGGAATATATCAAATATGTCGCAATACACTATACTCCCATCAGGTTTTTATATATATTATGTTTCCGAAAAGAGAAAAACAGAATTTCTATAATTATATTACATTGAATTAGATAGTTCTTATTTCGTTAAAAAATAAATATTATCTATATTGAACAAACACTCACTACTTTTTAATAAAAAAAAGTTGGTTAGAATTAAATTATTTTTATAGACTTAAGAGATTTTCTATTTCTATAGAAAAGGGAGGTAACCAATTTTGTCCGTCCAACTTTGTGGAACACACAAGATAAGGTCTGCGCCATTTCTGTAATTCCAATTGAACGAGCTCTGTAAGCTGTTCAAAGTTCAAAAGGACTACTCCTCCCTGAGAGAAATCGCTACGTCTAAGACGCTTGTTTTGTTCCCCAAATCCTTTCTCTTCGAGGAACCTTTAAAACAATGGATTTGATTATAATCCCATTGGCAATATTGGTTAGGATTTCTGTGGCGGTATTAGTTAACAGGAAGGTTTTAATTCTTTTTCTTTCTTATTCTTTCATACAATATATCTACGATACACACTTCTTATATATATTTTTTTGCCCTCTCTCTCTTCACACAATATCGATAAAGTACGAGATTATAAAGAAAATACATATGATATATACAGGGTGATCCAAAAGTCCCGCACTATTTTAAAAATTAATAACTCCGCGAATATTTGCGCTAGAGCAATGCGGTAAACACCATTGTATTCAGGATGCAATGGGATTTTTTATGGCAAATAATGAAAAATTCGAAATTGATTTTAGTTACAATTTTATTCGCCAGATGGCGCTCTACCAGAATCAGAGATTCAGCGGCCAAATTGTTTGAAAAATGTGTAAAATATAACTGATCGACACGTATTTTTCCTTTTTGAATACCAGGAAAGAACCCTAATAATATAAAAAAACAAATTAATAAAACACCACTTCGCCAAAAGTATCAAGAATTGGTTAACGATTTTCAAATACAATGAGAGATATGTAAAATAGGTAAATGCAAATTAAAACATGTAGCAAAAAGAAAATTGATATTTTAGATACGGTTTGTTTCCGAAGATAATAAATTTCTAATATTTTTAATTCAACTCTCACTCAGTATCGAATATATATATTTTAATTCATTTGAAAAAAATGTATCTATCTCTGATAATTTATTTTACTCTGGAATGCCGTTGTTGTTGTCGTGTCCAATAAAGAGCCTTAGATGTATCCATGCATCTCCATCAAAGCAGCAGCAATGTCCACTATCTTGGGTGTGTAAAGCTGCTGCTCTGGGTCTATGTCAATTTTCTGCAAGGCTGCGGCCATTGCTGGCTATGAGAATATGTGGGTAGGTGTAAGTTCCACACCAGGACAATTGTTGCATGCCCTATAGGTTCTTGTGCCATCTGGATGTATTGTCATTCCTTTATAGTGTTTTGTTCTAAGTCTTGTTATAGTTTTTGTCATTTTTCTCTCAGAGTTTATTTCGCATTTTGATCTTTTCTTATTTTTTTGTTTAATTATCTTGTATTTCGACAAAGAATCAGCGTCAAATAATGACATTTGTTCTTTCCTTTGGCTCAACTTTCTGGCTTCCTTTGCCAATTCAAATGCCATTTCATTACCCCCGATCCCAGCATGGGCAGGGATCCAATGTAGATTGCAGTTATTCTCCAATGGTTCCAGTTGGGTAAGTAACGAGTGTATTTTCTGTGTGATTTTAGTATTGCCCTTCTGAATTGCTTCTAGAGCGGATATGGAGTCGCTGTATATTAAAATTCCTTCTGCTTGATGCAGGGATTGTTGGTTAAGGCATACATCAAGGGCTTTCCAGATAGCTGTCAGTTCACAAGTTTGACGAAATCTGTCCTGCTCCTTCATTGATTTTGATGTTTGTTCCATCTTGCAGTATTATGTTAATTCCGGCCCCTCCATTACTCAGGCTAAGGTCTGAAGATCCATCTGTATATGCTGTTAAAGGGCGTGGCCTAGCATTTTTAATCAAGAATTTGTACTATGAGGACATAGCCATTAATATTCCAAACACATTAGACCTGGAAGCCCAAGGTATCAAAGTCTACCTCAATCAAAACAAAGCCATCAACATATACAATATGTATCACCCTCCAAACAATACATTTATTGACGATGGAACAATGGCTCAATTTCTTACAGACAACACTATTATTGTAGGTGACCTTAATGGCAAACATCAACTATGGAGATGTTCTACGTCAAACCCAAGAGGCAAAATACTATCAAACATATTTGACGACAATGCCTTCATGTGCTTAAATGATGGGAATCCTACCCATCATTCCTACAAGCTATAATACTGCACAAGCCCTTGATATAAGTTTTTACTATCCTGACATTTTCCAAAAATGCAAATAGCAAATATTAAAAAGTTTTGGAAGTGATCATTTGCCTAATTTGATAGAATTTAGCACCAAGACCAAAACTAGCTTATTAAGAAAAATTCTGGAACTTCAAAAAGGCTAATATGATATCTTTCGAAAACACCATTATTAAAGCAAAGTTTCAATACCAAGATGTAATATTAAGAAATGGATTCCAAATTTTACACACCAGGCAAAAAATATTCAAACACTTATAACTAAAAGAAATGAACTACAAAAAGTGCACCCAAAACCAAACAAATTGTAGAACTGAACTGAACATTGTGATTGCAAAAATAAAAAGATTATACTTAAATGTGAAAAGGGAAAAATGGAAACAAACCTGTGAAAGCCTGAACCCAAGAAACTCAAATACAAAACTTTGGAATTTGGCAAAACAAATTGACAGAGTCCAGCCACAAACTGAAAACGCAAATATGATTAAGAATACAGATGGTACACCAGCAACTAATGACAAAATTGCTGCCAATCCTTTAGGTAATTCATATCAAATAAGTAGTAAAATCAAGGTTGAAAAAAGGCCCGAAAGATTATTCATGACTGTAAAAATGTCACCAGCACTCATAATATTTTCCATGAAAAAAAATCAATATGAAAGAGCTAGCTTATGCATTAGAAAACACTGACCTAAACAAGACTCCTGGGCCAGATGGAATCCATGGCCGAATGATATCAAACTTGGGCAAAATTGGCAAAGAAAGACTTCTTAATATTTTCAATAATTCCTGGAAAACTGGAAAATTGCCTCAAGACTGTAAAAATGCAACAATAATTCCCATTAAAAAACTTGACAAATCTGCTGATGACCCAAAAAACTACCGACCTATCTCCCTCACAGATATTTGCTGCAAATTAATGGAAAAAATTATACTCAGACGACTCACCTACCACCCCGACACAAGAAATCTCTTACCAGAAGAACAATATGGATTTAGGAAAGGACATGGGACAATAGACCAACTCTTATTTTTCACACAAAAGGTAAAAGATGCACAAAACAAAAAACCAAATAACCACACCATAGCTGCTTTTTAGACCTTACACAAGCTTTTGATAAGGTATGGAAAAACAAGTTAATTACAAAATTATACAAACATTTCAAAATTGATGGAAAAGATATAACTTGGATAAATGATTCCCTTAAAATATATACATCAGGGTCAAATATAATGGCACTCTATCTAAAACCTTCAAATTGTACCAAGGATTACCACAAGGATCAGTCCTTAGCCCAACTCTCTTCACCCTATTTATTGCAGGCATAGAAGAAAATTGTTCACATAAAACCAATATTGGACTTTTCGCTGATGACATTATTCTATGGAGCAGCAACACTAACTGGAAAAAAGCTGAAAGAGATTTGAACAAGACTCTTCTCCACCTAGAAAAATTTGCTAATAAACATAAATTAGAATTTAACCCCCAAAAATCTGAAACCTGTCTTTTTACTACCGATAAGAAACTATACAAAATAAGACCATATATTATTCTGAAAGAACAACAATTGCAATATAATAAACATCCTAAATATCTCGGCTACACCCTGGATCCAGAAATTAACTCCAGTAAACATATTGAAGGAGTTGTTAGAAAAGGAAGAGACCGACTAAAAATCTTGAAATATATTTCAGGAAGAGTGGGGAGCTGAAGCAACAACACTAAAATTAACTTACACATCTCTAATGAGACCTATCTTGGAATATGGATATCAAATCTATGGTACAGCATCTGAAACAAACCTAAAAACACTGGAAAGGATACAACTAAATGCAACTAGAATTATTACAGGTCTTCGAAATACCTGCCCAGATGATATTGTACTTTACGAGGCAGACATTATGCCCTTAAAGGATAGAATAAGCTACAATCTGCCAAAATATATAAACAAAATCAAGAGTTATGAAAACAAACACAGAACTTTCAATTACATACTTAATTGGGAACCCAATATAAGACTCAAAAAAGAAGGCCCTCTCCACCTGGCCAAAAGAAATGGATTTTTAAAATATAAAGTGGAAAAATATTATTTAGCTGAAAAAATATCTCCATGCGAACCACTAACAAAATGTTATTTTTAATGCCACTTTAAATGAACCCACCAACAAACAATACCAAAATCCAGAATACTTAAAACAATTATCATTAGAAATAATTAATAAAATTCCTTAAAATGCAATAACTCTCTATACCGATGGTAGCAGAGACGAGTTGGGACACACTGGCAGTGGCTTCTCATTAAAACCACAAATGGCATTGAGAAAATAAACAGAAGAAACCCAGAATTTTGCTCAGTCTTCAGATCAGAACTTATAGCCATCTATGAAGTCTTAAATTCCATCAGAAACACTAAACATCACGATATATGGATTCTTACTGATAGTAGAAGTGCCATACAACACTTGAGTCACACAGGGGAACTTAGACACAAAGTAAGCAGGAACATAATTGGTTATCTCCAAAACTCTCAATACCTCAAAAATTCACCTTCAATGGATACCCTTACATGTTAGCATTGAAGGCAATGAAGCTGCTGATGCGCTAGCGAAAAAAGGCACAAAAGAACCCTTGCTACAGAAAAATAAACTTTACTTTTAAAGATATAGAAACAGTAGCCAAAATAAACAAGAACTGGAGGATCCCACTTAAGCACAGTTAGTACACCCTAGAAGCAGATGGCCACCCAGACCTTTCGGTCCACAAGCCGGCATGCGGAGCATGCCCTTCGCTGCTATTCTGTTCAACTCATAAGCCAAGTAACGGTATCCAAGGTAGTGCTTGGAGATTGTACCTGGAAACACCACCTACCAGACAACGTGTCTGGAAGGATCTCTACACCGGTGTCCTTTAATCACAGCAAAATAGGAAACTAACTGTGTCCAGCAGGGACCGCGGGGAGGCAACCCCCGGTCGACTCTATTCACTCACAGCTGAGGAAAAGCTCAGCTGCCACGTCGTGGGCTTTCTCAAGAAGCTTGCTGTGATTTCTCAGCAGCTTACTCTCGATCGCGCCCCTCGCCCTCCTTCTCTCTTCCTGCACACCCACTACCCTTGGACAATCCAAGACGTAGTGGCGTGCATTCACATCCCTTTCTCCATAGACGCAATCAGGGTTTCTCTTAATTTTAAATCTGTGGAGACTTGGGGAAGAGCCCATGTCCCGAACTACCCTAATGAGTTTGTGGGAGATTACCTTACAGAGGTGTTGTTACCCAATTGAATACCTCTCTCCCTTCACACTTTCCCTCCAACTGTCCAACCATAAGTCCTGGACGTGCCCCCTGATCCTACTGTAAACTTCTTTCTTGGTCACTGGGGTCCTCAGTGATCTACCTCTAAAGCATCCTGCCTTAGCGATCCTGTCTGCGAACTCATTACCTTCGATGAGGCTGTGTCTCCTAAACCAAGGGAGCTCCGGAGCCCGCGTCATTATCTCCAGGATTATTTGATGCGCGAGTTGCCCTTTCTCCAGATTGATGGCGACGAGGGCCGACATACAATCTGAATAGAAGCGGTCCGGGCTGAAGTTCTTCTCGGCACACACTCTGAGGGCTACCCTGATCGCAACCAGCTCGGCTGAAAAGATCAATTCGTCCACTCTGAGTGCTAAGCTTTCTTGGAAGATCAGCTCTCCATTAGTTAAAATCACTACCCCAGCTCCAGTATTGGTTCCAGAATTACTACCATCAGTGAAGACCTCCGTGCCAATCCCTGTCGGCCCTCCAGGACTCCAATTCCACTTTGGCAACCACTGAGGAGGCTTCCTTGGGTCCCTCTTCGATTCCAGGGCCCCCGCTTCAAGTCCCAGGGCATCTTCCCTGTTCTCCCAGATCTTCTGTCTGATGGTCTCCTCCTCTAGTTTCAATCGCAGGGGAATAAGCCCAGTGCGGACCAAAAAGGCCTCACTGCTGGTAGTGCGATATCCCCCTGTGATTCTGAGTGCCGCTGTCCTCTGCACTCTCTCTAGAGTTGTTGCCACCTTCTGATCCCTGTTTCGGCGCCACCAAGCCCCGGAAGCATATAGCAAGATTGGTTCGACACAGGAGAGGTAGAGGTTCCTAAAAATAGTACCCTCTTCCCCCCCCCCTCTGTTGAGAGCCAACCGCGACAGGCCTGCACAACGCCTCCTTGCCTCTCGCCACCATCTCCTCCGCCTGGTATTGCCAACCCATCTTGTCATCAATGACCACCCCCAGGATGATCATCCTATTGACCAACGCTACCCTCCGTCCTTTAATCCGGATAGCCGGCTTGTGTTCCCATTTGATCCCTTTCCTTTTAGTTCTTATGTCTCTAGGCTTAAAGCTGAGGGCTTTAGTTTTGGAGACTTGAACTTAAGGCCAGAGTCATGGGCCCAGATCGAGAGAATTTGGAGAGAAGTTTCAACACACTTCTCAGCCTTCGCTCTCGAAGCAGCCTCAATGATGAGGAACTGGTCGTCAGCATAGAGAACCAGCCTGGCTCCCTCAGGGAGCTCCTCCTGGAAAACGGTGTTTACCAGGATATTCCACAGAATAGGTCCGCAGCAAGAGCTCTGGGGGCAACCCCTAGCACAGTTTCTTTCCAACCTCCGCCCACCAAAACTGAGGCTAATCCGTCTATCCCTCAGGAAGTCACGAACCAAGCTGCACAAATTATCAGGACCACCCATGTCCATCAAATTTCTCATCAGCTTGTTCCAGCTCATGGAGTTGAACACGCCATCAATGTCCAGGGCCAAGAAAAGAACCCAATCACCCTCATATAAGCCCATCTCAACCCCCTCTAACACCTCGTTCAGAGCTGTGGTTATGGACTTCCCTTCCCTAAAATCATGTTGGAAAGAGGAAAGGAGCTCATTACTCTCTAGCCAGTGCTTCAGTCGCTGAGCTAGTAGGCTATCCAGGACCTTACCTAGACACACTAGTAAAGAAAGCGGACAATAATCATTAGGAGAATTACCCTTTCTACCAGACTTTTCGAGAAGCACTACTCGGGCAACCTTCCATGCCTCAGGAAATGTACCAGTGTCCAGGCACCTATTGAATAACCTGGAAAGAAGCGATGGGTGCATCCTTACCAGGGCTTTCACGACCGTGTTATCGATCTCTTCGGGACCAGGAGATTTCCTTTTCCCGAACTTGAAAGCCGCCAGTTTCACCTCATTCTCAGAAAAGGGCGGATCCACCAAACCACAAGTGGTCAGAGAGATCTCGTCCTCTGGTTCCTCGTTTCCGAAGTGCCGATCCAAGTTTTTTTTATTTTGTCTTCTGCTTTCGAGCGAGTAGGTCTAGAACACATTCTCTCTGAATTTTCTCATTGTTGGTGGATGAAACAGCACCAGTGATTATTTTGGCCGCTTTTGCTTGAACAATTTCTAGTCTTACTTTTAGTGATGAGCTTGAGGGAGCCCAGACCGGTGTTGCATATTCCATTATCGGCCTTATTAAGGTGGTATATGTTGTTCTGAGAATTCTGGGTTTTGCTCCCCAATTTGTTCCACATAGCCTTCTCAGAATATTTAGTTTCCTGATAGCTCTATTTGAGGTACTAATTAAGTGTTCTGAAAATTCCAATTCCTCATCAATAATAATTAAAATAATTTTGTTGACATATTGTCAATACATGCACAGTCTGCACTATTAGAAAAAGATAATATGCATTATATACACTATGTACAATGAATATGGCGCCTCTGCCAGCGCTGCAGAGTTTGGTGGAGAATCGCCAGTGGGTCTCCAGCGACACCACGCATTTTGCGATCTACGATGAATACGTAGATCGCGTACTTCGCCGCTTAGGAGATGGTGATGGCGTGGTCCTCGAGACCAACTGGAAAGATCCAAGACTGCAGTATCACACCTAGGTATTTTTGATTTCTATTTTATCAATTAATTGGTTGTTTATGCTCATTTTGGGGTTATATTTAAGCCTTTTTCCCTGTCAGTGGAGAAGACGCATAGGTTTGGTTTTATTGGGTTTATGGTCATTTGGAGTTCCATTGCCCACTTCTCCAGTCCTCTCATTGATGTGTTCAGTATTTTTTACGATTTTTCTATGCTGCTACTTGTGTGCCATATGGCTATATCATCTGCATAACAGGCAACCTTTGTATCTTCAGTGAGGTAAGGATGGATGTCGTTAATATATAGCATATAGAGTAGAGGACTGAGCACAGATCCCTGGGTTACACCAGCCCATGTTCTTCCTTCCTTGGAAAATTCTCCATTGACCCGAACCTTTAACCTTCTTCCCCTTAAGAAGTCTGCAATCCAGATTAAGGTTTTTATTCTTACTCCGATATTGTGCAGCCTTTCACGTAATTTCTCCCTCCACACTCGATCAAAAGCTGAGGTCATATCAAGGAATATAGCCGTGATCTTCTTTGGCGGTTTTTCCTGGAAAGAATCTATTATTGATTGACAGAAGTAGAACAGTTGATCAGTCGTACAGTGCTGGGATCTATAGGCAGTTTGGTAGAGGTTTATTTTATTATTTTTAGTGAGCCAGACTATGAGCCTAGAGTGGATAATTCGTTCTGGTATTTCAAAAAGTATGCAGGTGAGAGCAATTGGCCGATAGTTCTTGTATTCCTTGGCATCTTTGTTTGGCTTCAGTATTGGCACTATAATTGATATCTTCCAATTCTTTGGTAGTTTACCAGTTTGCCATGAAATGTTCAGTATTCGTAGGAGTTGATTATTAGCTTTGTCTTCAAAGTGTTTAATCATTTGACCAAAGATTAGATTATCTCTTGGTGACCTCTTGGATTTTTTTATTGTTGGGTTTAGCTCATTCATTGTGAAGTCTCTCGAAAATATCTTGTTGATGGAAGTTTCTTGCTTGTTTAACTAACCTGTTTACATTATTTTTTAGAGTCCTGCTTTCATTCGTATAGCTGAGTCTGGAAGTGCTTGAAAGATATTCAGCAATTATGTCAGCCATCTGTTTGTTCTCGTTCTCGCTGTTCTATTCATATCGGTTAGAGTCTTGGAGGATTGGTGTTGGTTTTGATTGTTCTCTAACACTCTAATCATATTCCAGTGTTGGCTGTCCTTTCTTGGATCCATTTTTTCGCAGAATTCTGCCATTTTTCTTGTTTGCATATCTAAATTTCTTGTTCTATTTTGTGACTAATTTCAATGAGTTCTTTTATGTTTTCTTCTATTTTATTTGTTTTAAGAAGTTCATTGATATTGTCTCTCTCTGAAATCATTGCCTCGATGTTGTGGTCCTTCCAGTAAGGTATCCACAGGTCTTTACGTCTACCTCTAGGTATCGATGCTTTTGCAGCTTTTGAAATGTTCGAAGAGAATTTTTCCAAGTTTTTGTCAAGCGTTCTGTAATTCAATTTTTCGTTGCACAGTTCTTCAAGCTTTTCTGTGAATTTTTTTGAAGTCGGCTTTCCTAAAGTTCCATGTTCTTTTATTCTAATGGACATTCTCAATTTTGAAGTTTATGGTTGTTAAAATTGGTCTGTGGTCACTGATTGCACCTCTCAGGATTTTCCATTGTGTTGTGGGTGCGATGTTGTAATTTATCGCTGTGATGTCTATTGCGGATTCTGTGCCAGTGGACTTAGATAGATAGCTGTTCTCTCCGTTATTTAACGGTGTAAGGTCGAGGTCGGGTAGCATGTCCTCAACCTGCTGACTTTTGTTATCCTGGACAGGTGATCCCCAAATTGAACTTTTGGCGTTAAATTCGCCGAGTATGATTGTGATATCCGAAGACGCTTCACTTAATGTCTCTATTGTGTGTACCCATACAAAATTCAAAGATTTCACGAGCTGAAAGTTGGCGATTTTGAGATGCGTCAAGAATTCGCTGCATGGGTTTTCCGGCAATTTGATATTGATGAAAACTGGCTGTCGAATGTTCTGTGGACAGAAGATGCTCACCTTTCTCTAAACGGAGAATTTAACATTCAAAACAGCCGCATTTGGGCAATAGAAAACCCTAGGACTTTTGCAGAAATGCCCCACTTTACCAGCCTAGAGTTACAGTTTTGTGTGGGTTCACTTCTTTTATTATTGGGCCATTTTTCTTTGAAAAATCAATGGAAGAACTTTCAAAACCGTTTTTGTAACTGGTGAACGTTATGTTCAACTTTTGAGAGAAAAGGGTATTCCCATATTGCAGGGCAAAAGCACTAAGCGAAATAACATTCATGAAAGATGGAGGACCTCCTCATATCTCCCGAGGTGCCAAACAATTGCTGAAGGATACGTTCGGTGAAAATCGTGTGATAAGTCGCCACTTTATATACCAGTGGCCTCCAAGATCACCAGACTTGACGCCTTGCGATTTTTGTTTATGGGGGTACATTAAATCGTGTGTTTATCGATGCTGGCCTACGACATTGGCCATGTTGAAGGCTTCTATCAGATGGCACGTTTTATCAATTTCAACAGATATGTTATTTAATGCTGTCCATTCTGTCATTTATCGTCTGCAGGCGGTGATTGAGAATGAAGGGTGCCACATTGAGCAAGGATTGTGACCTAATACAAGTAAGAAGGCAGTTACCTCATGTGTTATATAAGCCGCCATGTATTATATTATCTACCAATATTTTGCAGCTCTTTGTGTTGGGATATGGGGATAATAAATGCTGTCCTCACATCTTGACTCTTTTTTTTTTGTGTGAACAGTAATATTTTTTTTGTCATTTGCTCACATATTATGTCGTGCAAACCAGAGTATTATAACTTCTCGAATAACACTGGTACACACAATTTTCCCCCTTATGTTTAGTTTTTCGCTTTTCGCTCATTAGAAGAAATAGCATAAGGAATATTTTCTGTACACCAATAAATTTAGAAATTTTGTGAAAAAAAAATAATACAAAATGATTTTACTACCACGTTTTTCAACGCAAAAGGTCGATTTAAAAATTATTTTTATTTGAGGGGACACATTTTTTAAAATTGTGTACAGTATAATAAACAATGATAACATTTGACAAGCCCATAGGATATTTGGAATAAAGTACGACAAATATATTTTGTCACTCCCCTCTATATTTCATTTGTTGGATCATGACAAATATCCAGTTAAATAGTCAAGGGTCGCCAATCAGTCAAGAAACTACACATTTCTTATAGCAAGAAATCTTATTAATAGTGCCATCATAATTATTGGTACTATATTAACTTTTCAAAAATTCGTGTATTGATATCAGCAGTGTTTTTCAAACATTCAATCTATTTCACCAAACCCCATATAAAATATAAATATTTTTGCTACATGTTTTAATTTGCATTTACCTATTTTACATATCTCTGATTGTATTTGAAAATCGTTAACCAATTCTTCATACTTTTGGCGAAGTGGTGTTTAATTAATTTGTTATTTGATATTATTAGGGTTCTTTCCTGGTATTCAAAAAGGAAAAAATACGTGTCGATCAGTTATATTTTTCAATTTATCAAACAATTTGGCCGCTGAATCTCTGATTCTGGTAGAGCGCCATCTGGCGAATAAAATTGTAACTAAAATCAATTTCGAATTTTTCATTATTTGCCATAAAAAATCCCATTGCATCCTGAATACAATGGTGTTTACCGCATTGCTCTAGCGCAAATATTCGCGGAGTTATTAATTTTTAAAATAGTGCGGGACTTTTGGATCACCCTGTATATCGTGCGCGCATGCTTTAGTGAAAAACACAAACATCCTCGATAAAGAGAGGCGAGTTGCTCCTCGAAATATTGGAACAATGAATTCATTATAAATTCAATATATGCATCTTTTTTAATATATATATATATATATGAAAAAAGGCATCTCCTTATCGGGCAACTGAAAGTTACTGATGGCTTGCGCCATCTATCGGAATAAATATCAACTATTCTCGTTGATTTTCAATTATTCCCGAATTGGCCAAATATAAATCAACGAAAATAGTTGATATTTATTCCGATAGATGGCGCAAGCCATCAGAAACTTTCAGTTGTACGATAAGGAGATGCCTTTATTCATAATTATGCACCTTATCCCAGTACAATGTCACATTTGTACTATTTTTTTCATAAATATATTCCGTTAGATTGCCAAGCCATCAGCGCAACTTTCAGTTGCACGATAAGGGTAGTTTTTTTTATTTATGCACCTTATATCCCAGTAAGATATCACATTTGTACTATTTTTTATATAGAAAAAAATGAAAAATAAATGAAATGGTCAGGTGTTGATATTAAAAATAAATTCGTGGATGGCTTTTCTTGATTTATCAAGAAATGCACATGTGCTTCTGGTCAGGATATGCCTCTTTTATTTTTAATATATATATATATATATATATATATATATATATATATATATATATATATATATATATATGTTATATTAAAATATTATTCTATTTAAAATTATATTTCATAGATCCGAATACTCTGTTAAACGACCGCCAGAGGTCATGCTTCCCCTATAAAATCTCGTTGTTTTTTTTTCCCGCTGACCGGCTCAAAACTTTTGTACATTATGTAAATAATCCTTTGTTTTCCTTATTCTACTCGCCTTAAGCCAGGCATTACTTTTATCAAATTATGTTATTTTATATATTCCTTTATTTCAATTAAATTACTGATAAAAATTATTTTTATTATCATACTTTCAAGATTTAACCACGATTGCATCACCATTACCATAATCCTCAACGTGTGTGATCAAAAATCAACAGAAATATCATTTGAAATGAAGGCGATAATATCATTTTTATATAATATATATAAATATATATAACAACATAGAGTTTCGAAGAATGATATTTATATTCCTAAGAAGGCAAATCTCTTTTTAATTATGCATCAGGTTGATACACAGTGCCATTGCTCTGATGCACAATTAAATGTATAGGTGCCTCCTTTGGTTCATATATATTAGAGTAATTTATAAGAAATTATGTAAAATATAGAAAATTCTGATTCACAGGTTTTGACTTATTCTTTTTCTGCTTATTTCTTTTTTCTACCTAGCCCATGACGCGTAACGGCCGAACTTTGTTGGAGTGCTCTTTTTTTATATCCTATTATATCTCTCTATTTATTTATTATATATATGAAACAAACCTCTTATGCTTAGATCAACTAAAAATATATATACATTTTTGAATATTCTTAATCATAATATATGCCTTTTTAATTAAATTTTATCTATCGATTGCTAAATTTTCAAAATTATATATATTGTTCTGATGATAGAGCAATCCATATTGAAATCAATGGATAATAAAAAGACATATATTGAATTTAAAATATTTTATTCAATCCAATATATGCCTTTTTATTATCTTATGATATATATGTTATGAATATATTGTTTTGTTATTGGAAAGATAAGGAATTGAAGGTGCATTCGTAATTATTTTTGCTGATGTCGGAATAAAATATATTTTCAACAAGGTAATGTTCGCAATAAAATATATATATTTTTAATGTTGATGGCGCGTTTATACATTGTATATCTCAATTGATATTTATAAATATATTTATATTCCTAAGTGGTGAGCGTTGAGTTGTCCTTTAACCAATTTGGGATCGTAGTTTTCGAGATGGGAAAGATTCAATCTCCTAGAGTAAGGTAATGCTTATTTGATGACATATTTCTCAATTCTTCAATTTTTAAATCTTTTTTGATTGCCTGGTGATATTGGCCCTTAGCAAACAAAGTTAAATAGATAGTACCACACACACTTATATTGATTTACGCTCAATCGGCTCCAATACAATTTATTATTTGATATATTGAGCGTGCTCATATATTATAAATATATATTTTATGAGTTGCATTATATACGTATATAACTATATATACAGTAGAACTTCCCTGTAAAGGACACCTAATTTCAGAACCAAAGTGTCCTTTACGGAGGGGTGTTCTCTCACCGGAGAGTTACTAAATTGTAAAAATGTTGATTTTGCAAATGAAAACTGTCTTTTGTGATGAGGTATCCGCTAGCGGGGTGTCCGCTAATTAAAGCTCTATATTTAAAAAATATATATTTTATTTTATTCATTGATAATTTTACTCTTGTTATCATCGTTTTTAGAAAGACTTTCAGTTTTGTTGTAAATACGCGTAGTTAACAAATCTATCCTTTTAAATCACTAATATAGGATTAACTTTATAAATTCTATATAATGTGAAAATAACTAATGTGTAATCTTTCCTCAAGTAATTGAAAACAAAAGATACTCGACGGTAAATAATTATCTTTTTCTTATCACGACTGCACCTCAACCCTTTATCTTATCGATCCTTTGTCTTATCAAGCCTTATCTAACAACAACACAACAAATTAATCATAATATATATATATTGAGAGAAAAATATAACCAAACTATTCGAAGGAATATGACGTGGAATAGGTTAGAATTTGAGGTTATTAAAAAAGTTATTTTTGTAACAAATTAGAGATATCGGACTCGGCCCTTACGCTTCATAGAAATGTAAAATAAGAAAAAATATATTTCAGCATTAATATTCTTTCCAAAAACAATACATATTTTTATATCAGCGCATCAGAATTCATATAGCATCATATGATAGATAATAATTTGATTGTAAAAATTGTTATTTAAAATAAGCAAATATAAAAAAATTAATATAAACAAAGGAAAGATGAATCAAACCTATACGATATTTTACAACTATCGTGATATGATGAACAAATACTTGTACTTGATGAACTTGTAATTAAACGCATTTGATCCTTCATATCTGTTTTAAAACCTATCAACTAATTTCATGAAAAATATAGACAACTTAAAGGTTAAGTCAAGGCTAGTAAATAAAGATTAGAATAATGTAACTTACAAGGACAAAATCGCATTACTCAATATGAGTATGAATCAAACACAAAAGAAATGAATAAATAATATTTTAAAAAACTATTTGTTATTTCCATGAAGGTAAGATAGAATTTATTCGAGTTTCAAAGTTTTCATCTAAAGCATTTATATATGAGGTAACGCATTATGATATTTAAATGACATATATTTCGAAAATATTATTTTTATGGAGAACTTGTAATATATGACATTTTCATCTAGGGGAGAGTTAAGAAGTTAGTACATGGTATTGAACAAAAATTCGATGACAGTTTTCTTGTTACCATTTCTGTTAATGACATCATCAAAAATTTAGCAGTTTAATGTAAAAAATGAAACCGCTCGAGGACTACTGTAACTTAGAGGTCCTCAATTAAATAGACGTCGTTTGTTGTGGGTAACATTATGTGGCCTAAGGCAAGGTTCCATTAAATCTTAGATTTGTGCAAGAAGCGTACAATTTCATTACTTTGTTTTTGATGATATAATTTCTCTCTTAGGTCGGTTAAATTTTCTTATTATAGCACGGAGAGTTTTATTAAGAATTATTTTAGCAGTGGCATAGATTCATTTTTAACGGTAGAATTTTACAAATGTGTTTACAATCAGAACATAAATACTCCTTGGTGTTTTCTGGAGACCTTTATCATCAGAGCTTTAGTGTCATCATAACAATTATTTTTTTATCTCAAAATTTGACGTTTATTGGTCATATTAATGTTCTTGATTCAATAGATAGATGTTAATTCATGTAAAGTTTGAATGCTTAAAAGCATATAAATTCCATTTATGTAGTAAATGAAAATTCGAATAAACATTTTATTTATATACACAAGGATCAATGAATATGAATTAATTTTAAATACGCGGGAAATGTAAAATATAATTTTAATGCATATATAAAATATATATAGAGAAAATCAATATATATATTCATTATTATTATTAGATCATAAACCCTTCGCAAAATATACGTTCAAACCAAAACATCTTAGTCTTCTTGAACACGTAAAATATAAAATGTATGCAGGAGTGAACCAATAAGCGACCGAGTAGAAAAACGTACAAAACGTTTATATAAACCGGGAAATACGCCTTTTTTTATAGATAAAAATCAATATTTACTAACATTAATATGTATTGTATTTCATCTTCCACTTATAACAGATTTTAAATATTTCATGCCAATTATAAATTGAACTGAATTAAAAATATGAAATCGATATATTATTTTTCACACACCAAATTGATACATAAATTTATCGTCACAATTTTTGACCATCAGGATCTTAGTGTCTTTAATCTCTCTTAATATTGTTGAAAAATAATCAACAACCTGTTATACAGATTATTTACTGAAATGGATAGAGGCTGCATGGGTTATCACTGGAAAACCTTTTCAATAGTTTCTCCAGTTTAAATTTAAATCTCTTCAAGCCTAATTCAATATTAAAGCGGTCCCTAGACAAAAACTGGGGAACTATTGATTAGATATGCTGTCATTTTTTAATTGTTGATCATTACAGTATAACACATCTGTAAAAAGAGTTTCGAATTTTATATATATAAATAATTTTAAAAATTTGATATATATTTTTACAATTATTATTTGATAATAACTTTTCAGAAATGTTGGAACATGAATTAAAATAGTGGACACACTATGAGAACTTTCATTATTTCCATATAAAACTGTATTTTATTATCCTTTAATTTACTCACCCTTTCCGGCACTTGTTCCAATTTTTTACCCAGTTCACTAATCAAACCTTTTACTAATACAGAACAATCAGTAAAAAAAAAAGATCAATTCGTCCACAAATAGTTAAAGGCTAGCGTGTTCAATTCCAACCTTTATAAACTTTTTTACAGCCCCCCCTAATCAATTTCAAATCGAAATAAAAAATTAAAAGTTGTTTCTTTCAGACAAGTTTTAAAATTGGTCAAAGGTTTAAAAATAATTTACTGACGATAAAGAAATAGTGTTGGAACGTGAGAAGCAAGTTTACATTGCCAAGTAGGTTTTTTTCGTTACCTTGTTTTAGATCTCGGTTAAACAACTCCAAACATTAATAAATCTTTCTTTAGTAATCGTACAAGTCCTTTTATCGAATCAATACCACTTGCTTTTTGGTCGATTAATGCGTTTTTTGTTTCACTCGTATTAGATTGGTATTCTTTCAGCATTCCGGTAGAGTTGTGGTGGAAAAGACAAAATTGTGTCCATTTATTAACTCCTTTCTTTTGTGGCGTCACAGGGAATTCCGGACTAATGGCTTCCCGGTTCTTCTTTGAATACAAACCATCACACTTCTTCCTTTGTTTTAAATTTATTCTCTAATCAGATATAAATATAATTATTTAACCTTTTCCTCTCTATATATATTTAAACATTTTTTAAATAGAGCAATCCATATTTAATTCATTAGATAATAATAATGCATATATTGGATTTAATAAAAGATTTATTTGCCAATATTTCGGTTGGCTGAACGCCAACCCTTTATCAAGGCATTGTTTGTTTATACAAAAATGTAATGCCTTGATAAAGGTTAGGCGTTCAGCCAACCGAAATATTGGCATATACATGTTTTATTAAATCCAATATATGCCTTTTTATTATCTAATATATATATATATATGTCATAATATATGCTCTTCCAGGATTAATAAAACAAACCAACATCCAACGAGAAAGAGATGGGTAGCTAAAGCTAGACACTTTAGACAACTACTTACGACCATTTTATGGCCACATTCCTGAGGGGGGCGTCACCACCTGGCGACTATCCTGGTTAGCCCCCGGTTGTGTACACAGGGAAAACAGTCGTTCAGCTGATAACGTCTCGCTCGCTCTCTCTCGGCTGGCTGGCTGGATGATTGCTCTAACAACTCGTCGTGTGATTATTTCTCTCCTCAACACATTTACCACTATATTGCCACATTTAAAAGTCGACAGGATAAGACCTGGCCGGGAAGCGAATCCCTCATATACCGGAGTATGAAGAAACAAGAAGCCAAGCCACGATGATCGACCAAACCCAACTCAACTGTAACCACTCCTCTTCGAGCCCTCAACCCCTTCCTCGCCAACCTTTGAACCGTGATCCCGAAGAAGTATTCACCTACGACTGAGATGGAGCTGCCACGCACTTCTTCCAGCACTAGATCTACTCAAGAACGATCGCCGTGCCAGAGCAGGACATCTCCCGCCATCATGGACAAGACTCCGCCATATCCCTGCCGCTACTGTGATGTACAACACTGGTACGCACAGTGTCACAGACAGAACTCTCCCGAAGCTCAATGAACTTACCTGCGCCCTAAACCAACATAACTCGTGAGTGTAATTGTCTTAACTCCTACCATTCATTCTTTAAATAAGTCATTCCTTGTAGATTGTCCCAATATTTCCATAATTAGCTCAATATGTGTGAATATGTAAAAATATTTAATATTTCTATTTATCTCTCCACCCCTATTAACAGTGATCTTATTATCCATATTATATCTAGCTATGTGAAACCCATTTAATTAGTTACCTTACCAGTAGATGTAACAATCGTCATTTTAATTAAATAATTTCCATTTTAACGTAACTCTTTAAAAAAAATCATTAAAAAAAGGAATTCTACCTATTAACGCTTTACGATTTTTACTATTAACAATAGATTTTTCATAATCAAATTATTTATAAAAATATGCCTCCAGCACCTAAACTTTTGTTTAGACCTCTCCTACTTGTAAGCACGGCTCACGAAAAATAATTTCTTTCCCTAATCGATTCAAAATTCACCCTGTAATTCAGGCGTCGAAGAATTCCAACCACCACGTGAGCCTTACTTACAACCAACCCTTGGTGACTCTTATCTATCTTCCCCTTAATGCCCCTCTCATTCTTACAACTTTGTTAACTTTATACCAGCTCAGGACCTTTATAGAGAATTATTGATTAATCAATTATCGAACTTTTATATTGTCATTTCAAAATCCTAACCTTCGCCCTTCATTTATGATAATTTATTTCGTAGTTCATCTCTAGCCTATCCACCGACCCACACCATCTAGCCAATGGTGTGTTCGTCACAGGGTGCAGATTGACTAACTGCTAGATATTTATCAACCCCTTTTTGTTCGCACTTGAACAATCTGCATCGAGCGACACAGTTCGCTTCTTCTTCTCGCGCCACACGTTCGCCACACGGACCCTGTCTTCAAATCTTTGTTTGTCCATTGTCCAAACCAGCACGATATAGCCTACCTCCGATATTTCCCACGGAGGTACGTTAAACATCGTCGCTGATTTTGTCCGGTCCGTCATCATTTCGCGCAGACATGGGTCTTACTTTCAACCCACCGCGAAATCATCGCCTTGCACAAGCTCCCACGACGGTTCAAACACCTCGTGTTCGAGCAGCTTGTCACTTGTAACGGACAACGCAGTCCTCGTCCCAATTTTTGGCACTGTGCGCGCATACTTTCCGCAAATTAAATATAAGTCCGTTCGACTTCCTCACCTACACACGGGACTTTTCCCCTCGGACTCGCTACACAAGTAGCTGCATAGATAAGTTAGATTGGCCCAAAGCAAGTTTCCCCTCGCTCTGTTCGCCGAGGTTCTAACATTGTATGTAGTTTTATATTTACCTCAGTCCTGAGCTCACAGAGTTGTCAACCTCTATCTCATTTCTCGTACTCTACACTTATAGCATAGAAAGCCCATGCCAAGTTTCCCCTTGCTATGTCCGCCTGAAAAATATCTTAAAGTGTAGAGTTCCCCAGTCTTAATGATCTTCAGAATTTCACCATATGTATGTGACTCTTCTTCTCGTTGTTCACACTCCTCTATATCACTTCCCTTATAGTACATTAGATTTTGTTGTATATAGCCTTTTATAACCTTGATATTTTCAAAGATTTCCTTAAATGTCAAACTTCCCGGTGTTGTAAAACTGCTTGTAAATAATATTTACTTGTGTACTATACAATATTTTATTTACATAAAACTATGTCACCATTACCTTAACTAATTTTAACTATAAATTATTTTCTCTATTCCTGGCTTCTCCAGCTTTAAATATACTTAAACCATGTTCAGCCTTCTTCAACGGGGGCCACATGTCATAATATATGCTCTTCCAGGATTAATAAAACAAACCAACATCCAACGAGAAAGAGATGGGTAGCTAAAGCTAGACACTTTAGACAACTACTTACGACCATTTTTTGGCCACATTCCTGAGGGGGGCGTCACCACCTGACGACTATCCTGGTTAGCCCCCGGTTGTGTACACAGGGAAAACAGTCGTTCAGCTGATAACTTCTCGTTCGCTCTCTCTCGGCTGGCTGGCTGGATGATTGCTCTAACAACTCGTCGTGTGATTATTTCTCTCCTCAACACATTTACCACTATATTGCCACATATATACATTGTTTTAAGGGATTTATGAATATATAAGTGCCTACTTTAATAAATAAATAACATCATCCCACAACATCATATACAATATACATTTCTGGATTATAAGTCGATAACGTGCTATTTATACATAAGGAATGGAAACATAAAATCATGAATTATTTTTTAAACATAAAACAAACTTCTATCTTTCATCGCATTCACTTTCATAGCAGTACGAACATATAAAAAAGGTTTGTCTTATGTTTAAAAGAAACATTCATGCTTCAATGCTTACATTTATTTAATATTTCTTTGAAACATATATTCACCTTAATACGGTGAAAAGGTATAGATATATACTCAAATTTATTACTAAAATGTACATTGATAATCGAATTGACAACTAGGCTAGAAGGAAATATTTTTATTTTAATTTTATTATTACATTTTTTTACCAAAAATTAAGAGTTAGAGAGATCAATGCATTTTTAAAATATTCTCGAATAAAAACAATTTCAATTTTTTTAAATCGCAAAGTGAAAATTACCTTCAAAATAAAATGTATTAATTTTTAATTAGTCATCTCAATTTTTACAATACGATACCTAACATTTACTGACAAATGGACGAAAATAATAATTTGGAAATGTCTTAGTTAATTAAAAGAAATCAACTTGTCATTCTCATTTCGGTATTGTATTTAGATATAGACATCGGCACGTCTTTATTTGTTTGTCAATGTTGGATATAAAAGGTGTATTTATCTTCTATTAACTTTGTGTGATTTTATCACATCAGTGTTGTTTTGCTTATTGCTCAAGTCGCCTAAACGATCTCTATTAGACCCCATTGTTTCATATCAGTAAAAATAATCGATTTAATTTAATTAAAATGATTCTAATATATATACCTACAAAACATTAATTCAAAAGAATATTTTATTTCAGATTTATATGTTATGATTAATAAATATATTCAGGGTATAATAATTCATTAATGAGTTTCTAATGAACTTAATGTCCTATGAAGAGTAATGATAAACGGAAAAAAGGAAGTATTCAGGGATAGGAATCGATTATATGTCGTTCCACAATCATAAGTCACATTATATTGTATTAATGTCCATTGTTAGTGCAAAATATTTCCATAAATACACACACTCATACAGCTCCTTTAAGACCACCGGTCTTATACATATTCACCATAGGAATGATTAATAAATGGAGCTCCAATATTCCAGACAGCACAGAACCTAACAGCCTCCAGGTCCGACGCATGTCCAGTGGCCACAGAATCCACCGAGCATACGTCAAGGTTAAATTTTACACAAATAAATTTACTGGCAATGCGTCTCTTTTTAAATCTCTACAGACCTTACTGCAATGATATGATTTAATGAATGAGAGGGCTTGGCTCATCAGTAGTGAAACCTCTCAGCGGTTTCGCCAAATTAATCTCTAGACCGCTCTACTATTGTATTGGACTGGTTTTGTTATATACCCTGCATTTTCTATGGAAGGCAGCTAAATGGTGTTTAGTGAACTATGGACATAAGCTTATAGGTCTGTAGAGGTACATACATATAAATTTCAAGGTATTGCATCGAGCAAAGCTCTTCCGCGCAAAACATGTTTTCATAACCATTATATATTAGTAAATTAAATTTTATTGCCCTCTATCGTTAAAATTTTACACAAATAAATTTACTGGCAATGCGTTTCTTTTTAAATCTCTACAGACCTTACTGCAATAGTAGAGCGGTCTAGAGATTAATTTGGCGAAACCGCTGAGAGGTTTCACTACTGATGAGCCAAGCCCTCTCATTCATTAAATCATATCATTGCAGTAAGGTCTGTAGAGATTTAAAAAGAAACGCATTGCCAGTAAATTTATTTGTGTAAAATTTTAACGATAGAGGGCAATAAAATTTAATTTACTAATACGTCAAGGTTAGTATATCACTGAAAAGTCGAGTGTGGAATCAGCCGTGTTCTAGTCTTAGTTTTCCTCATTCAAATGGACCTGACGATAAAAGCTTACGTTAGGTAGGGCTATATACTATGAAAAGGAAATTCGCTGTATTAACCGTTTTTAAGATTTTTGAGTTTTTTTGAAGATAGATACTGCCTGGATGGGATCAATATTATTATATGAAATTAGTCATTTATGCCAAATAAATCTTCAATACTTGTTCAGAAATAAACCTTTTGATATCGTCAAAATGAAAGATTTATTCATCACATCAATGAAATTAAAAACTACTCTAAAGAGAGCCGAAGTGTACTCTTTTTCTAAAAAAAATATCAAATTAGCTATTAAAAAAATCTATTATTCTATGAAAAATTAGGTAGATTTTTTTCAAAGTTAAATTTTGAAAGTGCATTGAGTGGAAATTTTTCTCTAATACCATTATTAATGAGTGGAAAGATATTAAGCTATCATTTTAATAATTAATGAGATAAAAGTTGTATATTTTAAATTCCTATTAGGCTAACCCATACTGAAGGTATATATATATCTATGTATATTAAAAAGAGCAATTATTTCAATATATCATAGGGTTTAACATATCATTATACAATATATCATTGTTCAAAACTGTTTTTGATTCAATTTAATTTTAACAATATTTTTAATGATAAAGCAAATAGAACACTCTACCATTAGGTTAATTGCTTTTGGAAAATAATCCATAAGATATACATTATTTACTAATCATTTTTGCATCCCAATTTTTAGAAAATTTGTGACAGATTATTTTGTCAGAGGTTAGTAATATTTGATATCAAGCGATATATTTTATATTCCGAATTTCAAAAAGCTATATAGAATTTTTGATCAAAATAACAAACCTAAATCTTTTACGAAAAAAATCACATATTACTTTTAAATACATATTTTCAAAAATAAAATCAAAATATTTTAATTTACTTTATTGTTTTTCTAAATTTATCGATGTTTTCGGAATGTTAAAGCAAAATAATATTTTAAATGCTAAATTAATTCCATTATAGAAAAACACTAATGCATGAGTATATCCATTTAATCTTACATTTTTAAATTGTTGTTAAAATACATTTGGAAAAAAAAAAGATATATATCAAATAATTCGTATTTTTTAATTAAATCTTTGAGAAATGCAAACCATCAATCAAGTATCAGGCATGCAGATTTGGGCTCCATTTATTCGGTGTGAAATAATTGAATTTAAAGCGCAATTCTACATAGATTTGCGTCATTACCCAACAACTGTTGACTGTAAAAAAGATAAAATCTACATTTAGTTAGTACTTTATTTTTTGTAATTTAATGTTATTCGAATTTCCAATGTTTGTATTCCAAATTCCTATAAAATTCCTTCTATTCAGAAACCTTTTTATTTGTCTATATTGATTCACTAATGAAAACACTCTAAATGTGTTGTATATACAGACCTAAAAAGATCATTTACATAATTAAATAATGTGTAAAGTAAAAAAAACTTGAATATATTATATACTATATTTTTTTAGAATAAACACCTTTATATGTATAAATTCTCTTTTGGTATATTATTCATTATACCAAAAGGAAGTTTTTAAATGTGAAGTTTTGTTCGCTCATGGAATTTATAGTGATCTATAATAAAATATTTCCTTATTTTTAATTCTTTGAACAAACATTTTTTAAAATATTACTAATAGTGATTTTTTAAGTTTTACGATTCTGATCGAATTGCCTCATTATTATCAAGATTTAATTAATATTTTTAAAATATCCTTATAATTCTAAACAGTAGGACCTCCCTATAAAAGACACCTAATTGTAGAGACAAAGTGTTTTTAGGGAGAGGTGTCGGAGTGGTTAACGGAGAGTTTCTAAATTGTTAAAATGGTAATTTTGCAAATGAAAACTGTCCTTTGTGGAGAGTCGTCCGCTGAAGAGAGGTTTTACTGTTTATACGAAACCAAAAATATAGAGTTGTAGAGTTTTCAACATCCTCTTTCTAATATATTATTCTATAATTTTCGATCTATATACTAAACTGAAAAAATATATATTCTGTCAATTTGGAAGCTCTAATATTTATTTTAAGAATATATTCCTGATGCAAAAACGACACAACTATAATTATAATGCATTTCATAAACAAGATAAATTTTAATTATACTTAGAAATAGCTGAAGTTCTAAATCCGTTCTTTGAACGTGCAGTCAGCTTGTAGAATTATTATATTTACATCTTGTAGTGAGATATTCCATGTGCTGATTTGCTTCCATTTTTAAGTTCAAGAAGACAAATGCTGTAAATATGTGAATATTTTAAAGATGGAGCATTTCATAATACCGTCTATTAATAAATAATTAGCATATTTTGGATCAAAATTAAAATTTATTATATAACCAATATATGCCCACACGTGATTTAGTTTGAAACAAAGAGAAACCTGGATAAAGAGAGCCGTTTTGCCCCTCGAAATATTGGTTAACAATTTATTTTTCATTGTACGCTAACCTAGGCATAGTGGATTCTGCGGCTAATGGACATACGTCGGATCTGGGGGCTGTTGTTGGGCTCTGTGCTGTCTGGAATATATGAGCTCCATCTATGTAATGAAACTGTATAAGACCGGTGGTCTTAATAAAGCTCTATATATCTGTGTAAATAATAAATTTAATTTTACGTTTAATATATGCTCATATGTAAATATATGAAAATTATGTAGATAAATGGAGTTGGTGGTGCTGATGAAAAGAGAGTTAATTTTGTCAAAATAATTCTTATCTTTAATATGAGGCAAACAATAGATAGAAAACACTACATAGATAAAAATAAACATATTGGTGGCAGATATCCACTGAAGATGGAGTGAAATTTCTATATACAATGCGTGCTCGCCAAAAGGTATCCTGTCCCTCAATTCTATCGTGAATGAATACTTTTATACTATAGGTTGAAATTCTCTGAAGAATATAAGTAATAGAATCAAAGCATGCGAGGATGCGTATCTTATAAGTTTTAATAAAGGCGAGCTTTCGGGCCAATAACCCTTTTTCAGGACATCATATCTGACTGATCTTGCATCTTATTTATATTGGATATGTATATAAGATGCAAGATCAGTCAGATATGATGTCCTGAAGAAGGGTTATTGGCCCGAAAGCTCGCCTTTATTAAAACTTATAAGATACGCATCCTCGCATGCTTTGATTCTATTACTTTTATACTATATTTGATTAAAAATATGAAGACGATTGTTTCCCTAATATATGATATGATTTTCAGAATTTTTCGAACATTCAGAATATTTAAACAAATGAAGTATCGACGCGATTAGAGAACAATCCCATATATAACAGAAAATATATTAAAACTTGAATTTCTATAAAACCTTGATATATAATAATCCTGAAAATTAAGCATATTTATGAAAATATTTTTCCACTTGTCCAGCAATTTAGCAAGTGATTCGTCAAATGAGAAGCCTATTATAGATGACTATCCTATTGGTAATGTAGCGAATCTCGAATTTCGGATTTGAATCCATTACAGAAATATTTTTCTTAGATTCATTTATAAAATCTAGGTTTGGTAAAATTAGGAAAATACAAATATTTTGTTAAAATACATGTTTCTATATATAGTTAATAAAAATAATAAAATATTTTAACGCTATTTTTATTTTGAAAATATAAATATGATTAAATATTTTCTACAGCCCCTAAGGTTGAAGACTACTTATAGAAAGCGTATTGAGAGTAAAAATTGTATTCAGTAAATATTTATGTTGGCTTCAGAGTAATTTGGATATTGCTTTAATATAGTTGTAAAATATTATTAGAAAAAAAAATTGTATTTTCACAAAAAAAAGGCGATGGGAAGAATAAATTGATAGCACGTTCCCAATTTCAGTCAGTGCCGATCACGTTCCTTTGTAATCCACTCTGTGAGTCCTAAAATAAAGCGATAAAATATTTAAAGATGACTGGCTACACTGAACTATTGACTGGCGGTAGCAGCACTTGTTAGAAATGGAGCTCTTTTCGCCTCTTTACTCTGTGGTCTTAACTCTGTGAAATAAATTGATTTAATTTTACTTATACTCATATTTAAACAAATGTTTATAATACAATATAATGCGGCTTATGATTGTAAAACGACGTTTGACAAGTTTTAACGCAAATGTTTTTTTAAACGAAAAATCGTCATTTTTTTAAAGGAGAAATAACAACTATTTCTATCCTTAGGGATGAAAGGATAAATTGTGAAGAGTAATGAAAACAGAAAAAAATAAAAGTGTCCAGCAATGGGAATCGAACCCACAGTGTTCCGCTTACCGGGCAGATGCCATGTCCACTAGGCTACCCTGGACGTTTATTTCCGTGATAAACAAATGTTTATTATGAGAGAGAATTATATTTTCATATAGATAAATACTGAAATTGATATTTAGATAATAATTGAATCTGTATTTTACCATACGCATAGTCTTAGTCTAGCAGTTGGACCATCATGGTTTTATTAAAGAAGATTTGAACCAAATTCATCCTATCTCTAGTCAGAAATTATCTCTAAAATATACCAAGATTATTAATGCTTTAAGGTGAACTGTGACAACTCTACGATGTCAAAGGTCAAAGCATTCTAAGTCTTCTGTACGTTTTAAATCAACCGTAACAAGAATAATTAAGAAATTTGAAATTACCGGTATTGTAGCAGATCTCCCTAGATAAGGAAGACCACATTCTGATACCTGTGAAACTAATATAAACCTAGTTAAAGCATCTTTAGAAGCTCGTCCTTTAAAATAAAAAAGGAGGTTGTAACAAGAGCTATAAATAAGTTTATTTGCTAACTGTGGATTTATATCACAAACTACACATATATCTAGTCTAATGCGTAAATAATTCTTGAATATAAGATATTTAGTACTGAAGAGTTCTGCTTATGCAACCAAGAAGATCACAACCCTGAGCATATTTTAATCCGGTGCCCACTTATTGCAAATTTGAGAGTACAATGTCAAATGAACAGTTCTAGTTTAAACCAAATGGTTTCCAGTGAAGAAGAATATAGAAAATTTAACAAATTCTGTAGACTCTATCTCAAATACCGTATATCTGAATTACATTAAGAATTTAAATTTATAGTTTTAATTAGTATAGTTTTTTTAATTGCTGTTATTGTTTTGGAATGTTCTATATGTGTGCCATTGGTTTATTGGATGTAAGTCTAAAAATATATTGGACTTTTGATAATATGTTTGTAAATAATATTTGTTTTTCGTTTAATATAATGCTCTAAAAGGTAAATTTAAATAACTTTCACTCAATCTCTCTAAAACTAAAATTATTTGTATATATATATATTTAAAAACTATGTACATAAAATAGATTAAATATTTTCACGCAAATATCCACATAGGATATAGCGTGTGTTTTCTAATAAATAATAAAAAAGTTTTTAATTTTCGATGTATCGTAAAAATCTTAATCCTTATCAGAATAAAACTAAAATAAAACATTATAGAAATATTATTTCTAACAAATATGAATGCCTGACAGGCAACCTCTATGTGAATATATCTATAGAATCCATGATTTGAGTTTCGAAAAATACATATATATATACAACCTTTTGAAATTCCTCCGACACAACTTGAATCATTATGTCATGTGTAAATAGAAAAATATAAGGCTTGTCTAGAATATTAGTCTATATAAATTATATTTGACCAATATATATTGAAATATATAATTCTAAAATAATTAATTACCAATTTGAAACTATTAGGCTCAATATAAATTAAACTAAGAAATGGACGCCACAAATGGAATTTACTCTAATCCCTTACGTGAACCAGATCCTACTAATTAGGTGGTTTCAATTTCAAAAACGCTAATACAGGATTAACGTATAATACAGGGAAGGAAACCCGCACAATTAGCTTTTTCCTCTAATTTACCAACGGTGGATTATTTAATTACCTTGTTCTCATTATATCCGGTATTAACTTTCTATTAAATTATTGTATGGGAAACTTTTTGTTTACACATACTGCAGCTTTACTTCCTCATGTTATTTCTACCAGAGAGGTATGCAAATAGGATTCTAACAACGTGTATATGCAAATATTAAAATGAGCGTTGATATAAGTTTATATCGCGAGTATGCTTATATAAATTAAATGTGAAATGAATAAGGTATATTATAATTATCGCAAATTTATTTTCGCGAAAAATTGTAATTATTCATTTTATATTTGGCTTTGATGCTCTTGATATTATGAATAAAATTATATCTATGAAAATGAGGCAAAAATATTCCTTTAATTTTTTGTCATCTATTCAATATATTGAAATTTTATCACTATAATATTATATATATATATTTATATTACGATGCACTAGCGCGCCATCTGTTATCAAATTACGAAACTATTTTAGACGCGTAATATTCTTTTAAAAATAAAACAATTTCTACTGCCCTTACTGCAATGTAAAAATTAAAGGGAGGTCCTTGCTCATCAGTGGTGAACCCTCCCAGCGTTTTCGCCAATTTAATCTACCGCTTAGAGGGTTCACCACTGATGAGCCAGGCCCTCCCTTTAATTTTTCCATTGCAGTAAGGGCAGTAGAAATTGTTTTAATTTAGAAAGAATATTACGCGTCTAAAATAGTTTCGTGATTAGAAAATATAGCAATCCATAAATAATTATTTAATTAACGAGGCATATATTGGATCAAAATATAATTTCTTTTATCAATATTGACCAACCTTTTTTAAGGTATTATAACATATTAATGTGTGTCAACAACAAACTCAGTGCCACATAACGTCAAAAGAATTAAATGACGATATTTTCAAAATATATTTCTATTGAGATAACGTGTATTATAATACTTTGATAAAGGTTGGCGTTCAGCCAACATAAATATTGGTAGAATAAATGATATTTTGATCCAATATATGGCTTTCTAATTAAATATTTTAATACATATAAAAATAATTAGTAATTAGTATTATAACAATATATTTTATTCACCAATATATCATGTTGGTCTCCATCGAATTGTATACTATACCAGATAAATATATATATAAAATTTTTCTCCCCTTTAAATATAACAAAATATTTTTAAAACTTAATGCTGTTGACGTTATGTGGCGCTGAGTTTGTTGTTGACACACTTTAAAATGTTATAACACCTTGATAAAGGTTGGCGTTCAGCCAACTAATATATTTGTAAAATAAATGGAATTTTTATCCAATATATACCTTTTTAATTAAAGATTATATTTTAATCAAATTTATATTTATTATTAAAATCATAATTATATAATAATATGTATATTTATTGTTAAGTTGAAGGTTCTTCGAGTTTGATTTTTGTATTATATTAAACGCCTCTCTTTCTATTTCTTTCAAATAACTGAATATATTCTACTTTTAACATATTTCGAAATTCGAGTTTATACTTTATAAATAAATTGAAACTTTTAAATATAAAAAGAAACTTAGAAACTTGATTGATATTTTAGAATTCAAAACTATTGGATATATATTTTAAAGTTTTATATTATATATTTTATATCCGTTCTCTATCTGAAGATTTATTTTAAATTTTGAAAAAAAAAAAATAATTTTTCTTATCTGTAGTATGAAGGAAATAAGAATTATTTAGTTTCGTGAAGTATTAAATAACACACACATCATGTTAATATTATAAGATTAAATAGTTTTTTTTTCTAGTATTATATTTATTACACCCATAATACTTTTGTTTCCATTAAACGTAATTTCTATCGAGTGGTGTCAAATCTTATATAAATAAAAAATAAAATTGATTCAAATACGTATATAAAACCTGTTAAACATAAGTATATATTGCATTTATATATATCTAGTGAATGTGGGTTTATATGCCTTTGGATATTTTGTGAAAATTTACTGAACACATATTTTTAAAAAATATATAATTCATATTATTTTTTTTTTGCTTATCCCTAGTACACGTGATACAGGCCATGATAATCATGGTGGGTAGAAGTTGGCGACTGCTTTTACTGTAAGTGCACCACATGTTTACACATGTGAAAAGCAGTTCGACTTTTCATAGTTCGAATTCATATTATAAATTAATATAATTCGATGAAATTTATAATGAATAAATACTTCATAAGTGTTCAAGTCATTGTAGTTATTCATCATTTGTCACAAATTGTTAATATTGTAAATTCCGATTTGAACAATAAGGGGAGGTAATTATTATAATTTCAACAATCTAATGATTCTATAGTGATGATTACACTTTGTACAAAAATAGTGGATGGTTGAAGACCATCTTTAGGTTTTTTTTTTTGCTTATCTCTAGTACACGTGGTATAGGCCATGATAATCATGGTGGGTAGTTAGCGACTACTTTTACTGTAAGCGCACCACATGTCTACACATGTGAAAAGCAGTTTGACTTTGCACTTACAAATGTGCCAGAGCCCCGTTTGGTTACTTCCACTCGCTGGTGGGCCATCTTTAGTAAATGTAGGGATATCCATGTTATAATATTATTAATTTTCTTATAATTTTTGAAAACAAAAACTCACTCACACGCACAAAAACACTTTATGGGATAATTTATCACATTTTTAACTTCATTACGATACTCTCTAATTGACCCTTTCAAGTTTATATTGTTCTTTCTACTGTTCTACAGTTTATAAAGTCCATTGTTTTCATAACAAAATATATTGTTATAACCTATATTATTTTCATTAATATATTTGTAGTGACACTTCTAGTGGAGATGGCATCTGCCCGGTAAGCGGAACACTGTGGGTTCGATTCCCATCCCTGGACACTTCTATTTTTCCTTTCATCATTACTCTTCATAATTCATCCTTTCATACTTCATACTTATACAAATAAAATTGTTTTATTTATAATGGGAGGATGAAGCTTCTCTTTCCATATAATGCATCAAAAAATGTTTTTTATTAATCACTCCAATGCATAAGGAAATTGTTTAAGATAGTGGAAAGTTAAAAAACATCAGCTCGGCCAAATACAGACAAATCTACACATTGGCTTTTATTTGATTTCGCTAGCGTTGTGTTTTGAAGCTTTCTATCACTGCGCATTGAGCGTTTTAACCAGTATTGATAAATAAATGCATCGTTCTGTTGTATTTCAAAAATAAATATGAAAGGATACATATTTGCTCAAATAATTAAAAGTATATATATTATTAATAATATAATACCATCGGTAAAATTATTTTTGAAAATATTAGATGAAGAAAGTGTTGTATTATCGTGATTATAAAAACAATCTTCCCTCAGAGAGAGAAAGAGATTGAGATTGAGAAAATGATTTATTACAATGTTCATATAAGATTATATAAGGTTAAATACATAAAATGAATAAATAAGATTAATAATGAAAGATATATGAGAGAGAGAGAGAGAGAGAATGATTATATACAAAATAAATGAATGAATATAAATAAATAATATTTGAAAAATAAGGATATATAAATTTTGACACAATCAATAAGTACTCTGTGGTTTGGTTTCTTTTCACATTTCTTTTATTTCTTGAGCATTCAAGGTAGCATACTCTTCAATACCTTGGATTCTTTATTAATTGTTTCAAAAATGTAAAAGCAGCGAAGGAATCTTCATTATCCCTATATATAGTCACGACCGTCTTTCCTCATCGGCCTCTGTCACGGATGCGCGCGCACAGGGAGGTCACGTGCTCGCCGGCTCCCTCGAGCCGGATTTGAACCAGCGACCTAAGGATCACCGTTGTAACATCTACAGTCGGGTAAAACACGGGCGTTGCCCGGGTCATTCGGCTAGTAATAAATTTAAGACATTAATCTGTGAGGTAAAAGGGAAACATCATTCAAAAATAGTTCCATGTTCTAATCAATATATCGTTTTTACAAACCAAGTAATTCTATGTATTAATAAATATAAATGAGTTATATATAAGATTGAATTTCTTACAAAATTCATGGAATAGGAGAATAACTGATAAAATATTAAGATTCTAATATATATTTTAAGAGCATATTCTATTACATTTTTCTTTACGATCATAAAATAAAAGAGTCATTCTATTATATAAAAGGTTATTGTATTTTATAAAGGGAAGAGAATTATAGGAATTTATTCTTTTTATAACCTCTAGACCTTCCCTCTAACATCGCCCGCCATCAGAAGAATGGGTTGTATAAAATAAACGAGTTATCTCTCCCACTGGGGAGAAACTCTAATGGTTCATCTTTATGTGTTTTGATAGCCCGTCCAGGTGCACGCAAAATGTTTTGAGGGGCGCATCGATGTTTCTCAGGATATAATTTCCTTTTATATTGTAGCAAAGTATTTATTATATTATGATGCACTAGTGCGCCATCTGTTATCAAATTTTGAAACTATTTTAAACGCGTAAGATTCTTTTTGAAATTAAACAATTTCTGCTGCCCTTACTGCAATACAAAAATTAATTCCATTGCAGTAAGGGCAGTAAATATTGTTTAATATCAAAAAGAATCTTACGCGTTTAAAATAGTTTCGAATTTTGATATTTAATATATATACATATTATCAAATTTTGTATTTATATTATTTATATTTTGCTACTCTGGAAACTTCGCTAATTGCTTATTTTATAGATGTTAATTGTGTAATTGCTATAAATAAATTGCTGAGTCATCCTGAAGTTTGTCTTTTTTAATTTCTTACGTTACAATATTTTACCATAACTACTTCAATAAGTTCGTTCATAAAAGCCTGAGTAATAATTTTTTAATGTTTAAAATATATTTTTTTAATAAGATAGTTATTATAAATAAAGAAATTTCTCATACAATTAAAACTTTGCATATATTTTATATATATGTATATTTATCAATTTCATATTTTATATCTATTTATTTTTATATCCTTATTTTTAAAATATTTATTTTTATTCATTCATTTATTTTATATGTAATCTTGAATGTGAATGAGATAATAAAATAAGTTTGAATTTCTCTCTCTCTTTCTCTCTGAGGGAAGAGTTTTTTTTTTTATCTCGAAAATACAACTCTTTCTTCATCTAAATTTTTAAAAAATAATTTTATAACGAAGGTATTACATTATTAATAATATAAATACTTTTAATTATTTGAGAAAATATTTTTCCTTTCATATTTATTTTTGAAATACAACAGAACGATGCATTTATTTATCACTACATTTCTTGCTAACAATTAATAGTCTTCGCAATAAATACCGTTTTTATTTATGTGAGTACTACACGCAGTACCACTTCCAAATAGCCGCATGTGGTCGCTTGCCGCAGGTTGCCAACCCCTAGCGACAGTGCCAGCTATACACCTCTTTGACGATTTTATTTAATTCCTTGTGTAACTCTCACCAAACTAAAGTTCGTCCTAGATTGAGGAGGCTTATAGATCGAAATTATGATCTCCAACTAAAGGGTTTGTCAACGACTCGGTCGTTAGTTTGCAAGACGGTCAATAGATGGCGCGTAGTTTTGGCGTCTAATTTGATACGAAAGACGATCTTTATTTCTATAGATCATTTTTCACTGCCAAAATTAAATTTCTATATATAAATAGTTATTGAATATTGAGCAATACATATTAAATTATTAAACGGAATATTTTTAATCCAAAATATAACAATATATATAACAAGTTCACACTTAAGCTTCGGTCATTTCGCCTCATAAAGGCAGAATATTTCTAGAGGTTATAAAGAAAATAAATTCCTATAATTCTCTTCCCTTTATAAAATACAATAACCTTTTATATAATAGAATGACTCTTTTATTTTATGATCGTAAAGAAAAATGTAATAGAATATGCTCTTAATATATATATTAGAATCTTAATATTTTATCAGTTATTCCCCTATTCCATGAATTTTGTAAGAAATTCAATCTTATATATAACTCTTTATATTTATTAATACATAGAATTACTTGATTTGTAAAAACGATATATTGATTAGAACATGGAACTATCTTTGAATGATGTTTCCCTTTTACCTCACATATATATGTCTTAAATTTATTATAATGAAGATTCTTCGTTTCTTTTACATTTTTCTAACAATCAATCTAGGGTGTTGAAGGGTATGTTACCCCGAAAATCAAGAAATAAAATAAATGTGAAAAGAAACCGAACCCTAGAGTACTTTTGATTATGTCAAAATATTACTATAAGCAACCTCAAAAAATAACATAATAAGTTTAAGATAAGAAATTAAATATATTTTTGAGGCAGCGTTCTCATTAAATTTATCAGATTAGGTTGCCTCGATTTTTTTTATTCTATTACTAAACTGAATATGTCTTTATTACACTTAACACCTATATAATAGAAAAATAATTATGTGTATATATATGTTATAAAAAAATATCTTTTGTTGATTTTGATTATCCCGAGGATTAAGCTATGGTAATGCATTCGCGGTTAAAATCTTGAAAGTATAATAATAAAAATAGTGAATAAAATAGCTTTAATTGAAATAAAGGAATATGAAAAAAAAACTTGACAAAAGTACTGCCTGGCTTAAGAATAAAAATAAATAAAACTTATTTATATAATGTACAAAAGGTTTTACCCGGCCATCGGAAAACAACAACGATGAGTTTTTATAGGGGAAGCGTAACCTCTTGCGGTTGATTTATCAGAGTATTTGAATCTATGAAATATAATTTTAAAAAAAATCATATTTCAATATAACATATATATATTATTATAAAGGACTGCGGCGTATGATTATAAAACAACACTTGAAGTTGCACCGCATAAGTTTCTTTTCTGTGAAAAATCAATATTTATTTCAAAGAGAAATATTTACTATTTCTAACTTTTTTGGATGAAGTATGAAAGGGTGAAAATATGAAGAGTAATGGCGACGGAAAAATAAAAGTGTCCAGGGATGATGCGGTGCAACTTCAAGTGTTGTTTTATATACAGGGTGATCCAAAAGTCCCGCACAACTTTAAAAATTAATAACTCCCCGAATATTTGCGCTAGAGCAATGCGGTAAACACCATTGTGTTCAGGATGCAATGGGATTTTTTATGGCAAATAATGAAAAATTCGAAATTTATTTTAGTTACAATTATATTCGCCAGATGGCGCTCTACCAGAATCAGAGATTCAGCGGCCAAATTGTTTGATAAATTGAAAAATATAACTGATCGACACGTATTTTTCCTTTTTGAATTCCAGGAAAGAACCCTAATAATATCAAATAACAAATTAATAAAACACCACTTCGCCAAAAGTATGAAGAATTGGTTAACGATTTTCAAATACAATCAGAGATATGTAAAATAGGTAAATGCAAATTAAAACATGTAGCAAAAAGAAAATTGATATTTTAGATACGGTTTGTTTCCGAAGATAATAAATTTCTAATATTTTTAATTCAACTCTCACTAAGTATCGATTATTTTTATTTTAATTTATTTGAAAAATATGTATCTAGCTCTGATAATTTATTTTACTCTGGAATGCCGTTGTTGTTTTTGTCGTGTCCAATAAATAGCCTCAGATGTCTCCATGCATTTCTATCACAGCAGCAGCAGCGATGTCCACTATCTTGGATGTATAAAGCTGCTGCTCTGGGTCTATGTCAATTTTCTGCAAGGCTGCGGGAATGAGAATATGTGGGTAGGTGTTAGTTCCACACCAGGACAGTTGTTGCATGTTCTATAGGTTCTTGTGCCATCTGGATGTATTTTCATTACTTTATAATGTTTTGTTCTAAGTCTTGTTATAGTTTTTGTCAGTTTTCCCTCAGAGTTTATTTCACATATTTGATCTTTTCTTATTTTTTGTTTAATTATCTTGTATTTTGCCAAAGCATCAGCGTCAAATACTGACATTTGTTCTTTATTTTGGCTCAGATTTCTGGCTTCCTTTGCCAATTCAACTGCCATTTCATTACCCCGATATCAACACGGGCAGAAATCCATTGTAGAATGCAGTTATTCTCCAATGATTCCAGTTGGGTAAGTAACGAGTGTATTTTCTGTGTGATTTTAGTATTGCCCTTCTGAATTGCTTCTAGAGCGGATATGGAGTCGCTGTATATTAAAAAATTCCTTCTGCTTGATGCAGGGATGGATGGTTAAGGCATACAAGGGCTTTCCAGATAGCTGTCAGTTCACAAGTGAAGTTTGACGAAATCTGTCCTGCTCCTTCTTTGATTTTGATGTTTGTTCCATCTTGCAGTATTATGTTAATTCCGGCCCCTCCATTACTCAGGGTAAGGTCTGAAGATCCATCTGTATATGCTGTTAAAGGGGGTGGCCTAGCATTTTTAATCAAGAATTTGTACTATGAGGACATAGCCATTATTATTCCAAACACATTAGACCTCAAAGCCCAAGGTATCAAAGTCTACCTCAATCAAAACAAAGCCATCAACATATACAATATGTATCACCCTCTAAGCAATACATTTATTGACGATGGAACAATGGCTCAATTTCTTACAGACAACACTATTATTGTAGGTGACCTCTTAATGCCAAACATCAACTATGAGGATGTTCTACGCCAAACCCAAGCGGCAAAATTCTATCAAACATATTTGACGACAATGCCTTCATTTGCTTAAATGATGGGAATCCTACCCATCATTCCTACAAGCTATAATACTGCACAAGCCCTTGATATAAGTTTTTACTATCCTGACATTTTCCACAAATGCAAATAGCAAATATTAAAAAGTTTTGGAAGGGTGATCATTTGCCTAATTTGATAGAAATTAGCACCAAGACCAAAACTAGCTCAATTAAGAAAAATTCTGGAACTTCAAAAAGGCTAATATGATATCTTTCGAAAACACCATTATTGAAGCAGCCAAAGTTTCAATACCAAGAGGTATAATATTAAGAAATAATTTCCAAATTATACACACCAGGCAAAAAATATTCAAACACTTATAACTAAAAGAAATGAATTACAAAAAAAGTGCACCCAAAACCAAACATTGTGATTGCAAAAATAAAAAGATTATACGTAAATGTGAAAAGGGAAAAATGGAAACAAACCTGTGAAAACCTGAACTCAAGAAACCCAAATACAAAACTTTGGAATTTGGCAAAACAAATTGTCAGAGTCCAGCCACAAACTGAAAACACAAATATGATTAAGAATACAGATGGTACACCAGCAACTAATGACAAAATTGCTGCCAATCTTTTAGGTAATCCATATCAAATAAGTAGTAAAATCAAGGTTGAAAAAAGGCCCGAAAGATTATTCATGACTGTAAAAATGTCACCAGCACTCATAATATTTTCCATGAAAAATATCAATATGAAAGAGCTATATATATATATATAGCTTATGCATTAGAAAACACTACCTAAACAAGACTCCTGGGCCAGATGGAATCCATGGCCGAATGATTTCAAACTTGTGCAAAATTGGCAAAGAAAGACTTCTTAATATTTTCAATAATTCCTGGAAAACTGGAAAATTGCCTCAAGACTGTAAAAATGCAACAATAATTCCCATTAAAAAACTTCACAAATCTCCTGATGACCCAAAAAACTACCGACCTATCTCCCTCACAAATATTTGCTGCAAATTAATGGAAAAATTATACTCAGACGACTCACCTACCACCCCGACACAAGAAATCTCTTACCAGAAGAACAATATGGATTTAGGAAAGGACATGGGACAATAGACCAACTCTTATTTTTCACACAAAAGGTAAAAGATGCACAAACAAAAAACCAACTAACCACATCATAGCTACTTTTTAGACCTTACACAAGCTTTTGATAAGGTATGGAAGAACAAGTTAATTACAAAATTATTCCATCATTTCAAAATTGATGGAAAAGCTATAACTTGGATAAATGATTCCCTTAAAATTATATACATCAGGGTTAAATATAATGGCACTCTATCTAAAACCATCAAATTGTACCAAGGATTACCACAAGGATCAGTCCTTAGCCCAACTCTCTTCACCCTATTTATTGCAGGCATAGAAGACAATTTTTCACATAAAACCAATATTGGACTTTTCGCTGATGACATTATTCTATGGAGCAGCAACACTAACTGGAAAAAAGCTGAAAGAGATTTGAACAAGACTCTTCTCCACCTAGATTAATTTGCTAATAAACATAAATTAGAATTTAACCCCCAAAAATCTGAAACCTGACTTTTTACTACCGATAAGAAACTATACAAAATAAGACCAAATAATATTCTGAAAGAACAACAATTGCAAAATAATAAACATCCTGAATATCTCGGCTACACCCTGGATCCAGAAATTTACTTCAGTAAACATATTGAAGGAGTTGTTAGAAAAGGAAGAGACCGACTTAAAATCTTGAAATACATTTCAGGAAGAATGGGGAGCTGAAGCAACAACACTAAAATTAACTTACACATCTCTAATGAGACCTATCTTGGAATATGGATATCAAATCTATGGTACAGCATCTGAAACAAATCTAAAAACACTGGAAAGGATACAACTAAATGCAACTAGAATTATTACAGGTCTCCGAAATACCTGCCCTGATAATATTGTACTTTACGAGGCAGACATTATGCCCTTAAAGGATAGAGGAAGCTACAATCTGCCAAAATATATAAACAAAATCAAGAGTTATGAAAAGAAACACAGAACTTTCAATTACATACTTAATTGGGAACCCAATATAAGACTCAAAAAAGAAGGCCCTCTCCACCTGGCCAAAAGAAATGGATTTTTAAAATATAAAGTGGAAAAATATTATTTAGCTGAAAAATTATCTCCATGCGAACCACTAACAAAATGTTATTTTTAATGCCACTTTAAATGAACCCACCAACAAACAATACCAAAATCCAGAATACTTAAAACAATTATCATTAGAAATAATAAATAAAATTCCTAAAAATGCAATAACTATCTATACCGATGGTAGCACAGACGAGTTGGGACACACTGGCAGTGGCTCTCTCATTAAAACCACAAATGGCAATGAGAAAATAAACAGAAGAAACCCAGAATTTTGCTCAGTCTTCAGATCAGAACTTATAGCCATCTATGAAGTCTTAAAATTCATCAGAAACACTAAACATCACGATATATGGATTCTTACTGATAGTAGAAGTGCCATACAACACTTGAGTCACACAGGGGAACTTAGAGACAAAGTAAGCAGGAACATAATTGGTTATCTCCAAAAACTCTCAATACCTCAAAAATTCACCTTCAATGGATACCCTTACATGTTAGCATTGAAGGCAATGAAGCTGCTGGTGCGCTAGCGAAAAAAGGCACAAAAGAACCCCTGCTACAGAAAATTAAACTTACTTTTAAAGAAATAGAAACAGTAGCTAAAATAAACTAGAACTGGAGGATCCCACCTAAGCACAGTTGGTACACCCTAGAAGCAGATGGCCACCCAGACCTTTCGGTCCACAAGCCGGCATGCGAAGCATGCCCTTCGCTGCTATTCTGTTCAACTCATAAGCCAAGTAACGGTATCCAAGCTAGTGCTTGGACATTATACCTGGAAACACCACCTCCCAGACAACGTGTCTGGAAGGATTTCTATACCGGTGGCCTTTAATCACAGCAAAATAGGAAACTATCTACTGTGTCCAGCAGGGACCGCGGGGAGGCAGCCCCCGGTCGACTCTGTTCACTCACAGCTGAGGAAAAGCTCAGCTGCCACGTCGTGGGCTTTCTCAAGAAGCTTGCTGTGGTTTCTCAGCAGCTTACTCTCGATAGCGCCCCTCGCCCTCCTTCTCTCTTCCTGCACACCCACTACCCTTGGACAATCCAAGACGTAGTGGCGTGCATTCACATCCCTTTCTCCATAGACGCAATCAGGGTTTCTCTTAATTTTAAATCTGTGGAGACTTGGGGAAGAGCCCATGTCCCGAACTACCCTAATGAGTTTGTGGGACATTACCTTACAGAGGTACTTGGGTGTTGTTACCCCATTGAATACCTCTCTCCCCTTCACACTGTTCCTCCATCTGTCCAACCATAAGTCCTGGACGTGCCCCCTGATCCTCCTCTAAACTTCTTTCTTGGTCACTGGGGTCCTCAGTGATCTACCTCTAAAGCATCCTGCCTTAGCGATCCTGTCTGCGAACTCATTACCTTCGATGAGGCTGTGTCTCCTAAACCAAGGGAGCTCCGGAGCCCGCGTCATCATCTCCAGCTCCTGGATTATTTGATGCGCGAGTTGCCCTTTCTCCAGATTGATGGCGACGAGGGCCGACATACAATCTGAATAGAGGCGGTCCGGGCTGAAGTTCTTCTAGGCACACACTCTGAGGGCTACCCTGATCGCAACCAGCTCGGCTGAAAAGACCAATTCGTCCACTCTGAGTGTTAAACTTTCTTGGAAGATCAGCTCTCCATTAGTGAATATCACTACCCCAGCTCCAGTATTGGTTCCAGACTTACTACCATCAGTGAAAACCTCCGTGCCAATCCCTGTCGGCCCTCCAGAACTCCAATTCCACTTTGGCAAACACTGCTGAGGCTTCCTTGGGTCCCTCTTCGATTCCAGGGCCCCCGCTTTAAGTCCCAGGGCATCTTCCCTGTTCTCCCAGATCTTCTGTCTGTGGTCTCCTCCTCTAGTTTCAATCCCAGGGGAATAAGCCCAGCGAGGACCAAAAAGGCCTCACTGCTGGTAGTGCGATATCCTCCTGTGATTCTGAGTGCCGCTGTCCTCTGCACTCTATCTAGAGTTGTTGCCACCTTCTGATCCCTGTTTCGGCGCCACCAAGCCCCGGAAGCATAGAGCAAGATTGGCTCGACACAGGAGAGGCAGAGGTTCCTAAAAATAGTACCCTCCTTCCCCTCCCTCCCCCCCCCCCCCCCCCCCACCCTGTTGAGAGCCAACCAGGACAGGCCTGTACAACGCCTCCCTGCCTCTCGCCACCATCTCCTCCGCCTGGTATTGCCAACCCATCTTGTCATCAATGACCACCCCCAGGATGGTCATCCTATTGACCAACGCTACCCTCCGTCCTTCCATCCGGATAGCCGGCTTGTGTTCCCATTTGATCCCTTTCCTTTTAGTTCTTATGTCTCTAGGCTTAAAGCTGAGGGCTTTAGTTTTGGAGACATTGAACTTAAGGCCAGAGTCATGGGCCCAGATCGAGAGAATTTGGAGAGAAGTTTCAACACACTTCTCAGCCTTCGCTCTCGAAGCAGCCTCAATGATGAGGAACTGGTCGTCAGCATAGAGAACCAGCCTGGCTCCCTCAGGGAGCTCCTCCTGGAAAACGGTGTTTACCAGGATATTCCACAGAATAGGTCCGCAGCAAGAGCCCTAGGGGCAACCCCTAGCACAGTTTCTTTCCAACTTCCGCCCACCAAAACTGAGGCTAATCCGTCTATCCCTCAGGAAGTCACGAAAAAAGCTGCACAAATTATCAGGACAACCCATGTCCATCAAATTTCTCATCAGCTTGTTCCAGCTCATGGAGTTGAACACGCCATCAATGTCCAGGGCCACGAAAAGAATCCAAGCACCCTTATTTAAGCCCATCTCAACCCCCTCTAACACCTCGTTCAGAGCTGTGGTTGTGGACTTCCTTTCCCTAAAACCATGTTGGGAAGAGGAAAGGAGCTCATTACTCTCTAGCTAGTGCTTCAGTCGCTGAGCTAGTAGGCTATCCAGGACCATACCTAGACACACTAGTAAAGAAAGCGGACGATAATCATTAGGAGAATTACCCTTTCTACCAGATTTTCGAGAAGCACTACTCGGGCAACCTTCAATGCCTCAGGAAATGTACCAGTGTCCAGGCACCTATTGAATAACCTGGAAAGAAGCGATGGGTGCATCCTTACCAGGGCTTTCACGACCGTGTTATCGATCCCTTCCGGACCAGGAGATTTCCTTTTCCCGAACTTGAAAGCCGTCAGTTTCACCTCATTCTCAGAAAAGGGCGGATCCACCAAACCACAAGTGGTCAGAGAGATCTCGTCCTCTGGTTCCTCGTTTCCGAAGTGCCGATCCAAGTTGTTTTTATTTTGTCTTCTGCTTTCGAGCGAGTAGGTCTAGAACACATTCTCTCTGAATTTTCTCATTGTTGGTGGATGGAACAGCACCAGTGATTATTTTGGCCGCTTTTGCTTGAACACTGTCTAGTCTTACTTTTAGTGATGAGCTTGAGGGAGCCCAGACCGGTGTTGCATATTCCATTATCGGCCTTTTAAGGTGGTATATGTTGTTTTGAGAATTCTGGGTTTTGCTCCCCAATTTGTTCCAAATTGCCTTCTCAGAATGTTTAGTTTTCTAATAGCTCTATTTGAGGTGCTAATTAAGTGTTATGAAAATTCCAATTCCTCATCAATAATAATTAAAATAATTTTGTTGACATCTTGTCAATACATGCACAGTCTGCACTATTAAAAAAGATAATATGCATTATATAGACTATGTACAATGAATATGGCGCCTCTGCCAGAGCTGCAGAGTTTGGTGGAGAATCGCCAGTGGGTCTCCAGCGACACCACGCATTTTGCGATCTACGATGAATAGATCGCGTACTTCGCCGCTTAGGAGATGACGATGGCGTGGTCCTTGAGACCAACTGGAAAGATCCAGGACTGCAGTATCACACCTAGGTATTATGGATTTCTAATTTTATCAATTATTTGTTTGTTTATGCTTATTTTGTGGTTATATTTATCCCTTTTTCCCTGTGAGTGGAGAAGACGCATAGGTTTGGTTTTATTGGGTTTATGGTCATTTGGTGTTCCATTCCCCACTTCTCCAGTCCTCTCATTGGTGTTTTCAGTATTTTTTACGATTTTTCTATGCTTATACTTGTGTGCCATATGGCTATATCATCTGCATAACAGGCAACCTTTGTGCCTTCAGTGAGGTAAGGATGGATGTCGTTAATATATAGCAGATAGAGTAGAGGACTGAGCACAGATCCCTGAGTTACACCAGCCCATGTTCTTCCTTCCTTGGAATATTCTCCATTGACCCGAACCTTTAACCTTCTTCCCCTTAAGAGGTCTGCAATCCAGATTAAGGTTTTTCTTCTCACTCCGATATTGTGCAGCTTTTCACGTAATTTTTCCCTCCACACTCGATCAAAAGCTGAGGTCATATCAAGGAATATAGCCGTGGTCTTCTTTGGCGTTTTTTCCTGGAAAGAATCTATTATTGATTGACAGAAGTAGAACAGTTGATCAGTCGTACAGTGCTGGGATCTATTGGCAGTTTGGTAGAGGTTTATTTTAATATTTTTAGTGAGCCAGCCTATGAGCCTAGAGTGGATAATTCGTTCTGGTATTTTACAAAGTATGCTGGTGAGAGCAATTGGCTGATAGTTCTTGTATTCCTTGGCATCTTTGTTTGGCTTCAGTATTGGCACTATAATGGATATCTTCCAATTCTTTGATAGTTTACCAGTTTGCCATGAAATGTTCAGTATTCGTAGGAGTTGATTATTAGCTTTGTCTTCAAAGTGTTTAATCATTTGACCAAAGATTAGATTATCTCTTGGTGACCTCTTGGATTTTTTTATTGATGAGTTTAGCTCATTCAGTGTGAAGTCTCTCGAGAAAATATCTTGTTGATGGAAGTTTCTTGCTTGTTTAACTAACTGGTTTATATTATTTTTAGAGTCCTGTCTTCATTCGTATAGTTGAGTATGGAAGTGCTTGAAAGATATTCAGCAATCATGTCAGCCATCTGTTTGTTCTCGTTCTCGCTGTTCTATTCATATCGGTTAGAGTATTGGAGGATTTGTGTTGGTTTTGATTGTTCTCTAACACTCTAATCATATTCCAGTGTTGGCTGTCCTTTCTTGGATCAATTATTTCGCAGAATTCTGCCATTTTTATTGTTTGCATATCCAAATTTCTTGTTCTATTTTGTGACTAATTTCAATGAGTTCCTTTCTGTTTTCTTCTGTTTTATTTGTTTTAAGAAGTTCATTGATATTGTCTCTCTCTCTCTGAAATTATTGCCTCGATGTTGTCCTTCCAGTGAGGTATCCGCAGGTCTTTACGTCTACCTCTAGGTATCGATGCTTTTGCAGCTTTTGAAATGTTCGAAGAGAACTTTTCCAAGTTTTTGTCAAGAGCGTTCTGTAATTCAATTTTTCGTTGCACAGTTCTTCAAGCTTTTCTGTGAATTTTTTTCAAGTCGGCTTTCCTAAAGTTCCATGTTCTTTTATTCTAATGGACATTCTCAATTTTGAAGTTTAGGGTTGTTAAAATTGGTCTGTGGTCACTGATTGCACCTCTCAGGATTTTCCATTGTGTTGTGGGTGCGATGTTGTAATTTATCGCTGTGATGTCTATTGCGGATTCTGTGCCTGTGGACTTAGATAGGTAGGTGTTCTCTCCGTTATTTAACGGTGTAAGGTCGAGGTCGGTTAGCATGTCCTCAGCCTGCTGACTTTTGTTATCCTGGACAGGTGATCCCCAAATTGAATTTTTGGCGTTAAATTCGCCGAGTATGATTGTGATATCCGAAGACGCTTCACTTAATGTCTCTATTGTGTGTACCCATACAAAATTCAAAAATTTCACGAGCTGAAAGTTGGCGATTTTGAGATGCGTCAAGAATTCGCTGCATGGGTTTTCCGGCAAATTGATATTGATGAAAACTGGCTGTCGAATGTTCTGTGGACAGATGATGCTCACTTTTCTCTAAACGGAGAATTTAACATTCAAAACAGCCGCATTTGGGCAACAGAAAACCCTAGGATTTTTACAGAAATGCCACTTTACCAGCCTAGAGTTACAGTTTTGTGTGGGTTCACTTCTTTTATTATTGGGCCATTTTTCTTTGAAAAATCAATGGAAGAACTTTTAAAACCGTTTTTGTAACTGGTGAACGCTATGTTCAACCTTTGAGAGAAAAGGGTATTCCCATATTGCAGGGCAAAAGCACTAAGCGAAATAACATTCATGAAAGATGGAGGACCTCCTCATATCTCCCGAGGTGCCAAACAATTGCTGAAGGATACGTTCGGTGAAAATCGTGTGATAAGTCGCCACTTTATATACCAGTGGCCTCCAAGATCACCAGACTTGACGCCTTGCGATTTTTGTTTATGGGGGTACATTAAATCGTGTGTTTATCGATGCTGGCCTACCACATTGGCCATATTGAAGGCTTCTATCAGATGGCACGTTTTATCAATTTCAACAGATATGTTATTTAATGCTGTCCATTCTGTCATTTATCGTCTGCAGGCGGTGATTGAGAATGAAGGGTGCCACATTGAGCAAGGATTGTGACCTAATACAAGAGAGAAGGCAGTTACCTCATGTGTTATATAAGCCGCCATGTATTATATTATCTACCAATATTTTGCAGCTCTTTGTGTTGGGATATGGGGATAATAAATGCTGTCCTCACATCTTGACTTTTTTTTTTGTGAACAGTAATATTTTGTTTGTCATTTGCTCACATATTATGTCGTGCAAACCAGAGTGTTATAACTTCTCGAATAACACTGGTACACACAATTTTTCCCACGCTTGTTCGGCGGTACATATACTAAAATTGGAACGATACAGAGAAGATTAGCATGGCCCCTGCGCAAGGATGACACGCAAAATCGTGAAGCGTTCCACACAATTTTCCCCTTATGTTTAGTTTTTCGCTTTTCGCTCATTAGAAGAAATAGCATAAGGAATATTTTCTGTACACCAATAACTTTAGAAATTTTGTGAAAAAAAATAATACAAAATGATTTTACTACCACGTTTTTCAACGCAAAAGGTCGATTTAAAAATTATTTTTATTTGAGGGGACACATTTTTAAAAATTGTGTACAGTATAATAAACAATGATAACATTTGACAAGCCCATAGGATATTTGGAATAAAGTACGACAAATATATTTTGTCACTCCCCTCTATATTTCATTTGTTGGATCATGACAAATATCCAGTTAAATAGTCAAAGGTCGCCAATCAGTCAAGAAACTATACATTTCTTATAGCAAGAAATCCTATTAATAGTGCCATCATAATTTTTGGTACTATATTAACATTTCAAAAATTCGTGTATTGATATCAGCAGTGTTTTTCAAACATTCAATCTATTTCACAAAACCCCATATAAAATATAAATATTTTTGCTACATGTTTTAATTTGCATTTACCTATTTTACATATCTCTGATTGTATTTGAAAATCGTTAACCAATTCTTCATACTTTTGGCGAAGTGGTGTTTTATTAATTTGTTATTTGATATTATTAGGGTTCTTTCCTGGGGTATTCAAAAAGGAAAAATACGTGTCGATCAGTTATATTTTTCAATTTATCAAACAATTTGGCCGCTGAATCTCTGATTCTGGTAGAGCGCCATCTGGCGAATAAAATTGTAACTAAAATCAATTTCGAATTTTTCATTATTTGCCATAAAAAATCCCATTGCATCCTGAACACAATGGTGTTTACCGCATTGCTCTAGCGCAAATATTCGCGGAGTTATTAATTTTTAAAATAGTGCGGGACTTTTGGATCACCCTGTATATTATATAAAAATGTTATTTTATTTAAAATTATAATTTCTAGAATAAACTACTCTGTTAAGTCGATCGCCAGATTTTGCGATTGTTTTTCAAGAAATATTTGAGGCCCTCGTTTTTAGCCGTTGAGATGCAGCCACGCTTAGAACGTTAGAGAAAGTGGGACGCCGAAACGCCAAATAGACAACAGACCTTTATAAAAAGGTTGGTGAAGTTTTCACCTTGGAATAATCAGAAGCCAAAAAATAACTTCTACGAAGATGGTATTCTTTATAATACAGATAATGTGATAAGATAATGATATTTATTCCTTAGTATATCTGATTTTATATTACATATATATATATTTATTAGATAGTAAAAAGACATAAATTGGATCTAAAAAATCATTTATTTTACCAATATTTCAGTTGACTGAACGCCAAACTTTATCAAGGTGTTACAACATGTTTACAGTCATATATTAAATATGTTATAACATCTTGATAAAGGTGCGTTGCAGGTAAACCTGCGTTTAGCCAACTGAAATATTGATAAAATAAATGATTTTTTTAAATCCAATATATGCCTTTTTATTTAAAGATTTATTTATGGATTGCTCCATTTTCAAAATATATATATATTATTAATATTGAGAACATGTATAAAAGTATAGAAATAGATAACTATCATGAATGAGGAGTTGGCTGTCCCTCTAACACGCAACAGACAATGGTCCGTTGATTAATGCTTCACGCTCGGATCAAAAACATCGCCTGGTATCCATGACAACCTCGAGGGAAAACCAATTTCTCGTCGAGTTTTTAGCATACCATTGCTACTTCATTCCCTTTATCCAAATAAGTTCGCGGAATTTATTCAAAACTCTCTATTCAAATATACTCTTTGTATACAAAATGTTTGTATAGTATTTGGTTTGTTCACTGCGCCTCAGTACTATATGAAAAATTCTATACACCCTTCCTTTTTAGTGTGAAATTATATTTTAAATTAAAAATAAACACTATTTATTCTTTTGTGGATTATTATTTCCTTTATATAATAATATTAATGCACCTTCTTTAAGAAAAACCCTTTATTCTCTCTACTTTTGAGCATTTTTCACTAAGAGCTTATGCTTCTTTTGAGTATTTACATTATTGTTTAGCCATGGTTTATCTCTTATACTATAATGCATTGATTTAGATAGATTCAAGGGACACTATGGAAATAGCATATATTTATTCATAATAATAAAAAAACTTCATAATTAATCGATATTGAATATAAAATAATAGCCGAATGACCCGGGCAATGCCCGGGTTTTACCCGATTAAATGCTTTTATTCAAATACTATTCATTACAATTATAAATAGACGCCGTGGATGTCATTCTTGTGAAACGTCCCGCTCCAAACTTTGTGTCTGAGTAGCGATATTTTTATAAAGAGATGATCTGGCTTTGTGTCTTCTACTCGAATGAATGTTTTTCTGTTAGAATTTTGTTCCTGCATACTAAAAATGAACTGGCTTCACCCGTGGTCTCTGCTTTTTGGAATTTTTCCGGATATAATTTTGTATCTGATAATCAAATATGATACAGCAATATTGTCATAATCATTTTCTGACTAAAAAAAAAAAACAACTATTTTTGCCCAGAACCTGTCAATTTCAATTTTTCTTGGCTAAAAATGCGATAAATATCTCTTCCATATTTTTTTTCTCTGTCCTGTTAAAACACGTTTTACATGTACATTAGGTCAGCTGATATTACCTCCCATCTTAACCGCTAGAGGCGCTGCTTGCGAGCGAAAGAGCAAATTTGCAACTCAAATTTGCAAATAACTCGAAGAATATTCGGGATAGAGACCTGAAATATTCAATATAAGTTTTTTCCAGATTCTATTATACATACTGCTAAAATTTCAGTCATATTAGTTACGTATTTTACGTAAAAGCATTCCATTCACAAAAGCAAACGATGACAGAATTGATGACTCTGATACTTGTATATTTTATAATAATATAAATGAGTTTTAAAAATTGTAAAAAAAAAATGCATTGGCCGGGAATCGAACCCGGGCCGCCCGCGTGAGAGGCGAGAATTCTACCACTGAACCACCGATGGTTATAAGAAATTGTCATATTTGGGTATTTATTCCATTCACAAAAGCAAACGGTGACAGAATTGATTAAGAATTGATTATGACTCTGATACTTGTATATAAATATAGTGTCAGTTTATCAAGCTATTATTAAACAATAATTTTATAGGAATTATTGCACATATATTTCGTGAGAAAAATGAAAATAAACGGTAAAGAAATTTAGAGGTAAATGCAGGTTAGATTATATTTTAAGGTGTCAATTTTTTTCAATTTTAGTAAAAGATTAAGTCTATAAAATTTTCGCGCTGAATCTTCGGCAGTTAAGCGTCATATATGTTGAACATATAAAAATTAAGAATTGAAGATAGTAAGAGTATAAATAGATCAATCTTTTATTAATTTTATACTATTGCTGTAATCGTTTTTCTTCTCATATTCTGTCTTTATGACGCGTAATAGCCGAAGCTTAAGTGTGAACTTGTTATATATATTTTTATATTTTGGATAAAAAATATGCCGTTTAATAATTTAATATGTATTGCTCAATATTAAATAACTATTCATATATAGAAATTTAATTTTGGCGATGAAAAAATGGTCTATAGAAATAAAGATCGACTTTCGTATCAAATTAGACGCCAAACCTATGCGCAATCTATTGACCGTTTTGCAAACTAACAGACCGAGTCGTTGACAAAGACTTCAGTTGGAGATCATAATTTCGATCTATGAGCCTCTTCAATCTAGGACGAACTTTAGTTTGGTGAGATACACAAGGAATTAAATAAATCGTCCAGTCAAAGAGGTGTATAGCTGGCACTGTCGCTAGGGTAGAAAACCTGCGGCAAGCGACCACATGCGGCTCTTTGGAAGTGAAACTGTGTGTAGTGCTCACATAAATAAAAACGGTATTTATTGCGAAGACTATTTATTGTTGCCAAAAAAGAATGTTGTGGCTCTTCAAAAACTTTAAAATTTGTAAATTGAACTCTTTATTGACTCCTCCGACTAAAAAGGTTGCCGACTCCTGGGTTAGGCCATATCAATGGCCAAAATATTGATGTAATTTTGTCTGGCTGATTATAATCTATAAATTAAAAGCCGCCTCCCCGTTAAAATATAGGTCAAAACTAGGTGTCATCTATTGACCGTCTCTGCAAACTCCCAGACTCAGTTCGGTGAGAAAACCACGAAAATTGGCTAAACTGGTGTTGTGGGTTTGTTATCGACCTAGGTCCAGCATTTTGCGGAGTATTTATAAGCACTATTTATCGTAAACAGCGCAGAATTTCGGACTTTTGTCGGGCACAAAGTTACTGGAGATTATTCTATATTTATACAAAGCTGGTGTTGTAATTGTCACAGACCCGAGTAGGCTAGTTTACAAGTCAGACAATAGATGGGGCTATGTTTTAGTGACTATTTCTTCAAGAGATATTATAGCAAATCAAAACATTTTATACGCGAATGCTTCATTCACACTTAAATCAAACTTGTACTGTCTTTACTGCGATAAAAAATATATTTATTGTGAATGATTGGCTCATTAGTGGTGAAACCTCCCAGCGATTTCACCAATCCAATCTACCAAACCACTTCTTTAGAGCTCTAATACTGAAGGAAACATTCGCGTCTAAAATATTTTCATTTTCTATATATAAATAGTGCGTTATTTATTAATATCAAGGGATTTTATCTTTGTTTAAGAATAACTAATAGGTTTTTCTTGAAAATAAAGATACTTCGGCCAGTAAATCTTTTTATTGCCTCGACGTTTCGACAAAAATCTTTTATCCTCGTCAGGAGCAAACAAAAATTAAACATTTAGCAAGGCGTTAGAAATCTTTCTGAAGTTCCAAGGGCGCTTTCACGCGAAACGTCGAGGTAATAAAAATATTTACTAGCCAAAGTATCATTATTTTCACGAAATATGAATGCCGGCCAGGCAGCCTCAATATTTACGATAATAGGTTTTTATATTAAAATATTAAAATTATTACTTTTAATTCTGAAAAATTATTATAAAAAGAACCATATAAAAGAGAAAGAGACCATCAATAAACTTGAAGTATCATACAAGCGTAAAAAGAAAATGTGGATTGTTGATTTTATAATTACTGGAAATGTCAACTTGTTAAATTCTGATTACACTTTTACATAATGCAGAGAAAAAAAATGTTCTTAAAACTGTTTTTAAATATGTTTACCTAATTAATCTTCTTATATATACATTTGCAATTAAAGATAATTAATCTCCCAAAATATTCAAGTAGTTTTTTTAATGAAGAGATGGATATCTTAGTTAATTGCTAATTAATTATTTTTCAAAATTCGAGAACATAATCCTTCGAAAAGTAATCCGATAATAAAACACTAAAACTTATCATTAATTAACCTATTTTTATTAAAATTCTTCGAAAGAATATATAAAAATAATGGTAGATTCAATGATATTTTATTTTATAAACCACTACAATTTCTTTCGGTGTGTTTATTTTTGTGAATTTGATTAGAAAAATAAAAACTACAGTTATAATTTCTTAAAGCCTACAGGAAAATAAAACCAAAAATTATCTCAATGGCCACTTATAAGTTGAATTATATCAAAGCTGAAGAATTTTTTTTTTACGAATTAAGACGTTCTGGGAAATTTCTTTAATGATGGATTAATAATGATGGAAAAAGAATATATTTAATATTTTTTCATTCATAAGACATAAATGTGTATTTTAAAATAAAATAAAAAACTCATATTTTACTAATATACTATATTTACTATATATTACTGCTTCGTGTGTAAAATATTTGAAGGACTTGGCTTATAAGTGGTGAAAATTTCTAGATGTTCTGTTAATTTAAAGCCCAAGACTTCTTTTTGACCTCTAATATTGTATATTGGACAATTCTGTTTATATATAAAACACTGATGGATGGAATATTGTTATAGTATTTGAGAAAACTATGCATATAAGCTTTAAAGAAAGTATAATTACATATAAAAGTATTTAAAAAACACAGTAAGAACAGTAGAGGCTTTTATAAGGTACCTAAATATCTCAATTTTAAAGAATATATTGCCATATCATCCTACTTAAATTGGTATAGTATTGAGCTGACTTTTTGATGAATCGCAGCCACCTTTATCAAAGGAATTTTATTCTGGGATTCAATCATTCCTTTATTTATACCGATTTGTAAGTGTCAAATATTTTTATATGGCGAAGAATGTATTTAAATAGTAAATTAATATTTTAAAATATAATTTTACCTGATATTGTTCATAAGAATATGGTAGAAAAATGTTCAGATATAAATTTAATCGGGTTTCCCATAGGCAAAAATATATAAGAATTGAAATTCGCTACTAGAGATAGAAACGTTAAAACCTTGACCATAAAAATTGTGTTGGAAACAAAATTAAAAATTGATAAGCCAGAAAAAAAAAACGAATTCAAAAGCGAAAACAAGTCCGAACAACTCGAAATTCATGGCTTTATGTCACGGCATCTTCTGTTTCAAATATAACAATTTTATTGTGCATTCTATAAGTATCGTGAGAATGTATTCTTATTATTGTTATTTTCTGCTTAAAATTCTAAAAATATTAATTTTAGTAAATAATTTTCAGATATTTATTATTATATCAATAGAAAATAAATTATCTAGGTTGCTAATGTCGAGTAAACAACAATAGAAATGAAAAAGGAAGATTTGTGTAACTAAAGATGCGTTTTTTTGACAACGCTGATAGAGTCTGCTGACAATTTCCAGTGTTGCCAAGATTGAAATTCAGAGTGATGGATTCAGTGAGAAAATTGACGTCGCATCTAATGTTTTTGGCGCTATATTAAATTTGCCTGACCGTTGCTAGCACCATGATAAATGGTCGTTGAAGGGGGATAGATCGTACAGCCTATTAGAACTCTATAACCCCAGTCTTCATATAAACTCTACTTTGGTATTGAATAAATTATATATAGCATTATTTTTTTATCATTCTCTGTATTTTTTCATAATATTCAAATATTTGTAGAAGCATAAAGCGCCTCTTCCAATAAAAAAACGTCGAACCTATTCGTCTTACAAATATTTCTTTCTAAATTTAAATATTTGTTCAAATATAATGTAAAAAGAAAGATGAATTAATGAGTGAAATATTAATATTTTTAAAATGAATATTAATCAATAAATATTCAAATTGTTTAACAGCAAGACATAACAACGGAATGTAGCATTTAAAATAATGACAATAAAATTTATATAAGAATTTATCTTCACCTATTTCTAGAGAAATTTAAAAACATTTATGAAATCCCTACAAAAAATTAATATAAATATTTTATATTTAAAGAGAGATTTTTAGATATTTTTTTTCTCTTACAATTATTTTAACACTTCATTTAATGAATATATCTGAGATAGTTCTGTGGATTTCATAAAATAATAATATTTTCTAAGAATAATTTAGAAAATATTATCTACTATTTAATATATAAATATGTAAAAAAAATATATTATATGACAAAATATAATACATATGACTTTGATCCACCATTTAATACGTATATGAATATTTAAAAATATATGACGAAAATAACATAAATGACTTTGATATATAAATAAATAAAGATAATGTGTGTAAACTGTTTTCCTCAGCCCATTTTGAAATGTTATAATGGATGTTATAAGGTAAAAGTGTCCTTTCCCTCGGGAAATTTTAAATATAATTTCCCTCAGGGTGGTAATTCTACATGAAGCCGCTCGTGTAATCGCTCTACTCTATTATATTAAATTAGTGAAGAATAAACGTGGTAATACCATTGGTGGGACATACTAGAATAATTTATGTTACCTTATATCTGCACTAATCACTCTATTATCATTTAAAATATTTTGCGATAATTTGTCTTTTTATAAAAAATAAAAGAGGTACACCCCTACCTTCTTACAATTCATACTGTGATAGAATATATTGATGGATATATCCGATCACTTCTGAACCCTTTTAGCAGTTTAACCAACGAAGAACTATAATTTATTTATTTTTTCGAAAACGATAATTCTTAACAAAAATTATATAACAGTAACTCTATTTATTTCAATTACTCTATAGAATAAATTTGTGCTTGAATATACGCGCGCGGCTGAAAACAAATGCAGAAATATCAATTTATATAAAATTTGTAAGTAAACACACATATTAGTTTAAAATATATAATTGAGTATTGGAGTTTGATATTTTATCCGAATGTCCCCCTTTTAGTCTAAATTTTGAAAATTCAGATGAATTTTCATATCAATTTGATAATAATTAAAATATGAACTCTATACCGGTAATTTCGCTCCTTTATGCCGTTTGTCGTCAGTCAGTTTGGTCTTAAATCGATAACAAAGGGTATATTAATTTTCTATTCCTATATCATATACACAATTGAATCTTCAAAATCTGAAGAGAACCACCAAAAATGAATATTCCAGGTCTCTTTGAATTTTGCATTTCTTTGAAGGTTGTTTTATAACTGCTGTTTTGAAAATTACAAAACGTATTGTTGAATGTTGAGATTTTTTTTTTCATGACAGACATTCTTTGTGGGTTATATTTCTATATTTTTTAAAATTTTCTTTTGTAACAGCATAGTTAACCCGATGTAAGATGTTAATTATAGAATCAATACTTAAGATAATACGATTTTGGTAATTCTTATTACAATAGAAAGAATCGCCAGACATCATCTTGAAGAAGGAATCAAAGCTAACGGAGACGAGTTTCTTTTATATTATTATTTATATAAAGATAAAAGGGTCGCTTCTCCCGTCAAAATAGACGTCTAAACCAGACGCCATCTATTGACCGTCGCCGCAACTAGCGGCGTCGGGTCTATGACAAAGCCACAACACCAGCTTTGTCAAACTGAAAAGCGTCCACCTAGAGACCATGGTTTCAGGCTTATGGCCCTCGTCAGTCTGGGGCGGACTTTATTCCATGAGATCCACACGCGATTTAATGGAATCTTGACAATCTGCCAAAGAGGATTTTAGCTGGCAAAGTGGCTGGGCCATATCTTTGTCTAAAATATAGATGGCGTCTGGTATTAGACGTCGATTTTGACGGGAGAGGCGACCCTTGTCTCTTTAGATCAATTTCCTCCCGGAAATAATTCCATCTATATTATTATTTATGTTAGTTTTAATCTTCCCGATGGTCCGCTCTTTCTTAGGTTACATAATTTACTTCATCCGGTTTAATGCAGACCCGTTCAATCCGAAACTTGCTTCTATACGAAAACTTTTACACGATGAAATTATTCACAAAATAATTCATTTATGAATCTGATTGTGGATTGATATAAGTATATTCAATGAATTTGGCATTTGAGATGTGATTTTATATAGGAGGTAGATTTAATTAAAATTTACAATATCCCAAACAAAATGAAGGTTTTATTCATTAAAGATCGTATTTATACCTATATTTATTAGTTTATAAAAGAGGCTATATATTTTGGTTCATTAATTATTGGAAAAAATCACTCTCTCTCTATAAAGAAATACTCTGTTCTTTATTTCATTCCACAATATAAACGAAAATATACAAGATGAAATTGGCTCAATAAATCGATTCTCATACATCCTTATTTATATGGATTGCCTTAGTTCACAATAAGCATTGTATTTAAAAATATATATTGTTTATCTGAATTATTTTATTGTGTTATTTTACCCGCTATTATGTATTGTCAAAAATCATTGTGCAATGAGTTTTTAGTTTCAAAATATAAGTGTTTGAGATTTTTTATTATTATATATAACCTATATTATTATATATGTATACTTGGCTTATTATATTCGTTATTAACCTAACCTAACGTATATGCAACTATATTTTTTTCGTCCGAAATATATGAGGTTGCCTCGGGGTGCATCGTAAAAGTTTCAGTGTCTCTGAAGAACGATTCATAAATTTCTGCGAAACTCTATTACCAGGAAATATTTGCGGCTTAAGAATCTTTGAGGAATATTTACAACCTCCTCTACATTATGGCCATAACCCTTTTTACAAATTATATAGTAGGCGACATGAAAATATTATATTTTCCGCGTCTTCAAAATTTGAAGTAAAATCTCTAATATAAAGAGACTAATCTGATATATATATATGTTATATAAAAATATTATTTTATTTGAAATAATATTTCATAGATTCAAATATTTTGTTAAATCGACCGCCAGAGGTCACGCTTTGCATATAAAAACCCGTTGTTGTTTTATCCCGATAGCCGGCTCAAATATTTGTACATTATGTAAATAATATTTTGTTTTCCTTGTTCTACTCGCCTTAAGCCAGGCAGTACTTTTACCAAATTATGTCTTTTATACATTCCTTAGCAACCTAAAGCAACGTCTTTTTAGAATCATTATTATTTTTATATCAAGATTTTTAACCACGACTGCTTACCCTAGCATAATCTCAACAATTCTAAAATACAACAGAAATCTCTTTTATATTAGATATATAATCATATATTTTTTTAAATAGAGAAAACCATAAATATATCTTTAATTAAAAAGGCATATATAAGGAATATAGGAACATGATATGAAAGGCGTTCAGTCAACTGTAATATTGGTAAATAAATTATATTTTTTAATCCAATGCCCCCAATTTAAGCCAATATGCCCCCCTTTTTAGTAAAAAAACATATATATATTTATAATAAGATATAGCTTTTTATATTCGCTAATCTAACCACCACAGCCTTTTATACAAGTTTTCAAACAGGTAATCAGGTATAGCTATACATATCCAAAAAAACTGGATTAAATAGAATTTTAAAAGATGAGATTGGTTGGTAAATTTATATTTAATTATCTATTTTCATATGATATGGAAATATATCAATTTTATACATATATTAGTGAGAGATGCATTAGTAAGCTATTATATTTAGAAATTTAATATATTTATGCGTCAACGTTTCTTTCAAAAATAACACAAGTTTTTGCTGTCCTTACTACAAAGAAAAAAATATTGGGAGAGCCTGGCTTACCAGTCACCTTGATAGAGATCACGGATAGATAACAAGACTATCTCAATATTTTGATTGTTGCAGTTAGAAAATTTGAAATAGTTTAATTTTAAAGGTTTGCTCTATGAATAATTCATATTTCAATATTCATAATATACGTTTCATATAGTTTGATATTCCAGTAAACTTAAATTTAATACCACTTCCACATTATATTCTCTGTATGCTTCTCGCAAAAGGTTTTTTGGTCTTTTAGGTACAGCTTTCACCACGCTGACAAGGTCTAACAGCTCAAAACTCAAACTCGTTCATCAATATTCTATATTACATAAATTCTGAAAAAAAATCTGAAATATGTAATATAAAATAATATTTAATTGATATTTATTACAATAAATAGTTGATTCAATCAGTAAGATTTATATGTATATTAGAGACATTTGCTTTATCATTTATTTTCGAATGAATTTAAATTGTTATGATTATATATAAATTCACGATTTCTTTCCAATGTTATATTAAATATTTGGAATATTTAACTCCAATATTCAGAAAATATATCAATTGAAAGTAATAGTTTTGAATATTAACCCTATTAATGTTGGTATTAGCTGAATTTAAACTATAAATATTAAAAATTGGTAAAAATTCAAAGAGAAAATACTACAAGATTTGAATATTTAATTACATGCTAATTAATGATTATTAAAGGAATGTATGGGGTAAAGTAAAGGCTATAGATCTAATTTAATTAAACAATTTAAATAAAAAAGACAAAATTGGTTTTTCTTTCCTTTTAAATTATAGAATAATGGATTGCATTGAATTAAAAGTCTAATTAAATTAGTGTTAAATTAAACCGTTGCTTTTTGTCCCCAAAACAATTTAAGCCAACAAAGAAAATACAACGCAAGGATTTTCTTGTTTTAAACCTTTTTTTTTTCATCGAAGTTGCAACGCTTTATTCTTTCTTGTGTAACTTGATATTATATATATTTTTTCAATTAGTTACTTTTAGAATTCTAATAGAAAATTTTATCTCCAATTTGAAATATCATCAATTATCAGCAATATTTTATTGGTTTTATATAGATTATCTGGGTGTGTGTTTGAATATATCACTAGGTTACATATATTTACACAATATGAACATTGTATATCCTATTTAAACTTTGTTAAGATACATCGTGTTAGGTCTGAACTGTATAAGTTTCTATTCAAGATTATATTGAAATTTTTACAAAACAAATTAAATATTCAAATATATTTCGAGAAAGGTTATTTTTGACATTCCATATAAACAAGATGGCAAGTCTTTTAGTATTTAGAGCTCTTCTACGGGCTTTTAAAAAATACTGGTAAATAAAAACAGAGAGACTATATTTGGAATATATATTATTTATTATAAAATTCTCATAAATAGAATAGTCCCCCTTTAGAATTATTAAATATTGACCCTTTATGTTGAGAGAAACTAAATACCTATATATAATTATCAAATATATGATATTGGTTGTATACAAATATTTTCAAATTTTGAAGAATATTTCGAACTTATTTTGCATGAACCGCATGTGTTTTAATGGTCAATATACACAAGAAACAACCGACCTAATAATAAATATATTTGAATTTTTAAGATAATTATATATTTTTTTATGATATAATATTTTCAAATGTGCCCCTAATATATATAAATATTCAATTAATAAAAGTATTGAAGAGAAATAATATAATATTTTTAAAATGTAATATTTTATGATATATATATATATATATATACCAGGTCTATTAGTATGAAACGCGAAAATGGGCGCCAGAGGCCGCTGTGCAACTTTATTTGAGCCGACGGTGGCGCTGTTGTATGCGTTTTGTTCTTTGACTCACGTGGCATCAGCATGGGTGCAGTTTTAGAAAAATTCAAATCGTGAAAAATTTCTGGAGCCCGTGGAAAATGGCGATTTCCGAGCCAAAAAGTGCCCATTTGCGGGAAATTTTGTTGTTTGCCTTCAACTGGAAGAAAAGTGCCACTGAAGCCCACCGAATGCTCGAGGAAGTTTACAGTGACCACGCTCTGAGCAAATCGCAATGTTACAGGTGGTTTAAAAAATTCCAAAGTGGCGATTTTGAACTTGATAATGAACCACATGGAAAACCGCCCCAAAAGTTCGAGGACGCTGAACTGCAAGCTTTGTTGGATGAGGACAATACCCAAATGCAGGAGAAACTCGCAAAACAGCTCCAGGTGTCCCAAGGTGCTGTTTCTCTACGTTTAAACAGCCTCGGAATGACCCAAAAGCTTTCCAGATGGGTCCCCCACGAGTTGAGCGAAAGGCAGCAATAACGGTGTCTGGCAACCTGCGAAGGGCTGCTCGCCAGGCATTAAAAGAAGTCATTTTTGCACCGAATCGTAACTTCTGATGAGAAATGGATCCACTTCAGCAATCCTACGCGCCAAAAGTCGTGGGGCCTGCCCGGCCAATTTCCAAAACAGACGCCTAGGGCCAATCGCTTCGGAAAAAAGGCAATGCTTTGCATATGGTGGGACCAGACCGGCGTAGTATATTTCGAGCTCCTGAAACCTGGCAAAATGGTCAATACTAGTCGCTACGAACAACAAATGCACAGTTTGAGAGTGCGTTGAATGAAAAAAAGACCGGAATGGCGTGAAAATCACAACAACCTGATACTGTAGCATGACAAAATCCAGCCCACAACGCTACGGTGGTCAAAAACACCATAAAAGACTTGGGCTTGGAACTCTAACCCCACCCGCCGTACTCACCAGACTTAGCGCCGTCGGACTACCACCTTTTCGCATCTTTAGGACACGCCCTAAAAAACCAGGAATTTTCGAACTCAGACATACTCGGAAAATGACTTGTTGACTGGTTCGACTCAAGAGGAATAGAAATTTTCAGACAAGAATTTCGAAAATTGCCTGAAACGTGGTCCGATTGTATAGCTAATCATGGCAGTTACTTTGAATAAAAATTCTTTTGTTGTATGGAATTGGTGAACTTTTGAATTCTCTGAAAATTTTCGCGTTTCATACTAATAGACCTGGTATTTATATATGGAAAATTTGCCGGGAGAAAATTGATCCATAGTGGCATAGAGCACCTATCCCGTCAAAATAAACGTCAAAACCTGACGCCTCTATTATCTATATATATTTTTTTTCTTTTCATATAAATATATTCATTTAAGTATTGTGTGTATCTTCAAGTATCATCATTTTAAAAATTAATTCAATGTTGATACTTAAAACCTTTAAATTTTAAAACAAATCAAGAGATAATTTAAAATGCTATGGTTAGCAATTTTAAAATATATTCAAGCATATATATTGAAATAAAAAGTTATTTTACGCATGGAATATATTGGAACTTATTATTAACAAATAGTATATAACCAGAACATTGAATAGTCTAATCTGATGATATTTCATAGAAGGAAGATCATATCAAACACTTATATAGAAATCTATAGAACGAATCAGTTAGTGGCGAGTTAGTGTAGGAAAGGCAGTGTAGAAATGCCTGAAGCAAGTAGACAAGCTTCAATGGCACAAAACAAGTTATTAATTAAACCCGCTAATGGAAAACTTGTATATTAATTAGTCACCGCTCTGTGTGTTAATTAAACCAATTCTAACATTATTATAAATTTGGGACGACACCAAATGTCACTAGTTAGCTGTTTCTTCCTTTTCTAGACTGGGAATCTGCCATTCTCTACTCTTACATTCCTTAATTCTTCATTTTAATTTGAAATATGTCAACACTCTAATTAAATATTATTATTATAATATAATATATTAATTTATTATATAGATATGTGATATATTTGACACAGATTATAAATTGTTTTATTTTTTATTTGAACATTTTGAGAAAATAAATATAGATTTTATTCCTGTATTTTAAAATATAAATTTTCTGAGATTATCTGAAAATAAAATTATAATATTATAATTGAAGTGAGTGAAAGTAAATATCTTCCGAAAATGAATAAAGTATAAATATGCCAATATAAAATATTCAATCTCTTATTGATAAATAAAAAAATATATACTTGAAATTTAATAAAATTATCTCTCAAGATTAATAAAATATTGATTCAATAATATAGTGTATATGTTATCAATATATTATATCAAAATGGATTTTACATGGTCAGTACTACTACTATTTGGTGTAGAAGGGATTCGTGGATGAAATTACAAGAATTATATATTTTAATCATGCGAATATAATATACGAATTGCCTGTCCCAACTATCGGAATAAATATCTACTAATGTTTGATTATTTATTTTACAAGAAATGATCAAATATCCATTATCGAAAATTCTAACCACGTACTAGTTTCAAAATGTTTACTATATTCAGCGTGGTAAGAACAGTACCTTAGTGACAAAAAAAGGTTAGTACTTGAGGCTTCCAGGAGATGTCTTTCTCTATTAATTTATCAAATTCATTTCAGGACAATTTATTTTGTGATATTTTTATATTTAGATAAACCAATTCATTTTAACACCTATTATATCAAACATTATAATATATTTTTATCAAAAATTTAAAATATATTGCACCAAAATTTGAAATATTATTATAAAACATATTAGTAAACAGTGTTTCCTTACATATATTTAAACATATATTGAAACCCAATTACAAGCGTTTTCTTGTCAAACGAATGAAAAATATATAGAACTCCTAAATGCAGATATTTATATTTTACAAACAGTGAATTTAATATATTTTATGGAATTGAAATTCTGTTCTATATTTGTGCTTCATATTTAACTAGAAATTTATTAGAAATTAGTATGCTTTATAAACCAAATCTGTAAACATGGTTTCATTACGTACTGAAACCTTCGTGGGAAACTTCAAAACAGGCGTTTTGGTTTTTTCTTATTTCCTTTAGGGCATCAATCCCATAAAGCTTTAGATTTTTGATGATATCTGATTATTATTTGCAGATAAATCAATGAATGAACGAATGTGTGTGTGAAGTCAATGATGTAGTAGCGGGTTGAAGGTTGAAAATTGAACTTAGAAATTACATTATCAGACTTAAGTCATAAAATCAAGGACGGCTGTTCCCCGGAAAGGACACAATTAATGCTTGTCTCTCCTGCTCTATACCAGTCATGGTTAAGCAGATTATATTATTGCTGGAATTGAGCCTTGATGATACGCAGGAGGTCTTGTTCGTCTAAAAAGGTATTTGATTGAGAGAAGCTTGATGAGAGTATCATAAACTGCTCAATCATCACGAGGTGTTATGTCTAGAGATTGTAAAGATTCACAATCCTATTACTTGATTGAAAATTAAATTGAAGACAGCATATAAACCCCTCACATCATTTAAAATACCAACTGAATATAGAACCAAGGACAACGTTTTTATACTAATTGAAACTATGGGAATGGATTGATCATCTTTGAAAGATCATTTTGAGAAGATAAACATCTATTAGAAAGATTCACTCAAACAAATAAAACTATAATCTGTGTATACACCTTACCTCTGACTTAACTCTTTGAGAGTTTTCAAAGAAACAGTTGTAGATTTGGGTTGTTAGTGTCATTTCAATGTCTGCATCTGGTAACTACGGTGGTATTTATTTGTCCGGTACCTATATTGATGTATCTACGTCCTAAATTTGATGGATATTTCAGCTATCGGTCTACATATACTAATGTCTCAATTATATACCCCACCGTTTGAGAGAAACTGTTGTATATTGTAGGTTGCCTAGTTCAATTTCAATGTCTGCACCTGGTAACTATGGTCAATAGATTCTGGTTATATTGATATATATCTACATCCTAGATTTGATAGAACTATCAGTTTTCGGTGTACCTGGACTGACGTTTCTACCAATTACCTCCGATCCAGAGAAACTGTTGTAGATTGTGGTTTCTCTAATTCCATTCCAATGTCTACACCTGGTAACTATGGTGGCCTTTATTGATGAGGCTTCCTATATTGATGTATTCACGTACTTGATTTGATAGAAATATCATCCGGGTGTACCTGGTCTAATATCGCTACCACTTACCTCCGATTGAAATAAACTGTTTGAGATTGTGGGTTACCTAGTTCCATTCCGAAATCTGCATCTGGAAACTACGGTGGCATCTATGGATGCTGCTACCTATATTAATATATATACGTAGATATGATGGAACCATTAGCTATCGGTATACCTGAACTGATGTATCTACCACTCACCTCCGATTGAAAGTAACTGTTTTATATTGTGGTTTTCTTAGTTCCATACCAATACCTGCACCTGGTAACTATGATGGCATTTATGAATACGGAACACCTATATTAATGTATTTTTGTCTTATATTGTCGATAAATCTATCAGTTATAGGTGTATCTGAACTGATATATCTACCACTCACCTCCGATTGCAGTACAGATGAGAGTGAGAGGTGATCCCTCAGGCAAGGGTCCAAGTCTCGGCCCCACTGTGCGGTTGTGGTGATCCACAATCTCCAGGCGCTCAGGTGACACTGCACATTTCTCAATTACAATACTTAAATAATACCAGCAGTGATTTTTCAGCAAAAAAATGTTTGTACCTATAGAATATCTTCAATAATACTAAGAGGTATCTCTATATAGAATATATTAGACAACATGAGGGAATATGAAAAATGGTATCATTTACAGTTTTCAATTTTAAAAATCAATACTAGTCTGTGAGAATGATACTAAAGGCAAAACATGTGCATCTTTGCACTTTCTCCTCCTTCCTCTAATAGACAATCATTATATCAATATAATTGATTTTCATATATATATATATTACTAGTAATTGATATTATATATATTGCCTAACATATAAATAAAACTTATATATATAAATATACAAGCAGTTGTCATTTATTAATTTATCAAATAATGGGTAGGCCAGATTTTATGGAAAAAGGCTATATCAACGTTTAGTTGAATATTTTCCCCATAGATGGGACGCTGCCATCACAAAGCTCATATAAACTGTCGTGAATACTATCTTCCCGAAAATTTATGCATGTGTTATATAGATATATATATATTAAAACATATTCAAATATAAATATACTTTAATAAATACTCAAATTGGAATGTAAAACATTCAAAATATCTAAATGATTCCTTTTAAAACTAGACTTATTTTCTATATCATTTCCGGTGTATGAAAATACAAAGGTAATATATTGATAAACCTTTATTTATATTTGATGAGAGAGATAATTTGTATTTAATGCATTGGTTTTCTTAATCACTTATATCAATGTGATTAAATTTCATAATATAAAAATTAAAAATATATTTTTATCATTGATGAACATAAACTATGTTATATTATAGGAGATGAAAGAGGTAATAAAGATATTTGTATGATATGATCATGATGCTAAATAAAGGTTTAAAATTGTTCAACAAACATGTTAACATGGGCTGAAGGAGGTTTATTCAGCGTTGCCTGGAGGTGTCTGGCACTGATCTCTTCTCAAATCGATTGGCGTAAATGTTGGGCGAAGGAGCGTACGTATTTACCTAGCCTAATTTATCATTCTCTTAGAACATTCAGAGTGAGAAGTTCTGGAATACACTTCATTTCATCCTTCTAAATCACAAATATCAGAAATTTATATAGAATTAATGATGTTACTACGAATAATATCAAATTAAATTGATGAAGAAAAGGAAAATAATGGAAATTTGAATAAGTTTTACATTTATATTATGATGCATTAGCTTGATATCAGTTATGAAAAATCGAGATTATTCAGGGTGCGAAGTTATGGAATACACTTCATTTTATCCTTATAAATCACAAATATTTTAAATTTATATTGAATTATAGATTTTACTACGAATAATATCAAATTAAATTGATGAGGAAAAGGAAAATAGTTGAAAATGTAAATAAACTTTACATTTATATATATTATGATACATTAGCTTGCTATCAGTTTTGAAAACTCTAGATTATTCAGGGTGCGTAGTTATGGAATACACTTCATTTTATCCATATAAATCACAAATATTTTAAATTTATATTGAATTATAGATTTTACTACGAATAATATCAAATTATATTGATGAAGAAAAGGAAAATAACGGATATTTGAATAAATTTTACATTTATATTATAATACATTAGCGTGCCATCTGTTATGAAAAAGACGACACTATTATAGAGGCATATGACTCTTTTAAAGATTAAACAATATCTACTGCCCTTACTGCAATGAAAATATTAATGGGAGGGCAACACATTACTTCGCAGTGAGAGAAGTATAAATTGCTTAATTTTTAAATAATCATACGCGTTTATATTTGTTTCAAACTTTACATTAATTACAATGTTTTCTTTCTCTCTGATATTAAATTTTGAAATACAATATGTATGAAATATATACAACCTCTATTATTGTTGAATTTTAATCTTAAAATAGTTAATGGTCATGAAGGACAACCTGTGATTTATATATATAAGTTATAGTGAATTACGAATCTTCAACTTAATTATAAATAGTTTTATTAAGAAGCTCTCGCAGCATTTATAGACTTGCATAAAAGGGAGAACCGCAAATTTATATATTTATAAATACATTATGTCAATATAGAACTTTGTTTTGTAATAAAACATTTAAATAATATGGTATGAGCTGAATATGTTTTAAAACATATTTATCTATAAACCTCTTTATAGATACCCCAATATATCTATAAAAATATTTTTATCACTCGATATTTTTGAGAAAACTAAATAACATCTCAAATCTTAGCGCAATTCATCGCTTATATATAAAGGTAAAAAAAATATTGAAATTATTATATAATTAAGAAAAAAAAAGTAATTTACCATACAGATATTCTTCTTGAATTGATTTTACACAGTCAATACTATTGCCACAATTGGAAATTTTCTTTTTTGAAATATAATTTTCCTAATCACTAAACCTCTGATCATCGATATATAATTAGTGTAATAAATACCAAATAATCACCTTTATAAACTAGAAATACATAAAATATAATTAATTCAATCTCTTCAGAGCAGTTAACTTTTAAAAGTCAAAGATCTACTTTCTTAGCAGTTATTTACAACCTTTATGATTTATTTTTCTATAAATCATTATATTTTATATAATTTTCCAAACATAATTATCGTGGTAAATTTTAATTTTAAATATATGAATATTTTAAAGGTTTTGATTATGAAAAATATTTTTCAAGGGATTAAGGTCATAAAATTCTAGGACTGAAAATATTTATGGTAGTGCATATATTTCTGCGGTCCTTAAAACATATGTTTTATACTTTTCATATACCCTTGGAATGAATCAATTATTTAATAATTATATTAAAGACCATCATTCTAAGACAATAGTAAAGTGAACTGAAAATTCAACTATCAAAACCACTAAAAGAATAATGCTCTACTGGGCCCTAACCCTTATTATATTTTACCATTGGAATATAAAACCTGAAGAAAATATCTTCATATAAAATATAGCATCATTATGAAAATTCGAAACTATTGAACACGTAAAATTCTTTCATTTTAAAAGAATCATACGAGTCTATAATAGTTTCGAATTTTTATAACAGATGGCGCTCTAATGCATCATGACATAGTATCGTTATATTTATCTCAATTTATAATATATTATGAACAAAGTGATTAAGAATATAAAACTCCGTAACGAGGAAGCTAAAGAAGTGGAATAACCCAGGAGAATCCCAAGGTACTAATTCCCTGAGATAAAGTATCTAAAATAATGCTATAATCTGAGCTCGTTACACTTTCTAAGGTCCATTACCTCAGAACACACGGATGGTACTTTACAGCAAGACATTCTCACAAAACTTGTTTTAACTGTCTATATCGAACATGCTCCATATTATCTGATGAATATAGCCTGTAGACAGAACAGAATATGGCTGATAATATTGATAAAGCATATATGTTATAACACCTTGATAAAGGTTGGCGTTCAGCCAACTGAAATATTGGTAAAAATAATGATATTTTTATCCAATATATGCCTTTTTAATTAAAGAATATATGCAAATAGGGAAATGAATGTCATTATAACCAGACAGTAAATAAATAATTATTTTTAAATTATCTATAGTTCACGTGGTACAGTCCATGATAATTTTGATGGTTTGTAGTTAGCGACTACTGTAAATGCGCGTTAACCACATATCTATACATGAATAAAACGCATTTCGATTAATGAACTCACAGTTATGCCATATCACCTTGTGCTCACTGTAGCTCACTTAACTTGTACTCACGGTTGGGGTTGGACTTTTTGAAGATTCGGGAACAATTGGAGCAATACTTTATTCAAAAAAGGCGCCAAATGTGGGATTCGATTTTTTTCCATGGAATTTGGATATCGACGGTTTGTACCATTCGTCCACCTAACCGCATATATAAATATTTAAATGTACCAAATTATATATAATTGGAAATACCTTCTATATATATTGTAGCGTTATTTGTTGTATTGTTTTACATAATTAAGTTTTAGATTTTGTTTGGGTTTGTTTCGCATATATTGAATTAATGATTCATATATATATATTCGTGTATTCTTTGATTTGGGTAGTCTGCTCGTTGGCAGCAATAAACGATTATTGTTCGATTTATCTTCGCCTGTTGCATGCGATTCTTACCGTGACAATATATATAAAGAATTGTTCAACCTTCTGGCGAGAAGTTTGTATCGTCTCAAAACACGTTTTCATCTATTTGCAGGAGGTATCACCAATTTGGGAATAACCTCAACGGAATTTCAACTGATATTTATTGCATGTAAAAAAAAATAAATTTTACCTAGTGGTAGTAGATAAAATAATAGAGTTTCTGATATTTTCAACGTCAATTTCGTCAAGGTCAATTATTAGCTACAACAGTCTCGAGGCGAGTGCGGAATGAAGCTCAGGTTTTGGCGACGAGGACATTGTCCATTTGGGTTATCACCGTTTGGATAGCTTTCTTGAAAGATTTGATGATGTTTCGGAGACCTTTGTGACTTTCAATAATCCTCATGCATAATGGTCGAGGGCGTGGCAGTCTGGAGAGTTAGGGGGGCAAATATCAGGACTCCAATGATATGGGACGTTAAGTGTCAGCCACGATTGTGTTTTTCCATTTGTGGACCGTAACTGAGTCCGGTTGACGACATACTTCCTTCCTGCGGCCACTCTATACATCCAAGTCTTCAAAACGGTCTCCCAGACATTGATGTAGGTGTCAAAGTTCATCCTAATCCCTTTTCAAATAAAAAAGGTAGGCATGACAACACCTTCTCTGCTGATAACGCCAAGGACCAAATACGGAAACAGGAAATTTCGTTTGCGCCATGTCAGAGAACCCCTGAGGGGTCTTAACAGATTGAGCGATCATTCCTTGGATTTACATTTTGGTCCACGTCAAAGTTCTTTTCATCAGAAAATATATATTATTAATTAGTAAAATGATAGGCATGAGATAGAAGGGGTGCTTCTCACCTTTTAAACATACATTAACTAATAAATTTGTTTAATATTCGATTTTATATTCATATAAAGAATGTGCATTAAAACTGAAATTGTAGGTTAATACAAATAAGCAAATTTCTTTATCCTTGTTTCAAACTATCGCTCTCATTCGTACTAGGTGAAGGTTCCGATTTCATAAGTTCCTACGTTAGATATTATAATATATAGGGTGTAAAGCTGAAAAAATATATTTTAACCGGTGAAGTGTTAAGGATTATTCTAGGCCAAAAATTGTAATTTATTATAAGGATTATCTTCTTATTATTTATTATCTTGATTCAATCATATCAAGGTATCAAGCTTGTAAAGCTTGACAACCATCATGACTGGGTGAATTAGAATGCGTCTACCTTTGTCATTAAGAATGGAAGCACTACTCAGTGGCAGGCCGACTTAGCTCCAAAAAAATGTCCGCCTCTGAAATGAGGAACAGACGCCATGTGCAGCTGTTTCTAACATGGAGTACAAACGCTGCTCATCCTGTATCTCTAGATTAGGAGTCCTTACAGGGTACTATCAGCCGGGCAAGCTGAGCCCAGGTTTTTTAGCTAGCTTGTTACTGCTCCCTCTCTTCCTTTTGCTTCCGGGCTTGGGACCGGCAAAGGCGGAGTTATAAGGATGATATTTTATTATATAGAGATTAAACGCTTGATCTTCTGTAATAACGAATTTTAGCGGCGTTAGAATAGTTTTATTTGAAACTATCATTTAATAGTTTAGTTCAATTGTCCTTGAAATCTTGTTCGAACAGATTGACAAGTGTTTTATAAAAAATTAATTCATTTGCATACCTGATCTCTTTAAAATTTATATATACATAAAGGCAAATAAAATATAAATTTAAATAAAATAATTCATTCATAAATTCTGTAATATTATATCTGTTCACTTTTTCTAATATGTATATATTTATATTCAAACAAATTTGTTGATTTTAACCTTTTATTAAAAGTATAATTTCTTTTTAAAAAACACATATCATTAATATTTTACTTAAATTACAAACAGACATAATTACCTGTGAAATATATTTGCATTTAATTTATACGGGACTAAGCAAATATACCTTTTACCAAATGTTTTTGAAGAATTACGTTTGAATAGTGAATTTATAATTAATTAGAACTAACTTCAGAATAACCCAAAATAATCTCAAACTTTTCTTTACGAAATTATCTTTAATTAAATCCGACATCCCCCATTCAATAGATTTTTTTCGGGAATTTTCCTTGAGGATTTTGTTCCCAGAAAAAAAAATAAAGCGAGCAATTCGGAATAAATTCTCTTTGTTATTGAACGAGCTGATCACTCATACACTCCATGAAAAGATATGTTTTTATATTATCGAGTATAATCAATAATAAATGTACTTTATCAATTAAATTAGAAACATCCTGTTCCAAAATATATTTATTAGGTATCGCTCATAAAGAGCAACCTAGCTTATGTTATTTATAATGAAAAATATAAACAGGTTCTAACAGAAAAAAGTTTACAATGTGGGGTTCAATCCTGGTTCATGACTATCTGAAATCAACGGTTTATACAGCTGGCCACTAACTTTTTTAAAATATGAAACATAAATGTTTCGCAAATCTATGAACTTTAAAATAATTTATAAAACCTTATAATACAATATAATGCGGCTTGTGATTGTAAAACGACATTTGAAATACTATCCCGTATGTGTTTCTTTTCAACGATAATTCAAAATTTATCTCAAAGTGAAATAACGATTATTTCTAAGCTTTTGGATGAGGTATGAAAGGGTGAATTGTGAAGAGTAATGATAAACGGTAAAATAAAAGTGTCCAGGGAGGCATAGTGGACATGGCATCTGCCCGGTAAGCGGAACACTGTGGGTTCGATTCCCATCCCTGGACACTTTTATTTTTCCGTTTATCATTACTCTCAACAATTCACCCTTTCATACCTTATCCAAAAGGTTATAAATAATCGTTATTTCTCCTTGAAATAAATTTTGAAATTGCGTTGAAAAGAAACACATGCGGGATAATATTTCAAATGTCGTTTTTATCAAACCTTATTATCTGTTTAATATAGCTAATTATACTTACATTGATGATTATAAATAGAGAATAACAAAATAAAATAACACTAAGTTGAAGAAGAACGATATTTATAAAGAGGGACCTCTACATTTTATTGAGCACCAAAATAATATACCATGTTTATTTCATATTGTTACCCCTTTTTGGACAATACCTGCAAAATATAAATCGCGCAAGAGTTAAAAAGTAGATATTTAGTTGAGTAGAAAATACAAGAAGCAGGGAAAGAATTTCAAATCCATATTTTCGAATTATTAATTCATTTTTCTTTTAGGTTATTGGTGCTTATTGTACGTAAAAAATGTAAAACGCCGTTTATATACTGTTAAGTATAAAAAATAATAATTATAATAAATATTCAATACAATCATCAGTGTTCGATCCATATTTCACTATGAGAACCTCATGATGCACACTTTCAATCATATTTTAAATTTTTCAACGAAATTTTATTTTCCGAATAAGAAATGGAATTTTTTATTTTTAAATATAGAGAGATAGAATAGTGTCATATATTTATAAAATAGACAATTATCAGAAACTGAATAAATCAAAATGTCTCGAATGTAATATATATATATATTTTAAATATTTATTAATCATATTTTCAACTATACGTTGATATTTTTTCAAACTTGATTATTGGCCGAATAAAATATTTAAAAATATTCAACTATAAACGCGTTTCAGGTTATTGGTCCTTATCAATGTTTGTAGGCTTATTATATAAATCCTCTCAAAAGACATCCATAGTGGATATTGTTTCTTATTCTAAAGTGCGCTATGTCTGGTTTAGGACATTTTTATTTTATAAAGGAGATTGATCATCAGAGAGATTGACACAATGAGAGATGATTCCATATTCATATGCAAAATTTAAAATATAAATTAAAACAAATACGGTATGTTTCATTTTATATGTAAATATGACTGAAACCTTTGAGCACGAAACGCTTCCACTGGCTATAGTGAGAGAATGTTAACGTTTAGCCTTATACTACTATCGCCAGTAGAGGAGTGTCTTGGCCTATAATTCGGTTTTGATTATATAAAAATGATACGTTTCGTCCAAACATACATACCAACGGTTAGCGCATTATCACTCTAGAAAGTCAAAATAACGGCGTGCTTGAAAGCTTGCGTCCTTATCATCAATATAAAGACAAGCTTCAACAAGGAGGGTACTTTTTATTTTAGGAAACATCCTGAGTGGTTATTATTCGAGGAAAACAAATATATAAGAGTTATGAAGATAATTTGTTGGTTGGAAGTTGAATAGGAGAAAAACACAGTCACATCAACCAATATATATATGTGGCAATATAGTGATAATGTGGAGAGAGAGAAATAAGGAAACCACAAGTTTGGAAGATGGGACCCAGCAAACCGAGAGAGAGAGAGAGGAAGCGCTAGCGGGCTACCACCGCGGAACGACCGTTTGTGTCCCCAACCACCCCCCAACTGTCTAAAAATAGTTCTGAGGTTCTATGAAAATGGCCCCCTTGGAATGGGACTGATATATCAAGTGACCGGCCTTTACATCCTCCTCCCTACGTCTCTCTCTGGTCGACTGTAGATTTACTTTATTATTCCTGGAAGGGTAATATTATGACATATATATATATATTAACTCCCGACGTTCGGGAGTCACTCTCTCTTCAGGGGATTCTAGGATTCAAAGTATACATTCCCTAGAAAGATTGACATGGACTCACTGAAACGTCGAGAGTTAATCTATAATTTAATGTTGCTGTGTTTTCTACAAAATTCAATAGATTTTATAAATAGTGTATTGAGTATGTTTAACTTACCAGCGACGTAGAGCCTCATCACCTGCTGCTGAGTGCGGCCTCGCTTGAAGTCTACCCGGCAGCGGTACTCGCCCTCGTCGGCCGCCAGCACGGGGTTGATGTGCAGCGTGGCTACGGGACCGTGGCCCCGGGCAAGTCGCAGTCCGGCCCTGGCCAAAAGCGGTCGAGACGGGAAATGTCGGCCTTGCTCAGGGCGGCCGCTACGGGCATCCAGACTGTAGACCGGCTCGCCTGAGTCTCCGCGGTACCACAGCACGAGAGCCACGCTGTCCTCGGCCGCTGGTGGCAGTACGTGACACGGGAGAAACACCTCGGACCCCTGCACCGCCTGGTACTCCGGGAATTCTAGGGACACACAGCGAACTACCGTCAAAAAGTACTATTCCACAATGTGCTAGGTCAAGATTCGGCAAACCTTTGAATCGAAAGAGCCAAAAATTAAAATTTACAAACTTTCAAAGATATCAAAAAGTCACCATTTTTTCTTGCCAAAAATTAAATAGTACTCGCATAAATAATATTTGCGTATGGAACTATATAAAAAGCCGCAGCTTCACATCCAAAAAGCCGCATGTGTCTCGCGACCCCTGTACTAGGTTGAATCAGACTATATAAGAACCCTATGAAATTGTCTTGTGTACCATATTATAAATATTTCTTTGATAAAATCAAATAACTAAGTAAGGGATTGCCATGTAGAGTGAAGTACAGTGTCGGGAGCCCCGAGTCGCTACGGTAACCGTGAACAGGGAACTCTGAAATGTGGCTGACTAACGGGGCAATGGCAACCCCCTTTTCATGGAGCAGCAAAACCAGAAATTGACGATCCATGCTACTGAGTCGGACAAGACACCACCACCATCAAATAACTAACATCACAGTGTCTATTTGAACCAAGTATCCCCATGAATCAACCTAACACTGTATGTTAGCAACTTACTGTTATATTAGTAGAAGATTTACCCCCCCCCCCCTAAAAATGTGCTTTGTTTAGTTTAAAGCCACATTTGATATATTTAATTAAAAAGGCATATATTGGATCAAAATATCATTTATTTTACCAATATTTCAGTTGGCTTAACGCCAACCTTTATCAAGGTGTTATGACATTTTAAAGTGTATCAACAAAATCTATATGCCTTTTTAATTGAAGAATAATTTATGGATTGCTCTATTTTCAAAAATATTTTGATATATGTAAACGATATAGAAAGGTTAATACACATAAATATTATTTGATTTTTTTTTCAAATGTATATTGTAAATGAAAATATATTTTTACGAATGTTATATATGGGTATATATAATAAATAATAATAATAAAATAAATATATTTCGAAACTATTTTAGACGCGTACGATTCTTTTAAAAATTAAACAATTTCTACTGCCCCTACTGCAATGGAAATGGGAGGGCCTGGAGTCTTCAGTGGAGAATATATCCATTAATTTTTCCATTAAAGTAAGGGCAGTAGAAATTGGTCAATTTTTAAAAGAATCATACGTGTCTATAATAGTTTCGAATTTCATAACAGATGGCGCGCTAATGCATCATAAAAAAAATAAAATACAATTGAAAAAAAAAGAACTTTAAGATATAAAAATGTTAAAATAAAGATAAATAATTTTTAAAATGAATAAAATATATATATTATGTGTCAATTATTCATTTTTTTTAGAACAAAAATTATTTTACACTTATGCATTCAACAATTATTTAATTATAATTTTTTTTTAAGTGAAAATAATCTATGATCCAAACTTTGATATGAAGACTTAATAAGGTCTAACAAACTGAGGTTTTGTTTTTTGAGTTTTTGTCTTGGTGAGAAAATTGTGTGAAAATCTACCGTTTATCTTCTATATATATATAAATGAATGTATGTGTGTGTGTGTCTGTTTGTTCTTTATGCCTGACCAAACCACTCATTGGAACGCCATGAAACTTTGGGAAGTTATTTGGTATAGCACTGGGAAGGTGTCTAGCAAATAAAATTTTTTAAATAACTTTTCGCCTAAAAATAATCAAGATAAATATTCTAATTTACCTGTTATAATTCAACAATCTGCTCTAAATATTATCATGATGATACGATGATTTTGTAATGTAGAAAATTAGGAAAGACAAAATTCAGGATTACACGGCAATTTATTTGAGACAAGAATAATGATACAATTCATAGGCAAGATACTATTCCTTTAACTTCCAATTACCGAGGGAACCAATTAATATTGATTTTATTCAACTTATCGAGTATTTTTCAAGGGACCGGGAAAAAATGTTCACTTTATCGAGAGATTCGTTAGACAAACCTTTACTCTGGTAAAAACCCGGGCGAAGCCGGGTACGTCCGCTAGTAATTTATAAATGAAGCGAATTTGACACTTCATATAAATAAAATATATTTCAAATAAATAGTATTTTAAAAGAAAACAAATTTAATTTTTGAAAATAAATATTTTTTATGTTAGATATCTTAAACTTATATTTCTGAAAAAATATGTATGTATGTATATATTTCGTATTAAAATGTATATACCCTTCTTTTTTTCACAATTGGAGAAAATATTTTAGAAGAAATACTAAAGAAAATGAACGATATCAATATTTTATTTATCTCTTGATATTTATATTCCTGAATTATATAAAGACATTTTGCAGAATAAATTTGATTAGATGTATATATCATTGTAATGAGTTTTAGATAATAGAGAGCTAAAATTAATAAAAAAGCATAATATTTATGATTTAAAAAAGATTAAATCCAAATAACTTTCAATAATTAAATCACCTTTACAAATTGTTCGAACATTTAGAGTTTAGTTAGAAGGTTTGATAAAGGTAAAGAGAATCGTCTGCTTCATAAATCCCCTAAGACAAACTGACCGACGAAAGTTCTAAAAGATAAAAATACACTTTGAAACTTTTTCTTTCAGCCAGGCGAGAGAGTGGTCATAAAGACGTCCAATCAGTTGCTCATACAAATTACAAAATTTGAACGACTCGTGACTCGGGTCTATAGCAAGGCGAGAAATTGGTACCCTGCACCTCAAGCCGGAAATTTGTACGTGAAATCTGTTTTAGCTACAAATTTAGAAATTGATATGGGGCGTTTTCCTAAAATATCGCTTATAAATATTTTTAAAACTACTGTATATCCCTATAATATACCTCAAAATTCGAATGTATAGATATATACTCATGGACTTAAGGAAATGGAAAGTCTGATGTCGCTGGTTCTTTGTTTCATTATTATTATTGAAAATAGTCTTCAATAAGGGTCAATGTGTTTGATATCTTTTCGAGTTATTGTCTGAATCCAGATATGCATGCTGAAACTTACAATTTTGTCCATTAGTGTATGTACAGTGCTTCGAATTTATTCAATATACCTATAATCTCGAAAATAATTTCTTGATAAAGAACAACGAAATAAAAAATGGAAATTTTACTTTCTAAAATTAATTGTATCTCATGAAATAAAAATCTTCTACTATGTTTATTTATGGTAAATTTATATTTGAGTGCACCAAATCTTTTTCTGTATATACGTATCTATATAAATATTTCCAAATATATCGATCAATAGAGATTGTATATTTGATTTAAATGTTTTATATTGAATATTTAGGAAATATTTTAATTTTAATATTCATAAAAAGATTAGCTCTCTCGCTTAAATTTTCAAAGAAAATTAATATCGCATAGATTCAAGATACGATTTTCTGATTAAAAATACAGAAAAGCTCTCAAATTAAATAAACTAAAAATAATATACTCAAAAATAAAAATATATAGAACACATATCTATTGATCAAATTCAAGTTAAATAGACCATTTCAAATTTTATTTTAGAATAGTTTTTGTAATTTAGCGAGTCGAAACTGCTAAATGATTCAGCCTCTTTTCTAGTTGTATTCTAGTGTTGGCCTCTCATTAGAATGTAGATTAGCTTTGTACAGTAGGCATTAATCACTCATTTTTTGTTTAAAAAAGTAGGTAGATTGTAAACCAAAGCAATCTCCTTTTTATTGGCAAGGCTCACGTTTTGTTTGAGCATGTGAAATAAAACTTGACAATATACTTATCCTCTTTATAACGGTTTGATGTACTAAGTTGCTTCTAAAGCGCCCGGATTAACGACGAATCTTTCCACTGTCCTAGAATATTACTCCCTAGACAAAATACCGGGTACATTTCTGACGTTGTAATCTATTCGGTTCCAAGAACTCACTTCAGACTCCTTCTATAACCAAGATAACGTAATTTATGGCATTAAAACGACTTCAACTGACACACATAATAGTATGTATTTAAACCTCCAATGACATATAGCATGCGCCGATAAAGACATAGGAATTAGTTGAATAAATCCTACAAGACATCTGGCTAGGAACGGTCCTTCAAGTAATCGATTTCTTTAAAGTCTGGGTCATTCTGTTACCAACAGAAGCTCGAAATTCAACTACAATTTCAGTATTTTAAGCCTTATTGCCAATGTTCTATGATGGGTTATTCTTGCGCTATGACACTTTATTTTTAATTGTTAAAAAAATTTCTAGGTTGATTATTTATTAATACAATAATACGATGTATGCATTTAAACCAGTATTTTTTCAGCGTAACTTACTTTCATTTTATGAAAAGAAATTTCTTATAGTCAAATTATTAGAAACTATGCAACGATGGCCGTTGTTAATAAGGATGTTCATGGAAGATTATAGGGTAGTGCAATGAAATATCGAGAGTTTTCAATTATATTATGAATGAAAGTTTGCAAAGAAATATTGAACAATGAGAGGTTTAGAGTAACACACCTTTATTAGCAGATTTATATTTTATAACAAGCTTATATATAAATCTAATTTGAAAGGTATTAGCATATAAGAAAGAAGTAAAAATATATTTTTTATTAATAATTATAAACTGGAAAGTAATACAAATAATAAATCATAATTCCAAGTCGAAATACATCAAATATATTTTAGTAGTTCCAAAATTATATTAAAATATTCTAAATATGTTATACTCTATATAAAAATGATTCCAGGATTTCATATTTAATTCAATATAGAAGTAAAATATATTTTATATTAAATTATTTTAATATAAATTAGTTTTTTGAGAAATGTAAATATAAAATTTAATTTAATTGAAAAACCTAAATTTAGACGAGATATATTAAATATTCCGGAAAAAATATCTCTAACAAACTTCTTATTTTATTTTCTATATTTTTTATCAATGAAAGGGATGTGATTTTATTTGAATGGCTCATCTATTTTGATCGACGTAAAAAACACGTTTTTTCATTTATTTTCTTTTGTCATTGATAAATTATCTCAATAAAAAAATCTTTTGTTTTTATTTTGATGATATAAGACAAGAAGGAGATGTATTGTTATAATTTATGACTCGTAACCTTAAAATTATTATTATTATCAAAATTTTATATATTTTACATATATTTTCTATTGTCTTTAAAATTTTATTTTCAGTACACTCTCAAGATATTAATTTATTATTCTATATATATATATATATATATTTTTTACTTTCTCTAGCGAACTGCCGAATATTTTCCCTTAAAAAATATATATATATATATATAAATAAAATGATAAAGCGTTAAAAAAAATATTTATTGAAAATAGACACACTTCGGCTAAAATATTGAAACATTTTCTGGCCGAAATGTCCCTTTTTTAAAAATTATTATGAATGCTGACCAGAAGGGCAACTTTTATCTTTAAGATTAACAAAATATATATTTTTCATAGATGATAGCTATCGGACAGTTTATTGTCTTTTTACAGGTCCTATGTTAGGTTCTATGAAAAATATAAACAATTTATCTACTAGAAATTAGCATTTACTTCGAATATTTTGAAGAATTTTATGAAGTTGCAGTAATAAGAGAGCACCATCCTGCAGGAAGCATCTACTTTTTAAAAAGTTTAAATGATTTGCCCCAACATTGTAGAATATTAAAGAGAGAGAAGAGAGAGGAAAACCACATTCAATAATTAGTGCATAAGTATTATGCCAATTATAGTCTATGATCTTAATTCAAGACGAGTTATTCTAGATAAGAAGTCTCCAACTATTAATATGGCGCTTATCCAAGACTTCATGTAGAACTACATACAAATGTATTAACAAGGGAAAATATAAATATTAATATATAAACACTATTCAAATTTAAATTACTCGCGAAGCGTTTCATTAATACACCAATACCTCGCTTTGCCTCGTTTCGTTTTGCGTTTTTTTCGAAGCTGCGTCGCTGGTTAATTTTTATTGATTTTCACTCTGCGTCTTTAGATTTTCGAAGTTGCGTTGTTTTGGATTCGAGTCTTTAATTTTTTTTTTTTTTTTTGAATTTTTTTTCCTAAAATATGGCAACACCTTTGTTTTTGATTGCGCCTTCACATATTTTCACTTTGCGTCGTTTCAATTTGCGTCGTGTTTTTTTGGAACGTAACCCCGACGCAAAGCGAGGTATGGGTGTACATATTTAGCTAACATTTTATTTTATTTGGACTTAGAGTGATATGTCCCCCTAGGAACATTTGCACTTTAAAGGTAAACTAAACATAGAAATAAAAGAAAGATATTTGAAATATGTACAAGAATTAGCTTATTTAGTTGAAATTATTTTATCCAAGAGCCCTTAGTTATCAGCAACATTTTGTTTAACGATCTGAAAATACCATTCTCTTATTTCATCAACCAGATTCCACTGAAATATCACTTTGTAATATTTCATCAATGGAGTTTGGCGTTATCAAGCACATATGACTTCGAATACCTATTTATTGAATTTTAGAAAGCCTCAAAAATCAGCTTTTTTATTCTTTATTATACAGTTTGCATCACTGTAATGAGAGCCAACAGCCTAGTACAAGGTGCGTTCATTAATTTCCAGGACTGGTTAGAAAATAAAATAAATAAAAAAGCTAAAGAAAAAAAAAGTATACAGAGTTAAATATTGGACATTCGACCACACCTGACTGAAAGCACGAGTCTCGTGGCGCACGCGCCGATCTAAAAATAGAACAAAACAACTTCCTTGTAAGGTTCGCATTTCTAATTTTGAAATGACCATTTTCGAAGAGCAGAGAATCTGCATTAAGTTTTGTTTTAAATTGAAAAAAAAAATGCTACTGAGACGCATGAATTGATTAAAGAAGCTTTTGGCGATTGAGCTTTATCATGTTAAAGAACTTTTGAATGGTTTTCACGCTTCCTAAAAGGTAAACGATGATCAGCATACTGGGCGTCCAAGATCATTACGTTGCGTGGAAAACAAGCTCAAAATAAAGGAATTAATTAAATCTAACAGAAGAATTTCTATTAAAGACTTATCTTCAGAGACTGGACTATCTGTAGGACTGTGTCATCAAATAGTAACAGAAGATTTGGACATGATCCGGACGTCTTCAAAATTTGTTCCCCGGATTCTAACAGAGGAACAAAAGGAGGTTTGAATGGATGTCTGCAAAAATATGGTTGAAATGACTCGGACCGATCCAGAATGGATGCAAAAAATCATTACCGGGGATGAGACATGGGTGTATCAGTATGACCCGGAAACCAAACGTCAATCCAGCCAATGGATTGAAAGAGGGGAACCGAAACCCAAAAAGGCAAAATTTACAAAATCCAAAGTCAAGACATTGCTTGTTACATTTTTTGATATTAATGGTTTGGTTCACCATGAATTTATTCCTTTCTGACGTACAATTAATCAAGAGGTTTATTTGGGGATAATGAGGCGCTTAAGGGAGGCAGTGCGCCTTAAAAGACCTGAAAGATGGCAAAACAATGACTGGATACTTCACGTCGATAATGCGCGGCCGGACACAGCCCATGTTGTTTTGCAGTTCTTGGCCAAGCATTCAACCATACAGATCCCTCATCCACCTTATTCCCCCGACTTAGCCCCCAGTGACTTTTTCCTCTATCCTAAATTGGTAATGAAGTTAAAAGGAAGGAAATTTGATAACGTTGATAAGATACAAGCTGAATCGAAGGCAACCTTGAGGAACCTCTCAAAAAGTGATTTTATCTCCTGCTTCGACAATTGGAAAAAAAGCTGAAACAGGTGTATTGAGGCAGGAGGGGCATATTTTGAAAAATATTAAATTAGTTTTTTTATTTGTTTTATTTTTTCAAAGATACAGAGCAGTCCTGGAAATTAATGAACGCACCTTGTATTTGTCTAAATTTGGAATAAATGGACGATTAATTGATATTTATACCGACAGATGGCGGGAACATGTAATGCCTTTATCTTATTTTTATACAAGTTTTATAAAACTTAAAACCTATTTTGAGTTTATAATTTAATGATTTTTCTTTTGAAGAGAGCTTTATCTCGATAGATTTCTAATTACATATTGAAGCGATGCAGCAAAGAAGTAGAAGAGAAGAAGTTGGCAAGCCAAGAGAAGAAGGTATGCAGGGGCCCCTTCAAGGAAGTGTTGATTGACAAATTCCAGAGGAGGGGGCGGCAGACAGGGAGTCCAGCTGGTGTCGTCGTGAAGGAAGCCGGCCAGCCTGCCGGGGATTTGTGTGCCGAGAAGACATAACAGTCTGGGGGACGAAGTCTGTCTGGTGACAACGGGACCTGCATCAAGGAGAACGGCGATGACGACAGACGCGGCAAGTTGGCTACGAGGAAGTGGGCTCCGAGACTGGGTGTTTTAACAGGAGGAGGACGGTGCAAATAAGGACGAGGAGGAACCTACCTGGGGCGGCAATGAAGGCAAGTCAATCTCCTATGTATAGTTATTAATATCCCTTTTAAAGATCTGGTAATAAATCTATAGTACTAAGCTTTATCCAAAACGAACCCACATTGTCTTCTCAGAAACCTTGCACGCAAACATCGACGGCTGAGAAGAGTCGTAACAATATATAGTGAAGAAATCTTTTGAAGGTGAATTTATATATTGATAATATAAATATTTATTTTTCTCTCTCGTAATTTTATTATTACATAAAAATATAAATGCTTGTATTTAACACAATATTAAATTATTATTCAAATTGAGTTTTTTCACTTAATTTTATTTTAAGAACATTCTTAAAATCTAAACTTCTCGTATTTACTTAATACATTTGAATAAGAACAAATTAAAGCCACATTTCCAAATCTCATTTTAAAATTATTGTTGACAACTTAGATGTTGTTGGGAATATTAAATTTAAAGTCTCCGCATTCCAATGAAAGCTAACACGGCTTATAAATCAAGCCGAAGAGAGGTGTCAAGTGGTTTCTAAGTTTGAAAAAAAAAAAAATGTCGGGAAAGTAATTTATTAAAATTCTAGGCGCATTAGATTAAAAAAGTTTCCGACACAATTGTAACATCGACCAGTGGGCAAGCAATATGTCAACGTTTTCTTGAGAAGTTTTGCGACTTTGATTAATTACCACTGGAACAAGATGATTAGAAAAGGGCTTAAATTAGAAACGGGAAGTACACTAAACCCATTCATTGATTATCCATTAAACCGCTTATTTCTTTAGATTTGCTCTGTGTTGAGAGAAACTGTCTCAATATAAATTTTCTCCCATTTGCATTCATTGATCTTAATGGAATGGGCTCTTTATCGCCAAACTTTCTTAAATATTTTAGAAAGTTTCTTTTCACTTTCTTGGTCATAAAAAACTTTAAATTTTTGGAATTTTTTCAGAGATATATATTTTTTAAAAGGTAATGCCTATTATTTTAAAACAATTTTTAACACATGTAATTGAATATATAGTTCCTAAGAATTTTATTAAAAAATTATTATAGCTAATTTTTTAATGTAAATTTCTGACAATAACTCATATAGTAAATTAATTTATATATAAATTATAATTTATTATAATTAACAATCCCTTTATTAACAATTTCAATATTAATTTATATTATTTAGAAACATATGAATTATTCTGATATTAAAAAAATATATATATCAAATATTATTAAGCATTTTTCTACATATTTTGGATTTTCGAAGATAAAAAAATAATTTGATTGAAAAATTTAAAATAAAAGGTGATTCAATTTATCATATCATGAAAAATATAATTTTTAAATAATGTTGGAATTATTTTGGATGAAATAGGTTATGAAAATATTAAAGACTATATATTTTGTGGATTTTTTCATATAAAAAATATTAAATTATAAAAATAAATGCAATATTTCTAGAGATTGGACATTTCAATTTTTATAATACACAAGTTGACGAATCTGAATATCTTCTTTTATCCTGCTATTGAATTAACAGTTGATGATTTTTTTAGGTTCAAAATTATTACATTAATTACCTAAGCCGGTCTAAAAAAGCGCAAAAAAGTACACCTCAACATCAATACAGTGGCAAGCGTATATTCTCAAACTGGTGTAAAAAACGAATTGCTTCAAATATTATATGTTTATAAATAATTATATTATATATGATATATATTATAATAATTTATTGATATATTAGTAATTTTATTTGTATATTTTACACAAATATGTTAAAGTATAAATAAAAAAAAGGTTGTGGAATATTAGCCATTAGCGCCCTTCAAGTTGAGTTCAACTTTAGGGGACTATAGTCAAATATTATTCAATCTGTTAATTCCAGTTCATCTAGTTGTCTTCCTGTAGCTACATTGACCCATTCTAGATAAATATTCCTCTCTTCTTTTTTTTCAATTTTATTTCAATTTAAAGCGCTATATTCCCCTAGGGATACTTGCGTTGTCATACATGTAAGCTTTTACATTTGTATATACATATATATACACTATACTTTTAGGCCGTGAATGGATTAACAATGAAAAAGAGAGAGAAAAACGAGAAAAAAGAACTGTGTGCAAAAGAAATAAGTGTCTGGCAATATTTAAAATTAGCATAATATAAATTAATCAGTTTCTTAAAATATATTTGTTGCTATATAATTTAGAATATATATACAAAAGGTATTGGATTTAATATACATTTCTTTACTGGAAATAAAAAATACTTGGATCTGTTACTATTGAATTATGTTCGATTCTATAGTCTTGAAAAACTGGACAATCTAGTAAAAGATGTATTGAGGTTTTTTCATGTCCACAAAACCAACCTCTCTTCTTTCTTCAATTTTTCCTAAAATCAAAATCTTTTTCTGAACGATTCGTTCTAATTATGTGTCCGTTGTAAGTCAGTCTTTGTTCATATATTTTGTATTCTAGGGGAATCTAATAGGATTAAATCAATTTTGAAATATTTGAACTTTTATCCGTGTCCATTGTACTCTGTGTAGTATTCTCTATGTCTATCATTTGATGGTTCAATTATATTTTTATTTTTCATTTTCTAAGATTCCAGCTTTTACATCCATAAAAGTGAACACAGAAAATATCAATTCTTCTAAAATGTTTTATCTTTAATGATCTTAACCAAATGTATCATCGTGTCTCTTCCATGGGCTATTATTTTTTTACTTCCTCTAGAAAACCTTCTTTCTTATCCTATTTCATTTCTAATTCAGTTTATGTTATCGGGGAGTTAGTTATAAAGCTGCAAGATAACATATTAATATGATGTGTGTGAAATTCATCAAATAAACTGAACATATATTTGAATTATATAAAATATATAAAATATAAGCACATATGCTCCTGGTCAGGATATGTCTTTTTTATTTTTAATATATTTAAATGTACAATGAATTAAATTATTTAGAGCTAGCTATATTTCATCAAAATGATAAACATTTTCTGCTGTAGTGACTATATTTTGAAAATTTAAGGAATGCGCGCGCGCCCTGCTAATTTCAAACACAGCAAGAAATTTAGTAGTGCTTTTTTTTTGGTAAAAAAAAATAAAAATCTTAAGAAATTGTTAAATCATTATATTTAAATGAAGTGTATGATATACCACACACACATATTTTCAATATATATTCCATTATTTATAAGAAAATATAGAGAATATTCAAATATATCATTCACGGTGCATGAGTTCAACCAAGAAAATAATTGATAGGTGAAAGTTTTAATTACAAATTTAAAACAAAGTAAAAAATGTGGTAAAAGTAGAGGCTAATCCATTTCTCGGCCACTCCAAACTTTCCAAACCGCTCAATCACGATCTAGCTTAGAAACTCTGCTTAAAAGGATTATCAAATTGTAAAGAAACTCAAGTACGTCTAAATAACTTGACATTTTTTCCATAAAAACAATTTTTAAAATAAATAATAACACTTTCTTTTTTTAGGTTCTAGAAGCAACATAATCATTATATAAAGGTTACATTTTTATGTATTTCATAATAAATTAATTATATATTTTTTAAATAAAATATTATAGAGTGGATAATTCCTTTCAGTAATCGAGTAAAAATAAAATTTTCCTTGATCTCTTCGAGAGATCATCCTATTAATGGTAAGTTTATTCCATTTCAAATTATTTCAAATTCACAATTTTTCTTTTTTTCATTAAATATTTTATTTATATATATTTTATATAGAATATTATATTATTTAAAATTATATTTCTCTCATAGATTCAAATATTCTGTTTTTATCTACCATCAGATATCGGGACTTTCCCTATATAAAACTGATTGTTGTTGTTTCCCGATGGCCGGCTCAAACCTTATGTAATTAGGTAAATAGTTTTTGTTTTCTTTTAATACCCGCCTTAAAAGTCAAGATATTATTTCATTCTCAATTATGTTATCATATTAATTAAAGTAAATTATGATTTAACATTTTATTAATATTTTTTCAACGACTACAAAGCAATATTAAAACACATACTCATGTACCCTCTAACAACCGGGGGTCGGTGGAAGGCTGGTTAAACCGTTTGGTTTACGACCACTACGACCCGGGTTCGATCCCCGCATTGGACACTTTTTTTCTGTTTAAAAAAAAATGCTCCAATGGCCCCCCGATTCTTGCAAAAGTCCAACCCCACCAGCGAGTGCAAGTAACCAAACGGGGCTCTGGCACATTTGTAAGTGCAAAGTCGAACTGCTTTCACATGTGTAGACATGTGGTGCGCTTACAGTAAAAAGCAGTCGCTAACTACCCACCATGATTATCATGGCCTGTACCACGTGTACTAGGGATAAGCAAAAAAAAAACAACCTAATAAAATATTTTTATTTATAAAATATATACAGTTCTATAATAATAACAAAATAAGAATTACCTTGAGGAGAGTGACAAGAAGTCATTGAAACGTCGGAATGAATGGTTGGTTGATGTGGGTTTGTTTTTTCTTAATCAACTTCGAACCAAAAAATGATCTTCTGAAAATTTATTTGATTGATTCACGAAAATAATATTCAGATTGAGAAATGAAACCATTTAATTATTCAGAAAAGAATCAGGTTATGCCTTTTTTATGTTTAATATCAACATCTGACCCCTTTTCTATTTTTATTTCTTCACAAAAACATATAATTCGTACATGAGAGTTGGTCTTTCTTTAAATATTTCGTCCATGGCAGTTGGTCTTTCTTCATATATTTCGTCCATGGTAGTTGGTCTTTCTTCATATATTTCGTCCATGGTAGTTGGTCTTTCTTCATATATTTCGTCAATGGGAGTTGGTCTTTCTTCAAATAATTCGTCCATGGGAGTTGGTCTTTCTTCATATATTTCGTTCATGGGAGTTGGTCTTTCTTCATATATTTCGTCCATGGTAGTTGGTCTTTCTTCATATATTTCGTCCATGAGAGTTGGTCTTTCTTCATATATTTCGTCCATGGTAGTTGGTCTTTCTTCATATATTTCGTCCATGAGAGTTGGTCTTTCTTCATATATTTCGTCCATGAGAGTTGGTCTTTCTTCATATATTTTGTCAATGGGAGTTGGTCTTTCTTCATATATTTCGTCAATGGGAGGTGGTCTTTCTTCATATATTTCGTCCATGGGAGGTGGTCTTTCTTCATATATTTCGTCCATGGGAGGTGGTCTTTCCTCATATATTTTGTCAATGGGAGGTGGTCTTTCTTCATATATTTCGTCCATGGGAGGTGGTCTTTCTTCATATATTTCGTCCATGGGAGGTGGTCTTTCTTCATATATTTCGTCCATGGGAGGTGGTCTTTCTTCATATATTTTGTCAATGGGAGGTGGTCTTTCTTCATATATTTCGTCCATGAGAGTTGGTCTTTCTTCATATATTTCGTCCATGAGAGTTGGTCTTTCTTCATATATTTTGTCAATGGGAGTTGGTCTTTCTTCATATATTTCGTCAATGGGAGGTGGTCTTTCTTCATATATTTCGTCCATGGGAGGTGGTCTTTCTTCATATATTTCGTCCATGAGAGTTGGTCTTTCTTCATATATTTCGTCCATGGGTGTTGGTCTTTCTTCATATATTTTGTCAATGGGAGTTGGTCTTTCTTCATATATTTCGTCCATGGGAGGTGGTCTTTCTTCATATATTTCGTCCATGGGAGTTGGTCTTTCTTCATATATTTCGTCCATGGGAATTGGTCTTTCTTCATATATTTCGTCCATGGGAGGTGGTCTTTCTTCATATATTTCTTCCATGGGAGTTGGTCTTTCTTCATATATTTCGTCCATGAGAGTTGATCTTTCTTCATATATTTTGTCAATGGGAGTTGGTCTTTCTTCATATATTTCGTCCATGGGAGGTGGTCTTTCCTCATATATTTCGTCCATGGGAGGTGATCTTTCTTCATATATTTCGTCCATGGGAGGTCGTCTTTCTTCATATATTTCGTCCATGAGAGTTGGTCTTTCTTCATATATTTTGTCAATGGGAGTTGGTCTTTCTTCATATATTTCGTCCATGGGAGGTGGTCTTTCTTCATATATTTCGTCCATGGGAGTTGGTCTTTCTTCATATATTTCGTCCTTGGGAGTTGGTCTTTCTTCATATATTTCGTCCATGGGAGTTGGTCTTTCTTCATATATTTCGTGCATGGGAGTTGGTCTTTCTTCGTATATTTAGTCCATGGGAGGTGGTCTTTCTTCATATATTTCGTCCATGGGAGGTGATCTTTCTTCATATATTTCGTCCATGGGAGGTGGTCTTTCTTCATATATTTCGTCCATGGGAGGTGGTCTTTCTTCATATATTTCGTCCATGGGAGTTGGTCTTTCTTCATATATTTCGTCCATGGGAGGTGGTCTTTCTTCATTTTTTTCGTCCATGGGAGGTGGTCTTTCTTAATATATTTCGTCCATGAGTCATTCTTCATATATTTCGTCCATGAGTCATTCTTCATATAGGTCGTTTATTGGAGATAGTCTTTATTCATAAGAGACACCTATCGAAGGTAAACGCACTTTATATTATGCCTCTCATGCGAGGTAGATATTCATTTTATCGGTCGCTTATTGGATGTGTTCATTCTTCAAATAGGTCCTTCATGGGAGATTTTCATTTTGCATATTTGTAGCTCATGTGGAATGTCTATTGTGTAACTTTTAGCTTTCATTTACATTTAGTTGTAGTTTGCTTCTCTAATAATAGAAAGCTATTTAGTCTATCTTCTAATTATCACATCACCGTAGAATAAATAATGAACGTCTGATGTTTATATAAAAACAACAAACCAAATCTAAACAATATGAACGTAATTATCAACGAGTTTTCAAATAAAATTCAACTAAGCTTTTCTCTCCTTTGAACACTATCATTAAGTTATTTTTACTCTTCACTAATATTATTATTAAATTATCTAAACTATTATTATATAAATTATTCTGTGCATTGGAAATTCTTTACAAAGATCCACTAATGACCCTATTCCCAGAAAGTTTTTCATCGCTAACCAAATCATACCTAATTAGTCCTGATGAAAATTAACTACCTCATAATTTATATTCAGAAGAAAATGTCATCTCGTCTGCTTTAAAATTGTTTACCTAAGCCTCGTTTCAAACTATCGTTTGCTCTTTAATATTCTATGCGGTTTCTTATCTCCCGAGGTAGTTATTTTTAAATAAATGAATATTTTAATATTCTAGCGAATACTGTGTATTATTTTACTCTCCTATATCCATTAATATTAAATAAATTTCATAAGAAGGGACAAAAATATTTATTACCGAATTTATTAGCGAAAATATCTGAATAGGGTGATCATCTATATTTATAAATTCGTTTAGTAGTTTATAGTCAAGAGTTACCTTTATATAAAATTCTCAACCCGAAAAAAAAAGGATATTTTTAATTGTAAAATAAAGGACGATTGAAGTAGCAAGACGTTTTTATTTAGAAACAAAAGTTGTTTTGCAATGTTTTTATTTTAATTTATATATTAAGGCTTTTTTTAGATTTAAAATCTCTTCCAAGTGTCAATTTTCATATGATATAAGATGGAGAAATCGCAATTCAGATAAGAACTCATAACTAATACCAAGGTATTTGATAGACAGTGGTCTTTATTAAAGACACACCGGATAATTAAGTGTGAAAAAAATTATTTCTGTCTCCTTCAAAAAAACAGATGACTGGCAACATCAGAGACTTTCCACTTTTTTAAGTCATCTCTCTCTAAGTGTATAATAATTATTTTTCCGAATATTGTATATATTTTTAAAAAACGCTATTATTTCTGAACTTCTTGCTCGTTCAATTTGACTTAAAATAATATATTAATTGGGCTAAAGTGACGTTTTTATATATAGAAAAAAATTGACAATCTAATAAAGATATTTCTGATGTAATTTACTCTCATAGACGAAATTAAAGAATGTTCTTCATTTTTTAAGCATAAACCACTTCTTATTCACTTATATAACGGCGAATATCCAATACACGTAAATTAAAACGCTCTCCTTTAAAAATTGATAAATATATTAATAATAAAATATATATATTATATAAAATTATTAGAAGATTTTCATATTAGTTTTGCTTCTGCCATTTTGAACAAACAGGTAAATATCCTGTCTGATTATTTACATATGGTGTTAAAAATGATAGTTGTAAATGGTTCAGCTTAAAATGCAAAGGTTTAAAGGTAAAACATGGAATGAGAAATATTTAGTAACTAATTATACAAAGGAAAAATAAGGATTAAAATTTTGTTTTCCTTAATCGTATTGGCTTATTGTAGTCAATAGATTGAGAATAGACAAAAAATACACATATAATATTAAAAATGAGGAATAAAAATAAAATGAATGATTATTACAAAAGTGAAATTAAAAAATAGTTTTCTCCATAATCGTATTAAATATAATATATATATATGCAAAGAGGAAGTAACTTCCTTAAGTTTTAACGATGAGTGCAAACAAATCGACTGATATATTTATTCTGCACATTGATTATCTGAAAACATCAATATTAGAGAATATTTCAGATATGACATTCAGCCTTCTCCGTTTCCATAAAAAAAAAAAACACAGACGACGGTATGGGATAAATCGTATACGCTTAGATTAGAGAATGTCTTGAGAAGATCATTTATCTCAAGACGACTCAAGATTGAAGCACAAATCCAGCCAATCCTCGCCAAATTATCTTGAAATCCCGTGATCGACGATTTCCCACTCCTGCTAGATCTAACCTAACTAAACTAAAGCAAGTTATAACTCCTATTTACACTTATAGCTTCATACCTATTGAGAGGACTACTATAGCGTCTCTATAGTATTTTGTTTTACAGAATAATTTTATAAATATTATCATATTATAATTTGAAATTTACACTATTTTTAACTCCTATTTTCTTTTCATTTTAAATAAGGCAAATTTCTACATTGCTCTTATGGTAATGATAAAATAATGGAAGAAATCTCATTAGTGGTTAACCCTCAGCTGTAATGCCAGTTTACCATCGATTAGTCAGGTTCTTCCAATATTTTATCATTGCAGTAAGTACATTATAAAATTGTTTCATTTTAAAAGAAAAATACGCGTCAAAAATGTTTATATTTCTTATAATAGAAAGATTGCTAATGCATTATATTGATGCTATTATTGAATATATGTGTGAATCAGATATTTTCTTTAGAAGTTACCAAGGTAAGAAATGGCGCCGAGAAAGGTAAAAAGAAAACAAGTAGCTGGTGGTCGTGTACTTGTTGGCTAGTGGCCAGGCAATCAGTGGCAGACCAAGATAGGCGTGGGATTTGTAACGAGATATCGTCGATTGAATTGTAAGTATCTCTTCTTTTTACTGTACTCTATCTATTCTTCCCCTGTAAGTGACTCTCTCCTTGTACTGTTGTACTTGTTCTGTTCTTTCTCTCTCTCTCTCCAGTAAATATATATCTACCATTGTACAGTGGATTCTCTACTGTAAGTATCTCTTCTCTTTACTGTACTCTATCTATTCTCCCCTGTAAGTGACTCTCTCCTTGTACTGTTCTCTTTCCATTCCTAGTTAGTATATATCCTTCTACACTTGTTCAAACCTGATGGCATTGCAAGTTGACAAATATCAGACTTTTGGCTGGTCGGGAATAGACTAATTTCTATATTTCCTTACATATTTTGTGATACATTTCAAATATACTTCCAGACACTGATTCCAGATCTCTACTGTAAGTATCTCTTCTTTTTACTGTACTCTATTCATCCCTGTAAGTGACTCCTTGTACTGTTGTACTTGTACTGTTCTCTCTCAATCTCCCCCAGCAAGTTTATATCCTCTCTATTGTACAGCGCTTTCTCTACTGTAAGTATCTCTTCTTTTTGCTCTACTCTATCTATTCTCCTCTATAGGTGACTCTCTCTTTGTACTGCTATACTTGTACTGTTTTCTCTCTTACCCCAGTAAGTATATATATTTTATTTTACAGTGCTTCCTCTTCTGTAAGTATCTCTTATTTTTACTGTACTCTATCTATTCTCCCCTGTAATCTCTCCAGTAAGTATATATTCTCCATTGTACAGTGCTTTTTCTACTGTAAATGTCTCTTCTTTTACTGTACTCTCTCTATTCTCCCCTGTAAGTGATTCTCTACTTTTTCCTGTTGTACTTGTATTTGTTCTATTCTATCTACAGTAAGTATATATCCTCCATTGTACAGTGCATTCTCTACTGTAAGTATCTATTCTTTGTACTGTACTCTATCTATTTACTCCTCTAAGTGACTTTCTCCTTGTACTGTTGTACTTATATTGTTCTCTATTTTCCCCAGTAAGTATATATCCTCTATTGTACAACGCTTTCTCTACTGTAAGTATCTCTTCTTTTTACTGTACTCTATCGCCCTTCCTTGTAAGTGACACTTTCCTTGTACTGTTCTCTGTCTCTTATCACTTAGTTTATTCAAATTCTACTGTACATTATCTACCGTAGGCGTCTATGTTTTACAATTCTTTATCTATCTACTCAATAAGCATTTTACGATACCGATGATCTCTTTCATGTTTCTGCTAAAGTAGCTGTTGATAGGTTTCCCTAGAATTTTTATTATGAATTTTATGTAGAATAGGGAACCTATATACTCTATTAATGCTTCTCTTGATAAATATACAAATCATAAGAAATCCGACCTTATAAAATACCAAAGGTCCAACACAGAGGTGCGCATATGACGCGTAAACTGCTTTCACATGACAAACAATCATGCCCTAAAAGTCCTCTTCTTCATTTGTCCATCTTCTATGATACATAAGGATGCAAACATCTATCCTGCTTGGACTGATTTTAAACTCTACATCTATGTCCAGCTTTCCTGAGACATAAGGATGTGAACAGCTTGGACTGACCCACCTTAACCTTACATTTATGTTCAGTTTTCCTGAGACATTAGGATGCAAACATCTATCCTGCTTGGACTGACACATCTCAAGGCCTACATCTATGGCCAGCTCTTTTGATAAATAAGGTTGCAAACAGCGAGGACTGACCCACCTTAACTATACATCTATGTCCATCTTTCCTGAGGCATGAGGATTCAAACAGCTTGGACTGACTCACCTTAACCCTACATCTATGTCCAGCTTTCCTGAGACATATGGATAGAAACAGCTAACCTGTTTGTAATGATCCACTTCAACTCTACATCTATGTCCAGCTTTCCTGAGACATATGGATAGAAACAGCTAACCTGTTTGTAATGATCCACTTCAACTCTACATCTATGTCCAGCTTTCCTGAGACATATGGATTGAAACAGCTAACCTGTTTGTAATGATCCACTTCAACTCTACATCTATGTCCAGCTTTCCTGAGACATATGGATAGAAACAGCTAACCTGTTTGTAATGATCCACTTCAACTCTACATCTATGTCCAGCTTTCCTGAGACATATGGATAGAAACAGCTAACCTGTTTGTAATGATCCACTTCAACTCTACATCTATGTCCAGCTTTCCTGAGACATATGGATTGAAACAGCTAACCTGTTTGTAATGATCCACTTCAACTCTACATCTATGTCCAGCTTTCCTGAGACATATGGATAGAAACAGCTAACCTGTTTGTAATGATCCACTTCAACTCTACATCTATGTCCAGCTTTCCTGAGACATATGGATAGAAACAGCTAACCTGTTTGTAATAATCCACTTCAACTCTACATCTATGTCCAGCTTTCCTGAGACATATGGATAGAAACAGCTAACCTGTTTGTAATGATCCACTTCAACTCTACATCTATGTCCAGCTTTCCTGAGACATATGGATAGAAACAGCTAACCTGTTTGTAATGATCCACTTCAACTCTACATCTATGTCCAGCTTTCCTGAGACATATGGATAGAAACAGCTAACCTGTTTGTAATGATCCACTTCAACTCTAAATATATGTCCAGCTTTCGTGAGACATACGGATTCACACAGCTCGGACCTACCCAAATTAGCTAGATAATGTATCAGAAGAAACTATATTTCGGTGTACTCAGTAATTTATTAGATGCAGTAACTCTTTATATTCATTTTGATATATAAATATGGTTTTTATACTCCTTGTTACTGGCTATAGAAAAATAATTTTGGGTTAGAATGAGGTAATTATATTTTGAAAAAAAAAAATTAAACTAATAGTTATAGTTTTAATTAAGTTGATTGTACACGCTGTAATTGAATCATATTAGTTAAGACAATTCAATTAAGGATTTTGGTATTTGAAAAATAGAGGCTATGAATAAATAACACTCTTGATTTATTTTCCTAATTTAATTAAATAGAAAATGAAAACTAGTTATTTAAATAAATTATTTTAAAATAGAAGAAGTATGAGAGAAAGGGAAATATAATTAGAAAAATTGGCTATTCTATTTTAAATTTATTGAAATATATTTGTAATAAAAAATATTTAGCGTAATACCAAATATTAATTTGAAATTGTAATGTGTGTTATTTGAATTATATTTTCTAAGCTATATGTAGGTGATCGATTTGTGCGCAGAGAGAGATAAATTGAAACTTTATCAGAAGTTCCGTTTGATAAGAAATGTGGAATGGTTAGTTGGTAATGAATCAATTTCCGATATGGCGAGAAATAATAAACCCATCTGCCAATACCACCCCCTATCGATAAATAACACAGCCAATAAACACGCTTCATTCTCCCGCGCTTTCTTTTCGTCTGACCAATATCGTCTGCCATTTTAAAACGAAATAAAACGAAGGATTAAAATGAATAAATAAAATGTCCGATTAACTCTTTTGAAATATCTTTTATAATCCGTAAATAAGTTTATTATTAACATTTTATATATGTATCTTTGTTTTAACTATTTCCGATGTTTATTTATCTAACAATATATTTAATAGTTATCATTAATAAACTTCCCATACAAATAATAATTAGATAGTGAATGGTATATATTGAATTGAATAAAATATTTATTACCAATATTTCGGTTGGCTGAACGCCAACCTTTATCGAGGAATTGCATTTTTGTATACATAAACCCAGCGCGCGCGCGCGCCGCATAGTGTTATTATATATCAAAGTTTAAATAATTTAAAATACAAAGTATGTGAGGCAAATATGTGCATGAAAAATTTATTATAAAAATTACAATCAGATTTATAGTTGAATATCTTGAAATATTGGCAATATATATTAGCGATAAATATTTTATTCAATCCAATATATGCCTTTTTACTATCTAATGATTTAAATATGGATTGTTCTATTTTCATAACAAATAATAATATATCATTTGAATTGCAGAATTAAGATCATCAGAAATACCTCTATTGACTCTTTATTTGGATGATAGAAATATAGGTTGAGAGGCACACATCCATGTTCACTCTCATTCAATATATTATCTCATCACAGTAAGAACTGCAATATTAGTTTTATAAAATATATGATTCATATAATAAATATAAATGCCAAAATAATTGCATACAAAATATCCGATAGATGACACACTAATACATTCAAAATTCATTTTAAAAAATTAGCTATCTGAATGCATCAATAGCAGCCGCCATTTAGCCATTGAATTCCGATTTAACGATTTGTGTGAAATTTCAGCCTTCATGAAAAATTAATTTCAGTATTAGAAATGATGTCCTTTATTCTAACATAGTGAACTTTCATTGTTTTAGGAAATTAAATTAGTTTTATTGTCTATAAGTTGTTTTTAAATGTTTTTTTTTTTATTTTGATAATTTATAATTATATTAAACTCTTCATATTTTTTAAAAGAACGCATCTTTTTATATTAGTTAACTGATGATGAATTGAGAAAACCTGGCTTAATATTACCTAGCTAAATTGCCGATTCAATCCACCAGATTGATGCAAATATAGTCTTTGTTGATTCGGTTAATATTGTCTGCATTTGAAAGTTTATTCTTTGTTTTAGCGTTTAGGGAAACTATGAAAATATGTTACTGTGATAAACGTAGCAAAAAAACATAAATAAACATTTGAACTTCAACATAATATATAGTTTCGATGCAGAGAGGAGACAATTGACAGAATGCTGTTGCAGCGTCAGGTATCTCATCAGTAAATTCTCTAACATCATAGCACAGATAATCGACCTGTGCATCTAGCTCTTTAGGATAAGTCTAAACATAACCATTCCACATCCTAATCAATATTCAGAATATATTGATATTTCTCTCTCATCAATAGAATTAAGAAGTTTATGAAAGACCCTCCCTCTTAGTAATTATTGGGATTGAAGGGATTCTGTTATATAAAATGAAAGAATTTAATACCACGATATGTTTCTTTCATACATAATACAAACTTCTACTGTCCTTACTGCGATGAAAAAATATATTGGGAGGGCTTGGCTCATCAGTGGTGAACTCTTTCAGCGTTTTCGATAAATTAATTTTCAGACCGCTCTACTATTGCATTGTTTTCTTATATGCCCTGCATTCCCTAAGGAAGGAAGTTCAGGGGTGTTTATTGAACCTATGGATATAAAAATATAGATTTGTAAAGTTGCATACATAAAATATATATAGACAATCATATTTACCTTTTATGCAAATATTTTATTTGCGTGCATCTCAATTTTGATAGTGCCAGAAAGACATTGTAAATTTATATTATAAATTTCATATACGAGTATCTCGCGATCCCGCGAATTTGCGGGATAATTGTTGCAAATCAAGTCATTTCATAGATTTGTTCATATTGTTACATTTCTTTTAATTTTATCAATGATTACTTTGTATTTTATAGTTTAAATATGCAAGCTAATATCATGATATATGCTCTGGAATAGACGCATCGTAACCTTTCTAATACTAAACGGTTATAAAAATATGTTTAGCATTTTATTAAAACCTTTTAACTGTAGAATTATGTAATTATTTGAGTTTACGAAATACAGGTCATGAAAATCATTTTATATATGAAGCTGCGATTGCCTATACTGTAAATTTGTACTATACTGTAAATGCGACACTTATCAACATATTCAGCATCAGTTCTACTCTTTTTACAGTCAAAATATCCCAGAGGTCTTTTTAGTAAATTGAGCTTACTCGTGGATAAAGGTTGTGGAAGAATTTAAGCAATTAATTATCTGTTTAAACTGTTCTTTTATGCAGATTTTGAAAAAAGATCCCGGTTGCCTGAAGCCACAATTTAAACAATTTGTCACTGATAAATATTCAAGAACTTTATGTTGAGAATATAAAAATATAACATGAATAATATATTTTTTTTACTCATCATATGAAACGATTTGCATGACAAAACCTTTTATACACAAACACACACACATATATATATATGATATTCATAATTTATAATACAATATAATGCGGCTTTTGATTGTAAAACGACATTTGAAAATTATCCCGCATGTGTTTCTTTTCAACGAAAAATCAAAATTTATTTTAAGGAGAAATAACGACTATTTCTAATATTCATTATAAATATTCATAATTAAATTAAAAACTTATATTTTCAAAAAATAATATGTCTTTACTTCATAAAATTCAAACACTTATTATTTTATGATGCACTAGCGTGCCATCTGTTATCAAAATTCAAAACTATTTTAAAGGCGTGAGCTTCTTTTTGAAAATAAACAATTTCTACTGCCCTTACTGCAATGGAAAAATTAAAGGGAGGGCCTGGCTCATCAGTGGTGAACCCTCTCAGTGGTTTCGCCAGTTTAATCTACTATTATTTTATTACTTATTATTTTATTGTTAATAAAAATATTTCATCAAAAAGTTCGCTTATTTCTTTAGAGTATTTGAAACATTGAAATAAGTGTCCGTTATGTTCACAAATTTCTGACAAAAGAATTTAATCAACTTATATTGTTTTTAATAATTTTCAAGACCAAATTAACCTCTCTATGTTAGAATTGATAATTGATATGAATGATTCAATGTCATGAACCCTGCGCAAAAGTCCAACCCCTCCTCTACGTGGCGGGCGGGAGAAACAGCACAAGTAAGGGACTGCCCTGTAGTACGGAGTCGTGAGCCCTGAGCCGCTACAGTAACCGTGAACAGGGAACTCTGAAAGGTGGCTGACTAACGGGGCAATGGCACCCCTCCCCCTTTCCATGGAGCAACAAATATTAGGAACAAGACACCACCACCAATATCATGAACAGGTATTTTACAGAGATGAGGTTGAAAAGAGGTTTTAATCATTTTTTTTATGAGAGCTTATATAGTCAAAAGAAAAAAAAACTATTTCTATTTAGATTTAGTTAATGATTGCTTAATTGCCTTTGTGTGAACCAATTAACTCCGTCTATTTATAAATCCAATCAATAGTTTCACCGTTTGTTCGACAATTGAAAGGATCACCCACTTCTCGCCCTGTGTGATAAGTTAGATGAATTACAAATATAATCAATGAACATTCAATTAGCGTCATTTTCCATAGCTACTAATTATACCGAATTCAGAATGAATTAATCGGATCCAATCATCAATATAAAACAAGTTCCAGCATACCATTTAGGTCTATTTATATTATTGGGCTTTCTAATACGGAAATTTATTTTTCATCACTATGTATACTTTAATATTGTAAAACGACATTTGAAATACTATCCCGCATGTGTTTCTTTTCAACGAAAATTCAAAATTTATTTCAAGGAGAAATAACGATTATTTCTAACCTTTTGGATGAGGTATGAAAGGATGAATTGTGTAATCGTTTAAACGACTTGAGGAATAAGCAACAACAACAACAACATATAAAACATTCTTAATGTGAAATATATGGAAACAATAAGCCAATACAAGGATCCTATATGGATATAGGCCAAGAGAAGTTACCACACCATCAAATACCAACGACAGTCCAAAGGGAAACAACAACATATATAACATTCTTAATGTGAAATATATGGAAACAATAATCCAATACAAGGATCCTATATGGATATAGAGAAAGAGAGTTACCACAACATCAAATACCAACGACAGTCCAAAGGGAAATCTCTCAGCCAGCACCCCGGGGGAGGGGGTATGGATGGTGTATCCAGTACCGAGTCCTCAGGGCCTGTAGTCTCCGTCGTCACAATTACAGCTTCCTTTTTGTCTTATTTTTCACCTATACGACATCTATTACTTATATTATGTCACATTCTCTCATATGATAAATCACCAAAAACCTCGACTCGCGTGTTTTAACTGGGGTAATCTCATAGAGAGTTTAGTAAATTCTGTGAAATTATAAAAAGGTAGTCACAAAGAAAAACGATTGTTGATCATATGGGGCACTAATTGTAGATATGAATAGAGTAATAACTTAAAAAATAATATTTTGTATATATGTATATACTAAAATACGCACTATTATATTTATAAAGAGAGATAGAGAGAGAGAGAGCTCACACATTGTCTCAATAAAAAATTAAGGAAAATTAAAGAATTTCGTAGATAATGAAGTTAAAATACTTTTCAAAGATACTTTACTATGCCCACACATCATATTATATATACACATATCCATATCAATCCAGAGCCATCCATATCAAATTATGAATTAAAATGCATATTTTAGATATAAAATATGCCTTTTAATTAATATATACACACACAACTTTCTTAAGCAACGGGTCTTATATAATATAAATATATTATATGTTATATAAATAAAATTTGATATTATTTAGAATTAAGGATCCCAAAATATAATTTTATATTTATACATTCGAATTTACATTCATGTATTTTAAATATGGTTATCGAGCTTACAAAAATTTAAATATTGATCGACCATTATAAAAATAACGTATAAGATGTGGAGGGTGTATTACAATCTAATGATCAAGAAGTAAAGTTCTGAGTATCCTAGAATTATCAAACAGAATACTTGTTTACAACCTTATTGGTTCTGTCTTAAGAACTCTTCAGTTTAAAGAGAATTAATGGATTCCTCAAATGGAAGAGATTAATGATAAGTTTGAATGAATTTGTTCGATATTAGTGACTTGAGAAGTTGTACATAGAGAGCTATCTAGTTTTGACATTAAATTGTATGAACCTCAATAAAACGATTTTATTTATAATCAACTTTTTTCATAACAAAATAACTTTATATAACCATTTGCCAAAAATTTATTTAAACTTTGCTTGTTTGCATTTTATATTACATTACATAAGTCGCTCTGTAATGAATGAGATTTCATTTAAGAAAGAAGGAGGCTATTATATATATAATCGTTTTGAAAATAGAGCAATCCATACTTTAACACCAAGCGGCGCTGAGTTTATGTATACAAAAAATGTAATGCCTTGATAAAAGTTGGCATTCAGCCAGCCGAAATATTGGCAAATAAATCTTTTTTTTTCAATCCAATATATGCCTTTTTACTATCTAATATTTAATCGTATAAAATATTCAGTATAAGCGCTGATGAATTTTATTGAATGGCTCTCATATAATATGGGAAATGTATAATTTGGATGATTATGATAATTTAAAAACGATTTATAATCTTTATAATATTAATTAAAGCCACATGAAGCAAAGGAAAGTGGAAGATATTATAAAGATGAAGAAGGGAGAGGTATATCTATGTTGGTATATATAATGGAATAATAGATTAAAGGTGTAGACATTTTAGATAATGAGGACACTAAGAGTCAATGTTATAATAAAAAGTGTATCCAATGACAGAGAAAATTTATTTAGATAATATTGATCCGTTTTTTAAAATTGAGGAAAACCTTTGAAAGGTAAAATTTAGAAATATAAAACTAAAAAATTCAGAATAAATATTACGGTCGAATTGTTTTGAGTGTTTCCCTGACTGAGATGTCGACTTTGATTTCAAACGTTTGGTTCTTTGAAAGACGATTGAATCATCTTGTTGAACAAGTTCAAGTTACAATTTCTTATTTTCGAATTCGAGGAACCTATAATTAATTGGAATTAACATTTCTTAGAGGTTTGTTTACCCTAATAATAGGAATATTTATTGTATAAAAACCTATTCCTCGAAAAAGAAGAACCATTTATCGTCAAAATATCCTAAAAACTATGACGATCTGATTACCATCTGGTGAATTTAGAAGAATCGGATCTAGAAAATATTTTTGGAAAATTGACAACAGCATCTTTGAATATTGTGTTGCATTAGGACTCTTGTCTCTTGACAAGAAAGTGAAGAGATATTTTAAATTTGTTATAATATATTGAGCTTGCAAAGAGGCTGTCCAATTAGATAAACAAAATATATAGTAGACATTTTGTTTAAATAAGAGGTAATCATTGTAAAATTAATTTATTCAAACAGAAATTCCTAATTTATTCATATTAATTAATATATTTCACAATATAATTCTACAAATTAATATTTTATTTATATTTCGTATATATTAATTTATATATTAATACTGTCTTATTTATTATGCGAAAGGATGCCAAAATGCATTTTCAGATCATTTATTAAAAGAGAGAGATGCCATTTTCTGGCACAATTATAAATAATATTAATAAACTAATATATATTCATATGTATATTAATTACTAGCATTAATATTCATTTGATATTTTGGCCCTTTTTCCCTGATAAACACGATATACGATTGCAGAAATGGTTTAATATTTATCTTGTCAGAACAACTCTAGAGTTTTACGCTCTATTAATGATTTAGCTTTTATTCCATTAAGTATAAATTGAATAAGCCTTTTTCTTTCATAATAGTTAGAGATTTAGATTGTTTTATTTTTATAGTATTTCTATTATTTTATGCATATATTTCTAAGTGTAATATAGAGCCAATAAAATTAACTTGAAATGTAGAAAGACATATATATATATGTAATAATGTTGTTGAGATCCTGTCGACTCTCTGTAATAATGCGTTGGGGTTTGGTAAGCCTGTTGTAGAACCTCGTCGACTCTCGCTATAAGTTGTGGCAACCGAGGGTCAAACCTGTAGTAACCGCGAGGGACAGTCAGGGGTGGAGAGTTTTCCAGTGCCTCTCTGCACCTTGTAGGACCTTTAACAGTTCTCACAAAGTACAGGCAGTCGTGGTCGAGGCAGAGTGGAAAAGCTGGGGAATGTCCACACACACAAAACGAAGCGACACAGTTGAAAGAAAGTTCCTTGAATAGATAAAAAGTTGAGCCAAAAGCAAAGATGGAGATAGGAGTAGCGTTTCTTACTGACTACATGGTGAAATGAGGTGGAACTTGGAGACAGCCGGCGACGCGCTGATGGGGAACTGTGCTAAATGTCGCTAAGGCCGGTCTTATTTATACTACCTCTCCGACAAAGAGAATTGCATCACGGCACGTGTCGCTGCTACTCGAGACACGGCACGTGTCGCTGTTACTCGAGTCTGGCGCCTACCTGTCGGCTAACAATCTATCTTTAGAAGTTACTTTGTGATCTCTCAATCTTGCTTTTAACTTGGCTTTTAATCTATTATATAGTTTTATTTATTTATCCTCAGTACATTACATTTGGTGATGCAAGGAGACATGTCAATTATGCATATAATTAGTTATAAATCTGCAATTAGTTCTATATACAACATGACAATCGTATTACATAATATAGGGTTATTGGTTTAAATTATCATAGATGGGCCCCGTGAGTGAAAGGGTTTATCCGGGTTTAAGCGGGTAAAGCCTCTCTAACACAGGTAAGTAATTAAAATTTCTTTTAATTAATTAAAACTGTGAGGGTAAAGGGCTATAACAAGATGTTTATTTGGCTATATCTGAAAATTGTAAAAATAAAACTTATGTTTAATTTAAAAGTTATGATATTCATTATAAAAGAGAACTGTAGATAAAACCTTTGTTTGCTAAAAAAAATAATGATGATAACAAATGATGTTCTAAAAGATTGTTGGCGGGCGTTGGAAAGGGTTAGGGGTTGAAGAATATGCAATTGTAAGTGTTGCACAGACAATCAAATACTGAGATCCAGGTGCAAAGCGAGGATATAGACTTGTGCGTCTTCCTAGGCAATGTTTCACCTGTGATCCTGTATAAGGTTACAGTGCTTTGTCACAATTGTAGGGTTATTGGGTTGAAAAGTTGTTGAAGAAAAGATTTAATATGATTGAAAGGGATGGTAGAGCCATGCGATACGTAGAATTGTTGTAGCGACAGTAGGTGGTCTGACTTGACTTGAAATCAAAGTTTGATTGTGGTCCGCTAGTGCTGAAAAAAATTGAAAATTGAAAAAAGTGAACGCTTTGTGCATGCGTTGGTGATGTGCTCTGCGGATGACTGAAATAAACTTTTGAAACGTGTTCAGACCAAAAGTCGAGACTTGTACTTCTGGGGAACGGTGTTTTCAAAGAGTTTGTTGAATTACGAAATCAAAAGAAAAATTGTCAAGCAGTGCTGTCGTTTCTAGCAATGGCTGAAATAGGTAGTGAGAAAGTATAGGGAATTAGTTAAAGAATATGATTGTTGAAAACGATTGTTGTAGATGCCCGATAGTTGATGATAAACATTGTCATATAATAAAGTTATTTAAACAAAAATATAGTGAATAAAAAGATAGAAATATGATTGCGGATAACAACAGTATAAGGGGATAAAATCAAACATGTAATATATAAAAGACATAATAATGAATTAGTAAAATATAAAAGATATAATAATGAGAATTAGTAATATATAAAAGATATAATAATGAATTAAAAATGATTATTGAAAGAATTAAATGTTTTGCCATACTAAAATAATATCATGAAGAATAAAAGTTGTTAAAATAATGTTGGAATAAAAATTTGATTATAATTGAAAAGTAAAAAAAAATAAAAATAAAAATAATTATTCAAGATTTTATACAAAAAAAATAATATAATTAAAGGTTATTAATGATTAGATGAATGTTAAGTAGTAAAAAATGGAACAAAAATTGTCTCTTTTGAAGAAAAGTTACAACTGTGGTGTGTAACTAGGTCATTTCCCTTTTGGTAAACATTGGTGTTTCTATGTCTCTGAAACTGGGAATATGTGATCTGACATGTTCATGGTAATATGTTAAATTGGGTAATGATTGGTAAGTCAATTAATTATAGGTGCTGCAATCTATCCATTCTGCGAGCTGGACCACGAGTTTCAAGTACAGGCGGACTGGGCTAGTCGGCTGTGGTAAACTGCAACTGGAGATGTCAACATGGCGGCTGTAACTGGTGTCATTTTAACAAGGCCGCGGTGGCTTTGATGCCGACTGGTACTGCTGGTGTTTATTATTGTTGGCGATGTGGTGAATCATCCTGCTGGCTGGAAAAAAATCTCTCAGCACAGTGGTACTTGTCTATTTGAAAATATAGTTTTCTCGGTGTTCGCAAGCGTTGTGTCTCGACGATGTTGCGGACTTAATAAAAAATGTTATTCAATGATGTCAGGTTAGATGTGCGTAAAAGTGCGACTTTCCGACGTGGACACGTTTTGATGAGGTGTCACAGGCATGAAGGCGTCTTGGGCCTGTTAAGTGAGAAAATTGTTGTGGTGCGCTGTGTAACACTAGTGGGTGGATTGAATAGAAAGGTGTCACGTGAAGTCTTCGTTTTTGGTACAGCATCTAACTAGTTTCCGAATGAATAACAAATTTATTAGTCATGGGTGGTTGTTGTACGAAACACATCGATAATTTTCAGATTGTTATAGAGGTGGTATGTTTATCGTGAAGTCTTTGTGTTCGCGACGATATGGAGCTCGTGTGGTTCGAAATTGGCTGTGTTGAAGTTCGTTCCGAGGGATGTGTGAATTATTAATAATTATGCATGTAAAAAGAAAAGGACGAGGGAGTGTAGCTATGCTGGAATTTTTAACTTGTTTTGGGGAAGGACAGTTACATTTCTAGTTGTGCTTTTGAAGATATTGTATCTTTCGAAAAATGCGTTTCATCTATGTTTATTAAAATTTGAATATACTTTTTAAATCGTTGATTATGGTAGTGCGAAAATTATACTTGTAAAAGGGCAATGGCATGATAGTGACTTATAATTTGAATGGGGCGTGTACCTAAAATAGTGAACGTAACAATGATTTTTTGCAAAGTTTTGTGTATTTAATTAAGACATTGGTGTTTTTTGGTATAAAAATAAGGTATTAAGAGAAACACAACAAATAAGTTTAGAATTATGATTCGAGTAATTAAAATATAATATGATTTTTTAATGTAAAATTGAAAGTAATGAATTAAAATTTAAAAGTTGCTTAAAATAAAGTAAAAAATGATAAATGAGGGTGTACAATATTTAAAATTTGAATTGAAATGCTATAAAAATGGTAAAATTTGATTTAAAAATAATTACAGTAAAAATAAACATTATATTTATGGAAAATCAAGTTGTTAGCATGAAGAGAGAGTTAAGTAGATTTTTTAAAAACTCACAGTTTTTATGATTGTTCAGTCAGGAGACTTGGTCTTTGGTTGTTGTCCTGATGACGTGGAAGGCGTGCCATGTAGAGCTTGTAGAAGCTTGTGACTTCTGTTTGGCGAGGGTGGCATGTCGTCTGGATGGTTGCGTTGTAAGGTCGAAGGTGGGTAACTTCTCACCGGCTTGTTTTGCGGGATGTTCGGCTGTGTCGTTGGGGGGAAGATTGCTTGGTCGTTTCGTTGGAATGGCGTGCTTGTTCCTCCATCTTGCTTCTTGGCTCTTTTTTATCTGGACAGTCTTTACCTTCTTCGTTGTGGTCTCCTTCGTTGTGGTAATCCTGTCGACTCTCTGTAATAATGTTGTTGAGATCCTGTCGACTCTCTGTAATAATGCGTTGGGGTTTGGTAAGCCTGTTGTAGAACTTCGTCGACTCTCGCTATAAGTTGTGGCAACCGAGGGTCAAACCTGTAGTAACCGCGAGGGACAGTCAGGGGTGGAGAGTTTTCCAGTGCCTCTCTGCACCTTGTAGGACCTTTAACAGTTCTCACAAAGTACAGGCAGTCGTGGTCGAGGCAGAGTGGAAAAGCTGGGGAATGTCCACACACACAAAACGAAGCGACACAGTTGAAAGAAAGTTCCTTGAATAGATAAAAAGTTGAGCCAAAAGCAAAGATGGAGATAGGAGTAGCGTTTCTTACTGACTACATGGTGAAATGAGGTGGAACTTGGAGACAGCCGGCGACGCGCTGATGGGGAACTGTGCTAACTGTCGCTAAGGCCGGTCTTATTTATACTACCTCTCCGACAAAGAGAATTGCATCACGGCACGTGTCGCTGCTACTCGAGACACGGCACGTGTCGCTGTTACTCGAGTCTGGCGCCTACCTGTCGGCTAACAATCTATCTTTAGAAGTTACTTTGTGATCTCTCAATCTTGCTTTTAACTTGGCTTTTAATCTATCATATAGTTTTATTTATTTATCCTCAGTACATTACATTTGGTGATGCAAGGAGACATGTCAATTATGCATATAATTAGTTATAAATCTGCAATTAGTTCTATATACAACATGACAATCGTATTACATAATATAGGGTTATTGGTTTAAATTATCATATATATATATGTTATATTAAGATATTATTTATAATCATGAATATCTATATATTAAGATGTTGCTCTTGTGTCCAAGGAAGAACCTCAGATAACACTATTTCTATCAAAGATGTCGCAATGTCCACTATCTTGGAATATAATGGGAAATAGGAGAGATAAAAGAGAGCGTTATAATATAGTATTCAATATTTTAATTTGTGTGTATATATATTTTTTTTTGAAAATAAATCAATCTATAAATAAATCTTTAAATAAAAAGGCATATATTGGATCAAAATATCATTTATTTTACCAATATTTCAGTTGGCTGAACGCCAACCTTTATCAAGGTATTATAACATATTAATGTGTATCAACATGTTTGACGCTGAGGTTGTTGTTGACAAAATGTTATAATACCTTGATAAAGAGGTTGACGTTAAACCAACTGAAATATTGGTAAAATAAATGATATTTTGATCCAATATATACCTTTTTATTTAAATATATGTATATATATTAATTAAAAGGCGTATTTGAGATTAAAAATAAAATAAAACATTTTATTTATAAAAAATGCCAATATTTCAATAGGCTATAGGTCTAACTTCGTCAAGGCCTTTCTTGTTTTCAAACCGTTTTCGATTGATCACGCGATTATATAGATAAAATATTTACAACTATGTGTCTAAAAATATTAAATATATACACACAAATATAAAAAATATATAAAAATTGAATAATAATATATGAGTTCTAATAAGTATATATATATATATATATAATAAAATAATGTTAAATAGATTGGAACTGTATATATATATATAATCAAAAAGGGTAATGGCAGAGCGCCATCTAGAGGAACAGAAATAAACAAAACGTTGATTTAGTATGTTACCCGATATTTCTCCAACCCTTTATCTTGGTAAATCAAGAAATGCCAACTACGACATTTGATCCATATGATAGAAGTTATTTATTTATAATGAATTGCTACAGCCTACTACAAAATATATTTGAAATATAGTTTTTTTATTCGTATGCTATAATAATATATATACAGGGTGATCCAAAAGTCCCGCACAACTTTAAAAATTAATAACTCCGCGAATATTTGCGCTAGAGCAATGCGGTAAACACCTTTGTGTTCAGGATGCAATGGGATTTTTTATGGCAAATAATGAAAAATTCGAAATTGATTTTAGTTACAACTTTATTCGCTAGATGGCGCCCTACCAGAATCAGCGATTCAGCGGCCAAATTGTTTGATAAATTGAAAAATAAAACTGAACGACACGTATTTTTACTTTTTGAATACCAGGAAAGAACCCTAATAATATCAAATGATAAATTAATAAAACACCATTTCGCCAAAAGTTAGAAGAAATGGTTAACGATTTTTAAATACAATCTGAGATATGTAAAATAGGTATATGCAAATTTAAACATGTAGCCAAAAAAAAAAAGATATTTTAGATGCGGTTTGCTGGAATCCTCTCAGCTTTTTAAATTTCGAAAATAATAATTTTCTATTTTTTTTTAATTCAACTTTCTCTCAGTATTGATTATATTTATTTTAATTCACTTGAAAAATATTTATCTATCTCTGATGATTTATATTACTCTGGAATGCCGTTGTTGTATTTGTCGTGTCCAATAAAGAGCCTCAGATTATTTTCGTTTGGCCAACAAAAAATGTCCAATTTATATACACATATATTCTTACATAATGAGACTTTAAAGAATGCAAATAATCTTCATCTATTTACATACACAACACATCTCCCCTCTTAATAATACTCCAGTCGGTCTAGGGGATTCCTGGCTCTCTGAGGTCTAGGACTGCGGATGGGCACTTGCACAGCGGCAGCCTCCGGTTTAGGAGTGCAAGAGGGCACGTGCACAGCAACAGGCCCTGGTATAGGAGTGCAAGAGGGTACGTGCACAGAAGCAGACTCCTCCTTGTTTCCTGATGTAACCTCTGGAACCTCCTCTTCACTTTATTTCTGACTTCCACCTACAGGCTTCTCTCCTGATGTTCGAGGAAGTATCAAATTTCTTGTCTCCACTTGTTTCTTTCTCACAGGTCGCAATTGATTGATATGCCTCTTATACACGACGCCCTCGCAACTTATAAGGTAGTGACGGTAGCTCAATAATTCCAAAATGGTACATTTTTACCGTTTAGGTCCAGTTGCATAGTTGCGGAAATAAACCTCGCAACCTGTAGTAAACTGCTCCTGCCTTCTTACGGCCTCATAAAATACCTCTCGCGGATTTCTCATATTGGTATTAAATTCGAGAATCTTGATCTTAAACTTCTCTACATTAGCAGTTCCGCCGGGGAATTCCTTTATTACAGTTTGGGGGAATGCTCTATGAGCAAATAGGAAACTTTGTAGATTCGTCTCTAAATCATCCTTCCCATTATTCTTTCTCAAAAGGTTTTTAAACTCTCTTACATATCTCTCAGCTAAACCATTTGTAACTAGGATTATACGGACTGGTCTTAGTGTGCCGTATACCATTCATTTTGGTAAATTGCTCGAATTCACCGGAGACAAACTGTCTTCTGTTATCTGAAACAAAATATTAGGGAATTCCAATTCTGGCGAGAATTTCTCTAAGATGACTTATAATCGTTTTTCTGGTAATATCTTTGATGATAAAAATTTCTATCCACTTTGAGTATACGTCCACGAGAACCAAAAACATTCTTCCCATGAACGAACCCGCTAGATCAAGATGAAGTCGATGCCACGGTTTTTCGGGCCAAGTCCATTCCGAGATGGTAGCCGGGGGCATGCTTGCCGATTCTTGGCATACTCTACATTCTCTAGTTAACTCCTCGATGTTACTGTCTATGCCTTGCCACCAGAAAATACCGTCTGGCAATCATCTTCATTTTAACAATCCCCATGTGTATTTCATGCAAGTATTTAAAATTAAAGATCTTAATTTTTGGGGAATTACCACTCTTTCACGCCATTGAAAACAATCAAACTCCAAACTTAATTCCTCATTGATCTTATAATAAGGAGCTAGTGGGTTTTCCCTCAGTACCCTTGTGAATTTCCACACACACAGTTGCCTTCTCTAACATTCCTTAATACTATAGACAGTATTTTATCTCGGGACGTCTCATATGCCACCTCCCTGAAAGAGAACGGTACCTCATTCAACTTCCTGAGAAGAAGTACCTGGTCTTCATCAAGAAACTCCCTGACACTCGAATCTAAAGGAAGACGTGACAATGCGTCAACATTGGAATTATCACTAGTTTTTTGGAAATTCCACAGTATAATTAAATGCAGCTAATTTCAAGGACCATCTTTTAATTCTGGATGATGCACATATGGGAATTGGTTTCTGAGGTGAAAATATATGAATTAAGGGTCGGTTGTCTGTGACCAATACAAATTTTCGTTCCAGTAAGTATTGTCTGAATTTCTCAACGCAATAAGTTATGCTCAACGCTTTCTTTTCTAGTTGAGAGAAACGTTTTTTCGCTTCAGTTAATGTTCTAGAAACAAAAGCTATAGGGCATTCTTCCTTTCTATCATTTCTATGACTCAGAATTACGCCTAGTCCATAATAGTCCATAGTCCATTAATAATGATTTACATTTTTAAAATAATATACGATATTCTTTCGTCCAATTCAATCTACAATTTTTATTCAAAAGTTGATAGAATAGCGCTAAAATGTTTGCTATATTCTTTATGAATCTATAATAATAAATTAAGAGTCCTATGAAAGATCTCAATTGCGAAACATTCTTTAGGTTCAGGCGCCTCTATCACTGCTTTAATTTTATTTTATAAGGGATGCAGTCCATATTTATCCATTTTAAACCCTAAAAATTCAACGGATTACTTTTTTAATTTACATTTATATCTGTTTAACTTTAAACTTTTTTTCTAGCAATCATCTAAACACTAGATCCAACTTTTGTTCATGATCTTCAAAATATTTTCCTGCAACCAAAATATCATCTATGTAGCAGGCCACACCTGGCAAATCAGAAAATAGGCCTTCCATAATCCTGTGAAATTTATTTGGTGCTACCGCTACGTCATGTGGTAGTCTTTTATAAGAAAACAACCTCTTTTTTTTGTGTTTATATCAACAACAGCTTTGGCTTCTTCCGCTAACATTACTTGTAAGTAAGCCTGTGATAGGTATAGAGTCGAAAGTACGGTGCTTGTAGATAATTTTGAAAAGATCTCATCGATCGATGGAATGGAATACCTATCTAATTCTATTGCTTTATTAGCTGTACATCTAGAATCACCACATATCCTTACACTACCATCCTTTTTTGATGCCGGTACTATTGGAGCGGTCCAATATGCATCAACTATAGGTTATAAAATGCAAGAATTCATTAAACGATCAATTTCATTCTCTACTTTGTTTTTTAGAGAGAAAGGTACACTTCTGGCCTTACAAAACACAGGAGTCACATCCTTTTTTAAATTAAAATTTATTCCAACGTCCTTTAGACAGCCCAAATCTTTGTTAAACAAATCTGCATACCTACCATCAAATTTTTATATATTTAAATATATTTCTATTATATTCATTATTTAAAATTTTAATGCTAAACAATATAGAATAATCAAGTTTCAACTGTTTAAGCCATTCTCTTCCTAATAAAATTACCTGGATTTTTTCATTTACAACTATTAATCGTAAATATTGGTTGGCTTCTTTTACAAAAACATTTTTTGATCTATAATCTCTATTGCTTTACCACAAAAGGATTTTAATCTTATATTTGTTGGAAATAAGTTTTACCTTGCCAATAATTCTTATAAATATCTTTGGGTATTAACGTAACTGGACTTCCTGTATCTATTGTAAAGCACAAAGAATAATCATCTACTGTTAAATTTATTGTGGCATCAGTTTTGTCCTGTACAGAATATATAGAGTCCTCTTGTACAAATTTACATCCCCACATTCTTTTACTAGCTTTGCAGACCCTACTTGAATGACCCAGTTTATTACATTTTAAAACAAGTCTTTGTTCTATGAGGTAAAACAGATGCCACGTGTGAATGTCTTTCACCACATCTATAACACACTATTTTGCCTTTGCCACTTTGCCTGAAAGGCCTATACTGCGCCGTACTATTATTGTACTCGCCCTTTTTATCCTTTCAATTCACAGGGGATATCTAGGCCACTAATTTATCTTGTAATTCTCTTGTATTTATCTCCGCCAATTCGAACGAGATCGCCACTGCAAAAAACTTTAACCGGGGTGACATCGTCGTCTTCTTGTAGTAGCTTCTTTTGCAGGATTTCCGACTTGATTCCAGCCACAAAACGGTCTCGCATCATGGTTCCCAACATATCGACGAAATTACAATTTATTGCCAAATGTTTCAATTCTCTAAGATATTCCGAAATTGATTCTCCTTCCTGTTGAATTCTCTTTAAAAATCTGCATCGCTGTGGTATCACTTTCTTCTTTGGATCCAAATGCAGCTTAATTCTTTGAATGATAGTATCATAGGGTTGATCATTCATTGGACCAGGAAGAAAATGACGTTTCCCTGCTTCAAAGTTTCAGAATCTGGTAGCGAGGTAAAAAGCAGCACTTTAATCTCCTCCTTCAGATGCCAAAAAGAAAGCCTCAAATTTTTGTACAAAAAGATCGAAGTGTCCTCCACTGGGCTATAGCATCTAAAAGGTATTATTAACTTTGAACTTGTCATGCTGATCTTTTCTACTCCTTTGTTTTCTTGATTCAGATAGTTAAAAAGATGTAATCTTAACCCATTTTCCTATTTTTCCTCTCCATAATCCGAGAGTCAGATTTGTTTAAAAGATGTAGCTGTTATACTTGCATAGACACCGTTTTCCTCAGCTTTTTACTGGCTCTGTAGATCGCGCATCCTCGTCGCCACTTTTGTTGTGTCGTAATTAGACATACAAGAGCTCAAACTTGACCATGGCCAACAACAAATGTCCAATTTATATACACATATATTTTTACATAATGAGGCTTTAAATAATACAAATAATATTCATCTATTTACATAAACAACAGTTAATATATAGCGAGAAGAGTAGAGGACTGAGCACAGATCCCTGAGGTACACCAGCCCATGTTCTTCGGTCCTTGGAAAATGTTCAATTGACCCGAACCTTTATCCTTCTTCCCCTTAAGAAGTCTGCAATCCAGATTAAGGTTTTTCCTCTTACTCCGATGTTGTGAAGCTTTTCAAATAATTTCTACACTCGAACAAAAGCTGAGGTCATATCCAGGAATACGGCCGTTGTCTTCTTTGGCGGTTTTTCCTAGAAATCTATTATTGATTGACAGAAGTAGAACGGTTTATCAGTTGTACAGTGTCTGGATCTTTAGGCAGTTTGGTAGACGTTTATTTTATTATTGTTAGTGAGCCAGACTATGAGCCTAGAGTGGATAATTCATTCTGTTATTTTACAAAGTATGCTGGTAAGAGCAATTGGCCGATAGTTCTTGCATTCCTTAGCATCTTTGTTTGGTTTCAGTATTGGCACTACAATTGATATCTTCCAATTCTTTGGTAGTTTACCAGTTTGCGATGAAATGTTCAGTATTCGTAGGAGTTGATTTTTAGCTTCGTCTCCAAAGTGTTTAATCATTTGACCAAAGATTAGAGCATCTCCAGGTGACATCTTGGATTTAACTTTCCTATTGATGAATTTAGCTCATTCAGTGTGAAGTCTCTCGAGTAAATATCTTGTTGATGGTAATTTCTTGCTTGTTTAACTAACTTGTTTATATTATTTTTTAGAGTCCTGTCTTCATTCGTATAGCTGAGTCTGGAAGTGCTTGAAGATATTCAGCAATTATTTCAGCCATCTGTTTGTTCGTTCTCGCTGTTCATATCGGTTAGAGTATTGAAGGATTAGTGTTGGTTTTGAGTTTAATAACACTAATTATATTCCAGTGATGGCTTTCTTTTTTTGGATCCATTTTCTTTGCAGAATTCTGCCCATTTTTCTTGTTTGAATATCCAAATTTCTTGTTCTATTTTGTGACTAATTTCAATGAGTTCCTTTATGATTTCTTCTGTTTTATTTGTTTTAAGAAGTTCATTTTTATTGTCTCTCTCTGCAATCATTGCCTCGATATTGTGGTCCTTCCAGTAAAGTATTCACAGGTCTTTACGTCTACCTCTAGGTATCGATACTTTTGCAGCTTTGGATATGTTCAAAGATAATTTTTCCAAGTTTTTGTCAATCGTTCTGTGATTTAATTCATCGTTGCACAGTTCTTCAAGCTTTTCTGTGAATTTTTTTCCAGTGTTTTTTTATTCTGTTGGAAATTCTCAATTTTGAATTTTAGGGTTGTTAAAATTGGTCTGTGGTCACTGATTGCACTTTTCAGAATTTTCCATTGTGTTGTGGGTGCGATGTTGTAATTTATCGCTGTGATGTCTATTGCGGATTCTGTGCCTGTGGACTTGAAGAGATAGGTGTTCTTTTCGTTATTTAACGGTGTAAGGTCGAGGTCGGTTAGCATGTCCTCAACCTGCTGACCTTTGTTATCCTGGACAGGTGATCCCCAAGTTGGTCTTTCGGCGTTAAAATCACCAAGTATGATTGCGATATCCGAAGACGCTTCACTTAATGTCTCTATCAGGCCTGTATTGATGCTAGTATTATCGTGGTGATAAACATTTATGATTGGAATTGTTTATCTGTAATATAGATTTCTATTGCCTGAGCTTCTGTCGTGCTTTCTCTAGGCTTACTCTGATTATAGGCGATTTCCTTAATTTCCTTATCAAAACGGCAAGTCCTCCTCCGAATTTTCCCGGTCTGTCCATTCGTAGTTTTGTATAATCTTTGATATTGAATCTCAGATTCTGATTCAATTTTGTCTCCTGAGGACAATTAATATGTACATTGTTGTCACAGAGAAGACAAGTCAGCTCTTTATTTTCCTCTGGGTACCATTTATATTGAGTTGTAGTAGATTGAAATGTGTCCTCGTAGTAGATTTCTCATCATGAGCTCGAGCTGCAGCTCCTGACGCGGCGGTTACCCCGGACGCGGTAGCATTACTGGAGATATCAGTTTTGTTCTTCATTTGAAAATGGGTGCCGTTGCAACGTTAGTCATCTTGGAAACGAACCAGAATTTGGTCAAATATTCCAAGGGTCCAGGAGGGACCGCAAGGAGGTGTGGTCGAACTTCTCCCCTTCCCCCTGGAATGCCGTCACTACAGGATAAAGCACTCTTGGTGAATTTTTTAAATTGTGATTCAGAATCTGCCACTGAAGCTTTACGAGCGTTTCGTTCCTTTAAAGATATTCGAAGTGGTAAAGGACCAATGAGTTGCTACTCTCTAAAGCGATTGATTAAAAGTTTTGAGGAAACTGGATCTCTGGAAGCAAAACCTCGGAGTGGAAGACCATCGACATGCAAGTCAGTGGCTGTTACGGTTTTGCAGAATGCTGAAGCTATTGAAACGTTATCCACGTATGGAGAAGTAAGTGCTAAACAAGTTTCTCGACAAACGGGGATTTCGTATGGAACAGTTTGGAGAGAACACACATTTAGAATTTTTCTATAAAAATATCCTAACAAAATTCAAAGTTTTCACGAGTTGAAAGTCAGCGATTTTGAGAAGCGTCAAGAATTCGCTGCATGGGTTTTCCGGCAAATTGATATTGATGAAAACTGGCTGTCAAATGTTCTAAGAACAGATGATGCTCACTTTTATCTAAAGGAGGAATTTAACATTCAAAACTGCCTCATTTTGGTAACAGAAACCCTAGGATTTTTACAGAAATACCACTTCATCAGCACAGAGTTACAGTTTTGTGTGGGTTCACTTCTTCTTTTATTATTGGGCCATTTTTCTTTTAAAAAATCAATGGAAGAACTTTCAAAACCGTTTTTGTAACTGGTGAACGTTATGTTAAACTTTTGAGAGAAAAGGGTATTCCCATATTGCAGGACAGACAAGCACTAAGCGAAATAACATTCATGCAAGATGGAGGACCTCCTCATATCTCCCGCGGTGGGAAACAATTGCTGAAGGATACGTTCGGTGGAATTCGTTGATAAGTCGCCACTTTATATACCAGTGGCCCCCAATATCACCAGATTTGACGCCTTACAATTTCGGTTATGGGGGTACATTAACTCGCGTTTTTATCGATGCTGGCCTACCACATTGGCCATGTTGAAGGCTTCTATCAGATGGCACGTTTTTATAAATTTCAACTATTTAATTTTGACCATTCTGTCATCTATCGTCTGCAAGCGGTGTTTGAGAATGAAGGGCGCCACATTGAGCAAGGATTGTGACCTAATACAAGAGAGAAGGCAGTTACCTCATGTGTTATATTTTGCAGCTCTTTGTTTTGGGTTATGGGAATAATAAATTCTGTCCTCACAACTTGACTCTTTTTTTCTGTAAACAGTAATTTTTTTGTTTGTCATTTGCCCACATCTTATATTATGTCGTGTAGGCCAAAGTGTTATAACTTCTCGAATAACACTGGTATACACAATTTTACCCCTTATGTTTAGTTTATCGCTTTTTGCTCATTAGAAGAAATAGCATAAGGAATAATCTCTGTATCTCCCCCCCAAATTTAGATGTTTTGCGCAAAAAATATTACAAAATGATTTTACTACCACGTTTTTCAACGCAAAAGGTCGATTTAAAAATGTTTTTTTTAGGGGATACATTTTCAAAATTATGTGCAGTATAATAAACAATGATAACATTTGACAAACCCATAGGATATTTGGAATAAAGTACGACAAATATATTTTGTCACTCCCCTCTATATTTCATTTGTTGGATCATGACAAATATCCAGTTAAATAGTCAAGTGTCGACAATTAGTCAAGAAACTATACATTCCTTATAGAACGAAATCCTATTAGTAGTGCCATCATAATTATTGGTACTATATTAACATTTCAAAAATCGTGTATTGATATCAGTAGTTATTTTCAAACATTCAATTTATTTCACAAAACTCCATCTAAATATTTTATAAATATTTTTTGCTACATGTTTTAATTTGCATATACCTATTTTACATATCTCAGATTGTATTTAAAAATCGTCAACCAATTCTTCAAACTTTTGGCGAAATGGTGTTTTATTAATTTATCATTTGATATTATTAGGGTTCTTTCCCGGTATTCAAAAGGGAAAAATACGTGTCGTTCAGTTATATTTTTCAATTTATCAAACAATTTGGCCGCTGAATATCTGATTCTGGTAGAGCGCCATCTAGCGAAATAAGTTGTAACTAAAATCAATTTCGAATTTTTCATTATTTGCCATAAAAAATCCCATTGCAACCTGAACACAATGGTGTTTACTGCATTGCTCTAGCGCAAATATTCGCGGAGTTATTAATTTTTAAAGTTGTGCGGGACTTTTGGATCACCCTGTATATTTAAAATAAGGCCTATTTTGGATTTAAATACGATTATTTATTAATCCGATATTTCGATGGATCAATCTTCCATCTTATAAAAATAGTATCAATAGAAAGATTGACTTGCCAGATGTATATACTCAGTTTAGAACCTCTTAGATAATTATGCTATTTACATGGTTATTTTATTTCATTTTTAATCGGATATTTATTACTATTATTTGTATATTTATTTTACAGTTATTTCAATTTTTATGATATTTTATTTGTTTAATTAATTCGATATCTCTTAATTTTCAATAGTTATTTACATATATCACTTTTTTCTTTTGATTATATTTACTCTGTTTGGAATGTATATATTAGATGGTTTATCGCCCAATAAGCTTGGAAGACGTCTAGTGGCTCACCTGGGGCACGCGACCTGCTGCGTGCTTCACAGCAAAAACACCTCGTAAAAGATGGAAGATTGATCCATCGAAATATCGGATTAATAAATAATCGTATTTAAATCCAAAATAGGCCTTATTTTTAAAATATAAATGTATTATGGATTGCTCTATATTCAAAAATAAATATATATATATGAAAAAACAATAGAAAAAATAAGAGATAAGTGGGTCAGGTGTTGATATTAAAAATAAAGAAGGCATCTCCTGACCACGAGCACATGTGCTTTTTAGATTTTGCTCCACTAGATGGCGCTCTGCCATCTAAAAAGCACATGTGCTCGTGGTGAGAAGATGCCTTCTTTATTTTAAATATATATATATGTTATAAAAAAGAGAGATTTCTGCTTGTTTTTGAATATTAGATTTATATATTATATTAACTGTTGCTTGATTTTGGTATACATGAGTATTTTACGATATTTTATTTGCAGTCGTGGTAATAATGAAGAGGTTTTGATCAGAGATTTCTTTATTTGAGCTAAGAGATTCATATGAAAAACATAATTTGATAAAAGAACTGCCTGGCTTAAGGCGAGTAGAACAAGGAAAACAAAAGATTATTTACACAATGTACAAAGATTTGAGCCGGCCATCGGGAAACAACAGCAACAAGTTTTTATAGTGAAAACGTCGACCTCTGGTGGTCGATTTAGCTGAGTATTTTATCTATGAAATATATTAGAAAAACATATTTTTATATAACATATATATTACTCTACGTATATATACATATATTTATGTAACTCAAATATATGGAGGCATTTTAAGTGAACATCTGCATTTGAACCAAGCCATATATTTTTAAAATATGTACTTTTTTTTCATTTATGAAAATAAATTTTATTTGAAAATTCAAATGTGAATATTCATATTAAAAAGACACACATATACACATATATTTATGAACTCTAACAAGAAATATGTATAAGAATATATACTAACATAAGTATATATCCCCCATATTTATTCCAGTAGAAAGAGATTGCGAAGAATAGACTGCATTATTAAGGTACTCTAAATGTGGGATACCTTTGCAAATTAACAATTTACCAAATTACAGCTTAATTAACACGGAATTTTCCCAATTACCTCGAGATATATTCACTAATTTCTGGATTAATAGAGTTGGATTGAACAATCCAACATAGTCTGTTCAAACTCATTTTTCTGTGCAATGTTTAAGGTATGGTTAAAAACATATTGACTGTGATTATTTTATATATGTCTTTGTTTGTTTCCATGCACAATAATGTTATATTTTGTGAAATATATATTCTGCATATATTTTTAAAATATAGCGACACAGAATAATACTTATGAATATCGATTGTTATACAAATCGCATGATGTACGATTTCATAAAACGGTATTATTAAGTTTTCTTATTTTTCATATTCATTATGAAAATACTGCATTTCTAAAATTCTATTTTTTTGGAACTATTGTTGCGATGTTGACCTGATGAACTGGGAAAAAACATCCGAGAAGCCTTTTTGACGTTTATTCAATACTATTTGTTTGAGAAAAAGCACTTTTTCTAACTAGAGATTGTTGTCTCAAATAATCTCAAAGAAAAAAAAGTATGAAAATTAATTATAAAGCACATAATTATGTAAAATAATTTATACATGAAAGTTAATAAAGATAAATAAGATGTGAAATACTACAATTAAACCCATGAAAAAAGATTTAGAGAGTAAGCTAAAATGTGACATGTCAACAAAATCTCCAGAGGCGTAACTCTATTCCAACAATCATAATTTCACCTAGAGAAAACGCATTTTGAGCTTGGTAATAAAGTAAGAGGTCTTTGTGCAAAATAATATTGTTCTAAAATATAATGTACATAAAGAATAGTTTAAAAGGGGTACACAGAGATAAATATATATAAGAAAATACCTAAAAGATTAAAAAATACATATAAAAGTAAACTTGAGTCACATTTGTGAAAATATTTGAAATTATATCATGCGAACTTACTTTTCTACGATGCGAGCTTTTTTTAGAAATCTATTACTTATAAAAAAAATGAAAAGATTTTGAAAGAATTGGAACAAAAGTAATATTTGTCAGGCAAGTATTATACCCCTAACTTTTAAAATATAAACCTATGAAAAGATAGGAACAAAAGTGGTATTTGTTAATAGATTTATATTTATTTTTAAAGTTAGGGGAGTCTAAAACTTGTAAGAGAAGCTCTCAAAATACACTGAAAAATATCTTTTGAAGAAATTCATATTTAAGGTTCTCTATGCATGTTTATCATTATTGTCACTTTATAATGATGATTAATATTTTTATTAATAATAACAAACTTTCCTGTGTTATTATCATAATCCAAATATAAAGATATAGATGTAAAAGCTTACGTTATAAGGGCTATTTGTTATCTTGAAAGTTAGAAAATGCCTTTGCCAATATTTTAAATATTTTATAATAGGATTCAATAGCACTGAATAATTCATTTTGATTTAAATATTCGAATAAATATTTTATAAAAATTTATGTGGAAATTATTTACGTAGGCAAAGGTTTTGGAGAAAGCATATTATAAAATTCTAAAAATACCTTGCCCTCTATATATAAATATATAAAATTATACAAAATATACAATATTTATTATGTCCATAATATAAAATATATATATCAAATATATTATATTTATAGTATATATCATTTTTTTTCTCCCCATTGAATATGAGCAAAATATTTTTAAAACTTAATTCTGTTGACGTTATGTGGCGCTGAGTTTGTTGTTGACACACATTAATATTTTATAATACCTTGATAAAGGTTGGCGTTCAGCCAAATGCAATATTAGTAAAATAAATTATATTTAGATCCAATATATATAATTTTAATTAAATAAATATATATAAAATATCGAGAAAACTCACGAAATATATGTTTATTTATTTTTATATAGAATAAAGAAACATATGGCATAAGGCTTTATTGGTATTTCATAAAGGTAAATCGCAATATTCGCATAATTGAATAAATATATTTGTTTTAATAGTTTTATACAATTAAGATTTAAGTTGATTTTGCGTGTCGAGTTACGTTTTATAATATATTATTATTATCAATTATATTATTATATTTAGGAATAGTTTAGAAATAAAAATAGAAGGGTATATAAGGCATTAAAATATATTGTTTTTGAAATTCTCATTTAAAAATAATGAATTCTCTTCTTTCTATAATTAAAGATTACCATAAGTTTGTTTTTAATTAATTGATTTTTTAGGAAATTATTGAGTTCATAGAAAGGTGGAACAAAAGTGAACCCTCTCTTTGTTTCAAAGTTGGAAATTACTTTTTGAATTGTTTCTGGTAGAATATTGTGAAATCTTGCACGCGAGATCTTTCTACTCTTTTCTTAGGATTATATATTCCGTACAAGCATTCATCTATCATTATATCTATCTAGATATTTTACAATGGTATTTTAATAATTACAAAATAGATAGAGGGATAGTAGAAAACTATTGCCTATAAAATAATCAAATATTTATTCGAATAATTGTTGAATAAAAAATATTATTTGAAATAGTTTTTGCTATAAGATGTGTGTTGTGAAAAAATATATACAGTTAAACCTGTCTATAGCGCCCCCTCCTGGGACTCACCAAAATAGGGTGCTATAGAGAGGATGTGCTATAGACAGGACACTTTTAATGTAAATCGTATCGTACTACGTATTTAAAATCGGGCGCTATTTAGAGGGGGCGCTATAGACAGGTTTAACTCTGTATATATATAATATATATACAATATAATACGTATAATAAAATAAATTATATATTGTTGCACCAAGTGGCGGCTTGGCAGACTCTTCAGCCTTGATTCTCTCCTGTGCTGGGTCTTGCATCTTACCAGAGCGTGTTTCAACCATCCTGCAACTTTATAAAAGGGAATAACGAGATAAGTCTTCTTTAAGTAGCCTCCCGAATCCTTTATTTATTTTCTCACATCAAAGAGAGCTGTGAAGTCACAGTGTACCTAAATACAAATGATTATAATCTAAATAATCTGTTTTAAATAAATATCATAGAATATAAAAATACATAAATATATAATTTAAATTTCAAATATATTAAAAATAATATAAGAAATACGCCATTAATTATGATGTAACACTTCCCCCTCTCCAGAGGTCGTCACGTCCTCGTGAGTTACCTCATCAATTCTCTCAAAATAGGGTTTGAGTCTTGAGACATGGACAATCAATGGGTCTTGGCCAGGATTATCTTTCGGCTCAATTAAGTAATTTACGTTAGACAGCTTCTTTAATATTCGATATGGGCCAAAATATTTTCTCAATAGTTTTTCACATTTTCCGATTTTCCTGACTGGTGTCCAAACTGCCACTAAATGTCCTGGTTCATAGATTCTCTCGTTGTGTTTTTTGTCATAGTTTCTCTTCATTCTTTCCTGAGTCTTCTCTGTGTTGTTAATGACTACCTGTTTCGTCCTTGCTATTTTATCTAAGTAATTTTCTATATATTCATCATAATCGTTCATGTTACTGTCAATTGGGATATTATCGTCGTCTAAGAGGGACATGGGTTCCCTCCCAAATAACAGGAAAAATGGAGAGTAGCCTGTGGTTTCTTGAATCGTGGTATTGTACGCGTGGGTGACGAAAGGGAGGATTTCGTCCCAGTTCTTCTGGTCTGTATTTACATACATGCTTATCATGTTGATTAGAGTTCTATTTAGCCGTTCCGTTAGTCCGTTAGTCTGGGGATGGTAGCTCGTCGTGAAGCAGTGTTTAACTTTGCATATTTTCATAACCTCCTTCATCAAATTGCTAGTGAACTGTGAACCTCTGTCACTAATAAGAAACCTTGGGGCCCCGTGACGTAAAAAAATTTGTTCGATTAAAAATGTAGAGACTTCTTTCACTGTTGCTTCTGAGACTGCCTTTGTTTCAGCGTACCTGGTATAATAATCAGTCAACACAATTATCCACTTCCTTCTTCTTTTCGTTGATGGCAAGGGACCAACAAAGTCAATCCCGATTCTTTCAAAAGGGTAGTTAGCTGGGGGAATGGGTTGCAAAAGTCCAGAGGGCGACTGATTTGAACCTTTCCGACTTTGGCAAAGATGGCACGTCTTTACAAATTCTGAAACATCTTTCAGCATGGAAGGCCAATGATATTTATTCTTCAAACGGTATGTGGTTCTGGCGACGCCTAGATGGCCATTCAGCATATGGTTGTGGAATTCACTCATGATTTCTTTCCTTCTCTTCTTCGGCACTACCAGCAACCATGCTCTGCCTTCAGGGTTTGGGTTCTTCTTATATAGACATCCATTTTCCTCTTTAAAATTCTGTGTGATTGCTCGTTTGCTTCCTTCAAGGCTTTTCTTAACATTTTCTATGAATTCATCCTCTTCATTTATTATCTGATTCAAAAATAGTCGTTCATAATCTTCGACCCAATCCGTTTCAGGTAGGGGTCCTCTAGATAAGCCATCAGCATCCATATGTTTTTTACCCGATTTGTGTATTATGTCAAAATCGTATTCCTGAATTTTCAGTGCCCACCTTGCAAGTCTACCTGTTGGATCTTTAAGATTTTTCAGCCAGCACAATGCGTGATGGTCTGTAATTATCTTGAAGTGTCTTCCATATAGGTAGGGTCGTAGTTTTGATATCGCCCACACCACAGCCAAACATTCCTTTTCGGTGGTTGAGTAATTTTGCTCAGCTTTACTTAGAGTTCGACTCAAATATGATATCACCTTCTCTTCCCCACAGATAATTTGGACCAGTGTTGCACCTAAGCCGATGTTAGAGGCGTCTGTGTGAATGTAGGTGGCTGCATTTGGATCAAAGTGACCTAAAATTGGCGGATTTATCAGAGCTTTTTTAAGGTTTTGAAATGCTTCCTCTTGTTTTTCTGTCCAGGTAAATTGCGCATTTTTCCTGATGAGTCCTGTTAATGGGTCAGCAATTAATGAGAAATCTTTAATGAATTTTCTATAATAGGAACACATTCCTAGGAACGATTGTACTTCTTTGACCTTCTTGGGCTGAGGAAAATCCCTAACGGCTTTGATATTATATTCGGCCGGTTTTATACCCTGTTGGTTGGTTATATGACCAAGGATCTCAAGTTCTTCAAAAGCAAATCTGCATTTCTTGTCGTTCAGTTTCAAATTAGATTCACTAAAACATTTTAAGACAGCTTCAAGTCTTTTAAGGTGGGTTGGAAAGTCTGAGCTGTATATAATAACGTCGTCCAGATAACAAAGGCAAATCTGCCATCTTAGATTTCCAAGCACATTGTCCATATTCCTCTCAAAAGTAGCAGGGGCGTTGCATAGTCCAAAGGGCATGACGTTGAATTCGTATAAACCGTGGGTCGTAGTGAAAGCTGTCTTCTCCTTGTCTTTCTCTTCAATTTCGACTTGCCAATATCCCGATCTAAGGTCTATTGCTGAGAAGTACTTCGATCCTTGGAGAGTATCCATTACGTCATCAATTCTTGGGATTGGATAAACATCCTTTACTGTTACCTCATTCAATTTTCTATAGTCTACACAAAATCTGAACTTACCATCTCTCTTCTTGACCAGTATTACAGGGAAAGACCAGGGACTTGAAGATGGTCTAATTATGCCTTCTTTGAGCATTTCATCAATTTGATCTTTTATAATGTCCCGTTCTTTGGGGCTCACCCTATATGGCTTGTGCTTTATCGGTTTTGCATCTTCTGTATCGATCCGGTGTTTTGCCAAATTGGTCCTGCCTAACCTCGGCGAAAACAAATCAGCATACTTAATCAAAATTTGTTTCAAATCCTCTTTTTCTTTAGGTGATAGATTTTTGTTTATCTGAAATTGGATTTCGTCATTATTAATTTGCTCTAACTTCTCTATGAACTTTACCTCTGCAGGAAGGCTTCCATGAGCCAATGTTTGGTCTTTCATGATTTTTAAAGGTCGAGGATAAGGGTTCGTTATCCAGATATGAGTTTTCCTATCCGTGACAGTAAGCAAACTTCTTGCCAATCGAAGGCCATTTGTTTGAATCATTCTGTTGTTCTCTTCGATGATATATTCGCCATCCTCTGCTTCTATTGAGGCCTTAATTAATCTAATAGACAGTTCAGGTATAACAGTATCTTCAACGCTTTTTATTTTTTTCAGTTCATAATTGCTTATGTCATGATTATTCGTCAGATCGTATTTTATTATTTCTTTTTTGCAATCTATTTTCGCGTTCATTTTCTTAAGGAAATCTCTTCCAAAAATTAATGTCCGTAAATGCGTTTTCAAAATCACAAATTTGTGCGATAATGCTTTGTCATCAATTTTTATATTTAACAATATACTTCCTACTATGTCTAATTTTTTTCCATCGGGTCCTGCACAAGTTTTTGCGAGTTTACTTATACCATGGCCTGTATCGAGGGCCGTTCTGAGGTCGACCACTGAGAGGTCGGCGCCTGTATCAACCAAAGCTTCAAAAGTTCCTATCTTGTCCACATGAATTTTTAATTTGTATTTAGGGTCCAACTTTTTGATTCCATTTATGGTCGACTTGCTTTGATTGACATATTCAGGCGCGACGCTTAGTTTAAATCTTCCAACACGGAATATCTATTCCGGGTAGGAATATTTGTCTGTGTGCTATGACATACATCAGCATAAAGCCGAGGTCCTGATTTATCTGATATTTCATTCATTTGGCATTTCTCTTCGATCTTCTCTTGGGTAGCTGTTGGATCCTCTTCTAGGATTCTTATAAACTTGACCCTACAATAACGGGCCACGTGCCCTGGCTTGTTACACTTGAAGCAGATTGGTCTTCCATCTTCCGTCCTATTTTTGCTCACTTCTTGACTTTTATTGTAGGTGTTTCTCTGGAAGTTTGGTTTAGGCACAAAGTTTGGATTATAAGGACGTCTCGGGGTAAAGGGCTGGGTCAAGTTGTTTCGATGCTGCCTGGGAGTAGGAGGGAAGTCGTTCTTGTAATTATTGGAAACAGGGGCTTGGGGCCTGGAAGGGGTCTGGTAGTTTCGTGTGGCAGTCGGCGGCACGTACCTCGATTGTTGTTGTTGGGGTCTAGAATAGCGTGGGCCGTTATATAGGTTTCTGGATTTCTCCACACGTTCCCGATACTTCTTTTCAAAAGAATCCATTTTCTTGCACACGACAAGAAGTTCATCGGTCGTTTTAGGAGGGTTCAGGTAGAGCGCGAATGAGTACTCTTTTTTCAGTCCTCCAATAACATGATCGATTTTTGTTTCTTCTTCCATTGCGGGGTCAACCTTGTTGCACAACACTAGGATGTCTTCCGCGAACCTGATTGCTGGTTCATTCCAGTGTTGCATTCTGTTGAGCTTCATTCTTAGTTCTTCTTTATTGGCGTCCAGAGAAAAATCCTGAATGAGGCGGATTTTAATATTTTCCCAGCTCGTGAAACTCGCTTTGTGTAAATTCAACCAGGTTTTAGCGCTTCCCGTCATGTTCATGGCGGCATAACGGGCAATTATGTAGTCTGCCCAATGATAGAGGAAACCAATCTCTTCGAGGGATTCTATCCATGGGCGAGGGTCTTCTGTTCCATCATACTTGGGGATTTCGATGTTGGGATTCAGGACAACTGGGTCGGAACTAGCATCACCACCAATTGTTGCACCAAGTGGCGGCTTGGCAGACTCTTCAGCCTTGATTCTCTCCTGTGCTGGGTCTTGCATCTTACCAGAGCGTGTTTCAACCATCCTGCAACTTTATAAAAGGGAATAACGAGATAAGTCTTCTTTAAGTAGCCTCCCGAATCCTTTATTTATTTTCTCACATCAAAGAGAGCTGTGAAGTCACAGTGTACCTAAATACAAATGATTATAATCTAAATAATCTGTTTTAAATAAATATCATAGAATATAAAAATACATAAATATATAATTTAAATTTCAAATATATTAAAAATAATATAAGAAATACGCCATTAATTATGATGTAACAATATCTACATATATACACAAGAGAAAATGTTTATTTTCTACTGGGTTTCAGACAATTGGCAAAAATTGGTACTTCGGATGACCTATTAGATGAACATATTCATAGTGTATAATTATAACTAAGTAATATATGTTTTCTCCCTTGGCTTGCTACCTTCCAGGATAGAATTCAAATTCTATCAATTATTTAATATTACAATATATCAATTATAAATTTTCTATTGTTCTAACATTTCGAGGAAAATCTTCTTTCTTTATAAAAGATATTTGTGTGTGTGTTTCCAAATAAAACGTGTTGGAATATTGTACCAATATCGCTATATGGTGGTGGTGGTGTCTTGTCCATGGAGCAGATCAGATCGGTCCATGCACCCTGATCACAATACCAGCCAACTGAGGTGGTGGTGTCTTGTCCATGGAGCAGATCAGATCGGTCCTTGCACCCTGATCACAATACCAGCCAACTGAGGTGGTGGTGTCTTGTCCATGGAGCAGATCAGATCGGTCCTTGCACCCTGATCACAATACCGGCCAACTGAGGTGGTGGTGTCTTGTCCATGGAGCAGATCAGATCGGTCCTTGCACCCTGATCACAATACCGGCCAACTGAGGTGGTGGTGTCTTGTCCATGGAGCAGATCAGATCGGTCCATGCACCCTGATCACAATACCGGCCAACTGAGGTGGTGGTGTCTTGTCCATGGAGCAGATCAGATCGGTCCATGCACCCTGATCACAATACCGGCCAACTGAGGTGGTGGTGTCTTGTCCATGGAGCAGATCAGATCGGTCCTTGCACCCTGATCACAATACCAGCCAACCGAGGTGCCTTGTTCGTATGGATGTCCTCTTCTGGATTGATGTCTGCCATATAGAGGGCTGCAAGGATGGCCGGGATATATACGGGTATGAATAATATATGAATCAGTATATGGTGTCCAACGTAATGTAAGAGACTCAGTACAATAACCTGGATATCGTTTGAGAGACTAACTACTATAATTAGCGAATATATATAATTCTGAAGCAGTCAGGTTGCTATCAATGAAAACTGAATTAGAGAACAGGTGTCTATGTATATGACAACACTTTCAATATTCCCTGATAGATATTCCCAAAACAGGGCTATATATATGTTCAACTAGGCAAGGAAACACACATGGTCTTCTGAATTATCATTCCTTAAACCTTCATTAAATTTTCATTTATACTGTAATTTGTAAATATTATCACATATTATTGATTATATATGAAATATAAATGTACATTTTTAAAATAAAGAAGGCATATCCTGACCGAATGCACATGTGCTTTTTAGATGGCAGAGCGCCATCTATTGGAACAGAAACCAACTAAACATTGATTTAGCCTGTTCCCTGATATTTGGCCAACCTAATTTCTTGATAAATCAAAAAAAGCCTTCCACGAACGAGTTTCGCGCTGTTGGAGCACGTCAGCTTGGAGTAGTCTGTACCACTGCGACCAAAATTTATTTTTTCTATTGTTTTTCTTTTCATATATGTAAATGGAATAAAATAATATATATAAGAGATTTATCGAGGTGTGTGTGTGACTCGTTTCTCTATTTATATAAAAATCATATATCTTTATAATATCTCTCTGTTTTAATTATTTATTATCATATTTATATTTTGGATTTGATATATAAGGAAATGGCGCGATGACCTTTAAACATATAAATTTATATGTTGTCATATCGACTTTAATATTGATTATGAAGATGATTCTTCTGTCGAATAACTTCTATACGAACAAATATTCTAAGATATTTAATTTTATTAGATATTTGATAAATATTTTAAAATATTATTACAAATATATATTCTTTTATAAAATAGAGTCAAAACTTATTATGGTGATCAGAAACAAAACATCAGCCCAAAAACACATATACTTCTATGCTGTTAGAAATTTGGATGAAGAGAAGTAAAGAGGAAAAATATTAGTTCAGGGATTATAGTAAAGGCAGTTATAATAAGGAAAATAGTATCTGATGTCTAAAAATTTTAATAGTTCCCTTTTTTAAACATGCACTAAACAGAAAACCTTCTAATAGGATTTTAATTTTATTATTGTTTAGTTGAAAAGGCTAAACATATGTAGAGAACATTATATTTACCTTCAGCATATTTTAGACATAGTTAGTTTATTTTTCCTAAGATTGCAGAAATTTATTTTCATGTAAAATGTGTTCGGAATTTTCAATATCCTTTAAATTTATCTTTCCATATAATTCAACCCTCTTATTTATACTACTCCACAATTATATTCTTTCAGACCTTTTTCATCTTGTTTACTTTTCATAACTTCAATAGATTATTTAGATTTAGTATATATGGAATTTCAACATGATGCAATAGCGCGCCAACTGTAAAAAGGAATTTTAATCATATTTGAAGACGCGTATGATAATTTCTCAAATTAAAAAGGTTATAATGCGCCTTTACTATTATTTCAGTAAGGGCAGTATAAAATTGTTTAGTTTAAACAAGAATCATACGCTTCAAAAATAGTTTAGCATTACTATATATCAAAATTCGAAACTATTAGAGACGCGTATGGTTCTTTTTAAAAATGAATAATTTCTACTGTCCTTACTGTAATGGAAAAATTAATATATATAATATATAAATAGAAATTGGTTATTTTTAAAAAGAATCATAGGCGTCTATAATAGTTTCGAATTTTGATAACAGATGGCGCGCTAATGCATCATAATATAATTCTTATATATGGAATTACTTTCAAGATAATATATTCTGACATTTAGAAGCTTTATAAGGATTTATAATTTTTCAATAATTATTTTTATGGAGAAAAAATTTGAAAAAATGTGCTGTTTCTAGGACGGAAAAGGTAAGCATGTATATGATTGAAAGTATACAGTTCCAGATAGAACCTTAGAGGAAAGTGACAGCAGGTTACTGAAACTTCTGAAGTTAAATACATCATTGGGTGATGTGGCTGTGTTTTTGTCTGAATCTACTTCCAACGAACAAAGGTTTATCAGTACTATATGAATATTAGTAACTCAATTCTGGCCTTAACTATCGGTTTCATGATTTTTCAGGATGCCTGAATGACCAGTTTTTTGGTTGTTGAGATACAGCTTACACCACGCTCATGAGGGCTAACAGCTCGAAATTCTTCCGTGGTTAGCTTTTCTTGATTAATCAAGAATAGATTTTCGGCCAATTCTGGAATATTTAAAATTCAACGAGAATAGTTGATATTTATTCCGATAGATGGCGCAAGCCATCAGAGACTTTCAGTTGCACGATAAGGAGATGTCTTTTTCATAATGTATGCACCTTATCCCAATATATTATCACATTTGTACTATTTTTTCCAAATTGAAAATATAAATTTTGATAATAAAAAGATGTACTAGGATCTGTGAAAGAGAAACAACTTTTCCCTCAAAATATTCCAAGATATTGTTCCCCTATTTTATCAATTTATATTACACAATAAACTTAATATTTTGACTTAAATTATTAATATTTTATTCTGAAAATATTCTATTCGTTTTATATATTTAAGATCACATGAAATTCGATGTATAGTATATCATTGATATTTTATCTTTCCTTTTATATATATTTAGAATTACATATATTAAAAATGTAACTTTTTAAAAAGCGCTAAATATATTTAACAGCAATTTTGAAATATTAACTTAAAAATACATTTATTTTACAAAATATATTTCTATTAAAATTGAATATATTCTCTATTTTCTAGCATAAAAACTGTTTAAAAAAAAATCAATATAGAAAATAGAATTCTAAAGTAATATAAAATATCATCTTTTCTCAAATTACTATTTGACCTGATTCAATATTTCAGAAATGACTCTCTATAAAAGGGGGGAATTTTGTATTATTTCAGGATAAGGTCGCATATGATCTATCCATATTTTATAACGATTCCGATCTCTTTGCCATTTAAATGCATTAGGGAATTTGGCCTCACTGATGGGTCAATAGAACTTGTCACGCAAATACAACCGAGGGGAATTTTAATTTCATCTTGTTTCTTTTAGGGAACGTTTTTTAGTCATCTTCCACATTTGAAATTTGTAATATTTTATATTATATATATTATATATATATATTAACTAGAAATATAAAATACAAATACAACCGAGGGGAATTTTAATTTGAACTTGTTTCTTTTGGAACGTTTTTAGTGATATTCCACATGGGGAATTTGTAATATTTTATATTATATATATTATATATTAACTAGAAATATAAAACACGATTAAATTCAAGGGGGAATTTTAATTTGAACTTGATTCTTTTAGAACGTTTTTAGTGATCTTCCACATTGGAAATTTGTAATATTTCATTTCAATATATATATATATATATATAAAAAACGAAAGAAAAAAATAAAAGATGAAAAGATCAGGTGTTGAAATCAATATTAAAAATGGCATATCCTGACCAGGAGCACATGTGCTTTACAGAAGGCAGAGCGCCATCTGGTGGAACAGAAATCAACTAAACATTGATTTAAACATTGTTTCTTTTAGAACGTTTTTAGTGATCTTCCACATGTGAAATTTGTAATATTTTATATATTATATATTAACTAGAAATATAAAATACAAATACAACCGAGGGGAATTTTAATTTGAACTTGTTTCTTTTAGAACGTTTTTAGTGATCTTCCACATTGGAAATTTGTAATATTTCATTTCAATATATATATATATATATATATTAAAAAACGAAAGAAAAACATAAAAGATAAAAAGATCAGGTGTTGAAATCAATATTAAAAATGGCATATCCTGACCAGGAGCACATGTGCTTTACAGAAGGCAGAGCGCCATCTGGTGGAACAGAAATAAACTAAACATTGATTTAGCCTGTTCCCTGATATTTGGCTAACCCAATTTCTTGATAAATCAAGAAAAGCCATCCACGAACGCGTTTCGCGCTTTTGGTGCTCGTCAGCGTGGAGTAGGCTTTGGGTTGGCCAAATATCAGGGAACAGGCTAAATCAATGTTTAGTTGATTTCTGTTCCACCAGATGGCGCTCTGCCTTCTGTAAAGCACATGTGCTCCTGGTCAGGATATGCCATTTTTAATATATATATATATATATATGTTATGAATATTTTGTTTTGTTGTTGTAAAAAATAGAATTGGAGGTGCAGTCGTGAAAAAATAGGAAATAAATTATTTACTCATCAAGTAGTTTTTATTTTGAAATACTTGAAGCAAATTACACATAAAATTATTTATCACAGTAATATAGAATTTATAAAATGAATTCTATATTCGTGAATTAAAAAATAGGTAGGTAAATATACAAATTTACAACAAATATTCAAAATGGAATCTTCTAAATCTATGGTCAAAAATGTCGAACAGTCAATGATGAAAATAAAATACATATTTAAAAAAAATAAAATATTTGAATTTTATATTATATAATAATAAAAAGGCATATATTGGATTTAATAAAATATTAATTTTGCCAATATTTCGGCTGGCTGAACGCCAACCTTTATCGAGGCATTACATTTTTGTAAACACAAACTCAGCGCCGCATAGTGTTATAATATCACAGTTGAAATCAATTAAAATACAGAATAGGTGGGAAAAATTTGTGAATGAAAAAATTATTATAAAAATTGCAATCAAATATGTAAAATATATTAAAATATTCCAATGAAGCAATGGGCGCCTCTCCCGTCAAAATAAACGTCAAAATCTGACGTCATCTATATATTTTCCATCTATATATTAAAATATTAAAGGAAAAAAAATGAGTTCTATCTTTATATTTTAAAAAATTTGTAATAAGTACATAAAAATAATTCATTAATAATTCATTAAGAGATAAATGTAAAAATATATGTATCTATTAAAACATTTGAAATTAAATTAAAAATGATATTATTAATGAATTATTAATGAATTATTTTTATGTACTTATTACAAATTTTTTAAAATATAAAGATAGAACTCATTTTTTTCCTTTAATATTTTAATATATTTTACATATTTGATTGCAATTTTTATAATAAATTTTTCATTCACAAATTTTTCCCACCTACTCTGTATTTTAATTGATTTCAACTGTGATATTATAACACTTTGCGGCGCTGAGTTTGTGTTTACAAAAATGTAATGCCTCGATAAAGGTTGGCGTTCAGCCAGCCGAAATATTGGCAAAATAAATATTTTATTAAATCCAATATATGCCTTTTTATTATCTAAGGAATTAAATATGGATTGCTCTATTTTCAAAATATTATATAATATATATTATAAATTAACTAGAAATATATAAATTAAATCAAAATATATATTTACCTTTCTATTATTTTTTTCTATTGCAGTAAGGGCAGTAGAAATTGTTTATTTTTAAAAAGAATTATACACGTCTATAATAGTTTCGAATTTTCATAACAGATGGCGCGCTAATGCATCATATATACTCGTATATTAATTGTTTAAATATACTCTAGGTAAACTGGTTATTCATGGAACTACAGAGATTTATTATATATATAACTAGCGGATGTACCCGGCTTCGCCCAGATTTTTCTCGAGGGAATGTTTGTAGTCTAGTAATAAGAAAATATACTACACCTAAAAACTATCAGAGAAAAGAGAAACCACGGAAGGTGAACAGAAAAATGCTTACAATGGATGTATATGTTTACGATATCAAGTTAAATAAAAACAAAGATAAAATTTGCATATGTTAGTCACTATAAATTTGTGTATTTGTTAGGCGAAATTAGAAACATGATAAAACAATTGGGTATTTAAAAACAAATGTAGAAATAAAAGTTGAAATATAATAAACAATGTTAAAGGTTAGTTAATTATTAATCAAGATTGTGTGTGAATATGTGAGAAATATGTAATATCGTTGTTGTTTTCTTGGCCGACTGTTTTTCATATGGTGTTATCTTAAAATTGCTTGTTTTGAATATTTTTTTAGATTGAGATTAGCTAGTATGTAAAAAAATTAACTCTGTTGAAATTTAATTTTGTATTTATATATAAATAAAATTAACTCTGTTGATTTTTTTTGTATTTAATCTAAAACAGCGAAGTTACGCATGTTAATGTTAGGAAATATATTTTGATGTTAAGCAAAACCTGCTCCATCTCGTTTTACATAAATGTTGAAAATTTGGTTGAAATTGATGCATTGTAACGAAAGTTTTTAGTGATGTCCACTTAGGAAATTTCCATTTTATTAATATAGATAATTCAAACCTATAAAATGATACATTTGTTATATATTTTTAATGTAAAATAGTCTAAATATCATTTGTGTGTTATGTTAAAAAGTTATATTATTTTTTACTATTTGCTTAATGTTAGCTCTATATTGTATATATACATCTCTCTCTCCTATGAATCAAGAAAATATGTTGGCCAAATGTCAAGGAACAGCCTAAATCAATGTTTAATTGATTTATTTTCCCACTATATGGCGCTCTGCCATCTAAAGAAAATGCTCATGTGCTCGTGGTCAGGATATGCTTTTTTATTTTAATACTAACACCAAACCCTATGTAAATAACTTATGTAAATAAACTTTTCTCCTTGTTTGGCGCAAGTATCCCTTGCGGGATATAGCGCTTTGGAAATAAAATAATTGAATTGAACACCAAACCTTTTTATTATTTTATTTATAAATTATTTCTCTACATACATATATTTATATGTGTGTATGTATTTGCATATTTGTGTATATATATCTTTTAATTTTTTTTTTAATTAGAGAGTTGTGTATCAATCATATATGAGTGTTATATATGCTATGTAGTATTTTAAAATGTATAATGCTGTCTATAATATATTAATTACACTTTTAACTTTTTGAAAATATATAAAATTTAGCATAATAAGTTATAAAAATAATCATTGCTATAAATAAATATTTTAGGCAGAAGTTATTCAGTGAATATAAGAATTGCAATAAATGTTATTCCTAATGACAATACTGATAAAGAAAAAGGCTGAAAAAATTAATCTCCTTGTCACGACAATATTTAGAGAAAGGTTTATTCTTAAGAAATAAGATACGGCCGGATTCTTTGGTAGTTGAACATTTCTACCAGATTCACTGCTAGGTACCCTGTGACTTTCATTTATCTCTTGTTAAAGTTAGAGTATATACCTGTCCATCACCAATATTTGTTTTAAAATATACATCTCAGTTTTAAATATACTTTTAATCGATATTTCGATTAATCTTTACCCTCGTTAGAATATTAAATAGAAACAATGCATTCTTACATTCTATCGTATTTTTGTGGGCTTTTTTTTCTCATCTTAACGAGAACAAAAGATTTTGTCGAAACTTCGATAAAATTAAACTTTTTCCTCGACTTCTACTCAAAATAAAAATTTCTAAACAACTTTTTCATTAAAATAAAGTTTTATATATAATATGTTATTAAAATAATTTGAATGTTTTTAGACATTTAAATCGTAATATGTTAAAACATACGTTGTTTGAATTATATTTTTTTATAAATTTTTATAAATCCCTCAGCGGTTGTAACAAATTGTATTAGTCCAGTCCTCTCTTCTGATAATTTTTGGATGTTATTGTCAAATATTATTTTTATTCTATGATTATAATAATATGTGGCTTAAAATCTGTGGTGTCAGGAATGTATATATATAGGTGAGATTTAATAGAGATGTGTGGCTAGAGTGAGATGTAATTTTATTAGTAATGTTTATTTAGACATATTTAGTAATTTAGGTTTCTTATTTTTGTACCTTCAATAAAGAAGATTTATATTTTAGAAGAGAAGTAATTATTGAGATCCACCATCAACAACGTTCTATTAACGCAGAAAGGTCTCGAGAAGAAAATTTGGTGATTTTATAGAAACAAACATAAATACCGAATATATATAAAAGATATATGATAAAAGGCACTTAACTTTATAATATTTCAAAATCCTCTTCAAGTAGAGATAATGCAAACCTTTCTATATATTCGGGTCTTATAGATTGTATTACTGTGTGAGAAATAGTAATAGGTTTTTGCAATAAGTTGCTTCAATAAAGTATTGGGAGGAGTCGGTGGAAGGATGGTCTAAACCGTTGGTTTTCGACCACTACGACCCGGGTTCGATTCCCGCATTGGGCACTTTTTTTCTGATTTAAAAAAAAACTCCAATGGCCCCTGGTTCTTGCAAAAGTCCAACCCCATCAGCGAGTGCAAGTAACCGAACAGGACTCTGGCACATTTGTAAGTGCAAAGTCGAACTGCTTTTCACATGTGTAGACATGTGGTGCACTTACAGTAAAAGCAGTCGCCAACCTCTACCCACCATGAATATCATGGCCTGTACCACGTGTACTTGGATAAGCAAAAAAAAAAAAAACTATTGGAATTGATTTGCTCTAAGAAAAGATTCCATCTCTTTGTACTGTCTATATATATAATATATTATTATCGCGCAGAACGTGTTTAATTATTTTAAATATATTCTCAGCAATTTCCTTTGCGATGGATTATTACTATGTATTACACACAGCTATTATATACAATCTACATAATTATATCGCTCTATTTCCTATTTTATATATAATTTGATTTAGTTATATAAGGTCTTTACACTTTGTAAAGATAGCTATTGTTAATAATATGTCGTATTGTTTGTTGAATAAAATGTTTTAGGAATGTAGGTACAATGATGAATAATTTATTTTTGTTTATTTACAACGTTATGGCCAATCCGCATCTCCTAACTCAAGATTTTTTCGAAATTAAACAAATTATATTCTGAAACTAAGGTAAATATTTATTCAGGGTCGCGCGTTGTGTGGTTCGTTATAACATTAGAAATTAATGCGATTTAAAGAATTTATGTTATAGCTATATATAATCTCGAATAGTGTTATCTCAAAATAAATATATATTTCTAAATGTATGTAATTCTGCTCTCCTCACAAAGCTTATGTCCATAGTTCATCTAAAATACCCATTCAAAGAGTCTAGCATCAGTATCACTACAAAAGGAAGATCGAAAAATTCAATATAACAGAGGTATGGTAGAATAAACTGGCGTAACCGCTGGGAGGGTTCACCACTGATGAGCCAGGCCCTCCCATTAATTTTTTCGTTGCAGTAAGGGCAGTATAAATTGTTTATTTTAAAAAATAATCATATGCGTCTATAATAGTTTCGAATTTTGATAATGAAGATTCAAGTAAACGTACTGAGTAGCTTTAGGAAAGTATAGTTTCAGCCTTGTACACTACTGGTTTCGGATTAAGACATATTTTAACATATCTTTACATAAACCTTTAGAAAATTTATATATATTATAATATTTATATTATAAATAAAAGACAATTCGCTGTGGGAAGAGTTTCCTTTTATAACGATACCACAACCCTTCGACAGGTAAAACTACGATTCTAACATTTTTTTATTGATTAAAACATATAAATATATACAAAGAAGTAAGAAAGATATTAGATTAATATTCAAATACTATTAATAATTAACTTAATACAGTTAAATCATAATAAACTGGATTATTAGTTATTGCTAATATACTCTATCTCTATTGAGGTTATAATGGATATATTTATATGTTTATTTATATAATAATTATATTTCGGTGCAATATGATCTATCAATAGGTAGGTACATATCGAGTACTCTATATGTGAAGGCTATTCTCTCAACACGGAGAAAGAACAATACAATTAGGTAGTGGCTCACGTGTGACATTGAATATGATCGATATGGTTTAACAATGATTATACGCTGGACCGCACGTATCGGACTGCGTGAGCTCGGTGTCATTAGGATGGTTTCATCACGCCAGACACGGCAAGGGACACGACTCTATGTGTTTGTTTAGATGTGGTCATTGTATCACCTACTGAATATGTCATAGAGCTAGATTGTACAGGATTTATCTGTCTATTCATTGGAATGTACTAATTATATATCTCTCATATACCGGACTATACATGGAACAGAGTATTCTCCAACTGTCTTTGTCATTAGGATGGTTTCATCACGCCAGACACGGCAAGGGACACGACTCTATGTGTTTGTTTAGACGTGGTCATTGTATCACCTACTGAATATGTCATAGAGCTAGATTGTACAGGATTTATCTGTCTATTCATTGGAATGTACTTATTATATATCTCTCATATACCGGACTATACATGGAATAGAGTATTCTCCAACTGTCTTTGCCATTAGGATGGTTTCATCACGCCAGACACGGCAAGGGACACGACTCTATGTGTTTGTTTAGATGTGGTCATTGTATCACCTTCTGAATATGTCATAGAGCTAGATTGTACAGGATTCATCTGTTTATTCATAGGTTGTACTTATTATATATCTCTCATATACCGGACCATACATGGAACAGAGTATTCTCCAACTGTCTTTGTCATTAGGATGGTTTCATCACGCCAGACACGGCAAGGGACACGACTCTATGTGTTTGTTTAGATGTGGTCATTGTATCACCTACTGAATATGTCATAGAGCTAGATTGTACAGGATACATCTGTCTATTCATTGGGATGTACTTATTATATATCTCTCATATACCGGACTATACATGGAACAGAGTATTCTCCAACTGTCTTTGTCATTAGGATGGTTTCATCACGCCAGACACGGCAAGGGACACGACTCTATGTGTTTGTTTAGATGTGGCTGTTGTATCACCTACTGAATATGTCATAGAGCTAGATTGTACAGGATACATCTGTCTATTCATTGGGATGTACTTATTATATATATCTCATATACCGGACTAGACATGGAACAGAGTATTCTCCAACTGTCTTTGTCATTAGGATGGTTTCATCACGCCAGACACGGCAAGGGACACGACTCTATGTGTTTGTTTAGATGTGGTCATTGTATCACCTACTGAATATGTCATAGAACTAGATTGTACAGGATACATCTGTCTATTCATAGGGATGTACTTATAATATATCTCTCATATACCGGACTATACATGGAACAGAGTATTCTCCAACTGTCTTTGTCATTAGGATGGTTTCATCACGCCAGACACGGCAAGGGACACGACTCTATGTGTTTGTTTAGATGTGGCTGTTGTATCACCTACTGAATATGTCATAGAGCTAGATTGTACAGGATTCATCTGTCTATTCATTGGGATGTACTTATTATATATATCTCATATACCGGACTAGACATGGAACAGAGTATTCTCCAACTGTCTTTGTCCATAGGATGGTTTCATCACGCCAGACACGGCAAGGGACACGACTCTATGTGTTTGTTTAGATGTGGTCATTGTATCACCTTCTGAATATGTCATAGAGCTAGATTGTACAGGATTCATCTGTCTATTCATAGGTTGTGCTTATTATATATCTCTCATATAACGGACTATACATGGAACAGAGTATTCTCCAACTGTCTTTGTCATTAGGATGGTTTCATCACGCCAGACACGGCAAGGGACACGACTCTATGTGTTTGTTTAGATGTGGTCATTGTATCACCTACTGAATATGACATAGAACTAGATTGTACAGGATTCATCTGTCTATTCATTGGGATATACTTATAATATATCTCTCATATACCGGACTATACATGGAACATAGTATTCTCCAACTGTCTTTGTCATTAAGATGGTTTCATCACGCCAGACACGGCAAGGGACACGACTCTATGTGTTTGTTTAGATGTGGTCATTGTATCACCTACTGACTATGACATAGCGCTAGATTGTACAGGATTCATCTGTCTATTTATTGGTTGTACTTATTATATATCTCTCATATACCAGACTAGACATGGAACAGAGTATTCTCCAACTGTCTTTGTCATTAGGATGGTTTCATCACGCCAGACACGGCAAGGGACACGACTCTATGTGTTTGTTTAGATGTGGTCATTGTATCTCACCTACTGAATATGTCATAGAGCTAAATTGTACAGGATTCATCTGTCTATTCATTGGGATGTACTTATTATATATCTCTCATATCCTGGACTATACATGAAACAGAGTATTCTCCAATTGTCTATTTATTCGGATTTGGCTATAATATAAAAAGTATATAATACGACACATCACAAAATAAGACAGCTACCAGCTATTTGCTGAGGTTGTAGGTTTCTTCTTTAAATGTGCTAGTTCTGGTTCAGTAGAGCACATTCTTCTCATATTTTTTGTTTTAGGATGTACAATTTCCAATGTGTATTTATATTAATTCTATCGTTCACATACATTAATGGACAAAACTTCAAAAAGTGGAATTTCTTTGATGTCTCGTGCCATCTGTTCTTTAAAGGATACAGAGGTAATTTTATTTATATTTGGTTATCTCGTGTCTTCAATAAAAGTCACTGTATATCAAAAATCTTTAGAGTTATTGTCTAAATCCCGATATACATGCTGAAAGTTATATTAAATGTACACTATATATATTAGCTTTTTTATTTAAAATATATCTATATAACAATGTTTCATTAACTTTATTATATTAACTTTATTAACATCATGAAACGCGATATCCCAAACTCAGGGATATTTGCGTCAATACATTTCACTGCATTACAGCAATTCGGCTATATACAATCCTGTTCAATTCATTATTTTACATAAATTAACTAAAGAAAATTGTCCAAAGAGAAAAACAAACAACAAAGCAAAACACACAGAGCAAGCATCGCAGTTCTTTTTTTTTTTATTTCTAAGATTCCTTCTCTTTTTTCCAATTCAAGAGAAAGTTGTATATGTATTTGCAAAATTGATCAAAATTTTTATACTTTTCTTTTTTGTCTACAAATTCATCAAGCTGTCCAATACGACCAAATCTATTTTCCCTAAAATCCCGGAAAATTGGGCACTCCAGAAGTAGATGTCTCGCGTCTTGAATTTCACCTCCGGAGAAGCATCCTGGTTCCTTCACGGCGCCGATAGTTGCCAAAAATTTCCCAAAATTGCCATGATCTGTAATGAATTGGATATTATAAAAATTTGGACGGAAAAATCTTGGAATTCCTAATACGAAAAAGAGCTTCTGAAAATTTCATTAGTGTTCTCAAAAATTTCATTCATTTTTGCGTGTAAGAATGATTTGACTATACTTGGAGCATGGGGTTCGTAAGTAATTAGATCTTCAATGGACATTTGAGCTAGATCAAATTTGATTATTCTGGATTCTATATAGTCTGTTAGGAGTGGAATTTTTGCCAAGCTATGCACACAGTTTGATGAAGTGGTTTTGTATGCTCTAACTGCCCATAAAATGATCTGGTACTGCATGGAATTCAGTTTTTGTTTACAACGATTGTTTAAATATTTGAACCAAATTTCAGAACCGTATGTAAGTACAGGCCTAATGATTGTTTTGAATAAAGTTAACCTCTTTTCAGTGTCTAAACCCCACATATTGCCACTTAGTGAACATAATAAATTTTTCATACGTCCTGCCTTACACAGAATATCATTAACATGCGGTGTAAAGTTAACTTTGTTTTTCCATTTGTGATTAGAAAATTTCATTCCCAGAATTTTTACTTGCTTGACCGGCATTATTATATTGTTATTAACCTTAATAGGTATTTTTTGTCTGTTATGTAGGTATAGCATATTAGTCTTCTCTGTACTGATCGTTAATTTATTTCTATTACACCATTGGATCACATAATTTAAGGTGTATTCACTTGCGGTTTTTAGTCCTTCAATAGTCTTATTCCAGCAAATTATTGTAACGTCGTCTGCATAACATATAATATCTGCATTCATTGAATCAAAATTTATCAACAAATCATTTAGCAAAATATTCCATAGAAGTGGAGATAAAGGTCCACCCTGTGGACATCCTTTAGTTAGTTTCTTATAAAAAGTTTCTGATTCGTATGTAAATTTCACCTCCCTTTCATTATTCAAATAAGATTTTATGATCCGTATTAAATCTGAAGGAACATCATCATTATCCATTCTTTTTATAATAGCAGGCCACCATGCATTGTCGAATGCACCCGCAATATCTATAGCTATCAAGGAAGTCAATTCTTTTTGTTTATGTTTCAATATAGTTTCTATAATTTTATCCATTCCAATAATTGTTGATCTAGATTTCATAAAACCATGCTGCCTTGAGCTCATTAAATTATTCTCTAAATAATAGTTACTTAATTTATTTTTTATTATATTCTCAAATGTTTTAGATAGATTAGATGTCAATGATATAGGTCTATAACTTTTATTTATTTCATAATTCGTTTTGCCTGGTTTTGGAATTATTTTTAAGAATGATTTTTTCCATTCATCCGGATAATATCCCATTTCTATACATTTATTGAATAATTTATGCAGAATTGGGATTATTTTTATTTTAGCCTGTCTAATCATATTGTTACTAATGTAATCAGGGCCCGGTGCTTTTTTAATATTTGTTTTTAAAATTGTTTCCTCTATTTCCTTAGAATCGATATAAACACTACTTTTATTTTTATATTTAGGCGTATAATTTCTAATCAAAATATGATCATCTTTATCCAAACCTCCAATATCATCCTGAAATAGATCGTTCATTAAACTTTTTATTTTGTCGGTCTTTAAATGATCTGGTAAATTATCTATTAGTGGTAATCCTAAATTTCTGTTTTTCGATCTCAATGACTTGAATATCCTGTAAGCATTACCAAATGAGTTATTTGAATGACTTTCTTCTATAAAAATTCTCCAACTCGCTCTTTTTGCCTTTCTACTTTTATTTAAATATGTATTTCTCATTGATTTATAGGTCTTTTCAAGGACCTTTCCATGTCGGTAATACAAATTTCTAATATAGTGGAAATCGTTTTTCATTTTCTCCAGCTTCCCATCCCACCAGTATGTATTTGTTTTATGATTTCCGCTTCTTGTCTTGACATTTAGTGACAGATAAGCTGCCTCTTTAATTATTTGTGTGAGAGTCTTTACAATGTTGTCAAAATCTTTGATGTTTGACGCGTGGTTTATCATGGTGATAATATTATCTACGTCTTGTATTGCTATTTTTTCGGTAAATGTTTTCCAATCAGCATCTTTTTCTATAAATTTCCATGTTGAGTTTTGAACTGTCCTTTGCCTGTTAAAATTGTGATAAATGTCAAAGGTTATTGCTACGTGATCTGAAATGTGCGTCAATATAGTCGTCTTCCAGTTTTGTACCAAACTTATTGATTTTTTGTTTGAAATCGTAAGATCTATAAAGCTAGAATTTCGGCAGGTGGGTATCTTAAGATTATGAATAAATAGGTTATGTTCATCTATGATGGAGTGGAATTTGAAACCATTGGAGTTTGTTGTCGGATCAAACCAGACTGGGTGTCTAGAATTAAAGTCACCACATAGTATAATAGGTTGTTGATTGTAGGTTTCCAGAAGCTCTTGGATAAATTTTCGATGAGTGTCATTAAATCTATGTGGATGTATATAAAAGTTTGCGATAATAGTATTTGATTTTGCTGAATTTAAAGAAGTGGTTGTACAAAAGGAGTTTGTGAATTTATTGATTTTATTAAATTTTAAACTCTTATTCATAAAGATCGTTGCAGTGTAAATTTGTTCATCTGTCGTTGAATGCACTATTTGAGATTCCAAATCGAAAATTACATCTCTATCAATCAGATAAGGTTCCTGTATTAGGATGATATCTGGTGGGTTGTCTTTTATAGAAGCTTGAAGCTCATTCAGTGCCAAGATACTTTTTCTTACATTTTGTTGTAAACATTTAATTCCTTTTCCCTGCATGATATTCAAACTAAATAAACAAAATAAGACAGCTACCAGCTATTTGCTGAGGTTGTAGATTTATTTTTTAAATTTACTAGTTCTGGTTCAGTAGAGCACATTCTTACCATATTTATTGTTTTAGGATGTACAATATTTAATGTGTATTTATATTAATTCTATCGTCCACATACATTCATGGACAAAATTTCAAAAAGTGGAATTTCTTTGATGTCTCGTGCCATCTGTTCTTTAAAGGATACAGAGGTAATTTTATTTATATTTGGTTATCTCGTGTCTTCAATAAAAGTCACTGTATATCAAAAATCTTTAGAGTTATTGTCTAAATCCCGATATACATGCTGAAAGTTATATTAAATGTACACTATATACAGGGTGTACCAGGTAAATTGGGAATTTCAACAATGGTATTTTAACTGAAATTTTTTGCAAGTAAAAATTAAAATATCCGAATGAAATTTGACACAGTAGTAGATAAAAGGATATAGTTTTTATTTATTCAATGTAGTTTCCATTATTAGCTACAACAGTCTCGAGGCGAGTGCGGAATGAAGCACAGGCCTTGGCGACGATGACCTTGTCCATTTGGGTCATCACCGTGTGAACTGCTTTCTTGACAGACTGGATGGTGGTATGAGGAGCTTTGTTGACATCTCTCTCAACAACGCCCCATACATAGTAGTCGAGGGGATTGCAATCTGGAGAATTAGGGGGCCAAATATCAGGACCCCAGTGACTAGGGACGTTAAGTGTCAGCCACGATTGTGTCTTTTTTGCCTTATGGGCTGGAGCTGAGTCCTGTTGGAAGACATACTTCCTTCCTGCGGCCACCATGTCCATCCCAGGCTTCACAACGGTCTCCAGAACATTGATGTAGGTGTCAGCGTTCATCCTAAGGCCCTTCTCAAAGAAATGGGGAGGCATGACATCACCTTCACTGCTGATAACGCCAAGGACCATTACGGAGGCAGGAAATTTCGTGTGCATCACGACAGGTATCTCTGAGGGGTCTTTACAGATCCAGCGATCATTCCTGGGATTTACCTTTTGGTCCACGTCAAAGTTCTTTTCGTCAGAGAAGAACCTTAGCATGCCAAAAGAGTCGTGTTTCAGGTTGTTGAGGAGGGCAGCAGCCTTTCCTTTTATGTTATTCTTCATATTCTCAAGTCAGCAACTGACCTTTCCGAAGGGCATAAGACTTGAGACCAAGGTCCTCTTGGATAGTTCTGACAATTGTCATAGAGCCAACGTCCATTTCCTTGGCTATGGCCCTCATGCTCTTCCCAGGGTTTCCATCAATCTTCTCCTTGACATTTTTGACAAATTCTTCGCCTCTTACCCTGTCCGATCGACGCGAGTGCTTTTTCCTTGTAGCTATCCCCTCTTTGTTACTGTCGGCCTCATCAAACTGCTTCTTACACGATAAATAGTGGTTTTGGGCAACTTAAGAAAATCCACTATCTCTTTGGGGCTCCTTCCGGCGCGCAGAGCAACGATGATGGCAGCTCGATTTTCAAATTCTCGGTTACTCTTCATCACTACACTGCGCACACATGTACTGTTGCATTTTACATGAATATGGCTACGTAATGAAAAAAAAAAACAAGTTTTTAATCTCAAGAAGTTTTTGTTTTATGGACTGTCAAAGTTAGTCCCAATTTACCTGGTACACCCTGTATATTAGCTTTTTTATTTAAAATATATCTATATAACAATGTTTCATTGTTTCATGTTTCGCACATATGAAAAACATACACAAGGAGGCAATATTGAAAATTTAAATGATTCTGAGATAGATATCGAGTAAAAAATGGTAACATCCAGAAACCTTTCAAAATATTTATCAAAGAAAGTTTGGTCTTATATTTAGGAACTCTTCCAGTTTTCAGAAATAATTGAAAAATATATAAAATGTTAAGTTTTTTTTTAATAATTCTGCAGAGACCTGTCATCGAATTTCTTATCTTTAAAATAGCATGGTTTCTATATTTAAAATATATCGTTATAAATATGTATTTTTAACTAGAGAGGTTTCCCTCACTTTAATTATACATTAGAACAATGCATTATGTTTTCTCTCTCATCATTCTAATAAAACCTTTACTAGTGGTGATGAACAACAACACTAGTTAAAGGGAGAGATGCATCTCTTGGTACAGGAATATAATCATACCGCAACTCTATGTTATAAATATGTATTTTTACTTAGAAAGGCATTCCTCACTTTAATTACGCATTAGAACGATGCATTATGTTTTCTCTCTCATCATCCTTATAAAACCTTTACTAGTGGTGATGAACCACAACACTAGTTAAAGGGAGAGAGGCATCTCTTGGTACAGGAATATAATCATACCGCAACTCTATGTTATCAATATGTATTTTTACTTAGAAAGGCATTCCTCACTTTAATTACGCATTAGAACGATGCATTATGTTTTCTCTCTCATCATCCTTATAAAACCTTTACTAGTGGTGATGAACCACAACACTAGTTAAAGGGAGAGAGGCATCTCTTGGTACAGGAATATAATCATACCGCAACTCTATGTTATCAATATGTATTTTTACTTAGAAAGGCATTCCTCACTTTAATTACGCATTAGAACGATGCATTATGTTTTCTCTCTCATCATCCTTATAAAACCTTTACTAGTGGTGATGAACCACAATACTAGTTAAAGGGAGAGAGGCATCTCTTGGTACAGGAATATAATCATACCGCAACTCTATGTTATAGATATGTACTCAATGTATTTTCTGCTGATTTTGATTATCTTCATGATTATGCTATGATAATGCAGGCGTGGCCAAAACCTTTAAAAATTGTAAATATGAGAAATAGATTTAATTGAGCTTATGGAATATAGAAAACATTATTTGAGAAAGGTATGCCTGACTTGAGGCGTAAGAATTGAAAAATTCAAAACTTATTTACAAAAGGTTTGAGCCGGCCATCGGGAAACAACAATAGGTTATATAAAGTGAAGTCGCGACATCTGGTGGTATACATAACAGAATATTTGAATCTATTAAATATATAATTTTAAATAAATAATATTTTATATAACATATATATATATATATGTTTGTTAAAAACAAAAAGGGCATATCCTGACCCCGCTCACATGAGCTTGCGTTCCACTGAATGGCGCTCTGCCATTTAAAAAGCTCATGTGAAAATTGTAGTATTGATATTAAGTTTGGTTCCGTTGTTAAATCTTGGCGTTAAACATTTTAAATATTTAATAATACATTAAGAATACTCACCTAAAAACAATAATATAAACTTATTTTACTTAATTTGTTACTATTTCACTCTTCATTATATATTTTTAAATAAAAAGACATATATTTGATCAAAATATTATTTTATTTACCAATATTTCAGTTGGCTGAACGCCAACCTTTTTCAAGGTATTATACCATTATAATGTGTATGTCAACTTATAAAACCTTGAAAAATGTTGGCGTTCAGTCAACTGGAATATTGGTGAATAAATTATATTTTGATCCAATATATTCCTTTTTAATTAAAGATATATTTATAGATTGCTATATTAAAAATTTATATATATATATATTAAGAGAAAGGCATATATAGGCATTTATAAGGCATATTTTATATAATATATCTACCTTCTCCATGTACAAATTCACTTTTTTTAACTATATATATATTATTTTAAAATGCTTATTTCGTATCATATATTTTTTATTTACCAATATTCCGTATGGTAATTCGCCAAACTTCTTCGGGGAACAAGATTGTTTTGTGATGCTTCGGTATCAATTCACGAGTACCATTGTACCATTGATACTCGAGCATCTCTAAACAATCTTGTTCCCCGAAAAGGTTTGGCGAGTTTCCATACGAAATATTGGAAAATAAAAAAAACTATATGATCCAAAATAAGCATTTTTGAATGAATTAATATATGAATTGTTCAATTTTCAAACACACACATATATAAGGGATGTATAAAGGTTAAGCTATAAACAGGAATATTATTTTTAACGATGCTAAACCGTTCCATCCACCAAGAAGTCTCCGAAGGATTAAAGCGATCAATGTCGAACTGCTGTGGTAAACCTCCCACGTACCAGCTTAATACCTCCACGCCTGGAGAAGTATTGTACCGTACACTTATTGTACCACTCGTAATTACCCTATCACTAACTATCACATATCTCTACTAGTTTATAGTTATTCTTCCTTTCTTTCAATTTATATCGCACGCTTCATTTTATTCCGTTATATATGCCAATCTCTGTTCTATTGATATCATTTTTAATTTTATTTTTATCAGAGAAAGAGACACAAACACACATTGGTCTTACAAATAGTATCTTTAGGTGCAAAATTTATAATGTGCTCTCTAATATTGAATGTAGAGGTGTTCTTATAAATACCACATTACTACTCCTCACTCGAATTGAATAAATACAATTTATATTAAGTTTACTATTTATAAGGCGACTGATTATTTTAAAATTTTAAAAACTTTAAAGATAAAACGGGCTATTATCATGAGAAAATTATTAATAATTCCATTTATATTCATCCATTTTTATCATTAAATATTTCGAACGTATACTTTTGTAAAAATATTTTGTGTGTGAATTAAATTTGATTGAAAAAAAACGCATATAGCGCTTTGAATATTTAAATATTCGTAAATGTAAGTAATCAAGTAGAGATTAACTAGCATCTTGTAATATCTAACGTCAAACTTCTTTCTCGTAGTGAATAAATATGGTATATCTACAGAGAATGGATATATATTATTTAATATTGAGAAAACGGCAATTGAATTTGGTAAGTCGTGTTTTGTGAAAGGAAATATTTCTAAATTTGATTAAAAGACTCATTAGAGATGGAAGAATACTAAAACACCTTCTCTAAAAATTTGTAGACCAACTAAAAAGAAAAGCTAAGGCAACTTCCTAACAACTTTTGGGAACTATGACTATGAATCGATAATATTAAGGCATGTTTTTTGAAGTTACACCATACCTAGGTTTGATTCACCTATAATATATAAAGGTAAAATCAGCTATTATTTTACCTATTATTTTATCGTGGCATTAACTATTTCTTTATGTATCTAAATATTTATTCACCAGTAGTTACGAGTATATATATATATCTACCCGCAAGTTTGTCAATTTCTGACAACTGTAGCGTGCCGTCCATTCACCTGTCTGTCAATACCAGCCAACGCCTCCCTATTGTCAGTAGAGATAACCTACGACAACATTTTGTCAGCTCTTTCCTTTATAGCAAATAGAATAAAACACAACAATTTTGTATTGAAATAGATCGATAGTTTATCCGATTATATCGTTCCTTAAAATTAAGAATTTTTATAAATGTACTTATATTATTATTTTTTCTTCATAAAATAATTTTAGCCGTGTCTATATTTTGTATAAAAAGGGCATACCTGGATGTGTGAAAGAAATAAATGTTTTCCTCAAAATATAAACAAATTAACAAAAATTTGAGAAGTTCTATTAACATTTTAAAACTATCAAACATTGTTTTTTTTATATAATTTAAAATATATATTCCGCTCTCTGTTTCTCTGAATGTTGCATAAACATTTTGAAACTAAGTATAATATTTGTATTTATTTTTAAATATATAATCAATCTCTATTGATATTCTCTAGATATAAAGTGTATTAAGCTTTATATCTAAATATTCATCACAGAAAAAATCGTTAAAGGTGTTCAGAAATAGATAGATGAGAAAAACTCGTGTAAAAATAAATCAGAAAAGAAAGATTGATAATTCTTATCTAAAGAGAACAGAACAAACATTAATATTATCCGGGCTTTTGGCTTATCAGAAGCGAACTCTAGTAGATAGGCATGTTGTGTACAGGGTTATCAGTTACTTAGTTGGTTCAAGTTGGGTTACCTTGTAATCTCTTTCACAGTTCACAAATACATGACCTCCCAGTTGTTTACTTGTTCCAAGTTGTTGTCCCTTGTCAACTCTTTTAACATCTTTAATGCTCACCAACCTAACTCTCTCTCAGTTGTTTAGTTGTTCCAAGTTGTTGTACCTTGTCATCTCTTTTAACATCTACAATGTTCACGAACCCAACTTCTCTCATTTGTTTAGTTGTTCCAGGTTGTTGTCCCTTGTCAACTCTTTCAACATCTTCAATGTTCACCAACCCAACTTCTCTCAGTTGTTTAGTTGTTCCAAGTTGTTGTCCCTTGTCAACTCTTTTAACATCTACAATGTTCACCAACCCAACTTCTCTCAGTTGTTTAGTTGTTCCAAGTTGTTATCCCTTGTCATCTCTTTTAACAACTTCAATATTCGCTAACCCAACTTCTCTCAGTTGTTTAGTTGTTCCAAGTTGTTGTCCCTTGTCAACTCTTTTAACATCTACAATGTTCACCAACCCAACTTCTCTCAGTTGTTTAGTTGTTCCAAGTTGTTGTCCCTTGTCAACTCTTTTAACATCTACAATGTTCACCAACCCAACTTCTCTCAGTTGTTTAGTTGTTCCAAGTTGTTGTCCCTTGTCAACTCTTTTAACATCTACAATGTTCACCAACCCAACTTCTCTCAGTTGTTTAGTTGTTCCAAGTTGTTATCCCTTGTCATCTCTTTTAACAACTTCAATATTCGCTAACCCAACTTCTCTCAGTTGTTTAGTTGTTCCAAGTTGTTGTCCCTTGTCAACTCTTTTAACATCTACAATGTTGACCAACACAAATCCTCTCAGTTGTTTAGTTGTTCCAAGTTGTTGTCCCTTGTCATCTCTTTTAACATCTACAATGTCCACCAACACAAATCCTCTCAGTTGTTTAGTTGTTCCAGGTTGTTGTCCCTTGTCAACTCTTTTAACATCTACAATGTTGACCAACACAAATCCTCTCAGTTGTTTAGTTGTTCCAGGTTGTTGTCCCTTGTCAACTCTTTTAACATCTACAATGTCCACCAACACAAATCCTCTCAGTTGTTTAGTTGTTCCAGGTTGTTGTCCCTTGTCAACTCTTTTAACATCTACAATGTTGACCAACACAAATCCTCTCAGTTGTTTAGTTGTTCCAGGTTGTTGTCCCTTGTCAACTCTTTTAACATCTACAATGTTGACCAACACAAATCCTCTCAGTTGTTTAGTTGTTCCAGGTTGTTGTCCCTTGTCATCTCTTTTAACATCTACAATGTTCACCAACCCAACTTCTCTCAGTTGTTTAGTAGATCCAAGTTGTTGTCCCTTGTCATCTCTTTTAACATCTACAATGTTCACCAACCTAACTCTCTCAGTTGTTTAGTTGTTCCATGTTGTTGTCCCTTGTCAACTATTTTAACATCTACAATGCTCACCAACCCAACTCCTTTCAGTTGTTTAGTTGTTCCAAGTTGTTGTCCCTGTCATCTCTTCTAACATCTACAATGTAAACCAACCTAACTCCTCTCAGTTGTTTAGTTGTTCCAAGTTGTTGTCCCTTGTCATCTCTTTTAACATCTACAATGTTCACCAACCTAACTCCTCTCAGTTGTTTAGTTGTTCCAAGTTTTTGTTCCTTGTCATCTCTTTTAACATCTTTAATGCTCACCAACCTAACTCTCTCTCAGTTGTTTAGTTGTTCCAAGTTGTTGTCCCTTGTCATCTCTTTTAACATCTACAATGTTCACCAACACAAATCCTCTTAGTTGTTTAGTAGATCCAAGTTGTTTCGACTCCCATCTTGACGGTTATACAAATTTGATGATTTCAGAAATATGTTGGTTGTTCATGTTATCTTTTATAATCAACTTTACCTTCTCGGTTCAAGTAACTTCACGACAAGAAAGTTGTTTATTTAACTCAATTTACTATGATTGGTAATATATTTCACCCTTATCAGTATCTACAACTACAGATATCCTATGTTATTCATTTGGCCATAATCATTGTCCTTTTGATATATTTTAAACCTTCCTGAAGCTCCAAACTCAATCTGCTCTCAATTATTGTGTTATTCGTCAAATAGGTACTATTTGCGATCATAAAAGGTCGAATTAACATTGGAAAATTCCTACTAATTTAAATGCCTGTTGAATTAATTCGACTCATTTAATATCTACACTAATATATCCTCATACATTTAAGGTTTTATATTAACTAGCGATGGCAATAAATATTTAATTTCGACTCAATTTCGATTGTATTTAAAATTTTATATTTCGCTCTAATTGCCCCTTTCTTTAAACACGTATTCAAGCGGAGAATTATCACTTGTTAAGCGCAATGGTCAGAAGATGGCTTCTGCAAAAGTAAAAATATGATAAAGCAAGAGCATAAGCTGTCTATAACCTTTACTTATAATTTTATCACAGTAAACAGGAGTACTTAATATAAAAAAACAGCCAACATCACTTTGTCGACCAATCTTTTTCTTCAATAGAATCCTGTCCTCTCTCTCAGAGGTTTCTTTATATATATATATTTAATTCTTGATTATTAATACATCTTAATAAAATTATTTTAATAGTAATATTTTAGAGCCATATCATTTGTATGCTAAATGCCTTATATAACTCGAAGTAAGTAGAAACTGAATGTTATGAGTTGTAGAAATAAATGCATAATTTAGAAAGTACTTCAAGATAAAGTAGTTGTGATAAAAATATATTCGTCAATCCATATTTTATTATTTATTTGATGCATTTTGAAATTTATATGAATTCAAGTTTAACAAAAATCATTAAAGTTTTATATTACTTACTAATCTTAGCTGAGAGAATTCTAATCATTTTTATCTGCCTAAAACTCATCGCATACAGATTTTCAAACAAAAACCGAGGCTACCATAATTCGTACTAAAAACCTTTAACTATAATTTGACTCCAAATTTATATTTTATTACTATATACATATATTTGTTTTTATATGTGAAAAAGCAATAATATGAAAAGGGTCAGGTGTGTTGTTATTAAAAATAAATGAGGCATATCCTGACTAGGCTCATATTCTGCCATCTATAAATTCCCATGTGAGCCTGGTTTGGATATGCCTCTTCTATTTTTAATTTGTTTATATATGAAATTATTTTGTATAATAAGTATATACATGAAGTAGTCGACAATAACTATCCGAAAATTATATAAGAAATAGACACACCGGCACACAAATGTTAGATAATAAGCATTGAAAAGATATATAACAATCAGTCATGTTTTTTTCCTTATCCCTAGTACACGTGGTACAGGCCATGATAATCATGGTGGGTAGAGGTAGGCGACTGCTTTTACTGTGAGTGCACCACAGGTCTACACATGTGAAAAGCAGTTCGACTTTGCACTTTCAAATGTGCCAGAGCCCCGTTTGGTTATTTGCACTCGCTGGTGGGGTTGGACTTTTGCAAGAATCGGAGGCCATTGGAGCATTTTTTTTTAAACAGAAAAAAAGCGTCCAATGCGGGAATCGAACCTGGGTCGTAGTGGTAGAAAACCAAACGGTTTAACCAGCCTTCCACCGACCCCACAATCAGTCATGTGATATATATAATAGAGCATAAACATTTGCCATGTTTCACACTTCAAATTTAGTATGTTCATTAAAATGAATTAGATCCAATGGATTTGGAATCTCTCATCTATAGCGAAGCCGCTTTGAAGCCGCTTTCTGTTCATTTTATTCTTACTCATCGTACTTCTGATATTTTATTCATTAAAGAGGATAAAATGTTAAAAATTAGACTTAAATATTCAAAGAAAAATTACATATAATTATCATAAATATCGAGAGAAAAAAATCTGAAAATTAACGTTTGAATTATTCATCGAACAATTTAGAAAAACAAATTGATCGAAATTAGCCTAATGTGAGGCTTAATACTTTTACTGTGATAACAACATATGGATTCAGAAATAAATTTTAAAACCATGTAAATTAACTAAAAACTCTAATTTTTGTTTATGATACAATTTATAATATATAAATGCAATTTTCAATTTACCTATGATAGGTTATGTGGAGCTGATTTTGTTGTTGACACACATTAATATGTTATAATAACTTGATAAAGGTTGGCGTATAGCCAACTGAAATATTGATATATTAAATGATATTTTGATCCAATATATGCCTTTTTAATTGAAAATAAAAGTCTATGATATGAGTTTAGTGCCTTTATCAATGGGTTTATACATTCATAGCTCAAAATTTCATAGATTACATATAAATGATGAATAAACCTATGTCACTTTACATTGAACTTTGAATCAATACGCGAATGAAACAAACCTCTAATGTTTAAGTCATATATTATAGAATATTATATCCTTATTCGGCATATATAGGTATATTATTAATCATATAACTCGAAGAAAGGCATTTTATGGGCCAATATTTTTTCTACATGAAACAAACAAAGATATGCACATTGGAGCTTCAGTGCTTCCTTTTTCTTTCATTGCAATATCTCAGACACTTGCTTTTATTGATTTAAAAGAATTGAATAATGAGTTGTGTATAATAATGTATATATATAAGGAACGATATGATTTGATTGATCTGGGGAAATGACTCAACAAAATAAATAAAGATATAATCGTGTGCAAATTGTTGTATATATATTTTAAGTTTAATTAATTAATTTCTCGCACAGAGTATGTGTGTAAGATCACAAGTAAATAGGCGCTAAGTGTAAGAATAAGTTTCTCTTTGTTTACTATGTTATAGATTTCTCTTCTATTTTGTTCTCTCTCTTGTAAATCAATGAATATAATTTTGATTAATATTCTTTGAATCAGTTTCATCAAATGTCTAGGCGAAGTCAACAGAATCATACAACGATTACATAATATTACACAAAAAGTTTAGAATCAATTTCAAATGTATGGTGTATATGCAAAGACTAACGATATTTGAAATTATTAGGATAATTGTTGTAAAGGTTTTTTAAAATGTTTGTATAGGCCTTGTGTATAGGTAAAATCTGTTTTATAGGTCTCGTATATAGGTAAAATGTGTTGCATAGACCTCGTGTATAGGTAAAATGTGTTGCATAGGCCTCGTGTATAGGTAAAATGTGTTGCATAGGCCTCGTGTATAGGTAAAATGTGTTGTATAGGCTTCGTGTATAGGTAAAATGTGTTGAATAGGCTTCGTGTTTAGGTAAAATGTGTTGAATAGGCTTCGTGTATAGGTAAAATGTGTTGTATAGGCCTCGTTTATAGATAAAATGTGTTGTATAGGCCTCGTGTATAGATAAAATGTGTTGCATAGGCTTCGTGTATAGGTAAAATTAGTTGCATAGGCCTCATGTATAGATAATATGTATTGTAAAGGCCTCGTGTATATATAAAATGTGTTGTAAAGGCCTCGTGTATAGATAAAATGTGTTGTAAAGGCCTCGTGTATAGATAAAATGTGTTGCATAGGCTTCGTGTGTAGGTAAAATGTGTTTTAAAGGCCTCATGTATAGATAAAATGTGTTGTAAAGGCCTCGTGTATAGGTAAAATGTGTTGTAAAGGCCTCGTGTATAGATAAAATGTGTTATATAAGCTTCGTGTATAGGTAAAATGTGTTGCATAGGCTTCGTATATAGGTAAAATGTGTTGCATAGGCTTCGTGTATAGGTAAAATGTGTTGCATAGGCTTCGTGTATAGGTAAAATGTGTTGCATAAGCTTCGTGTATAGGTAAAATGTGTTGCATACGTCTCGTGTATATGTAAAATCTATGTGAATGTAAATTAATCGGATGTGCACTTGGAATATGAAGGCAAATGGATTTGGCGTCCTATAAATATGTGATTACAATGTGACTCGCGTGACTTTATATTTACAGCCTGCGTGACATCTTGTCACATGGTTAACGAAGTAAGGTAATTAGGAGATATGCAAAAGTGGTAGTTTTATTGTTCTTATTCGTCTTTCAGTAATTTGATATCTTTCTTTTTTTCTTATCTCTTTTTTTTTTTACTTTAACGTGATGATGGAATTGCACCTATCGCTTGCATGCACTTTTATCTTAATTGAATATTTCTCATTAAGAATTATTTTATTTTGTAATTTATATTTGAATTGAATATTTTTAAATTTATCTGTATATTTGAACGTATAATTCTAGATATATTATTTGAAAGTTGCTTTTATTGATTTAGTTAGGTTAAAATAGCAGCGACCATTTTAATTGTTAATATATACACATATGTAAAGTCAACACAATTATATATATAAATCGAAATATTCATATTTAGAATATATAATACAATATAATGCGGCTTACGATTGTAGAACGACATTTGAAAATTATCCCGCATGTGTTTCTTTCAAACGAAAAATCGAAATTTATTTTAAGGAGAAATAACGATTATTTCTAACCTTAGGGATGAAGTATGAAAGGATTAATTGTGAAGAGTAATGATGAACGAAAAAATAAATGTGTCCAGGGATGGGAACCTTTTGATTAATTTGATTGAATGATTTACCTATATAAAAAAACTAAATACGATGAACCGTATATAGATATATTAAAATTGAGAGAGAGGGTTATCAATGGTATTGAAACTATTACAAAATATCAAACACAAAAAAAAAACTTTTTTTACTCTCCTTGCAAAGATAAAAAATATTGAGAGGACTCCCAATAAAGAAAGCTAAAAGTTGTTCCGTTTGCGAAATGTAAAAATAAAGATAGACATCTAGTAAATATTATAAATGATCATTCACAGATTGCGTCGCTAATTCTTCATATATAAAAATTAACTGTAGCAACAGAAAGTAGCACAAACAGACAGAATATCAGGGGTTATACAATGTCTAATGACAGACAATCAAAGAAATTAGCCAGTATTGGATTCATTTTTGTTTTGTGTTTGTCATTAAAGTTTAAAACACATTTAAACTTTATATATTTCATTCAATGAAGATCGAAATTACATAAACATCACAATCAATTATATATCATAACTATATAACATTAAGCCATCTATTTTCAGTTTTGTTTTTGTCATCGGTCAAATATTTTTATTTTCACAGACTAAACTATGAGATTAATTTATAAATGAAAACTATGCAAAACAAATAAACAACTATATACATCAATTGTTTGTGGTTGTGTGTGTCTACAGTTACAGTTGGACAACTCTGTAGATTTATTGCTGTTGTTGTTTACCATATCTCTCTGTTCTATAAAACCATATAGTTACAAACTATTTATTTCTCCTGCTGATTATTTCATAGATATAACTTCACCGACTTTGTATTTATAGATAAATTGTTTCATTCTATTCTTTAGGTCAACATTCTTTGTGATATTTTCCGTTTCCTCTATTCCTATATGTAATCATTCAAAGTCGAAGCCAAATATATTTACGTAGAGATTAGACAAATATGGCCTAGATATCTCATGGATAAAACTTAAGGAAGTGGAATGTCTATGATATGGCCTGTCGTTCATATTTCTTTAAGGAAACAGAAGTAATTTTGTTCACTCATCGTTATCTCGTGTGTCTTCATTAATGATCACTGTGTATCAAATATCTTTCAAAGTTATTGTCTGAATCCAGATTTATATGAAACAAACTCCTAAAGTTTTGTCCATGAGTGTAGTTCTGAAAATATAATTTCAAATGAATCTATAGTTTCTTAGATTATGTTATAATATTAAATTATCATTTTTATACTATACTCACTTTCTAGATACTATATATTTTACTAATATGCTAACTCAGGCAAATAAATATATATTTTTAATATAAATATAAAATGTATATTTGAATGACATACATTTAGACATTTGAAGGAAAACCATTTTATGAACGACTACTTTTTTTATTTCAAAAATTACTTTCACGATTTATTGCAAAACTCTTTCAAAAGCCATTTCACGAAGGTTTTATTGACTTTTTTACTATCTTTTGTTTTCACTAGTTAAAATATTTTATAGTAAAAATTGATAAATACATAACAAACATTTTTTAAATTTATAAATGATATAATTCGAAAATATTATAGACGTGTATGATTCTTTTTGAAATAAAGCAATTTATACTACCCTTACTGCAATGGAAAAATTAATGAGAGGGCTTCCATTGCTGTAAGGGCAGTATAAATTGTTTTATCTTAGAAATAATTATAGGCATCTATAATAGTTTCGAATTTTGATAACAGATGGCGCGTTAATGCATCATAATATAAATGATATATTATACAATTTTGATACCTTCAATTTGGATACCTAGTTGAAGGGCCAAAGTGTCCTTTAGGGAGAGGTGTCCTCTTACCGAAGAGTTGCTAATTAATAAAAATGGTAATTTTAGCGATTAAAACTGTCCTTTGTAGAGAGATGTCCTCTAGCGGGAGTTCCATCTTTTATGGAGAGGTTCTACTGCATATATTTTATTATATATATATTACAAACAACTTAATATATGAAACTAAATAAAATATCAAATATTCAGAAACAAATATTAATGTATCAAATTACACAATTATTTTAGACGCGTAATATTCTTTTTAAAATAAAACAATTTCTACTGCCTTTACTGCAATGGAAAAATTAATGTATCACTATAAAAGGAAGTTCCAAAAATGCAATATAACAGCGGTATGGTAGATTAAACTAGCGAAACCGCTGGGAGGGTTCACCACTGATGAGCCAGGCCCTCCCTTTAATTTTTCCATTGCAGTAAGGGTAGTAGAAATTGTTTTATTTTAAAAAGAATATTAGGCGTCTAGAATAGTTTTGTAATTTGATAACAGATGGCGCTCTGGTGCATCGAAATATGAATGTATACTTTTAAATTGATATAATGAATATTATATATTATGTTTAACAGATATATACCAGAGAACATAAAGGGTCTCAAATTATCAGCTAAAAATAAAATAAATTTTAAAGGGTACAACGCCATTCCATTAAGCATATGAATTAACAAATTTAATTATTGTCCTATAATGATTTCTACACAACACTTCAATGTGAATAAATATTTATTTTATAAATCGATTTAATTATAAAAGTAATAGTAACCTTCAATAAATGATCAATGACATCATATTTCAAATCTATTGAAATCAATTTGATCGATAAATCAATATAATCGTTTGGTTCAAAGATATCGATAATGTTTTCAATTTGTTCACATAGTCTTCATCGAATAAATTTCCGAAATTATTTTTGGAAAATACATGGAAAACCTATTTATATTCATGAAATATGTTCTAAGTAGTTCTTGAAAAATAAACAATAAATATAAGATATCAATAATTATTTCAACTTGTTCACATAGTCTTCTTAGAATAAATTTCCTAAATTATATTTAGAAAATTCAAGAACATATTTCTATTTTGGGTTAGACAAATATCAGGGAACAAGCTAAATCATTGTTTAATTGATTTTTGTTCCACCAGATGGCGCTCTGCCTTCTGTAAAGCACATGTGCTCCTGGTCAGGATATGCCATTTTTATTTTTGATTTCAACACCTGACCTTTTTATCTTTTATTTTTTCTTTCATTTTTTCATATTTCTATTCCTAAAATATGTTCTAAGTAGTTTATAAACATGTAGAAGGGTTGTTAACACCCGAAAGCTTGAAAAATAAACAATAAATATAATAAACTCATTCTTTGTGATTTTTCTAATGTCGAAGGATTTTGAGTCAATATAAAATAAGTATTTAGAGAATTATATACAAAAATTAAAGAAGTATGAAATAATCAATAATTATATTTTCGAAGAAGTTCTTCTGAAAATAAATAAATCTTTACATATAAAAGAAGATGAATAAATTTCTTGGCGTATTTATGAAATGTTTTGAAGCCAATATTTAATATAAAATAAATATTTCTGAAAGAGTAATGAGTAAATTCATTAAAGAACGGGGGTTTTATTAAATTTTTCAAATTTGTTTTCCTTCCTTTCATCCCGAACTTCAAAGAAAAATCCCATTTTTTATTTACATTAAAGTGGATAGAGTTTTCTCTTTTCTATGGGCTAATATATTCTATTATATTATACACAAGGTAACTCTATGGGAACATTGTTTATTTGTTTTTAGATTAAGATTCCTCTATACATTTATATTCACTTATAATAATATGATGCATTAGCAGGCTATCTTTTATGTATAAAAGAATGTACATAAATATGAAATTGTACTGGAATAAAGTGGATAAATTATGAATAAAGCATCTCCCTGATAGCTTGCGCAATTAGTGTACGAGTATTTGGCTATATCTGGATTAAATAAAAATAAACGAATAGTTAATGTTTATTCCGATATATGGTGCAAGCCATCAGTAACATTCAGTTGCACAATAAGGAGTTGCCTTTTCTTAATTTTTCCACCTTATCCCAATACAATTTCGCAGTTGTATTATTTTTTCACAAAGAATATATTTATAAAATAAAAGGATTTAAAGCGCGAATGTTTCTTTTATACATAATACGAACTTCTACTGTCCTTACTGCGATGAAAAAATATATTGAGAGGGCTTGGCTCATCAGTGGTGAATCCTCCCAGCGGTTTCGCCAATTTAATCCACCAGACCGCTTCTCAGAGCTCTAATAATGTATAGATGGCGCGTTATTGCTTTGTATTAATTTATGCCTAACTGGCCTTGTCTTTATAGTTTGCTGAAGAGCATTGCTCGATGCAAACATTTGAATATAATTCTACTGTCCTATAAGCTTATGTCCATAGTTTACTTGAAAACCATTTCTAAGATTCCATCCTTCAGTGTAGCATATAAAAGCAGAATGATCCAATACAGTATTAGAGCTCTGAGAAGCGGTCTGGTGGATTAAATTGGCGAAACCGCTGGAAGGGTTCACACCTGATGAGCCAAGCCCTCTCAATATATATTTTTTTATCGCAGTAAGGACAGTAGAAGTTCGTTTTATGTATAAAGGAAACATTCGCGCTTTTAAATCCTTTTATTTTATATGTATAGATGACGCGTTATTGCTTTGTATTAAAGAATATATTGTTAATAATTACATTTGCAGATCTTACTGCAATGATGAAAGTTGTTGAATAAGAGGGTTTGGTTCATCAGGGATTAATTTGGCGAAATCGCTGAGAGAGTTTACCGCTGTTGAGCTAAGCCCTCTTATTCAATAAATTTTATTATTGAAGTAAGGTCTGTATAGAATATATTTCATGATATTAGTTAAAAGAAACTCTTCGCCAAAATAATTAATTGTTAGAAATTTCATAAAATTGTTTTACTATATAATACCCCCTTTTGCTTCCTTTAAAGCTTGTATCAAGTATTAATGTGCATATCAATAAATATAATTGTATTAATGCATATCAAATATAATATAGATTTGAGGAGAAAATCTGATTGAAAGGATTTGAAAGCACGAATGTTTCTTTTATACATAATACAAACTTCTACTGTTCTTACTGCGATGAAAAAATTGTATTGGGAGGGCTTGGCTCATCAGTAGTGAACCCTCCCAGCGGTTTCGCCAATCCATTCCACCAGACCGCTTCCAAGAGCTCCAATACTGCATTGAACGATTCTGCCTATATACGCAGCACTGAAGGATGGAATCTCAGAAATGGTTTTCAAGAAAAATATGGACATAAGCTTATAGGACAGTAGAATTACATTCAAATATTTGCATCGAGCAATGCTCTTCCGCAAACAATATAGACAAGGCCAGTTAGGCATAAATTAACACAAAGTAATAACGCGCCATCTATACATATAAAAGGAAAGGATTTAAAAGCACGAATGTTTCTTTTATACATAATACAAACTTCTACTGTCCTTACTGCGATATGCGATTTTTTCATCGCAGTAAGGACAATAGAAGTTTGTATTATGTATAAAAGAAACATTCGTGCTTTTAAATCCTTCCATTTTATATGTATAGATGGCGCGTTATTACTTTGTGATAATCTGATTGAGTTAGTGAAATTCCTCTTGTATATTTCAAGTTGACAAATTGATAATGAGAACTACAACAAGCGTCTGTTATTGCAGTTCTGTATGCTTCATACATAGTAAGAATCATTTACACGACCATTCCAAACTATAAGCCCTGAGATCAATAATATAAATGTCTATGATCATTGTGTGTTACTCCTTACGAAGATTTTATTGTCTTAAAATCTTGAATTCAAGTAATAAATACTTTATGAAAGAAATTTATCCACGAAAGGATCTTCGTTTCTTATTTAATTTTTTACCATGTTGATTTGATAATTGACCTTCCAAATTTCTCTTTCCACATAACATTATATACTATATATTATATTAAACTCTCCTACCCTGGGTAATATAAAACAAAATCTAAGAATATATTATTAAAACTAACAAAAATATCATGATACATTAGCGCGCCGCCTGTTATGTAATTTGAAACGATTATAGACGCGTATGATTCTTTTTGAAATTAAAAAAATTATACTGATCTTACTGTAATGAAAAAAATATAGAGCAATGTTTCAAACTACCCAACTGAATTCGATGAGATATTTTCAGCTCGACAGTAGGAGGCATGTCTCAATAAAGCAATCTATCTACATGGTATTATTTACTATATATATTATTATTATATTTACTTTCATATCACGTCATATATTACAAAATATAAGAATATAAAATTCGAAGGTATTGTAGACGCGTATATGATTATTTTATAAATAAAACATTTTCTACTGCCCTTACTGCAATGGAAAAATTAATGGGAGGTCCTGGCTCATCAGTAGTGAACCCTCCCAGTGTTTTAGTCAGTTTAATCTACCATACTGCTGTTATATTGCATTTTTGGATCTTCCTTTTATAGTGATACTGATGATAGACTCTTGTAATGGGTATTTTAGATGAACTATGGACATTAGCTTTGACGAAAGCAGAATTTCATATAAATATATAATATTATATATAAAAATATATTATTCAAATAAGGGAACAAAAATAAAGTAAAGTGTCAAACTTCCTAATTGGGAATTTGATGAGAAACATTCGGCCTGACAGAAGGAGACATGTCACATGGAAGCAAGCTATGCACACGACAGGCAAATATACGCCATATCATATAATTAGGAATTCTCTCAGATCCTCTGATTGGAATCTGTTTTAAGTAAACTTCATTATTGTGTCGAATTCCCATTTGCATTCCTTCTACATAATACATTAGAGACTGGTACGAATCTATATTCGCTCATATGATATAACTTTGCCTTTTCGTTTGAAAAACTATTTATATTTCCTTTATTTACTTCTATTATATCATATTCAATTATTTTTATGAATTTCCTTTAACTATTGTTACTATTAAAACTGACCTTTAGTTATTAGAGGCGTTTTTAATAAACTTTGGACAAAATGTTTCATATTGTGAGAAAACTTGTTGTTTAGCATTATCAAAAACAGCTATAATAGAAAACCCGAAATAATACTTTATATGATTCAGTTGGGTCTATTCTAAGTCAGAATTCGTTCTCTCATCCATCTTCTTTCAGTACTGGTAATAGCTACTTCTTCCAGCCTGGATGTCGATTCAGTTCCCGGTCAAAAAATGATCATAGTTTTGACAGTAACGTATGTCTGTTATTATTTCAAAGAACTGAAATATTATTGTGGCAGTCAGATTCATCTTAAAATGAATTCGCTCTTAATATGCGGAATGTATACTAGGGATATGTTCAAAATCATTTTTATTCATCAAATGATAGTATTTTTTTCAAACGAAACTTAATCTAGGTGTATTGAAAGAGAACCCACCACACTCAGTTGATGATTGGGACTCTTGATCCGGGACTGCCTTTTAAATGCATTTTTTTTAATGGAATAAATACCACTTTAGGTATATGAATACTAAATTTCAACTACTTTTTGCTGTATTTTATCTTTAAAATTAGCTTCTGCAACTTCATCAGCTTAAAGGCATTTTTAGCCAAATCGGGGTCGATATTTTAACTTCCTACCAAAGGAGTCACTATCAAGTCAACGGTATATGGATTCAGAAAGAAAGAGAAATTCTTCGCATTAATAATCTCAAGAATGAAATCAATTAAGTAGACCAAAATTGCATGGCAAAACTTTAGCATCAGATATGGATCAACCGATTGGAAGGATTATGATTAATACGAATCACAAGTCTTGGGAGTGAAAATATCCTAAGATAAATAAGTGGCTGTAGCAACTCAATGAACAACTGGATTATTCCCTATCAAATTATTTTTTAATGATTTAATATCTTTCTTATTGATATATTTAATAACAACTATGAAATGATGTAGCCATAAAACGAAACATCATAAAAGATAATACAAAATGTCATAAAATATTTATCTAGTCGAAATAGAGAGGGCGATAACCTAGTTATTTCCAATTAAACTAAAGGCTTCCCTCAACCTAATAGATTTCCCAGAATGTGTGTGGAACGTATAGCTAATACAGTCTCTCTCTCTCTAAAAATAACTTGAAGACAAACTAACATCGATTGTGCTTGGATTTATAGATTGCCAATATTCATGTCTAGGAAAAATGTCTATAAATATTAAGGCCAATATGCGCTCTTTCATCCAAAAAAATAAGAGGGAAAATGATTTTTGAATTTTTCCTCCCTTTTTTTTTGTTAGGTGCTCCCATAGAGAGCACTTCTATTGGAAAAATAATTATTATTTTCCTTTCAGCTTTTATATTTTTGTGATGAGTTTATTAACTGTTTAATATATTTCGGTTGGTAAAGTTTTTGTATTATCATTTTTGTGTTTATTTAACGATATAGTTTGAGAGAGTTTTAATTTAATTATAATTAATTTTTGTTGAATATATAAACTAATTAAAGTTAATTTTTTCAACAATAGTGCTCAATTTATAAAATAATCTTTAAATTAATACCGTTATCTTTCAATCATAGAATTATTTTAGAAATAACTCTATTTACAATAAAATATTCTCTATAATGTTTTCATAATATAAACAGATGAATTAGTTCACAGATGTTACAAGGTGCGTTGAACTCTCGCTTTGTTTCCATTTTTGAAGTAAATTTATATTATATTCGGAACTATTATAGATGCGTATGATTCTTTTGAAAATTGAACGATTTATACTGCCCTTACTGCAATGGAATAATTAAAGGGAGAGCCTGGTTCATCAGTGGTGAACCCTCGGTTTCGCCAGTTTAATCTACCATACCGCTGTTATATTGTATTCTTGTAACTTCCTTTTATAGTGATATCCCTTTAATTTTTCCATTGCAGTAATGGAAGTAGAAATTATTTAATTTTTAAAAGAATCATAAACGTCTATAATAGTTTCGAATATTCATAACAGATCGCGCGCTAATGTATCATAATATAAATTCATATAAACAAATTTTCGACAAATTTAATAAGGAATCTAGGGATAGGATTCTTTTCGAAAAATGAAAAATTATGAAAAGAAACCTAGCCAAAGATTCCTTATTGAATTTGTCATAGTTTAAAAGCAGTGATGAATCTTTATAATAAACAAACTTATTTGTAATTATATAAATTTCAAATTACAATATTGTTTTGTATTTAAACCATAGATAACAATTTCCAATGTTTGAATGATAACTTCAATATTTGAATGATTCTCAATAGAAGTGATGCATTTTCATTATAAACAAAATTATTTGTAATTATATAAATTTCAAATTACAAAATTATTTTGTATTTAAACCATAGATAAAAATTTTCAATGTTTGAATGATAACTTCAATATTCGAATGATTCTCAATAGAAGTGATGAATATTCCTTATAAACAAATTTATTTGTAATTATATAAATTTCGAATTACAAAATTGTTTTGTATATAAACCATAGATAAAAATTTACAATGTTTCAATGATAACATCAATATTTGAATGTATCTCAATAGAAGTGATATTTCATTATTATAAACAAAATTATTAGTAAATACACTGCGTGACATTGAAAATGGAACACCAAGAAATAGTGGCCAGAAAGTGATGAAACTCGGCAGACAGAGAGAGACAGGGACGAACAATAAGTGATCTTTATTTCAAAATGATAGTCATAATACAGAGCGAGAACGGCGTCGGCTTAGTAGCAAGTAGGACCACCGCGGACGGTTATGCACGCAGCAACACGTCTGGGTAGAGAGTCAATCAGAGTACGGATGGCGTCCTGAGGGATGGCTCTCCATTCCCTCTCAACCATTTGCCACAGTTCGTCTTCTGAACGCGGCTGTGGCAAGGGGTGCAAACGGCGTCCAATAATGTCCCAGACGTGCTCGATTGGTGAGAGATCAGGAGAGTACGGTGGCCAGGGAAGCATCTGTACATCTTGCAGAGCTTGTTGGCTAATGCCAGCAGTGTGCGGTAGGCCGTTATCCTATTGATAAAGGGCATTGGGTACCCCCTGAAGGAAGGGGAGTGTCACCGGTCGCAGCACATCATCAACGTATCGTTGGGCCGTCATAGTGCCCTGTATACGAAGTTAAGGTGACCTGGAATCATACGCGATTGCGCCCCAAACCATGATTCCACGTTGTCGCACGGTGGGGCGTTCCACAATTGCTGCCGGATTGGACCTTTCTCCACGTCGACGCCACACGCGTACACGGCGACTATCACTGGACAAGCAGAAACGCGACTCATCCGAGAACACGACCCTGTGCCATTCCGTCATCCACGTCGATCTAGCCCGGCACCATTCCAAACGTTGGCGCCTATTCGGTGGGGTCAATGGCAGTCTTCTTAGCGGACGGCATGAGTTCAAGCCATTAGCAACCAATCGACGGGAAATGGTGCTGGTCGAGATGGAATGATCTAGGGTGTCTTGCACATGTTGCAGGATGACGGTACAAGTGGCTTGTGGGGCCGCCACTGCTTATCGAAGGATACGCCGATCCACACGTGCTGACGTCACTCTGGTTGCACCGACATTCCTATAAATTGCCACATTTCCTTGTTCCAACCATCTTCTCCACAGTCGGTGCACCGTGGACGCACCAAGGTGTGTATCAGCTGCGATTTGACGTATGGACCAACCTGCCCTTTTCAATCCGATCACCATGCCCCTCGTAAAAGCGTCTGTCTGCTTGAACTGCCTCCGTTTACGATGACTTGGCATTCTCTGTTATTACACGTGTCTTTTGACACAAGAATAAAATTTCTACAATTATTTTCCTTGAAAAATAACGTCCTTTCTGCAAGTTCCTTCCCTTATATCTTACTCCATGTGCGCACGAGTGCTGCGCATTTCACATCATTTGCATAACTCGGTTAGGCGCGTCTACCCTGAAATTTGCATAATTTTCTGGCCACTATTTCTTGGTGTTCCATTTTCAATGTCACGCAGTGTATATAAATATCAAATTACAAAATTGTTTTGTATTTAAACCATAGATATAAATCTCCAATGTTTGAATAATGATTTCAATATTTAAATGATTCTCAATAAAATAAAATTGCTGATATTGAGATTAATTTACCTCTTATCTAAAAAACGGAAACTCTAAACAAGCGATAACTAAACTATAAAAATATGTTTTAATATATCTAAAGAATTTCAAACAGACTTTTTTTTTCAGAACGAGTTACTAGGGTCGTCATCAATATCTTTTCGAACGTTAATACATTTGAACCTCGAACAAATGAAGAATTTGTTGAAAGACCATTTGCCTGAGCAATCATCACAGTAAAATTCATATTGGATTTGAATATGATTGTAAGTCTTTAAGTTTCCATGAAGGGTAAAAAGAGTTGATGTCGTTGGTTGCCTATCCAGGGGACACCGCATGGAGGTGACTGTCAGACTTTGTCCTCCAACAGGCCTCACCAGACCACCTTTTGGAATGCATGGGAGCCTCAAGACAGGACCTATATCCCAACCCCAAAATATTTTAAATTTGATCTATGAATTTATTCTCAATGACCTTGTATAATTATACAATGGTATATTTTTAAAAAAGGCATATCCTGACCAGGAGCACATGTGCTTTTCAGAAGACAGAGCGCCATCTGGTGAAACAGATATCAACTAAACATTGATTTAGCCTGTCCCCTTATATTTGGCCAACCCAATTTATTGATAAATCAAGAAAAGCCATCCATGAATGCGTTTCGCGCTTTTGGCGCTCGTTAGCGTGGAGTAGGTTGTACCACAGCGACCAAAATTATATTTGGTCCCAGAGGCTTCTTGAAAAACCAAGAAATGGGTATTTTAGACCAAGCTTGCGTAAATACGTTTAACACATGGAAAAAAATAATATAAAAAATGGGATAATTAAAAAAAATGCTTGTAAACTTATAATGAATAACACTACCTAAAAAATCAATACACTGGTTATTAAAGTCTTTTGCGTGTTCTCTTTTAGGATCAACTACTTAAAGTATTCAAACTTTACATTTCGAATATTAAAAAAGAAAAACTTCCTTTTTCTATTTTTCAAAGAGTACTTCCATCAGAGAGTATTATAGATATAAAATATTAATTGAAAATATATTTTCTTAATGGGTTTTGAAATTATAAGTCAATATTTAAAAAATATAATCCTCTTCTAATCACTTCGAATCTTTTTAATTTCACACACGAGTTTTAATCCTCTTATAGTTTTTTAAAATAATCTCCTGAATAAGAAAAATATATAAAAGGGATTTTTTCAGATGAGTAATGAATTTTTTTATGTATAATATTTTAGAAATGAAAACAACTAAATGTATATCTTTCTATATTAGAAACAAATTATATTCATATATTTAATTGATTATATATATATATGGAAAAACAATCCCTTCTGTGTAAATTCTCTTCTTTTACGACCGTAATAAATATTAAAATTGAAAAGGGATCATACTGACCAATCACATGAGGTGGTTGTAGATTGATCTAATGAAATCTCAGTAATATAAGTATATTAATAATTATAAGAAACATTAGGGTTTAAAATTCTAAGATTTATTCATAAGATCTGAAGATATATATATATATTCACACATTTGATAAAAAGAGAAAAACACGATTAAAACTATTAAATTTTATCAAAATTGGGGATAGTTTCGTATTTTAAGGGTCAGAGACAGGCCAGCAATTCCAGAAGCTTCTTGTATACCAAATAAAGAATTGATTCATAATCAGATAGAAGTAAAGACAATCTACTGTAGAACTATGATGATAAAAGTAAAGATTCTCAAAGAGCAAATGTGATGTGATCTGAGATACGTAAAGGACCAGAGAACCAATACTCAGTGTAGGTTGAGGAGTCCCACAGCGGCCCTTGAATATTCTGAAGATTGTAACGGCAGGATTGTTAGGAACAATGAAGTTGGTTAGGCCTAAATATCAGAACTGTTGTAGTATGAGAGGAAGATAAGTGAAGGACTCAATACTCAGTGTATGATGTAGGGTCCCACAGCGACCCCTGAATATTCTGCAGATTGTAACGACAGAATTGTTAGGAACAATGAAGTTGGTTAGGCCTAAATAGCAGAACTGTTGTAGTTTGAGAGAAAGATAAGTAAAGGACTCAATACTCAGTGTATGATGTAGGGTCCCACAGCGACCCCTGAATATTCTGCAGATTGTGACGGCAGGACCCATGACGACACTTTCTTGTCCCTAGGGCCCCTTCTCACAGATAGGAATCCCCAAGGACGGGACACAAGTGTCGAGATATCGTAAACTTTCTCTGCTGATAGCAAGATAACTGTAAATCAGATGGTAACTTTCAGCCATCTTCTCAGAGGACGGAAGTATTTTCCTGTAGAGATTATCTAATCTACGTTTTAGAGCTTTTACCTATTTATTTTATTCACTTTTATACACCAATTACTTAAACCATATAGATATAAGGTATTGAGAGAAAGTATGTGTTATAAAATATGTTATGATGCACTAGTTGTTCAATTTCAAAAAGAATCTTACGCCTTTAAAATAGTTTCGAATTTTGATAAAATATGTTAACATAATAATATTCTGACAAAGGGAAATAAAATGTCAGACGATAAGGTATGATATAATTCAGAATCTATTAGAAATAAGTATATATTGACGTATTAGGTTTGTGAGGAAAAAAATACTATGATTGGTAAGAAACAAGAAATACGGTTGATTATTTATTTCTATAATAATAATAATTTGTTCTATTTCAATATTAATATTTCTTACTCTTATATGTTTTATTTTACTTTCGGGTTATGTTCAAATATAAAAAATGAAAATAATTTATATAGCGATTGCTTGTATCGGCTAAATTTTATTTTAAATATTTTCCCTGCTTCTCTTTAGTCAAATAATTATAAAAGACTTGAACATCAATTAACACAAAGCAATAACGCGCTATCTATACATATAAAATGAAAGGATTTAAAAGCACGAATGTTTCTTTTATGCATAATACAAACTTCTACTGCCCCCACTGCGATGAAAAAATATTAAAATATATCCCAATTTTTTTTTCATCGCAGTGGGGGCAGTAGAAGTTTGTACTATGCATAAAAGAAACATTCGTGCTTTTAAATCCTTTCATTGAACATCAATGGTGAACCCTTTTAGTAATTATTTTCGCCTAGTTAATATTGTAATAGGCTGTTCTGTCGAAATTTCGTACACTTTGTGAAAGGGATTTCAGTAAAGCTATTTAAAAATACTGTGGACATAAGCTTTTAGAACACAATAAAGGAATATATATAAATACATTCCTTTAAATGCATTGAGTAATGCTTTTTCTCAAACAATGCTTAAACCAGTTAGGCACGAATTGAATATAAATAAATAGAGCACTCTCTATCTTTGTATATATAAATTGGAACGAAATTATTCGTTTCTGATTATTTTAACACGGATGTAGCATTTTGCATTCTGAAATAGAAAAGCTAGTTGGCAGACCATACAATATCGTTATTTCCTAGAATATCTATAAGGGACCCATCTTATTAGATCGCACCTTTTAGTGCTACCTTCTTTAAAAATCACAATAAAGTGAATTGAAATAAAACTTTAACCAATGACAAAATACTTCAAGAGACTCTCTCTCTCTCTCTCTCAAAGGGAGTTTCATATTTTATGGTCTCTCATGAGAAGTTCTATTGCACCGTGAAAAGTCTCTTTGGTGACCCATCCTGACAGCGTATGTTTACCATAACGATTATCTTTGTATATTGTCGCATTGGAAAATAAACGCGAGGATAGGTAAACACAACTGAACTTTATTCTCTGTAACGGTCTACCTGAAATTGTAGCTATGCGCATTTATATAGCAATGAAACAATTCAAACCAAACTATGTAAATCTAAAACAATGCTTTTGTGGTATTGAGGAACAAACCTCAAGACATCTACTGATCGATTGCCCAGCATTTCAAGATTATAGAATGAAGAATGAATTAGTTGTTTGTAAACTTAACGATTTGATTTCCGATAAAAAATCATATTTAAAGTCAATTCATTTCGTAAATACATTCTAAACTTTCTACAAAATCTGGATCTCTAATGTTTTCATACGTTGAATAATGTAAATAACTTATGTAAATAAACTTTTCTCCTTGTTTGGCGCAAGTATCCCTTGCGTGATATAGCGCTTTGGAAATAAAATAATTGGTAATTGGTAATATAAAACAAAAAATTGTGTAAATAAATTAACCACGCTACAATATATATAAAACTACAAATGAAGTTAACTAATCTAACCTAAACTTCCTATAAGAAACCATCAAAAGTTCTAGTAATTGTTTTTCAATATTATTTTGTTATATACCTTAAGTAGAATAAACTTTATCTAAGACATTCATCGTAAAGATAGAGGCTGCCTGGCCGGAATTCATAGTTTCTCAAATTAAAGATACCTCGGCCAGTAAATATTTTTATTGTCTCTATTGATGTTTGTAATATTCAATTAATCATCTATAATTAAGCATTGAAATTTGTTTACCGTAATTGTATTATGCTGAAGTTTATATCGAAGGAGTAAATTCAAATTTGACTTTATTTGAATAATTATTCAGTATATCTATTTAATAGTTGAATCCTATATAATAAGACATTTATATATATATATACATATATGTAAATTAAGCATGATAAATATAAACCATATTGTTTGATCATATTAACATATTTATAAAGGAAACAAGGAAGAAAAAAGAGTTACAAATTGACCAGTACAACCTGATTCTGGCAACATTTACGGCGATGTTTTTCTAGATTGAACTGAGGGGCCAAGTTGGAAGAAAATCGATTTGACTATAAATCAATGATAATACTAAAAGAAAACATCGTTTTCTAAACTGAATCCTCTTTCTTCAACTCAAGAACTTTATCTTCTTTTTCGTCTTACATCTTTTTTGATAGTGTTTCACCCCCTTCGAATTGCCTGGTTAAGTTGTTATTTAAAACGCCTTTTCTAGACTAAAGGGATTGAGATGAATATTTTATTATATTTGATAATAAAAAGGCATATAATGGATTTAAAAAATATTTAATTACATCCAAGTGTTGATAGAAAGTTTAAGCCTTTCCATTGTTCTTGCTAGGCGAAGCGCGTCGGTACCAAAACTGGTTAAAATCGTTTTGAAAATAGAGCAATCCATATTTAAATCATTAGATGATAAAAGGGCATATATTGGATTTAAAAACTATTTAAACCAGTTTTGGTACCGACGCGCCTCGCCTAACAAGAACAATGGAAAGGCTTAAACTTTATATTTTAGGCAATTATATATATTTTAAATTCAATATATGCCTTGTATTAATTATTAGTGTCTTATACAATCACTACTTCTCTGAGCAGCCAATTAAAAATATATATATATATTCTTTTTTGTGGGTTTAAATATTTATGTAAGATAAATTGACCGAAAAAACGTTAATATTATTAATATTTAAAAACTTGTAATTGTTCAAGTCAAATTATAAAAAGAGGTTTTATCTTGAAATGACTCAAATATTCTAATAAATGTAAAAGCAGAATATGGTTAATTTTGCTATTTCCGAGATAACATAAAATTCTCAAATCCTTTAATAAATATATGAACCCTTTAAAGAGAATATCCTTAGAACTTGATCACATTTCACGCTAATTTATAATTGAATGATAACGTAAAGCTCGAGGAAAAATTACATTTATTAGTTCAAATATTCAGTTATTTTAATGTTTTGACACATAATATATCTTATAAGAGAGTAATATTTAATTAATCATCTATAATTGATCATTGAAATATGTTTACCGTAATTATCTTTTGCTGAAGTTTATATCGAGCAACTAAATTCAATTTTAACTTTATTTTAATATTTATTCAGTATATATATTTAGTAGTATAATCCTATTCATTATAATGATATATCTGTAAGTCTATGATTATCATAGGTTTCTGTGAGAGAGATAATCTAAAAAACACAATAATATATTATATAGAATATGGGAAAATATAATCATTTTATATTCGATTTGTAAATAAAATATGGGTGTTTCAGTTTCAGAATATAGAAAAAATTAAAAACTTTAGTGAATGATATCTTAAGATTTATTTTTCCGAATTATTCTGGAAGTGTGGGTTGAAAGATAAGAAGCTTAAATGGATCAGAACATATTTTACAAAGCATTTCACGCAATAAATTGGTCGCCTATATAAAGTTAATTCATTTTGGAATTTATTTAGATCGTAAAATGGATATAAAATAAAGATAATACCTAGAATAACTATATTCATAATCTATCAATTTTTGTAAATATATATATTAAAATATTGTTAGACATTCTTTAATAAAGAAAGGCATCCTGTTTGATGTCTGTTGTGTAAAATTCTTCTTATAATTTATTCTTTCTAGATTGAGCTATAAATAATTTCTGAATACAAATTTATTTGAATCTCCTGGATATTTAATTAAACAAATGCTACAGCTTTCTGGAGATGATTTTATCTTTATTAAACCTGATCTCGAGCTTTAGGGCAACTGCCCTACTACAGGAGTATATTAAATACATATAAACGGCATTTATATGCATCCATGTGTTTCCGTAGAAGGGCATAGATGCCATAAAGCTCGGGATCAGGTTTAAAAATGATAAAGAAACTTATAATACAATATAAAGCGGCTTATGATTGTAAAAAGACATTTAAAAATCATCCCGCATGTGTTTCTTTTGAACGAAAAATCGAATTTCATTTTAAATAGAAATAACGATTATTTCTAACCTCAGGGATGAAGTAGGAGAGGATGAATTGTAAAGTGTTCCTCGACACTTCATTTTTCCGTTTATCATTACTCTTCACAATTCATACTTTCAAACTTTTCATCCCTAAGGTTAGAAATAATCGTTATTTCTCCTTAAAATAAATTTCGATTTTTCGTTCAAAATAAACACATGCGGGATTATTTTCAAAGGTTGTTTTACAATAAATAAACGTATCTCCAGAAAGCTGTAGCATTTGTTTGATCAATAAATCAGTTGATGGTGGCTTAACGGATAAATTGAGAGATTCCTACCAAACTTACCGACATTGTCGCCTTCCAAAGTTCGAAGCAGAATCCCTCCTGGACTTCCTGAAGGCATCTGGAAACAAAGGAATATGTAAATAAATTACTTAAAACATATCATATATTTTGATGCATTAGCGCGCCATCTGTTATGAAAATTCGAAACTAAACTGGCGAAAACGCGGGGAAGATTCACTATTGATGATCCAGGCCCTCCTATTATTTTTTTCCATTGCAATAAGGGCAGTATAAATAGTTTAAATTGTAAAAGAATCATACGCGTCTATAATATTTTCCAATTTTCATATCACATATTTGCATAATAAAGAAGAGAGAACGCATAGACTATGCAAATATAAAAATATTTGCATAAATTAAGTTGATTTAGGCAATCCTCATCAAGGATTTCTTCCAATCAATGGATCGAATTCATCAAAATGACAATCGTAAGATGTTTAAATTATAAGTTTGAAAATTGATTCTGAACCGAAAGCACAAGTGTACCTTCCAAAATAAGGTATATTATTTATTATATTACAAATTATATATTTATAAACTACTTGCAATTTTTTTTTGTACTTTATTCCCTTGATATATAATTTTTGTCTGAAGATATTCTATTAGTTTGTGCCTTACTATATAATTTGAAAGAAGAATAGAAGATTTGATATATCTGATGAATTATTAGTAAAAATATTCGTATTCTTTGAATTTGAAATTAGACCCTATCTATAAACCAACTCTCGTGCCAAATTGCCAAATTTATATAATATAAATAATAAAGAGACCTATTTTATGCTATACATTTCTATTTGAATAAATAGGCGCTTCCGGAATATATTTCCTCATCTTATTAAAAGTGCAAAACTATTATAATATTCCAACGTGGAACATTAGGGAAGACAAAAACTTCAGGAGAAGACAACAATTTTATTTCAGGCCAGAACAAACTAGGAATGGTAAACAAAAGATAAGCCACGAGGTAAATGTAAAGAGAGTAGCAAAATATAAACATAAAAATGACCACTCTGTTAAAAATAATAATAAAATTAATAAATAATTTGTTACAATATCTTTGTACTTTTTAGCAAATGAAGGAGATATTCCAAAGGTTCCTCAATTATTTAAATAAAAATAGATAGTTTAAAGTGCCTCTTCATTTTTCAATACCGTTTATGAGAAGAGATGAGAATGAAATATTTTTAATTACAAAAGTTCACCAAAGAGTAGTTTCACAAAGTCATCATAGCTAAAGTATTTTGCTATCATTACCGAATATATCAATATGCAAGAGACTATGTAAACTCAACAAATTCGATAAGCTTATTGTCGTCTAATGGTAACTTACAGTATCAGTTGAATCTCTCAGTGAGATGGAGCAGTTGTTCTAATCACCATTGGTGTCGTTTAACATTTCCCAATATTGATTGCCTTCTGATGATCGCTTCCATTCATTCGTCTGCTATTTAAAAAAAGAGGTCGTTAAGTTTTTATGGGACGATAGTGGGTGACGAAAGGGTTTGTTATGGTCATCATAAACATCGCGTGTTTGGGATCGTTAAGATCTTCCTAAATAGCTTCAAATCGACAAACACTTATTTGCATCACTCCATTGTCGAAGTTCTACTTTGTACTTAGGTTTATTGATATATATCTATAAGGGATTATATATTTATGATCTTGAAAGAAACCAAATATCTTATGATATTTTAACTTATAGATTGATCTATATTTTTCAATATATAGATGCATTTAAATAAAAAAAGGAAGGACCTGAATCAGTTAAAGAAAAACTCTTCTGCAAAATATTTCGAAGGATTGCAAACTCTTTATAAATTAATTGTATAAAAATTAAAAATAATTTAGAAATTATTGTGGAATACATAAAAATTACTTTTTCATCGTTTAATTAGTTTTTCTGCATTTTTTTTTTCATTTTGAAATATAATTCTGAACAATGATAATGTTGCTTACATATGATCTACAAAAAAGGTATATATTACTTCAAACCTTTTGCGCAATAAATTAATAGAAAAAAGCAATCTCTCGTAATATAATGAAAATATATATTTTTCTCTTTTATATATTTATTATATATATTTTATATTTTATATATATTTATGTCATAATTTGTATATAATTGTATGCACCCCCGACCCACTATGCATGTACAATGTATGATTTTCAAAGATTTAATAAAGAATAAGGTAACTGGCGGAAAGAAAGTAGCAACAAGACATAGGAAGCAGGCAGTAAAGCGGACACAAGTATAAATAACTTGTACAGTCAATACTTCCTGACAGAGGCAGGACGTATCTGGTGACCGCAAAAGTTATAAAAGTAGAGAGACGCCCAATATTTCCGGACAGGACCGGACGTATTTGATAACCGCGGAAGTAAATAGAGTCGAACTAACACCCGATACTTCCTGATCAGGCCGGGCGTATCTTCCACCAAAAAGAGCCGCCGGTCCAATTAGGAGGCAATAACTAAGTAGGTCAACCAATAGAAAAACGGGCACGCTCCATCCTTCGACCAATGGGAAGGAAGAAGACTCGTGGTGTTAAATCGAGAAGTAAGAATTGTCAGTAACGTTTTCGCTCTCATAGGAACAACACCTAGAGTAGGACTTTGGCTCCCAAGGAGGTGACATCGGCTCTGGACCTCTCTCCCTCGGCTCATCCCGTAGCTAAGTACAATCACCACCATGTGATCAGATAATTAACAATCAAAACTCGCTCCGCCTTCTCAAGCTTCCTTTCCTCCAATCCAGTTGCCATTTATTTTCAAACCCCATCACGTGTCTTGATTATTCCTAACTTAATGCTTCACTTGCCACTCAACGACTGCGTTTCAACCAATCCTCACCATTCAAATCGAACAACAAGAAATTCCGCAACGATATTGTCACAGAACGGTTAAGTCGACAGGATTCTACAACAGTGTAATACATCAAATATTGCAGTGTAATAACTTTGGATATATTACATTTATTATATATTATTATATAATTATATTTAATAGATCGATTTATTGGATCTAACTTTAAATAAATTAAAATGAAAAATAATTCAAGAAATATAATGGCCAGGTGTCGATATTAAAAACAAATTAGGCATATGACCACTAACATGAGGCTTTTTTTTTCAGGTGGCAGAGCAGGTTTGGTAGATTTCTGTTCCACTATAGGCGTTTTCCATCTAAAAAAACCTCATATTAATGGTTGGGACATGCTTAATTTGTTTTTAATTAACAAAAATGTTGGATATTTTTTCCGGTAGGTTGATAATTTGATGATATTAGTTTAAATATAAACGCCTTTTATTGACCATTTATGCAAACAAGCAGAATCGGGTCATTGACAAAAGACAACATTAGGCTAGATATTCGAACAAGACTAAAATGAAATTAATAACCATATTACTAATCCAAATAATTGATATTTTGAAAATTCAATACCATCTAGGTTATTATTGCCTTGAATATTTATTCAAATATATATATAGACACATTTGATATATAATACAATATAATGCGGCTTATGATTGTAGAACGACATTTGAAAATTATTCCGCATGTGTTTTTTTTAACGAAAAATCGAAATTCATTTAAAGGGAAACAGCGATTATTTCCAACCTTAGGGATGATGTATGAAAGAATAAATTGTGAAGGTAATGATAAACGGAAAATTAAATACATTTTTCGTTTCAAAAGAAACACATGCGGGATAATTTTCAAATGTCGTTCTACATTTGATATATATTTTAGAGAAAAATTATATAAGTTTATATTGGAAAAACATTTCCATTTATAAACAATATATATTATTCGAAAAAGTGAAGTTTCAAAATTCGATATATTGAAATATTAAAATTCTATTTCCATAAGTGAAACATCAAATATTCTAAGTAGAGCAAATCTCAGCGGTTCCTCCGATTGGCTAGAGGAATGACCAATGAGAAGCCAGCAATCCTTCATTGTCTGCGGTGCTAATCCCAGGAATCTTCCTGGATTAGATCATCTTCAGGCGGTGGAGTGAGAGCTAACCCCAGACAAATACCTTCTTCTACACCCTCTTATACATTTATGTATCTTGGAGAATGAATGGCAAACAAATTACAAGTTATACGTACTTGTATAATTCGGAATATAAGCAATAATAAGGTGTATATTTTAGTTTTTCTGAATAATTTCATTCAGAGCAATATAAAAACAATTATATTTGTTCGTGCTCTTCAAATATTGCATTTATTTTGCTCTAAATATACATTTAAAATCAAATCTCTTGAATAATCCCCGTTATTAATAACACAGAAACTAACAACATTAAATAAAAATTATTAAAATATTTGTGACTTCTCTAATTCCCCTCTCTATCCCGCTCTCTCATTACATTCAGTACCTTTTATGATGATGAAAACACTTTTAGCGGAAGGTCACAAACCTTTCAACGCTCTGGATTGATTATTTCAGCTTTTATTTCTATTATATAAGCCAAATTCTTACTACTTCCTTTTATTGTTTACATTTATATGTTTTGAAAATAGAGAAATCCATAGTGATATATATATTTTAAAATGCATATATATGTATATATGCTATTAAATTGTTATTATAAGTATGATATTATAACACTATGCTGCGCTGAGTTTGTGTATACAAAAATGTAATGCCTTGATAAAGGTTTGGCGTTCAGCCAACCGAAATATTGGCAAAATAAATATTTTATTAAATCCAATATATGCCTTTTTATTATCTAATATATATATTTTATACATTTATATACATGTACCAAAAAAAAAGACTTTTTTTCTTTAAGGATACACTAAAACAATAAATTTTGTTCACCATCTAAACAGAACGTTGTAGTGTGATAAAGAAAATACCCCAACACCAGTTTGAATTTTTTCAAATAGAAGTAAACCTATATTTTGGTATATAAATACATATCTACAGCTGATTTATGTTGTGTACTTATATAAAAATATGTTATATAGAGAGAGATATTTCAGCCTCCATTTGACGAGGGAGTGTCGATTTTTATTGATATTTTATATATGTAATAACATATAAAAGTAAAATATAGTCGATTCATATATGAAATTAAATAACATGTACTAAGAACGAATATAAAAATTTCATATTTTAAAGTATGTGGGTGGCATGGAATTCTAGGCGGAGTCAGATAACAAATTATTTATTGTAAAATCAACTTTTAATTACATTTATTTATACAAATTATCAGAAGGGTTAAATTGGTGTATACCACATGTTGAATTATTTTTGTATCTGTGTGTGTGGTCAAATATCAATTCTAGATTATATAATGTTAGATATATGTGTTTGACATATCATAGATAAATATTTACATTTTATATGATTTATGATTTATATTTAGAATGATGTATAATTATTTTATTATATTGATATGACAACAATTAATATGATATTAATGTTAATTCATATAATTTTGATAAAGATTATTTTATAAGCATTATATATTTATAAGATGAATAATTTAATATTTGAATTGTGTGAATGGTTATTGAACAAATTGAAAGTTATAATGAAAATAGGAAAAGTTAATATTTGGGAGCCGCTACATCACTCCCCCGCCAGTGAAGACTTAAAGTCGAAAACGTACGTGGCGTCCATAGCGAGTGGTGTAGCTACTTGTCTTCGGTGTAGTTTCCTCAGCACCGTCGGGCATAGGTGGCAGAATTGAAGAATCGTGGAAACTTTGAGGGGTGTTTTCTATGAATGCAGGCTTTAGTCTTCATGGTAAACGGTTTGCGGATTTCGACAAATTAGAAAGAAGGAATCATATATCGCCGCAACTCTTTTTATTATTATAGCGGTTAAGGAAGCTTTCGGGCAAGCCCTTCTTCAGCTAATTATATTGTACAATTAAAGAGATATTATATATCGTTTTTAATATAAATCAAAATAAACGAAAAGAAATTTACCACGCCCCTATCGCCCTCGTTTCAATAGCACCGCGTGGCCACGTTATGTCTGATCCTAACTTCAAATGTAATATGGTACAAAAATATCTTAAAAGAAAGTTACGTAATTGAATAAATATAAAGAATCAACTATAAACAATTCAAAGGATTTAGTGGAGATTTTTAGGATAGAAGGGGAACGTACTGTGATGGCAACTGTATACGTTTGTTTAATGGTTTAGGGTGCTTCATGGTTTCTATTGCTTCAAGAATGAGTCTTTGGGTTTTAGTTTTGGCATTTGTATGGAGGATTCTGGTATTATTGAAGTCTGTAGTGTGTCCGGTTTCTCTGACGTGGTCAACAATTAAGGAGTTTGGGTTTAGTTTAGAGATGTTTCTTTGGTGTTCTTTGATTCTGATTGAAAGATCTCTTGATGTCTCACCGATGTAGACACTATTGCAGTTGAGGCAGGGAATTTGGTAAACTAAATCTTTTTTCTGTTTCTGGTCGGTGCTTTTGGTGATTGCGTTTCTTAGAATCGAGCCCATGGAAGGTGAACCTCTGAAGATGGTTTTTATGCCAAAACTTTTGAGTTTGCGAGCTATTGTAATTGTAGATTCTGTATATGGTAAGTAACAGGTGGAGATGTACTGATTGGAGTTATTTCTGGGAGTCCCTGGTTTATATCTATTTCTTTTAATGAAAGGAAGCGGGTATCCAGATTTAAGAAGCTGGTTTTCGATAGATTTCCGATAGAATACCGAATTCTTCATTAAAATAGAGCCACAGGAAGCATCAAAATCAATAACAGCTTTTAAAAAATCTATACATCAACTCCTTAAAAACCAAATTATCGATCAGTCCTTGAAGAAACAAATTCTGGAAAATCCTGAAAATCCTGGAACCCACCCATATATTTACGGCCTTCCTAAAATCCATAAGAAAAACACCCCCCTCAGACCAATAGTCGCCTATAACCAATCACCAGCATATTCTCTCTCCAAACATCTAACTAATAGACTTTCTGAAATAACCAAAAATCTACCTCACATTGTTAAAAATCCTGAAGAAATTCTACAAAAAATGAAGAATTTCAAATTGAAAACCAATCACCGAATCGTTTCATATGATGTCAAAGACCTATACACAAGCCTCCCCCACGACTTAATAATGGACTCCCTACAAACCATCCTAATCAAACATAAAGAAGCATACCCGGACCACCTTGCAATCCTGAAACTCACTGAAATCTGTTTAAAGAGCACAACAGTTAAATTTACAGAAGAATACTACAACCAAATAAAAGGCACCCCGATGGGAAGCCCACTGTCTACAATTCTAGCCGAAATAGTTCTCTCCACCATTGACTCGTGGATCACTGAAATAAAACCCAACGAAATATTAATCTGGTCAAGATACGTCGATGATATTTTTTGCATAATCACAGAAAACAGTGAAAATCACATCCTAGAAACCCTCAATAGCTTCAACTCATCTATTCAATTTACAATAGAAAAAGAAAATAACGGAAGCCTGCCATTCCTTGACATTTTATTTACCAGAAATAGAACCGGTTTTATAACAAAAGTTTATAGAAAACCTACCTCCCCAACGCAGTACCTACACTTTGCCTCCAATTCTCCCATCTCCCACAAAATAACAGTTGTACGTACCTTGACGAAAAGAGCTTTCACCCACTGTTCTTCAAAAATAGAATACAATAAGGAACTTAAATCTATCGAAAACCAGCTTCTTAAATCTGGATACCCGCTTCCTTTCATTAAAAGAAATAGATATAAACCAGGGACTCCCAGAAATAACTCCAATCAGTACATCTCCACCTGTTACTTACCATATACAGAATCTACAATTACAATAGCTCGCAAACTCAAAAGTTTTGGCATAAAAACCATCTTCAGAGGTTCACCTTCCATGGGCTCGATTCTAAGAAACGCAATCACCAAAAGCACCGACCAGAAACAGAAAAAAGATTTAGTTTACCAAATTCCCTGCCTCAACTGCAATAGTGTCTACATCGGTGAGACATCAAGAGATCTTTCAATCAGAATCAAAGAACACCAAAGAAACATCTCTAAACTAAACCCAAACTCCTTAATTGTTGACCACGTCAGAGAAACCGGACACACTACAGACTTCAATAATACCAGAATCCTCCATACAAATGCCAAAACTAAAACCCAAAGACTCATTCTTGAAGCAATAGAAACCATGAAGCACCCTAAACCATTAAACAAAAGTATACAGTTGCCATCACAGTACGTTCCCCTTCTATCCTAAAAATCTCCACTAAATCCTTTGAATTGTTTATAGTTGATTCTTTATATTTATTCAATTACGTAACTTTCTTTTAAGATATTTTTGTACCATATTACATTTGAAGTTAGGATCAGACATAACGTGGCCACGCGGTGCTATTGAAACGAGGGCGATAGGGGCGTGGTAAATTTCTTTTCGTTTATTTTGATTTATATTAAAAACGATATATAATATCTCTTTAATTGTACAATATAATTAGCTGAAGAAGGGCTTGCCCGAAAGCTTCCTTAACCGCTATAATAATAAAAAGAGTTGCGGCGATATATGATTCCTTCTTTCTAAGGCTTTAGTCTGTTGACAGAAATGACTTTGTTTTGGTCATTGATTTTAACTGTAAATGTCTTCGAAGATCTTGATACCACTGGAAATGGACCTTCGTATGGTGGAGATAATGCTCTTCTTGGTATGTCTTCTTGGTTAATTGGAATATGGTGGAACGCCTTCACGAGATCTATTTTGCTGAAAATTGTACAGCCATGAAGGCTTTGGGTGAAATCCTGAATTGGCGGAATGGGGTAACAATCAGGTTGGGTCACAGCATTTAGTCTTCTGTAGTCGCCACATGGTCTCCAGTCTATAGAATCTTTCTTAGGGACTAGATGTAAAGGTGATGCCCATGCTCCGTCTCCTCTCTTGCATAAACCTAGTTCCATCATGTGCTCAAATTCTGATTTGGCAATTTTAAAATTTTCTGGATTCAGCCGTCTTGGTTTGGAGAATGTTGGTTGCCCTTTTGTAGTAATATGATGAGTGACTGAATGCTTGACTGGTGTGGAATATGATGGAGGCTTAGTTAGAGAGGGATAATGAGAGAGAATGTTCAAAAATTTGTCTTCATAGCTGTTTATTGAGCACTTTGGAGAAAGTGAGTTGAAATTTGTAATTGATGCACGCTTGCGTAGCTTCGTTAAAGAATCAATTATAAACTTTCCTTTGATATCTGGAATTATTCCAAAGTGTTCCATAAAATCAGCTCCTAGAATGGCTTTGTTTGTGTCTGCTATTATGAATCTCCATTTGAAATCTCTACGAAGACCTAGATCAAGGTTAAGGAATCTTTCGCCATAAGTCTTGATAGGTGAATTGTTTGCTGCTGTGAGAGTAAATTTTGTTGGACCACGCCGTCTATCTTCAGGACGAGGAGGCAGGACACTGATCTCTGCACCTGTGTCAAGGAGAAAACTAATTTTGTTGCGGTAGTCAGTGATAAATAGACGGTGGCTTTTATTATTGCTACAATCAGTAACCACCGGGCTTACTGATTGTTGTTGGAGTTTTCCTGCTGGTTCTTTGCTTTTTTGTTGAAAGTACAAGGTGAGATGCATTTTCTTGCATGGTGCTTGAATCGAAAATGATACCAGCACCAAGAGCCATTTGGATTGTACTTTCTATAACTGTTTGGGGAAGATTTTCGAGATGAAGATGAGCTTCTGGATCTTGAACGAGGTATTCTTTCTTCCTTCTTGTTAAGGTCAATTTTCAATGCTGAAATTTCCGCACGCAAAGATGCCAGTTCCTTTTCTAAAGTCGAAGTACTTGAAGATGGTGAAGAATTAATCTCCGTCACTCTATCAGCTAAATCTGCTAGAGAGTTTAGTGATGCTTGCTCTTGCGTTGTCAGAATTATTAGGATGTTTTTAAGTAAACGTTGCATCCAGAGCATTTTTAATGTTGTGTCACTGACGGCTTTGCTTTCTCCAATCAATTGTCTTAAGTGGCGCAATAATTGGCTAGGCAGTCTGTCTCCAAGTTCTTCTTGAGTCAACAATTGCTGTAGTTTTTTAAATTCGCTGTCAGCGGTACATTTAATTATGGCCTTCTTTAGCGCGTCGTATTTATTGTCTGGTGGAGGTGATATAATGAATTCACGTACCTCTATGGCAGTTGATGGAGGTAAAAGTGAAATTAGATAAGAAAATTTGGTGTCATCATTTGTAATTGGACTTGGCTTGTTCAATAAAAATTGTGATTCCAATGTTATGAACCACAATTCTGGATCGTTTGGCCAAAATTCGGGTGCTTTAATTGAATCCATTTTGAGAATATATTGTATTTAAAAAAATTATATGTCCTTAAGAGATATTAAAATTCTGATTATTATAATTATTAAAATTCAGAATTAAAATTTTAAATTTGATTTTTTTTATTTGATAAGAAAAAATATTTGAATATATTATCAAGTTATAATTTTTAAATTGTGAGTTATATATTATTTTTTAATTGCCAATTTAATGTGTATTTGAATTTATTTAATATTTATTTCTTAAAATTATATTTGATATCTGATTTGTTTTTAAGTTGAAAATTTGCCTTGAATTAAATACCAAACGATGTACGTTTTCGTAGTTTTTAAATATTGCGAAATATGTTATAATTTTTGTTTTAAATATAAATATTTAATATGTATTTCTTAAATATTTATAATTTGATATCATGAGTATTTTTATTTTTCACTTTTGATCGAATTGAAATTCTTGTTTGATTGCTTGCAAATGTTCGTTAAAGTTTACCGGCTCACCATTTTGTGGGTGGCATGGAATTCTAGGCGGAGTCAGATAACAAATTATTTATTGTAAAATCAACTTTTAATTACATTTATTTATACAAATTATCAGAAGGGTTAAATTGGTGTATACCACATGTTGAATTATTTTTGTATCTGTGTGTGTGGTCAAATATCAATTCTAGATTATATAATGTTAGATATATGTGTTTGATATATCATAGATAAATATTTACATTTTATATGATTTATGATTTATATTTAGAATGATGTATAATTATTTTATTATATTGATATGACAACAATTAATATGATATTAATGTTAATTCATATAATTTTGATAAAGATTATTTTATAAGCATTATATATTTATAAGATGAATAATTTAATATTTGAATTGTGTGAATGGTTATTAAACAAATTAAAACTTATAATGAAAATAGGAAAAGTTAATATTTGGGAGCCGCTACAAGTATATTTAAATATCTTGTGTCATTGTTGTTTTTAGTTCCCATCACAAGTTATACTCTTAATGGCTATATGAGCGAATATAATCTTCTCTATACTTCAATTTTATTTGTCAATTCCAATCCTCAGAACTCATCTAATGACCATTCAGTAGCTTTGTTGACTCCTTGGAGCTCCTTGTATGTTTGCCTCTCCTTCTTATTATTTCAAATTTTCCAAGCATCAACGTCTTTTCTACTCCTTTTACTCCAATTTGTACACAAAGTAGGTCAGACTTTATATCCTTTATCCTCTCAGTTATTAGAATATAGCGAATAGTTCATAATATATCATACGTTTTAGTTAGCTAGAGAAAGGCCTTTCCAAATCTTCCTCTATATAAGTATATAAAAAGATTTGAGACGTGTCTTATGATGTTTTTGTAATATAAAATAGTGTTATAAAAATGCTATTAGATATTTATAATCTATAAAAAGTACCTAGTTATATATACATTTATAATATCTGTATTCTAACCAATAAAGATACCATATTTCATGTTTGAAACAAATATTCATATATAAGATACATATATTTATAAAAGAGAATATTTTCATTATTAAAATAACTTATATTCTAACAATTATAAATGCTTTTTGATGTGTATAGTCTATAAAATGAGAATATATAGTTATATATGCCTTTTTAATAACTTGTTTTCTAACTATTAAAATATCCAATCTACCATGGTAAGTTTGAAATAATCAGATTTATATATAAGATAACTATAAATCTATATATTTTCTATATATAAAAGATACGTTTCTATTAAATGTTGAATATTAATGGGGAAAATTATTTTATAAGAAATTGCACTTTATATATATTTAATATATATTTAATATATTATCTTTAAAAAAAACAGATCATTCCTCCTTCCTTATATTGTACATAGTTGGAGAAAACCGGCAAGGAGGGCATCGAGGTCGGGTAGATCTCCTAGGCGGAGGTGACGTGGAAATTTGAGGGTCTTGTTCCAGTCGGTGAGGTCCTGCTCCAGCGTTGTCCAAGGTCCAATCAGAATCTTCAGCATATTTGGTATCTGAACCTGTCCTCATCTGATTGACATGCACTTTAAATGTGCCTTTTAGGTTCTTTACTAGATTCCAATTTTGAAAGGAATGGTTTCATTGTTTCATCCTTTTTTGCTAACTGAGGGTCTTCTAATAGATATTCCTTGAGCTTATTTGAAACCGGATCTTTATTGGTTTCTTCTTCAATAATGAGGTGGTCCAATGGAGTTACATTTAAAAATGATATATCATGTGTCACCAAATCAATGTTGTCTTCCCTTGAATTTATTTCCTCAAGTGGAAGTCTTGAAAATGCATCCGCACAGAGCATGGTATCTTTATTTGTATATCTAATATCGAAATCGAAATTTGACAACTCTAAAGCCCACCTATGCAAGCGATTTGCAATTAATGGCGGAAGAAGTCTTTTGTTTCCAAAAACAGTCGTTAAAGCTTTATGATCACTCTTTAACACAAACTTTCTCCCAAACAAGTATTGTCTCAGTTTGGAAGTTGCAAACACAATAGCAAGTGCTTCTTTCTCAGTCTGAGAGTATTTGGCTTCTTCACTTGACAATGTTCTGGAAACAAAGGTGATTGGCTTCTCTTCCCCTTCCACAATATGACACAAGACCCCACTTATGCCATAGGCAGATGCATCGCAGGTTAAAGTTAATGGAAGCTTCATTGAATAGTGAATAAGCGCCTGGGAATTTAACAGAGTTAACTTCAAATTCAGAAATGCCTTTTCGCATTGGCTAGACCATTTCCAACGATTGTCCTTCTTTAGGAGTTGATAAAGAGGACCAGCCAAGGTTGACATATTAGGTATGTATTTTGAATAGAAGCTCAACATCCCTAGAAAACTCTTCAATGATGTTTTGTCGAAAGGCTTTTTACACCTTTCTAATGCTTCCAATTTCTTTGAATCTGGTCTAACACCATCTTCATTTATAATATGACCTAGAAAACAAATGTCTTTTTTTTTTAAATAAACATTTTTCTTTATTAAGGGTGAAATTTAGCTCTTTCAATTTATCGAAGATCATTTTTAAAATTCTGTAATGTTCTTGTTCATCTTTAGAACCAAAGAAAATATCATCTAAGTATATCACCATGTTGGGAACATCATGAAAAAGGCTGTCTATACACCTCTGGAAAATGGCTGAAGCTGGACTGATGCCAAAGGGCAATCTATTATATCGGTAAAGTCCTCTATGGGTAGATACCACTAGCAGATTTTTTGATGCTTCATCCATTTCAATTTGATGATATGCGGAGGAGAGATCCAATTTGGTAAAAATCTTGTTTCCTCCTAGATTTCCCAACATAGTTTTATAGTAGGTAATGGATATTTCTCATCTTCAATGCAATTATTCAAAGTATTTTTAAAATCACCACACAAACGTAGTTCTCCATTTGACTTTATTACCGTTACTAAAGGCGTGGACCAATCACTAGCATTAACCTTTTCAATTATTTGACTTTGTTCAAGTCTGTCTAGTTCTTTGTCTATCTTCTCTTTAATGGAAAAGGGTACTGGTCTAAATTTAAAAAATTTGGGCTTTGCATTTGGCCTCAATGATATTGACCCTTTAATGCCCTGAATTGGTAAATCTTTATTTTCAAATACTCTTTTATATGCTTCTAAAAACAGTTCTAAATTTGAAATTACATTTATATTATTACAGATATCAAAAACGCAATTGGGCCAATCAGCTTTTAAAATTCTTATCCAATTTCTGCCCAGTAACGGCGTTTGGTTATTAAACTGGCCTGTCACAATTAGAGGTAGTTTTTCCTGATAGTTTTTGTAACTAACATTTACCAAGCATTTTCCAAAAACTGGAATCAAATTTCCCGAAAAACTTTTCAAATGTCCACTGTATTTCTCTAGAGTGACATTTTTGAGATTTGTAAGAAAAAATTTCTTTGAAACTACAGACACGTCTGCACCAGTGTCAACCTCCATTATAGTGTCTGCATCTTCAATTTTAACATTTACCAATATTTTTGGTGCGTTTTCTAATGTGTTGCACTGAATAGTATTCAATTTATTCAGATTGGGTTTATTCATTCCAGAATTTTGGGCCGATTTTTTATTCCAACATACTGGAGCAATGTGCCCTTTCTTATTGCAAATATAACATTGAGCATTTTTAAATTTAAATAACTTCGTATCGTGGTTAGACTTTCCACAAATTTTGCAAGGGTTATTGTATTTACATGGGAATTTAAAATTATTAGATCTGGCTTTCAACTTATCAATATCATGACCAGGATTTTTCATCAAATTTACTTGTGACTTCGCTGCCTCTACAGAATTTGCAATATTTATTGCACTATCAAACGTTAAAAAAGGTTCACTTAGCAGCCTTTTAAGCGTAGCTTCATCGTAGCAACCACTTACAAATTGGTCACACAAATTTTCATTTATGTCAGTAAATTTGCACTTGTCTGCCTGAGATTTAAGCCTCAAAACAAATTTTCCCACAGGCTCATTTTCTTTTTGTACAATCTTGTGAAATAAATATCTTTCATAGTGCTTATTTTTTATTGGATATAAATGGTTGGTTAAAACCTCTACTAAATCTTTATATTTAAGGTCACTTGGCCTACTGGGTACCAACAAATCGCGCAAAGTCTTATAAACATTAACATCAATAGACGTTAATAACACAGATACTTTGTCTGCTTCTAATGTTTTGTTCAATTTAAAACATTCTTCTAATTGTTCCAAATAACAATTTAGATCTTCACCTTCACGAAACCTTGGATAATTTAAATTAGTGGTGGCCATACTTACATTAATTCTTCGTCGCCATTTGATACGTTTCTATTAAATGTTGAATATTAATGGTGAAAATTATTTTATAAGAAATTGCACTTTATATATATTTAATGATAAATGAAAGATACACCATTTTTAAGCTACTATAATTATTTTATTCTTTTTACAATTCTTGCACACGTGCACATCATATTACACATATTTTGTTATCTGCAAGATGATGATAAAACAAGATGATCAAAACAGAGTAAAGTAATAATATATCACTGATATATTATCTTTAAACAAAACAGATCAATAAATATATTCAGAGAATAATAACTTATATTTTAACAACTCTAAAAGCTGTGTTATATATATAGTCTATATAAATAAAGTATCTAGTGTTATATATATTTACTAGACGAATGGCCCGGGCAACGACCGGGTTTTACCCGAGTGCGAATATATTTTAAAAACGTTGTCTTGGGTGGTCGCTATAGACAGGGTGGTCTGTATAGACAGGTGTATGTATCACACAGCCGATAACAGGGTTGTCTAGAGTGGCCGCTATAAACAAGGTGGTCTGTATAGACAGGTGTATGTATCACACTGCTGATAACAGGGTTGTCTAAGGTGACCGCTATAGACAGGGTGGTCTGTATAGACAGGTGAATGTAACACACTAATGATAACAGGGTTGCCTAAGGTGACCGCTATAGACAGGGTGGTCTGTATAGACAGGTGGATGTATCACACAGCTGATAACAGGGTTGTCTAGAGTGACCGCTATAGACAGGTGTATGTATCACACAGCTGATAACAGGGTTTTCTAGAATGGCCGCTATATACAGGGTGGTCTGTATAGACAGGTGGATGTAACACACTGCTGATTACAGGGTTGCCTAAAGTGTCCGCTATAGACAGGGTGGTCTGTATAGACAGGTGGATGTAACACACTGCTGATAACAGGGTTGTCTAGAATGGCCGCTATAGACAGGTGTATGTATCACACAGCTGATAACAGGGTTGTCTAGAGGGGGGCAGGGAGGACACATGTTCGCCGGCAGCCAATGGGCGCGCATTCTATCCGTGAGCTTCAGACAGGATAAAGCAATTATATATATAGATATTAACTTGTTTTATGACCATTATATAATGCCCAATCTATGTTTAAAATAAGGATTTATATATAGCATACATACAGTATATTTAAAAATCAAAAAATGGTTCCCATATTTAAATATATTGAAATAACTTATATTTTAGCAACCCCAAAAGATGTATATATATAGTCTATACAAATAAATTGTATAGTTATATATATTTTTTATTACCTTGCTTTTTGACCATTAAAATACCCAATCTATGTTTAAAATAAGGATTTATATATAGTATACATATATTTATAAAACTAAATGTTTTTTTTTCTATTTACATATATAACTATAAAAATACACAATATATGTTTAAAATAAAGATTTATATATAAAAGATACATCTATTTTAAAAAATAAATGTGTTTTTATATTTGAATATATTCAAATAACTTATATTTTAACAACTCTAAAAGTCCTATTATTGTTTTATAAATCGGATATAAAATAAAATGCTACAAATATTCCACAAAACTAAAGATTTTGGATATTTAAAGCTGGGTGAAAGAAGGAAATAATTGCAGAAGGAAGTTGGCGACAAATAAAAGTGTTTGTTCCATAAATCTCTTCACTTCGCCGAATATCTAACGGTTTAAACGACTTTATAAACTCGCCCTCTATAAAAGGATAAAATTTATTTTTGTTTTCCCCATACACTTTACAAATTTCTCCCCTTCCAAACCTATCAATAAACTTTTCTCTTTATTCGAATAAAAATATTGTTCGAAGAATATCAAATGAGGGAGTGTTTTGTAACATTTCACGCATATATCGATTTGGACCTAACTTAAGTTAAAGTTCCTTTTTTAGTGTTAGAATTTCATTTTATATAAATATTTTACATTATTATTTTTGTATATTTTACACTTATGGACAAAACTGTACCTTTTAGCATTGTATCGAGATTCGGAGGATAACTCTGATATATATTTGATACATAGTGACCTTTTAAAGAGATAAACAAGTGAAAAAAAACAATTGTCTCTGTATCATATAAAAAAAAGACAACTGGCGAATCGAAGACTTCAACTTACTTAAGGTTTACCCATGTCAAAGGTAAAAATACAATAGAATTTCCAACGAACTGTCTAAAATTATATTACTTATGAGTAGTCCTAGAGGTCATATCTCATTGTTTACTTTCTCAAATTATTTTAAATTATAGTTTATTTCAAAATATTGGTCGCTTATGATTTAGAAAAGGACTTAGGGGTTTTCTAAATATGATACAAATATAGAGCTCCCTTAGTCTAAAAGAATCGGTATATTCTTTGCAAGTAATATATGAGTTAGTGAAAAAACGCTCAAAGAAACACCATAGGAGATGATAAAAATTAGGCTGGTATATGATATCAGATCATAATTCAAATTTTCAAAGTTATACCTCATTTTTTTACAATGATGAAATAATAATATTGCCTAATTTACATTGATAGTGTGCGCGCTCACAAATGGAAATTTCCGCTTTGATTTTCTAGTCATTATTCGACTCCTCTAACTCTCCTTTTGACTCAGGATAATTCTACATCTTTACCCTAATAGAAAAAAATATCAAATACAAATTAAAAGTAAATATTTGAGATGTTAAAAAGAATTTTGCTAAAATATTTGGAGTGGTTTGAAAAAATATGATTTTTGGAATGGTTTCAAAAAGAGAAGAATCAAGTACTTCGATGCAGAAGGGGTTTATTTTTCAAAGTTTGAAAAATATTCACTACTTTGGAAAACCTTTTTTTCTTTCACAGATCCAGGTAAGCCTTTTCATGTAAATATTTACTATTTATTTGTTTCTATTCATATGCATAAAGATTTCCTGTAAAAAGGAACATTCATTCTGTTTGGAGAATAATGAAATATCCATTTATTTTCAAAATGTTGCAATGCATATTCCCGACAATCCAAATTTAAATTATATAGATTCGAAATAGAGAAATTTACAAAATTATTCATTTTCATAATCTTCAGGTAGAAGAGAGGAAAAGATTAGCTGAATATATTCTTTCTATTGTTTCTGTGTAATAAATATATTGATATTTAGTTTACATATAATATGAATAGCACAGTCTCCCTAGAGTGTCGTATATATATAAACAGAGTTATTCAATAAAAGAGTAAAATTTGATGAAGCCGTATATAGTAGATCAAACTGGCGAAAGAGGATGAAGGATATACTATCGATAAGCTAAATGCTCATTTTTCATTTCAATATAAATAGTCGGAAAGTATGAATTGAAATTTATTGAGCCTAATAGTTGTATTTCTTTTATTAGATATATTTACAGCTTAATATATTTGATAAATTCATCTCTTCCCGAACTCCGCCTTTGCCGGTCCCAAGCCCGGATGAAAAAGGAGGAGGGGTGCAGTAACAAGCTTGCTAAAAAACCTGGGCTCAGCTGGCCTGGCTGATAGTACCCTGTAAGGGCTCCTGATCCAGAGATACTGGATGAGCAGCGTTTGTACTCCATGTTAGGAGCGACTGCATATAGCGTCTCTTCCTCATGTCAGAGGCGGCCATTTATTTTAGAGCTAAGTTGGCCTGCCACTGAGTATTGCTCATAGTCTTAATGATAGAGGCAGACTCATTCTACTTCACCCAATCATGATGGTTGGTTGTAAACAGACACCATCAAAAGTCTCAAGCTTTACAAGCTTGACACCCCTATATGATTGAGTGGAGATAAGAAAGAAGAAGAAGATCTCTTCCCGTAAATAAATATTTTTCATTTCGTATACATAATGCAAAAAGCGTAAACTCAAGGCAAGTGAATACGACCCAACACAAATTATTTGATATTAAGGACAAAGCCAACATATTTACTATGGTTAGACTATGAAAATAAGACTATATAAATTACAGTATCTTTTCTTATTCCGTAACGTTTTACGTAGAGTCATCAAATTGTCCCAAATATGCCAAATAGCTGTTTCATGCAGGTGAAATATCAGCACAAACACACAATAAAGTAGAAATATAAACTCCTAGACCATATAAATATCCATTATGTGAATACTTAATATAATCCATTCTAAAAATAATATAAAAATTCAATATACATTCACCTATTACGTAGCCTCTACTATTGTTTTTTTTATCAGATGTACACATTATTTTAAAGTTTTTAATGCAAAATATTTCTAACAAAAGTAATACTTTTTTGTCGTTATATCGCTGATTTTATATTATAAATATTTTTGTATTTTTATATGTTATTTTTTATAGGTTCTTATTAGTATGTACTTCATTGACTTTCAATGAATTAAAAATAAGTGAAGAGAATTATACTAATATTAATATTATTTTGATAGAAATTATAAACTAGGTTAATCTTATTTATTTGTATAGTTTCATAATGAATCGATTTTTTCAATAAAGAATGACTAAATTAAGCACGATTAAAAATGTAAGTAAATTTAATTTTAATATAGTATAACTAGTAATGTTATTTATTATAATAACATCGATATATACACAGTAGAAGTGTGTTTGGTTCTTAATTGAGAGGTTTTGTAATACTGGGACCTTTATCTTTCATGAAAAGATCGAATATTAGATTTGACACAAAGGAAAGGTATATTGAAGGGGTCGATATAAAAATGTTAAATATCGAATTTTTCCAACACGTTAACGAGAGAGTGAGAGAGAGATCAATACATTTTAAAAATGTTATTAACGTTGATGAGGAAGTAATTAAAACCTACCTTAAGGCAATGCAGTAAATCGTTATTTTAAATAAGAAAATCCTTCTTAGAGAATCAGTCGGCGAATGACACCGAAGTTAATGGAGAAAGTAAAAGTCTACTCAATAGATTTAATAGTTGTTTAACAATGGAATAACATTCAACCTGATCCATCAACAATGATATACCCATTCTAACAATAAGATTTAGCGATGCTATGTGAAACGATGCGCGAATGTGGTACGAATTTTTTCAAGTTACAGTTTTTCAACAATAAAAGCCATAACAATGGAAGATATAAATTTCCTTTTTTTCGCTTGTCTATTGTGAACCGCCCTTTTCTACTTGAAACACATAACTTTCCTTTTTTATGCTGCCTGGTCCAATCATAAAACTGTTTTAGAGGAAATGTTCTCCTAAACAAAAATGACAGGATGCAATATCATGTTGTAAAGTTAAGCTACGTTTTGTAATGGAATTTCGTTTGGAAAATATTTTAATATATATTTTAAACATATATTTCCTCAATTAAATATCATATTGATATGAAAACACACACATTAAAACTTATAACCAACATATATAATAGAAATCTTCAATATTACTCGCTTCTTTTTACCCCTAATTAAACATATTTTTCAAGTAATTAATGGAATATAATTATAAAACTACAGTTAAACCTGTTTATAGCACATCCTCTTGGGACTCATCAAAATAGGGTGATAGAGAGAGGGGGTGCTATATACAGGTCACTTTTAAAGTAAAAATCGCATTGTACTACGTATTTAAAATCGGACGCTATAGAGAGGAAGGCGCTATTTAGAGGGGTCGCTATAGACAGGTTTAACTGTATTATTTAAATTAAAAGATTATTAATAATATAATAACTACTAATGAAAAAGAGTAGAATCCAATCTTCCAACCAACGCGATATGTTCAATACAATGGCAAGAATGCAATGCCATGTACAGACATTTATGGACAAAACTCAATGAAGTTTAATATTTTTATATAGCTGGTCGTCTGTTTTATATAAAGAAAACAGAATACATTCTGTTCACCCTTAGTTATCTCGTTTGTTTCCAGATATATTTTCTTAATCACGATATACATGCTGAAAGGTACAACTTTCTGAATTTTTGTCAATGAGTGTAGGTGAAGCTTGCCGATTAATATATATTAGATATAATGAACAAAATGAGAATCTTAGAATGAAAGACCAAAGTTCTATGAATTATCAGGATATTTCTCTCAGAAAAAAAACATAAAAGATTCTTTATGTATACATTGTATATAAAATTACATATTCACTTTAAATTTTCCCTTTCCATTTTTTTTTTTGCTTCGAATATCTGGTTTTATCTCCTGTAAGAAAGTCATCTATGATGCTTAAATCGAAGTAATTAAAATATTAAATTCTGGGCTTGAAGAGCCTTAAAATAAATTTCAGAACTTCTTGATTGAAAATTACTTTTTTATTTTTTCACAGAGTTGATAATTAGAGCCTCTTAAGGTGAATTTGAATAAATCTGTACATTACTTGGGATGGAACTATAGAGACATAAAGATATGTTGCTATTTAACATTAATAGAAGATAGAAGAATTAAGATTATTTATTAAAATAAAAATATCTAGACTGAATAGTTATTTCAAACATTATTATTAATCATAATATAACATAAACACAAAAAGTATTCATCATAATTACAGTCTTATACCGATTCTCCTCTCACATTGCCAGGTTGAACGATATCCTGACGATGATCAATCACCATCATGTAGTAGAAGAGAAAACGATAGACCCAAATTCTTTCTCCTACTTACTGATTTTTAAAAGTTCTATAGGGACAGAAAACTATTTAATTTGATTTAGAGATGGTTAAAATACTTTACACTGAGTTGAGTTGATATTATAATAGTATATGTTGTTGTTGTCGTGTCCAAAGAAGAGTCTCAGATGTCTCCATGCATCTTCATCACAGCAGCAGCAATATCCACTATCTCTTCATTGGAAAATGGGTGCCGTTTCCACGTTAGTTACCTTGGAGACGAACCAGAATTTGGTCGAATATTCCAAGGGTCCAGGGAGGACCGCTGGGAGGTGTGCTCGGACTTCTCCCCCCCCCCCCCCCCAGATAATAGTATATGTATATATTGATAAAAATTAGAAGTGTGTGCAAATTTAAAGGACGAAAAGCCTCGAGGAAAGATATTTATTATGAATTGTAATTTTTCCGGATTATAATTATATCTTAAACAATATGTTTAACGATATTATCATAGTATATTTGTGCTAAAATATATTTAAACTATAAGCAAAGATTCAATTCGAACCCCAAAAATAAAATTTAATTTGAATTATAATATTTAGGATATTATCATAATAGCGCTAACAATAACGACAACGTTATCATATCAGTATATGTATGCTAATATAAATTGTAAATGTAAATAAAGGATAGTAGACCTCTAAAGTAAAGAATGATTAAAAACTCTCGGGGTGAAGAGAAGGTAAATACACAGAAGGCAATATTAGGTTTATCTAACCTCACTAGCCCTAGGAACTGCCTTTGTTCGGGCCATTGGCATTTTTCCATGAGATTAAACTTTCGTATTTACCTCGCGTCAATATTGGAGTTACCCCAAAACAAATTACAATTAGTTAATAAATTGGATTTTTACTTTCACTCACCGTAGATTTATTAAATTAATTTAAAGAAAGGAAAGGTGTGTGGCTGGTTTATAAATAAATATTAGTTTATTTATTCATCTATTCACTTATTGGGTTAATTTATTATATTTTTAATAGACATTTCTGAAAGTTACATATATATAGTTTATCCTTCCATTCTTAATATGAGTAAAACCTTTTTTTGAATAAATATAGATATTTGTAATTGTATATAAGTCTAAATTTCTTCATCATTTATTATTAACATAATTGAAATAGTATTTCATAAAAAAAAATAAAAATAACGCAAATATTTATATTAATTTTCCTTCGTAAATTGAGCATATCGATAAAATATCTTAATTTTAAGATTCTTGAAATTCTTCTTGAATTTTTATAATTATACCAAATTCATTTAAAAAAAAAACATTTTTCTCACATAAATAATTATATAATAATACCTTCAAAAAAGTATTTTATAATTAATATTCTTTTCTGGCTATACAAGATATCATGTTTTACGTGCAAGATCGATTTAGCTTGGTGTTTGTATTTTCCTTTCACATACCGTGCTTAATGTAAGTTTGTAATGTAATATAAAGGTCGGAAAGGTTTCTGATGGAATAATGGATTTTCTTTTTTCTCTTTCAAAATTTCCAAATTCTAGTTAATTTTCAGATAAATAAAATAGAATTTATTTCACATCTCTCTAACACATACAAAAATAAAATTTTACACAAATAAATTTACTGGCAATGCGTTTCTTTTAAATATCATCAAATATTATCTCTACAGACCTTACTGCAATGATATGAGTTATTGAATGAGAGGGCTTGGCTGATTAGTAGTGAACCCTCTCAGCGGTTTCGCCAAATTAATCTCTAGACCGCTCTACTATTGTATTGGATTGGTTTGGAGTATACCCTGTATTTTCTATGGAAGGCAGCTTAGGGGTATTTAGTGAACTATGGACATAAGATTATAGGTCTGTAGAGGTACATACACATAAAATTTCAAGGTATTGCATCGAGCAAAGCTCTTCCGCAAAATATGTTTTCATAACCAATATATATTAGTAAATTAAATGTAATTGCCATCTATCGTTAAAACTTTACACAAATAAATTTACTGGCATAAATTTAACGATAGATGGCAATTAAATTTAATTTACTAATACATACAAAAATAAAATAAACAATCCGCATATATATTCATTAGAGAAAAGTAAACACTAAATATATATGAATATAAAATAGAAAGCCAACACCGTTCAGAACTATCATTGGATAAATTTAATTCTTAAAATAGATTAGCAGGAACGCAGAAATAATATTTAGATGGATTAAAAGTAAAACCGAAAGTTTGAAAAAGCGTCGTTCTCAAATATAAAATAGATGAACAATAAATAATCTAGTGATGAAAGCTTCATAAGTACAAAACTAATAAATAGAAATGGTTTTGAAACGTTAACATAAATGCTCTATGAAAGGTACAGGGAACATTTTAATGATATAATGGCGATTCACCGGTTCATCATTACTGAATTGGTTTAAAATATAGAATATTAGGTGATCTTGTTCTGCATCATCTAGATTTCTTTTCTACATCTTGAATTACAAAGATTCATTATAAATACAAACTTTCAAAATCTATGAAATGATATAATTGCTGTAGTAATTGTATATATTCTCAATGTAGATAGTGTAAATAGGAATTATATATATATGTTATATATTAAAATATAATTTTATATAAAATTATATTTCATAGATTCAAATACTCTGCTAAATCGACCGCCAGAGGTCACGCTTCCCCAATAAAACTCATTGTTGTTGTTTCCCGATGGCTGGCTCAAACCTTTGTACATTATGTAAATAAGTTTTTCCTTTTTTTTTTATTTTTACGCCTTAAGCCAGGCAGTAATTTTATCAAATTATGTTTTCACAATATTCCATAAGCTCAATTAAATCAATTTCTAATTTTTACTATTTTTATCTTACTTTCAAGATTTTATCCACGACTGCATTACCATATCATAATCCTCAAGATAATTGAAATCAACAGAAATATCTTTTTTATATATTATATTGTTGCACCAGGTTGCGGCTTGGCAGACTCTTCAGCCTGGATTCTCTCCTGTGCTGGGTCCTGCATCTTACCAGAGCGTGTTTCAACCATCCTACAAATTTATAAAAGGGAATAACGAGATAAGTCTTCTTTAAGTAGCCACCAGAATCCTTTTTTTATTTTCTCACATCAAAGAGAGCAGTGAAGTCACAGTGTACCTAAATACAAATGATGATAAATTAATAATCTGTTTTAAATAAATATCATAGAATATTTTATATAAAAATAAATAAATATATAATTTAAATTTCAAATATATTAAAACTAATATAAGAAATACGCCATTAATCATGATGTAACACTTCCCCCTCTCCAGAGGTCGTCACGTCCTCGTGATTGACCTCATCAATTCTTTCAAAATAGGGTTTGATTCTTGAGACATGGACAATCAATGGGTCTTGGCCAGGATTATCTTTTGGTTCAATTAAGTAATTTACGTTGGACAGCTTCTTTAATATTCTATATGGGCCAAAATATTTTCTCAGTAGTTTCTCACACTTTCCTATTTTCCTAATTGGTGTCCAAACTGCTACTAATTCTCCTGGTTCGTAGCTTCTTTCCATGTGTTTCTTGTCATAGTTCTTTTTCATTCTTTCTTGAGTCTTTATTGTGTTGTTAATAACTAATTTTCTTGTTCTGTTTATTTTGTCTATGTGATGTTTTATGTATTCATCATAATCATCTTTGTCAATGTCCACCGAGATATTCCTGTCGTCCAAAAGAGACGTGGGTTCTCTTCCAAACATCAGGAAAAAGGGAGAATATCCTGTGGTTTCCTGAATTGTAGTATTGTAAGCGTGAGTGATGAATGGGAGTATTTCGTCCCAATTTTTCTGATCAGTGTTCACATACATACTGAGCATATTGATCAATGTTCTATTTAACCGCTCTGTCAATCCATTAGTCTGGGGATGATAGCTCGTTGTGAAGCAATGTTTAATCTTTCACGTTTTCATCACCTCTTTCATTAAATTACTGGTAAATTGAGAGCCTCTGTCACTAATAAGATATTGTGGGGCTCCGTGCCGAAGAAAAATATCCTCTACTAGAAATTTAGAAACTTCTTTCACTGTTGCTTCCGAGACTGCTCTTGTTTCTGCATATCTAGTGTAGTAGTCCGACAGCACGATTATCCATTTTTTCCTGTTTTTCGTAGATGGTAGTGGACCAACAAAGTCAATTCCAATTCTTTCGAAAGGAAAGTTGGCTGGGGGGATGGGCTGTAGTAGTCCAGAAGGTAATTGGTTTGAGCCTTTCCTACTTTGGCAAAGGTGACACGTCTTAATGAATTCTGAGACATCCTTTAGCATGGATGGCCAAAAGTATTTACTCTTTATTCGGTACATGGTTCTGGCGACGCCCAGATGGCCATTCGACATATGATTGTGATATTCTTTCATAATTTCTCTCTTTTTATTCTCTGGAACCACAAGCAACCACGCCCTGCCTTCAGGGTTCGGGTTTTTCTTAAAGAGGCATCCATCTTCTTCTTTAAAGTTTTGCGCAATTGATCGCCTGCTTCCATTAAGGTTTTTCTTAACACTTTCGTTAAATTTATCCTCTTCGTCTGTTATTTGATTTAAAAATAGCCTTTCAAAATCCTCATCCCAATCAGTTTCTGGTGAGGGCCCCCTAGATAAGCCATCGGCGTCCAGATGCTTCTTTCCCGATTTATGTATTATATCGAAGTCATATTCTTGAATTTTCAATGCCCATCTTGCCAATCGACCTGTTGGATCCTTCAAGTTTTTGAGCCAGCATAAGGCGTGATGGTCTGCTACTATTTTAAAGTGTCTTCCATAAAGGTAGGGTCGTAATTTTGACATTGACCAGACAACGGCCAGACATTCTCTTTCAGTGGTTGAATAATTTTGCTCCGCTTTACTTAGGGTACGACTCAAATATGAGATCACCTTCTCTTCACCACCGATGTCTTGGACAAGTGTTGCACCTATGCCGATGTTGGACGCATCAGTATGAACATAAGTAGGTGCATTTGGATTGAAGTGACCTAAAATTGGTGGACTTAATAGTGCTGTTTTTAGGGTTTGAAACGCTTCCTCTTGTCTTTCTGTCCAGGTAAATGATACACTTTTTTTTATAAGGTTGGTCAAAGGGTCAGCAATTTTTGAAAAGTCTTTGATAAATTTTCTATAATATGAACACATTCCCAAAAAGGATTGTACTTCTTTGACCTTTTTGGGCCGAGGAAAATTTCTGACAGCTTTGATGTTATGTTCCGCGGGTTTTATACCATGTTTGCTCGTTATATAGCCGAGAATCTCCAATTCTTCAAAAGCAAATCGGCATTTTTTGTCGTTTAACCTTAAATTAGATTCACGAAAACATCTAAAAACAGCTTCAAGTCTTTTGAGGTGCGTTGGAAAATCCGGGCTATATATGATAACATCATCCAGATAACACAAACAAATTTGCCATCTCAGATTTCCAAGCATATTCTCCATATTTCTCTCAAAGGTAGCAGGCGCGTTACAAAGTCCAAAAGGCATCACGTTGAATTCATATAATCCATGCGCTGTAGTGAAAGCTGTTTTCTCTTTGTCTCTTTCTTCGACTTCAACTTGCCAATATCCAGATCTGAGGTCTATTGCTGAGAAGTCTGTAGATCCTTGGAGAGTATCCATAACTTCGTCTATTCTAGGGATCGGATAGACATCTTTTACCGTCACATTATTCAGTTTTCTGTAGTCCACACAAAATCTGTATTTACCATCTCGCTTCTTGACCAATATTACTGGAAAAGACCAGGGGCTAGAAGATGGCCTAATTATGCCTTCTGTAAGCATCTCGTCAATTTGCTCTTTTATAATATCTCGTTCTTTAGCACTTACCCGGTAAGGCTTGTGTTTAATTGGCTTCGCGTCTTCTGTGTCTATCCGATGTTTTGCCAAATTGGTTCTCCCTAATCTCGATGAAAAAAGATCTCCATACCTTTCTAAAACTTGTTTTAACTCCTTCTTTTCCTTTGGTGAAAGATTTTCGTTTATTTGGAATCTAGGTTCTTCGTTCTTTTCTACCTCTCTTTCTCGACTCACATTTATTTTCGCTGGACTACTTCCAAAAGCCAATGTTTGGTTTTTCATTATTTTTAACGGTCGAGGATACGGATTAGTTATCCAGATGTGTGTTTCCCTATTTATAACATTGATCAAGCTTCTTGCTAGACGAAGTCCATTTGTTTGAAACATTTTGCTGCTCTCTTCGATAATATATTCTCCATCCTCTGTTTCTACCAATGCCTTGATCAATTTCATGGAACATTCCGGTACAATGGAATCCTTGGCACTCTTTATTTTCAACATTTCAAATTTGATTTCGTCATGATTATTCGTCAAATCATATTTTATAGTTTCTTGCTTACAATCTATTTTTGCGTTCATTTTCTTAAGGAAATCTCTCCCAAGAATTAATGTCCGTAAATGCGTTTTCAATATCACAAAGTTGTGTGATAATGTTTCGTCATCAATTTTTATATTTAAAAATATACTTCCTACCATGTCCAATTTTTTTCCATCGGGTCCTGCACAAATTTTTGCGAGTTTACTTATACCATGGCCTGTATCGAGGGCCGTTCTGAGGTCGACCACTGAGAGGTCAGCACCTGTATCAACCAAAGCTTCAAAAGTCCCTATCTTGTCCACATTAATTTTTAATTTGTATTTAGGGTCCAACTTCTTGATTCCGTTTATGGTCGACTTGCTTTGATTGACAGATTCAGGCGCGACGCTTAGTTTAAATCTTCCAACACGGAATATCTATTCCGGGTAGGAATATTTGTCTGTGTGCTATGACATACATCAGCATAAAGCCGAGGTCCTGATTTCTCTGATGTTTCATTCATTTGGCATTTTTCTTCGACCTTCTCTTGGGTATCGGCTGGATCCTCTTCTAGGATTCTTATAAACTTGACCCTACAATAACGGGCCACGTGCCCTGGCTTGTTACATTTAAAGCAGATTGGTCTTCCATCTTCCGTCCTATTTTTGCTCACTTCTTGGCTTTTATTGTAAGTGTTTCTCTGAAGGTTTGGTTTCGGCACAAAGTTAGGATTATAAGGACGTCTAGGGGTAGAGGGCTGGGGAAAGTTGTTTCGATACTGTCTGGGGGTAGGAGGGGAGTCGTTCTTGTAATTATTGAAAACAGGGGCTTGGGGCCTGGAAGTGGTCTGGTAGTTTCGTGCGGCAGTCGGCGGCACGTACCTCGATTGTTGTTGGGGTCTAGAATAGCGTGGACCGTTATATAGGTTTCTGGATTTCTCCACACGTTCCCGATACTTCTTTTCAAAATAATCCATTTTCTTGCACACGACAAGAAGGTCATCGGTCGTTTTAGGAGGGTTCAGGTAGAGCGCGAATGAGTACTCTTTTTTCAGTCCTCCAATAACATGTTCAATTTTTGTTTCTTCTTCCATTGCGAGGTCAACCTTGTTGCACAACACTAGAATGTCTTCCGCGAACCAGATTGCTGGTTCATTCCAGTGTTGCATTCTGTTGAGCTTCATTCTAAGTTCTTCTTTATTCGCGTCCAAAGAAAAATCCTGAATGAGGCGGATTTTAATATTTTCCCAGCTCGTGAAACTAGCTTTGTGTAAATTCAACCAGGTTTTAGCGCTTCCCGTCATGTTCATGGCGGCATAACGAGAGATAATGTAGTCTGCCCAATGGTACAAGAAGCCAATTTCTTCAAGAGATTCAATCCATGGGCGAGGGTCTTCCGTTCCATCATACTTGGGGATGTCGATGTTGGGATTCAGGACAACTGGGTCGGAACTAGCATCTCTACCAATTGTTGCACCAGGTTGCGGCTTGGCAGACTCTTCAGCCTGGATTCTCTCCTGTGCTGGGTCCTGCATCTTACCAGAGCGTGTTTCAACCATCCTACAAATTTATAAAAGGGAATAACGAGATAAGTCTTCTTTAAGTAGCCACCAGAATCCTTTTTTTATTTTCTCACATCAAAGAGAGCAGTGAAGTCACAGTGTACCTAAATACAAATGATGATAAATTAATAATCTGTTTTAAATAAATATCATAGAATATTTTATATAAAAATAAATAAATATATAATTTAAATTTCAAATATATTAAAACTAATATAAGAAATACGCCATTAATCATGATGTAACAATATATTTATATATATTTAATTTATATATATCTTTTACTATTTATGCGCACTTAATATTAACTCTGACTTTAAATTGTATATATACATCTAGATGAGATTTGTGTAAGTGAGGTTTTCTTGTAATATTATTTTTGCGTAAAATATCTTGTGACACAATATCATTAAAATATGACAGTATTTTGAAAAAATAGTACAATTGTGATATTGTACTGGGATAAGGTGCATAAATAATGAAAAGGGCATCTTCTTATCGTGCAACTGAAAGTTGCTGATGCCTTGCGCCATCTATAGGAATAAATATCAACTATTCTCGTTGATTTCTAATCATTCCAGAATTTGCTAATTACCCATTATAAATTAATCAAGAAAAACTAACCACGTACGCGATTCGGGCTGTTAGCCCTCAATGGCCCCCTTGTCTGTTAGCCGTCTTAAAATAATGTAGAGATTATCATTCTCCAATATAGTGTGATGTCTAGATTCATGAAATGGATTAAATATATTTCGGAATCGAATATTCTCGAACAGAGATAGAAAGCTACGAGATTAGAATACTCAGTATCTAAATAATAAACTATATCATTAGTAAATATATGGAGAGAAGTTGGGGTAACTATATTGTGGTAACACCATTACTGGAAAGTAATATATTATATACTTTCTAAGATAACTTTATTAGTAGTAAGGATATGGAAAAGGTGAGCTTGCGGGTAGGTGAATAATGGCAACCATCTTAATATAGAGAAATAACAAATACAGTGGTACCTCGACATACGAGCGCCCCAACATACGAGTTTTTCGAGATACGAGCTGACGAGCAAGTGATTTTTTGCTTTGAGTGAACGAGCGAAATTCGAGATACGAGTTCGGTTCGGTAGTGTTGAAGATATTAATCTCTGATTTTAAATGTTTATTTTTGACTAGTACTTTTGTTTTGTTTTTGCTTTTCCTAAAATGTTTCTTTCTTCTTCTTCATTATTATTTGTTCTATAGGCAAAGCTTTGTTTTCTGCTTTTTGTCTTTTTGCTTCGAGATACGAGTAATTCAAAATACGAGCAAGGTTGCGGAACGAATTAAACTCGTATGTCGAGGTACCACTGTACACAATTCTATTTTCCTTCCATCAATGTCTTCCTCTACCGAGGGTGAGGCACATGGTCTCTCTCTATGGCCTCTCTTCATTTCCTTGTAAGTGTGTCGTCGACCCGTAAGTCGGGTCCATTGTTTTAGATCGTCTGTGTATCCCTGCCGTCTCCTCCCTATTCGATTTATATCTATGAATAATAATAATATATAATATGGAGACCAGTACGTAATGGAAAACAGTATTAGATAGAAGGATGTTTTACACCAAAATAGCTATTATTAATAAATATTAAAAATATATATGGGTTTTAGAACAATTTTATTGACTGATCCGTCAATAGATATCAAAGGAGAATAGCACACACGACTATTTATAAATATATATATCCGAGGAAACCTTCTCAACGCCAGAGAGTATTTCTCTAGATGATCAGAGGGTCTTCTTTTCTCCCCCCCACTTCAAAGCTCTGGTGGAACTTAAATAGATAGAAATAAAGGTACTCTTGGAAGTAAACTGTGATATCCAGGTAAGAGATAATATCCTATACAATATTTCAGAAGTTATTTGATTAGTAAATTGATAAAGAGAGATTTCAGAGGCATTAAAAATAATGGTAATCAGTAGCAAGTCGAAAGGCGACCATTAAAGGCACAAAATATTTTCCGAAATATATTGAGGGACTTGACTAATAAGCGGTGAACCTTCCCAGCAGTCGCCAATTTAATCTACCAGACCGTTTATTAGATTTATAATACTACTAGCCGAGTGACCCGGGCAACGACCCAGGTTTACCCGAAGGACCCGCAGGTGAGAAACTATAGAAGAAAAATTTTAACAAATCAGAAAATGAAATTGCAAACAACAAAACTACACTACTTTAAGGACATGAGAGCACATGCATTGTATCACCACACGTGTACCATTTTCAAAGACCCTGCTTAGGATTAAAACTTCTCAGAAGCATAACAATAGCACCAACCTAGAGTTTAACTGGTGTGGATGCATTCCTCTGGGAGTAAGACTATTGAGAAATTCAGTAGGGAGTTATTTTGCTTCTCCGCATTCTAACACTCCAACTGTTAACACTGAGGAAACACTGACTCATGTTTGGTAAGCAATTTCAGGGAAGAAACTATAGACATTGGATTAAATAAATTATTAATTAAATTGCATTAAATAAATATTATTAGATTTAAATAAATATTATTAGAGTGAAAAAAAAAGAAAAAAATTAACAAATTAGAAAATAAAATTTCGAACAATACAACTATATTGCAGATAAGATAAGAGGACCTTATTAAAAAATAAATAAACAAACTGTAATTCGACACTATCGATAATACGACACTTTCGATAATTCGACCATTTTAAAAATCAAATTTACAAGGTTGATTGTTGTTTAAATACAACTTTACCGGTAAAAAGGTATTACAGAGGCGAAGGCAACCACTGAAAATTCACGAAATTTATGTATAGAGAAATGGGAAAAATTAGTAAATAAAGAGAAGTCCAAAATCAAAATAATTGATAATAGTGTATTAACAAAATACTAATACAATAAATTCCTTTGAGTTGAGAAACTATAGACATTAGTGAAAAGTTTATATATAAATATATATTAAAAATTAAAAAATAATATAAGAAAATAAATCAGAAAAAAGAGATGCCAACTATATTGCAGTGGAGACTACTTATAAAAGGAATTAATCTAAAGGACTCATTAAAAATAAATTTCTATTTTTATTCATACATGGGTTCAACTTTATATGTATTTTGTACAAAGTTCAAACACATGAAAAAGCCGCATAGAGCTGTCCATGCATAAACACAGGCTCTTGTAGGAAGAACCCAAATATTATTTATAGTCATAGCAAAAGCCAACTTTAGTGAAAACTGATGCCTCTTCAGAATGAATGGAAGTCGGAAATCTGAAGGAGCAAAAGATATGGGTCATCTTTACATGTATGCTATCCAATGTTCGCACACTTGAAAAAGCCACTTAAAGTTGTCCGTACGTAAACACAGGCTCTTGTAGCCAAGGTTTGTCCTTGAGCCTTATTTATAGTCATAGCAAAAACCAACCTTAGTGAAAAATAAAGCCTCTCTAGAATGAAGCGAAGGTTGGTATCCGAAGGGGCCAAAGATATTTCAGACACTATACAGTGTGTTCAACTTTCAAAATAAATTGGAATATAAATTTACAAACTATATTTCAGAGTGGACACATATATTTGAAAGGAAAAAAAAAAGAAAATTGCAAACAACAAAACTATATTGCAGATATGACAATATATTAAAGGAATAATTTAATTTAAAAGATCTCATTATAAACTACATTTCTATTATATATATATATATATATACAATATTACCTCCTTAATTCAACACACGATAATTCGACATTTTTGATATCTCGACCTACGGCCAATCATTGACAAACTGTAATTCGACACTTTCGATAATTCAACTATTTTGAAATTCAAATTTCAACAGTTGATTTTTGCCTAAAAACCCTTTAATTAACAACATATTAAACTGCACCGTGCAAAAATGTAGAAAATTGTATGTATATAATTGTATGCAAATAATTGTATGTATAGATCAATGAGTAAAATAAGTAAATAAAGAGAAGACCAAAAATAATTGATAATAGTTTTTTGAATAACAAATAAAATGTAAAAAATCTTTTCGGGTGAGAAATTATAGGTATATTGGTAAAAAGTATAAATAAATATATTTGAAACCAAAAAAAAAAAGAAAAGAAAATGCAAACAACACAACTATATTGCAGATATGACAACATATTAAAGGAATAAATTCATTTGAAAGACCTCATTAAAAACTACATTTCTAATTTTATATATATGTGGGTTAAACTTACAAACTTACAAGGTTGTAATAAACCTACCTGTTTGGTAAGCAATTCAGTACATTATCATTAATTTCTAATGTGCTACCAACAGTTTCCAAGGGAAATGCAGAGCTGAGCAGTTAGGGCAGACTATTCCCAGGCCCTCAATAATATCTGCAGTGGGAACAGGAGAAATAGAAATCGGGGTGTTGTTCCTGCGGCGAGTCATATAAGCACGACTAACGGTTTGGGGAGTGAGTCTTCCAAGGCCTTTTCGAGGCATGACAGAAGCTGAAAAAAAATAAAATAAGAACCAAGCAGAGGAAAACTATAAAATTGAATGCCGGGACAGGCATAAAAAGGAAATTCCAATCATGTGAGGAAACAATTGATTGAAAAAAGAATGATTCCAATAAAATACTGCAAAACAGAAACCAGACACAAAATACAACAATTGACTACACAAATACAGCATCAGCCTATTTATGAGAAGAAGAAAAATGACAGACACAAAAATGGAGCTAAATTCAAATGAAAAACTATAACAAATCAAGTAATCAAATCAGGCATTAGGAAAGATACTGCAAAAAAAAAAAAAAAAGAAAATCAGACACAAAAATGGAGCTAAATTAAATGAAAAACTATAACAAATTAAGTAATCAACAATTGATTATACAAATTATATCAGCCATTTTATGAGAAAAATAAAGATGCCAAAGACATTATGAAAGATACTGCAAAAAAGAAAACCAGACACAAAAATTGAGCTAAATTTAAATGAAAAACTATAACAAAGTACTTACAAATTAATTTAATCAGAAATACAAAATATATATTAGAAATTAGTAAAAGGTAATAATAAAAAAGAACGTGTTTTAAAAATAAACAATCCGATGATGAAAAATAACAAATAATATAAGATAAACAACATTTGAAGGCAAAAGATCTAAGATTGCAAAATCAAACAAATTGAAAATAAATAAATCTATTAATATTTGGAAAATAAAAATAAAACGGTCATGTAAAGCAAAAAATAACCAAAAATTTGGTATATAGATGGCTATTTATAGTTAAGTATCTTTGGAGGAGATAGCTTCAAACTTTACAACTGAGAACTATAGATTATTTAAATATACGTGATAGTATTTTTTTAAATAATATATTTGCATTTTTTTAGTATTTTATTTTCAAAATGCCATAAAGACATTGCTGTAAAGGGGAAAAAAGCTTATACTCACAAAATATAATTACAAAGATACAAAACAAAAATAATTATAAAGAAATATAAAAAAAATAAATGCTAGAATAAAAAGAACGCGCTTTCAAAACAAAGGAATTGATGATGATAAATGCAAAAAATCTACGATTGTAAAATAGATTAAATTAAAAAATAAAAATAACTGTTAACATTAGGAAAATAAAAACAGAACTAACATACGAAGAAAAAAAATAACGAAAATTTTGGCATATAGATCGTTATGTGTAGTTCAGAATCTTCGGAGGAGATAGCTCAGGACTTTACAATGGAAAACTCTGTTACGGTATTATCTATATAGATATTGGACGATTATGCTTATATATGAGATACTAAAGAGTGGAATCTTAGATATGATATCCAAGACGATATGTACATAAAATATATTTAGGACAGTATTTATTTACATATGTATATTTGTATTAAGAAATGCTCTTCCACAAACAATAAGAACGAGCTCATTTTGGCATATTAATTATAAGGTGATAAAGTGCTATAAATAAATATTAAACCATTTAGGCGCGAATGGAAAATGAAAATCGTGCCCTTACTGTTTCAATATATTGTCAGAAGGAAGGTTTTTTGGTATTCCCTCTTATCTGGACTGGACGGACCGGTTGGGGAAAACAATGGCACCACGTGGAAAAGGGAAAACTCAGTTCTCCAAGCTTGCTCTAACGGTGTGATGGGTCGATTTGGCTCATGTACATAGAACTTTTATTCTATATTTGAAATATTTCATATAACTAATTAAATAAATATTTAAAGTAATTCGGAAGCCAATTTAATTATTTTTCTTCGCGACAATAGAAGGCCTATCCTGACCAGGAGCACATGTGCTTTTTAGATGGCAGAAATGTGGAAGATTAAAAATTGATTTAGCCTGTTCTCTGAAAAGCACATGTGCTCCTTGGTCAGGATATGTCTTCATTATTTTTATGATCAACACCTGGCCTCTTAATGTATATATATATATTTATAATTTTTTATTTTCATATATATATATATATATATCACGGAGCAAGCTAAATAAACGTTTAGTTTATTCTTGCTCCACTAGATTGCGCTCTGCCATCTAAAAAGCACATGTGCTCGTGGTCAGGAGATGCCTTCTTTATTTTTAATATCAACACCTGACCCACTTATCTTTTATTTTTTTCTATTGTTTTCTCATATATATATATGTTTGAATATATATATTACGCCTTATTGTATTATATATAAATAAATAAATAGAAATATGATATACACTCTATCTAAGATATCTATATTATTATTGAAAATAGAAAAAAGGGGGGAGTGAAATAATGCGACTAGTATTAAAGAGAAAATAGAGAAAGCTATATACAAGTTATATTAGTAAAGATAGAGACAAAGATCACAAGGGAATATAACCAGTACAAGAACGAAGTAAGTGACCAGACAATAACCAATCTGGGCCATTGATTTGATTGAAAGGCTGATAATTCTGACGTATGTGTTATCGACCTGCCCAATCTCTCACCACATCTTCTAAACCTGTCTTCGACTCGCTCTCTGTCTACTAGATGTAATCATTTCATATCAAACAATAGATATTCTACGAATACCACTTTTATTTTAAATTTTCGTAAATTGTGTGTCCAATCCTTAAACTATTTATCAATTTAGAAGTAAAATCGAAAAGATATATATATATATTATATGTTTAATAGTTTGTATCATGATAAAAAAATACCCTTCAGAATTCATTGTTACTTTTTGTCTTTATGTGTGTGTGTGTGATTAAAATTATTTAATACCCTTAATCTTGGGAATTCGCAATTAAAGAAACAAATGGTTTCTTATGTGTTTATTTTATACAATGTATGTATGTATTATACAAGTATTTATATATATTTGTATTCACACATAAATGCTTGAAATTATATCAATAAAACTGTTTAGAAATAAGAATGTATTATAACAAACCGATTAAAACACAGATACCTCTGATCTCTCATGAAGGTAATCGTTCATTGGAGGCTGGATTAGATAAGGTAAAGTCGGTGCTATAGAGTGTTTGTCAGAGAAGTGGCCGTTAATACCATGGGTGGCTTATGATTGGTTCTGGTACCTTATAATAATATTAGTAAATCGAATAATAATAATTAGTTATTGACAATATGGTTTTACTATTATCATTTACTCTCAATTCGATATTTACCTATATTTTCAAATATCTTTACGTATTAATTGATCAACGCATATAATATATAATGCATATGTGTAGTATGACCTTTCTATTTTTAACGAGAGTCCATATTAATCGACAAGCTTCAATAAAATCTTCTTTTATGGGAGATTCAATTTGATACTTAAAATTATTATTTGCAGTCGTTTTACATTTAAAATAGCGTCATATCCATTAATCAAATATAATAAGAGAATATTTCAGGATTAAATAGAAATTCTGAATTAGAAAAAAATATTATATTTTAAAAGGCCAAACGTCTCTTAATATCGCGTTTTTCATTTTTCAATTATTGCTTGAAAGAAGGAGGCTTTTAACCTATTTGAATATCGCATTTATTTCTTTGAAAATATTTAGATCAAATTAATCTCAAATAGACATTGATATATTGAATATACATATTATATAGGGTATAAAATATTTGCATACTCTCCTTATTTGAACGATTCTCTCAATGTTTAACCATTTACTATATTAGAGAAATAAAAATTGTAACATATAATCTCACGTGATACTATTTGATATCAGGTATTTTTTAAACCGCTTTGAGTAGGATAAATTATCCCCAGGAGGTAAGGGAGTAAAGACTGGACATCTGGTGACTAGGGTTTTTTTAACCTGGTTATTTTATCTTCTCTTTCCTCATACTCTTACATTATATATATTTCTAACATTTATTTTTACTATCAGGTGGAGTGCTTTTATTTTATTATACTACCTAATCCAGTTTCTGTCTTCTGTTACCACTTTTAGGCTATTTTTTCAAAAGATTAATGATATATTTTACTTTTAATAAGTTGATTCGTCCGAATAGAAAAATATAGAAGTATTCTGAAAAAGTATTATGAATATTATATGGTCAAATTGAAATCCTATATAATGATTGATATATAATAAATGATATATGTATTCGATACCAATCAGATAAATATTATTAAAGGTTGAAAATAAGATTAGATTCTACCCATTAGCCTGTTCCGTTATTTTTAAAAGAAATATAGGAGCACAAACGCTGCCTTTAGTATTTCGGTCTATTAAGAAGTAATTATAGATTGAGAATATTTGAGATGATCTCACTAATTATGACAGATTTTACGAGAAGAAATGTATATTTGGAATATATATCGAAATACACATCCGTGCAATTGTCATGATACAGTCTAGCGAAATTCCTAATTTAGCGTTCACTATTTCTCTCGCTCCAATTCCTTCCCAATTAGAGGTGTGCAGGATCATACCATCTGGTTATTGCTTCCAATTATTAGCATCAGAAACCTAATTACATGACCAATACACCAATATCCTGAGCTACCTGAGTGATATATGCTTTAGATATAGTATAGGTGCACTAGAAACATACATTGTATTGCTTAACTAATAGGGCTAAACGCATTTTTACATCGTAACAGCAGAAGGTGATATTTCAATAGATAATTCAATCATATTGATATGTTAATATGTTCTTCGACTATACTGTAAAAATAATTATTTAAACATGAAGAAATGTACGGATTATTTCGATTTGCATAATTACTCAAATATACAACAACAAAAGGCTCTTATTAGGGCCCATTGCCCTGTATGGATTCGCCATACAACAACAAAATAATACAGTATTTTTTTCTCCCTTTCCCCATGTGCACGTGAGCCTCTGTTTAAAAATGGATTTATTTACACATCTGTTCTAGAACTTTAATTACTCAAATATATAATTCCACAATGATTTCTTTAATATGACAACTGTTTACTACGAGATATTGTATTCCAATCAAAAAAATACCTGCAAGTTTAAGAATTAAAATAAAACTAGTTTATAACATTTTTTGGTTACAGAGATATGTTTTATTTATTAATTTTATTAAAATAATTTTGATATATCCTCATTGTTAGAAAATGAATAAAATATATAAAAATACCGTCATATACATTTTAATCTTTTCGTGGTGTAGTCTTGAAATTTGCTTCTGCGTGACTAACTAATTATTTACTAACATCATGATCTGATATAACTCGTTTTACCGCAAAATATGTGAATTCTGTAATTTATTTATGCGTGTTATATATTTTCGTGCATTTATGAATCCTGGCGACAACTTATTTGAAACGACATCTCATTGGCGACGACGATAAAATGAAAAGGTAAGTTCTGTATCATTTTAATTTTATATTTAAACATTTTTCAAAAACACTATAATAAGATTTAAAAAAATGGAAATTCACATTTTTTAAATTTCGTTTTCGAATGTTTCTTAATCAAGTAATAAGGATTCAGAAATTTCCAATTTAAATGTAATTTTGAGCAAATTAGGATTGAAGATGTTCAGTTTGGGTTAGTAGAAAATATAATGGAATTTATACTTTAAGCAATTAATAAATTATAAAATATATTGAAAAATATAATTAGAAATGAAAGGCAGATATTTGCCACAATTTGAACAATATACTCTAAAAAGTGATATGCAAAAATTGTGAGTATAATCCTTTTTCTTTAAAGGCGAATAAATAATATAAGCATAAAAATCCAATTACGAAACTATTTTAGACGTGTAATATTCTTTTTAAAATAAAACAATTTCTACTGTCCTAAAATTAAAGGGAAGGCCTGACTCATCAGTGGTGAACCCTCCCAGCGGTTTCGCCAGTTTAATCTACCATACCGCTGTTATATTGCATTTTTTTAACTTCCTTTTATATTGATACTGAGATGCTTGACTCTTCGAATGGGTATTTTAGGTGAACTATGGACATAAGCTTTTAGGACAGCAAAATTACATATGATTATAAATATATAATATGATTCGAGAAATCACTCTTCCGTAAATATCAAATTGTGTCTTTTATTTGAACAATTATATTACGATGCACTAGCGCGCCATTTGTAATTTGATAACAGATGGCGCGCTAGGTCATCGTAATAAAAATCCAAGCTACGTCTCATATATTGAAAATACACCAATGTTGTGTCGTTTGTGATTATTTTAGAAATAAATAAACATTTTAAATTAATTTACCTTCAGGTGGGTGGTTCATTAAAGAAGGATATTTTAATATCCATTTTCTAAAATGAACTGTTAATTAGCATAATAATTTCAAAATAGATTACAAAATTAATTGAAAAATAAGAATAGCTTTAAACGGCCTAATAGCCTATAAAACCGAAGTAATTATTGTAATTTATAGTGGTATTAGACTAAGACAAACAAAGAAAATATATAATTAACGCATTAATTTTAATTACTATATATTTTACTATAATAATAACTCATTTGTAGGTATATTTCGAAGTATTATTAAACAAATTTAAACTTGAGAATCATATATTTTAATAGTACTTCTCACAACGGCGAATTTTTGATATTTATATTATTCATATATCAAAAACAAAAATTGCGTATCCTGACCTCTCTTATGAATTTACCGGGGAAAATTGATTTAAAAAAAGGTTGATATTCCCTTCAAAATAAACGTTAAACTAAGCACTATCTAGTGACCGTCTCCCAAATAGCGAGCTTTGCTTTAGCAAACCATGAAGCGTTCACCTAGCAACCATGTTTTCGGGGAAATGACCATCGTCAAATGGGGCGGGCTTTATTTAAAGAGATGCACAAGGGATGAAATCTTAACATTCTGTCAAAAAGGTGTTTAGCTGGTAAAGTAGCTAGGCAAATCTTCGGCCAAAATGTAGATGGTAATTTTGCCGGAGAAAATTGATTTTAAAAATAGAGGTTGCCTCACTAGTCAAAATATACTAAAAGTAAGCGCCATCTATTGACCGTATTGACAAAAAAAGCAGACTCAAGTCTTAAAAAAAGGCATGACACCAACATTTGGCATACTGTGAAGCGTCCACTTAAAATATATAAGAAAATTTGCCATTGTGACGATCACCATGGCGATTTGACTTTAGAATGATGATGTCATAAGTACTATATCTTCTTCTTCTTTCTTATCTACACTCAATCATATTAGGGTATCAAGTTGTGACCCTTGATGGTGTCTGTTTGACAACCATCATGACTGGGTGAAGTAGAATGCGTCTGTCTTTGTCATTAAGACTGGGAGCAATAAGTACTATATGAGTACATAAAGTGCCGTCGTCTATTTGATGAGTCTTTAATCGTAGATTATTTATATAAATGTATAGGAAAATATTTATTACTGTTGTTAGCTCTATTTAATTTTAAGTGAAACTTAAAACATATCAACCTTCTATACTTCTTTTTCATTATTTTCGAGGTAAACACTCTATTATTCACTCTAAAATATGAAAATAAAATGAATTTAACCTCATGACAGATATTTCGATAAAAGTTCATCACAGTTTAACTATTCTAATTGCTATATATAATATTTTATTAAATTTTATTATAACAATATGCTATTGACTTATTTTATCATTCTAAAATAAACTTAAATACAAAAGATAAATAAACGAATTATTCAAAATTTTCATAGAAACGTAATGTAATTTAGGTATAGGTATGGAACGACAAGAGGGCATAAAAAGAAATATCTGGAGACCCTAGAGAAATAAAGCTTTGGCATATATCAATTAGGTGAAGTATTAATGGGGTCTGTGATTATTTTCTATTATTATTTATTCCTTGGGAGATTCTATTTACACCGAATAATTAGGTTACCACTTAATTGGATATTGGCTTACCATGTTATTTTTATAACTGTCATACATGTTATAGCACATAAACCAATTATCATTTCTTCCATTATATCAATTGCTGAATAAGTCGATTTATAAAATAAGTTTAGGATAGCAAATATTTCATACATAGAGAGAAATATATTTGATTTATACTCTTTGGAATTGATGAAAATAGCCGAATGGTCTTGTTCAACAAATTGAAATTTCTAGCTTGCCACTTTGCGAAGTTCTTTAAATATTATTCGTCCCTTGACTACGTTTTCGTAATTTTACGGTAGATATTCCAGCCATAAAAATATGAAGATGTAATATAATATTGAATTTAATTTTATATATAAGATAGAATTATTTTCAAATATTGATATGATTACTAATTACACTCATGGACTAAAATTAAAGAAGTGGAAGTTTTTGATATCGTCTTTGGTCTGTTTTTTTTTGTAGAAAACAAAGAGTGAAACAAAATTTTGGTCACACTTCGTTATCTCGTGTGTCTACATATATTAGAGAATTATTCTCTGAATCTCGAAAAACATGCTAAAAGGTACAACTAATTTATGTTTTTCAATGAGTGTATTAAAAAAAATCGAAGTTCTATATCTTTTGAAATATATATATTTTAAAATTAATTTAAATCGTAATGAATTCATTTCTGGAAGTACATAACTCTACTATACGTGTTACATGACATAATAATTATTTTAGGTAGTTAGCAACAGTTTTTATTGTAAGTATATTACATATCTGCACATGTGAGAAGCAGTACGACCTTTGCACTTACCAGAGGACAGTAAAAAATGCTTTTTTTATAGAAAAAAATTAAGTTTGAATGATTTTATTCATTGATTCTAAGAATGTATTAAATATTTTGATTTTTTTTAAATATACGTGAATAATTATAACACCGCGACTGTGGATATATTAAAAAATCTATTCAGTTTGTTATTCTCAATTTTTATAATATATAAATATATAAAAATATAATATATATACATATATAAAATTAATTCCAAAAGAAATTCAATCATATATATTCAAACTAAAAAGTTCACCAAATTGAAAAATATTTCCATAACTTAAAAAGAAATTTAAACTGATTTTTCTAAAATCTAAATTTACCTTTCTAAAATATAAAATTAATTTTTCTCAAAGGTAAATTATATTGATTATTATTAACAATTTAAAATTTGTTATTTTAGATTTAATTTCACGAAAAAAAAAAGTTAAATGAAAGGAGAAACTGAAAAATAGAACAGAGCACTCAATTTCTTCATCGCTTTAATCAAGTCCTTTGTTAATGGTTTTAAATTTCATTTTGTATCGCTTCAACCTCATTAGCAAAAAAGTTGGAAGAAAGTAATTTAAGTGGTGTTATCGCTCCTGCTTGCTTAGTGGAAAACCTGCGGTCAATCTTACTTGTAATTATTCCCTTTACTTCTTATTCTTTATCTATTTACCTATTTACATACCAGTTACCTCACATGTGTTTGTTATTATCTAATACACTATGTATGCCATTATATTAATGTCTTTCATTAAAATTTGAAGGAGACTATAACCATTATTTTTTCCTCTAATTGTTATAGTTTTCTAAAATTTGTAAAAATACTCAGAAAATATAAATAATAACAAAATTTTATTTAGTTTAATATAAATTAGTTTCTCAAAATTAATATAATTTTTAACTAATAAAAAAGAGATGTCTTTTATTTGTTTTAAAGAAAAATAAATAATATTAGGAAATACGAATCCGAATGTTAAATATATGAAAGTACGATATATATAAATAAAATATGTAGTTATTCAAACAAATTTGAGAAATCCTTCTCAATTAGTTTGATTATTTGATTTTTATGATATTCTTTGATATAAATAAATTTATGAACACTGCATGATATATATTTTTTAACATTTTATATTCATATATATATATTATTGCATTCACATGGACAAAACTTAAGCGAGTGGAAGATCTTTGATGCCGTCTGTTTATTTGAAGAAAACAGACCAATTTTGTTCACACTTGATTACATCGCGTGTCTTAAATAAAATTCATTGTGTATCAAATATCTTTCACGGTTTATTGTCTGAATCTCGATATACCTGATGAATAGTACAACTATCCTTTTCTAGTTTGTCCATTAGTGTATATATAAAGACATAATTCTATCTGTTTTTGGATTTTTTTAACAATTTGCGCTTTTTTTTTAAGTAAAACAATTTCATACATTGTATTTTTTTTTTTGCATTAGAAAAATCATTGCAATCTTTCCTCAGAGAGGAATCATTAGTATTAACACTGATGAATTAAGCCCTTTGCATATATTTTCAACACAGAAAAATAGAAAAGAAATTGATTTATCAAACCCATTGTTACGACTCTTCTCAGCCGTCGATGTTTGCGTGCAAGGTTTCTGAGAAGACAATGTGGGTTTGTTTTGGATACAGCTTAGTACTATAAATTTATTCGCAGAACTTTAAAAGGGATATTAATAACTATACATAGGAGATTGACTTGCCTTCGTTGCCGCCCCAGGTAGGTTCCTCCTCGTCCTTCTTTGCACCGTCCTCCTCTTGTTAATCACACAGTCTCGGAGCCCACTTCCTCGTAGCCAACTTGCCGCGTCTGTTGTCACAGCCGTTCTCCTTTCTGCAGGTCCCGTTGTCACCAGACAGACTTCTTTCCCCAGACTGCCATGTCTTCTCGACGCACAAACCCCCCTTCAGGCCGGCCGCTCTCTCCGCTCCTTCCTTGACTACGGCACCAGCTGGACTCCCTGTCTGCCGCCCCCTCCTCTGGAATTTGTCAATCCACACTTCATTGAAGGGGCCCCTGCATACCTTCTTCTCTTGGCTTGCCCACTACTTCCCTTCTACTTCTCTGCTGCATCGCTTCAATATTGTAAAATGGGACCAAAAATATTTTTGGTCTCAGTGGTACACGCTTACGAGCGCCAAAAGCGCGAAACGTGTTCGTGGATGGCTTTTCTTGATTTACCAAGAAAATGGGTTTGCAAAATATCAGGGAACAGGTTAAATCATTTTATTTGATATTCGCATTAACAACTTTCACAGTTTAACGCGAAACATTCCTCCATCATTGATTTTAAAAATCCCCAGATATCATTACATAAGGTAATAAATATGATTTATAAAAATTTGATAAGAATCATCCAAAGATCGTTTTGATGTAAAATAATTTTAAATATATCAATCTCTGGATCATATTTCCCAAAATGATAGGTTATAAGGATTTATAAAGGTTTATCATAAAGGTAATCACTTCCAACAATTTATTTACCATTACTAAAATCCTAATATATACTCTTATATATAACAATGTTTTCTTTCATATATTTTCTATCAATACATTCCGAAATGTAATTTGGGTAATGACCATTTTAGCTTTTTCCTTTTCTCTAAAAATAAATTTATTTAATAAAAAAAGGGGATTTCAGAATAAGTTATCTCGAAATATTAAGCACTACTTAATAAAAACATACAAACTATCAAAATACAACAAATCAAACATCAAGACATTAATGTTTGCCTTTGTCACAAGTATACTTGTAGATAGCGCCTTATTGCTTTGTATTAATTATAAGACAAGTTTGATCAGAAGGAAACTCCAATCCTCTCATTATTTGAAAATATAATGATATAATATAAATATTCTCTAAATTCAAATATTATATTAAATAAATTGCTAAACATATATATATTATATAATCTCTAAAAACTCAAATATTTATATATTTTAAAAAATATATATGTTATTTTATTCATTGATAATTTTACTTTTGTTATCATCGTTTTTTAGAAAGACTTTCAGTTTTTGTTGTATAGTTTTGTTGTAAATATGCGTAGTTAAAATATCTATCCTTTCAAATCACTAATATAGGATTAACTTTATAAATTCTATAAAATGTGAAAATAACTAATGTGTATTCTTTCCTCAAGTAATTGAAAATAAAAGCTACTTGACGGTAAATAATTATCTTTTTTTTTTATCACGACTGCACCTCAACCCTTTATCTTATCGATCCTTTGTCTTATCAAGGCTTATCTAACAACAACAAAAAATTTCATAACATATATATAGAATGTACTCAATAAATATCTATAGTTATTAATTAAAATTCATATATATATTATATATATATATTGTTCTGAAAATAGAAGAATCCATACTTAAATCATTCGAAAATAAAAAGGCATATACTGGATTAAATAAAATATTTATTTGCCAATATTTCCGTTGGCTAAACGCCAAACCTTTATCGAGGCATTACATTTTTGTATAAACAAATTCACAAAATGCGGCGCTAAACTTGTTTATACAAAAATATAATGCCAAAGTTTGGCGTTCAGCCAACGGAAATAATGGCAAATAAATATTTTATTCAATTCAATATATGTCTTTTTATATCCTAATATATATCTATATATATGTTATATAAAAATATTATTTTATTTAAAATTATATTCATAGATTCAAATGTTGTTTTATCTACCACCAGATGTCGGGACTTTCCCTATATAAAACCGATTGTTTTTGTTTCTCGATGGCCGGCTAAAATCTTTTTGTAAATTATGTAAATAAGTTTTCATTTTTTTATTATTACGCCTTAAGTCAGGCAATACCTTTCTCAAATTATATTTTCTATATTCCATAAGCTCAATTAAAGCTAGTTCTAATCTTTACTATTTTTATTATACTTTCAAGATTTTAACCACGACTGCATTACCATAGCATAAAACTCAAGATAATCAAAAATCAACAGAAAATCTTTTTATTTATAATATATATATATATATTATATATATAAAGATAATTATTTACCGTCAAGTAGCTTTTATTTTCAATTACTTGAGGAAAGAATACACATTAGTTATTTTCACATTTTATAGAATTTATAAAGTTAATCCTATATTAGTGATTTGAAAGGATAGATATTTTAACTACGCATATTTACAACAAAACTATACAACAAAAACTGAAAGTCTTTCTAAAAAACGATGATAACAAAAGTAAAATTATCAATGAATAAAATAACATATATATTTTTTAAAATATATAAATATATATATATGGTTTTGAAAATAGAGCAATCCGTACTTAATACATTAGATAATAAAAGGCATATATTGGATTTAATAAAATATTTATTTTGCAAATATTCCGGCTGGCTGAACGCCAACCTTTATCGAGGCATTACATTTTTGTATACACAAACTACTTAACACTATGCGGCGCTGAGTTTGTGTATACAAAAATGTAATGCCTCGATAAAGGTTGGCGTTCAGCCAGCCGAAATATTGGCAAAATAAATATTTTATTAAATACAATATATGCCTTTTATTATATAATTATGAAATTTCCATTTTATTAATATAGATATATATATCAACATCCTAAAATAAGAAACATGTAATTTAATTTAATGCGATCATATTCAACCAAGATATTAAACTATTAAAGTCAAGTATGTATAAAGGTATATATTCTCCATTCTATAAATCGTAAGGAGAGAGAGAGAGAAAGCTATGGGGATAATTCCTATTAGAGACGGGAGCTCACGGATGTATTTAATTAGAAGGCGATAAGTTGTCGTATCCTTCCTGCAGATATACCCACAGAGTTTCTAACATCACAGAGGAGAAGATAAGAGCCGTTTCTGTTTGTTTATCCCAACATTTCCCCAATTATAGAATCCTTTCGCCCTTCATCTTTGTCTATTTGTATCATAGATACTCTCTTTTCTATCTGGCTTAATTGTGGGTGAAATTGGATGTAATTATTTCCATTTAAATTTAAATGGGAGCGAGACTTTCACAATATAACAGTGAAAGGTTTGTTTAGATATGTAAATTCCCCTGTGATTGCATATTTACATAATGGAGATAATCATCTTGATTACACTATTATATTGAATATAATATATAGTTGGGAATCTTTCTCTAATTAGCATACGTTATTTATTAATAGAATGTGCATCTCTGAGTTTGAAGGAAGTGGGTGTTTATCTTTAAAGTTTTCTTGTATACCTTTACCAAGAATTTAATTACAGTGTCGTAAATACGATCAAAATAGCCCAATTCAGTCCTTTGTTGCTGAGAGTTTGTTTTCTACATTTTCCAGTGAGTTACTCCAATAAGAAGATGGAATAATATTTTTAAAAATCCCTGTCTGCAGTTATAGTATAATTAAACTAGATTTTGGAATTTTGCCAGGAGGATATTGAACTAAAAATTCAAAGGTCGCCTCTCGCGTCAAAATACGTCAAAGCCAGACCCCATCTATTGACCGTCGCTGCAAACTAGCTGCCTCGGGTCGGTGACAAAGCGACAACACCAGCTTTAGCAAACTTGGAAACTTCCACCTATAGCCAGAACCATAGACTGTAGGTGCACGCCTTTCAGTTTTCCAAAGCTGGTGTTGTGACTTTGTCAACGACCTGGGGCCGCTATTTTGCGGCGACGGTCAATATGATATTAATGTACATTGTAGGTTATAATTAATAAATGAATTATATCATTATTAAATCATTGAATAATATTTCTACAGTGCACATAAAGCTGATTAGGGACATGTACATAATATTTTTAAATTTCCATTTTCAAGAAAAAATTGTTTTCCCTATTTTCCGCATATTTGACGCGTAACTGCTGAAACTTCAGCGTGAACTTGAAATATCCCTTATTGAGATAAAAAAAAAATTTTTGAGATACCTTATTATATTCTTCATCCACTTTCCTTTCAACTTTTATTTTATTTTTCCCTTCTTGATCTATTGTCTCTCTTTAATGTTTATATATGTAAAATAATAGATATAATATTACTGTTAATTTTCGTTCAGTAATTACCTGCTATACTGACAACACATTATCAAATCAATACCAATTTACTTCAAATTTTAGTTTAATCAGTATAAAATATAATTATATATGTAAATATGAAGAGTAATAATAATTATAATATATATATCTTTTTTAGTACTTTTCCATATGTGAAAAATTAAAAATATAAAAGTCATTATTGTAGAATAACGGGAAAAAGTAAAAAATATATTTAAAAGTCCTCTAAAGGTTGGAAGATATCCCCCTGAATCAGGATGTGGTTGCAATTTGAAGTTTTATTCCACGGCGCAATTTGAATTGTAAAATCGTCTTTCTATTTAAGAAAAGTCGGTTTTCCTTTACGGCCTAATTGCTCCCCAAACCCTCGACAGAATCCAAACCCGGGGTTTTATCTTTCATTCATTTGTTGTAAAACTATAACGCCCTTGTATTATGGTTCTAGCTTTAATTTATATCAAATATACATACCAATAAATTATTTTGATTCTATTTTACTTGTAAATTTATAAAAACTATTAAAACATATATATTTTTAAAATATATGAAGGTGTGAATTATTTTGATTATTTTAACTATTCTGACGCCGATTAACAAGCGATGGAGTTTTGTTTGTAAACTATCTTAAAAACTTATGTCCACATAATTTTATTGAATATCTTCTCTATAATATCTTCTAAAATGACGGCTAACTACACTCATAGACAAAAAATAAGAAATCTCAAAGATAGAGGCAGCCTGGCCAACATTCATAGTTCTTCAAATTAAAGACATTTCGGCCAGTAAATATTTTTATTGTCTCGACGTTTCGACAAAAATCTTTTTTCCTCGTCAGGAGCGAACAAAAATTAAAAAACGCTCCTGACGAGGACAAAAGATTTTGTCGAAACGTCGAGACAATAAAAAATATTTACTGGCCGAAGTGTCTTTAATTTGAAGAAAAACATAAGAAATTTGTATATTTTAGTATTTATATCGGGATTCAGACAAAAACTTTGAAAGATATTTGATACATAGTGATCTTTATTGAAAAACACAAGATAACCAAGGGTGAACAAAATTGCCTTTGTCTCCTTAATGAAAACACAGTCTACCGATGACATTGAAGACATTTCACTTCCATAGGTTTTGTCCATGAGTATAGGCAGAGTTAAAACACCATATTAGATTTATTGTTTGATAGATAAATATTACTATGTAAGAGTTGACCCCTGATGAGTCAGGCCCTCCCAATATTTTTTTAATCGAAAAAAGAGGTTGTTTAAGTAAGAAAAATAAGAATTTGCGTATATTTAAATAGTTAAAATTTCAATATACAGATTGAACGTTGAATATATTCAATATATTTCTGAGTTATGTTTATAGAAAAATAAATTTCTAAGAGTCTAAGAGAAAAAAGAGGGAAGATTTTAACGCTGTCTCAAAGTTTATCTATTTTTATTTTGTTACAATAATATTTACGTTACTATATTGGTTTTAAAAATAAAATTTCGTTTTTCTTTTCGAAACAAAGAACAGAAAAAATATATCATTTTTATCGAAGTTTTAAAATAGTTTGTCCTTATCAAGATAAAATTGATATAAAAGTATTGATAGATTTATAAAGAATATATATATTTTGTTTCACAAGCACACGAATAATTTCATTCAAGTACATTATCTATCCAATATGATAAATAATGATAAATATTTCTGTACGCCAAATATATGATAAATGAAAGAAATAAATGTTTCCAAATGAAAGCCAAACAAAATGGTTGAATGGACAATTTCGGACCTTTTACTCAAACGTACGAATGTCAATAAGATTTGGATTGAGGATTATTCTTGAATTGCTTACATCAATAATATATGCGTCAAAATATGTATATTTATAAAATTGTTTTTTTTTTTCTGTATTATTTATCTCTTTCTCTGCCGAACACGTTTGCATATGTTGTTAACGCCGGTGCCTCTATCATAGGAATAAAATAGCCCAGATGCAGATCATATATTTCAACACACCTATTCTTAGTTTGATAAACCTCTATATAGGCGAATGGATATATTAAGACGCGATAGCCTTTTTCACAGATCAATTAAACTTCTACTGTCCTTGTTGCGATGAAAAATAATATTGAAGTGATTTTGGCTCATCTGTGGTGAACCCTCCCAACGGATTTGCTGATTTAATCTACCAGACCGCTTCGTTAGATCTCTAATACTGTATTGGATCATTCTGCTTATATAGGCTACACTGGAATATATAGTGTGATATATTTATATGTAATTATACTGTCCTATAAACATATGTCCATAGTTTGCTTAAATACCATTTCTGAGAATCTACCCTTCAGTGCAGCATATATTGGCAGAATGATCCAAAAATAGCGCGCCGTCTCTAAAAAATGAAAGTATTTAGCGCAAGTTTTTATTTCTAAAATAAAACACTTTTTATTGTCCTTATTTCAACGATAAACATGGCTCAACACTGATAAACACTATCAGTGGTTTCGCCATTATAAATAAACAGACCATTCTAATATTGCATAGAAGGCATCTAATAATACCTTTCCTGTATTATGCTTATATATACAGTGCTTGAAATAAATAATTTTGAAGTCATTATGCACATGAATTTTGAAGAAAGAAAAAATATATCATTTTTCTTTTAATAATTTAACTAAATGGGTATAATAGGGAAGTATTTTTTTCATGAAAGGCTTTATTCTAGCTGTTTAAAGGCATATTTTCGATTATTGATTTATATATTTTTCCTGATATGGAGGGTTTTTTGACATTTAAAAAAGAATAAAACTAAAAACGCATGCAATAATAAAAGACAAGATAAAGACAATTCTCTCTGGACGAAGAAGGGAATTGTTGAAGCATCGGTATTACCTTAGGTTACTTGTGGATGTGAGAGCTGGACTATCAGAAAAGAAGAAAGAAAAATAATCAACATTTGAAATGTGGACTTGGGAAATGCTATTCAGTGTGCCACGGACTGATAAAGGTTAAACGTTTCAGCTCTTATTGAAATTAATCCGGTTGATCACAAAGACTTACCCAATGTTTATTTGATTTCTGTTTCACTAGATGGCGCTCTACCATCTAAAAGGCACATGTGCTCCTGATCAGGATATGTATTTATTATTTTAATATTACTAATTGTTGTTGTAAATTTTACCATAGTCCTTTTGTATTCATTTAACTAATATTGATAAAAATAACACTTTTCAACCTTGTATTATGAAATTTAACTATCAGAGGGTTTAACCTACAACATTTTCCAAGGTAAACTATGCTTAAACTAAATGCAATGAGAGAAAATGGTTTGAAAAAGATGATGATATTTGAAAAATTAAGGGATAAGAAGAAATAGAGGAAGACCTACAATTAGCTGGCAGGAAGAGATCAAGGTAACCACGCGAAGATCACTAGATGAGTTTCAAGTGATAATCACTATCAGATCAAATTGAAGAACAATTATCCCCCCCCCCCTTTAATTTATCTAAAGTCGTAAAGATGAAGGCTGCCTGACCGGCATTCATATTTCTTGAAAATAAAGATACTTCGGCCAGTAAATCTTTCTATTACCTTGACGAGAACATCCTTGGAGCCTTAGACTAATTTTGAACGCCATGCCAAATGTTTCAAATTTTGTTTGCTCCTGACGAGGACAAAAGCTTTTTGTCGAAACGTCGAGGTAATAAAAAGAAATACTGGCCGAAGTATCAAGTATAAGTATTATTTTCAAGAAATATTATCTAATGTCGACTTGATGGATACTAAAAACAACCTGGAATGGACGTATTTGTACCAACTTTAGGTTTATATACAATATCCTGTTTAGAAAGAAGGATTCATATATCGCCGTGAATATCCTGTTTGTAGTACCATATTTACAATGGAATATAAATAGTGAAAATCTATATCTTGGAAAGAGAAACAACGGATTCACACATTCCTCTGCATTTTTCTACTCTTGTTAATGTGAAACAATTTATTTGATTCATGAGGATTGATAGTGTGCACCTAATTAAACCTCTCAATTAGTTAATTTGTCTTCATTAATTGGAAAACAAGGAACATCAATCTTGATTACAAAAAGCGAGTGTTTTTTTCTCATCTTCTAATTTTTCATCTTGTTTTTATCTATAACCTCAGCTGATGTGCTAAAAATCTATACTATTTACTGGAAATATATTACATGTTTTTTCCCTAAAAAATATATAATAAACATTTCCATCTCTCTTATTTTTATATAATAAATTTATTTAATATATCTAATGTATCAGTTTGAAAATTGTAGTTTTATTTTTTATAAAAAGAATTATGTAAAATATGCAAGGGAAGTTCAACCTTTGAGAATGTTTGGTGATAAATAAGTGATATACGGTCATTATCCACATTGACCTATAAATAGATTATATAATACATAAATAAAAGAGCCTTTGATTTATATTAAAATATAGTTTTTTTTTTATAAAGCTATACAACCAGTTTAACCGCATAAGTTTCTTTTTTATTTATGAAAAATCATTTTTAATTTCAAAGATAAATAATTTAATATTTCTAACTTTTGGATGACGTATGAAAAGGTTGAATATATGAAGAGTGATGATCTATATATGAATGGATGACGTATGGAGGGTAAAAAATATGAAGAGTAATGGCGAACGGAAAAATAAAAGTGTCCAGGAGCGGGAATCGAACCCACAACCTTCTGTTTTTTCATAAATAAAAAAGAAACTTATGCGGTTAAACTGGTTGTATAGCTTTATAATTATACGCCGCAGTCATTTATAAGTATTATTAGTCAGTTTAAATATTAGTTACGAACGGAGAAATATCGTCCGGGATAGCCTAGTGGACATGGCACCTGCTCGGTAAGCAGAAGGTTGTGGGTTCGATTCCCGCTCCTGGACACTTTTATTTTTCCGTTCGCCATTACTCTTCATATTTTTCACCCTCCATACGTCATCCATTCATATATAGACCATCACTCATCATATATTCAACCTTTCCATACGTCATCCAAAAGTTAGAAATATTAAATTATTTCTCTTTGAAATTAAAAATGATTTTTCATGAATAAAAAAGAAACTTATGCGGTTAAACTGGTTGTATAGCTTTATAATTATACGCCGCAGTCGTTTATAAGTATTATAGTTTTTTTTATTCAAGTCCGATATGTATATATCGATTGTAACAATGCCTTCATAGTGATTTGTGTTCAGGCCGTCGGAATATATCAATATAAAGAATATGAATACATTCAATTATTTCTTCAAAATTTGGAGTTTTTTGAATTTATTAATGTTCAAAGCTCAATATAAGTATTCATCCCAATGGAACTCTTCACAAGACTTACATAAGAGTTTACAATTTCAATTATTAAATTCGAGATTTGAGGATAAAACAAAAGTTAAAAGATGTGAATTTGTCTACACAATTAGCTTATACATTTTTTTAAAATGTCGAGATGTACTTTCAATTTATGATTGCTGAGTTTTCAAAATATATTTTTTAATATATATATTATATTTATTAATATAAAATATTATAAAAAGTGGCTGAACTTAATTTTTGGGAAGAATATTCTAACCAGCAATTCAATCTAATTGAATGGAATTCCAGAAACTGTGTGGAAATTTACACGGGAATTAGCGTCAGCATGTTTACAGAGTAAATATTTTCGAACTTATATTGCCTCTTCATCAATTAGAATCGCGAACAACTTCGCCAAATTGCTGCAATTGGAGAATGTGGTGTTGTGCTTTTGAAGTATGTGATCGAGCTAATCTGAAAGATTAATATGTCATATAATAATTTCTGACAATGTACCATGTACAATGTACAATGGTACAAATAAAATAGTTTCAAATTTGTATGGAATTTTGAAATTAACGTCTTTGCTTCACCTATTATTCAGATAAAATCACACACACATACAGTTTTGTTAAGACCACAGGTCTTATACAGATTCACCACAGGAACGAAGCATAGATGGAGTTCCTATACTCCAGGTAGTGCAGAACCCAACAATCTCCAGGTCCGATACATGTCCAGTGGCCACAGAATCCACCGTGCATAGGTTAGCGTATCACTGAAAAGGCGAGTGTGGAATCAGCCGTAATAACCATATTACATTATTAAAAGTCGTAAGATACAGCCTTAATATATGTATATCCTCAATCACACTTATTCAAAATAATCGACCCTCAGTTTAAAACAGATATACGCATCACTTCAAATCCCGATTTGATTTTCAAAGCCTATAGATAGAGGGGGAAATTTTGCAAAAATATTTTTACTAAGTCCTTTTAATAGACGAACTTAAAAGAAACCTGAAATCTTATTCGGATTCTCTTACCAAATTATAAGAATTAAAACTGGCAAATATTTATCCAATATATCTATATGACTACACACAAACAAATTGTGATTAAATATATATGAATTATTTGAAATTAACATATTGAAAGTTGAAATTTTATTTGTGTTTGTATAGTAGAACAGAGATGTGTTTCAAATAGACTCGTTACCATTTGTTATTATGGTAGGTTCAACATAGAACAAGCAGGATTCAGAGATTCCGTGTTAAGTGGGATTCCATTTGTTCGAACTGAGCGTTGTATGGAACCGGATCTGATTGTTAAACGGAACTCCACATTGTTGTGACCCCATTGTTGACGCCGCCACTTACGACATAACGGCGCCCCTGAAGATCGATTCTCTCATTGTCCTCGCGCCAATTTTTCACTGGAACGGATTCGCACCGTGTTGAGTGGTGATCCTTTTACACGGAGGATTTCATTGAGATTGATTCACGACGTGATAAACGGTGGTCTTTTATACGAAAGACTTTACTGAGACATATTCACTCCGTGTTGGCTGGTTGTCTTTTACACGGCGCAATTCACTGAAATATATTCATTCCGTGTTGATTGGTAGTCTTTTACACGATAGAAATCTCCTGAAATGATTATCACCGTGTTGGATGGTGGTATTTTACACGATAGACTTTTCCGAAACAGATTACCGGATTTTTGAATTAACGGATTCGCACCGTGTTGAGTGGTGATCCTTTTAAACGGAGGATTTCATTGAAATTGATTCACGATGTGATAAACGGTGGTCTTTTATACGACAGACTTCACTGAGACATATTCACTCCGTGTTGGTTGGTGATATTTTACACGGCGCACTTCACTGAAACATATTCATTCGTGTTAATTGGCAGTTTTTTACACGTTATACCTCTCCGAGACAGATTATCACCGTGTTAGTTAGTAGTCGTTTACACGATAGAAATATACGAAAAATATTATCACCGTTTTGATGATAGTCTTTTGCACGATAAACCTTTCCGAAACAGATTTACCGGTTTTTTAAATTAACGGATTCGCACCGTGTTAAGTGTCGATATCTTTACATTGCGGATTTAATTAAGATTGAATCACGACGTGATAAACGTTGGTATTTTATACGGAAGACTTCAATGAGACATATTCACTTTGTTTTGATTGATTATATTTTACACGGCACACTTCACTTAAACGTATTCATTCCGTGTTATTTGGTAGTCTTTTACACGATATACCTCTCCTAGATGGATTTCCGGATTCACGGATTCTCACCGTGTTGAGTGGCATTCTCTTTATATGGCAGACTTCAATGAGAAAATTCACCCCGTGTTGTTTAGTGGTATTTTAAACGGCATAATTCACGGAGACGGCATTAAAGGCATGTTATTCGATAGTATTTTGAGTGGTAAACTTACTGAGGCAGATTCACGGAATGTTAAGTTGCAATTTCTTTACAAGGTAAACTTTACACGAAGTCAGATACACGGCGTGTTGAGTGGAGATATCTTACACGGAAGTTTGATTGAGGCAAATTTATGCCGTGTTGATTGGCGGTCTCTTGACACAGCATATTTACCTAGCTTTTAACTGATATATTTTTCACTCTTTTTTTTTTTTGGACTGAAAATATACATTTAAAGAAATTTGTTGAACCAGTCAACAGTCGTCTTCATAGTAATACTGTTTAGCCATGCCCGATCAGGAGATGCATTTAAAATATATTTTTCATTTTCTCATATACCTAAATATTATTATAAATTGATCACATTTATAGATTCGGTTATTTTGAGACATTTATTTATCATTACCACTATATTCATCTATCCATGTGTAACATATTAGATACCTTTCCAATGAATTTTACATAAATAATTATATAATTAATTAGCCTTTATATTCAATATAAAACATTAATTTGTCCTAGAAATATTTCAGCGATTTGCCTAAATAATATTGTATTCATATTATAGAAACCTTGAAAACCTTTTCTAACCACGCCACTGCAGGTAAACTTTAATTTTAGTAGATATTATATTTTGAAAATAGAGCAATCCATAGATAAATCTTTAATTAAAAAGGCATATTTTGGATCAAAATATCATTTATTTTACCTTAATTAGGTGGATAGCTGTAGCTTTGTTTTGAAATAAATGATTTTTTGATCCAAAATATGCCTTTTTAATTATTAGATATTATATATATATAAAAGATAAACACAAAACATAATGACTAATATATTGCTTGTATACAGGAAAATAGATTTTTAAAACCATTTTAAAACTAACCTAACATTATTAGGAAACTGTTTGGAGAACAACAGCACCCAGTTTATTCGTTCATTAAAATCCGTTTGTTTCCCCCAGGGCAAAATTGAACGAAAGGTAAAATGAGCAAACAAAACAAAAAAGAACTAAAAGCCATAGTGAAACAACAATAGGAGTCCACTAAATTTGTCTCGCTATTATTGGTCGAAAATCTTTGTCTTCTTTGTTATTAACGCTAAATTGTTGGCCGTTACTTTGACAATTTATATGGAATATAATGCTTAGAGATAGCCTTTATATATAATATATATGTCATAATTTTCCTAATGCCCAAGAGATATAATTTATTTTCGCCATAATTGATATGTTAAAATGTAAATACAAATTCACCTATTTATAAATCTGTACAAAATAAAGGTGGGAGCCAGCGCGCTCACGAGTGTGGAATAAGTTATTTTTAGAAGCATACATGCACAACGGTCGCGCCCTTCCATTCGACCACGACATATATATATTCAATTTTCTAGGTTTGGATCAATACTATAAGTCGGATAATAGCAAGGATAAGTGATTTACTTCTATAGATTGGCAGAAATGTTCGGAAGTTCGGCTAGATAGAAGAAGTAACTCTCAATAAACTCTTCGCCACAGGATTTAGTACTTTTAATAATATTCAAAATTCTATTTAAATATCTTTGGGCATGTGTTTATTTTCATAAATATTTTAAATAATCATCTCTACAGATCTTAATACAATAATAAAAGTAATTTATTCAGGGAGCTTGGCTCACATTAAAGATGGACACTTTCAGCAGTTTTGCCACTGTAGAGGTAATAATTGATAATATGCACGAAAAGAAACACATTGCCAGAATATTTGTTACAAATATTTTATCGATAGATAGAAATTAATATATAAATTTAATTTGCTAATATTAACTTTGATATGAAAATATATTTGCGGAAGGGCATTGATCTATGCATTTTCTTGTAAATATATTTATGCACCTCTACAGACCTATAGGCATATGTCCATTGTTTCCTAAAAACCCCTAAGCTGTCTTTCTAAAGAAATGTAGTGTATATTAGAAAATATATCTAAACAAGACACAACTTTTTTTTAGATAATGAACAATGTTTTATTACCTTTCGTGCTGCAATGAAATAAATATTATGATATTTCCGGTCTTATCTATGGTTATATTTAAAAATCATCAAAATTACTTCAGAAGAAGAATTAATTTATTTATATATTATGATGAATATTGGTTAATATATTATTTTAATTATAGATTCAATATATTAAAATTTATCAATAAAATTTGTAATATTATTTATTTGGCAATATGCTTCGTATGAATATAATTATAATATAAAACTCGATTGACTTTACAGCAATGATTATTTGACGAAACTACTGAGAGGAATCACCACTGATGAGCCAAATCCTCTCATTTAATTACTTTAATCATTGGAGTAAGGTCTGTAGAGATATTACCTTATTATAATACACCCATACCTCGCTTTGCGTCGGGGTTACGTTCCAAAAAAACACGACGCAAATTGAAACGACGCAAAGTGAAAATAAATTGGCGCAATAAGGTGTTGCCATATTTTAGGAAAAAAAAATTAAAGACTCGAATCCAAAACAACGCAACTTCGAAAATCTAAAGACGCACAGTGAAAATCAGTAAAAATTAAGCATCGACGCAACTTCGAAAAAAAAAAACGCAAAACGAAACAACGCAATGCGAGGTATTGGTGTATTATAATGAAGACATTTCAGAAACATAATTATTACAAACATTATATGTTATATTTTATTCATTGCATTAAAAGGGGTAATAAAAATAACATCTAATTATATATATTGGAAAAAATTTGCGGTAAAAATATCTATATTTAAATTATATATATCGCTAAAAGAGAGAGAGATTAAGTTACGATTTTTAAAATTGTAAAACGACATTTGAAATACTATCCCGCATGTGTTTCTTTTCAACGAAATTTCAAATTTTATTTCAAGGAGAAATAACGATTATTTCTAACCTTTTGGATGAGGTATGAAAGGGTGATTTGTGAAGAGTAATGATAAACGGAACATAAAAGTGTCCAGGGATGGGAATCGAACCCACAGTGTTCCGCTTTTTTAAATATTATTTAATATATATGGAGAAATAACGATTATATTTAACCTTTTGGTTGAGGTATGAAAGGGTGATTTGTGAAGAGTAATGATAAACGGAAAAATAAAAGTGTCCAGGGATGGGAATCGAACCAACAGTGTTCCGCTTTTTATAATATTATTTAAATATGCAAAAATATTTTCTTTTTTTTTAATAGTATCTATGTCAGAAATTATATATTAGTTTCAAATAATTCTATTTGAGGAAAAAAATTGCTATTCGTTTATATATATATGAATAAAAGGTTATGAATAAATATTTATTTATTCTTAATAATTCAAAAATTAATTTAATAACTAAATCAATATATTAATATGGCGTAAGATATGAAAATTAAGAAAAAAAAACAGCTTAATTAATTTTTCGGACCGGGTTAAAAATGTATGATGAGGGTAAAAAAAAGTAGAAGAATATCTTAATAGAAAAAAAAAGTATAAATTTAACAAGTTGAGAAAGGGCAGTTCCAGATGTTGCTCCACCGGCCAACTTATTAAAGGGGATTTTAATGGATGCTATTTTTTATACCGAGTAAAAACCTCCCACTTTATAAAGTTTTATTTTATCAACCCAAAATAACCCATTTACCTATAGAAAGATAATGAGTTAGAGAGTTAGTTTCCTTAAAAAAAAAACTCAAGAAAAAAATTAGAGTTAAAACACTTAATATTTTTATTATAAAACATTTTTGATCGGTCTGTAATACTTTTTATACCGTGACTATATAAAAAGTGAGCGATATTTGAAATATAAATAAATATTTTATAGAATTTAAAATATTTCTTAATATTTGTGTTATTATATATTTTTTCTCTCTCTCTATTGTAGAAATGTTAAACTTGTGTACTATTTATATGTTTAGAACTTTATATTTCAATAGTGTATAATTATTTTCCCTTTGTTTATATTCGAAATATATAATTTTAATATATACTAGATGTATTTTACTTTATATATAGAATTTTGAAAACAGAGCAATCTATAAATAGATTTATAATTAAAAAGGTATATATTGGATCAAAATATAATTTATTTTACCAATATTTCAGTTGGCTGAACGTCAACCTTTTTAAAGGCATTATATATAAAATATTAGCTTGCCTGAGAAAATCGAGACCCTTGACACTTCTCCAGTCTAAACGCCTGTCTGGTAAATCAACCGATATCATAACCTCTCTCCTAGAATGGTTCAAATTGAAGCTGTCTTTGTACTGATGAGGGTCAAAGCCAGAAACCATAATATACAAGTTGACTTTTTTTTTTTTTTCAAAACCTATGTTGTTACTCATTCTTAATCAACACTAGAAAATACTAAACTAGGATGATGCAGATTGCCATCGTTCTGATGCTTATTCAAAGTAAGAGGTGCTGCTTTTGGTACATCTTACTATTTATTCAACGTAGACGATATCTTCTGACCAGAAGCCGCTGATTTTAAAGCGCCATCTATCGGAGTCAGACAAATTTAGTTGCCTGATTGAGATATTTAATATATTACCCCCTGAACTTCTACATCTGTTTATCTCTTTTTAAACTGATTTTTATTCTTAAATATTTCGAAAGCACACTCATAGACAAAATTTAAAGTGGTTTTACTTCTCAGCCTGTATATCGTGATTAAGACAATATCTCTGTAAGATATTTTATATACATTGACCTTTATTGAAAATACATGAGATAATCAAATGGGAACAAAATTGTCTCTGTTTCCTTCAAAACAATAAAAATACTGGCGACCGGCGGAATTTTTTAAGTTTTGTCCCTGAATGTATCGTTTTTTTTACGCCTTTATATATTAAACATTATTAATAATGAAGAATACAATACTTAGTTGGAAATCTCAGCTTTCCAGAGATAAGTTTCCTTTTTTTTTTAAATAGATTTATATCTGAAGAAGCGCCTGCTGTTTTCAACACTTAATATTATTACAGGGAATTCTTTTATTTGAAATACCATTACTGTAGATTGGATTAACGAATAATTCAATATGAAAACCTATAAACAATAAATATTTTTTAGAGTTAATTAATTACCTATTGAGAATTAATCATTAATGAGTTATTTCAATCTATAATATTTCTTTATTCACAAAATAGGTAGCTCTCTTTCATCTTCTAAAGGAAAACATTTATTGATATTTAGTTGTTGCCAATATATGTCCGATATTTAAAAAGGCATAGAGTATAAAGCACATCGCTTATCCTCATACAATGAAATAAACACACCTTATGTATAATATAATATAATGCGGCTTTTGGTTGTAAAACGACATTTGAAAATTATCCCGCATGATTTTCTTTTCAGCGAAAAATTAAAATTTATTTTTAGGAGAAATAACGATTATTTCTAACCTTAGGGATGAGTTATGAAAGAAAGAATTATGAAGAGTAATGATAAACGGAAAAATAAAAGTTTTCAGGGATGGGAAACGAACCCAAAGTGTACCGCTTACCGAGCAGATGCCTTGTCCATTAGGCTACCCTGTACATATTTTTCCATTCGTAAATAATTCCCTACCCTGAACACATTTATGTTTCCGTTTATCATTACTCTTCACAATTCATTCTTTCATAACTCATCCCTAAGTTTAGAAATAATCGTTATTTCTCCTTGAAATAAATTTTAATTTTTCGTTGAAAAGAAACTCATGCGGGATAATTTTCAAATGTCGTTTTACACCTTATGTATACTATGAATCTTGAATAACAAAATGAATGTTAATAAATATTTTTTTATAATTTTCATTGTAATTGTGAGAGGAAGTCTTAAAAACATGGCGTTACACAGCGACTCTTTCAAGCCCACACATCAATAAAATTCGAAAATCTAGTCTACAAAATTATTTATTTTATAAAATTCAAACAAGTACAATAATTTTGCATTGAAAAAACGTAAATTAAATAAAATATATTCTTCTAAATTTAATAAACGAAAATAATTAAATTGAAATTCATATGAATATAATATTTATATTATTTTTCCTTTTTGACCAAAAATGAAAGGGAGATATAAGAATATAACAGAAATAAATATGAAAAAACAAATTCAATTTCTTATTTGAAGTTTATTTAAACCATTTTTAATATAATATATTTAAACTAGCGTGATTTCACAGCTTTATTTTATACATTTATACAGACCAAAGCCAAATTTGAAGATATATAAAAGGTTATGTGTAATATAAGATTGTGGCATTAATTTATCGGATTCCTTAACATTGAGGTAGTAAGCACCAGTTTCTTCGGTAAGATATAGCCTGTCGCACACTGACGAGAACCAACAGTGTAAATCTCTACGTGCTTTAGCATTCGAATAATCAAGAAAAGGTATTTTTGCGAATATTTATGAATATTAGAAAATTCAAATGTTATTCAAATTTTATTCAAGACAATTGGTAAATTCCACAATAATTTTTCATTTGTGCACAATCAAAAGATTATTTTTTTTTTAATGAATTAACAGTTTAGCTCTCAAAAGTTAGGTTTTGAATCTTTAGAGTTTTATTATTACAATATATCTATACTATATATATAAAATAAGAAAGGCATATCCAGACACTTCGCAAGAGTATTCTAGATAGCAGAGTGCCTTTTAATTAAACAAATATCAACTGAAGTTAATGTATTCAGTTCCATAATATTTGGCTAACTCTGATTTTAGAAAATCAACAGATATCACAGAGGTCTTGCGAAATCAATCACTCTTAAATAATATACTTAAAATAGTATTTGATAGTTTCTAAGAGATGAATGCCTAAATATATATAAATATATTTATAAAACTATGCGGCGCTGTGTTTGTGTATACAAAAATGTAATGCCTCGATAAAGGTTGGCGTTCAGCCAGCCGAAATATTGGCAAAATAAATCTTTTATTAAATCCAATATATGCCTTTTTATTATCTAATATATGTATATATGCTAGTAATATATGCGTCTTTATATAAAAATCTATGTATATATAATTTCGAAATACATTCATATTTTTAATATAGTTTTAGACAACAAGAGATATTATATGTATTGATATACGATATTTTTTAAAATTATAATTCGTATTATTAAAAATATATAACTTATATAACATGTAACATATATCATTATTTTTCCAATTCAGTTGTTTTATGAAACATTCTTTAATTTAAAAAACTTACAACTTTTTTTTTCGAAAATGAAATAAGAGCTGTATCAAATAATAATAATAGGGAGGAAACCCAGCTTCTATAAATTTGATATTGATTATTTTTCTTAATTGGGATAATCTTCTAGATAGGGAAATGGTCTCTCTAAGACTCCTAATTACGGTATTAGGCTTAGGTCTGTATCGAATATAAAAGCCTGATTGGGTATACAGAGGGTGTTTCCTTTCAAATGAAACGATTTCAAACGTCCGTTAGAACTTTATTTTTCGAACGTGAATTTTTTTCATGTGTTCTATGTGCTTCCCCTTCTTCTTGGCTATCTCCCTGCATCGGACTTTCCAAGCTGCGAACACTTCCTTGACTTTGGAGAGCGAAACATTCGACCACTCCTCTTGTGCGGCTTTCCAAAGTCCGGCCTCAGTTTTGGGACGTCGGTTGAAGAGCCGTTGTTTCAACATACCGAACCCGTAAAAATCCAGTGGGCTGGCATCGGGAGACTTCACTGGAATGTCCGAGTTCCTGATAAAATTTAGGCCTAGGGTGTCCTTCATTTCTTGTAGGAACTGTTGGGTTTTTTTGGAGGTATGGGAAGAGGCTTTGTCGTGATGAAGGAACACTTTGTCCATTTCCCCTGGGTAAAGGTCCTTCAGTTGTTCGATGACAGGTTTCAGAACGCATTCTATATAGAATTCTGAGTTCACCTTCACCTTCGATGGAACCTTTATGAGCGGAAGGACTCCACGGCCAGTCATTACCCCGACAACCATGAAACCTTTAGGGAAAGTTTCGGAGCATTGGTGAACCCAATTATCCGGGACCTGATTGCCTCTTTTGATGTAACAGATCTTCCGGATTCCATTGCAATACGTCACCTACATCCATGCTTCGTCCAATGTTGCAGTATATTCCGATCTGGAACCGGCCAGGTGTTCCTCGTAGAGCTTCCGGGCATTCGTTGCACGGTTTTTCATGTGGAAAGGGGTGAGCTTGTGAACCTTGCCTTTTCGTCGGGTATCCAGTTCCAAATCTTTGTGAATGATGTTATTTATCGTTTTTAGCGATGTTCCACACATTCTGGAAAGTTGGCGCTGAGATGGTGGATTTTCAGTAGTTGCTAGCCGCTTTACCTTGGAAACCGTGGCGGGGGTCCGCACCGGACGTGGTCGATCGACTTGAAATTTTTGCCCATTGGATTCAGCTTCCCTTTTCTTTCCGATGCCATTTACTACCCTACATAATGTAGCTTTGCCAACATCTAGTCCTTCTGCTTTTAGCTTTTTCACTATGACGCTATAACTGTTTCCTTCTTTGGAAAGGGTCCGAATTGTTTGTTCGACTTGGAGCGTTAGTCTCTCTCCCCCCATGTTGCAAAAATCATGATACCTGATGAAAATGAATTCTCCAGAAGATTCTAGATCTATTGGAACCAGTGTCGTGTGCAGCATGCCTGCACGTGCAAAACGCGAGCGCTCGAAAATCGTTTCATTTGAAAGGAAACACCCTCCGTATATGTTCAAGAACTCATATATTGTTAATCTATTTATATATTATATAATATGAAGCGGCTTGTGATTGTAAAACGACATTTAAAACTATCCCGCATGTGTTTCTTTTCAACGAAAAATTAAAATTTATTTCAAGGAGAAATAACGATTATTTCTAACCTTTAGGATGAGGTATGAAAGAGTGAATTGTGAAAATTAATGATAAACGGAAAAATAAAATTATCCAGGTATGGGAATCGAACCCCCAGTGTTCCGCTTACCGGGCAGATGCCATGTCCACTAGGCTACCCTGGACATATTTTTCCGTTCTTAAATAATACATTTATATATATCGGATTAAAAAATGTGTGATGCAATATTTAGGTTTTTCATATTTAATTATATCTATATATATAATACTATAATTTTATAATATAAACAGAGAGTTCAATATAAGTAGTATTGGTAAGTTAGAATGATCACTTCTGTATAGAAACTTATAGCATGTTTCTAAATCATTATTGAATGATAATGGTGAATGGTTTATACCAATAACAGGAAATATTGATGTAGGAACAAGCGTCATTAGAGGTTTTCGAACAGTAAGGGTTATTCTAATTCATCAATAACAGTATATATTGATATAGAAACATGCGATATTAAAAGTTTATATATAGAAGGGGTGATTCTAACTCACCAATAACAGGAAATAGCAATGTAGGAACATGCGAAATTAGATATGTTCATAAAGAAGGGGTCATCATAATTCACCAATAAAAAGAAGTAATGATAAAATACATGCGATTATCGGAAAATTTTCGTACAGGAGGGTCATTCTAAATTACGAAATAAAGAAAAAAAAACAATATTGGAACGAAATAAATGTGTTCTTACAGAACAGGTCATTTAAATTCACCAATAAAAATCATTAATGATTTAGGAACATGCGATATTTGAAGTTTTTATATAGAAGGGGTAATTCTAATTTACTAATAACGGGAAATAACAATGAAGTTACATGCGAAATTAAATGTGTTCATATAGGGGGTTTATTCTGAATCACCAATAAAAAGAAGTAATAATGTAGGAACATGCTATTTAGTAAAGTTTTCATACAGGAGTAGTGATTCTAAATCACCAAATAACATGAAATTAAGATGTAGAAACATGGGAAATTAAATATTTTCATACAGAAAGGGCCATTCTCACTGACCAATACACCAGAAAATAACAATGTAGAAACATGCGAAATTATATATGTTCATACAGAACAAGTCATTCTAATTCACCAATAACAATCAATAATGATATAGAAACATGCGATATCGAAAGTGTATATATAGAAGTGGTAATTCTAACTCACCAATAACAGGAAATAACGATGTAGAAACATGCGAAATTCTATATGTTCATACAGAACAAGTCATTCTAATTCGCCAATACAACAGGAAATAACGATGTAGAAACATGCAAAATTATATATGTTCATACAGAACAAGTCATTCTAATTCACCAATAATAATCAATAATGATATAGAAACATGCGATATTAAAAGTTTATATATAGAAGTGGTAATTCTAACTCACCAATAACAGAAAATAACAATGTAGAAACATGCGAAATTCTATATGTTCATACAGAACAGGTCCTTCTAATTCACCGATAACAATCAATAATGATATAGAAACATGTGAAATTATATATGTTCATACAGAACAAGTCATTCTAATTCACCAATACAACAGGAAATAACAATGAAGGAACTTGCGAAATTAAATGTGTTCATACAGAAGGGGCCATTATAACTCGCCAATACACCAGAAAATAACAATGTAGGAACATGCGAAATTATACATGTTTATACAGATAGGGCCATTCTAACTCACCAATACACCAGGAAATAACAATGTAGGAACATGCGAAATTATACATGTTTATACAGATAGGGCCATTCTAACTCACCAATACACCAGGAAATAACAATGTAGGAACATGCGAAATTATACATGTTTATACAGATAGGGCCATTCTAACTCACCAATACACCAGGAAATAACAATGTAGGAACATGCGAAATTATACATGTTTATACAGATAGGGCCATTCTAACTCACCAATACACCAGAAAATAACAATGTAGGAACATGCGAAATTATACATGTTCATACAGATAGGGCCATTCTAACTCACCAATACACCAGAAAATAACAATGTAGGAACATGCGAAATTATACATGTTTATACAGATAGGGCCATTCTAACTCACCAATACACCAGGAAATAACAATGTAGGGACATGCGAAATTGGATATGTTCATACAGAAAGAGCCATTATAATTTACAACTAAAAATAAGTAATAATGTAGGAGCATGCGATATCGGAAAATTTTCATAAAGAAAGGGTGATTCTAAATCACCAAATAGCAGGAAATGAAGATGTAGAAACGTGTGCTAAGAGAAGTTGTCGTACAAACGAGGCCATTTTAATTTACCAATAAAAGGAAGGATGGCTCGGGTTATGGGCAGGTGGCTGCGCTCCCATAGGAATCACGCGACTTGGAAATCATTAACTAGCCGGCGCCTTGGAATTCCTAGTTGTCGCAACACCATTTCTACTATGGCCCGCACCATTTCTAGCTTTAATTTGCGCCGTATTTCTAATTCCATGCATTTTCTTTTTGTTTTCAAAGTATTCCACACTGCCATTCACATTCAATATAATATAATGGTTTATTATATATATATAATATCCATTTACTCTTTTTCTCTCTCTTTAATTGTTCTTTCAATATCCTATATATCATCGTTTTTGCCACTCTCTCACTTTCCTCAAAAATATTTTCTACTTGTTTATTTATTTATCCATTTTCTCTTTGATATCAAAGTATTTCACACTGCCATTCACATTCAATAATATTATGGTTTATGGAAATATATATATAATATCCATTTACTTTAATTATTCTTTATTTATCCTATATATAATCGTTTTTATCAATCTCTCACTTTCTTCAAACAGATTATCTACTAGTTCAGTTATCCATGCATTTTCTTTTTGATTTCAAAGTATTCCACACTGCCATTCACATTCAATAAAATATAATGGTTTATAAAAATATATATTATCCAATTACTCTCTCTCTCTCTCTTTAATTATTCTTTATTTATATCATCGTTTTTACCAATTTCTCACTTTCTTCAAACAGATTTTATACTCGTTCAATTATCCATGCATTTTCTTTTTAATTTCGAAGTACTTCGAACTACTAAATGATATATATATTGTGTTAGTAATAGTTACCTATAAATTATTCGAAAAACTTTACTCGAAAGCTTGCGAAAATCAAAATAAAGGAAACCCTTTACCTTAATATTGTTTTTTATTATTTTTTGAATATATATATATATTGTATCTATTTACTTTAAATTTTCTTTCTTTATCTATAATATATAATCGTTTTTGCCACTATCCCACTTTCCTCAAACAGATTATCCACTTGTTCAGTTATTTATGCATTTTCTCTTTGATATCAATGTACTACTCACTGCTATTCGCATTCAATAATAATTCAATAAAAATAATAAAAAGACATTTTTCCAACTGAAGTTGCTGATGGCATTCGCCATCAGACAAAATAAACATAACCTAATCGTTGATTTTATATTTATTTCAGAATTAGCCAAATGCCTTTTCTTTATTAATCAAGACATGCTAATCTTTCGGGGTGTGAAAACAACAATAAGTTCATATTTATTACGAAAGATGACGCAAGTCCTCTTAAACCTTTAGTTAAACGATCACAAGGGATGTTTTTCTTCTTAATCTTTTTATTTTTGGCACATTTCGATATAAAATATTTGAATATAATAGCGTTTTTAGAAGGATTGGATTGGCAAAGAGTCTCTAATAAGGATTCGTTGCTGATTTGTGTAAAGCCTACCAAATAATTTTCTCTGTTGACATATTCACAAACCATAAAAAATGTATTTCAATTCAATAGAATTATATATAATCACATTCTATTAATTCGACATGTGGTTAATATATGATTGTCATAAAGAAGTACAATGGTACTTTTATTTCCAAACCTAAATCTTACTTTCAAATCACATTTAATTAAAAGTTGTGGAGTTTCTTCACCGATTATTGCCAAACGAACGAATAGGCAAAGTTGGGACTGGAATTTCACCGAGGTTCTATGAGTAATTGGATTGAGAGGGAAAATTGTCTGAAGTAAATTCCATTTTCCTGGTCTAAAATCCAAGATGGTCCTTCTGGAGACATTCCCTTTATAGAATAATTGAAATTATTTTTTCTCTCTCTCCTTCTTTATGCTGACAATTTATTTTTCCTTGCCATATTTCTATTTTTAAAACTTTTCTAGGTGCAAGTTGAATAGTTTGTTTAGAGTAAAATATAAACAAGATATCGTTTATATATATTCTTCAATCTCTATAAATACCTAGAGACAAGTTAAATAATTTGTTTATAGTAAAATATAAACATGATATCGTTTATATATATATTTAAATCTCTATAAATCTCTAGATGCAAGAAATAAATGATATATTTAAGTATAATATGAAAAAGATATCTCAGTTGAATATATATTTCAATTTCTATAAATCTCTATGTACAAGTTGAAATATATTTTATAGTAATATATAAACAGGATATCGGATATAAATATATCAATTTCTATAAGATTAATAGCGATAAATCTTATTATAAAAATATTATATTTATTCTTATAAAACTTTTCTAGCATGAGCGAAATGCCCTAGCTAAAACAAAGCGAAGGCAAAATGAAGAAACCGAGAAGATTTTTATTCAATATTTTCCCTTTTTTTATGAGGAATGTTTATATTATATAGTGTTTTCATTAAGGAAATCGAAATAAATATTCACAGGGAACATGTATTATATATTAAGTGATTATATACAATTGTGTGTGTATTTAAAGCAGTTCCGTGGGTTGTTAATGTAAGTTATTGATATTAAAAATATTTAATCATTAAAAAAATCCATATAGATCTATATAGAATTTTTTAATCATTAAATATTACCACTATATATTGTTCGTACCACTATATATTGTTTGGCTTTCTATTCATGATTATCATATAGAAATTATATTTACATAGTTTGTATTTAAAATAAACAAATTATTGTATATTTTTGATAGTTTACTATGCACGATCCTGTGCTGTGATAGGGAATATACAATCATAAACAAAATTTAGGGGGAGATTACACCGTTTAGCATGTATATAGGTATTCAGAAAATAACTGGGAAAGCTCTTTGATACATAGTGATCTTTATTGAAGAGACAAGAGATAACCAACTGAAAACAGAATTGCCTTCGTTGACTTCAAAAAACAGATGAAGGCTACATCAAAGACATTCCACTTCCTCAAATTTTGTCCACTTGTGTATTAATATTATAAATTATCATTGAGAGAATTCGAGTCTATGTGATTTTATGGCAGATAATTATGGTAGGTATTTTAATTACTATTCCTATATTCTCAATTAGAGCTCTAAACAACGGTTATAATAACATTGCTAAGGTAACACAAAGCCCAATATTAAATAATTTGGAATATAAGTCTATATTCCGTTTATTATAATATTGCTCAAATATATCAATGTCATATATAAATAATCATAAATTAAATTATATAACCTTCCATTCTCACACACATTAATTTTTAAATATAATATAGACATATCGAAATAATATTTTATATATATAAAGTAGAATTACATATAATTTGTATGAAAGATAGTTGGTATTAGAGAAGGAGTAATGATAATTAAAAACAAATTAGAAAAATATTACTTTTAAGGTAACAAAAATATTTTGTATTTTAAGTAATAACATAGGGTTACAACATAACATTTATACGATTTTAAAACATTATATTTAAAAGAATGATTAAATATTGTATCGAGTTGTAAATATAAAAGTTTTATGCTGTATTCAAGACAGAAAATAAATTATTTTCGAGGAGAAATTAAGTTTGATTTTGTGACAAATGAAAACAAACAAGAATTATAATCAGTCAACTTTGGCGAAAAGCTCAATGTCAATAGATAATGAATAATGTCAGTTTTAAAATTATCTTCGTTAATTAATGTGTTTAATTAAATTAAGGTAATCATTGTGATTTATTAATTAATTCTGTTCATTATCATAGAGTGGGTTTAGATAAAGAAATTTAAATAATGTATGGCATCACAGTGTTTGCTTTAACAATAGACACAGAGGAGAGGCATCCATTATTTTGTTATATTTCTGATTGATCAATCTATACAATTAAAATATATAATAATAATTAGTGATAATTGATTATTGCGTAACTGTATTGAGCAGAGGCAATAATTAACCGAATAATAATTATCTCTAATCCATATATGTCGTTTATAAGATATAATTAAATGGCATAATCAAGCATCGAAGCTGAAACTTTGTAACAATTTAAGGATGCTATTATTAAAACAGATTACCAAATATATCATTTATTTATTGACCTTCAGAGACTAATCATTTTGTACATTTTAATTATGGTTTGTGATATTTAAATATTCATTATTATATATATATATATGAGTAGATATATATACACTGGTCCGCAAAATTAAAGGAACAAATTTTTTCATCCATCTCAAATTTTATTGAACATTTATCAATGAAATTTTATACAAAAATTTATTATTTCATTATTGATTAGAATACCCGAAATCAAAAAATTCTAACACGTATTTTATGCAAATTAACCGGTCGAACAATGAGCTTCTTGCAGTCAGTGTATGAATATCTTGGATATTTTTGTTAATATGGGGTGTGATCGCCTTTAACTGATAGACAGGCTCTACATCGGCGACCCATACTAAGAATTAGGGAGTTTATCAGCTCCTGTGGAATCAACGCCCACTCTTTTTTAAAAGTGTGTTTCTAGCTCATGAGTGTTTCTAGGAGGGGGTTGGAGGGATGAGATCCGTCTTCCTTGATTGTTCTATACATGCTCAATGGGATTTAGGTCTGGAGATCGAGCTGGCCAATTCATCCGAGCAATTGCATGGTTTTGGAGAAAAGTGTCGACCACATCAGCCCTATGTGGACGGGCATTATCATCCATTAGAAGAAAGGTTTCTCCCATTTCAACTGATACAATACGCAGAAGGCTTCACATGAAGGGCCTCTATGCTCGACGACCCATAATTTGTTTGCCGTTGACACCACCTCAAAAGAGAGCAAGGGAACTTCGGCGCAGACAACATGTCGCCTGGAATCCAGATGAATGGAGACGTGTAATGTTCACTGGTGAGTACAGATTCTCTCTAAACAGCTATTATCGTCGTGTCTTTGTCTGGAGAGAGGTAGGAACCAGAAATAATCCCCGAAATATGGTTGAAAGGGATCCCTACAGAAGCCAATGTTTTATGGTCTGGGCTGGAATCTTCTTGGGCGGTCGCACAGCACTCCATATTTTTAGGCAAGGAACCCTGACTGGACAGAGGTATCGGGACGAGATCTTGGCAGCATATGTGATGCCTCAAGCATTGGAAATGGGAGAAAACTTTCTTCTAATGGATGATAATGCCCCTCCACATAGGGCTGGTGTGGTCGACACTTTTCTCCAAAACCATGCAATTGCTCGGATGAATTGGCCAGCTCGATCCCCAGACCTAAATCCCATTGAGCATGTATGGGACAACCTAGGACGGCGGATCTCATCCCTCCAACCCCCTCCTAGAAACACTCATGAGCTAGAAATAGCCTTAACACAAGAGTAGGCGTTGATTCCACAGGAGCTGATAAACTCCCTAATTCTTTGTATGGGTCGCCGATGTAGAGCCTGTCTATCAGTTAAAGGCGATCACACCTCATATTAACAACAATATCTAAGATATTTATGCACTGACTGCAAGAAGATCATTGCTTGACCGGCTAATTTGCATAAAATACGTGTTAGAATTATTTAATTTCGGGTATTCTAATCAATAATTGAATAATAAATTTGTGTATAAAATTTCATTGATAAATGTTCAATAAAATTTGAGATGAATGAAAAAAATATGTTGTTCCTTTAATTTTGCGGACCAGTGTATAACAATAAACAAAGTTTCGCGATCTCACGCAATTCTGGCCTAAACTACCCGTCTGATGATTTTTCAGGATACCTGAATGAACTGTATTTTGGACGTTGAGGTACAGCTTGCACCACGCTGATGAGAGCCAACAGCCCGAAACGCGTCCGTGGTTATCCTTTCTTGATTAAACAATAATGGGTATTTGGCCAATTCTGGAATAATTAAAAATCAACGAGAATAGTTGATATTTATACCGATAGATAGCGCAAGCCCCATCAGAAACTTTCAGTTGCACGATAAGGAGATGCATATTTTCATAATAAACAAAGTGTCTGGGCCAACCCTATGGCTGTAATATAGAAGGAAAAATCGCTGTGAGGATATTTATCTACGAAGATTGCGCGATGAAATTTGTGAGATTATACCCTATATATTAAATAAATTCATGCAAAAAAAGGATATTTCAAATTTACCAAAATCTATATTAACTTATTGTGTTTTGTCACTCTCTCAAAGACATACTATCTAATCATTAGAAGGTGGGAATAATGTTCTTTGATTTTAGAAATTAAGCCTGAAACTACAACTGATAAGGAACCATAGAGATAGTTTCCATTATTCTTGGTACCAAATAGAAAACCCCAAAACCAGACCCTCCAACTAAACAGAAGGGAATCGACACAGTTGGCCAGAAGGAAATCTGGTCACCTGCGCCCTCTAGTCTATAAAGAGGGAACCAAAAGCTTCCCTATGTGCACTAGATGCAAACCCGAAGAGGCCACTCCCCAAAATATACTGGTTTGTATTGGAAAGGACAAGAGATCCCTGTACAGAGAACTAAGAAGAGTTCTTGAACTTTTTTATGAGCACGACCTCCAAGATCTTGTCTAATTTAGACTAAAAGAATAAGTAAAAAAAAATTAAGCCAGTTTTGTTTGGATCAGAACCAAATTTCACCTTTGTGTAGGCAACCAACAAATTTATTGATCCTAACACAATGTATCAATCACTAAAATTGATTATAAATATCGATCAAAATAAAAATCCATACCATTCATATTCAGAACATAACATCAAAACAGAAATTTACCAACTATTTTTCTATAAAGATATTCGAGTCAATTTTGAATGATCTTCAGGAATAGGAAAACATTCCTGTTTTGTTTTGCCATATATAAAAAAAAAACACTTGAAGCACTTCAAGATGTATAGAACATAACTCTATAATATTATAAAATCACTTCTTAATAACCACTCTAAGCTTATTATCTGTGAATATATAAAAATATATTTGAACACCCTAATAATTTTACGTATAATTATAATAAAATATCGTCATTATATTATGATTTATTATTTTCAAAATTGAAATGAATATAATTCTATATATAGGTCTTAGAGTGAGAGATTTATATATTCAATTCCGGGGGGGGGGGGGGGGGGGTTTACTCAATTTCAAAAGATTCTTACAAATCCTGAATATTAGAATCGATTTATAGAATAGATTTATACTCTAAAAATGGCACTATAGAATGCATATAAAAACCAAATTTTATTTATATAGTATAATTAATATATATATATCTATATAGTATAATTAAATATGATAATGAAAATAATTGTAAAAATTAAGTTAACCAAACCAGTATATTTGTTTAAATTACGCAAAGCAAATATAGGACATTAGAAAAAGTAATAAGAAAATGTAGAATACAAGAGAGGGTAGGCTAAAATGTTTTCCCTAAAGAGAATTATATATGTGAAAATACTATTGTTAATAATAGTAAAAATAAACAGGCGTGTTCTCTCGAATTTCTCTTCGGCTAATGGATTTGTTTTCACCTTTTCCTATTTGTTAACGGTGCGGCAAGTTAAATCTGCAATTGGTGAGATTAGGACTGGAAAATCTCATCTCGCTCCTGATTGGTCTGTTTCTTTCTTCATTCTTTCTCTATTTACTTTGTCAATACATTTGGGAAACAGGTTTTTACTATATTCAGACATCTATGCCATACATATACTGGTAGTGTAGATGTCTTTAATTGTCTATTTTGTCAAATATTTTAGACAATTATTTTATAAATGTGTCTTAAATCTTTCCCTATTTACTTTGTCAATACACTGGGAAGACGGTTTTTACTATATTCAGACAGCTATGCTATACAGATAGTATATGTCCTTAATTGTTTAGTTTGACATTTTTTGGACAAGTATTCTATAAATGTTTTTTTTTTTCTTGTCAATACATTTGGGAAACAGTTTTCACAATATTCAGACATCTATGCCATACAGATAGTACATATGATAGTACAGATAGTACAGATCTGTATATGTTCGTAATTGTTATGTTTTCCAAACATTTTAGACAATTCTTTTATTAATGTGTCTTAAATCTTTATCTATTTACTTTGTCAATAGACTGGGAAGACGGTTTTTACTATATTCAGACAACTATGCTATATAAATTGATTTTGTTCATGTCCTTAAAGGTTTATCCTATCGACTAATTCAGGCAAATAATTCATAAACGCTACGTCTTTGTAGTGAATTCCTTTATCTGAGTATAAATGATTAGATAAACTATTTTTATTTGTTATTGTCTTGCATGTACAACAAATATTAATATAATCTAGCGCAAATAGGAATATATAAATGTTTAAATATATGAATTTGTATCTTTAAATATGCAAGGTGCAGTATATTTTATCAATATATATTGCTATTAAGACATATACTATTCAGTATAACTGATTCTTTTTTTCTGGATTCTAGTGAAAGAGAGATAAATTTTAATTTATATTTTTCTGAATTTTAGCATCAGAATACTCTTAAAAGAAAGACCTGTCTGAGATTTTGTGAAAAATTGGATATCTTAATAAATAATTATATAATTGCTGTGTTTTATCGGATATTATTTTCGTCTAAATCATGTCCATCATTGTAGAAACTTTATTTACTTTAAAGAATGGCAAAAATAATCAATTTTATAGATTAAAGAAGTTCTATATGTCAATTTATTCATATTTCATTTCGAATTTTAAAATAAATTGAGAATAAACCTTCTATATTAATAAAATTCTAAAAGAAAATACTGCGTACGTTATATTCTTCAATATAGTTTCAAAATTATTTATAAATTGTATATATTAAAATCATATGTGAAAACCAATTGATAATCCCAATAAAACTACAAAACAACAAAATAATAATTACGTCTTTGACTTTATACTATTGCATATTTGCGTGTAGAGCTCACATAAAGTTTAATAGTGTGCGGAGGAAATAAAAAAAATATCTTTATCTTTTTATAACCAAAAGATGAATAAATTTTGCACAATAAATTCAAGAAAATAAGATTTGAAATTCGAATTGTTTTAGAATTTATATATAAAATAATACACACATACTCTATTATATATTTTTCTTCTATACTTCTAGTTACAAGGAGTTTTATTTTTTGAAATATTTGATTTAACAAAGTTTATTTTCTAACATGAAGGAAGTTTAAAGCCTAAAATCGAGTATATAAAAAGTAACAAACATAGAAAAATTCAGGAGAAAAATAAAGCCAGCGCCATAACGTGTTTTATAAATTTCTAAGGCGGATATAGCCAATGGCAAAACCTAACCTCTTCAGCGGTTTTAAAGGAGAGATACCCTTTCCAAGAAAATAGTTTATAGCCCACGAAATTTAATGGATTTTAACCAACTTGGAATCTTTTTGAAATTCCTCTAATACCTTATTCTAAGAAAGTCTATAAAACATGGATAAAATAGTTTAAAGTCCGTGTTAGATGGAATGTATGATATGGATTATAGATTTTTAGTTATTTTTATTTGATCGGTCTTATTCATTTAAAATAGTTGGGTCAATAAAAATGTTTAAGAATTTCTTTGGGGGTTATCTGCGTTTGTTAAGAAATATTGGAGATGTAAGAAAGATTAATAATTATTATTAGTTAATTTGATGATATTACAATTGTTACACTTTATGAAAAAATAGCACAAATGTGATATTGTAATGGGATAAGGTCCATAAATTATGAAAAAGGCATCTCCTTATCGTGCAACTGAAAGTTGCTGATGGCTTTCGCTATCTATCGGAATAAATATCAGCTATTCTTGTTGATTTTTAATTATTCCAGAATTGGCCAAATACTCATTCTTGATTAATCAAGAAAAGCTAAGCACGGACTGTTACTCTTTAGGTATTTTAAAAATAAAGCCTTCTCTTTAATATAATTATTATTTTTTATTTGAAAAATAACTTTATTTGTATTTTATAAACAGCGTGGATTAATTTCGCTAAACATTGAATCTACACACATAATTTTGTTCGTATAATCTAATATTATACTTATATACTAATTTATTAACACAGATTTTGGGATTTTGATAAATTACAAATATGGTATAAGATGCAACAACTCTTTTTGATAAGGCACAATTTAGATTATAGATTATAAACACAAGGTAATAAGACCAAATCCAAATAAATAAATAGTGTGTGAGGTTTCGGTAACTCGGTGAATCTCTGTACTTTTGTCTGAAGATGGTAACAACGCTGTTACCGAAACGTCACACGCTATTTATTTATTCGGATTTGGTCTTATTACCTTGTGTTAAAAACTCTTTTTATTATAAAGAGTTTTTATAATTTACTTTTTTGTAATTATTTACTAATGTAAAATATAATGTGATTTATGAGTATTATCTGAATAGTAAATAATATCTTATTTTCGAATATCATAATGCATGTGTGTAAAAGGGGTAAGAGGTGAATATATGCCTATATTTCAAATATATATAATATTTAAAAATGAACATTTCGTATTTCTTATTTTTTTATTATAATTTAATGTACTCTGCACGTCATCTTCCTTTAAGTAGGTTTTTATAAATGTATTTGGGTTTTAAATCCACGATATTTTTACAATAATTATTTGAAATATTTAAGGGTGAATTATAATATTTAAAATTTGACATCAATAGTAAATTAAAGAATTTTTTTCTCGCAAAACACAATGTTTAATATATTGACTGAATCAGCAATCTAGAAGTTACAGATCGATTACATAGCTACCATAAAATTATTGGCAAATTCTAAGGGCCTATCAGGAAAACATGTTTTCGGACTATAGATCTTGTCAGTCCAGATTGGCCCTTTTTCCACATTGTCTATTCATGATATCTATCGATTTTGCCAATGAAATGTCTATCTGGTGAAGTGGCAATGTCAATTCGTCGATAGCCAAAATATGGATAGAAATTTGTCAGAAAGTGATATTGAATAGAAAAATATTTAAACTGCTCTCTTCCGAAATTAAAACACAATAGATAGAACACCATATATTAACTCTAAGTTTGTAGTATTTTCAGCAGTATTTGATTTAACCTCCCGATATCTTAACAGAATAAAAGGCATATGTAGTTTTATAAATTTTATTTAACCATACGTTATTAGCAAATCAAAAGCTCATGCATTTCAGCAACACAAATCTATAGTTCGATATTTTAGTAGCTTGACATTCTTCATAATATATATTCAGAAATATTTCACCTAAAGTATATTATATTCACATTAAGAGTTAAATTTGTAAAATATTTCATTTTAAGTATTGAAAACAAATATATTTTACGCGCATTTATCTAGCAATGATATTAATTATTAGTAATATATAGAGTAAAAAATGATTCCTTTTTATAATATTCTATTTTTATATTGAGTTTTATATTTGTTTTACCATTATAAATAACTGTTGTGAGTATTTTTATAGGAAATATTCGCATGGTATATATGCTGTTAGACTTACAAGGGATGTTTTTTTTTTGTTATCTTGACCAATGCAACTTGGAATCCGCTGTTTTCTAAGAATATATTATTTTAATTTGACTGTAAAAATAGTTATAAAGATAGAGGCTGCCTGGCTGGAATTCATGGTTCTTCAAATTAAATATACTTCACCAGTGAATATTTTTATTGTTTCGACGTTTCGACAAAAATCTTTTGTCCTCGTCAGGAGCGAACAAAAATTAAAAAATTGGCAAAGCGTAAAAGATACTTTTTGTCGAAATGTCGAGACAATAGAAAAGATTTACTGGCCGAAGTATCTTTAATTTGAATAACTGTAAAAATAGTCATTTACCCAGGCTACTCAAATGAAATAAATTATATACATAATCTTATTTTCACAATATTCAATAGAAAATATTATAAGATATTTTTTCATATGAATAGATGATTAGTTCTAATTAATTCGAATGTAACCTAAATAACTATTTTCAAAAGAAATGATAGAAATATAAAATGAATAGTTTTATTTATTTTAACATTTCATTACGGACACAAAAATTAATTTGAATAATTACATTTAATTAAATTTTCTCAAATGAAAGATTCTTAATTACATTCATTTGGGAATTGTAAGTTTTTGATAAATTTATTGACTTTTCATTTCTTTCGTGCCTATTTATAAAAACAATATAACCATGTCCCTTCATTTTATTTTATTTCATTTATTTTTTTCACACACAAAACCCGATATCCCGGCTAGGGATAATTGCGTCGATTAATTTTTTTTTTAAGTGAAACAGTTATAAGCATATTATACAAGAAAAAATATTAAAAATGAGAAATAGAAACAATATTATATATTAGGAACCTGAACCTTTCAGGTTAAAAAGATAATCATAAATATATTTACAAAAATAGTTAAATCTGTGATATTTCTCTCTGCTATTTACAAATTAATATACTCGTAGATCTACAACATTATTTATTGTCTGTTGTCTAGCGCTAAAGAAGAGTGGGCATTAATTCATCTATCTGATATAAATAGCAATATGTTCAGATTATAATAATGATATAATTGCATTGAATCCATATATTTTATTGTTAATGATGACTTTAATTATAGTTATAATTGTTATATTTTTCTAGATTGAAATAATTTTGAATATTTAACTCACAAACACTATAATATTTTGTCACTAGCACATTAACATACACATTTGGGACAAAAATATATTGCAAATGCATATAAAAATTTAAATAATATTTAATGAATATTGATGTTAGAAGAATTTTATCTTTTTTCTTTTTGCATGTAAGTCTCTAAAGACTGTACCTATATAGCAACTTTACCAAGGTTGTTAGTTTTATCAATGATATCTGTCTTTATGACATTGTATAACTATACAATGGAATAATAAAAATGTAATTTTTATCGGCTACTAATAGATATTTTTCCTCGCTGAGAACGTTGACAAATATTGAATCATATCAGTTTGATAGATTTCATTCGCGAACATTTTACAATGAGTTTTTGAAGTTTAAATACCCAAATTTAAGGCAAATATCTTGAATAAATTGAAACTTTTCGCGTAAACATTCATATCATTGTTTAAAAACATATGAAATTTTCATCTGCTATATATTGTGGTTAATGGATTAATATAATCACTTTCTATTTAGTTTCTGTCATAAATATTATATGTGAATTCTAATTTTAAATATAATATTAGTTTCTACTATCCTCTTAAGTTTAAATGCTCGATTATCTCATTTCTGTTTATGATTATTATATTTGTATAGGATAACAATGGAATGAAAATCTTTTGATCGTATGAACAAGCCGTGATGATGTTATCTCTTCATTTGTAAATCTACTTCATTGTATTTACCTTTTAAGAATTTCTATATTAGAGAGAGAGAGTTAAATACTTTTCTTAATAATTCGAGAAGAATTTAACCACGTGCGCATTTGATATGTTAATATGATGGGTCTGATGCATACGCTATAACAGGGGTCGGCAAACTGAGGCTACTTGCAGCTCTTTGGAGATGAAGCTACGGCTTTTTAGTTCTTCCATTCGTAAATATTATTTATTTTATATAAAAAAACACACATTTGAAAGTCATTCTGAATCGAATAACGAAAGATAGATATTTTCCATATTCATAAATGTAAGGTTAATTAAAAAGGCATATATTGGATCAAAATATCATTTATTTCACTAATATTTCAGTTGGCTGAACGCCAACCTTTATCAAGGTGTTATAACATTTTAAAGTGTATCTACATAATAAATGTTATAATACCATGATTAAGGTTGGCGTTCAGCCAACTGAAATATCGGTAAAATAAATGATATTTTGATCCAATATATGCCTTTTTAATTAAAGATTTATCTATGGATGGCTCTATTTTCAAAAATAAATTAAAGTGTTTTTTCTTCATCAAAAACTTAATTTATACGAGTACTTTTTATTGTTGGCATAAAAAAATGTGGCTCTCTAAAAACTTCGAAATTTTGTAAATAGTAATTTTTGGCTCTTCCTACTCAAGAGGTCGCCGATCCCTTCGCTATTCTAAATGGCATAACAGAGTAATATTAAACGTTTGTCTATCAATCTTTTAAAACTCATTTAGGCTACAAACAATGAGAATGCTAAAACATTAGAAAATAAAATGTAAGAATGAGAAAATATAATGTTGAAAAAATCACAAATGATATCTTAATGAAATTAACCCATGTAATTGGGCTTATAAAAGTAAATGCTAATAAAAATGTTTTTACCTACAAAATTTCGAATGGAACTTAGAATCAAATGTAAAAACAAATTAAATTTATATGAGCCAATACCTACGGGTATGAACCTATAGGCTTGAACAAAATAAATATTTTAGAAATACAATTTCTAACTCTAAATTATATCAATATACAAGGCTATTTAATATTCATTACTTTATATAGCTGTAAAATTAAATAATAATATATTCCAAGTATATTAAATAATATTTATTTAGACTATGTCAGATATTCAAAGAAATTATTCAAACTCGAAGGAAATGAATGAATTATAAATTTTGTAATTTCGTTGATAGCTAACAAATTTTTATATTTATTATTGATAGTATATTGAATTTGTGGCTAATAATTTTAGCGTTCTATATACGCAGTATCAAAGTATGCATTATTAATACAATGATATAAAATAAATTAAATCCCATATATTTATTTATTTTGAAAATAGAGCAATCCATGAATAAATATTTAAATAAAAAGGCATATATTTATGTAAGTAAAAATATATATTAAATATAAAAATGTTTTTCAAATATATTTCATAGATTAAATTATTCTGTTAAATCGACCGCCATAGGTCATGCTATTCCATTATATAACCAGTTGTTGTTGTTTCCTGATAGCCGGCTCAAACTGTTTGTAAATTATGTAAATAAGTTTTTTTTATTCTTACGCCTTAAGCCAGGCAGTACCTATCTCAAATTATGTTTTATATATTCCATAAGCTTAATTAAAGGTATTTCTAATCTTTATTATTTTTATTATATTTTCAAGATTTTACCTAAAACTGCATTACCATAGCATAATCCTCAAGATAATCAAAAATCAACTGATATCTCATTTTTAAAATAAAATAGAATCCAGGAAATATTTTTAAATATCAATCTAAATTAAATATTCTTGAGATAATTTTATTCAGAAAACATGAAGAAAGAAAAGGTAGGTATGTAATTCTTTCTCCAATATTTGGTTTTTAAAAATGCACTCTCAACAATGTGATACAATTGTATAAAAAGAAAGGTTTCGTGTTAATAATTATTTTCGTGTAAATAATTAGTTTTATTTTTACCTCGGGGATAAAAACTGCAAAGGCAAACATTTTCACGATTGTTTAAATTCCATCTTTCTCTAAACCGATGAGTTGGCATCGAAAGGATTTGTGGATTTAATTAGAAGATAAATATAAAATTCTAAAGTTTCGTAACTTTATTTTCCAAACAACACCAATATCATTATCTTGAGAGAAAACACAATTGTTCATTTTATATAGATAGGATCAAAAAGAGAGAAATAAAATATATAATACACAATAATATATAATATAGAAGATTAAAGAATGTATTGTATCCCCAACATTTATTTTTATTGAAAAGAGAAATTGATATTTTTGACCCTAAATTTTGTTTCCTTCTAACACTTTTACAATATATAGGACATTATAATGAAATGTAAAGTTGAACATAAATAGATTAGAATTTATTCTTTATAATATTTTTAATTCAACGATGTAAATATATAAATATATATACATTGAAAATAGATCAATTCATAAATATAAATTTAATTAAAAAGCATATATTGGATCAAAATATAATTTATTTTACCAATATTTCAGTTGACTGAACGCCAACCTTTTTCAAGGTGTTATAACATATCAATGTGTGTCAACATAAATATATATTTATGTTATGAATATAATGTTTTGATGTTGGAATTATAAAGAATTGGAGGTGCAGTCGTGAAAAAGGAAAGATGGTTATTTACTTATCAAGTAGTTTTTATTTTCAATTACTTGAAAAGAATTACACATTAAATATTTTTCACGGTAATATAGAATTTATAAAATGAATCCTATTTTGGTGAATTAAAAAATAGGTAGGTTAACTATACATATTTACAACAAATATTCAAAGTATTCAAAATCTATGCTCAAAAATGAAAGATTAGTCAATGATGAAAATAAAATACACGTTTTTAAAAATTAAATAGGTGCATTTCAGATTATATATATATATATATATAAGATTCTCAATTATATAGCTTATACTGTTCAATTCAGCTCGATATAGACGAATTTGAAATTTATTTTATCAACTAACCTTCTGAACAATATTTCATAATATATATATTTTGAAGTTCAATATTTGTATGTCCATCTTAAGGGCGATGTGAATTATTGATATATTGTATATATTATAATGATAAGATATAATAATGTTAATGTATAATTGAAACACCGAAGGATTTCGAGTATTAAATATAGAAGAGGATGTCATTAAAATCAAATATATGATTGAATTTGCCAGACGGACTTCTAGAAATGGTCTTTAATGAATCCTAAATTCAATTATAAAACGTAAGATTTCATTTCTAATATTATTGAAATATTATTTCTATATAACTTACATATAAGCCCACTCTTCTTCACCGCTAGACAACAGACAATAAATAATGTTGTAGATCTACCAGGTCTATTAGTATGAAACGCGAAAATGGGCGCCAGAGGCCGCTGTGCAACTTTATTTGAGCCGACGGTGGCGCTGTTGTAGGCGTTTTGTTCTTTGACTCACGTGGCATCAGCATGCGTGCAGTTTTCGAAAAATTCAAATCGTGAAAAATTTCTGGAGCCCGTGGAAAATGGCGATTTCCGAGCCAAAAAGTGCCCATTTGCGGGAAGTTTTGTTGTTCGCCTTAAACTGGAAGAAAAGTGCCACTGAAGCCCACCGAATGCTCGAGGAAGTTTACAGCACCACGCTCTGAGCAAATCGCAGTGTTACAGGTGGTTTAAAAAATTCCAAAGTGGCGATGTTGAACTTAATAATGAACCACATAGAAAACCGCCCCAAAAGTTCGAGGACGCTGAACTGCAAGCTTTGTTGGATGAGGACAGTACCCAAATGCAGGAGAAACTCGCAAAACAGCTCCAGGTGTCTCAAGGTGCTGTTTCTCTACGTTTAAATAGCCTCGGAATGACCCAAAAGCGTTCCAGATGGGTCTCTCACGAGTTGAGCGAAAGGCAGCAATAACGGCGTCTGGTAACCTGCGAAGGGCTGCTCGCCAGGCATTAAAAAAGTCATTTTTGCACCGAATCGTAACTTCTGATGAGAAATCGATCCACTTCAGCAATCCTATGCGCCAAAAGACGTGGGGCCTGCCCGGCCAATTTCCAAAACAGACGCCTAGGCCCAATCGTTCCGGAAAAAAGGCAATGCTTTGCGTATGGTGGGACCAGACCGGCGTAGTATATTTCGAGCTCCTGAAACCTGGCGAAACGGTCAATACTAGTCGCTACGAACAACAAATGCACAGTTTGAGAGAGGCGTTGAATGGAAAAATACCGGAGTGGCGTGAAAAGCACAACAGGCTGATACTGTAGCATGACAACGCTCCAGCCCACAACGCTACGGTGGTCAAAAACACCATAAAAGACTTGGGCTGGGGACTCTAACCCCACCCGCCGTACTTACCAGACTTAGCGCCGTCGAACTACCACCTTTTCACATCTTTAGGACACGCCCTAAAAAAATAGGAATTTTCGAACTCAGACATACTCCGAAAATGACTTGTTGACTGGTTCGACTCAAAAAGAATAGAAATTTTCAGACAAGGAATTCGAAAATTACCTGAAAAGTGGTCCGAGTGTATATCTAATCAGGGCAATTACTTTGAATACAAAATCGTTTGTTGTATGGAATTGGTGAACTTTTGAATTCACTGAAAATTTTCGCGTTTCATACTAATAGACCTGGTATATATATTTATAAATAGCAGAGAGAATTATCATAGATTTAACTATTTTTGTAGATATATTTATGATTATCTTTCTAACCTGAAAGGTTCAGGTTCTTAATATATATTATTGTTTATCTCAATTTTTATTACTTTTTCTTGTATAATATGTTTATAACTATTTCTGTTTTTAAAAATGTAAATTGACGCAATTATCCCTCTAGCCGGGGTATCGCGTTTTGAGTATTGAAATAAAACAAATAAATACTGTTTAAATCAGCTCAATATATACATATTTTCAATTTATCTTATCAACTAGCCCACTATACTATAATATTTTATAATATATATCTTTTGAAGTTCAATAGTTGTATCTCCATCTTAAAGGGCGATGTGAATTATTGATATATTGTATATATTATAATGATAAAAAGCTGGATAAAAGATAATTAAATATATACACCATACCTCGCTTTGTTTCGTTTCGTTTTGCGTTTTTTTCGAAGTTGCGTCGCTCCTTAATTTTTACTGATTTTCACTGTGCGTCGTTAGATTTTCGAAGTTGCGTTGTTTTGGATTCGAGTCTTTAAATTTCTTTTGAAATTTTTTTCCTAAAATATGACAATACCTTTGTTTTTGATTGCGCCATGCCATCAAAATTTTATTTTCACTTTGCGTCGTTTCAATTTGTGTCGTGTTTTTTTGGAATGTAACCCCGACGCAAAGCGAGGTATGGGTGTATATGCATTATATACACTATGTACAATGAATATGGCCACTCTACCAGCATATAACTTTTTAATAATGTTACATGGCTGTGTGATAACGTAATTTTATGGAAGTAATCTCTATTTTCATATATCAATATCTCTATAGCAACCTCAATACAACTATTACTCATATATATAGTATTCTATTCATGAATATGAAGAAATAGTACAAATGTAATATTGTACTGGGATAAGGTTCATAAATTAAGAAAAAGGCATTTCCTTATCGTGCAACTGAAAGTTGCTGATGATATTTATTCCGATAGATGGCGCAAGTCGTCAGCAACTTTCAGTTGCACGATAAGGAGATGCCTTTTTCTTAATTCATGAATATATTTTGTATCAAATATATTTAAAGTATCAAGGCCCCACTTTGCTAAATTATAATAAGTATTAGTGACAACAAATAGTATGAACTGTATGAGTCAAATACCACGCATAATCATGAATTAATTTGATTAAATTTAAATGATATTTATGTTTCTGTGTGTGGATCTCTCTCTCTATATACAAGCATTGCTAGAGCATATATTTATATATTCAATATCACTATATATATATTTAATATATAAATATGAGCATTTTCACATTTGAATCTTTCCATAAACAGTAATACTTTGTTATATTATCGTAAAGGTAGAGGCTACCAGGCCGGTATTCATAGTTCTTCAAATTAAAGATACTTCGGCAAGTAAATATTTTTTTATTGTCTCGACGTTTCGACAATAAAAAATATTTACTGGCTGAAGTATATATAATTTGTTATATTAATACAAAGAAATAACATACTATCTATATATAACAAATGAAAATATTATAAGACTCGAGTGATTCTATCAAAAATAAATCAAACTTCTACTGTCTTTACTGTTAAATCCTAAAAATAATTAAGGGAAAATCAGCACAATTTCGTCGTCTTATGCTTTTTTTGGTGATTTGTTTGAATCCACAATCTTGTGGAAGCTTACATTTTTATATAACGCTTGATCTCTAGCTATTATATGATTGCATATGCGTTTCTTTCGTATTTTACTTTCACAAATACTATTATGTATATATACGAGCTATATTGATATTTATATAAAAAATAGACACTTCGGCCAGTTGGAGTTTTTTATTTTCTCAACGTTTCGACAAAAATCTTTTGTCTTCGTCAGGAGAAGTAAATAAAAAGGCAGCCTCTATCTTCACTATAATGATATTTATTTGTTGCTTCACACTTTTTGCTCTCTATGAAATAAAAATTGGCCAAATGAATTCATCTTGAGATATGGAATTCGACTTTTCTAAAAAATACGTGATATATAATATATAGTGTATAATTTATGTTAAGTAAAATAATGAATATATATGGTACAATCATATATTACAAATCTTTTATTATCGCGCAAATAAATCTCTGACAAAAGGTAGTTCACTCAAAGAGAAGAAACTATAAACAACCGCTTTTTGTAGTTTCAAATAACATTATTTACAGCTTACACCTTTAAGCTAACTCTAACCTAATTGTTACTACACACAAAAAGCATAACGCTACTCTATATTGTCATAGAAATACAATAATATAATACACATAACAATGGACGCAAAATTACAATACAATTTAAACAATCCTTATATGATTGACCATATGATTTCCACAGATAAATATATATAGGTTAAAAAATAGTACAAATGTAATATTGTACTGGGATAAGGTGCATAAATTAAGAAAAAGGCATCTCCTTATCGTGCAACTGAAAGTTGCTGATGGCTTGCGCCATCTATCGGAATAAAAATCAACTATTCTCGTTGATTTTTAATTATTCCAGAATTGGCCAAATACCCATTCTTTATTAATCAAGAAAAGCTAACCGCGGACGCGTTTCGGGCTGTTGGCCCTCATCAGCGTGGTGCAAGCTGTACCTCAACGACCAAAAAATTGGTCATTAAGGCATCCTGAAGAATGGGTATTTGACCAATTCTGGAATAATTGAAAATCAACGAGAATAGTTGATATTTATTCCGATAGATGGCGCAAGCCATCCGCAACTTTCAGTTGCACGATAAGGAGATGCCTTTTTCTTAATTTATATATATATTTACATATATTCACAAAATAAAAAGAAAACATTTGTATGTTGGCATGTTACGAAAAATACTATTATTAGATTGAAAATGCTAACACTCGACCCACATATTCTTTATATCAAGACTTTCTATATATTAAATAAAAATATTTTTTATTCACAAGCTTTTCATACACAGAAAATGAATTAATAATGATGTGAATTATGTTTCATAAAGAAATTTTAATTTTTCATAGAAAGTTACTGAAATAAAAGTGTGTATAGTGAAATATTTTTATTATTGCGTTTTCTATATATAATGCCCTGCACTATTATTATGTTTATCATTGTATACAATAATATTTTATACAAGTATATGATATACTTGTATGTATGTAAACACACACTATGTATATACTTGTACTAGCCGAATGACCCGGGCAACGCCCGTGTTTTACCCGATTGAATGTTTTGATTCAAATACTATTTGTTACAATTATAAATTGGCGCCTTATATAAATGCATATATTAGTTAATAACTATAGCCTATGTGCTTTATCTGTCTATGTACTGTTCGCTTCCGTAGGCGTCTCTTACTGGGAAAAAGAAAGAGAGGATTCCATTTGGTTATTAACTAATATATGCATTTATTTAATGAGCGACCCGCTCCAACACAACGGTTATAAAAACGAAAATGAGAGTGTGGGGGGGGGGCAAAGGTGGCGTGATCGTAGCCGACCAATAGGAGGGCGCCATTCCAAAAAAAAGCAAACGGTGACAGAGATGACTGATGAAGAATGACGCTCGTAACTGTATATAGAATATTAAATATTTTTAAATTTATTTTTGCCCTTTTTAATGAAAGCTTGCAATAAAATATTACGGAAATATTTATATTAGGAATTTTCAGTAGTGCTATTATTAATGTGTATACAGAATACCTTTTAACGCTTTTCCAAATGTTTTAATTTTTGTTCGCTCCTGACGAGGACAAAAGATTTTTGTCGAAACGTCGAGACAATAAAAAATATTTACTGGCCGAAGTATCTTTAATTTAAAGAAGAATGCTAATAATAGAGTGTGTTATAAAATTTACCCAGGGTTTTTGGTGACAAAAGATTCGTGAATTTTAAGCTTTTCCATTTTTTCCTTTAGGTATTATATATATTAGGTATTACCTATCTTTAACCAGTATTATATTCGTGAATACATGCTTCTGGAAAAATTCCACTACATCGATTAAGTATAAATAAGTCAAAATTAGCGCAAGAAATATCGACAATCGCAGTGGAATAGATAGATTATTATTTTTAAACTTTTAGTTTGCAGGACGATGCATATGAACGTATATGGTGCACATTATAAAAATCAATTTTTTTCTTTAATATTCATATTGTCTATAGTTTAACAATTTGTTTCTAATATATATGCATATATTAGTTTAAATATATAGTTATGATATTTTTCTATTGGTAAAAATATCTCAATAATTTAAACTCCTTTGGAGAAATTTAAAATGAATTAAAATTATATATATATACTTTCGCTTATAGTAATTAATATGAAATATATATAAATAAAACTATTTATAAATATGACATTCTCTATCTCTAACCTTATAGCGATATAGTGAAAATTTATATTAACTAAAAACAAATTAATTTTGACCAAGTTTAAATAAAAAATGCACGAACTTATTATTTTCTTTATTATAGAAAATTTCCATGCTTGTTTATAAAAAAAACTCGTTTTTGCAGATAATCTATATTAGGTTCAATTAACACCATATTTGATGATATATTTCGTATCTTATTTTTATAGTGTTTGGGTTTTCATTTACGCTTTACACCCGATAACTTGTATAAAAATCGTTTAAACACTACAAAAAATACTATATGAAAACTTCGTATATTTTATATAATGTTTAAATCGTGCTTTATTTTAGTATTTATACGTAGAAAGTAGAAAGATATTTACACAAATTGCAATCGAGAATTAGTTAATGTTTTATAAATATTATATATATTATGTATAAGATATATTTATACACCTATATATATACCTGAGAGCTATTTTAACATTAAGTGTCGTAGTTGTTATTGACAATTTTATAAGGCAATGTTTTATGATATAAATGTAGCGGAACTGAATGAAATGTATGCAAATGGAAATAAAAAGGAGCAGACGATACCTGGCTAGCTGTGAAGAATCCCTCGGCACCTCCAACAGCAGCTTAGCGCGTGCACATGTTGGTGCTACACGCGAATGGCTTTCAGAATGGTGGGTATTGACACGGTCACGTGTCCAGCACCAGCCAATCGGAGCGACTCCCCAGCCGCTACCCCGAAATTAAATATAAATGACTGAAAAAGGGGTAAGGACAGTCATTTTTTGTCCATTACTCTACTGGTGCTGTTTAATTCGATAACACCTATAATTACCCAAGATAATTGGCTTTCAAGAAATGCTCTGCACGCTCGAATTTGGTTTAAAAATAACTATCTATTATAACTATCATTTTTCTTTAAACCATTAGCGTGATTTTTTAACGTTATTTTGTGTATGAAATACTATTTTAATATATTGATTATTTTATAATATTTCCATTATACTTTCAAAGCTATAATAATTTCTTCTTAAAACATTTTATAAATTTATTTTTTTAAATTGTTCAACATACAAAAATATTCTGCTTACAAATACCGTTCTTTTCGTAATGACTTTCAAATATATAAATATATATAATATAATAATATTTTATAAATATATTTAATTTGAATACATATTACTGGAATGATACATATATGATTCTACATTTTTATTGACAAAATATCATATATTCTTTATTTATATCAAACTAAAATCAATCAACAAATACTAATATATTCGAGATGTGTTTTCCTTCTAATAATTTAAAGGCTTTTTAAATGTGATATTTTTATTTTAAATAAACTAAGAGAGAAAGATCTGGAAACTATTCAGCGATAAAGATAGATGCGGTTTATAATTGGAGATCAAATTATTTTTATTCTATTCTTTTAAAATTTTATAAATGGCGATTGTTGTGATAGTTTCGTTCATACAAAAAGATCATTCAGATGTACCTATATCATCAAGTGGGTCGGTCATTGTAATACGTCGATTATAAGATAGGTTTTTAGAGGATTGGTTCACTATAAAGTTAGTTGTTCATATAGTAAGGTCGCTTATCTATAGAATATTTTCTGAGATAGTTCGCTTATCAGATAGGATATTCACCTGGTAGGTTTATATGAGTTATTTTGCTTATTATGTACGATTTACATTAGATATAGATATTTCATTTGATAGGTTGTCATGAGTTAGTTTGATAATTAGATAGGATGTTCATATCTATTATTCATTCAATAGGTTTTCATGAGATAATTCGCTTATCAGATAGAACGTTCAATAGATTGGTTGTTAAACTGGTAAGGTATCATGAGATAAATAGGTTATAAGATAGTTCGCTTATCAGATAGGAGGTTCATGAAATATATCGTTCATTTAATAGTTTATCATGTGTTAGTTGTTTATCAAATTAGATATTCATCAGATAGATCGCTTATCTGATAGGTTCTCATAGGATAGTTTGCTTAACAGATACGTTGCTAATTAGATGGATAGAGATTGTTAAACTTATTGATTCTCATTCGAGAGTTCGCTCATCAGATAGGATGTCCATAAGAATGTTAGTTTCATGTTCTCATGATATGTTCCGCTTATCATGTAGGAGTTTTCTAATAGATAGATCGTTCAAATAATAGGCTATCATGAGTTAGGTTTTTTTTATCAGAGTGGATATTAATGAGATATTCCGTTCATCTGATAGGTTCTTATGAGAAATTTTGTTTTTCAGATGAATTTCCAATGAGACAGGCTGTTAATCATATGGATTCTATCAATATATAAGTATTTCATTAGGTAGATCGCTAATTATAAAGTTTTCTAATCAGGTTAGAATGTTCGGTCAGAATGTCGAATGTCCATCAAATGGGTCGATGATCAGGTGCATTTTATTTCAAGTAGTATTGGTTGTTTATCAGAGATCCTGCTCATCAGTTAAGTTCCTCATCAGGTGAGTCGCCAATTAGATGGATCGTGAAATGTTTATTTTATTCTGAAATAATTTCAATTTTTTTTTTAATTGAAAAGTTGTGTTTCAATTTAAACTTTCATTGTAATACATTAATATATGTGGATTGAACAGAATGAATATAGGTATACATATAAGAATATTTCAATATATGATTAATAAATCATTCTTGATTATATTTTATTAGAAAGAAGATATATTAGAACTTCTCCTAAGCTAAACATCCAATGAGGGTCTGATTATACTATAAAATAATTATTTTTTGTCCTGATATCTTTACGATGTAATATTGCCGTCTCCCATTGTGGGTTTAGAGAAGGTTTTCTACTTTTGCAGGTGGCAATGTGCCTCCCTAGTAATATGAACACGACAATGAGACATTTAACTTGACTCTGTATCATTGATCAAGTCAAATATTGCCTTCTTCTGTTCAAAGTATTGAAACACTTCCTTTAATCCTTACTACTCTTTCATTTTTCTGAGAAACCTTTCAGTTCTTCACTCGTATGTAAACCGGAAAGACTTAGGCGAGAAGGACGTAGATACAAAGAAGTAAGTTATCCCTCAGACTATAAAAATATTTTACTTATCCCAACTAAACATAGTATTGGGTATATAAAATTCAGTATAGGCAGTTAGAGACTGGCTTCACAGCAAGTGGCAACACATGTCTATACATGTAGGAAGCAGTTCGACCTTTGCACTTATAAATGCAGCAAAATTTATTCCAAATTAATACATTTATATAAACATCTTTTTCGTGGTTCTGCTTAACATAATCAATGACATTGAATCATCAAAGATAGATAATATAGGTAGAATGAAATTACATTATTCGAAGTTATTTGTGGATTAAATTGGAAATATCTCTGGAAAGCAATATATTTAAATAACCAAGCCTTCCTAATTATTTTTGATAATCATTCTACAAATTGTAGAAATGTATCGTTTATTTCAAAAAGTCAATATGATTGAAAAGTTCCATTCTCTACTTTGAAATGTACCAGATCCCTGTTCAGTTACTTTCATCCGCTGGTGAGGTTGGACTTTTATAAGGTGATATCATTGAATCAATTTCCTTTCTTCAGAAAATAGGTACCAAATGCGGGATTCAATTATGAGACGTGGCTTTCAAATTTTATCGATTCTTTTTCTTCCTATTCTTCCGCTAACCCTAACAAGTTTCTTTCATATTAATAATTACAGAATATATTTGGTGATCATTCACAAAGCTCATATATATTATAGCGTAGAAATCAAATATTTGTATATCTGAAGGTTTGAAAGTATTTATTGATGACGTCACGGCAACTAGTCGAAAATTATTAACAAATCAACCAAAACTATATACAACTAGAGAATATCGAGCAAGCAAGCTAGGCAACTAAATGATGATTTTCAAATATAAAATAATATTTATGTTTCAAATATTTTCATTGACTAATATATTATTAAATTAAATAATATATTATTTTTCTTCGCCATAATATATTTAAGTAAAATTTTGCACAATATTGATTTTACTAAATAATTTAGGATGTAATGAAAATCTAGCTATGATCAAATCGATTATTTTGATGAAATCAAAAAGCATATATAACGCCTAAAGACTTAACCTCCATTAAGAGTCTACCTACGAAAGAAGAGTACAAAATCCATGTTTTGTAGCTATGATCTCTGATGAGGGTATATACCTTCGCATCTTTCTAACCTATATATTACAAAATATCTAAATCGATTTTTAAAATAATTTTATAATTAAATACATCCGCAATTTAATCTATTCTGTGTTTATTATTTTATACATCCTAATATAAAACTAAACCTATATTAGGAACACTCATTTTGAAAAAATGTAAATGTTGCCTAATATCAAATATTCTACTTAAAATTTAAAATATTAAAAAATATTACAATCTACCAAGATTTTTAAAAGAATATTTATTCAAAGAAAGAGGGGTTTTAGAATAAATGTCTCGGGGAAAACCAAAATGTCTACTTTAATAAAGATGGTGCTATAATTAAATTTGCATAGATTCCGACGTGAACCGAATATAATTTGGCTTTATTAGGGCCTTGCATAGATTAGGCCCCTAATTGGGATGCGGGGTCTTTTTAGAAATTAACGTTTTACGTGGAAAAACTCGTAGCATCCTGTAATTAGAAATAATTTTCCTCAATTATAAAAATAACTAGGAATGTTTTCGAATTCGTTTATTTCTAATTTGCCCACGTAAAAGTTGTTAAGGATTAATCTCTAGTAAGTTATATACATATAACTATATACATAAAAATAAATTTTGAACACATTTTTTCTTTTAAAAATTAGAAACTATATATATAAAAGCATATTATATATTTAGAATTTTATGTAATTCTGCTGTACTTGAAGCCTATGTCCGTAGTAATCTAAAATACCCATTCCATGAGTCTAGCATCAATATCACTATAAAAGGAAGATCGAAAATTGCAATATAACAGCGTTATAGTATATTAAACTGGCAAAACTGTTGGGAGGTTTTACCACTGATGAGCCAGGCCCTTTCATTAATTTTTTTCATTGCAGTAAGGCCAGTAGAAATTGTTTATTTTTTAAAAGAAACATGCATGTCTATAATAGTTTTAATTATGATTACAAATGGCGCGCTAATGAATCATAATAGATATTTTTCTTATACAAATATTACATATATTATATATACAGATATCATATATATTCATACCTGAGAAAGTAAAATAGGGTTATAAATTTTTTATATAAAATAAGCTCTAAAGAAATTTATAATTCAGTGATAATCTTAGGTTTTCAAAAGAATAAAAAATTGCGAAAAATATTATATATAATAGATATCTTTGAATTTTTTTAATAATAGTTTTCAAAATATAAATACATGGAATAAAAGAATATACAAGTATATTTTTAATATATATTTTTCTTATTCGTTGAGGAAAATTGTTTGAAGACTCTCTCTCTCTCTTGTATTTGAAATTTTCGTTTAATTCCCTTATCATCAATTATTCAAATATAGCAATCATTTTATTTTATCATAATGTGTTATTCTATATTTGTTTTTAATATCATATAAAGCCATATTTTTATATTTAAAGATATTTTATATTGGTAAAGAATATTTAAAGTATTGAATATATGAAAACAAGATATTACATAATTAAAAGAAGAATATTCATAAAAATTCAAAACTAATACATTTTTATTATACAATATAATATAATGCGTCTTGTGATTGTAAAATGACATTCGAAAATTATCCCGAATGTGTTTCTTTTCATCGAGATATCAAAATTTATTTTAAGGAGAAATAACGATTATTTCTAACTTTAGGGATGAGGTATGAAAGGGTAGCCTAGTGGACATGGCATCTGCCCGGTAAGCGGAACACTGTGGGTTTGATTCCCATCCCTGGCAACTTTTATTTTTACGTTTATAATTACTCTTTACCATTCATCTTTTTATACCTCATCCCTAAGGTTAGAAATAATCGTTATTTCTTCTTAAAATAAAATTTTGATTTCTCGTTGAAAAGAAACACATGCGGTATAATTTTCGAATGTCGTTTTATATTTTTATTATATTCACTAGGTTACATATATAGTTTTCGAGAAAATTTTTTTTCACAGGTATTCATCTATAGGTAAACATTTGAATGTTTATACAATAAATATAATAACATTGAAGAAAATATAATATTGTTTAATTTTATTATTTTTCAAACTTGTTTTAAGATTTATATATATATATATTTCAATAAAAACATTAAGGTTAAAATTAAATTATATTATATTTTCAGGTTTAATAATTATATTATTGTTTAAATATAATCCTAATATATATATTCATTTTTTGAATATATAAGTGAAATTCCCCCTAACTTAATCAAATAAAGGAGAGAGTGAGAGAAAGAAAGAAAACTTTATTGTATTGATTAATTGAACCAGAGATATAATATTAGAGAAATAAGGAATATATATATTCGGACTAAGTATTTCCATATAGAAATTTAGGATATTTAGAGAAATATGAATTTCACCCTATAAAATAAGGTATAAATAGTTATAAATAATTCAGTATAATCATTCAAATATTTTATGACGTAGATATTTCCTTTCTGAACCCTTGTTGTCCACCCTAACCACCCTATCTGCCAGAAAAAAAACAACAACAAATAAACAAATAAATAAATACAGAATAAAGAAATGCAAGCAGTTCTCGTGTTGGTTTTTATGCTTCGTTGTTAGAAACATCATCCATAAACTTGGCAATCAATTTTGGCTAATGGAGACTTAATTTTTTTATTGTTGCTTATGTTTCTGCCTTCTTTTATATATTTATGGATAGGAAAAACACATTTATATCAATTTTATATAATTTTTGAGATATATATTTTATAAAAATGATCATAATTATTTTGAAATTGGATTTGAATTTGATTTTTACATATCATATAATAATGTTTGATTTATATAATGATGAGAATGCAAATCAAATAATTTTTGATTGAAATATTCATTCTAGCACTAATAAACAGAATTTTATAAATTTGAAAGAGATGAATAACGCTAAAATTTTCTGTATATATAATATGTTGATTTTATTAAATAATAAGCAGTTATATTTGAATTTTTTTAAATGAATTTTGCTAATATATAATAGCCTGTATAATTCTGAAAAGATTTTAAAAGATGGGAACTATATTTAACATCGTGAAATAAAAATAATTTCAAATCAGAATTATTCAAAATGAAATAACTCTAATGCTGTAAAGATAATCAATAGACGATATTTGCCCAAATGTTTTTATTCTGATTTAATTTATTATTCCTCTCTGCTATATATATATATATATATAATTATAAAGGCATATATTGAATCAAAATATCATTTATTTTATCAAGGTGTTTGTTTTGTGTTTGTTATTAAAGTTTAAAACACATTTAAACTTTATATATTTTATTCAATTAAAATCAAAATTACATATCCATCACATTTAATTACATAACAATCACAGTTAATTATATATCATAACTACATAAACTATCTATTTTTAGTTTTGGTTTCGTCACTGGTCCAATAATTTTATTTTCACAGACTAAATTATGAGATTAATTTATAAATGAGAAATATGAAAAATAAATAAACAACTATATACATCAGTGTTATAATATATTTAAAGTGTGTTAACAACAAACTCAGCGCCACATAAGGTCAACAGATTTAAGTTTTAAAAAATATTTTGTTATATTCAATGGGGATATATATATATATATAACAAACCTATTATGTTTAAATTAAATAGAAAATATATATATCATGTAATTCTCTAAACGCTATTTTTTGATACGGAATAAGCTTGCTGTTCTGACTCAATATTTGAACTATACTAAATATTCGAAATCTTAAATATTAATTTATTATATCTTATTAACTTCTATATATATATATTTCATATTCAAAGTATTGAATACAAATGATATTAACATTAGGCCAAAACTATATTCTATAGATGAACTATTCAAAAATAAATAATCTGTTGTAATTAATAAAGATGAATTTATTAAGTCAGTTTTGAAGTAGGAAACTATGGACTTTAGAATATATTCAACTTTACACATAAAAACATAATTTACAATTAAATATTCTCTGTGAGTATTCCTATTCTACAAATAAAGCATAAATCATTTTTTTTTGAATAGGTAATAATAATATATTCCACCAGAGCACAATCAAATGATCAGAATAAAAACTTTCAAAACTGTTCTTTCAAACTAATTTCTATATTTTAATTGTTGATTCACTGATTAAATTTTATTCAGAGAAATAAAATGGCGAATCGCCAACTATCTATTAAAAAAATCAGAAATAATAAATATTAACTCTCATATTTTATTTTTTAATAATTATTCTTTATTATAAATTAGTATTTCATATCACGACACAACAAAATAATCCTTTATTCAAAAGTATTAATAATAATAAATATATACATATTTCCCCTTGTAATATAAAGCCTTGTAACAAAACAATACATAATTTATATTTTGAATTTATATGCTCATTTTTTGTTTTCAAAAAACCTTCCAAAAATATATTCAGTTCAGTTTTATTGAATTGAATGTTATATTGAATGTTAAAAAATATATATTGGAACATAAAATAAAACAGCATTATATTATTGATGTGATTAATATACACTTTATTTTGCATACTTTATTTTTAAATATGCTTTATGTATAAATTAATGTATTGTAAGGTTGTATTAATAAAAGGAATACAGTAGATAATGCTGACGTATCTCTTCGTGTGTGGACACAGGGGATTGGTAGAACCGTGAATCAGCACAGCCAATCACAAATCCCCTGTGCATCTAGTCTCCACAAACCACGCAATCTATCGTCATCTTCAGGGTCACAATATTTGATTCTATAATGCATTTTTTTGGAGAAATATGTTTTTAATAATGTTTCTTCTCCTAAAATTATCTTTCTCTTAATATACACGATACATTTCGATATATATATATTATTGCGAATAAATAGATGAGAGAGATTGGCTTGTCATAAAATAAAACTCTTTCAAAAATTTTGTTAAACAAATATTTTGAGACCGCACTACCATTATATTAGACTATTCAAAATAAATATTATATATTATTAATTCTTTTGAAGATAGAGCAATCCATAGATTTTGATCCACAATATATGCCTTTTTATTTAAATTTATTTATATATATAAGCGTATCACATATATTTCTCTATATAAAAATATTACAAATAGAGAATATAGTATTAGCAAAGGATTAAAAAATTGTGAAATAAGAAGCCTCTTGTAGAAAACATGAAACACCTTAGGAATCATGTACCTCTATTGAAAATATGTTACACACTTCTGTTGAATATTCACAAAGATTATATTTTTATATAATTTCATATTATTATTATAATATATTATTTGAAACGGTTGATAATTTGGTTTATATGTTATAATTGTGTTTTCTGTAATTGTTAATCAGATTAATGCAAAATAAATATAATGGTTTGCAAATATTACAAAAGTATTTAAAACAAGCGAACACCTTGAAATTCGCAATAAATTTGAAGTAAATTAAGAGAAATTATTTTCAGGAAGAGATTTTGATTCTAAAATAAATATTTATTACATAGAAACATCAACATCAATTATTATTTTTTAATTTTCGAATACATTATTTATATATGTACTTTGTTATTGAATACATTTTTATAGAAAATCACCTTTGAAGGTAGAAATTGCAAAATCAAAAATCAGAAACTCATCAACCATTATTTTTAACAGAGGTTTTGGCGAATTTTGCTGTTATTTACAAGTTGAAAAGCCTCAAGATAAGCTGCCGTCTATATTTGATTATCTGTTATCAATAAGCTTTAAAAATTATGTTGTTGTTGTCGTGTCCAATGAAGAGCCTCAGATGTCTCCATGCATCTCTATCACAGTAGCAATGTTCACTATCTTGGGTGTGTAAAACTGCTGCTCTGGGTCCATGTCAATTTTCTCCAAGGCTGCGGCCATTGCTGTGTGTGTCCATGAGAATATGTGAGTAGGTGTTAGTTCCAAACCAGAACAGTTGTTGAATGTCCTATAGTTTATTGTGCCATCTGGATATATTGTCATTCCTTTATAATGTTTTGTTCTAAAAGTTGTTATAGGTTTTGTCATTTTTCTCTCAGAGTTTATTTCACAAATTTTATTTGAAAATTATGATGCAGCATAGTTGCACATTGAGATTTTTTATCTTTAAAATACCGGGAGTGCGTCGAAGAGAAACGTTGATAAATAATAATCGAAAATAATTAGGTAAATTATCTTTAGTGTGATTGAATTTTAGTTTAATATATATAATAAATCATCAAAATAAAATATAATATTTCGATTTATATCGAAACTTATTACAGTAAACCTTCTCTAAGATAAGGATACCACCTAAAATGAGTATGTGTGATGTGTGAAATGTTGGTTAAAAAAGGTTGAATAATTTTGAAATTAATATTTCACTGATTATTATTTTTCTTTGTCATTATAACACTGAAACCGTTTAGACTCTTTATCGATCCTAATCATAAATATGAGAGACTCTTCCTCTATATACATATTAGATAGTGAAAAGGCATATATTGGATTAATAAAATCTTTTATTTAATCCAATATATGCCTTTTTACTTTATAATGATTTAAGTATGGATTGCTCTATTTTCAGAACAATAAATACATATTAGATAATAAAAAGGCATATATTGAATTTAATAAAATATTTATTTGCCAATATTTCGGTTGGCTGAACACCAAACCTTTATCAAGGCATTGCATTCTTGTATAAACAAACTCAGCACCGCATAGTTGCTCTATTTTCAAAACAAAATATATACGTATGTTAATGAATCTAAGGGGGCATCTCTTTCTTTAATTATGCATCAGGACGATATATTATGTTGAAAACCTTAGTAAAACTTTACTAGTTGTTAAAAAGAATGATCCACAACAACCCGTTTTTGGAATTATCAGACAAAACTAACCTGTTCACCATTGTTTCGAATTATGGCTCTCATTAGTAAAGGGGCAGTTTCTATTTCATAAGATCCTATGGGAGCGTTTATAAAATAGTTTGAATTTACCAGAGAGGTTTTTAAGCTGATAAATTTTCAAGGGCCTACTGATGAGAGCCTTAAACAGTAGAGACGCCGGTTATGTAAATTTATCTCTATTTTGCTTATTCAGCCAGAAGATTTACATATTTGTAAATATAATTCTGTATATAAGGATGTGAAAGTTTAATGAAAGTGTGTCAGTAACAATCGGGTGTTGGTGAATTATTAGTGTCATCAGGGTAGCTTTCTGGTGTCGTTGGCACTTTTAAGGAAGCATATAAGTTTCAATTCCGTTGGAGACAAGAAGAAGTCTGGCAAGAAGATACAGAAGCTCTGCCATAACTATTTAGATAAAGCCAGACATCCAGTATGGGCAAGCTTTCCGAGTTTAGTAAGTGAGGCAGTGATCGTATCAAAAACAGCCAGAATACAGAGTAAACAGGTTAACCTTTTGTCTGAATCTGCTAGAACTGATGTTGTGACTCATTTTTTATTCACCACTGTGAAGTGGTTTACTAAGGCTGATTAATATAGAGTATTCTTCTCATGCATAATTAAATAGAGAGTTGCCCTCCTAGACACGTGAATATATTTTTGCTGCACCTTTATGTTGTATACATATGCATGTATATATAACATATTTTTCATATTGGAGTTACTTCAGACTTGAATAGTGCGACAAAGATTCGCCATATGTCGATATAAAATATATTAAAAGGTTAAAGTAACTATTTTATAATTTTATGTTGCTTTTATTCCCAGCGTATAACCATATGCTCCAAATTTTATTCTATGTTTCGACGGAAAAAAGAAATTTATTGCTAATTGAAAATGCCTCTGTAAATAGTTTAGTAATATATCTATTTTTATTTTTATATATATTGATTTTTTTCATGTGTTAAGCGTATTTACGCAAGTTTTGCCTTAAATACCCATTTCTTGGTTTTTCTGGAAGCTACTTGGACCAAAAATATTTTTTTTTGGTCGCAGTGGTACAGCTTACTCCACACTGACGAGCGCCAACAGCGCGAAACTGCGTTCGTATTTATATATATAATGATGATCTATAAAAAAGGGTTGTAAATCAAAATTTTCTAATGAAGGTTCAAATGCGTAGTTCTGAAGTTCGAATAACTTCAATGATCATATAGATTAAAAACATGTATAGTAACCTCTTTATTAAACGAAATATTATTTAAATTTATTCTTTCAACAATAAGGAATGCAAATATTATTGAAGCTAATTTCATACATGTATTTATATAAAAAATATACGGTTTTTCAATATTATTAGCATACTATGCCAAGATCAAACTTATCGAAACTAAAAAAATACCCTCTTTATAATCTTCTTCACCAACTCTTACTAAGACCTTTAAACTTAAAATTGAAAAGCCTCTTTAATAAAATTCTAATTGCAATATTAACAACTTAATTAATCATTTTAATTATTTTACAAGTCCAATACTTCCGTATAATTAGAAGTAATTAACAAGTTTTGTTGCCCAAATCAAAATTAAATTACTGGGGAAATTTTAGAACTACTTTGACGCCCAGAAATTTTTAAACGCTCGCTCTTCTCTTTAAGAATTTTTAATCTTTGACATCATCACTTTTTAATGAGTTGGTGAAGAGGAGCGTGATTGACTTTCAATCAAGGAGTGATCCATAAACTTGCCTAGTAGGTCTACAATATATAGTGTTCTTAGGTTAGACGATGTAATGGTTTGTCATTCAACACTTGATTATCACTCTCCATTAAGGTATAGTTTGGTAACTAGTTCAATTTACCCATATCGCATCAAAAATCGTATTTTAATGCTATACAAATTATTTTAATAGTGAAACAGTTACTATAATACATATCCATCCCTGCTTTTACAATTTGAATATTTAAATAAGCAATCTAGGGCCAGATTTCTTTTAAAGATTTAGTTAAAATAAACAGCTAAAAATATGTTTATTTATTACCAGTTGCAAATAAGACACACTATATCCGATCTGGATAATTGCGCGTGAAACTATTTACAATAATTCATATTGTAGTAGAGTGGGTAACAAATTTTTCAAAATGAAAATAAACAATTAGGTAAAAGAACATTAAATAAACATATATATTAAACAAATGAGCAACAACATAAGAAGATAGCAGAAACCGTAATTTTGAATTTTTTTTTTCGAAAATTATGATAAAATAATATTCTATACACAGTATATATATCAGTAGATTATAAATAAAATAGAGATGTAGGATATAATAGTTGATTCATCTCATATCTATTCTTTATATAATATACTGAAATATATACTGTACATCAAATATTATATTTCAGCATATTAATTGATTAGAACGATTTCATCATATTCAATTATAATTCCTATGATAATATTTACTATGTATATATCATTTAAAAGTGTAGATTAGGAAAACTGTCCTCAAAAGTTCACCATTCAATCGTTCTAGTGAAAAAATAATAATAATTCAACGATATTTAAACTTCCTATCCTTATATATGTGAAGAGTTGTATATATGTTGATTAAATTATGCAAAAGTGATATATTCTAATATAAATTTATTATATATATATATGAATCTATTATTCATTGAAGATAGAAGTTGACTCGCCGGCATTCATAGTACTTCGAAATAGAAGAAAATCCTGCCAGAAAATATTTTATTTATTCTGCGTTTAAGCAAATTCAGTTTTCCCTCGTATAATAAAGCATTTTTAGCAAGCTGTCATAAAAATGACATTAAAACTCCCAGCCAAATGCCTAATATTTATTTTTTTTAGTAAGACAAAAGATATGTCTTGAAACGCCGAGAAAAATGTTTTATGGGAGAAGTGTCTTTTATTTTTGAGATCTATTATTCTTGGTAGTAAAGATATTGGTACTTATTCCAAATATGCCATGGTAATCATGGTGTGTAGTTTATTGTGTGTAGTACACATAACATGTCTAAATAAGTAGACAGTAGTTCTCTCTCTCGACTTTTATACTCACAAAGATCTAGAGCCCCGTTTAATCACTTACCCTCCGTAGTGTAGTTCGACATTTTCAAGAATAGATAACCAATGAAGAATTTTATAAAGAAAAAGTGCCTTATGCCTTATTTGATACCGGTCGGTAGCTTTCAAAATTCGACGTACATTTTTCCTTATAAACAACATAAATACGTATATACAATACGATATACCATTTCACACACTGAATCCTGAAAAGGATTGGATCATTATTTAGTATATTTCTTTATTTGTAAAAGTAATAGATAAATTTCAGGATAAATTCCTGAATTTTGATGCTGATTGTCGCTAACGCAGGTAAATTTACATTGACGATGTGGGGGGAAAAAGTGGTGATTTGGATGACGGTAATATGCAATGGCATTATGGAGATAATCTAGCACCCTAATGTTCTATACCTCCAGGCTTCTACACGGATAAATAGAGAGGTTCCTCAGGCATCCTACGAGATATTCCACATTCTTTACATCGATAAATAATACTTATAAAATAATAACGCGCCATATAGAAGAAATAGAACCATAAAAGAAGGAATGTGTTTCTTTTATACACAGAATTAACTTTCTAATATCCTTATTTTTCAACGTATTAAGAACCGAAGAAAGTTTATTTTGTGTCTAAAAGAAACATTCGTGCTCTATGTTTCTATTCTTCAAATAATAGCTACTTAGATGTACTCTATTCTCCCTTAGGTTTCTTTATTTGTCCATTTCTCTCTTTAATTACCAATAATGTTATTCAGGGACTTCATTATAATAGTATAGACTTTTCTGAAATGTTCTGAATATCTTTATTTTCTAAGGAATCAAGATGATTCATCTATATATATATTCATTAGATAGTGTAAAGGCATATATTGGTTTGAATAAAAGATTAATTTGCCAATATTTCGGTTGGCTGAACGCCAACCTTTATCGAGGCATTATTTGCATATATTATAGGCATATATTTATATGGATTTATTTTTAAATTTTAATGGAATCTCCTATATATTAATGAATGATTGAAATTTTTGTAGAAATAGAATATTGCGAGAAAGAGAGACATCAATAAATTCCAGCTTATTGTTAAAACGATGGTTCTGTGACACACTGCCATCTTTATCAGTGGGATTCTTTCTGTTATTCTATTTATGTAAACCGCCTTCTAAATGGTCAATTAGACGTATTTATACACCTATTAAAAAGAAAAAAAGAGAGATAGTTCAGATAAAAAAACTAAAGTTAGATTTTTAATGTGAATTCGTCAAATTTCAATCGGCAAATTGTAAGATCGAAAATGGTGTTTGAAATATAATTAAATAATATATATATACAGTCAAACCTGTTTATGGCGCTCCCTCTGAATAGCGTCTTTCTCTCTATAGCGCCCGATTTTAAATATTAAAATGTAAACATTTTACATTAAATGTGACCTGTCTATAGCACCCCTCTCTATAGCACCCTATTTTGATGAGTCCCAATAAAAATATATATATATATTTATATGAAAGAAATATATATAATAATTCGACTTTTTAAATATTAATTTAAAACGGGATATTTAAAGAACGTAGAATTATTTTCTTTTTAAATATTATCAGCCTATTGAAAAGAATAAAATCTTTACATAATTTTTTCATTTTTTATATATCTCTTCAAAATAAAACCCCCATGAAGTAAAGATGGAAAAAGCGTTCCTTTCTCGATGGGGAGGTTAAGTATCAATTTCACCTAGAGAGCACCCACAGTCTCTATAAATAATAAATCCGATAAAGATAAATTGATAAAAGGGTTTTTCCATATTTTCTGCCTGAAAACCCGCGCTAAAGTTGTGATTATAAAAATGAGGCGGGCAAGTGATGCGAAACATTTCAGCAAAGGCCTCCTAGAAAGAGCTTTAGAAAAACAGCTTTTTCCCTACAGGGCAATTCAATATTTTCTTTAAACGGAAACTATGAAACTGCCTCGCTACCTTCTCGCTATTTTAATTGTCTTTCTGATATTGAGTCTCTTTTTATACTTTATTTGAGAATCTTAATTAAATTTTAAATTATTTCCAATTATACAATATCTTTGATTTGTGGTTTTGTTTACATTATTATAAATAATAAATAAATTTATTGTGTTGCTTTCAAAGAAAAGATATACTATAGGACTATTGAATTTCGGAAGAAGAGAACTTAATAATATTTATTAAAATTCTAATTTCATTATTCTAAACGAAGGATTATTTTTTGAATTTATGGATAAGTTCGTATATCAGGTTGATTAGCTTGTAGCGATCCCTCTTTGGCTCGTTGATCCCAAGGAAGTAAAGAATCCAATTTCCAAACAGATTACACTATACATTATATTCGATACATTTAAAATTTCTAACTAATATTCATAACATGAATTTTCAGGAGGAAGGTATTCATGTGGTACCTTTCAAATACGATCGATTTCATCATTCATCTCGTAGGATGCTATGAATCAAAGATGCCCTTGTACTGATGAAACCAAAGCACGAAACTATGGTATACAGGTTGAATTTATGTTTGATTTTTCCAAACAAAACTGGTGCTTTGGTATATTATTTATCAAATGTCATTATATTTTGTACTAGAGTAATAAACCGAATGCTTTGTTCAACGCATTTTTAAAAGAAGAGCTTCTACTTTTGGTTCAAATATATATATTTAAAATTAGAGCAATCTATTTCGAAAACATTTATAATAAATACCTTTTTTTAAAATATTTTCTGTTATAAACACCCAATATTTCGATGGGATTGTTCGCTTGTTTTCTTTCAAAATTCAAACCTTGTATACAAATCATCAACTTGACTCAAGAGTCACTAACCTGCTTCATAAAAAACTCTCTACACGTGTTTCACGTGAATGATTTGTTTATTAGATTTGAAATTCAAAATATGTTGCTACGCGATTTGCTGTATTCTGAATGTTTCTATTAAACACTATTGTTCAAAGATATGCCTTGATTATTACAGAAATTAATTGTAGATTTTGTTTTTAGAAAATAAGGCCTCTGCAGAAGAAATGTAAGAGAGAGAGAGACAAAACTATAAATAGAAATTTATATATATAGGTTATAATTATTAAAGAGAGCGCTATAGAATGATTTTATATCGAATTTAAGGCATAATGTCATTATAGCAAGATATTACTGAACAATAATATTAAAATAGTTTTCTTTCATATATTATTGATAAAAAACTGCTCTAATTTTTCAAAATATCTATGATTATCATTTAATATATTTATTGAAATATTCATAATACACACCGTTTATTATTTATATGCCCGTATATTACTAATGTTAATATGTATAGTATAATATTATCAGATGTATATATTCTGGATGTAATATACATATCATACCACACCTGCTTACGTGTTTTAGTTCAATACATAAATATACTTGCTAAAGTGAGGCGAGTTGCCTCTATATATATTTGATTCATAAAAAAAAATATTTAAATCAGTTATATGCATTTTATAAATATATCTATGTATCAAAATCAAAGAAGGAATATCCTGACCACGATCACATGAGCTTTTAAGATTGAAGAGCGCCATCTAGTAAAACAGAAATCAACTAAACATTGATTTAGTCTGTTCCTTGATATTTGGCCAACCCACTTTCTTGATAAATCAAGAAAATCCAACTACGTATGTATATAGATGGAAATATATTTCGGGAAAAAATTGATCTAAAAAATTGAAGATCGACTTTCCTGTTCTTTTTATTTTAGAAAAAAGTTTTGAATGCGGGATTTGATCCCGTCAGTCAAAAATCGACGATTTCTATCAATACTTTACCAAACCTCAATTATTATTGTATAGTTATTGCAATATAAAATAATTCTGAATAAATATTATTAATTTTAGGATTCGGAATCGACAAGATTGCGGCATAGAGAGCGTTATCTTAGAGCCAGGGAGATTGCATCTCCGCTGAGCCGCGAATGGCGTTGACTAAATTATGCAACTGTGAGTTATAGCAGACGACTCATAATTCTGATGAACTCAGGGAGCGCATATTTACATGTTAATATGCGATTAGCGCCTCGAGGTTAATTTGAATATATTACGTATGCTTCTATGGAATATATTTATATATATTTACACATATACACGTATATATAAATATATATATATTAATATAGTGTTATATAGATATTAAATGAAAGAAATTGTAAACTTTATATTAGATATCAATTAACTCTAAAGCTTTATTTAATCATTATAAAACCTATATATAGATAAATAAACGAAAATATTTCAATTAATTAATATTTTCTATTGTCTCAATTCCTTTTTAAATATATTTTACTATATATATATTATGAGGATTTATTACTTCCACCATGTATACATATAAAGATATTATACCATCAATATAAATTGACGACCATAGTTTCATATATTTTATGAGGATTTATAACTGCCACCATTTATATATATAAGGTTATTAAAATAAAAACATTAAGCCTCCAAAGAAAGGTTTCTTTTAAAAATATTTTTATTAAAACATATCTCAAGCTTTCGGGAAAGAAAGCCCTTCTACAGAAGAACATACATCATATCGCCACGCTGTAAGATTCAAAGGAAAAACAGGGTAACGTGGTAAGATTCTTTAATAGAACACGACGAGCTTTCAGGCAGCAACTGCCCTTCTTCAGGTCTTATACAAGTGTAGACAAAGAAGTGCCATATTTATAAGCGAAAATATGTACATATATACGCGCAAGGAATACGGAATTTTACATACTGAAGATTGGAAAGGGGAATTTGCATATTTACAAATAAAAATAAAACAAACTCTGTGTGAGAAATAGAGGCAAAAAACGGAGATAAAAATTAAACCTGAAGGCAAAACACGGAGATAAAAATTAAACCGTAAATAACAATAAAACCCAGAAACATATCAGCGAGTGAGGCCGTAAAATATTGTATATTGCGGTGGGAGATCAATCTTCCGGTTAAAACTGGGAGCACAGTTGGACACCAGTGCTTCCAGAACCAAGCGTTGGTACTTGTTTCCAATATCCCTGTATACAGAAATCGTATCGTCTAAATTAAAGGAATGGTCGAAATCTGCCATGTGTTGAAAGATGAGAGATTTTCGATCTTTGGAACGTATATTACGGTTGTGTTCGCGGATTCTAGTGGCGATGGTTCGACCAGTTTCACCAATGTAGCATTGCTCACAATCGTTGCATGATATTTTATAGATGCCGTTATTGAGGGATAGAGGTTTAAGTTTGATGGAGCTTTTTGTTATGGGGTGCCGTAAGGATGCTTCTAGGGAAGGCGAATTTTTGAAAAACGTGCGAATACCGAATTTTCGTGAAAATAACGCAATATCAGAGTTCGTGGTCGAAAAAGGAAGGACACAGACGTTTTTATACAGCGGAGGTGTAACTTTTTTGTGGTTCGGAACGTAAAAATGGCGGTCAATAAAATTATGAGGGTAACCGGCGGATAAAAGATGGGTGTAAACGGTACGCTTCTCGATCGTTCTAAATAAGGCAAGGGAACAATGAGTATATACCCGTTTGGAGAGAGTTTTTACCGTGGTGATTTTGTGAGAAACCGGGGCATGTGATAAAAAGTGTAAATAGGAGGGAGTGAAGTTAGGCTTGCGAAATACGGTGGTCTGAAAAGTGCCATTAGTGTTGATGACTAAAACGTCTAAAAACGGGATGCAATTAAAACAGGATGGGTTGTGAGTAAAACGGAGATCATGATGGTATGAGTTTAAAACCGTGAGTATGGGGAGATGGTCGGTATCACGATGGAGGCAAAAAATGTCGTCAACGTACCTCGACCACATCTCGATCCCCAAATGATTATGGGAAACGACCCACCGGTCCAGATTAGACACAACAATCTCAGCTGCTATTGTGGAAAGAGGGCTGCCCATAGGGGAGCCTCTCATCTGTACAAAGAAACAGCCATTGAATTCTAAAGCATTCATGTCAAGGCAGATGGTGAATAGATCCAAGATGGTTTTTTGATCATTACTAGGAAGAGTGGAAGAAGAAAGAAGTTGCTCTAGGCCAACTATGATCAGAGAATGCGGGAGGCGCAGAAAGAGTGATGTCACGTCAAAAGTCGACATGGTGAGACCACGAGGTTGGGGGACATTCTTTAATCTTGTAAAAAATTCAGATGGATCTTGTACCGAGTAAAGATTATGAGCTTTGACCAGGGGTTTTAGAAGGCTAGAAAGGTATTTGGCTAGCGGTAAGGCGGGTGACAGATGGTAAGCAACTATGGGTCTAAGGGGGACACTGGGCTTATGGGTTTTTGGTAGGCCATATATATATGGAACCCTGGAATGATTGGAGGTAAACTGCTGGAACTGATCGGGAGTAATGCATTCGTTTCTTTTGAGCAATCTGAGTGATGATTTGTAGGCACCAGAAATAGCACAAACACGTTCAGGTGAAATCTCTTGGAAGGTATCGGAGTCTGAAAGGATATCAGACATTTTCTTCTTGTAATCATCAACTTTTAACACAACTACTTGTGAGCCCTTATCTGATTTAGTGATGAGGATATCATGATGGCTCTTGAGGGCTTTCAAGGAGGCAAGATCGCTCTTGACGGAATTGGAGCGAGATGAAGAACTCTTGTAAGCAGCAAGAAGTTTGTTGGCTATGGTAGAACGGATGTGATGTTTGTCTATGTGGGACTGGTGCTGGAGGGAAGATTCAATACAGCTAATCGTGTATAAAAGATCAGGTTCATTGGGCAACCGAAAACTAAGGCCTTTCTCTAGTAGGGATATCTGCTTGTCTGAAAATACGATGTCGGTTAGGTTAACAATGGTATCTTCAGAGGGGGAGCGGGTGCGCAAGGGAAAACCATATTTCCATATTTAAACCATATTTTAATACATTATTAAAACGCCAATAAAATAAGATTTAAAATTAAATAAAGTGTTTTTGTTGATTACATTTGTTTCAATGCAGAATCAACACCGGCTTCTGTTGCGTGTGCTTTCGAGTTTGCTATTCCAAGGCGATATCTTCATTTGGGGGTTATGGGGTGGGTTCAGGGATAAATTATTATAATAATTATCGAAATTAACACCGCAAAACCCACAACTGAAGATATCGCCTTGGAATAGCAAACTCGAAAGCACGCGCAATAGGAGCCCGCGTTGAGTCTGCATTGAAACAAATGTAAACAAAAAAAGCACTTTATTTAATTTTAAATCTTATTTTATTGGCGTTTTAATGATGTAAAATATGTTCTGCCTTAGAAGAGCTTTCTTGCCCGAAAGCTTGAGATATTTTTAAATGAAAATATTTTTTAAAAGAAGCTTTTCCCTGGAGGCTTTATGTTTTTTTTTTATTATTGATTCAAGTGATTATTTTATCGAATATGAGGATATTATGCCATCAATATAAATTGATGACCATAGTTTCATATATTTTATAAGGATTTATAACACGTATACATATGGATATCATACCATCAATATAAATTGACGACCATATGATTGGCTTTAAAATATGAATGAGCCCCAGGATAAAGACCGAGCGAGCTGATCCTGTATAATTTAACTCCATCTGGTACCACGCCCTTCCACGCAGCTTCTCTTTCCTTAATTAATTGCTAAGCGACGTGTAAGCCTCGCATACTAATTTTTCTTCTTTAATTTTTAATTATTCCCATTGTTGTATGGTCGGTAGATACCGATTGATAGGGCAACTCCCAGAATAAACTTCTAGAGCTTGGATTTCAAGGATATTTCCAATAGAGCATTGTTGTATGGTCTACAGGCACGGATTGATTGGCTCACTCCGAATGTAAACTTTTAGAGCTTGGACTTCGAGGATATTATCATTGCTGTATTGTCGGTAGATACCGATTTCTAGGTTAATTACCAGAATAAACTTATGCAGCTTGTATTTGAAAGTTATTCTCAATAAATAGTATTATTGTATGGTCGCTAATACTGATTGATAAAGTAACTCCAAGAATATACTTATATAGATTGAATTTAAGGGATAGTTTCAATATATTGCATTGTTTTTGGTCATTAGATATCAATTGATAGGCTAACTCCCAAACTAATCTTCTAGTGCTTTAATACCAGGGATAATTTTAATAAATATAATTATTGTATGGTCGTTAATACTGATTGATAAAATAACTCTAAGAATATACATCAAGAGATTTAATTTGAGAGATATTTCCAATATATTGCATTATTGTATAGTCAATAATATCGATTGATTGCCTCACTCCCAGAATAAACTTCTAGAGCTTGTATTTGAAGGATAATTTCAATATACAGCATCGTTGTATGGTCAAAAGATACCAATTGATAGGCTAACTCCCAAACTAAACTTCTAGTGATTTCATATCAGGGATAATTTCAATATAAATCATTATTGTAAAACGACATTTGAATATTATACCGCAAGTGTTTCTTTTCAACGAAAATTCCAAATTTATTTTAAGGAGAAATACAACAACAACAACAAAACAACTTTATTAGGGCATCTTGCCCTGTACCGATTCGCCGTGGCATTACAGACAATATTAAACACAAGAGAATTAAGGAGAAATAATGATTATTTCCAACCTTAGAGATGAGGTATGAAAGGATGATTTGTGAAGAGTAATGATAAAAGGAAAAATAAAAGTGTCCAGGGATGGGAATCGAACCCAACAGTGTTCCGCTTACCGGGCAGATGCCATCTTCACTAGGCTATCCTGCACATATTTTTCCGTTTGTCAATACTCTTCACAATTCATCCTTTCATACCTCATCCCTAAGGTTAGAAATAAGCGTTATTTCTCCTCAAAATGAATTGCGATTTTTCATTCAAAAGAATTACTTGAGGTATAATTTTCAAATGTCGTTTTACAATCACTAGCCGCCTTATATTATATTGTATTATATAGCCTTGTTATATGGTCTTAATACTGATTGATAAACTAACTCCCAGAATAAACTTCTAAAGATTTGATTTGAGGAAAAATTTCAATATACATCATTGTTGTATGGTCATTTGATACCAATTGATAGGCTAAATACCAGAATAAACATCTAGAGCACAAATATGAGGGATAATTTCACTATATAGCGTTGTAGTTTGGTCGGTAGATACCAATTGAAACTCCTAGAATATACTTATAGAGCTTGGGGGATTTCATAAATATAATTTAGAAAGATAATCTAATTCAAAATAAGCGCTTCCTATAAGGGAAGATTAACTCAGCTGTATCAAGATTGATATAATTCCGAATTTCGATATCTTTTTGTTATCTGAAGTCATAATTTGAAATCTTCCGCAGAGCAAAGTCACCTAGCCGGTTTGTACAAATGAAGAGTCTACGAAAAACAAATCAATTCAATAATAGAATAACAAAACTGATTATCAGAAATTATTTTCAGATTATAATTGACAGGTGGTACCCGAAATGTCTGTGGATAATATAATGACACAAATACATTTCAAAATAAAATAATAAATATCAGGGAACAGGCTAAATCAATGTTTAGTTGATTTCTGTTCCACCCGATGGAGCTTTGCCATCTGAAAAGCACATGTGCTCCAGGTCAGGATATGCCTTTTTTATTTTAAATTTTAAATATAAGTGTATTTATTCGAAATTATTGTTAATATAATATTCGGCATCACTAGACAAATATTAATTCTTTACATTTTTCAAGATATATCTGTGTGCTTAACACATAACCACACATATGTTAAAATAAATATAGACAATTTTAATATCAAATAATGTTTTCAATATAATTATATAAAAATACACTGATTTCGAAAAATGGGATTTGCGGCATATGAAAAAACTTTGAACGACTATATTTTAAAAGTAATTGTTAAGATTTATAATGCCAATATAATTTTAAAAATTCGATTGTAATCATATCGAAAATATATAGATTTTTTTCATATAAACTTTTATAAGAAAAATATTTTGAACGACAATATTCAAGACACCACCTGTAGGAAGTTAAGAAGAGTCTGATGTTTAAAATTCCAACACAGTAGAAGAGGCGGTTGAGAGAGACATTTAAATTGTGGAAATAATTTATCAATAACTCCATCCACAGGCGCCAGGATTTATGGCAAAGTTACATGGAAGATTATGGCGGTAAACGTGACCTGGTTGCCAGAACTTGGCTTTAAATCCTTCTGGGGAACTTCTAGCTTATTTTCAGGGAAATTACCTCTCACTCCATATTTCTATCATTTTACAATTGATGGAAAATCGATTTTTTCTACTTTTATTTTGCAAATATATATATTTTGGTACATGTTTCTATATTATACTTTCGTATTTTGGTAGTTTCCTGTGAATGCATGGCAATCATAGATAAAAGATCACAAGATATAAAATTTTTCATTTATATCCAAAGTAATAGAGAGAGATTGAAATACTACTTTTATTATTTATATATATTACAAAATATATTTCTGTTGATTTTGGAATCAGAGATATATCATTATTACCTACTGAGGATTATATTGAGGATACACGAGTATTTTTGTGATATTTCTGTTTTTGCAGTCGGGTTAAATTTAATAAAAATAGTTTAGATAAGAATAAGCTTTAGAATTAAGCTGACATAATTGAGAATTAAATAATACCTGATTTGAGGCATAAAGAATAAAATAAAAGGTCACATATTTACATATGACCAGAAAGATTTGAGCTGGCCAACAGGAAACAACAACAATGGATTTTATAAAGGGAAAAACCGCGACATCTGGCGGTCGACTTTACAGAGTAACTTTTGTCTAGAAATTATAATTTCAAGATAAAATAACACATTTTTATATAAATTATATATGATATTATATATATATATATAGGAATAAATATAAAATAAATATACTATAAAAATAAGAATAAAAAAGAATATATATGGATAAATAAATAGAAAATATATATAATTTATAATTATACATAAATGAAATACATACAAAGTCTTCATTGGTAGCACCCCGCGGGAAAGACTCCGTCACCTATGGAAAAAAAGGGAAATGTTTATTCACACAGACAAGTATTATATTCACTCTTGAGAGAGAGAGAGAAAAGTAATAATAATATATTCTACTAGAATAGTTTTCATATAATTAACATAAAATAACAAAATACCAACATTACAAACAAATATTTGTCATCAAAAACACTATACAATATAATTAGGTAAATGAGAAAAATCGAAATAAATTATTCTAATAATTTTAATAAATTTATAATAGTAATGTCACCTTTCATATAAATATTAGAAATGTAAATGAAATTCTGCTGATTTTAATTATCTTGAGGATTATGCTATGGAATTATTTGCTGGTCATTTTTAATACTAAATGGTATTGGAAATGCAGTCGTGGCAAATATATTGAAAGTATAATGATAAAAAGAGTTTTGATCAGTAATTGCTTTAATTTGGCTTATAAAACACAAAATAAATAATCTGAGAAAATATTGCCTGATTTAAGGCGTGAGAATAAAAAAAAAGGAAAAACTTATTTACATAATTTACAAAAGGTTTGAGCCGGCCATCAGGAAACAACAAAGAGCGACCTCTGGTGGTAGAATATTTGAATCTATGAAATATAATTTTAATTAAAATGATATTTTTATATAACATATATATAAAATTACTTGAAAACTTTCTCCATAGATTGTATAAACGATAAGAATGATTAAGGAGAAAAGATTTTTTATTCAAATGAACTTGTGACAAGCTTTCGGGCAGTCACGCCCTTCAACAGGTAATTAAAATAAAAGGAACAATTGACTATAAAATAGAAAACAAACTGAGCTTTAAACAAAGATGATACAACTGCAGCCTGGCCACGAGAAAACGTGAACTCGTGAAAGTAATGTGAGGTTTAGGGGGCGAGGGTTTATCTGGTTTTTAAGTTAATACATATGTAATGATATTGTTTAGGTAAATCTATATGTCGATTAATACTGTCATTAGAAATGGATAAAATGGCCTCTATGATTAATCTCTGTTGTTTACTGGGAATGTTATTGTACAAGGTGGTGGGAGAATCTAATTTGAAAGAATGGCCAGTATTAAGAGTGTGGTTGTATATGAAAGATCTGCCGTCTTTATTATTGATGCACCTACCATGTTCAATCATCCTGATGGCTACTGATCTACCAGTCTCACCTATGTATGTTGCACTACAATCGTTACATGAGACCGAATAGACCGAGCCACCAGAAGATGGAACAGTGGTAGGTCTCTGAAAGCGGGTAATGGGATGTCTAAGAATGGTGGCCAGACTTCTATTATTTTTAAAATAAGTATTGATGCCGTGGGATTTAGGTATGCGGGATATGTTAGCGGATTGTGATGAAAAAGGCAATATACAGGTATTTTGGCAATATACCACTGTTCCATCTTCTGGTGGCTCGGTCTATTCGGTCTCATGTAACGATTGTAGTGCAACATACATAGGTGAGACTGGTAGATCAGTAGCCATCGGGATGATTGAACATGGTAGGTGCATCAATAATAAAGACGGCAGATCCTTCATATACAACCACACGCTTAATACTGGCCATTCTTTCAAATTAGATTCTCCCACCACCTTGTACAATAACATTCCCAGTAAACAACAGAGATTAATCATAGAGGCCATTTTATCCATTTCTAATGACAGTATTAATCGACATATAGATTTACCTAAACAATATCATGACATATGTATTAACTTAAAAACCAGATAAACCATCGCCCCCTAAACCTCACATTACTTTCACGAGTTCACGTTTTCTCGTGGCCAGGCTGCAGTTGTATCATCTTTGTTTAAAGCTCAGTTTGTTTTCTATTTTATAGTCAATTGTTCCTTTTATTTTAATTACCTGTTGAAGGGCGTGACTGCCCGAAAGCTTGTCACAAGTTCATTTGAATAAAAATTCTTTTCTCCTTAATCATTCTTATCGTTTTATAACATATATATACTTATACTTATTCAAAACCGAAATAATTTATAATATTGTCAAGAAGCTCCATCCAAATGGGACACCTGTCAATCATCCCTGGACCCCGGGGGGGGGGGGGGGACCACAGGTATGAGGGGTTCTCGGAAGCTGATCTGTAAATAAGGAAAACGGGACGGTGGCTGACGCCGTTCATTAGGATTATCTTTAACTTAGGGTAAGTTGTACTTTCTCTCTCTCCCTATAAAAACTCCTTATAAAAAATTAATTATTCACAAACTTGCCCTTGCTTTATTCATCTCCGCGACAATATTGAAGAAATTCATCGATGGGGTATTGCACTTTAAAATTAATTAATGATTTATGTCCTTTCTTTTCACTATTATTGAAGTAAGTATATTCGGTATAGAAGCTCTTCTTATATTTTTATTTATGGAAACCTCCCCTTTCCACCCCCCCCCCCCCCCCCCCCCCCCCCCCAAAAAGAAATACTCGATGAATTTATTATCTTTTTAATAGATAGATGGTTATTTAATAATTAAATTATGTAAATATGAATCTATTTATTAAAGTAAATTACTTCATTTATAAATTTGTTTCACAATACTTGCGTGCCGAATTAGAGAACCAATCAAAAACTATTATATAAAATATATTGTACTATTTTATCAATATATGGCTCTTTTATAATTAAATTGTGAATAATATGAATCCACATTTATTAAAACAAATCACTTTCAATTATAAAATTGTTACTCAATATTTGCATGCTGTATTATTATACGAATAGGAATATTTCCGTACTCAAATTTGTATGTAATCATATTTTTTGTTGTAGTTGATCATATATACTAATTGAACTAAATACTCCTTAACATTCAACATTCAAAATACAAATTTTATCTGTATTATTACGCATATACTTCTCCTATTCCATATATATTCTTCAGAATATTATTAAAAATATCTGTATATCAATGTTAATTTATAGCCATTGAAAACATTAAGACGCGTAGATTCTTTTACAAATAAATCAAACTTCTACTGTCTTTATTGTGATGAAAAAATATTGGGGTTTGGCTAAAATACCATTTCTAAGATTCCACCTTTCAGTATAGCATATAAAAGCAAGATGGCGCGTTATTGCTTTGTTTTGTTGATTTGTAGTAAATATATGATATAATATATAATACAATACGAATAAGGAATGTGATGGCTACAAACTTTAAAACTCATTATCATTATTTATTTTTGATATATCTGTGTAGAAATGGGTAGAAATATTCAAGTCTACATTCTCAAGAGGTCTGAATAACATGAATAATGTTCATTCAACTTTTTTTGTCCTGAGCAGCCAAGCGGATAACTGTGGTTGATGAGCTGTTGAGATGTGAAATCTCGTTGATTTATTACCATTATTGGAGTGTTTCTTTTGTTACCATAATTACACTATTGGAAAGTCAATAGGGAAATAACCATTTGAAGTTTGTCTGAAGTTTAATGTGTTGATTGATGTCCTATCACCAATGTAGTAAGTGTAGACACACGCTCTTTCTATATATTATATATATTTATATCGATTTATTTATATATTTATGATTATATAATCTTATTTATTTCATATTGTTACGACGCTTCTCAGCCGTCGATGTTTGCGTGCAAGGTTTACTGAGAAGACAATGTGAGTTCGTTTAGGATACAGCTTAGTGCTATAGATTTATTATCACAGCAACTTTAAAAGGGGTATTAAGAACTATACAGGGGAGATAAACACTTGCCTTCAATGCCGCCCCAGGTAGGTTTCTCCTCGTCCTCCACTTGTTAATCCACACAGTCAAGCACTACAACCGTAAACATAGGAATTCAATTCTAATCTGTTCTTTTCTTCCCTCGCGCCGGCGTGCTCGCGCCAGCGTGCTCGCGCGGGCGTGCCTTGCCTCCCTTGGCCTTCCCACTTCTTCTCTTCTACTTTTCTGCATCGCTTCACTGCCCCCTTCTCAATCCTTTTCGTCCCGAAAAGGCTGATTTCACCAGAGGCGCTGATCGAGGCCCTTTGATCTCCCTGACGTCTCTGGCCACATGAGGGTCGTCAGCCTTCCGAGAGCGCAACGGCAGGGCCAACACCAACCCTTGCCTGCAGAACCACTTCTCAACTCGCGCTTTCTTTCCACTCTTAACCAGTGCCGACGCCATTGATTGGTCTCGCTGCCCAGCACAGGGCGGTGGTTCTCCACAAGATGGCGGCCATATTTCACTGCCTACGATGCTTCCATCTGATATTTTGAATTCTCCTTGTGAACACTCTGTAGCCGCAATGTACAAAGGGTTGTGATCGTTTGTATTGCGCTTTCGCCGCTTCCTTCCACGATGGGGCTGTAGATCGCCGATCTTTACAGTGGATTCGTCCGCCTGATCCACGCTGTCCATTTCGTGGCCTCCCTTTTCTTCTTTAGGTTTCCCATTCTCTTGCTCTAGAGGCTCTCTTTTTCCTAACCCTTCAAACCTGGGCTTCTTAGTGCCGACCACGCACAGGGCTGTGAATTTCTTAAACCTTCTGGAGGTGTCGGATCCCGTGGCAGTCTCAAGGTCGGTAGAACTCCTCCCAGGCGGTGGCTGCTTGATCTGCACCTTGTTGGGCGAAGGAACGAAGATGAATGGTACACATTCTTGGCACATCTCTTAAGCTTGCATTGCAGACGACGGCGCTGACACATTGCGCGCGACTTCCGCGTCACAGACATTGTCGTCGGACTTCCATAGAGCGTCCAATGCTCTATCCCGTTCAGTCGGGTTGCCGGCTCCAACTTCAGGGTGCTTCGACCATCTAGCCTTGTCGCACTTCCACGGAGCACCCAGCTCCGTCCCGTCCAGTTGGATCGCCGCTGTAGTCCCTGACAACCTGTCACTGTCGCAGAAGTCAGCCACGCCGTCACATTGCAGCTCGCCAAGATCGTTGTTCTTTTCATGGAGTATTTCAGAAAGAATCCCAGGGGTTGAATTTCCACACTGTATATCACCTGGAGGGCACTCTCCCTCCGTCCGCTTGATTTGGTTCGAATCACTCGTGCCACAGCCGTTGTCTGAGGCGATCAGCTCGTCCTCCTCCGCTACACAACCAGTCTTGATCATTCCCTGCTGTCGACACTCTTCGGACTTCTGGATCACGGGAGAATCTTCCAGCGTATATTCTGACAGTTCACTTTCGACGTCTCCCGACGTGATGGTCCCTGTTGTGATGGTCTTGCCGGGATCTTCATCACCTGGACTCGTCTCTTGTCCCCTCAGACATTGAATACGTGGGCTGTTGGTCGCTGTGATCAGGATTTTCTGGCGATAGTACATTGAGTGTGGCAGAACGTTTGACATTCCGAATATGCTCGAGTCGGCTCAATCGAGAATCCCAGTTTTCTCCGAGCACATCTAATTTCTGGCTTATCTGACGGAGCAATTTTGTGAATTTTTCGATTTCGGGGTCGGTTAGTTTTTCCATTTTTCTTTTTGAATTGGCGCAAAATAAAATCTTAAATTAAAATTAACTAAGCTGTACCCCACATCTGACACCAGTTTGTTACGACGCTTCTCAGCCGTCGATGTTTGCGTGCAAGGTTTACTGAGAAGACAATGTGAGTTCGTTTAGGATACAGCTTAGTGCTATAGATTTATTATCACAGCAACTTTAAAAGGGATATTAAGAACTATACAGGGGAGATAAACACTTGCCTTCAATGCCGCCCCAGGTAGGTTTCTCCTCGTCCTCCACTTGTTAATCCACACAGTCAAGCACTACAACCGTAAACATAGGAATTCAATTCTAATCTGTTCTTTTCTTCCCTCGCGCCGGCGTGCTCGCGCCAGCGTGCTCGCGCGGGCGTGCCTTGCCTCCCTTGGCCTTCCCACTTCTTCTCTTCTACTTTTCTGCATCGCTTCAATATTTATTCAATTTCGTATTTAACCTTATATAATCTTATATTTAAGATACCATAAAAAAAAGTAGTTCCAATATCAATCTCTCTCTTTTGATATATTTTCAATATAAAAGTGAATTAAGGAAATCACGCACAAGGCACAAAAATATTTAAAATCAATAAAATTCACGGTGATAAAAATTGTCATCTTCGCATTACATAGCTGAACATTTTTTATGAACGTTTGCTCTAATGATTTATATATTTCTGATTTTTAAAAAATATATTTTCTTTTTTTGTAGATATTCATTCAAATGAAAGTTGAATTGGTATTTATACCGAATAGACCTAACTTCTTAAAATAATACAATTGAATAATCAGGAAATGCGTTTATAAACAATCAAATATGTTTCAATTTCACGCGTATTTTGGAAAAGATAATCCATTAAGATATTCAATACGTACTTAAGACATTATTGTTTTGGATATTATATCATTCAATTATTATGTATTTATTGACAATAATAATCTGTAGGGTTAGGCATGTAGTAAAGCTAATATAGATTTCTGAGATGTGTGAGGTAACTTATATAAATAGTTATAAGAGATAAGTAATTTTTTCCAGAAAAGCTAACATAAATATGTGAGTAATAGTTATCTAGAAATTATTTGAAAAAGAAAGAATAAATAATATTAAGGTAAAGATCTTCATATTGTATATAGAAGTATTTGCCCGCTGAAGAGCAGAAATTTTGTCCGAAAGATTGCTAAATCAAAATTAAAAGAAACACTTTACCTTAATATCACTTAAATATATTTAGATTTTTTTTAATTCTTTAGTTGTCACCTTCAATAAAGGATAAATTTATTTTAAAAGAGTAATTATTGCGATCCATCTAACATATCGAAGTTGCCTGTGAAGTTCTCGGAAGCAAGTTCTCTGCTATAGATGAGAAGTCAACGACATTGAAGTGAGTTTCTCATTAGACAATCAGATGATATCGACGAGGTACTTAGAACGCTAGCGGAACGTTAATGATGTCATCCATCAACAATTTAGCAGAGCTTCTTCGCTATCAAAACTTGGAGCCATTTATTGATCGGTTAGATGCTCCGGATTGCCTGTTCAAGACGTCGGTATTCGCTATTCCGGAAATTACTTTTAGAGCGTTTGGATGAAATATGAAGGCAAAGATTGTTTTAAGAGGTTTGGATTCAAAGTGTATCTCAAAAAGTGTATTTGCTTTCACTCTCAAAACGATTCAAAATTGTCTACCACATCATAATTTAAAGCGTTGGAAAAGATTTTCTACAGCATTGATATTATTGGGATTAAGAATGATTTTTAAGCTACTATGATGAAGGTTTAGAGGTATATGTTCACCCAATGTGTTAGAACCCAATGTATAAAGGAATATTCTGTGGATTGTCAAGGCTCAAAGAGTATGAGAATATTGTGACAAAGTATTCATTAATTTCATTATTTTTATTAACAAAGTGGTCATTTTTATGTTTATATTTTGCTACTCTGTAAACTTCCCTCTTGGCTTATCTTTTGTTTACCATTCATAGTTTGTTTTTGCCTCAATAAAATTGCTGTGTCATCACGAAGTTGGTCTTTCCTAATTTTCCACGTGGCAATATTGTTTAATATATAGTTTAGAGGAGACTAAGATTATTGATGGTATCTAAATTCAATTTTTATTTAAAGGTTACCTTTCGCGTCTGGCCTGCATATATGGTCAAACTTCAATTTATAAACTTATTAAAGGTGTATTATAAAAATCAATATTTGATGCCTGGGTTTAGGGTAAATATAAATTGTTTGTTTCATTTCATAATTTAGGGTTGAAATATTTTGTGAGGCTCAAATTTGTGTCCTAAGTAATTACTGTTTGAAGAATATAAATTCAAAGAATATACTTTTTTTTTTCAGAAGTCATCTTGAAGTAATTCTGAGATAAAAAAAATTATGAGACATATTTTCCTAATTTCGAATGTGTAGGAATACAATATTTGAAACTTTTTAGTTCAAAGTATATTTAAATATGGTTTGTGAAAATTCCAAATGATATTGTTGCAATTTATACAGGTTATATAGTTTAAAATCTCTCTAAAAGTCTTTTTTAAGATTAATTGAAGCGTCTAAATTCGCCGTATAAGTAAATATTGATTGTTGCGCACAGATTCAAGGTACAGGAAGGCGGTATTATCTTACATATAGATGTTTGATAATTGGAGAGAATTTTAAAGAGAAATTGAAAGATAGGTTTTAGAAAGAATCGATTGAAAATCGTATGTTATAAGTTTTTCGCTCATTAAGTTTAAAGCGATTTTTGATGTAGATATAAGGTATGAATGAAAATTCAAAACTATTTTAGACGCGTAAGATTCTTTTTGAATTTAAACAATTTCTATTGCCCTTGCTGCAATGAAAAATATTCAACGAATTTTATCAGTATTTTCAAAAGACCAATGATTCAAATTGCTTTTATAAATTCAATTGAGAGGCAAAGGGTAATCAAGAAATCGATAGTATAGTACAAGACACTTCATTTTATTTTAAGCCATTGTAGATGTGAGTCTTGAGAATATTTATACAGATATGCAAATTATTCAGTTTTAAAAATACATATGCCATTGAATTTTCTCTATTATCACGGTCTACACAAATCACTCTCAATTTAAAGAGACAGTGCAATTATTCCTAAAAGTATAATTAACATATGAAATTAGAATGTTGAACATGATATTGAGAAGTTAGAGCTATCGTAAAAACTGGACCATTTTCGAATTACTATTTAATTTTAATACTTAAAAATTCCAATAAAAAAACTATCAGTTAATGGAACTGCTGCATTGGGGGTACTGAATAACATGCTAAATGCAATGTTCAAGGACATAGGCAGTACTTAGAAAAAGGAGGAAGTGATCATCGAATATTACTCCATATATCTTGACAAATAGAGCACTTTTATATTAATTTAAAATATTAATTATAAAATAAATATATTTATCGATAACATAATTTAGAGATTTTATATCAGACAAATTAATCCTAAGACTAGAGAGTGCTTCTTCATTCAGGTTTCTCCAAAACAAACGATTTACAGTTATTAATTGGTGCTATGACGTATCTGAGGTTTCAATTCAGTAGGTATACATATATATAATTTCTCTTGATCTTATTTCTTTAATCATATATATTCACCTAAAGAGGCACCTCTCCCTTTGAAAATGCATTAACACAATGAATATTTGTTTATCAACCCGGTTCAGGACGTACTGTTAACTATGTCAATTTCAGATGAAAAGGCAACCTTTTAAAATTTTAATTATTAGACCACATTAAAAGAGGTTAGATACCCAGCAGGTCCTCTTTAGAATATAAGTCATTCAGCAGTTTCTGGCTTGAAGTCTGTCTGCAATAAATAAATGTGTTCGATCATATAGCTGAGGGAATAAAAAAATAAAAGTTAACAAATCAGCTTCATGATATGTTTTCCATATAGACTTTGTTTTGATTCCTTTCAAATAATGCAGCGTATGTATATATGTTCAAATGAATCAATCAGAGAAACGGACAAGAAATATGTCTATGTAAAAATTAATGAAAAATAAAAAAGCATAATGACACTCATATTATATATATATATAACATAGTAATACATATATAACATATTTCTAAATATAACAATACACTTGTTTTAAAACTGAATATGGTGGAAACTTAATACACCGATATTTTATAATGGAAAACAATGATCAAATATTCATCAAATTCTTCAATATCATTATAGGTGGGAAAGATATGTTGAATATTTTATTATGAAGCAGGAACTCCCACACAAAAAAGAATGATTAATTAACTTATTAATTCTCACACGCTAGAAATATATCCTTTCTCGAAGATTATTTAAAGAATACTTGATTGACATATTATGGGATGTATTTAGATCAGTATTTGCTCATATCGTACAGGAATGTATGCTTAACTCTAATTATTTAAAGAATACTTGATTGACATATTATGGGATGTATTTAGATCAGTATTTGCTCATATCGTGAAAGAATGTAGGCTTAACTCTAATTGTTTATTAGAAGCGTGATCATATAGATGCGTTTTCATTTGAATATATTTATAATTATGATCTATTAACGCTTTTTAAATAAAATAATAATGTCCTTACTGTAATTATAAACTATTGAAGGGTCTGACTCATCAGTGGTAAACCATATCAGTGGGGTTTTTTAAGTGTAATATTCAAAAATAAATAATAAAAAGGCATATTATGGATTGAATTAAATATTTATTTGCCAATATTTAGGTTGGCTGAACGCCAATCTTTATCAAGGCATCACATTTTTGTATAAAGTTTTTTACGAAATTCTAATGGCTTGATAAAGGTTAGCGTTCAGCCAACCGAAATATTGGAAAATAAATCTTCTATTCAATCCAATATATGCTTTTTATTATCTAATGATTTAAGTATGGAATACTCTATTTTTAGAGAAAATATTCTATATATAATATTGTAGTTGACTGATTTGCCTATACCCGGTAGTAAAGAGTAATTATAGGTGAAGATATTTAGTAAACTATAGGCATGGGCTCTGTGTATTGTAGGACTATGTATGTTGAAATTTATAGAACATTTGGTTTGGAAGAGTTCAATGATAATAAACAAGACCCTTCTAAATAGTTTTTAATTATAGCAATGGCAACATGATATTGTTAATTTTTTAATTAATACTAGAGTGAATAGTTTATCATTTTTTATTCAAATATATATCATGTGATATTTGTGTTGTGTTTGGGTGTGTAATGATAAATTAATTTATATTATTAATATTAAACCTGAAATGTTTATTCAGTTAAATAATCAGTTAGAAATAACGACTCCATATTATATCTACAGAAGATAAATGAGAAATTCATTTAATATATATAATTAATTAGATAATCAGCTAGATTTACGACCTAATTGCCGACATAGAAGACGAATGATAACATGATTCAATATATTCATATATAGTACAAAACAGTTTTTTTTTTAATTTCTACTGGGATGGAAAATATGATGATAATCTGTTGTCATAGTAGCTCCTGGTAGCTGTTTAGCCAATTGACCCATCTACTACAAATCATTGACTGTGTTGGCTCATCTATTGATGTGCTCTACCCATCTCCAGCAGAAACCATCAAAATTCTCAATCTCGACAAGTTTGATACTCTAATATGATTTAGTGGAGATGAGAAAGAAGACCCTATTTACTATAACAATCCAATTTGACGATTCTATTTATATACCGTCACTTTATAGTGAGATTTGATATTCAAGATAGACTTTGAAGATAGAATATATATATAATCAACACTGAAATGTGAAAAATCATGGTTATGGTTTAAGCCTATCTCTGAATTAAATTGGGGAAACCGCTGGAAGTCTTTTTCACTAATGAACCATTCCCTCACAACATTTGCAGGAATTTGTCTTGTGCTTAATATAAAATAGACTGCATGAATATATTCAATTAACTAACTGGCTTATTTGTTGAAATTCTCTCAGACGAACAATGTTCGATGCATTATTTTTGTGTATATATTTGTATGTAGATGTATTTATTATACACAAATAAATTTACTGGCAATGCGTTTCTTTTTTTAAATCTCTACAGATCTTACTGCAATGATATGATTTAATGAATGAGAGGGCTTGGCTCATCAGTAGTGAACCCTCTCAGCGGTTTCGCCAAATTAATCTCTAGACCGCTCTACTATTGTATTGGACTGGTTTTGTTATATACCCTGCATTTTCTATGGAAGGCAGCTAAATGGTGTTTAGTGAACTATGGACATAAGCTTATAGGTCTGTAGAGGTACATACATATAAATTTCAAGGTATTGCATCGAGCAAAGCTCTTCCGCGCAAAACATGTTTTCATAACCATTATATATTAGTAAATTAAATTTTATTGCCCTCTATCGTTAAAATTATACACAAATAAATTTACTGGCAATGCGTTTCTTTTTTTAAATCTCTACAGATCTTACTGCAATATCATTGCAGTAAGATCTGTAGAGATTTAAAAAAAGAAACGCATTGCCAGTAAATTTATTTGTGTATAATTTTAACGATAGAGGGCAATAAAATTTAATTTACTAATATATAATGGTTATGAAAACATGTTTTGCGCGGAAGAGCTTTGCTCGATGCAATACCTTGAAATTTATATGTATGTACCTCTACAGACCTATAAGCTTATGTCCATAGTTCACTAAACACCATTTAGCTGCCTTCCATAGAAAATGCAGGGTATATAACAAAACCAGTCCAATACAATAGTAGAGCGGTCTAGAGATTAATTTGGCGAAACCGCTGAGAGGGTTCACTACTGATGAGCCAAGCCCTCTCATTCATTAAATCATATCATTGCAGTAAGATCTGTAGAGATTTAAAAAAAGAAACGCATTGCCAGTAAATTTATTTGTGTATAATTTTAACGATAGAGGGCAATAAAATTTAATTTACTAATAGATGTATTTATGTGTATTTTTATACAAATATGAGAATACATGCATTCAATATTGCTTCACACAATTAACAAACATGACACAAAGTTGGGCATATATTGAATATTTATTTAGGATATTATATAACGCTAATGAGATAATTTGAAAATCAATACATTTTAAGATTTAAAGCACACACTATAAATATACCTCTCCAATTGCGCTTGTTAAGCCATAACCTGGCCAGAAGGTTTACGTGGCTGAAGTCATTCCAAGCTAATTGTCGTTATTCCGTGCCGTTTTCGGCACAAATTGCTACTATGGGCCGTCTGTTATTAATGCCAATTGGCATCATATTTCTCCAGGTCCCATAGTCATGTGTCTGAGACCTCAATCCATGCGTCTTCCTCCCATAACACAATTACCTATAAGTATTGTGAATGGATAAAAATAAATAATATATTTCCAACTCTATATCACCTCGCATGCATAACTGGTTGCGAATTTATATTCTGAATATTTTATATAACTATTCGTATAAAATCATTACCTATTTATGTCAAAAGAGTCAATTGTGAGCAATAATCTTTGATAATATTGTAAATGTGTGAAAAGTAAAAAATAACGAAATAAGGAATGTACTAGCTATTCCAGTGAGACATGTTGCTCTGTGATGTTGAATAGATTAAATAATGTATACTGTAGAGCAACTTCCATGAGAAGACTCCTCTCTACAAAGGACAGTTTTCATCTCCAAGATTTTCATTTTTACTCTTTAACTGCTCTAAGAGGACACCACTCCAAAAAGGCCTCTTTCATCACTAAATTATTATCCGTAAATTAATTATTGTATAAATATTTAACTGTTTCGGAAATAATATATAAACTTATTGTTTGAATTATTTTACAATCAATAATATTTCTGAAAATAGAGCAATCCATACTTAAATCGTTAGGTAGTAAAAAGACATATATTGGATTTAAAAAGGTAAATAAATATTTTATTCAATCCAATATATGCCTTTTTACTATCTAATCAATAATATGTTAATATATATTTTATATGGCAAACATTTTACGAATTATAATTCAATTTCATTTTATTTGGAATTGTTTTCTACAGATTTTGTAATGTAGAGTTATGATTATCTTCATTAAAACAGAAAAAATATATCTGATATAATTTACCTACAACAATTGCTTTGTTTCTTTGCTTGTGGTTTTGCTCCATTGATACAACAATATAATTTATTTTCTAATATTCGAATATATTTCTTAAGAATAAATATAATGTCACTATGAATAATTTATATCAAAGTCAGATGGAATATTTTTATTCAAGTATCTAAAGAGAAATAGCATTCCAAATTTAAGTGTGGAGAGTGACTCTGTTTTAATACATGATCTAGACAATTAGACAATTAAAATAATTTTATTGACATCTTGTCAATACATGCAAAGTGCACAGTCTGTGCTATTTAAAAAAAGATATGGATTATATACACTATGTACAATGAATTTGGCGCCTCTGCCAGCGCTGCAGAGTTGGTGGAGAATCGCCAGTGGGTCTCCAGCGACACCACGTATTTCGCGATCTATGAAGAATACGTAGATCGCGTACTTCGCCGCTGTCATGCTCTAGATGGAAAATATACTATATATTTATGTGGCTGATTGAATATATTGACATTAATTTATATCAACTACAATATTACAAAATATTATCATTCGTTTCAAAAAGGTATGAATATTTTCTTTATGGAATTATATTATTGATGTCAAATATCAAAACGATATTTTAGTCAGTTTATTTGATATTTTTAACCTTTGAAAGCTTCTTCGAAAGATATTAAAATAAATTCCGGATAGGTAAAAATACTCAAATCAGTAAATTAATTATAAAAAATAACTCAATACACAAATGATTGAATTATAATGTTGAAATAATGTCTTACTTAAAAATAGTAATATTTATTATACAGATATTATATATCAAGAAAAGGAGAAATAATTATTATCACTGATACAATATCACATCACATTATAAAAAGATTGATATATATATCAAATATCAAATAGATTTTATTTGATTGATTTCGAAAATATAATGGTAAATATGTTTAATTGATTCGGGAGTAGAGTAAATCTAATATCAACTTTCTTCTGAAGATAATCTATTAGCGTGGAACCAATATCAGAAATAATAAACAAAAATAATACTCGTAGAACTCTCAAATACTCCAAAAATATAAGTAACTATATTTCATATATTAAATTGATAGAATGACTCATATTGATTCAGGGAAAATCTAATATATATACATACTTCTCTAAAAGGCAATCTATTAAGGCGGAAACAAAAGGAACAAATATTAATAACAATAAAAGAAATGATATCGATGCTACATAGAGACAATAGTCGATCTATTGTTTCTGGCTTTGGGGAAAGTCAGATCATTGTTGCTGATAACTTGGTAACCGAGGGAAAAGAAAAATTTCTTAGTAACCGCAACAAACATTGTTGAGAATTGTCACAACAATGGCTAGAAAAACGTCCGTTAATTCGTATCTCGTTCAGTGACATTGTCCTCAGGAAGAATGTAGTTTAATTGATAACAATTAATACTACAACTTTTGTATCTCATTTTATTCTTTTGTAATCTTTAATTTAGTCTTGTTTTTACGTTATATTTGTAATAGAAATAGCATTCTCTCTTTTTAGGTTCTTGTTAATACTGAATTGTTTAAAGTACTTGATTTATGTTCAATTGAAACCATAGCTATACAGGGAGAATCCTGAATGGGGCTTGATCCCTAATAAAGGTTTTGGGTGTGTGTGTTATCTTTGTTAAATATTTATCTTTTTTTAATAAAAGGTCATTGCCAGTTATTATAAACTGCCGATATATTTGACTATCAGTCTGAGATTGAATCTCACCTTACGAAGCTTTTATTCGAATAATTGTTTCAGTGAATACAAGTTCAATTCCTTCTGTTAATGGTAATATTACAACATAGCTCACCTAATTTATAAAATATATTTTCTTATCTCCACTCAATCATATTAGGGCATTGAGCCTGTAGAACTTGAGACTTTTGATGGTGTCTGTTGGATATGAGTAGAGATCATTAATTAATCTTCTTTTTTCTTATCTCCACACTGGGTGAAGTAGAATGCGTCTGCCTTTGTCATTAAGACTGGGAGCACTACTCAGTGGCAGGCCGACTTAGCTCCAAAATAAATGGCCGCCTCTGACATGAGGAACAGACGCCATGTGCAGCCGCTCCTAACATGGAGTACAAATGCTGCTCATCCTGTATCCCTGGATTAGGAGCCCTAACAGGGTACTATCAGCCGGGCCATTATATATATCATTATATATTATATATATTATAACATTAATGAATAGTCAATATAATCAATAATGTGTTTTAGGGTTTCAGTTTCAGAATTGCACTTAGTATTTTATAAAATGAAAATATGTAACTACATATTCTTATACAGAACAATAACGCGCCATCTATATATTACAAATTAAACCCCCAAAACGCCAATGTTTCATTCAAAACAATTTTTTAACAAACATTTTTTCGCGTTTTGGTGTTTTAATATGCATAACATATTCTTATATTATCTGATATTATATAATTCATGTTTTTTTGAAAGTCACCTCCCCTGTCGAAATTGAAGCTAAACCATTATACTATCTATTGACACTCTTAAGAATTCAGTGGACTCGGATCAACGACAAAGCCATATCACCAAATTTGTAAAACTAAGAAAGTCGACCTGGAAAAACTATAGTTCCGGACAAATATAACTTGTCAGTTCTGAGAGAACTGGTCCTGATTTCAAGTGATCCTACAAATAAGAATGAAATCTTCTAAATTCGACTTGAATAGCTGACCAAGTAGTTAGGTCCTTATTTCCACAAAGGATCCAATGGAATCTTCACCATCTACGAAAGAGATCCTCAGCTGACGAAGTGACTAGGCCAATTCTATGGACAAATTATAGATGGAAATTTTGTATATTAGTATATATATTATATATATTAACTATATTGTATATATATATATATATATATTAACTATATTGTATATATATATATATATATATATATTAACTATATTGTATATATATATATATATATTAACTATATTGTATATATATATATATTATATTAATTAGTATATATATTATTTATCCATTTATTACAGAAATACCTGGAGAAAATAACATAAAATTCCTCAATGATACCTCTCTAAACTTAATTTTTTACTCTTTCCTAACAAGAATTCTACAAACTAATAGTTTATAATGTTCATTAGTTTAAAATATTTAATATTATTAGAATGAAAGCAGCTCTTTTTATATAAAGTCAAATATATATATAAAGGAAAAAAACAATAGTAACAGGGAATAGGTTAAATGAATATTTAGTTGATTTTTGTTCCACTAGGTGACGCTCTGCCATCTAAAAAGCATATGTGCTCCTGGTCAGGATATTCTCTCATTATTTTTAATATCAACACCTGACCTTTTTATTATTTTTTTCCTATTGTTTTTATTATATAAATATATTAAATTTAAATCTATATAATTTATTATATAATTTTTTTAAAGATGATTTTCAAAATGTAATAGATTCAAATATCTAATTATATTTCAATTCTGAATTGATCAAAATGGCGCTGATTCTTAAACAAAGGTAAAGTTTTATTAGAAATAAAATCTCTAATTTGATATGACAATTTTTATCAATAGCTGCAAAACTAACATGACAACGTTTCTAGTTTATATCCTATATGAAAGATTATTTTTTAAGGTTTAATGTGTTGAAAAACTTAACTTACAGTAGAATCTCCCAAATGAATGCCTCCCCTCAAAATGTCTCCAAACTGAGACACCTGTGATACCTTGAGGCCAGGATCAACCCAGTCGAGGAAAATAAATTCGGAGGAAAATATTGACACAAAAACCTTAAATTTTATAGAAATTGAGAAATGAATATTAAAGATTGCCTTGACTTAAAATTTAAATATTGATAAAAAAATTTATAACCTCGAGGCAAAATTTGGTACAATCCTTTTTTGACGTTTGGGCGCTCTTTTTAAGCACATTTTTTACATGTAATATACTTTAAATGCAAAAAGATTTGTTGTTATTTTTTTGAAACAAATCACCTATTTTTTTATATACTAATTATTTTTGAAATGTTCGGAGTTTTCTTAATTTAAGAATTATTTTTGTCAAAGATTTATATAAGCAGTTTTTAATGAGAATTTGATGGCCTGGAGTTATAGAAGGTTAATCTTTAACAAAAAGGATTAATGATCGAACCCCAAGTTGGATAATTTCAATATTCAAATTTCCATTATTAAAGCATAAGTTCGAATTCATTAGTAAAAAATAAAATACGTAGATTCTATAACGAAAGTGTAAACACTAATTTCTTTCTACACGCATATACACACAAATATATAGCTAAAATAGGTTTGAGCAAAAAATAGTCACTGACTTTTCTCCATCTCCTGTAAATTTTTTTTAAATGTCTCTTTTAATGATAAAATAAAAACAAAAAATACCTATTCTTACCGCTCACATCTAAAATGTTCATGTTATTGGAATGTAAATGTTTTTCTTTTCTTTTATATATTAATAAATATTTAATAAAAAAAGGCATATATTGGATCAAAATATCAAATTGAAACTAGTATTTATAGAAATTCTACAAAACACTGGAAACTTTTAAGGTAGAATAAATAATATTTTGATTCAATATATGATTTTTAATCAAATAAAATCTATATATATAATTGCCTTATTCTGTCTGAAGCTCACGGATAGAATGCGCGCCCATTGGCTGCCGGCGAACACGTGTCCTCCCTGCCCCCCTCTAGACAACCCTGTTATCAGCTGTGTGATACATACACCTGTCTATAGCGGCCATTCTAGACAACCCTGTTATCAGCAGTGTGTTACATCCACCTGTCTATACAGACCACCCTGTCTATAGCGACCACTGACCACCCTGCCTATAGCGACCACTCTAGACAACCCTGTTATCAGCTGTGTGATACATCCACCTGTCTTTACAGACCACCCTGTATATAGCGGACATTCTAGATAACCCTGTTATCAGCTGTGTGGATACATACACCTGTCTATAGCGGCCACTCTAGACAACCCTGTTATCAGCTGTGTGATACATCCACCTGTCTTTACAGACCACCCTGTATATAGCGGCCATTCTAGATAACCCTGTTATCAGCTGTGTGGATACATATACCTGTCTATAGCGGCCACTCTAGACAACCCTGTTATCAGCTGTGTGATACATCCACCTGTCTATACAGACCACCCTGTCTATAGCGGTCACCTTAGGCAACCCTGTTATCATCAGTGTGTTACATTCACCTGTCTATACAGACCACCCTGTCTATAGCGGTCACTTTAGGCAACCCTGTTATCAGCAGTGTGATACATACACCTGTCTATACAGACCACCCTATCTATAGCGGCCACTCTAGACAACCCTGTTATCAGCTGTGTGATACATACACCTGTCTATACAGACCACCCTGTCTATAGCGACCACCCAAGACAACATTTTTAAAATATATTCGCACTCGGGTAAAACCCGGGCGTTGCCCGGGCCATTCGTCTAGTAAAGCATAAAGGAAGATGAGTTTCTTTTTAATAAACGCGAGCGAGCTTTCGGGCCACACGCCCTTCTACTGGCTAAAGAGTTAAAAGATTCCAAAAAGATAAAAGCTTATTTACCTATAGAACCTACCATAATATAAATAAGCTTGTATATTTTTGGAATCTCTTAACTCTTTAGCCAGTAGAAGGGCGTGTGGCCCGAAAGCTCGCTCGCGTTTATTAAAAAGAAACTCATCTTCCTTTATGCTTTATTTTATTTGATTACCTAAACAGGAAGAGTTCTTTCGCTTATCCATATGCTTTTAATTAAAGATTTATTTATGGATTGCTCTATATTTAAAAAATTAATAAATATGTGTTTTTTTCTATGTATATATAAATAATAAATAGAAAGACACCACACCACTTTCTAGTTATATATATCTTGAATTATTATTATTACCTTTCTACAATACATATTTATATAGTGGAGTATGAAATTAAAAGTAAGCGACAAGGATTATTCTTGGAAGCACTCATAACATCAAAACTATATAGCATCTTTAGAAAATTAGACCTCTATTTGTATCTCAACATGACAATATTCCAGGCCTTGATAAGTAATTTTTATCAACATCAAATTTCTTTTCATTATGGGTCATAGAATATAACTATATCTTCAACTTCACATTCAATTTAAATATTCCAATGGCAATTTTATATATTTTATTAACGAATTAATTTAAATTTAGGGGCTAGATAGAGGCTGCCTGACCGGCATTCATATTTCTTGAAAATAAAGATACTTCGACCAGTAAATCTTAAAAAATTATTTGACAAAATATTATTGTCAAAACGTCGAGATATTAATAAGATTTACTGGCCGAAATATCTTTATTTTCAAGAAATAATCTAAATTTAGCCATTGAATTGTGAATAGTTAGCATTTACCTAATTTTTTCATGTGTAAAGCGTATTCACGCAAGATTGGCCTTAAATACCCATTTCTTGGTTTTTAAGAAGCCTCTGTGACCAAAATATATTTTTGGTCAGCCTTTGGTCAGTGGTATAGCTTACTCCACGCTGACGAACTCCAAAAAGCGCAAAACGCGTTCGTGGATGGTTTTTCTTGATTTATCAAGATATTGGGTTGGCCAAATATCAGGAACAGGCTAAATCAATGTTTAGTTGATTTCTGTTCCACCAGATGGCGTTTTGCCTTCTATAAAGCACATGTGCTGCTGGTCAGGATATGCCATTTCTTATTTTTGATTTCCTTAATTATATTTTGCCGGGAGGAAATTGATCTAAATAGCGTCTGGTTTTTAGACGTCTATTTTAATATTTATATATCTTTAATATAGTCCAATAAACGAGTGTACCCGCCAATATTTCATGCATTTCTATCATTTTTGTGAATAGTGTTTATGAAATAATTATTATATGCTCTCGTAATAACGCAAATGACAATCTTGAATCTCTTCAGAATAAAAAATACGCTTTACCCTCAACAAATAATAGTTCTTATCTAAAGAAATATACTAAGTAGCTATTCTTAAGCGTTACTTAGGGAGGTAGTCTTCTAATATATCACTGTATATTTATATGATTATTTTAATGAATTAGCCTCTTATACTAACTTATACATGTAGCTGCGCTTTGATGAAAAATAAATGTTCTTTCAATCAAAATATTGATATTGAAAAATTAGCATTTTTGATTCAAAATAAGTCCGAATTATTGTCCATTAAATCCATTTTGATAGCTATATTCTCCTATATATAAATCGCATAATTTCTTGTAATTTTTTATTGAAAATATCTCTCTTTAAATATCTCTCTCTCTGGCGGTCGATTTACAGTGTAATTTGTTATAGAAAACATAATTTTGAAATAAAATAACAATTCGAAACTATTATAGACGCTTATAATTCTTTTGAAAATTAAACAATTTCTACTGCCCTTACTGTAATGGAAAATTTGATGGTCTATAATAATTTCGAATTTTCATAACAGATGGCGCTCTAATGGAATATAAAATAACATTTTAATATAACATTTATACAATAGAAAGGAGTATTTGCTAATGTAGTAACTCAGGAGTGTAACAATAGCTCGAGTAAAAGCAGCACGCGCGGTAAAAAGGCTCATAGATTAAATTAGGGAAACAGTTCCGGATTGAGATGTCGTAGTTGTTGCAGCTAGGCTGTGTCGCCTCCAGGGATCCATAGCTAGCCGAGCTCGAAGAATTGAGTCAACGACATTCTTTTATTCTTAGTTCCCTGACTTTTTTTGTTTTGTTTGCTAGAGTCTTAAAGACAGATTCCTTGGTGTACGCTCCGCCATTGACACCAGTCATCTGGTATTAAAGCTTTATGTGCTATCTCTATTTCACTATCTTTGATTGAAGACAATGTACGATTTTTAGAGAATAGAGATTTATAAAATCTATATAGATATAAAACCTATATGATGCACTAGCGCGCCATCTGTTATCAAAATTCGAAACTATTTTAAACGCGTAAGATTCTTTTGAAATTGAACAATTTCTACTGCCCTTACTGCAATGGAAAAATTAATGGGAGGGCCTTGCTCATCGGTGGTGAACGATCGATTTCAATTTTAGAAGAATCTTATGCGTTTAAAATAGTTTCGAATTTTAATATATCCTATATATAGAACATCTTGATTTATTAGGGTCTTTATTATATTTAGAAATTGTTTCCAAAAAGGTACTGAATCTTTTTGAGAAAAGAACAAAATAAAATATTCATCAGCTTATGCATTGACTGATTGATGAACAAATTCAAACGATAAAAATAAAATCGTGAGTTGTATTGATACTTTCAATCAATAATATAAGAATTATGGAGCAATCACTCCATATATACAATTTTATCCTTTTTTTTTCAATTTTTTTTTACTCTGATTAACTTCATTTATTATCAATAAATACAGAGTATATTTAAATCTGATATTAATTGTCTATATATATTAAAATGGTTGTGCTCATATCAATATAAACGAAATTCATATTATTTACCCTTTTTGTAGAAATGATAAAGAAACGGTGAGGATCTCTTTGATGGACTTTTAACGTACAACCTAAACTATGCTAACAAGAGCAAACATTTAGAAACACGTAGGAAATTAACTTATTAATTGAATAGAAATTTCGGTTCAATTTTCATGAAAGTATAAAAGAAGAGCAGCCCTCTAAATGTTTACGCCAAATGTCAGTGGAAAATCATCAGGACAGAAGGGTGTGTGTGATAAGAAATATCACTTTCATTCTAAAATAATAATATTATGATTAATATCGAATCAAAATGTTCAAATGACCAATAATATTCAAAGGGTTCACTTATATATTCATATTATATAATGAAAAGACATATATTGGATTGAATAAAATATTTATTTGCCAATATTTCGGTTGGCTGAACGCCAACCTTTATCAAAATATTACATTTTTTGTATAAACAACGTTTATTTATACAAATTTATATTTTTGTTTATACAAATATTGGCGTTCAGCCAAACGAAATATTGGCAAATAGATATTTTATTCAACCTAATATATGCCTTTTTTATTATCTAATGATTTAAATATGGATTGGTCTATTTTCAGACAAATATATTTTTATACGTAGAGACCTGTAATAGAATACATTTAGTTCCTATAATACACAGAAATTACAGTCTTCTTACGGTCTAATAGCCTAAGGTAAAATTATTTCAAAACAAGGTATTTTTATATTGAGAAGATGGACACCAAAGGAAGTAGTATTTGATAGATTTTTTCAATTATTGAAGGCTTTATTATATATTTGTAGATATTATCTTTTTTTTTTCATCTTCAAATAAAAATTGAAAAAAATATAATTCCAATTTTATTTCCTAAAAAATGTGGTATATATCATGCTTATTTGAAAAAAAAAAAGAGTTTTTATAAAGATATTTTAAATATGGATAATAAACTGAATCGTGCTGCTTTTATAATTATAAAAATATTCTATATATTCTATATTGAAATATTCTATATAATATATATAATGAATTAAAGGATTAAATAAATAAAACTTTAAAAATAATTATTTTCAAATATATTTGATGTGTTTTAAAAAAAATTCTAAATTTCATATAGATAGAAATAATAATTTTACCTAGATTTCAAATCAAACTATAAATTATCATTTGAAAATAATTGAAGAAATATAGTGTATTCTATCAATTATTTTTCAAAGAGGAAAATAGATCAAAAGAAGTAAAAGAAGATTAAATAGGGAAACCCTTTGAGAGTTCAGTGGAGGAAAAAAATGGAGGAATAAGAAAGCATCGAGTAATTGACCTTCGGTCTGGAGAGTTCTTTCCTTGACGTACTCTTCAAGTCAGGGAGCAATATAGAACTTCAACTTCCTCTCTGGAGTTCACCATATATCTCTCTTCTATTTTATTTATTAATAATTTTATAAATTTTATATCTATCGGTCAAATTCTTCTTAAAATCAATACGTACTCAATCCCATATAGATATCGAATTCACCAAATCTATCTTTTATTTAATTTATTAATAATTTTTCAAATTTTAGATATATTGCTTCAAATCTTCTTAAATTCAATACGTACTCAAAGTACTATATATATATATATAATTAAAAAGGAATATATTGGATCAAAATATTATTTATTTTACCAATATTTCAGTTGGCTGAACGCCAACCATTATCAAGGTGTTATAACATATATATATATATATAAAAAAATGGCATATCCTGACCAGGATCCTGCTCCTGGTCAGGATATGCCATTTTTTTTATATTGATTTCAACACCTGATCTTTTTATCTTTTATTTTTTTATTTCGTTTTTTAATATATATATATATATATATATATATATATATATATATATTGAATCACAATACTTCTTCTATTTATTTATCAATATTTTTATAAATTGTAGATATATTGTCCATATCTCTTCTTAAAAATCAATAGGTATTCAGTCCTATATAAATATTGAATCACAATAACTCTTATATTCATTTATTATTATAATTAATGGAATTTTATTTATATTGAGCACTAGACGAATGACCCGGGCAACGCCCGGGTTTTACCCGATTAAATGTTTTTATTCAAATACTATTCGTTACAATTATAAATTGGCACCGTGGACGTCACTTTTGTGAAACGTCCCGCTCCAAACTTTACAGTCAGATTAGTTACGATATACACATGTGTAAATCTTCAAATCGAGCGAGCGTCTATGAATATTTCGATTTAGATCAAGTATTCTAATTATTAAGCGAAAAATATTATTAATAAAATTTGAGAAGATATCGATTTTAAACGTATTTATAACCTTGATAGAGGGCGCTGTTCGTGAGCTAAACAGAATAATTTGAATATAGATTTAATATTTAATTTATATATAATTTAAAATAGCCTATCGTTTTCCTCGTATTTTTTTTACCTATGTATGGAAATTTTAGTACTGTAAAAAAAACTTTGATTCAATAATATAAAAAAAAACACCCAGGCTAAATTTCGAACCAAGGTTGCGGAACAACGAAGCCGCACGCCTAACCATTAAGCTACGCTTGGTATCATAAATGTTCGCATGTAAAGCTATTTCAGGCCTTACATATTTCTAACAACCTTTTTGAAATAGGTTTTTGAAACATGGAAATTATAATACTTCAAATAAATAGAAATAGAGTGAACACAAATAAAACATACCAAATATTTCGAATTAGAGCAGTTATTTTAAACGGCGAATTAGATCAGTTATATCTAAAAATGAAAATATAGAAATAAATAAAACCTATCAAATATTTCAAATTAGAGCAGTTATTATATAAATATTTATATTATATGTGTTATTAAGCGAACTATTTTAAACGACGAATTAGATCAGTTATATCTAAAAATGAAAATATATAAATAAATAAAACCTACCAAATATTTCAAGAGCAGTTATTTTAAACGGCGAATTAGATCAGTTATATCTAAAAATGAAAATATAGAAATAAATAAAACCTACCAAATATTTCAAATTAGAGCAGTTATTATATAAATATTTATAAGTGTTATTAAGCGAACTATTTTAAACGACGAATTAGATCAGTTATATCTAAAAATTAAAATATATAAAAAAATAAAACCTACCATATATTTCAAATTAGAGCAGTTATTATATAAATATTATTATTAAGCGAACTATTATTAATAAGATATTGAGAAGATTTAGATTTTAAACGTATTTATAACCTTTTAGTAATTGATAGAGGGCGCTGCTCGTGAGCTAAGTAGAATAATTTGAATATATAGTTTTAATAAATGATTTATATATTTTTTTAAAATAGCCTATCGTCATCCTCGTTTTTTTTTTACCTATGTATGGAAATTTTGGTTTGAATTAGTGAACTACTGCGAATTTGTATACCGGACATACCAACAGACCAACAAACATACAAACATTCATTTTTATATATATAGATATTGCATCTCAAAATCAAAAGGAACTCAGTTCCATATAGCTATCAAATTCACAATAACTCTTCTATTTTTTTATTAATATAATTCATGAAATTGTAGATATATTATGCAAATGTATTCTTGAAAACAATATGTACTCTCTCCCATAAATATATAGATATAATATGGTAGAAGAATCTTCTAGATATCATCTCTTAGATTATTCTCACAGTTAAGGTATTATTTCATAAATATATCTATATATATAAAAATGAATGTTTGTATGTTTGTTTGTTTGTATGTCCGGTATACAAATTCGCAGTAGTTCACTAATTCAAACCAAAATTTCCATACATAGGGGAAAAAAAATACGGGGAAGACGATAGGCTATTTAGAAAAAATATATAAATCAATTATTAAAACTATATTCAAATTATTCTACTTAGCTCACGAACAGCGCCCTCTATCAAAGATTAGATTAAATTATGCTGATGCAAACAAATAGATAATGCTAATGACAATTATGAAAAAATCGTATCTAAACATATATCACTCGGGGAGATATGCACACGGGTCAATCCTGGGGCGAAGCTCGGGTCACCCGTCTAGTTTTAAATAAATATTCCTTCTTTCGAAAATATAAATTACTGTTTATTAATATATATTATAGATTGTTTAGTGTTAAAAATATATATTTTTTATTACTAAATACATTCTCTCTTTCACATAAATGCTAGTTAGAATCATTCTTTGAATGGAACAAATACTAAATCGAATTACCTATTTAATTACATATATAAGCTTCAATAATATAAATGCAATACCCATATCAAGACATCATATCAACTACTTTGTGAGGGGGAAAATGGATTGACAAAAACTTTGATTTTGAAGTAATTGCCTTTTTTTTTTTCAAATCCCGTTAATGATAAAAAAAAACCTTACATGTGCTAATATTTCAGAAATGCACCTATTATTTCAAATAACTACTTCTATAAATGCGATATATGATTTACCATATACAGTTAAACCTCTATATAGCTAACTCCAACGAGAATTAGCCTTTGGTTCAATATAGCCATGGTTTTTTATAGTTATAGTCGATTGTATTATTAAAAAATAGGGATTATTAATGGTTCGTTATAAGGAAAGGTTCGCTATATCCTCGGTTCGTTTTAACCTTCCATATGAAATTTCAAATGTTTATCATATATTTTTATATTTTTTCAAAAACAATCTTCGTATCAATAGGCTAATAGTAAAAGGTCTGAGAAAACAGAGAAATGTTTCTTTTATTACATCAATAAATCACAAGCTTCCAAACCTTTGATAAATCCTGATAAAAATAAGTGGTGCAGAACAATTATTTCGAAGAATAGACTTGTAAAATTATTTTTATAATTCAATAAAAGATTTTATATCATATAAAATAATAAATAGCCTACTTTAAGTGATCATTTTCGGGACGAAATAAACCCTCAAGGATTGAATGCCGTGTGTAATATAATTATAATGACACTTTACATGGGAAATATAATTGAAGAATCATATCATAATATTATATAGAACAGTATTTTATTTTGAGCAGGTGATAGTGGCATATAAAAATGCAATTTTGGAGTTATTTATATTAAAATAACAAGATAGCTTTCTCTATTATGATAGTTACAATAAATACCTATTTCTTCTCTTTATCTTTCATAACAGTTTAATAAATAAATTCTAAAAAGCTCTATATATAACAGAAAAATTGTGATCAAAAAGGAAAATGCAAAAACATTAATCGAAGATAAAATTATATTAGGAAAATTTTCGCCAAATGAATTAGCCAGTAAATTGATAGAAAGGAACACTTTGAAAGATTAATCTCGAAGATATAGATTAATATTAACAATAATTAGGTTGAAGTTTAAAGAAGATAGAATTATAAAGAACTAAATACTTATGGGAAAATTTTGCTATATTTCATATGGAATTATTCTTCAATTTCTAACCAGAAAACGTCGAAGACAATCAATCTGTCCCAGTGATTATTGTTATTATCGTCCAATAGGTTATTACCCCATTAAACATATTCAACCGAAAGAAAACAGTAAAATAATGAGAGATAAAACGCTGGTGATAAGCTTTAACAAAAAGAATAGAAGGGCGGAAAATTAGTCAAGCCCTTCTAACCTGAATCGTAGCTAAACTACCAGATCATCGTAGTTGATATGGACTTAGATTATGGATAGGAATTCTTTACGACTCATTAGGTACCAGAAGATAAGCTTATCTACGCATGCGTCATTAGAGCTTAGTATATCTGCCTTATGGGTGGGGAGATATTCCAAAAATAGTTAACATTTTTATAACGTAAAAAACCTTGTCCTCAAACTTAATATTATTAACTATATTTCCATAACGTTTTTATTTGGAGAACTATTCCCACTATAGCAAACTTCGAGTCACGCATTCACGCGTATTAACAAAATAAAGAATGAACAACATTTTAATTTAAAAAAAAAATGCAATAAATTATATAGATCAAATTATTTTCGAAATGTTTTATAACAATCTACATATGATGAATTAGATAAAACCCATCGCAAATGTTAAATATATGCATTGATTTTAAAATGCGTCTCGTTTTTATATACATTTGACTGATTCAAAATGTAATATATATGCAAATATATTCTATTAAATATTTCTCAAATTTAAATATATTTTTTGTTAATCCTAACTTTTAGATATTTATGTTTTTATTTTCAAATAATTTTCAGTTTTATTGCAGTATTGCGTAACATATGTGTTACGTTTAAATTCTAATTGTACGAATATATTTTTTATTTTTCAACGATCAGTTGATATTTATTGCGAGGGAACGCAACTAATCAGCCAATCCCATTTGCACGATTAGGTGATGGCGTTTTCCTACTTTGATGGATGTTTATATGGCATGAATAGTCATAAAATGAAGCTCATTAGAGTACAGATATTCTATATTAGATGAATACAGTTATCTTATAAGAGGAGAAGTAACTAATAAAATATTCTTTAAACATATTATCGAATATGAGAACCTTTTAAGTTGCATAGACATTTAAGAATTCTAAATTCTACGCAAACCATTTGGATGCTCATACATCCTTCACCATACACTGACGCTAAACTGTGATGATTATTTATCGCAGTTTCATTTTTCGCCGTGAAAAAACGAATTACAGAACGGAGTTCGCAAGTGGACACGTTCACCAGTGGTAGCTCCATGGAAACTGAATCATAATATTTTCCATAGTCTATGCCATTGTTATTTTGTTAATTACCCATGATGATTACTAGAAGAAGAAACTATTCGCCTGACTATAATAATATTTCTTAATGTTTGAAAGTTACTGATTTTAAAGAAATTATACACATTCTTATTTTACAGATACATTTACAAATATATGCTAAACAATTTATTTAGGTAGGATGTTGTGTAAACTTGCACGAATAAATATTGTTTTAAAATTTGAAATCCTTCTGATTAAGGTTCAGGTTCCTAATATATATTATTGGTTCTCTCTTTTTTATTTTTGATTACTTTTTCTTGTATAATATGTTTATAACTATTTCTTTAAAAAAAATGTAAATCGACGCAATTATCCCTAGCCGGGATATCGCGTTTTGTGTGTTGAAATAAAAAATGATAATCCTTCTGATCCAAAAGTAAAATGTAAAAAAAAAATGAATAAAAAATATTTATTCTAAAGATTATGTTGCGCTTTGTGTGAAAATAGCGGAAAAAAATCGACCAATGGGGCTTTGAGAGTTTCTTTAAAGATTTAAAAGAGCATTCTGAGTAAGTTTGGCGACAAAAACCGCTGGGATGTAACAAGCCCAGTAATTGGTGAGGCGACACACTAAACCTTTTAACGAGCGGCAACGATTGGAGTGGAGCAGGCTTCTAATCGCCCTAATTCGACCGATCGAAGTTTCTGGGTTCCTATTTCTGCCTCTTTCTGGAATTCCAGACTTCGTTTTGACACTTGTCCTCATCCTATTACACGGAGACTACATTCATGGATGCGTCATCATTCTGCAATTCCAACCTTCATTTTGACACTTGTCTTCATCTTATTACACGGAGACTATATTCATGGATGCGTCATCATTCTGCAATTCCAAACTTCATTTTGACACTTGTCCTCATCCTATTACACGGATACTACATTCATGGATGCGTCATCATTCTGGAATTCCAAATTTCATTTTGACACTTGTCCTCATCCTATCACATGGAGACTACATTCATCCATTGGATGCGTAATCTTCACTTTAGCTAGCGCTTCCTAATAGAAAACGCTTCATTCAGTTGAAACTGAGATTAACTACAGGTGTAATCATTGCCCGTATATGCTTCACATCGACTCTTTCCCGCAATTCGACCAGTGTGTGCACTGAAATTAAGATGGTATGGTGCAAGATCTTCTGGTAGGGGTGTAGGTAGGATTCTTGGAACCGACCAGTGATATACTCTTCTTCGTTTCCAGGTCCAATTTTCATCGTAACTGCTTTAAAACGCAAGATATCGTGCTTTAACTGTGGTCATTTTATACTCAATTCATAGCATACTTACTCAAGGCATGCTCTCTGTGAAATCTGTAGATATATCGGCGGAGTAAATCGGCGAATCCTGGTGATTCAGAACCATCTGATACTTATTTTGCGAAGTATTTGTCTTCTGCAAGATAATTCCGGATATACAGGAGTGGATCTTCAGCCATGGCTTCCATTCTCTCTCCGAGGAGTTCACGACCACCTCAGTGGATAAAGCAACCACCTGAAAACTGTTCCAGCATCGATAAACTCACTCTGTGAGAATTAACTCCGTAGGTCACCGGTAGCGGAATTTTCGCCACTGTAGACAAATAATATGAAATTGAAGATAAACAGTGCGGCTATTTATCAAAAGGCATATTTGTTGATATAGACACCCATCTACAAACAATAACCAAGTTCAGAAACCATTCTACATACTTATCTGCAGTTATGGATTCGAAAGAATATGCAGAACTCTCAAAAGATACTAAATCTAGGTTGAATTCCAAACCCCTTCCAATATTGGTAAATATTAAAAACCCGAAAAAAAAAAGCAATTAACAAAAAAGAGCCTTTATAAATCATATCCATCCACCACGCTATTGAACAAGAACATATACCGGATTTCAAAATTCAAAGATTTTATACGCACAAAAACATACAGAATAGGAGCAAACAAGATTATTTTTAAAAAACTGGGCATCAATAGAAAATAAAAAATGGATACATAGGATAAATGAATAATCATAAAAAAAACTAAAGATTAAACGAATATAGAGAATAGATTCAATTCTAATTTGATAAAACAACTGAAGAAATAATGGTTCCCAACAAATGGTTAAGTTACATCAACCTGTTGCATGAAACAAACCCGCCACATGTAGATCGTTTGTTTATATGGTTTGAATTCCAAAAGAAAATAAACAAACTGCCTCTCTCATCGATATATTAGGTATTTATAATAATCAATATTGATTTAATATAATCGTTATCATTCAATATACACACATTTATGTATTTCAATACGAACATATAATATCATCCTTGGTTATAATAGCGACTGAAAAGGAACAAGTATACCTTATGAGGGATTCAAAAACAAATTTTAATACTATTTATGGTGAGCTAGAAGTGTGAGAAAATAATCTGAAATTATATTAATAAGATAGGTTAGGTACTGAAAGGTATAAATATCTAGTAAAAAAAACTTAGATGGAAAATCTTAAAGCCAAAAAATAAATGAATAAATTTTTTAAAATATGTTTTTCAATTCTTATCTCTCTTCTTAAAATATTTCTCATTATATTTAACAAGGTTTATGTCTTAATTTATATTTATTTTAGATAGTCTAACTTTGAAATGTTATTACTTTTTAGAATGAAGTACATATACCTGCAATGATTTAACTGAATTAGAAAAAAAAATTGAATAAATTGTTTCCAAAATTGCAAACCTTTCAACCAATTGAAATATCGGCCTTTTGCAGGCTTATTTTGCCTTTTTATATCATATCTTAAAGTTTTATAAAAGGTATACATTATTGGAATGGGTTTATTCAATAAAAAGGTGGCAGTTAGTTTTTAAAACCTTAGACGTTTGCACTCCATGTTAGGAGTGGCTGTACATGGCGTCTGTTCCTCATGTCAGAGGCGGCCATTTATTTACGAGCTAAGTCGGCTTGCTACTGAGTAGTGCTCCCCGTCTTTATGACAAAGACAGACGCATTCTACTTCACCCAGTCATGGGTATCAACTCTACAAGATTGATACCATAGTATGATTGAGTAGAGATAAGAAAGAAGAAGAAGAATGAGAAAAAAAGCTTAGATATATAGAGAAATAAAATCTTAGTATACTCTCAATGGTATTTTCTGGTTTGATCATAACATTTTTCGAATACAAATAAATCAACTATTCGAAAAATGTTTTTGATTGAAATTTGATCAAAAAATACACTTATCATATTTCAAAATTTCATAATATTTCAGATAGAGAAAGGCATAAACATATCTACATTTTTTTCCCAAAGACAAATGGACATTTCCGAAGGTGGCATATACAGAAGGGTAAAATTGCAAGTATAGATCAGAAACACATTTCACTTCTCAACAAACAATATGTAAATAAATAAAATATTGCTATTCGATACATTCAGACGAAAGAAACAAAAATAAATACCCAATAGTTGAAATAAAAAGAATAAATGAAAAATTGTATATAGAATTTTTGTTTGAATTGTAAGGAATCGATTTTTTTGGAATTTTCATTGAAATGTAGTGTATTATATATTTTTTTGAAATACGAATATTTTATCGTTTTATTCAAAAACATGTTTTTGTTTATAAAAATATTATTAACTTAATCTCTTTTTGAAAATTTTGTATTCACTATCACAATGCTGATATAAATTATAAATGTTATTTTGCAATATAAGTATGGTTACACAATTTATTGAATCGTTGATTACAAATTTTATATTTCATTGTTCTCTCTTAATATATCTTGAAATATTAATTGATAATCTTTAAAATGTTAATATAACACTGTATATATTAAAATAAAGACAAATTTCAAATCAGTAAATGTATTAAAATTCAATATTTCGACGAAGCTTTTAACCTATCTTCTCCTAGGAAAAATTCAAACTCCTTGTAAGCTTATTATCCGCGTGATGCACGCACGAGAAGTGTATTTTATATATATTATATTGTTATATATAAATTATATATATATGTAATAAGTTGAAGTTCTGGTAGCTCTTGTAGAATCCTGTCGACTACTGAAATAAGTTGAAGTTCTGGTAAGCCTTGTGTAGAGAATCCTGTCGATTAACTTTGTGATGATGAAGTGTCGACTCTCGCTATACTGTGTTAACCGAGAGGAACAGTCAGGATGTAGAGTTTTCCAGTACCTCTCTGCTCCTTGGAAGACCTTTAAAAGTTCTCACAAAATACAGGCAGTCGTGGTCGAGGCAGAGTGGAAAGTTTGGGAATGTCCACACAAAAAACGAAGACACAATTGCACTAAGAAAGTTCCGTTAACAGATAAAAGTTGAGCTAGGAGCAAAAGATGGAGATAGAAGAGTTCTTACTAACTACATGTTAGTTGAGATCGACATAAGGTACGACCGACGCGGGTTTGCACTGAGGGTGAACTAAACTGTCAAGTGACTGTAAAGGGACTGTATTTATAGGTTAAAGACGGGGGGGCCTTATGTGACAGGGGGCCGTTTCTGAGAAAGGGGGCTTTGCATGTCACCAGGTGTGAGAGGGGGCTCTGCATTCCACCATATGTGAACAGTGTGGGTGGTCTGGTCCATTTTTAGACCTTGTTGTGGGCATTCTAAATCTATCTCGATTTTGACGTTATGACTTCCATCTCTTGCTTAGCTCAACTCTTAAATCTATTACAGATTTTTATCTATTTATCCTCAGTTTGTACAAATTACATTACATATGATGATGTAAAGACACATGTCAATAATACGTATAATCATTTACAGATGTGTTTCTATTATACAACATTAAATCTTATTATAAGTTATATACAATATGGGTTTGTTGGCTTAAATTACCATATATATATAATTATTATTTATAATTATATATATATATATATATGTTATATTTTAGAATTTTTTGTGTTTGATTGTTGAAAAGAGGTGCAGTCGTGGAAAAATAAAAATAATTATTTACCTTTCAAGCAGATTTTTATTTTGAATCTCTTGAAGTAAAAATATACATATAAAATTATTTATATCACAGTAATATAAAATTTAGAAAATGAATTCTATATTCGTGATTTTTAAAAGATAGGTATGGTTAAAATATACATATTTACAACAATAATAATTAAAAGTGATATTTTTTTGAATATATGGTCAAAAATGCAGAACAGTCAATGAATGAAAAAATAAAATATATGTTTTAAAAAAAAATAAAATATTTGTATTTTAGATTATATAATATTGAAATACAAAAACAAATAACTGAATTATTAAAGTATGGTATTATTAGGCCTTCATCTAGCCCTTATAGTTCTCCTGCATTATTAGTGAATAAGAAATCTGATACCCCAAATCACCCCACAAGACTCTGTATAGATTATAGGAAAATTAATCAAAAAACAGTTCCAGAACATACCCCAATTCCACTTATAGAACAAATTATAGATAGGTTATCACAGTCAAAAATATATACTATTCTAGATGTTAAAAATGCATATTGGCATATACCCATAGATAAAAAAGATAAATATAAAACTTCATTTGTAACACAATTAGGTTGTTATGAATGGAATAGACTTCCATATGGTTTAAAAAATGGACCCTCACAATTTGAAAGAATTATGAAATCAATTTTCACTAAACATAACATACAGTATGCTTTAAATTATTTTGATGATATTATTATACACTCCAAAACTTATGAAGAACATATTAAACATTTAGAAGACATATTAAACATATTTGAACAAGAAAATATAAAACTCAATCTCAATAAATGTAAATTTTTACAAAAAGAAATAAAATTTTTAGGATACACAATTAACTCAGGAAAATATACACCCAATAACACAAATATTGAAGCAATTTTAAAATTAAATAGACCATACAATATTAAAACATTACAAAGATTTTTAGGTACAATTAATATATATAATAAATTTATTCCCCATTATGCACAAATTAGGGCGCCATTAAATGAACTTTTGTTAAAAAATGCTGCTTGGTTATGGAGTACAAAACATGAACAAGCATTCCAAACTCTTAAAAATGCACTAATTTCAAAACCTGTACTTTATATTTATGACCCATCAAAACCATGCCATTTAATCACAGATGCCTCAGGTCTAGGAGTAGCAGGAGTCCTGAAACAACCTGATGAACAAGGCATTTTACACCCCATAGCTTATTATTCAAGAAAACTTCACCCATATGAGCAGAATTATACTGCTTCAGAAATAGAAACATTAGCAATAATTAATTCAGTACAAAGATTTCATACATATTTACATAATGTACACTTTACATTGCACACAGATCACTTGCCTTTAAAATGGATCAAAAATGTAAAAAACCCACATGGTAGATTATTTAGATGGTCCTTAATCCTATCTCAATATAACTTTGACATAAAACATATTAAAGGATTAAATAATATAGAAGCAGACATGCTGTCAAGAGCACCAGTATCATTTTACCTAACATATAATGAGTTAAAAGAACATCAAACAACAGAACAAATTAGCAATAGTAAATTTAAAATACAAAATGATATCTTTATAATTAATAGAAAGGGTTTTAAAAGAGCTTATGTACCACAAACACTAAGACACAAATTATTAAACAAAGTACATACAAAACATGGGCATATTGGAACAACTCAAATGACTAAAATAATTTCTCCATACTATTATTGGCCACATATGACTAGGGATATTGCTAATTACACAAAGCATTGTGAAACTTGCCAGTTAAATAAATCTAGGGATAACAGAATTGTTTATGGACCACTACAACAGATGCCAATAGCTACACACCCAAATCATATTTTTTCTTTAGACACAATGGGAGGCTTACATAATTATGGGACAACCAAACACAGTATCCATATGATAGTAGATCATCACAGTAGATTCCTTTGGACTTTTCCTACAAAATCAGTATCCACTGATTCATACATAACTTGTTTAAAAAATTTATTCCAAATTAACAAACCTGAAATATTAATAACTGACAGAAATGCAGCTTTTCTTAGCAATAAATTTAAACAATTTTTAGGAAAAAATAATGTTAAGCATCTACTCACCAGTGCCCATCACCCAGAAACAAATGCAAAAGTAGAAAGATTAAATTCCACTATCATAAATAGGTTAAGATGTGAATATAATCATAATTTAAAGATCCCTTGGACAAAATATATTCCTAATATTACTGAAAGTTATAATGATACAGTACATACCATAACAGGCTTTACACCTAGGTTCTTATACTATGGAATACAACCACAGTATATAGAACATGACACAGAAACACATACACCAATAGAAAAAGCAAGAAAATTAACCATTGAAAGAACCATAAAATCCCATGAACACAGCAAACAGCTTTATGATATTAAACACCCAGAACCCATTTTTAAAGAAGGAGATCAGGTATTATTGAAAACCTTTATTTATCCAAACACTGGTAAATTAACACAAAGATATATAGGCCCATTTAAAATTTTAAAACAACTTTCTCCTGTCACATATGAAATAAATAAACCCAATTTACCACAAAGAAAACAAACAGAAATTATACACTCAAATAAACTCAAATTATTTTACCCAGAATCAGATTTTTTACTTCAAAATAGCACTAATATAGAAAATGACCCTATAGTAAACCAAAATTCTAGCACAAAGTTAATAGATATTGATGATAAACCATGTTTTTTACAGAAAGTCCATATTTTGGATATGGACAATGGAGAAAAAATATCAACCCCAATTCTTTTGCCTACACACATAACTTAATGTCACTTCAAATATCTCTTTATAATCATTTAATTACTCATCCATTTTATTGAAAAATACTTTTATATATTATTTACATGCATTTAAATGTTTATATTTTAGGAAAAACTCATTTTAAATTATATTTGTGTAAAAATAAACATTTCTACTGCCATTTAATATTTTGAAATACGGCAGGCATAATGACATAATTATTCATATTTTAAATACCTTTTTTGGCTTCATATAAATTTTTATATCAATCTATCATTATTATTTCTTATATATAGTTTTATTTTAATTTCATATTTATATAAATTATTTATAAACAAACTTTCTTTTGTTTATTTTGAAAAAATATGGACATTGATTTTTATTGTTTAATTTGTAATTATTTTATAGACATTTTGATTTCGTTTAATTAATTATTTGTGTAATAGCCATTTTTATTTTCAAATTTTAACTTTTTAAAAATCTTTTTCACAGGGGGGAAATATTATATAATCTAAAATACAAATATTTTATTTTTTTTTAAAACATATATTTTATTTTTCATTCATTGACTGTTCTGCATTTTTGACCATATATTCAAAAAAATATCACTTTTAATTATTATTGTTGTAAATATGTATATTTTAACCATACCTATCTTTTAAAAATCACGAATATAGAATTCATTTTCTAAATTTTATATTACTGTGATATAAATAATTTTATGTATATTTTTACTTCAAGAGATTCAAAATAAAAATCTGCTTGAAAGGTAAATAATTATTTTTATTTTTCCACGACTGCACCTCTTTTCAACAATCAAACACAAAAAAATTCTAAAATATAACATATATATATATATATATATATATATCCATATGTTGCCTTAAAGGTGTAAAAAATCGTATATATGCACACATATGAAAATGTCCTCATTATAATTTTGAAAATGTTCATAATAATAATTATTAACAAATTAATTCATTTAAAAAAATGCATATTACTGATAATAAAAATGAAAAATATATAAATATAAGGTGGCTTGATTCTTTAGTAGTGAATGCTCTCTTTGATTTTATCAATTTTATCAACTAAAAATAACAAAAACTTTAATGCCCTTTATTATACGCATTAAAAATGTTATTTATAAAATAAAGAATTGAAAAGGTATAAAATCAAATTTTAATATTTAAAGATGTATTTAAAAGTTTATATCTCAATGGAAATTTCAAAATTTCTAATTGAGAAATTTAATTGAATTGCGAAGTTGTAGATATTCCCAAATTACAATTTCTGCACTAGATCTCTTCAATGGAGGAAAGGAAATGTAAACAGACGATGGCGGAGTAATTAGGAAATTTAGGAGTCGTTTGGCCCAGAAATCACATTGTGTGACGTCATCGAATTGATAGTCAAGCGGAAATATTCTAAATACAATTGGGGAAATTGTCTTCTGTATTTGTGTCGATGCTGTATAGTAAACACACTATAAATTATTTAAATCTTCAATATGTATATACATTTAACGAATTCAGCGAATTTTTAATATTTGCATTGAAGATAAATATATTAACTTGATTTATATTGAATTTGACATAAGGCAAATTATTAAATAGGTTTATATATCTATATATATATATATATATATATATAATTATTAATAATATTTATGTAATTTTTTTCGAATCTTTGTGTTTATGTTATAAATTAATTCTCTAGTTGCATGTCTATTTTTCTAGAAATAGTCTTCTTTAAACAATTGTGAAATTATTTGGAACAAAATGATCATGTTCATTCAAAAGATGTTAAAATTTCTCATATAATTTGCAAACAATTTGGGAAAAAAAATAGTTTGAATTCTCAAATATAGAATTAATATCTGAAATTCATATGTGAATTCTACGTATATATCGTAACCTTTTTTTAGACCCTTAACAACCCTAACATATGAGCTTTTATTTCAAATTTATTTCAAAAATATCACCAATAAAATAAAATTAACAGAGCCTAATGTTTACTTTCTTATAGCTGGGGAATAGAGAATATTTAAGGTGTATTGATATTGATGACAAATATATCTGCTATTTTGTTTTTTAATATTCTCTTTTATATTTTCTTAAATATATAATGATAAAATGCTAAATATGGCTATCTTTTTATTCTCCTTAATAATACATTTGTTAATGAGGCATTATATAAAATATAGGTTAGTATTAAATAATAAAAAATAATATTTAAGTCTATTGAAATTAGCTCAATAGCGAAATACTATGCATATTTTGAGAGCTAATATAAATTTAATGATGATGATAATTTATTAATATATATTTTTCGTTTATTATAATATTTAAAGAAATATTAATTATTTTCTATTGTTATTCAATGAATCACTGCTAGTTGGGAATAAATATCTCGTGAAGAATACGGGTAAAGCCTGGCCATTTTCGGTAAATAAATATATATATATATTTATTTTAATTATAAGTTTATTTGGTTCATCTCACTTAATACAGAACGAAAGGTGCAGATAAGGAATATACAGATCTGGAGATTCTTCCTGATATTCATGTATCAAAAAAGGCACATTTACCGTTAATAACTATCTACACTGGGGCGAGAGATGAAACAAAAAATAATTTGTTTTAAGACATTATTTTGCAAGGAGTGCCTCTTTATATATATATTATAATTCAAAGTATTTATTTTTTATCGTAGATTACATTGAACAGGCAAAGTCGAACGCTGAGACAGGAGGAGGGATCTGGAATAATGCCGATTTGTTGTGAGGCGCGTCGTTCCACAGATTGGACCTGTCATCAAGACGCCGCTAAATTCTTACTCGGTGACTGTCATTTCTGAAACAGAAGGGATATTGATCTGAGAACACTACCCTGTGTCATTCCACTGTCATTGTGACTTCACCCCGACAAATTTTCAAACAGAGATGTCTGTTCCATTGGATCAATGACAGTTTTCTAATGGGCGCCATGAGTGTAGGCCGCCAGTGACTAATCTGCGTTAACGATTCTAGTCGATATGGGAGAATAAAAAGTGCCCTGCATACCATGCAAAGTGACAACAGAATTGGACTGTAGGGCCACCAACGCCATCCGGTGGATGTGTCGAACCTCCGTGCTGACGTCACGCTGGCTACACCAGCATCCTTCAATTGTGCCAAATTTCTTTGTTACAACCATAAACGTCATATCCTTTTCACTATGTTGAGCGTCGAGGTGTACCGTATATCCATAGAGATTTAAAATATGGATCAACCGGCATATCTGAGTCCAATCACCTCTCGTGAAATTGTTTGTTTGCTGAAACTACCTCGGCTGGTGGCGGCCTGGTACCCTCTGCTGATAAATGTTCAACCTGACTCGAAAGAAATTTCAAATTATTTATTTGTCAAAGAAATTGGTAAATATTAAAGTTTATTCTTTTAAATATCAATCAGCATGCGCAATATATCTGCGAAAATTGCACCATTATTCTAAGTGAGGTAAACTTAGCCTGAAACTTTCATATTTTTCCGCCCAGTTTTTCTTGGTGTTTCAATTTCAGAGTAACATAGTGTATATTTACTTATTTATACACTCGAAATACAATATTTAATTATTCAGTGAAATAGTTTGCGAAATTTTGATAGTTAATATACTATTCTTTAAAAATAAAACATGAATTCGTAAATAGTATCGCTCACAAATATAAAAGAGATTGAAGTAATTTGTATTTATACTTAGTGGAAGGGTGTCAGTACCAAATCAGAGAGGGATTTAAATCTGAGATAAAATGTCCCAATATTTGCTTAGGCCATTGGGCAAGTTCCCGACAAGAAATGAGTAATCGATAGCGTCTTGGGAGGCCGCAAGTAGATGATAGATTACGTTCAGATGGATCACCATCTCAGGGTCTTGTTAGGAAGGTGTAGAGCAGGGAATCTACCTTTGCTTTATTCAATTTCCATCTATCTCACTTCTTCTCAATGATCACTTTCTCTCTCTCTCTTTTCCAACATGACTCTCGACTTCAATTTTCTTTTACAAATTCTTCATTCACAGTTCGCTTTATAACATGAGAGTTAGTAATATGTTATACGGCATATACAAAACTTTTATCATAACCCTACTAAGCTGACGTTGAGATAAACAGATGGATACCTCGCTCTATAACAAAATACAATATTTTATATAATACAAAAAAAAATCGTTATTAAAATGCTTCGTATGGCATTTTTGTTCTTTTGATAATATACTGCTCTAGGTGATTATTCAACTTATGATATATATTATATAATATTTATTAATATATATCATAAAATTATTTAATTTCAAAATTATAATTTATAGATCAAATTACTCTGAAAAGTCAACCGCAAGATGTCGCGACTTTTTCCTTTATAAAATTGTTGTCGTTGTTTCCCGTTGGCCGGCTCAAATCTTTTGTAATTATGTGAATACGTCTTTTGTTTTCCTTATTCTACTCGCCTTAAGTCAGGAAGTACTTTACTCAAATTATGTATCTATATTCCATAAGCTCAACAAAAGAAAATAATGATCTAAGTAGTTTTATTAATATTACCACGACTGGAATATAACAAACATACTCATGTATCCTTGAACAACTTAGAAAAATTATATTAAAACAAAATATATATATAATTCATTCTTTCATAATTATAAAATTTTCACTATAATTTGTGAGACCCCAGTGTTTATTTAATTTACTCGGATTATTCAGTTGTAAATATCTTATAAAAATAATTAATTTATCTTCAAACAATCGTTATGAAAATAACTTGGAATCAATTTTACAAACTCTTCATTGAAAGTATGTAATTTTGAATATTTGACTAATAGTGGAGAAATAATATTATTTGATTAAAATAAAGAATTTTTTAAAATCATTTTTCAACCTACTGATGAATTCATATATTTCTAAAGAATTGACACACATATCAAGTGATGATATGCCAAGTCGGTGGAAGAGAGGGTAACACGCTCGATTCCCGACAGTCATGAACCGGGATTGAATCCCGCGTTAAAAATTGTTTAATATGTGAATAACCTTCACCTATTATTCATTGTTTCAATTATCACGAACTAAGTTGCTCTTGCTGAGCGTTACCTATTAATGTGATTTAAACCAGACATATCAAATGTCAAATTTTCGACGTTTATTTTGTGTTATTCATTGTATTTCACAGAATAAATATATATTCTCTAGATATAATATATATTGATATTAAGGAATTATATTTCATAGATCATTAATTCCAAAATATATTTAAGATCATACTCCAGGCTTCACAAATCAATCGAGCAGCGTAATGTTTCAAATGATTATGAAAAGTAAAGTTTTGTTGTTTAATAAGAACTTTGCTGAAATATAATTTTATACCCGACTAATTTCTTTATTCTTATCTACTTGGTTTTATAGAGATTTTTTAAATTAATAACTGGGATCATTTTCATCAAATTTTGCAAACTATTAATTTATTAATATTTATATTATCATTCAAAAACGTTTTTTAAATTATTTATTGTACTTTTTTACTTTTTCTATTTTGAAATGGGAATATATATTCATACAAATATATTCAATTATACAAAATGATGTGTGGTTTCGTGAATTGTTTCACCTGACCCCGCGACAAAAATATTTATAAGCCAATCTCATTTTGTAGAAAAGCGTGATTAAATTGGCGAAATCTCTGAAAGGGTTCAACACTGATGAACCAAACCTTCCCTATTTTTTCATCGCAGTAAGAGCAGTAGAGAAGTTTGATTTATGTATAAAATAAATATTGGCGTCTTTATATTTTCATTTTTTGTATTTATTATTTTTTACAATATGTAGGGGGTTTTGTACTCGTTTTATTCCAAATACACATGCATATCCAAAGAGATAAATCTGCATTTTTCATCCAATCACAATTTTTACTATTTATTAACATTTTTAATTTATCAATCATTCCCAGTATAAATAAAATAAAAATAAAGGAAACTGTGAAGTCATTATATTAATGAGGATGCTATGTCAGTGGCAATATGTAAAGAAAGCAGGGAGCCTTTCAATTAAGATTTGGCATTTTTCTTACTTTAGGAAGGAATGGAGAATAGTGGAAATGTTACTATTGATCCACTGATACCTGTTGCTAAGCAACTCGCGTCCTTGCTTTTCCATAAGCCTCTAAAGGAATTTTTCATCAATTTTTAATATCTTATTTATAATATGAAAATAGGTATCTTATTCGCGAACATCATATTTTGATGTAGGGATTTGAAAATAACAACTAATATCACATATAAATTACTTAGATGACCGAAGTTCAGTAAAAAAAGTAGTAAATATAGTTTCCATTGAGTTCTTAATTTTGCTACGTAATAAGGCTTTCTTTTTTATCTCGGGAAATATTTTTTGAAGGAATCGATACATATTCTTTTTAAACATATCGTTTAAGAGGCATATGTACTGTAAAAACATAATCTTAAAAGATATAATCATATAAAACATAAAATTTTATTATTTAACGTTTAAAACAGAGAGTGGAATATAATGAATACCCTTGCAAACTACGACAAAAATTATTTATGTGAAAAATACTTTAGTATATTTTAAAATAATTTATTTTTAATATAAAATTTATACACTTTGGACATTCAAACATTATTTTAAAAATAAAATACTTGTAGAAAAGTCATTTGACAATTTTACCGCCGCCGGTTCAAAATCACATTAATAGGTACCGCTCAGCAAGAGCAACCTAGTTCATGATAATTAAAACAATGAATAATATGTGAAGGTTCTTCACATATTAAACAAAATTTTAACGCGAGATTCAATCCTGGTTCATTACTGTTGGGAATCGAGGGGGTTACCCACTCGTCCACCGACTTAAATTTTACCGCAAATGTTTCTTTTTAACGAAAACTCGTAATTTATTTTAAGGAGAAATAACGACTATTTCTATATATATAAGTATGAAAGGATGAATTGTGAAAAGTGATGATAAACGGAAAAATAAAGTGCCCAGGGATGGGAAATACACACTTTGTGTATTTAATATATTCATTTTGAAAATTGAGAGAGATTTAATAATATTTACCCTTTTTTAATCTTCAGAAAATAAGAATTGATATTTGGAGTTACGCTATACGACCCTCTTATTATTATTACCAGTTGAAAATAAGACACGCTATATCTGATCTTGATAATTGCGCGTAAATCTATTTACAATAATTCTTATTGTAGTAGAGTAGGTAACAGAATTTTCAAAAGAAAATAAAGAATTAAGAAAAAAAGAGCATTAAATAAACATATACATTAAACAAAAACAACAACATAAGCAGATAGAATAATTCGCAAGGTAGTTATTTACAATATGTTGAACAATGATGGAAGTTGATTTAATGAAGTTATCTGTGATAATTAGTATCGTGGAGAGAGAAGGTTGATCAAATTAAGCTATTTACAATGAGTTATATGTTGGGAGAATCTTAATAAATTAGTCTTTTAAAACTTAAAACTTCTTTATTGAAGGCACAAAAAAAAAAACAATGACTATAATTAAAACTAAATGCTCTCACACTTTAACGTCTCCTCAAATACTATCTCCCACACCTCACTCAAAGAAATACGCATATTTATATACATACAACACCACAGAATAAATTAGTTCACAGATTAATTAAATCATAGAATGAAAATGAATATTTTTAAATGATAAACATCAACAAATCTCCCCTTCAAATTTTCAATTTTCATTCCTCAAAAAATAACTCCACCACTTAGGCAGTTCTTAATCTTGACAGCATCCACACTCTTGGTGAGATGGTCCGCTCTCATTTCCTCTGAAGGGATATGCAAAACTTCAATTTCTTCATCTTCCACAATTTGTCTTATGAAGTGACACTTTCTATTCAAGTACTTCGTACTTGCTTTCATATTTTTTACTTAATCATAGATATGGCATTCTGGCTGTCACAATAAACAGTAATTTGATCTTTCAAACCAATCTTCATTTCTCTAATGATGTTACGCGTCCAAATTAATTCTTTAATTCCTTCAGATAAGGCTTCTAATTCACTCTCTGCAGTTGACAAGGCAACAGATCTTTGTTTATTACTTTTCCAATTGAGTAAGTTGTTTCCCATTTCTATAAAAAACCAGAATACGATCTCGCATCAGCTGTTCTGTCCCAACTCGCATCAGTATAAGTCACAATACTTGAATCTCCCCTAGAGTAAATCAATTCATAATTCATAGTTCCCTTCAAATATCTTAATATTTTCTTCAATCCATTTATGTGAACCTCTCTAGGATCTTTATTAAATCTACTCATATTGCTTATAGCATAACAAATGTCCGGTCTTGTTCTAGTTGCTATGTAAATTAACTTTCCAACAATTTCTTGATAGTATTTTTGATCAATCGATTTACTATTTTCAAATAAATCATAATTTGTAGAAATGCATAACGGAGTTTTCGAAGGATTACAATCACGCAAATTATAGGTTTCCAATATTTCTTCAATATATTTCTTTTGATTTATAAAAATGTTATCATCCCTATACTCAAATTCCATTCCAAGAAAGTTTTTTGCAGCTCCTAAATCCGTGATATCTATCTATCTTTTTATCTTTTTCCAAATATTTTCCTCAAAATCGTCACCAGATCCTACACTTAGTATGTCATCTACATGAATTCCCAGATATAAGAAATGATTTTTTAAATTGCAATAATATAAACATGGATCATTCGCACATTGTTTCATTCCGGCATTGGTTAATAATTAATCTAATTTCTTATTCCACATTCTACTCGCTTGTTTTAGGCCATAAATACTTTTCATCAGATAACAAATCTTATTGTTTCCCTTTTCAAATCCAGGAGGTTGAAGCATAAATATTTCCTCCTCTAAATCACCATATAAAAAGCTGTTTGAACGTCCTTTTGCTGAGGAATAACTTTTTTCATTGCAGCTATTTTTATTAGAATTCTTATGGTCTCAGGTCTTATTGTTGGAGAATAAATTTCGTGGTAATCACTACCCAGTATTTGACCATATCCTGTAGCTACTAGCCTCGCTTTGAAGTTTTTAATTGATCCATCACTATTTTTCTTAATTGAAAAAATCCACTTACTTTTGATCAATTTTTTATCTTTAGGCCTATCTATTAATCTCCAAACTTTTAAATTAGTAATCCTTTGCATCTCATCTTCCATGGCTTTAATCCATTGCTCTCTATTATCAGAATTAAGTGCTTCTTGGTAATCCCTTGGACATTTAATCTCATAAGTTCTATCAGAAACATTTTCCTTATTCTTTATTAGTCTTAATCTTTCAGATCTCCTCACACCCTTTTTTATAAGTTCTTCTTCCTCGGTTTCTCTCAGACGAAGATCTCGTTCTTCTCTCATTTCTCTCGTCATTCCAGGTTCTGGTCCTCTTCTACGTGGAGTAATTATTTCATCAGGAGGTATTTCATCTATTTCACTCAAATCTATATCATTATCATCTTGAGGAATATGCTCATTATCGATGTTAAAGTTTTCTACTCGGTCTTCTCTATTACCACCAGAGTCTTCATTCCTGTGAGAAATCAAATTTTGGTCTTCTCTACTAAAAAAGAAAAGTTCATTTTCATAAAGATTTCTACCACTATTATTCATTAAATAATATCCCAACTTAGCTTCATTATATTTAACATCTGATACTTCATGAATTTCATCCATTTCTGGTAAATATATTCTATAGCCTTTTCTTATCATACTATATCCCATCATGATCCCTTTATGAGCTTTTGGTTCCATCTTCTTTCTCTTTTCTTTTCTAATATGAACATAAGCTTCACTTCCGAACCTTTTTAAGTAAACAATGTTTGGTTTCCATCCCTTGTATATCTCGAAAGGAGTTGTATTCATTTCTTTGATTTTTATTCTATTATTTATATGAACAGCCACTTTAACACTTTCACTCCAAAATTTTAAAGGTAATTTAGAATCAATTAGCATGGTTCTTGCCGACTCAACTATGGTTCTATTAAATCTTTCGGCTTTTCCATTACTTTCAGGAGTATAAGCTGTAGTGAATTCTTGTTTGATGCCCTTACTAGATAACCATCGCCTCAAATAATTTGAAATATACTCTCCACCATTATCATTTCGAATTCTCTTCAATTTCTTTCCAGTCTGTTTTTCTTCTTGCATAATCAAGTTTATTATGGAATCTGCTGTTTGAGATTTATTAGCAATTGGTATAACGAAAGTAAAATTACTATAGTCATCAACAATAGTGATGAAATACTTATATCCAAATGAATCATTCAAAGGTCCAACTATGTCGGTATGCCATAGATCCAAAATGTTTTCAGATTGTTTATATTGAATACTTTTGTAAGATTTTCTATGTAATTTTCCCAATGTACAAGATTCGCAATTCGCTTTGTTATTATGTAAAATTTTCAATCCTAATATAGTTGAATTATCATACATTTCTTTCAATTTCTGAAAATTTACATGAGCAAGTCTTTGATGCCATACACATCATCTACTTCTGCTTTTCTTGCTATTTCCATATTTAGGAGTCCCTCTACTTCAAATTTATCACCATTTCTTTTTGCTTCATATAAAATCTCACCATCTTTACCTATTACCTCAGCTTTATATTTACTAAATAATACACCAAAATCATGATCCACAATTTTTGCAACTGATAATAAACTTTCTCTCAAATCAGGCACATGCAAAACATTTTTAAATTTTATGAATCCCTCATTTACATTCGACTCCGTTCTTATAGCTCCAATTCCCGATGATTTCATCACTGCACCTTTCTCAGCTATTGCTATAATTCTTTCCTCCTCTTTATATTCTATAAATAATTATTTCTTACTAACAATATGGCTAGAGGCTCCTGAATCCATTGTCCATCTTATTTTTTCATCCCCTTGATCTTCCTCTTCGTAATTGTCTTCATTTGTTTCTATCATATGACTTGTAGATTCTCTATAATTTTTCTTTTTTATTCCTCTCTTTGGCCCATTATAATTATGCTCTGCATGCTCTTCACTTCTATTCTTTCTACATATTTCCGATTTATGACCAAATCCTCCACATTTAAAACATTTGATCTTGTTTCTACACTCTCTAGAAATATGTCCCATCATTCCACAGTTATAACATTTAATATTTTTTTTCTTTCCGTCCAGCCTTCTCTAGCTTTTGATGCAATTTCCGTTTGCTGCTTTTCTTCCTTTCTATGTTTTTAACTTTTCCTCTGTTTCCTTCAGGATTTGTCTTATTTTGTTCATATTCTTTTCTTTATCTGATTTGATAATTTTTACGTCAAAATCAAATTCAACTCTCAAACCTTCCAAAACGAAGCAAATTAATTCTCTATCTCTTATTTCATCTCCTGCTTGAATGCTTCTGCTCTTTATAATCATTGCTCTATTTAAGTAATCATCAATCGTTTCATCTTCCTTCATTTTTAATTTTGATAATTCTATTCTATTTTTCATCTGCAAGTCTTCATTTTTTGATGCCATTTCTTCCCCAATTATATTCCATAATCTCTTGGCACTTTTTTCGCTCGAGTATTTTAGCACTTGAGTGTCATTCATTGTTCTATTCATCAAATTTCTTGCAATGGCATTGTCGTCATCACAGTCTTCCCAGATTTTAATTTTTTCATCAAATTTTTTGTCTGTTTCTATTGGCTTTTCAACTTCTTCTCCTTCTATAATTCTTCTCCATAATTTTAATTCCCGTAATTCACTTTCAATTCGATTTGCCCAGATCAAGTAGTTTTTGTCAGATAATTTTTCTATTGGAGATAAGTTAAAATTTTGCATCTTTTCTTTTTTCTAAAAATTTTTCAATTAATCTTGATTTGCATCAATTTAAGTCAACCGCTCTCTGCTACCAATTGTTGGGAGAATATTAATAAATTAGTCTCTATTATAACTTAAAACTTCTTTATTGAAGGCACAAAAAAAAAACAATGACTATAATTAAAACTAAATACTCTCACACTTTAACGTCTCCTCAAATACTATCTCCCACACCTCACTCAAAGAAATACACATATTTATATACATACAACACCACAGAATAAATTAGTCACAGATTAATTAAATCATAGAATGAAAATTGTTTAAATGTCCATCCACACAGAGTTCAAAACAACAACTGACTCACCCGTGTAGGCAAGGTCACGCTCCGCTGCGTCACGTGGGAAAACATAGGTACATGTTTTCTTACATGTTCTCAGCACATCCCCCTTTTTAAGACTTGAAATATATATATACATTACAAACTTTAAATGCATAATATAATTAATAATGAAGGCGATCCACAGGTTTAACAATTCGTCCACTCCGGGTTCTTATCTGGCCGTCTTCTGAGTCGTTAGAGGGATAATCCACAACTGGGGTCTTTTCATTTTCAACCAGTTCCTCCCCCGAAAAGGTCGGCGTCGATGGGTCGGCTGGATATTGCACTGTAACTTCTTTTCGTAGATGGAACCTGTTTCGAAAAGAATCTTGCTTCCCCCAGTTGCCCCAGCATGTGCTCCACCACTGGCATGGGATGCACTTCGCGCTGTACATGTTCGTTCAGCCTTGAGAGATCCACACAGAGTCGTATGTCGCCATTCGGTTTACCAGCAATCACAGTCGGTGCACACCATTCAGTCGCAACGTTAACTTGTGCTATGATTCCCGCCTTCTCGAGCTCTTCCAATCTTGTTTTGAGCTTTTCCATCAAAGGTATTGGTACCCGTCGAGGAGTATGCACAGCATATGGTTTTGCTCCAGGTTTCAATTTGATTTCGTAAGGGTTTCCGATCTGTCCCAGTCCTTCAAATACTTCAGGGAATTCCTTGATCGGGTTAATTCTCGTCGCAACCACTTCAATCCGCCTCGCCAGGTTCAAGAGCTCACATGCCCGGCGAATCAAAAGAGGTTCACTCAAACGACGAATGACATAAATCTTCTCCTTGATTTCATAATTGCCATTTCGCAGCGTTGATATAAACATACCCACAGTCTGAAGTTCGGAAAATTCAGCAGCTCTAATGTTGATATCACTTTGCACTAGTCGTTGCTGTCCCATTATCTTCTTGAAGAGACACAGAGGAACACATGTAACATCCGCCTGGGAGTCGAGCTTGAACTTCACCTTTTTCCCGTTCACTTGGATTTCTGCTGTCCATCGCCTCCTGCACTCGCCTTCATCATCATCGAGATTAGATGAATCCTCCACAGCTGAGACCTCCAGGAGAAAACCAATTTCTTCATCAAGTTCAGAAATAGCTTTGACTTCCGCAGTCTTCGCCTGCTTATCTGGGCAGCAATTTGCAAAATGGCCTGTTTTTGAACACAGGTTACATTTCTGTCCTTCAGCACGGCAAGCCCGTCCTTCCCTGTGAGTGAAACCTCCGCACTTTGGACATCGTGATCTTGTTTTGGCTGACTTCTCCTTCTTCCTCGAAGGTTGCTGTTGTTGTTTCGGTGATTGTTTATTCGAGTTGAACTTCACCTGATTGACCTTTTGGCTTGCTGAGGGACGCTGCAGGTCGACTTGCTGCTGTCGAACGGCTTCCTGCTGTCGAACCAATTTCACCGCCTTTTCCAAAGTCAGTTCGCTGTCCAACTGCATTCTTTCAGATAAAGCTTTGTCCCTCACTCCAACCACTATTCGGTCACGGATAAACTGCTCATGAAGACCCTCAAATTCGCAACTATCAGCCAATTTGTACAATGTAGTGATGAATTCGTCCACTGGCTCCCGATCCTCTTGGATTCTTGAATTAAATTTCGCACGTTCGTAGATAATATTCTTCCTGACACAGAAGTGGCTGTCGAACGCCTTGAGGACGGAATCAATTTTCGTTGTCTCTTCTTCCTTTTCGAACTTGAAGGTCCTGAATATATCATCCGCGCGGTCACCCATCAAGTACATGAACAAATCGATCTTGTCCGCCTCCTCTTTCTTCTTCATTCCACTGACCACGAGGTATCGTTCGAATCTCTTCCTCCATTTGGGCCATTCGTTGGGAGTCGAGAAGTCGAAAGTTTCTGGAGGTTGAATCTGAGCCATGTTGAATTATCTTCCAAGGTACGCAAAAATCGATATTTTGCAATATACGGGTTCGTATTTTATCCAGTTATCGCTGCCACCATGTTTTAATGTCCATCCACACAGAGTTCAAAACAAAAACTGACTCACCCGTGTAGGCAAGGTCACGCTCCGCTGCGTCACGTGGGAAAACATAGGTACATGTTTTCTTACATGTTCTCAGCACAAAAATGAATATTTTAAATGATAATCATCAACATTATATTCTTAAATAACTTATTAATTATTTACATTGATGTAAACCAAGTCGCATAGTAGTGTAGTTCCTCAATCTGCATGAAGATGTTTATTTATGATAAAAATCTTCCAAACCGATTAAATTTCGTATATATTTCCCTATTATAAACTATTTGACACAGATAGGTTCTTTCCAACTTGTTCTGCTGTTTTAACGTTCAATGTGGTAGTTATGGAGTTTCAAATAAATATTTGCATACAACAACACAAGAAAATCAACAATAAGTGAAAAAGAAGGCATCAATCGTTCGATAAATAAAAAAGAACCAAAATCGGAATTCTACATTGATTTCACATTCCGATGTTTCTTAACGATCAATGGGTCCATGACACATAAAAACCATGTCTCCTCACGTGACGCAATTTAAATTCCTTAGTATCAATATCGGAGAAATATTGGATGGATATTTAGGCTTCAAATATATCATGTGCATATATTTTATGCCAGAACATTGAAGATTCTGTAGATTTGGTTTACCCATTCATTCTGGTGTTTCCAATCATTATTTGTTGACTTTATCACAGTATATTGGAAAGGATAGTTTCCTTCTTATATTTAATCATGAAGGAATAGTTAAATAAGTAGTCTAGTTTTTTGTATTACAAGTGTTATTCATATTAAAAATAAAATTTAAAAATGTGTATGTGAGAGACTTGATTATTTTATGAAAACAATAAAGTGTTTGGGTTGATAAAATTTTAATTTAATTTAACAAATATTTCTTATTATAAAACTGATTTTTTTTTTTTTGTAAAACGAAGAAGACCATCTGTACATGTCTTTTGGAATTGTTAGAAAAAGATGCATAAATAACAACGAGAGAGACATTAGAGAAATATTTATAAAATGTTTAAATCTTTTATTTTTATATCTCCTATTAAATAAATTGTGTAATACCGCTTTGTCTTTTTAAGCACAAAGCAATATGCATTAAACAAAGTGAATCCACGGTTCTTGATTGTCATATATTATCATGGACCTAGACAGCAAGTATAATGCTCTCTTAATATTTATAATCCATTTTGCACACGAAGCTGATTTATATGTAGCAAGACTAGCCTAAGTTAGTATCACACACAATGACACCCGTCGTTCTGTATTCATTCCGCAAGAACAAAATCAGAAGAGACAGTGGCTTCCTCTGCGTGCGGATGGTCATTAGAGAACCCTGCCGTGCGGTTTCCAATCAGAGAAGATGGAAATAATTTGCATAAGATATTCTACAGTATCTGCTGTCCACTTGTGTCTGACTGTTACGACATTTTGTCTCTACGTGCTCTAAACATTTATTCATATTTTTATATGAGATTTCTCTACATTATGATTCACAACAACTAGTTTGCACATTAAATCAATATATTTTCATATATTTAACATTTTTACCCCTCTTTCTTTATATAACCCGGTATATAATTTAATATTATAATTTAACTTTAGGATTTATTATTTTTTATGGATCAGATATTCAATAAAGAAAGAGTGGCCTATTTTTATATTTTCTGCTATAATCAATATCGTAAATTTGAAATTAAACAAAGTTATTATAAAATGTATTAGCATTGAGGAATTTTGAAAATCGGTTTATGATAATTGTCAGAAATATCCATGAGGACTTGATTTCAAGTTATAAGCCCTTCACAAAAGCCAAATTCTGACTAAGAATATGAATGATAACAGAAAAAGAAAGGCTGATACCCTCCGCAACAACCTGAAACATGACTCTTGTGGATGCTGAGGAATAAGCTGATGGAATTCTTGATAAGCAGTCTGCGTCCTGATGTTTCCTTCCGCTCTTTACACGACAGTGATGTAAAATTCTTGCAGCCGAAGTACCCATCTTGCTAACCTCCCACATGGGTCTTTGAGTTTGGTCAGCCAGCACAAAGAGTGGTGGTCTGTAACAATAGTGAACGGCTGTCCAAAGACATATGGTCGGAATTTATTGAAAGCCCAAATGATGGCAAGGCATTCCCATTCTGTGATTGAATTATTTTTTCTGCCATATTTAAGTTTATGGATGCATAAGTAATGGCTCTTTTTTTCCCTTTTGTATCTGCACTAACACTGCTCTCTGATGAAATAACTTTAACGTTGATCAATAGGTAAATACCGGGAATGATCGCTAGATCTGTATAGATATGTAAAGACCTCTCAACAGTAACTCTCTGACTTCATAGAAGTCCTGGAGACCGTTGCGAGGCCTTGGATGGACATCGTGACCGCATTAAGAAAGTAAGTCTTCCAACAGGCCTCATCTCCAGCCCACAGGGCAAAAAGAAAAGTCACAATTGTGGTTGACACTTAACATCTCCAGTCACTGAGGTCTTGATATTTAACCCCCTAAAAATCAAGACTGAAACCCCCTCCACTACTATGTACGTGGTGTATTGAGAGAGATGTTAACAAAGCTCTCCAGTACACCATCCAATCTGCCAAGAAAGCATTTTACACTTCGATGGCACAAATAGACGAGGTCATCGTCGCCAATCCTGAGATTCATTCCGGGCTCGCTTTGAGACTGTTGTACCTAAAAATGGTAACTACATTGAATATATCAAAACTTTATTCTTTTATTTACTCCTCTGTGTCAAATTTAATTTAATATAAAAAAAATTGACTTCCAATAAATTTCATTTAAAATATTCCTTTCTCAATATACCTGATATATGGTATACATTTATTTCAATTATTTATTTAGAAACTTGCATATATAAATTAGTATAAAAAGGGCGTACTAGAATATTTAAAGAATATCTTATAAAACATATTTAATTAATCGCCTTTTAACTAAAAAATATAAATATATGTATATTCATTAAGAAACTGAAAGTTGCTGATGTTTCTACCTTCAGTTGCATTATAAGGAGATGCCTTTTTCTTAATTTATCCACCTTAATTCTGTGCAATTTTATATTTGTATTATATTTTGATATGTGATTTTATATAAGTTTTGAGTATGTTTATATTGTGAAATACTATTGAATTATTTATAAAGTTTCAATGATAAAATTGAGAGATTTTAAAATCGTAGGTGCGATATAAATCAGCTATATTTTAAATCTGGTTGCGTGGAAAAGGATCACCGGTTAGAAATGAGATTTGTCACATAAATTCCATCGCGTCAGACGTAATATTAATAGAAGATGTTTAGATTTTGACCTGTATTCCCATTATGCCCCTCATTTTAAGCCAACTTATGTAACATTACTTTTATTTATAAGTAATGTTCTTATTCTTTTTTACAAGGTATTCGAAAATTGCAACATATATTAAAATAAAGTTGAATAAATTTGATAAATATTTTACAAATTATATAATGAAAATATTCTCATTCATATATTCGATTTTGCTCTTAATGTTCATAATTTTTTTCTGTTTCATTATATTGTAGAATTTTGTATGAATTCCATTTTCGCGACCTATTGATTAGTTCGATTGTAAATGATATAAAATGTATATAAGAAAGTTATAGAAATGATAAGGCAGAATTTGAATTACATATTAGAAACACAAGGTAAAATAAGACAATATCCAAATAAATAAATTGTGTGTACATTTTATCTATTCATTAATTTTGCCTGAAAATGGTATTAACACTGTTAAACACACACATATACACGCAGGAACGTGACACACTATTTATTTATTTGTATTTGTTCTTATTATCTTGTGTTTCTAAAATTATGAAATAAGATTTACAGGTAGTAAAACTATATATTCTTCGGCCCTTTTCCTTTTTCCTGATATTAAATTAAAATTGAAATAGCTATTATTAAAAATATAATGAATAAATATTTACTCTGTGATTATTCCGATAGATGACCGTTTATTATCAAAAATATTAGTCTGAATGTAATGAGTATGTCATTTATAAATAAATGCCTAAACATATGTACGAAGATATAATCTTAAAAATGTTTTTAGTGTAAAAACACAAAATTCTATAGATAGAAATGGAATTAAACAATATAACAATGGACGGTTGAATTATTCATCAAATGAATTGTGTGTTTTGGCCCAAAATATTTTATTATCAATATTTTATAAATGATTAACGGAGGTGAGTTGTTGGCCGCAAAGAAAATATTGCCTCGGTTTAAATAAAAAACTACAATTCTATAGAGGGTTTATTAGATGGAAAATAAATATTTATTTTCTGATAATACTTGTCTCAGAACCGCTCACAAATGGCTCCCTTGGGCATTTCCCTAACTATTACTGTTTTAGTTATAGCTAACTATTATCAAACTGGTTTAGAATAAAAGGAATATTATAGATGTTCTTTTCAAAAAATGAGTTTTTTTTTAGAGAATATATATGAATATTTATTCTAGAAATGTTTCTCCTATTCACATTATTTCATAGGTTTCATGCAATTTATATTTGGTAAGCGATTTTCATATGGTTTCGAAATAAATCTTTAACTGAATAAAATATATTTTAAAATAGAAAAGCCATTTGAATATAACGTTGTGAGAAATTGTCATTACACGACGAACATTAAAAAAGAACTATATTCCCATTTGTAAATATTTCCTATAATTAATAAATTTCGCGTTTTTATATTTATAGCGAGGCATTTGAACAAAGAACGATTTGTATTTAGTCATATATGCTAACATATATATATTATTTTGATATATTTGAAATATTTAAATATATATATATTATAATCTAAAAACTCAAATATTTCTATACTTAAAAAAATATATATTTTTTATTTTATTCGTTGATAATTCAACTTTTTGTTATCATCGTTTTTAAAATAACTTTCAGTTTTGTTGTAAATATGCGTAGTTACATATCTATCTTTTTGAATCACTAATATAGGGGATTAACTTTATAAATTCTATATATTGTGAAAATAACTAATGTGTAATATTTCCTCAAGTAATTGAAAATAAAAGCTACTTGACGATAAATAATATTTTTTTTATCACGACTGCACCTTCAACACTTTATCTTATCGATCCTTTGTCTTATCAACCCTTTATCTAACAACAAACAATTTATTCATAACATATATATATTATAGATGGATATTAACAGAAGAGAAATATATCTTATAATCAATAAAATAAGAGAAGACGAGTTTCTTAAACAATTTTAAATAAACGCAAGCTTTCGGGTGAAAACCCTTCGACAGGCAGTATAAAGCAAACGCGTTGTATCGTCGCGTTTGCTTTATACTGCCTGTCGAAGGGTTTTCACCCGAAAGCTTGCGTTTATTTAAAATTGTTTAAGAAACTCGTCTTCTCTTATTTTATTGATTATAATACACCTTGCTAGGAAGAATCTCTTATTTCTTATTAGAAATATATCTATTAAAAGAAAGGTTGTCTCTCCCGGCAAATATATTTTTTAAATAAAGCGCCATCTATTTTGGCCATAGATTTTTCCTAACTACTTTGTCAACTAAACGTCTATTTGGCAGATTGTAACGTTTTATTTGATTCCTTCTAGATCTTATGAAGTAAAGATCTTATGAAGAGAAACATTAACACAAAACTATAGTATCCAGAGGGACGCTTCTCATTTTGCCAAATCTTGGCTTTATAACCGACCTGAGTCCGATAGTTTACGAAGACGGTCAATATATGACGCTTGGTTTAGCGTCTTTTTTCTTGGGAAAGGATACGTAGAATTTGAATATAAATATACTATAATATATATAGGTATTCGCTCGATTATAGGCTCTATTCTATCACGTTACATCATTTATATTTAATACTTTTTGTAGATATATTTTAAATTATATAGCAACAGATATATTTTAAGAAACTGCTAATATATTATGTTGATTGTAGATATATTGCCGGACATTCCTTTCTATTGTACAAATTTCTCTATACTCGTTTTTTTTTTATCTCTTTCTCCTTGTTGAATAATATGACTATTCTTTACGGCCTAAAATTATTGTAAATATACATGTATGACAGCACAAGTTTCCCTAATGGGACATATCGCTTTAAATTGAAATAAATAAATCATTTATACAATCCGCATTTGAGTTCATTATCAACGTATATTGTTTCAAGGTTAGTTCCTCAAAGTTCAATAAAAATATATTATTAAGAAATAAGATAGTCTTGATCATGCAAGAAGTGCTAAATTTATCCACCACTGATCCCAGTATGATTTCATTTTTGTCATTTGTGGGAAAATTGATATGGTCAAAAATGTCTTTTCCTGGGAGAATTTTTATCTTATATAATATAAGAAATTATTATTTTTATAATTTAAAACTTTCTTAAAATTTGTGTATATATGATTGTTGTTTAGACTCTTATTTTTGGGATTCTAACTGACTTTAAAAATTATTTTTCTAAATTTATTTTTCTAAATTTATATGATATTAGGTTTAGGATTGGGTATAGGATTCTGATAATTAACCGTCGTTTTCTGTATTAGTTAAGGATGTGGAAATAGTTTACATTTATTATATTTCCACATTTAGGCTTTGAATTTCTTTAAATGGTCATGTTACTTGTACGTGAGCTAATGGTTGTGTATGATATTCTATATTATGTGTAAGGAATAATAAGCATCTCAATGTTTGAAACTGCATTAAAATAATTGACTTTTATTCAATATATATCCTACAAAAAGACGCGATATTGATGTATTTGTGCCTAATACAGAGGAAACAAAAGAAACAGATAAACAAACTGATTGAACTTTATTGAAAAAGAAATAATGTTAACTAATTTTTATTATAATCTTTGTTTCGTGTACTAAATTAATACATTTTTAAATATAATTTTTAAAATAAAATATTTCTTTCATTTATCAAATTTATTCTAAATCTCTCTATTCTATTGCAAAAATTCAACGCTCAAGAAATGTCTTTTTGAGTTAGACAGTATATAAATTCAACATAGTAAAGCTTTTAACTCTAAGAATATAATTTCCTACTCGTGTGCTATTGAAACTGTCTCGAATTTAAGTTAGGTTAGTGTACTTAATGTTATTATCCCAAAACTGGCCCTCAAAAGCAAAGTTTATAAATTTTATATGAGGCAAAACTTTCAGGAAATAAAAAGGAACACATTATGACAGATTATATTTTAGTATTTAATAATTCAGCTTCTTTTAGAACATTGTATTTTAATACTTCTATTTTTACCATCACATTAAATGTATAAAAATATTCTTTAGATACCGTTAAATATATATGCAATATAATTCCCACACTACTTGTAAATAGTCAACACATTTTTTATTTTTATATCCATATATTTTAATATCCATATCCATATATTTTAATATCCATATCCATATATTTTAATATCCATATCCATATATTTTAATATCTATAATCAAAGAGTAAATAGCCAATGCTTGTATATAATTTTTTGACCAACGACCCGAGGGGTAAGAGGGAGAAAAAAGGAGGTTGAATAATAAACAAAGAGAAAAATGGCTGCGTTTCTTTTTGTCGCGTCTATTATTTCTTATATACAAATTTAGAGTTTTAAATTTATAATTATTCAAAGATATACCTTAATACGACAGTATTTAGCCGACAGGATATAATTACCGGTACGTTTTTTTCTTTTTTTAAAACTTTATTGGATTTAACCTTTAGCCTACAACCATTCGCCACAAAAATGCCAAAAAGGAAGTCAGATACCGACACTCATTTTTCTGACAGAAACGATAATATGGAATTTAAATTAATGAAAGAACAAATTAATTTACTAACACAAATTATACAACAACAGACGGTCTCAAATAAAAATCATATAAGTAAATTCTCTGGCCTCAATCAAGATATAAATATTTTCTTTCGTAACATTGAGGATGCAACGAACGATGAACGAGACAGAAAAAATTTGGTTATTCTAAATTTAGAAGAAGGAGCTAAAAATATATTTTATCGATTGGGCTTAGAACAAGAGACTTATTTAAATATCAAACAGAAACTGTCCACAATCTATATATCAAAGAAGAAGACAACGTTGGAAGAATTGTTCACTCACCAATTGGAAAAGCCAGAAAAAAATAACGACTATTATCATTTTAAGGTTGTGGGTGTATTAGAGAACTCACTTCCAAACAAACAGATTGTTGAAGCACTTACGGCAGGTGTAACGTATGATTTGAAGAAAATGATATACACCAGGAACCCACAGACGCCTGAAGAATGGTTGGACTATGTAAACACCATCCAAAAGCGGCCAGTAACTCGAGGACAACCGACACCACAGCGTGGCTTTGACCGCTGGCAACCCGAATCCACTCCCCCGCCTAGCCAAGGTCATTACCGGCCACAATATGGGCAATTAGCAACTTTTCGTCGACCTGGAGATGGACGTTTTGCCTTTCGCAACTACGCGGATAACACGCTGCCCAAGGAACCCAGGGAACCAGCCACATCGAGCGGACATCAACCCAGATCACAAGGATGTGATCCCTCATCAAGGAAAGTACCAGCATAATGTAAGACTATTCTTTAATTTATCTATTTTCACCTTCAATGTTAAATTTCTTGTGGATACTGGCTCTACCATTAACCTAATATCTTTTGATTATTTGCATAAAATTTTGCCATCAGATATATTTCGAAATATAACTAAATATTCAGTTAATAAGCATTCTAGAATTAATACATTGAGTGGACCAATCCAACCTATATTTTATGTTATTTTACCAGTCAGTTTTTTTAAAAGAAAAGTTAGCTTAAAATTTTATATATTTAATCTACCATATGAAATTGCACTAATAGGATTATATACTCTAAAAAAAATAAAAACTAGAATTGACTTCAATAGAAATGTAGTGAGTCAACAAGGCACAAATATTCCTGCTACTCTTTTTTATTTTGAAAAAGATTTGGCTTATGTAAATGATGCATACAATGTGATAAATCCAGATAGGAAATATAATATAAACCAGCACCTTCATATTGTTAATACACAAATCTTAGATAATCACTGTGCACCTTCAGGAAGTAATCCACTCTATGTTAATCATTTACAACAGACACTTTCCACTCAATCAAGCATTCCAGGGGAAAATAAGTTAACCAGTGATTTAATTGATAAGTATCATAAGATAAACAACTTATTAGACCTTAAGTTAATTAGGTTATTGAAAGAATTTGCTGAAATATTTCCTACAGACCCATTTAAAGTTCCTACCCTACATATCCAACCTGAACAGATTAAACCAAATACAGATAGAGTAATCAGGTTGCGACCGTATAGAATACCATTTACATATAGGAAAGAAATAGATATACAAATCAATGAGATGTTAAAAAATAATATAATAGAACCGGCCATAGGTGAATATGCTTCACCTATTACTCTAGTAAAAAAGAAAAATGGAACATTTAGAATGTGTGTGGATTTTCGAAAATAAAATGAACACATTCCAGTTGATCCCCAACCTATACCATTAATAGAATCAGTGATAGAAAAACTGTCGAAAGCTAAGTATTTTTCCAGCCTTGATTTGAGCAACGCTTATTGGACAGTTCCTATCCATCCGGATTCTCGACCTTATTTAGCCTTCACCACCCACGCAGGAGTGTACATGTTTAAAAGATTACCTTTCGGGCTACGAAGCTCACCACAGATCTTCGAGAGAGCTATTGGACAAATACTTAGAAAATATAACTTCCAATTTCTAGAACACTACTATGATGATTTTATAATTTTTTCTGATAGTTTTGAAGAACACTTAGAACATCTTCGTTTATTCTTCCAACTATGCAGGGCAGAAAATATCCGCCTCAACCTTAACAAATGTCAATTATGTAAGACCTCCATTAGCTTCCTAGGATACGAAATCACACAGGGCACTTATAAACCTCACCTAACTAACACTCAGGTAATAGGAACCATCCAACCTCCGACTAATGTTAAAACTTTACAGTCATTTTTAGGTGTCGTAAATGTATATCATAAATTCATTCCCCATTATGCACAGCTTAGATCGCCTTTAAATATACTTCTTAAAAAGAATATTCCTTTTAAGTGGACTCTTGAATGTCAGAAGGCATTTGAAGATTTGAAAAGCAGCCTAACTGCATCACCAGTTTTACATATCTTTAAAGAAGATTTACCCTGCTTCTTATATTGTGACGCGAGTACATTAGGGATATCCGGAATTCTAAAGCAAAAGGATGAAAATGGAGAAGAACATCCTGTACAATATTTCTCTCGCTCTCTACGCAAGTATGAACAGAACTACTCCATCTCGGAGCTGGAGTGTTTAGCTATCATTGAGTCTATAGAATACTTCAGGGTGTACCTGCTTGGTAGACATTTCACCATTTATTCTGATCACCAAGCTCTAGTCTATTTGAAAAATATTAAAAATCCGTCAGGTAGGTTATTTAGATGGTCCTTGAGACTCAGCCCATACACTTTTGACATACACTATCTGAAAGGTAAAAAACAACTCGAGGCAGACTTGCTATCAAGACAACCATTTTGCGGTTTTCTAGAGGCTCAACAATTGGAGGGACACCAGCATCGTGTACCTGAGAAATATCAATCACTCATCAATACTGATGGACTTGCGATTATTACTAAAAAGGGCGTACCCAGAGTAGTCGTACCTGATACACTAAGAAATAAGTTACTCCAGAAAGCACACGAATGGTATAACCATCCAGGAATCACACAACTCACTAGGTTAATCACTAGTCAGTATTATTGGGATGGTATGACCAAAGATATAAATAACTATGTCCGTAAATGCAAAATTTGCCAAATAGTAAAACCTCCGAAAGGACCCACATATGGAGAAATGGGTACCTTACCACTCGCGAAGGAACCTTATGAACTTATGTCAATGGACACAGTAGCCGGATTTACTAAGTATGGTGGTAACCGAGCTTATTTACATGTAATATGTGATCACATGAGTCGATACTGTTGGACTTTTCCTAGTAAATCTACCTCTACCCTGACCTATATTCAAACCCTAAAAAAGGTATTTCAGGAAGGTATTCCTAAAAACCTACTGACAGACCGAGCTCCTGCATTTACATCCGCTCAATTTAGAAGGTTTTTAATCTCACAAGGTATAAAACCCTTGTATACCACAGCAAATCACCCACAGTCAAATGGTCTGAGCGAGAGATTGAATGCAACCATAACAGGGAAACTAAAGATACTCCATTTAGAACACCCCAAACAGACATGGACCAAACAGATAGAAAGGGTCACCAGAATCTACAATCTTACTCCACATACAGTGACGGGATTTCCTCCCATCTATTTATTAAAAGGGATAGTCCCAAACAATTTAAACAACCATGTTCAGACATTTCCCGAACTCTCAGAAGCAAGAAGAATAGCATTACAAAAGACTCAAGCAAGGCATAAGGCCGAAAAACTAATGTACGATCAAAACATAAAAAGATTGATTTTGTACCAGGGGATCTAGTATTGGTGAAAGTTTATAGGCATCCGAATACTCCAAAGTTGCAACCTAACTATACAGGCCCATATGAGATCTTAGAAATACTATTACCTCAGGTAGTGCGCATTAATAGACCAAATAGACCTTTGCAGTTACAGACAGAAATTATAAATATAGAAAAACTTCGTAGATATGTAGAAAATATTCCCCATATCACACCTCCTACGGACCTTCCCGACTCTCCTCCTAGACAAAACTATTTTCTATTTCCTTATAGGCACTTCACTACAGATATCTTGGGTGATCCGGGTTCCTCCAGACCAAGGGAATGGTTACAACCGTTTAACCATTTGGACAACAGTATTTTCACAGATGAAAAATTTTATAAGCCAATAACATCCAAACCAACTTTTTCATCAATAGTAAAGCACACTAAATCCAGTACATTGGTCTTAGACCCTAAAATCAATCCATTCGATAATATGGTGGAAAGAAATTTGGGTACTACCAAAGAAAAATTACACAGTAAACTTAATCCAAATGCCGATGTCTTTATACCAACAACCTTGGCGACCAAAGAATTTTCACATTATTTAAATAAAGACTCGCTTATAAATAATGTTATCACTCTGTGTACATTTTTGTATAAAACTGTTATATTTAGAATTAAAAAATTTCCATTGTTTTTAATTACCACAATAATATTTTGGATTCTTTATACTCATTTAGCATCTTGTATATACCTTCTTCCTTTATTGTTTTATATCTTGCCTCTACCCATACAAACAAGCCTACATATCTCTTATAAAATGTTCTTGATAAAATGGACCGTTAGAATAGTGGAATATATAAATTTGTATATAAATGTAATGTTGGACTATATGAGGCGATATGATAATTTTAATCAAGCTATAAACTCAAATGATATATGACCTTGAAGATTTGAATATATTACTTTAAAATGTGAACATAAAAACACTTAATGCGTGTGTGGGTTTAAATAGCTATAAATATCTTTAGCCACCTTACAATATGCAGAGGCTAGCGCTTATCGTTAGTCGGGTATAACAACCCCGCATACCTCCGTTCGTTTTGTCTGGTGTAGGACAGACAAGATGTAAAGGCCTACAGATATATTTAGGACAATAGTAATAAGTTAAATTACGTATAGCAATACAATAGAACAACTATAGGATTAGTATAAGCGTTTTTATAAGATAAACTATCGAGGGTTAAAAGAAAAAAGAAAATTTTGGGGTTTTTAAACACATCATCCTCTAAGATATGGTATAACCCCATCGGTTAGTTTCGAAAATCGATGTTCGGTAAAACCTATCCTAAGATGTGCACTTCAAATGTTAGTTCGAATTAGAGATCATCCTTTTTAAAAAAGAAGTAAATTTTGGTTGTAGTGCTTTGACCTATGTACTTCCATTGAGTGAGTCGTAAACTCAATGTGCGAGTATATCATAGGAAAAAGTACACAGACAACGTTATCAAGATGGCGGATCCGGCTGTCGCCGGGCGTCCGGTCGCGTCGAACACAATCACCAACTGTCCAAAGTCCCGAGGTGCCAAGTGACGGCCCCCAGGAGCCCCCTTTGGAATGTCCTGCTGTCTAACGTGACACCCTCCCGTCTCTCTCTGGATCGACTGTAGGCTTACTTTATTATTCCTGGAAGAGCATATATTATGACATATGGCCCCGTTGAAGAAGGCTGAACATGGTTTAAGTATATTTAAAGCTGGAGAAGCCAGGAATAGGGATCGTAGGATGAAGAAAGATATGAACATATTCAAAGTGAGCAGTCGGGGCCGAGAGATCTACCATCCGTAGTCTTAGCTTTTTAACCCCGCACTGTTCGAATCCTATCGACTTATTAGATAATAAAGATGTAATAAATAACAGTTTAAAATATCAATAGTATATCATAACCTCGTTAGGATATTTTCAATTCAGAGAAAATTAAATATTTTATCTAGACTGTGCAGCTACGAATTTCATCTTGCGCACCCCCACGCAGGTTCACTGCAATATAATTCCCACACTACTTGTAAATAGTCAACACATTTTTTATTTTTATATCCATATATTTTAATATCCATATCCATATATTTTAATATCCATATCCATATATTTTAATATCCATATCCATATATTTTAATATCTATAATCAAAGAGTAAATAGCCAATGCTTGTATATAATTTTTTGACCAACGACCCGAGGGGTAAGAGGGAGAAAAAAGGAGGTTGAATAATAAACAAAGAGAAAAATGGCTGCGTTTCTTTTTGTCGCGTCTATTATTTCTTATATACAAATTTAGAGTTTTAAATTTATAATTATTCAAAGATATACCTTAATACGACATATATATATTTCAATATTCTATATTCATTAATATCTGAATATACGTCATATTATCTCATTATTTGAGGCATCATTCATACAAATTAATAGGTTGAATATTCCTTTGAATAGAAAGAGATATTTTATATAATATATATTAGATAGTAAAATGGCATACATTGGTTTGAATAAAATATTTATTTGCCAATATTTCGGCTGGCTGAACGCCAACCTTTATCGAGGCATTACACTTTTGTATACACAAAATTGCTCTATTTTCAGAACAATATATATATGAAAAAATAGTACAAATGTAATATTGTACTGGGATAAGGTGCATAATTTGAGAAAAAGGCATCTACTTATCGTGCAACTGAAAGTTGCTGATGGCTTGCGCCATTTATCGGAATAAATATCAACTATTCTCGTTGATTTTTAATTATTCCAGAATTGGCCAAATACCCATTCTTGATTAATCAAGAATAAAAGTAGATGGCTTTTTCTCAAATATATATATATATATATATATATATAAATTAAAAAGGCATATTTTGGATTATTTAAATATTTATTAATGAATTGTTCTATTTTAAAAATAATATATATATATAATTTAATAATTTGAAACTAAAAAAATAATTTCTTACAATGAATTATTTTTATAAAAGATTTCAAGCTATAATCGCTCTTCAACGGGCTTAATTAAAACAAAGACTATATCTTACAAAAAAAGTTTACAAATATACGCGCGAAGTATATTTTCTCAATGTTAGAAAATAATTTTGTGGTTTTTAAACGTTTTTCACAATTTTATCTTAAATAATTTGATAATACCAACAAGCAATTCAGGTTTGAGTTTCTTTGCCATTTTTATTTCTTTTGCTTTCGGTTTAATATGCCCTTCAACAGGAACACCTAGAAGTATAACTTCCAGCTAACTATTGACCTTTACAAATAGATACATTTTTACAAATTTAAAGATGTAATTATGGAGAGAGAGATGATTCTATCTTTATTAAATTAATCCAATAAATGAAAAACAATACAAAATTTTACAATAGAGCTACATACATGAAGAATACCCAGACGCTTTTGCTTCCCTACGGAAATATTTGAAACAATACCCTGAATTTAATCAAATTAAACAAAATAAAATATAAAAATTTGAACCTATTTTTACAGTGATGCTTTATTTTCAGGAATTACTTTCATTTCTTATTCAGCCTGAAGTCTAAATTTATTGAAACACGCTTTCGGATGAATGAATTTCTTGTTCGGGTGATCTGATCCTTTTATAGACATTCCAAGTTTATTAACAATAACAAAAGTAACTCTGTGTCTAAATTTCTTTTATTAAATTTTATTTTTCATCAATCGAATAAATGTATTGATACGAAAATTCTAATTTGAAATCGTAAATTTTCAACAAGAAATATTGAAAATTAGCTCACTTGAAGCCAAGTAAAAGTAGTAGTTGTTACTATATAAATAGAATACCGTTAAACACATTGTTTTATCGTTTTAATAATAAAAATAAAACAGAGAAATGTTTTAATATTAATAATATCTAATATTGAATGTTCAGTTAAATAATAGAAAAATATTGTTTGTGAAAATATGGTTAATATATTTTATATTTGTGCGTAATACATATGAAAGCATAATCTAATATTTCACGCTAAAATAAAGTAGAAATTGTGGAGAAGATTTATTCAACTAGAATTATATACTTTTTACTACTTTACCATATACGTCTTTTTGACCTTTTTTCACCTTTGCCAGATAGATGCGATAAAAGTTCCTGTTTGTTTGTCACAAGACGAGATTACATTTCAACATTTTGGTTCTTAAGACGTAGTTCCTCAGCATAATTTACTTAGAAAAATATTCATGAATCATTTTGAAGTGTTTCAATATATGTTCTTTCATAATACCCCAAAGACTAGATATTATAAAATAAATTTTGAATTAAAATCAATTACACTCATTGACAAAACTTGAGGAAGTTGTTTCTTGTAGCATGTGTCTTGGGATTCAGACAGTGAACAAAAGAGATACCTAATTGTGAAATATTTTGTATCTGTCCCTTTAAAATAAGACGACAGAAGACAACAAAGACTTTCTGATTCCTAAAGTTTTGTTTCTAAGTGTATATAGGAAAATAGGACACATAATAATATATATTTATATATATTCAATGAACCCCGATTTAAAGGGATATATAAATTTTACTCTCGAATATATTACTAATAATAATATTTATTTTGGATTTAATCGTAACATTTTAATTTAAAATAAACAGAATATTTCGAGAGGCCGATATTGTTCACGAATCATCATCTTAATGCAGTAATAATGGACCATTACGTTCAAGTGTTTCTGAAATAGGATTTTTATTAATTGTGAGCAGTCTCGGGATTTCAATAATGACCGAACTCCTCTCTGAAGAAGCTAAAGACAAATACTACACCCATACCTCGCTTTGCGGGGTTACGTTCCAAAAAAACATGACGCAAATTGAAACGACGCAAAGTGAAAATATGTGAAGGCGCAATCAAAAACAAAGGTGTTGCCATATTTTAGGAAAAAAATTCAAAAAAAAAAAAAATTTAAAGACTCGAATCCAAAACAACGCAACTTCGAAAATCTAACGACGCACAGTGAAAATCAGTAAAAATTAAGCAGCGACGCAACTTCGAAAAAAAACGCAAAACGAAACGACGCAAAGCGAGGTATTGGTGTACAAAAATGACAAAATTTAGTGAGAAAGATTTAATTTTCTCGGACATCATTCCTAGAGGTCTATAATAGATTATATATGATTTGATATTATATATATAATAATATAGAGCGCCTCCTTTGTCCATATTAACGTCAAAACTAGACGTCTTATATTTGACGTTTATTTTAACGTGAGAAGCGCCCTATGTTTTTATAGATTAGTTTATTCCCGGCAAGATTTCATTATATATATATATATATATATATATATATATATATATATATTTATATATATATATATATATATCTTATTAAAATTGTATATATGGGAATAGAAATGGAAATATATTATTCAAAATTCACATATTGCATAATTAACTATTCTAAGAATTCTCTCTTAATAACCTTCAGGTTTTAATTCGATTTTTATCATGAAATATGCAAATATGCTCCGTTAATATAATTATTACAAATTTTATATGTGAAATATGTATTGTATATACATATTTTATAATTTTAAAAAATCATATGTTATATTTCTAAATATTTTATGTTTTTTATATCAATATATATAATTAGGATTTTTTTAAGAGCAAGTCAAATATAAGGTTTTATTAGAATTCAACTTTCGAGAAATTCTCCTCACAAAAAAGCAAAGAAATTAACCTCCAATAGGTATATAAATAAAATACAAACAATGAGTAATGTAGGATATTTGAATTATTATTGACGCGATTGGTTCTTTTAAAAATAAATCAATTTTTACCTCCCTTAATGCAATGATATTTCATATTTCTTGTAACAGATGGCACGCTATTGCATCATATTAATAATGAATAATATGGTTGAGAAAATATTATTTCCTAACTTATCGCACTCTTTCAGAATGATTCTTCTCAGACACTAACAGGTAAAGCTGGACTACACGTGAAGTAAGATAAGTTTCTTTTAATAAACGAAATGCAAGCTTTCGGGCAAAAGCCCTTCGACAGGCAAAAATATAACTATATTAAGAAAAATAACAATTTATATATGTTAATCTTAAGAGAAGACCATTTTTTGAAAAATAAATAATAAATCTGCAGTCTGAAACTACATAAACGATTGGTGTTGGAATCCATAGTCTCACACAAACACAATAGCATAAATAGAAAGATAGAAATTCCTGATATATATGGTGTTTTCTTGGCTGAAACACCTGTAACATCTTAGTTTATTTCAATAGCCCAAACCACGCGCCGTCTCGTAGTTTCAGACTGCAGATTTATTATTTATTTTTCAAAAAATGGTCTTCTTTTAAGATTAACATATATAAATTGTTATTTTTCTTAATATAGTTATATTTTTGCCTGTCGAAGGGCTTTTGCCCGAAAGCTTGCATTTCGTTTATTAAAAGAAACTTATCTTACTTCACGTGTAGTCCAGCTTTATAATTTACTAGTAAGAGTCCCTGCAATTTTACTAACAGGTAAGCTATTTCATCTTCATATTTAAATGTTTTTATATAAAGTAAAAATCCTGTAAAAAAGAAGAAAGAGAGTTCGCGCTAATAAAAATAATAATATAACTGTTTAGAATTTCTTTTTTTTCACTATAAATATATTTATTCAATAATTTTTTTTAGACACCATTTTTTCATCTGTGCTTTTCGGTTATGTCACTTTTAATTAATTTAGAATATCATGCATGATATATTAATCTAATTAGTTTCAATTTTTAATTAGATAAATATATGTTTTAATGAAATCGATCTCAGTTTGTAATCTGGTTGTAATTCCTTAACGATTGATGTGTGGCCCATCACGTGTTTTTGCCGAAACATAAAAAGTTAATCACAAATCAATGGGCCAGTAATGGATACTGGTTTACTGACACATTTTCTGTTTTGTTATTTGGTTTTACTCGGTTGTACACGGCCTTATAGAGCTTTATAGCTAACACGCCTAGAATTGAAGGTACGATTAAAATAATTTTGAAAATAGAGCAATCCATAAATAAATCTTTAAATAAAAAGGCATATATTGGATCAAAAAATCATTTATTTTATCAATATTTCAGTTGGCTGAACGCCAACCTTTATCAAGGTATTATAACATTTTACAGTGTATCAACAACAAACACTGAATTTATTGTTGACACACATTAATATGTTATAATACCTTGATAAAGGTTGGCGTTCAGCCAACTGAAATATTGGTAAAATCAATGATTTTTTGATCCAATATATGCCTTTTTATTTAATGATTAAAATAATATTTTATTACTATTTAATCACCGGAATATATATATGTTTTATTGATGACAAAATATTAATAATCCACATTATAAATAAAGAGGGGAAGCTAATTAAGACAAATACTTTCATAAACGTTACCCCTTTTCTAAATATTTATTTGAATATATAGACATAGGAACAATATATGAATATACAATTTTACATATCTATAAAAGATATGCGTAAAGAATATGTGATAAATACCATATGTGAGTGTTATCTTTGGTAGAAATGGTATAATTTAAATGAGAGAGAGGCAATACGGAGGCAAATTTAATTACACTAACTAATAAATTAACTTTTACACCATTATCTCTAACGGTTTCCTTCCTCAAATAATGATTTTAAATTAATCGATAACCTATTAATTATTTTGTTTCGGATCCTGTCAGAATGGTTTTTGTCTGTCTAATTTCAAACACAACTCTTTTAGTTATGTAAATTAAAATATTCAAAAGAATGTTGCTGTGTGTTATAAATAAAATATAATTAAAACATGTTTTTGTTGTTAGAATACATATATTCTAGTTTTCCATCAAGACTGTGTATAAATTTTGAAATGTGGTTAATGCTATTTACTGAAGAGGTATGAAAAATAATTACATTTTAAATAAATATAATATCTCATACATTTTCAGCCTATATATAAAATTTATAAAACATTCATTTGATAAATAGAACAAATTTTAGAAACTATTATAGACGCGTATGATTCTTTTTCTTCAATGAAACAATTTTATACTGCTTTACAGCAATGCAAAATTAATGGGAAGGCCTGGCTTATCATCAAATAAAATAATTTTACTTTTCATTCTTAGTATACGTGGTATAGAGCTTGTTAATAATGGCTGGTAGTTTAGGAATGAACGTGAAAAATATTTAAGGTGCCTTGCCTGTGTACCCATTTAGAAAGCAATTCGACATTGCACTGTCAAGATGCCAATTTATTGATGGATGATTCCAATCACTATTGGGTTGGTAAAGGTCGGGGGTCATTGAAATATTTCTCAAATCATGAATCAATTCAATTAAGGATTCGTTTTTGTAAAGGTATTTACCGGAGCATTTGAATCCATGCTTCCATTTATTATTGGAATTTCTGAGTTACCTGAAATACAAAATCCCTTATTTATCAGCTTTTACAACTTCAGGGTAATCATAAATTTGTAATGACAATGTTAATTCATTTGATCAAATGATGACTTTCGATGAAGATCGTTTTGAAGAATAATGTAAAAGACGTAAAGGCATAAAAAATAGCGATAATGAACCAGCATCATTTTGATTAACCAATATAGTTTCAATTACGCATATTAGATAATGTCATAAACTATTAAAAAAAAAACAAATCGTGATATCTATAACTGTGATATTTTTTTAAAATGAATACATATTTTCGATAAGATTCATAGAGATAAAAGCAGGTGCCATCTCTTCTAGCATCCATTTCCATGACTAGGAAATAAAGTACTTTGTTATTATGATCTGATATATATCATTGAATCATATATGAGTCTAATATTTTATACTCACTCAACTAATATCTTTCACAATTCAGAATAGGAAGATTCGCCGGGTGTTATTTCTGAGAAGAGATAAAAGTTAACGGCGAAGAGTTTCTTCAATTCATTAATTAAATCTCCATAATCTTTTATTTATATATTTTACAATGTGGCATGTTGTAATAGTAAAAAGGTAAACCTGATATTGTCTTTGATAAGATTGTACAAATTTATAATAAAAATAAACGTAGTATTCGAACTAGAGTACAAGTTCTCGAATATCGACACCATATACCAACGTACTGCCATTCGAGTTATTTTTAAGTGGAATGAAGTATTTTAATATAATATATATATTGATCACTTTACGTGAACTTTATTAATTCATTACAACAGACATACCATCTGTATATTAATTTCCCAGCGCCTATCCAAAATAGTGTAACCAAAGTGGAAGATTACTCGAAACAGCAACAAACATTCAAGAAAAAGCCAACAAACCATTGAGGAATTGTTTGTAACAAATCCATTTATTGACGGAGAAAAACCTTCGAGAATTGAACAACATGTTTTAGAATGGCTTGAAATATGCAGACGCATAAATTTTCTCAACGTTTATTCCACTGTGAAAAATATTACCTTGATTTATCGATAAATATTCAAATTTATTTTAACGGGTTTGTAGTTTTTTAAATAAATTATATTGACTTGGTATATGTGGGCGCCATCGGTATTCAAGATTAGTGCGTTTTTTAATAAGAAATTTCTGATTAAAGTAGAAGAAAGACAAATTGAAGAGAAACTAGCTTCTATATATAAAAATAAAGAAGATTTTATCCACGACATTTTTTCTATAGCGAGAGATAATAAGGATATTAACGTTATTTCTATGAAAAATGACACTTCGGCCAGTTAGATTTTTTTATTTTCTCAACGTTTCGACAAGTGTCTTCGTCAGGAGAAATAAATAATCCAAAATGATTTTTTTATCTATTTATCCTGACGAAGACAAACAATATTTGTTGAAACGTTGAGAGAAAAAAAAACTCTAACTGCCGAAGTGTCTATTTTTCACAGAAATATGAATCCCGGCCTGGCAAACTCGATCTTCAGAGATTATCGTTGTAGGCTTCAAAATATTTTCAATTGATCGAACTAATAAATGTAAAATTAGAAAGGACTAGCTATATGTTTGGCCTTCACTATTATAATTTAGGTTAGCTATTGAGTTCGGTTAGCTCTTCCTTATCTCTGAGCATTTATAACAATTTAAAAACGCATTATGAGTGCAATTCCTTATTTCAATTTACTTTGATTATGCATATTTATAAATAGCATTATAATAATATAAAATATATTCATAGGAATATCGTATCACAAAATATACATCACTCTTCAAACTGAAAATATAACTTTAATATTGCTGAACTAAAGCTCTCATAAAAATCACTAATATGAAAAAAAAATGTATAAAACAGAAAACTCGTCAAATATCCTATTACAAAATGTAAAACAAAGCTTATTTATATACAGGAAAGTTTTCGTTAATAAAACCGATTTAAGTATAAAATTAAAAGTAAACATCGATTATTTCACAGAAATGTGTGACAGGTACCTATGTCTACATATCAGATACCTATCTCTCCATGCACATAAATTACATAAAGGAATAACTCGGTGAGATAATGTAAACAGCTTGGTAATAGATTGCGACAGCTTGATAAATGGAGAAGCCTTTATTTAAATGGAAGAGATTCAATTTAAAGGTGAAATATGAATTCATAATTTATAGTGGTTGTGGTGAGACTTAGTTTATTTTCTCACCGAATTTCTAATCTCATCAACCGATATAATTTAATTAGAATAGGATAATAACCTTAGATAAACTTATGAATTTATAATAATTTGAACAGTTGATAAAAGGAATTCAAACTTTGGTCTGATATAAATTTGTACTAAAATTTCGTGTTTTTCTAAATAGGTTGTTTATCTTATTACTTGTGTGTGTCGAATAATATTATTACGGAGAATACATAATACAATTACTATATACATATTATATAAATAAAAAAAAAGAAGTTTTCTGTTGTATATTTTTTTATCATCTTGAGGATTATGCTATGGAGTTATTTGTTGGTTCTTTTTAGTACTAAATAGTATTGGTAATGCAGTCGTGGCAAAATCTTGAAAGTATAATACTAAAAATAGTTTTGATCAGAGATTTCTTCAATTGAACTAAAGGAATATATAAAAAACATGGTTTGATAAAAATACTGCCTGGCTTAAGGCGTAAGAATAAAAAATGAAATACTTATTTACATAATGTACAAAGGTTTTGAGCCGGCCAACGGGATACAACAACAATGGGTTTTTTTATAGGGGAAGAGTGACCTCTGGCGATCGATTTATCTGAGTATTTGAATCTATGAAATTATAATTTTAAATAAAATAATATTTTAATATAACATACATAATACAAAGACATTATACATAACGGCGAAAAATAATGGTATTTAAATTTTTTCAGGTGTTTATGAACCTTTGGGACAATCTTGTATTTTAACAGATAATACAGATCTTGAAAAAGGTTGGCGTTCAGCCAACTGAAATATTGGTGAAAATAAATTATATTTTGATCCAATATATGTCTTTTTAATTATAAATATATATGTAAAATTATATCTTATTTTTAATGAATGTACAAAATATGCTTTTGATAATAAATTTTAAAAAGCCTATTTTTATTTATGCGCAGAAATGAGGATTTATTCAATGTAACATAGTTTTGTGTGTTATTCTGAAACATATTAATAAGAATATGAATTAGTAAGTGAAAAAAAAAAACTTATATAATAAAATACCATTTGTAAATATTTATATGATAAAAATTAACTTTAAAAGTATGTAAATTTTCACAATAAAGAATTGATTTCAATTGAAATGTAGTCAGAAATAATTGTGTGATTGATAAAGATTCCACTTGAGAAGATTTTATTCAAATCCTTCGCTCGATAGAAGCAGGTAATCTAGCTACGTCCAATCTGAGAGGCAACTTTCTCCCAAAGGTCAAGTGGATTTTTCCAACTTAGTCCATTCCCCTGATTGATTCCAGAGCCATATCATCAGATTTAATACGAATCAAGCTGGATTATCTATTACAAATCTATATATATATTTAATATAATAAACATATTGATCATTCTGTGTAACATTATAGAGCTTTTATAAAAATAATTAACATTATTAATATGAATATCCAAATCATATTTATCTCTTTGTGTATTTTATGTAATATATATATGCCTTTTTAATTAAAAAGGCATATATTGGATCAAAATATCATTTATTTTACCAATATTTCAGTTGGCTGAACGCCAGCTTTTATCAAGGTGTTATAAAATATTTAATGTGTGTCAACAACAAACTCAGCGTCACATAACGTCAACAAAATATTTTGAAAAATTATAATCAAAATCATATTTTAAAAAGATGCATATATTGGTTAAATAACAAAAAGGGGCGAGTTGCCCCTCGAAAATTGGAACATATAATATTTATAATTCCAATATATACATCTTTTTTGAAAATATGAGAATATGTAAAGTACGTTTAGATAAATTGAAAATATTAATTTAGAGATTTTCTATAGATAGATATAATGAATACAAATAAAATTAATTGTAAATTACCTTTATTAAGATTTTATATTTCTTCAGTGAAGTAAATTCATTTATACATCGCTATATGCTGAATATGATTGATGCTTTGCAAAAAGAAATATTGTTAAATAAACCCAATTTTACCTAATATTTATATTTAGATAAATGCATTAAATGTAATAAATATTATTAAAAATATATATATAAAATTAGCAATATTTTATTCATAAATAAAAAAAAACTAAATTATAAAATATCTCAAACATATGCAAATATTTACAAGGTGTATGTAGAAATAACATTTACAAAGATTATTGGCATATGAAAATTATATTTGATATATTCGTAATATAAGTTAGCTTTGAGATTGAATGTCAAGACGCATTAAATGTAAAAAAAGAATTTCTTTGTTGACAGATAATAAAAATCGACCATATAAATATTGACACAGATCTATCAGTAAAATACTGGACACAAAGCTGAATGACAATGTCAATAATCTTCAAACTTCAAATAAAAGGCCTCAAGAAAAGCTGCCGTATATTTTACACATTTGATTCTTTCAAATATTTTTTATTAAGAAATGTAACTATAAATCACACACAAATACTTCTTCTACGACTAAAACCAATTTTCCTCTCTCATTATTGCAGTAAATCAAACGTAATACTATCCTTTTCTGTCTAATTTACTATTTAATATAAAAATATTTCTATGCTTTATAAATATATTCCAAAAGGTATACGAATAGTTATTAGATAGTTGATAGATATTAGAACAAGATTTTTGTTGTTGCTTATTCCTCAAGGTGTTCAAACGATCTTCATTAGCTCCCATTGTCTCAGCTTTTCTATTATAGTCCTGGGGTTTCCCAGAGGTCTTTTTTGGAGGATGGAGAAGGAATGTTTATGATTTAAAGGAATTAAATTGGGTATATCGATATTATTGCATATAAATAATATATATATTCTGTAATATATTCATATTTATATATACAAATAAGTTTCCATACACATTACGATTTTCTGGTTCTTAACACCATTATATGTTATTGAAGTCACGCATGCGCATCGACATTTCATTTTTATTGGTACGCTTGCAAATTGGCCTGGATCCTTCAGATACAACCGAGTTACGATGTATCTTCAGATAAGGTTTATAAATTTTAAGTTGAGTTGAGAACTCCTAGAATTTGATATAGATTTCAAGCGTTTGTAATCACATATACTACAGACTTTAATATACTAATTGTTTTTATACTTTAATTGAAAATTCTAACTCATAAAATGACATTCTGTTAAATATAAAATTTATTAGAATATAACACATTCTCTATGTATATTCTTACCGTTTTTAAGAGAAATATTGTTGTCTATATATTTCAAAAGTTTAACAAAGTAATTCCTTTACACATAGCATGTAGGTAATATTAGAAAATAGGCGCTAACTGAAAGAAAACAGAATAAGGTTTGGTTAACGGCTGTATACTAGTATAGGTTATTATTTTTTGTGTGTGTGTGTTTGGTCTTTTTTTTGTAAAATAAGTCCTTTAATATCTAAAAAAGCCAACAACAATAGTCTTCAGAAACGACCCAATACGAATTAAACATTTGATAGAATTTTTTATATCTTAAAATTCAAAACTTTTTAACTCTAAAAACATGATCAACTAAATATGTTATAGACAAAACATATTGAAATTATAATTGATATTTATTTTTTTAAATATACCGATTGGCTAATGTAATAGTTAATTAATTTCGAAGATTTTTCTAACATATTTTCGATAGAGTAATAATTCACAATTTTTTCATTTCAAAATGTGTGTTATTGAATCTGTTTTAATTCTTGGAAGTCGCCTCTAGTAATTACATTCCTCTGAATCAAAGAAATTCATAAACAATTCGCCTCGAGCAAGTCTCTCAGCTTGATTTACAATTTTTTCTATTTTCTCTCTCTCTGTTTTGAATTTTAATTAAATTCTAAATTCTTTCAAATGTGCATTTATATTATGTGTAAATATATTTATACTAGGTCTTAAACGCGTCCTCGCCGAGTTATAGTTGAAATAAATATTGTAATATGTTTATATATTCAATTTCAGAAGTAGATAATAATGCATTATTTATTAATATTAAAGATACTCGACCAGAAAATCTTTTTTATTATCTCGACGTTTCCACAAAAAATATTTTGTGTTCGTCAGGAGTAAACAAAAATTAGAACATTTGGTAAAGCGTTTAAAATAATTTGAAGAACTATGAATTTGGCCTGGCAGCCTCTATCTTTATGATAATGTATTATTTATTTATTAAACTTAAAACGTGATACCCTGTTATGGAAATTAGCATCTATAATTCAAAATGCACATATATCGGATTCATAAAAATGATTTATTTATCAACATTACAGTTGGCCGTACGCCAACCTTTTTCAAAGTAAAACTACATATTTATTTTATAAACAATAAACAAAGTATAAACATTATATAAAAGGGCGTACCTGAATCTGTAAAGAAAGAAAAAAAAGGCTTTTTTTCTTTACAGATACAGATACGCCCTTTTATATAATCTTAATTAATGGATCGCCTTTTGACTCAAAGTATAAACAATTATACTTTGAAAATATTTGAAATTTCTAAAATAAATTTTAAAATTAAGATGGTTGAAGAAACATGGTTGAAGGACCTGATTTCTTCAATGGTTCCAGGTTTTGGCTCTCATCAGTATAGGAGCCAGAGCTAGATACCACGTTATATAGGTTGGATTTTCGAATTGAATGTCCAGAACTGGTCTGGCGGATCATTTTCCATCATCAGCATGGCGTTTTGTATTCAGGTAATAAATTGAATTCATTCTTTTAATGTATTTTTAGAAGATAGCTGAACCACCTTTAATACAAATTAAAATAATCACATTAAATACTTGAAGTAAAATTTCTTTGATTTCCAGACTTGAGTCTGTTCATCTACGGACAATAACTCTCCAGATGGTTGCAAGGTTTTCCCACTATGTACTAAGTGCATTTCTCAGCCTGCCACCTCAAAATATCTTTTACTGTATTGACTAATCCATTGATGAGCTCTACTCATTCCCAGCAGACACCATCAACAAGCTCTACAAGCTTGATGCCCTGATATGATTGAGTGGAGATAAGAAAGAAGAAGAAGTAACATTTTATGTTACATAATTTGTTCACTTTTCACATAAGTCGTTTTTGTAGGACAAAACTGTCCTTAAACATAAAGACAAATATATTCACATATTTCTTCTATTAGGCTCACAAAACCATATTTAATAATTGTTAAATATTCTACATAAAATATGCAGTGTTTAAAATTGGAAGGTGTGAGAAAAATATTATCTATTATTAAATACATAAAAGGATTATTCTAATAAATAATATAAAGAGGATGAACGTTTTTCAATTTTATTATTTTGTAAAAATACATATGTTAACCTCTTTTATCCAATATTTATTACATTTAGCTTATCACAACAATTATATTAAAAAATAGTGCAAGTGTTTCGTGTAAAATTGCACTGGAAATTTAGCCGCGGGAGGATATTGATCTATAATATTAAAAGTCACAATTAGATTGCATCTATTGTGACCATCGCAGCAAACTAGCGGCCTCAGGTCGGTGACAAAGCCACATCACCAGTTTGGAAAACTGAGAAGCGTTCACCTGGAAACCATGGTTTCGGGCTAATGACCCTCCTCATTCTAGAGCATATTTTATTACATGAGATCAACAAGAGATCCAATGGAATTTTCAAAATCTGCCAAAGAGATGTCTAGCTGTCGAAGTAGCTTGAACAAATCTATGACCATAATTTAGATTAAATCTTTCCGGGAGGGTATTGATCTACAAAAATATAGGTCACATATTTTGACAAAATAAACGTCAAACTAGACCACATATAGATTGCGGTGATTTATAAAATCGTTTAAACCGTTTCAAAACATAAAATCACGTATACAGAATCTAAAAGGACTATTTCAAAGTTTTCTCTGATTGATATGTAGTGATATATTTTCTAAGGCACACATATGTTTTAAAATCTATTCTAAATAATAATGAATTAGTATAATTATATATCCTATTGAAATATGCTAAATAGTGCTATATTACGATTTATAAATACACATATGTATATTTATCAGTTTTTCAAATCTATTTATACAACAATCGTATATAACTTATTAAAGTTGCATAACAATGATAACATTATAAGATTGTTTAAGAAATAAACAAATGTATCAACAAATTTGATAATATTAATGACGAATAGGTGTACCACATGTTTTTATTCATTCAGATTTTATTAAAAATTTAATGGCTGAAAAAAATATAAGGGATGAATTAGCGGTATTTTAGCGCCTTTTTATCTTTTAACCATAGAATATATATAGCGTGATTGTAGTTGGGAATGGTTTAAAAGCTATAGAATGATTTATTTCCCCTAATCTGCTTCCATAAAGAGGCTAGAGCTTGGCTGGCTCAAATCCTTTATTAAGCTTATTTTCTCCAACTTCCTCAATAAGATTAGCCCCTTCTTCCCTGATAATTTTTCTTTGGCTCAAATCCTTTCTAAAAATTATTTCTAGAAAAGTGAGAATGTTGTTTTCTTGGATGGAAAACTCATTAAAATGTCATTTATAACATTTGCATTATTTTAAAACCGTTCTCAAACCTGACTAGGTGAGGATAATACCTACTAGAATTATGAATGTGATGTCGATAATTGATGATAGATATATATTTATAATGCTAGTATCAATTCAAATAAAGTTAATATAGGTTTTATAATTAAAGATATTATGAGAGAGAAGAGAGAAGTTTTATAATTAAAATATATTATATTATTAGAATTATAAAGAAGTATATTTTATAGAGTATATATTATATTAAATCCAATATATGCCTTTTTATTATCTAATTATATTATAGAAATTATAAAATTACACTGATATTCCAGGTATATACCTAGTTTATAGTAGGCAAACTAACACGGGATAAATTAGATCCAACAACTGTATGTATTTAAATATTTTCTCCGTAATATTCTCCATGAAATATTAAATTTTATATTATATGTTTCCTGTTTTTATATATATATGGGGAAGAGGTTTGCAAATGAATATATAAATTGAAAATATTCGATTCGTTGTTTTTTTTATTTGTCATTATATTTTAAATCCCTTAAATTGCTTCCAAAGGATGAATAATTATTTTGATTTGGGATATATCTACACTAAGTGACAGTGTATTAGCAAAACCAAGAATTAGTGAGAATAATGTTGTTAAAATCTGATTATGGAGAGCACCAATAGCAAACAATATTAGAACAGAATACATCTATACACTGAGAAATATCGCCGTCCACTCAATATGTTGTGGGACCACCGCAGGTGGCTATGTTGCTGGCAGCAATACGTCTTCGTACTGACTCAATAAGTGTGCCGATGGTGTCCAAACGGATGACTGTCCATTTCCTGTCAACTATCAACCACATTTAAACTGAACGCTGCTGTACGCACGCAAATGAGGTCCAATTAGATCTCAGACGTATTCAAAGGAATAGAAGTCAGTAGAGATTGATGGCCATGGATGTACCGGGATTCCATACAGGGCATATTGGTTGATATGTGCTGTGTTAGGGCAATCGTTATCTTTCTAGAATTTGGAATGGAATTTAGTACCCCGTGACGGAAAGGTAATGTCACCGGCCGATGCACAATGGCGATATAAATGGAAGGTGAAGACACCAATGTCAATTAGCGGATGCGTCGGTCCTGCGTGATGACGTCACTCTGGCCGCACAATCACCCCTCAATCGTGCTACATTTCCTTGTTGTAACAATTTTCGCCATAGCCCGTACACAGTGTAATTTTACGACTTATTTTAGTATGTGTGCATCTTCTGTTTACACCTATAGAAAGTAATTCCAATTTTAAGCTTTGAAAGTACTACAAATCATTTAGTTACTTGCACTTACTTATGGAGTTGGGGTTTTGAGACAATCGGGGGCCATTGAAGTAATTTTTAGAAACATGTTAAAATTTAATTCGATACCGAGAGAGAGAGAGAGAGAGAGAGCCGTGGCAGTAAGAAATCGATGGTTAATACCTACTTGACCATTCCCTAATATATTTATTAATTCCCTGATAGTAAAACATATATTTCAATTTTCTTACACCTTCCTGTAAAGTTCTAATTTTTACGATGTAGTTTCAAACACCTTAATTGATTAAAAAAATCTCAATGGTCTCTGATTCCATATCTAATTTATAAATAAAGATGCTAGTTTTATTTGAGAATTTATTTTGTGTCAATAGGACCTTTTTATAGTAATTCAATATATAATATTGAGAGCTATTTAAAATGTATTTTCAAAAGTATTAACAATAAATATTGGAGTAAACTCAGTTTAACAATTGAAATGCCTTATTCACAATTTATTATTGGCTGTGAAGTAAATGATTTACTGCCCTATCGAGAAACCTGCAGTGAGGAAAATCTAAATAAGTATATTCATAAATAAAAACGCCATGTTCTTTCTAATATTTCTTAATAAATTATTCGCTGCCTTAGAAAACCTATCCATTTTCTCTTCCTTAATATATATAGGGAAGGTGCTAAATAATTCATTCGAGTCCATTTTTTCTTCTGAATATCATATAGGAATTTCAAAAAATACATTTATCATACATAAATATAGGATAAATATGTTTATTAAAGAAAAAAAGAAGCCCTCTATTATAACCGTGCATCCCTAAAACTGCTAATGGTTAGCGCCATCTATCTTTATTAACATCAACTAATAATTGAATTTTTATAATACCAGAATTTATGACAAATCTGTATTAATATTAAAAAATGATTGTTTGAATTTTTTCTCCGGCAAATGGTGTAGACAATTAACATCTTTTAGTTGTGAGTTCAGTATATTGATCTCTTTCTCAATTTAATCACCTTAAAAATCATTATAATTCAACATTTAACTATTTATTCTACTGTTTCATATTGTTAAAATTTCCTTTTCAGAAACCTTTATTATCCTTTAAACTATTCAACAAACTTTTCTTGTTGTTATCCATAACTAAACTTTACCTTTTTAACATTATCTTGTTTATTTCTATTAAGTTTAATGTATAATTATATTTGATATATGTTTAGTATCGTTTAATCGTTTGCGCTCGTGGCCATAGCCGCGTTGTGAAGATGAACTGTGGCTGATAGTTGACAGGGAATGGACAGCCATCCTTCAGGAAACCATTCGCACGCTCATTGAGTCAGTACCTAGAGCGGTTTCACCAATATAATCCTCGATAACTCTTTTTAGATATCTAATATTGTATTTGATTATTCCTGCTCATGTATATGACACCAAAGAATGTAATCTCAATTCAAGTGAGCATATTTTAACTTTCTTTAATTGACACAAAACCTGGAATAGAGATATATCTATGACATTTAAAAAAGCATTTTCATAAACATCAGAATATTCAATTTAAAACTATGCTTAATATATATGTATCTTAAAATTCATCAGAATAAAACACAATTTTATTTATCAGCGTGGCAATTATTTTCACAAAGTCTACCGAAATTCTGATAAATTACTTCGTAAATTTTCAATCAAAAACTAACATTATCTATGATGACATATTGAGGCATATTTTGATATATCATATGCAATGAATTCGAAGCTATACACATTATTTGACGATTCTACCTTCAGAAGAAGAGATAATATTCACCTTCTAAAGGATTATAGGAAAGGTAAAACTCTCCAATTTATTTGGAACCGCATTTAAAGAAAGGCTTAGCGGTTGGATTCGGTGATCAATTTATTGTGATGGATTGGAACGATGTCAAATGTATTATGTTGTTTACCTCTATCTTGTCTCTCTCATTTGTTGTCCCAATTAATTAAATTGTTATTGTAGCTTTTTTGTTATTTATCATGTACCTTTATGTGTTCAAAAACTCTATTTAAGAATTTGTTTAATTAATTTATTTAAAATATATATATAAAAGCGCTCAAAATCTGACCTTTTTTATTGTTAAGAAAAAGCACAAAAGTGTAATATTATACTGGGATCAGGAGAATAAATTAAGATAAAGGCATCTTCTGTTTGTGAAACTGGAAGTTGGTCTATCTTCTGAATAAATATCAACTACTCGTTGATTACTAATTATTCCAGAATTGGCCAAATACCTTGTCTTGATTATTCAAGAAAGGCTAACTACATACGCATTTGGGCTGTTGGCCCTCATCAGCTTGGTACAAGCTTCAACTCAACGATCAGAAACCATTTATTTTTATTGTGTTTAAGTAAAATATTTGGCAATGTTCGGGTTTTCAGGTTTCATTACCGATAGATAATGTACTCTATTTCGTAGAGATCTCTAGTGTATTACATCTGACAAACAACATACATCAAAACACAAACTAAAAGCGAAGGATAAACTGAAAATATTTACATACAAAATTCACTTATCAAAACAGAATAACATCAAATAATCAATTAATATTTATATGCGTGGCACCTTTTTATGGTCGAACTTTTACAAAATTATTCAAATTGAAACAAAAAATCATTTACAACTCCAACAGATCATTCTTATTTTGAAATATTGGCTATCCCTACAACTGGAATGAAGAAATATATTGAGAAAACAGTCGAGGTATAGTTGATGGAACCTTCCACAACAATTGTATAAGTTTTATCTAACAGACATTGTTTTGTTACTTATATTGGCTATGGGACCTATATAGTAGGTAGTGTTAGAATCTAATTGTATATGCATTTATAAAATCTTAAAATAGGCTTAGCTTCAAATGTTGCACTAAACGTCTGGATTTTTATATGAGCAGTGCTATAAATATATTTTTAACAATTGAAAGAGGTCGGAGTGAGGTATAGGTATCATAGTCGAGATGTCGTTATATATGGAAATAAAAAACAACATAAAGATGAGTGACATATAAAATATTCAAATGCACAAATATGAGTTTAAAAGGAGCCTAACATTGTAGATTCCCTTTATGGAGCCGCTATGTATAATATATAAAATTATATTCATTAGCTTCCAATAACATATGAACAAAAACCTATTAGAATTCTCAAATCGCATAAACCTTTACTAAATAACCCAATTTATATTATCTTAACACAAAGCAATAAAACGCCATCAAAACATATAAAATGAAAGGATTTGAAAGCACGAATGTTTCTTTTATACACAATACAAACTTATACTGTCCTTACTGCGATGAAAAATATATTGGGAGGGCTTGGCTCATCAGTGGTGAACCCTCCCAGCGGTTTCGCCAATTTAATCTACCAGACCGCTTCTCAGAGCTCAAATACTGTATTAGACGATTCCGCTTATACACCCTTCAGTGCTTCGTATATAAGCGGAATCGTCCAATACAGTATTAGAGCTCTGAGAAGCGGTCTGGTAGATTAAATTGGCGAAACCGCTGGGAGGGTTCACCACTGATGAGCCAAGCCCTCCCAATATATTTTTTCATCGCAGTAAGGACAGTGGAAGTTTGTATTGTGTATAAAAGAAACATTCGCGCGCGCTTTAAAAAAAATAATTCTATTTTATATTTATATTATCTTACTATTATCTCTCGTATACGTGGTATAGTCTATGAAAATTAGGGGGGGTAGTTGTTGGTAACCGAATTTTCTGTAGGTGTACCTGATTTACACGCATGTGGAAGACAATTTACTTCTGCAATTACGAATATATGTAAATAATAGATAAAACAGCTTCTGAGTCTGAATTTTCTTGTTTAATTTTATATTTATCTCAAGCTTTCGGGTATCACAAATCTTTCTACAGCAGTATATGACTTTGCTAGAAACTGTTTGGTTACTTGAACCAACTATTGGGATTGGATATTTTCAAAGCTCTATCAAATTTTAGATTTTTTTAATTGGGGAAAGGTACTCAAACAATGCGGGTTTCGTTTCCGTATTAAAGCTGTCGAAGCCTGACTGATTACACAGGTCTACAAAAAAACTTTTTTTTTTTTGCACAAGAGAACCTGATGGTGTTTCTAGTGTAACTTTTCATGCTGAACTCAAAAATCTAATCAGAAATTTCCCATCACCCATGGTTTTTGCCTGACGATCTTTTTTTAGTATTGGGTTAAATACATGCATCCAACATGAAAGAGACTTACGAAAACATGAAACTGCTTTTGAAAAAGATAGAATATGAAAGATACGGTTGGAAAATATGCAGCGATTTGAAAGTCGTTGCTCTCTTGCGGGGATTACAGCTTGGATATACAAAATTTTGTTGTTTTCTGTGTGAGTGGGATAGCAGAGATAGGGAAAGGCATTACATTAAAAAAATCTGGTCAAACCGTAAAATCTTTACTCCAGGATATAAAAATATTGCAAATCTACCCCTGATCGATTCAGAAAATATTTACTTACCACCATTACATATTAAACTGGGATTAATGAAGAACTTTGTCAAGGCAATGGATCGAAATGCCAGTGGATTTGCCTACCTAAAACAAAAAATTTCTAGTATAAGTGAAGCGAAGATTAAAGAAGGCATTTTCGTTGGACCTCAGATTCGAGAATTGCAGCAGGATGGAAATTTTCAAAATAGTTTGAATGAAGTTGAAGCAGCAGCATGGAATTCCTTTAGAAACGTTTGCAAAAACTTCTTAGGAAGTGTCAAGGTTGAAAATTACCGAGACATAGTTAATGATCTGTTGCTTTCCTACAAGGCACTGGGATGTAACATGTCCCTCAAGATCCATTTCCTGCATTCACATCTAGATTTCTTTCCAGACAATATTGGCGCAGTTAGCGATGAGCATGGTGAGAGGTTTCATCAAGCTATATCAAGCATGGAGAAGCGGTACCAAGGTAAATGGAGTCCCGCTATGCTTGCCGACGACTGCTGGGCACTCAAGAGGGATCTACCACAAGCAACGTATAGAAGAAAATCCACTGTCACTGCTTTTAAATAATAAATATGTTTCGTTCATATATGCCTTTATATTAACAATATTTCCAAATTCAAGTAGGTGTATCTCAGAAATATTGTGTAATAGAAAAAAACTAATGGTATATTTGGATTCAGGACATGTAGATAAGATGCTATTTCTTTGTGGACAAAGAAAAATATTTTTGATAAACCAGTTACGTGACATTGTTTGCAATTTTTAATGTATTTATCCCAATACTAAAAAAAGACCGTCACGCAAACACCATACGTGATGGGAAATTTCTGATTAGATTTTTGAGTTCGGCATGAAAAGTTACACTAGAAACATAATCAGGTTCTCTTGTGCAAAAATCTTGTTGACCAGTGTTATACCACTCGTTCACCGATATAACCTGACCTATATTACTACATTAAACAATGAATTATCCTTAGATATTTCTCTGGTTTAAAAACATGAAACAATTACCATATTTACAAATAAGTAACCTAATGATATAACGAACATTTATAAAATTACTTCCGGATGATAAACGCATAAAGTAATGAAAAAGTCTCAACTCTCTTCAGAGGGAGAGAGAGAGTGAAAGAAAAGAAAGAGAGAAACTTTAAACTGCTGTTTTACGGTAAATTTATTGGAGGGGATTGTCTTTGTTGTAAAACGAGAAAGTTGATGCCATTCTCACGGAAAAGCCATTAACCACTGAAACATCTAACTAGTAAAACAGTTTAAAAACTAACGCGGTAGAAGTCAAGCGTAAGAAAAGAAATAAAATTGTTGAAAGCGTAAATTATAGATCAGGAAGACTCTTTCTCACCATTTTCTAACGCTGTCGAATTTACTGAGATGTCAGAAGGTAACCCATTAAATAATTATGACCGTAGTCTTATTTATCGATCTACGTTTATCCATAAATTTACAATAAAATATAAATTTATATCGTTCTGAAAATAGAGCAATCAATACTTAAATCATTAGATAGTACAAAGGTATATATTGAATTAAATAAAAGATTTAGTCGCCAAAATTTCGGCTGGCTTGTGTATACAAAAATGTAATCCCTCGATAAAGGTTGGCGTTCAGTCAGCCGAAAATATGGCAAATAAATATTTTATTCAATCCAATATATGCCTTTTTACTATCTAATAAATTTATATGTTCTGATGTACATTCATTTTTTCGATAATTTTACAAAATATTGAAGATGCATTTCTCTGGTACTTGAAAAATGAGGAAAATTTTGTATGGTCGATTCATCAGTGATTAAACATTTCATCGGATGAACTTAGCAGTCTACTAAAGCGTTCCAATTTCTGTGTGGATAGAAAGAGATTCAATACGAAGCGAACATCATAACGACTATTATTTAAGTCATTGAGGTACAGCTTGCACCACGCTGATGAGGGCCAACAGCCGAAACGCGTCCGTGGTTAGCTTTTATTGATTAATCAAGAATGGGTATTTGGCCAATTCTGGAGTGATTAGAAATCAACGAGAATAGTTGATATTTATTCCGATAGATGGTGCAAGCCACTTTCAGTTGCACGATAAGGAGATGCCTTTTTTAAATATTATTTAAGTCATTCTGATTATATTGTAGCAGATTGTATATTACTATACCACACAGATTGTTAATTATGCCATTTATTTCACCTAGCCAATTACTCTTCTTGCCTCTCTCTAAATTTAGATTGATAAAAAATTATATATTGTTTTAATCAAAATGAATTAGCGTATCAATCTCAGATTTATTTTTCTCATTCTCTAGTTGATATTTGGTTGGGTTGCTAAAGACGAATTTATGCCTAAAGTTCAATAAGTTCTAAAATTATTTAAATAACTATTAACTAAGCTAAAAACAAATATTAATGTGAATAATACGGCGTAGACGCGAGTAGTATTCTCAACAAAACCTATTCATTATTTACAAATTTTTGACAAGTAAAATTCCTTTTTAAAAGGAATAGAGTCAAAATCTTTAAATATATTTGGAATTTTTATGCAACAATTATAAATCTGCATGGTATATTATATTGGGGAAATTGTCTAGAAGGTTTATTACTGATGAGGTAACATCAAATTTTTCTTATTGCAGTTTGAGAGTATAAAAGGACTTTGGGTGATGAAAGATGATGTGGAAGGGTTTAATATTTACAATAAATGTCTGAAAAGCTTATAATTGATGAGATAGAGTTAATTATTTTCTAATTGCGGTTTGACAGCATAAAATGACTTTGGGTGATTAAATTTGGTATGGGAGAAGGTTTAATATTTACAATAAATGTCTGGAAGGCTTATCATTGATGAGAAAGAGTCAATATTTTTTCTTATTGCGGCTTGAAAGTATAAAATGACTTTGGGTGATGAAGAATGCTGTGGAAAAGTTTAATATTTACAATAAAGTATGAAGGAATGTTGAAAGCTCAGGCGTCCCTGAAGGAGAGAAAGAAGTTTAGGCCGCATGCGCCGGAGTGAATAATCGCCGACAAGGAGGTGAATGAGGCTCGTAAACCTGCTTCCGGTACAACCTTCTGAGAAAATGTATTTCCTTCACGGGGATCGAACCTGGCACCCTGCCAGTGGCCGACTCATTAGCACCACTGGTGGCCTATCAGATTTAAACTTTTTAAAATTATTGTTGGAATTCAGATACCATCTGCGAATATATCTCCGCTACTTCTTTTTGTTGGCGAATTTCTTTATTTCTCTCTGGAAGGAGTTTTTGCAGATAATTTTCCGTGTTGGAATCTACAGACTGAGCTAAATGGCTTTCATATATTTGTTTTTTAGGGTGAATAAGTTGGCACCATTATACCGTATATCTATCTGAATTTATAGAATATTTTTTCTATGTAATTTTAATTTTTTTAAATACTAATCAGATTTCAATTAAATATATTCGAATTTGGATAAATAAAACATATATTTATAATTTGTAGGTTGAGCAAGTCATTATAATATAAATTTTTGAAAAAAAAAATGCATTTATGAGTTTTGGAATATTTTAATTTTTCCAATGGGGTAACTCGCTTCTCTCATTCTCATGAGAATGTTTGTGTTTTGCATTAAAACACGTGAGCACGCGTGCGAGAATCTAGCCAAGGGCAGTAGAATGTTGTTCTTTTTTTCAAAAGGAAACATGCGCGTCAAAAATAATATGAAAGGAGTATCACAAATTTAAATTCTAATTCGTTATACACATTAATTGAGATTAGACCTAACAAACACCAAGGGTCGTCTAGTCATCCTTGATTTTTTTCAATCGATTTTTTCAAATATGCTGGTTATCTATTAAACTCGTAGTAAAATTAGACGAACTCTCATTGTCAATAATTCACAGATAAGTTTGTAAATATTTGATTTGTTACATTTATAGTCATTATAAACTTACATTTGTTGTCTTTTTCTTAACTGGAAAGGTTGATTTTGCTTGTAATGTATATATGGAGCGCTATTTCTAAACAAATGACCGCAAATCTCTCTACCAAATATGATGCATAGTATGCATAATATGGATGCACTGGTGTATGCGCCACCAAGTAAATTTAATTTTTTTTAAGACAATATTAATGTATATAGTCGACCATGTAATGTATTTTTACATTACAATTATTTTATTTCCAAAGCGCTATATCCCGCAAGGGTTACTTGCCCCAAACAAGGATAAAAGTTTATTTACATATGTTATTTACATTATTCAACTCATAAAAACATTAGAAATCCAGATTTTGTAGAAAGTTTAGAATGTATTTAGAAAATGAATTGAACTTTAAATATGATTTTTTATCGGGAATCGAATCGTTAAGTTCACAAACAACTATTTAATCTTCATTCTATAATCTTGAAATGCTGGGCAATTGATCAGTAGATGTCTTGAGGTTTGTTCCTCAATACCACAAAAGCGACTTGAATCCTCCACTGCCTTTATTCTATTTGAAAAAACTTTTGAAATTACCGTGGTTTGTAACAAATTGAGTATTATAAAAATTTGGACGAAAGTATTTAGGGATTTCTTGGGGAAAAAAGATTAATATACAGGGTGATCCAAAAGTCCCGCACAACTTTAAAAATTAATAACTCCGCGAATATTTGCGCTAGAGCAATGCGGTAAACACCATTGTGTTCAGAATGCAATGGGATTTTTATGGCAAATATTGAAAATTTCGAAATTGATTTTAGTTACAATTTCATTCCCTAGATGGCGCTGTACCAGAATCAGAAATTCAGCGGCCAAATTGTTTGATTAATTGAAAAGTATAAGTGATCTACACGTATTTTTCATTTTTGTATACCAGGAAAGAATCCTAATAATATCAAATCGTTAATTAATAAAGCACCATTTCGCCAAAAGTTAGAAGAAATGGTTAACGATTTTTAAATACAATCTGAGATATGTAAAATAGGTATATGCAAATTAAAACATGTAGCAAAAAATATTTATATTTTTGATAGAGTTTTGTCAAATATATTGAATGTTTGAAAAACATAGCTGAATTCAATACACGATTTTTTGAAATGTTAATATAGTACCAAAAATTAAAATGGTACTACTAATAGGATTTCTTGCTATAAGGAATGTGTAATTTCTAGAATAATTGGCGACACTCGACTATTTAACTGGAAATTTGTCATGATCCAACAAATGAAATATAGATGGTAGTGACAAAATACATTTGTCGTACTTTATCCCGAATATCCTATGGGCTTGTCAAATGTTATCATTGTTTATTATACTGTACACGATTTTTAAAAATGTATCCCCTCAAATAAATATAATTTTTGAATCAACCATTTGCGTTGAAAAACGTGGTAGTAAAATCATTTTGTATTATTTTTTTTGCCCAAAATTTCTAAAGGTGGGGGGTTACAGAGAATATTCCTTATGCTATTTCTTTTAATGAGCGAAAAGCGATAAATTAAACATAAGGGGTAAAATTGTGTGTACAGTGTTATTCGAGAAGTTATAACACTTTGGTCTGCACGACATAATATAAGATGTGAGCAAATGACAAACAAACAAAAATTACTTTTCACAAATAAAAAAAGAGACAAGATATGAGGAGAGAATTTATTTACCCATAACCCAACACAAAGAGCTGCAAAACATTGGTAGATAATATAATACATGGAAACTTTTATAACACATGAGGTAACTGCCTTCTCTCTTGTATTAGGTCAGAATCCTTGTTCAATGTGGCGACATTCATTCTCAAACACCGCCTGCAGACGATAGATGACAGAATGGACAGCATTAAATAAAATATCTGATGAAATTGATGAAACGTGCCGTCTGATAGAAGCCTTCAACATGACCAATGTGGTAGGCCGGCATCGATAAACACGCGACTTAATGTACCCCCATATCCAAAAAATCGCAAGGCGTCAAGTCTGGTGATCTTGAAGGCCACTGGTGTATAAAGTGGCGACTTATCACACGATCTTCACCGAACGTATCCTTCAGCAATTGTTTGGCACCGCGGGAGATATGAGGAGGTCCTCCATCTTGCATGAATGTTATTTCGCTCAGTGCTTGTCTGTCCTGCAATATGGGGATAACCTTTTCTCTCAAAAGTTGAACATAACGTTCACCAGTTACAGAAACGGTTTTAAATGTTCTTCCATTTATTTCTTCAAAGAAAAATGGCCCAATAATAAAAGAAGAAGTGAACCCACACCAAACTATAACTCTGGGCTGATGAAGTGGCATTTCTTTAAAATTCCTAGGGTTTTCTGTTGCCCAAATGCGGCTGTTTTGAGTGTTAACTTCTCCGTTCAGAGTAAATTGAGCTTCATCTGTCCACAGAACATTCAACAGCCAGTTTTCATCAATATCAATTTGCCGGAAAACCCATGAAGCGAATTCTTGACGCTTCTCAAAATCGCCGACTTTTAGCTCGTGAAGTCTTTGAATTTTTTAACGGGTATTTTTTAAGAAAAATTCTTAGTGCTCTCCAAACTGTTCCATACCAAATCCCCGCTTGTCGAGCACTTACTTCTCCATACGTGGATAACGTTTCAATAGCTTCAACATTCTGCGAAACCGTAGCAACCCCTGACTTGCATGTCGATGGTCTTCCACTCCGAGATTTTGCTTCCAGAGATCCAGTCTTCTCCAAAGTTTTTATCATTCGCCTTAGAGAGTAGCAACTCATGGGTCCTTTACCGCTTCGAATACCTTTAAAGGTACGAAACGCTTGTAAAGCTTCAGTGGCAGATTCTGAATTGCAATAAAAAAATTTCACCAAGAGTGATTTATGCTGTAGTGATGGTAAAATAAATTGTTGTACATGTAAATAGATGAAGATTATTTGAATTTTTCAAAACCTCATTATGTAAAAATATATGTGTATATAAATTGGATATTTGTTGTTGGCCGAACCAATAACCATACACACCTCATCTCGTTAACGGAATAATGTTCTTTGTCTGGTCTGCCTTTTTTTACTCTCTTTGGAGTAGATTTGTTTTTTGATAGTTTTTATTTATGGAGCTGAACCAGTATGATGGCGGTGGTGGAGGAAGTCAGCAGGCCAACAAGCGGCCGCGTTCTGAGGACGAAGACCTCCTCCCGTCTTCCCATCACCAATTTAAATTCAACAGCACGGCGAACTTGTTCAACTTTGAGTGCCAAACCTTCGAAGCGATCATTGCCGACACCAGCCTGGACTCCCCCGAAAAAATACAGATGGCCACCAAAGAACTGATACTGACTCTCGTCCAAGAGGCAGAACTTCTTCTTAAGGACGCCTTCAAGGGAGCCAGTCTAGGAAAACCCAATCCCACAGCCAACGTCCCGATTCCCTCCACCTCTTTCGCCTCGGTAGTGGCAGAGAAAGACAAGCCGGTAAAGCCTGCACCTCCGAAACCCAAAGCGAAATCCACATTTGTGAATCTGGCTCCTTCCTTCGAATCGCATGTCGTCGTCAGGTCGGCTAACCCCAAAGCAACCCAAGGGAATTTTTGAGGGAAATTCAAAAGATTCATCCTTCCCTAGCGTCATCAAAACACGTGGTAGCGTCCATCAACACCAGCGGCGAGGTGGGTTTCCACCCCAAAACAACCCAAATGGCAAAGTAGCTGGCCACTGGGCTGACCTCCCTGCCAACGGGCCTAAGCTGCCCCGAGTGCCCGGTTATCCTACCAAGATACTGCCTCTTCAGAGTGGACGGGGAGGTGCGGGACGATGAGATATGCGAGAGCTTCCGCTCCAACCACTCCGTGCAGTCACTCCTGGAAAAGCGTGAAATCAGGGTAGTCCATCGATCGAATAATGCGGCACACAGCACTAGTACAGTGTTAATCGAAGTGGACAACCAAGTCGCCGAAATCCTCGGTCAACATGGACGTATTCCTGTGGCGGGTCTAGTGCACAGGTATGAGCGCAGTCATACTTTAAAGCAATGCTTCCGTTGCTGTGACTTCGGCCACCGCGCTTCTGCCTGTCCAGCTGCCCATCCAATCTGCTATCGCTGCGGCTCTGCAGAGCATGAAGGCATCCGATGCTCGGTCGAGCCAAGCCAAAGCCGCTGCAAAAAAAAAATCTGGAGCTCCCATCAACCACTTTGCCACATTATCTACCTGTCCCTTTGTAAAAGAGAGAATAGCCCGAACAAGAAACAATGTCTAGGCCATTGCGTGTCCTGCAGGTGAAAGCTAGAAAATCACCAACTGTCATTCTTGAAATTGCAAATTTGGCAAATTCGACACAGGCCGACATCGTGCTCCTGCAAGAACTCTCAAATAACTTCTTCTGGCCCACACGTGGGTTTCAGGCATTTTTTTTGTCCCAGGCGCCTACATCCCCTCGGGAATTGTGGCACTTAGCAACCTTCATCCCATCCCTCTAACCTCCCCAGACACCGCCATAACCTCCATAGCCATATGTCTAGAGCAGAGCATCATCGTGGTGCACTCGGCCTACTGGCACGGCCTTAGAGCTGCCGATGATTTCATCCCTCTTCTGGAAGATACGATAAGACGGGCCTCTCTTCCAGTGATCCTGGGTATGGACACTAACGCCCACTCTCCTACCTGGGGCATCGGTGCGAGGTTGGACTTCCGGGGTGCTAATCTTGAAGAGTTCGCCAGCTTCAATGATCTTCATTTCTTGGAACCTCCTGTGGACTCGACCTGGTCAAATGGGCCTTTATCTTCTTCTATAGATGTAACTCTGGCATCCAGCTCACTGGCTATCCATGTCACTAGAGGTTTATTAGATGAGATGGCCTTCACTGACCATATACCTATCTGGACTACATTCCTAGACATGGTCAATAACGAGACAAACTGCTCCTGGGTTGAATCCTCATGTAAAGAACAGACCTTTAAATCCTTCCTCAACTCTTCTCTCCACCAGGTAACTACCTTATTACAACAACAACAAAAACCTTTATTAAGACACTATTGTCTTACAAGGGGATTCCCCTAAGAGGTTATATATGTACATGAGTGAGGAGGAAAAGCAATTTAGAGGGGAGGTAGAGCAATCAGCCGTTGTCTGGGGAGTTGAGCACTTCTTCCCTCATTTTGTCAATCGCCTTGAAAAATTTTAAATATTTATAAACAAATGTTTTATCCAGCTGGAGAGTAGTAAAAATTGTATATACATGTTGTTCATTATAGTGAGTTAGCCCCGAAATTTCGCGAATTTCCAGTCTCTTTTCCTGTAGGAATGGGCAATGGAATAGATAATGAACCAAATTTTTTGGATGCCAGCATTGCAGAAGTAGAAATTTAAAGGGTCGCTGTTCCAAAATCCCGTGATATCCTCGGGGGAAAATAGCCATAGAATCCTTTGACGGGCTATTTTCAAAGAGAGGTTTGATAGTAATTAGTCCTCCGTCATAAAGGAGCTACTTAGAGATTGATAGTGAATACAATGAGTTGAGTTTTGTATCTTAGCTCGGTCAAATTGGAGTAGCTGGTCCACTGTGGTTTGAACTATTCTAGGCATTTCTCCTCGCAAAACCATATAATCTTCACAGTTCTTAAGAAAAGAAAAACCCCAAGAGTCAATGATGTTATTCAGGTTATAAATAAAGTTGTTGCCCGCTTTTCCCAAAATTGAAACTTCCTAGAGCTGGAACAAGCAAACATAAGGTAATCTTGTCCTGTCCATTTTTAAAATCCGTATCTAGAACTTTAGAATCAATTTCGTAATGTTTAATTCAAGGGACATCCTTTCGGTTTCTGTTCGTAAGATATAGCCCGGAGTGTAAATTTGCGAAGGTCAAGAAATCGCCGTAAGAAAAATATCCTGGATCTGGTTTACAACTCCTATCTGATTCGTCGCCCACAGTGGGGCCGAGTATAATAACGTGGATAAAACTATGGAGTCAAGTAATTTCATCACTGCTCCGAACGATATGGTTCTTGACTTAGATAGTATTCTCCATGCTGCGTTTGTAGCAATCAATGCTTTGCTTTTAAAGTGCTGCGCCACGTAAGGAGTTGGATTCTTGATTGTTAAGGGGTAGCCAAGATACGTATATTTTGAGGTAACTGTCAAAGGTTGTTGGCCCCAAAACCAAACGTCAGATCTAGCCAAGCGGCCTCCATTTCGAAACGCTACGATTTTAGACTGGAATTGGTTCAGAGTTAAACTATTTTCCTCAAAATATTTTTTATTAAATTAATCTTTATTTGGATATTTATCTTGTATTCACCACGGAAGACTATATCATCCGCGAACAGGAGCAGGTGTATAGTTCCATGGCCCGGTAAGTATATACCTGGCAGGTCAGAATCATCCAGTGTAGCAAGCAGATCGTTAATGAAAATAATAAATAAATACGGTGAAAGAGGTTCACCCTGAAGAACACCTGATTGTATTTTGATAAATTCTGTAAAAGAGCCGCTCCATCTGACCGCTGCCATCATTTGAGCATAGTAGTTCTGTTTCTACAGGTAAACTCCGTATAAAAAGTATAATTGTATACCGAATCTAAAGTTTTACGAAGGAGCCTCTTTTATAAAAGAGGCTCCTTCGTAAAACTTTAGATTCGTTATACAGTTCTGTATAAGTTTGATAAATCGCCCACTTAAACCAACAAGCGCAAGCTTTCTCCATAATAGTAGATGTGGAACTGTATCAAACGCTTTTTAAGATCAACAAAGAATGTGTAAAGTTTCCTCCTTTTGCGGTTTAATGTCATTTGAATTAGTGACGTAAGCGTGAAGATATGGTCTTTGCACGAGTAGCCCTTTCTGAATCCTGCCTGGTTTTCCGCTATGAGTTTTCTATTTTCAATCCAATTACTTAGTCTATTTTTTAATATGGATGTAAAATGTTTTGACAAGTTGCTTATAAGGGCAATGCCCCTATAATTTGATGGTGTAACTACCTTATTAAACGAGGCCTCTAGCCCAGAAGATATTGACAGGGTGGTCCTCCTTCTGACTTCCATCCTGCAATCAGCTTGTGACTCTTCCATGGGGAGACGCTCCAATACTACAAGACCGTCAAAGCCGTGGTGGACCCCCGAACTGAGTCGGATCAGAAGGTTGGTTATCTCCCCCTGCCGTTATAGTCAGAAAGTCCGGTGTTCTATTAGGAATTTCTTCCGCGGTTTATACCGAGCGTGCCATAATCGACTGAAGGCGGCTATACGGAAAGCTAAAAGTAAATCCTGGTTTAATCTCTGCAAGGAGGTGTCATCCGCATACTGGAGTGACATACATCGATTTATCGCCCGGGGCCGCGGCTCCCCCCGAGGTCCGCCACTTCTCAAACATGATAACGGCTCTCTTTACAATCCTCATGAGACTTGCCAGACCCTGTTAAATCACTTTTTCCTACCTGACACCAGACCTCACCCGCAAAGGAATGCAATTTCTGCTCACCCAGACGAACCTGAATTCAAACCCTGGGAAGTTTTGCGAGCCATTCATCGCTGTGGAAAAAGGAAAGCCCCGGGCCCTGACGGTCTTGGTTCAAAATGCCTAGACCTGGGCGGCCCTTCCTTGCAATTCCTGCTGGCCGAATTGTTCACCAAATGCCTTCGTAGGGGCCACTTCCCCCGTCAATGGAAATAAGGCCGCCTCATACTTCTGTCTAAATCCTCCAATTCAGCCACCAGTCAGCTGGAGAAATACAGACCTATTACTTTATTGAACACTATGGCCAAAGTATTTGAGAGATGTATCCTGGCCCGACTTCAGAGGCTCGCGGATCGTCATGGATGGTTCTTTGAAGATCAATACAAAACCGTATTGGGTACCGTGAATGGTCGTTCAGCGGAAGATGCACTGGCGAGTATCACTCAATTAATTGAAGAAAGACAAGCTCACTGGAGGAAAACTCTTGTCATCAGCTCGGACATCAGTAAGGCCTTCGACACTGTTTGGAGGCCGGCAATCATACAAAATCTTGAACGTCTAAATTGTTCAGAGTCTATTACCTGTTTAGTAAAAAGCTTTTTGGAAGACCGGACGGTTTCTTACTCAGTTTGGACAGCAACAGAATGTACGTCCTCCCAACTCGGCACTCCCCAGGGTTCAGCGCTAAGTCCTTTCCTGTGGAACATAGTTGCTCGGACCATCTTCACCCTTCCCTCCATCATAGATAGCCGATTAATAGCTTACGCGGACGACTTCACCCTTATGACTCAGGTTCGTAGTCGCCTGCCGGTCTCTGCCACTAACACCTTCTTGGAGAGGTTGACATCTTGGTGCACGATAAATGGTCTTAATATAAACCCCATTAAGACTCAAGCTTGCCTGTTCCAATGGCGTAATGTCCACCCCAACTCCGAGACAGGGCTTAGAGTCCTTGGTCAACCTTTAAACATCAAGAAGACCGTCACAATCTTAGGAGTGGAGTTTTACCAGACCCGCGGATTTGTCGCCCACCTACGCAAGATCACACGTAGATGCAGATCAATAATCCCACGACTCACCCACACCATACAGGGTAAATTTGGAATCTTCTTTTCAGCTGGACGGAGCGTCAGCATGGGGAGGTCGTGCTCTCTCCAGCGAAGGCATTAGGCAACTTAGGAGCCTTCACTGCAATTTTGCGAAACGTGTACTGAGAGGAGGTCCTTACACACCTACAGTCTCAGCCATCTCCATCACCGGCAGCCCTCCTTTCGATATTATTGTTAGGTCTCGTACGGCGTTCCTGAAGGAAATCAATGAAGGAAATTTTGAATCTAGACCAGGCCCTGCTTCTTTGCCATACCCTCCAGATAGACGTCAATTGTCTTTCAGTCTAAACATCGAGGAGATAACAACACCTATAATATTTACAGACAGATCAAAAAATGAGGCTGGGGTGGGCGCTGCAATTGTTCCCTCATCATAAGATCAGCAGCCCGTTCTCTTACGGCTCCATCCCGACTGCACAGCCTTCCAGGCTGAACTTCTGGCAATCCGCTGGGCGGTCCGTCTGGTGAAGGAAGGTTATGCAAGAAATGCGATCACTATCGCGTCGGATTGCAGATCAGCTCTGTCAGCCATATGTACGTCAGGTCCAGTTCGATCGACATTAGTAGCTAAGATTATTCTCGTACTGAACACCAACCAAAACGTAAATCTGTGTTGGGTGCCGGGACACTGCGGCATCGACGGAAAGGAAAGAGCAAACAGAGCTGCTAAGAACGCGGCCGTTTTGATCTTAGAGCCATCATTTTCCATTCTGCCTAGAAGCCTGGCCCGTAACCACTCACGCGCGGCAGCCCTAGACGCATGGACGGAGGTTTATTGCCAGGACCACTACAACAGACATCTGAGGAGAATAGCCCATACTCCAGACCGGCTGCTCCAATTCCTCCCTAAGGTCTGTCCTGGAGAAGTCACCACCACCTTACTTACAGGACATGGCCATGTTCGGGCAGACTTGGTTCTCTGGCGTCCTGGGGAAGACCCATCTTGCCCACATTGTATGGAGGAACAACAGACTGTGGACCACCTTCTATTCAGATGCCCTGCTTTCATGCAACACAGAATGAAGACAGCTCTGCTGCTTGGGAAGACCTCCTTCGACCCAGTCTCGTTGGCTGGACTCCCGGGTTCTCTGCAGGCATGGAACTTCTTGACCAGCTGGTTCGGCTCTGCAATTGGCTCTATATAAATATAATCTAGAGTAACTGGTTTCTACTAGTTAGCTTGACAGCCCGGGCAGTTGGCGTTTCTTGCGCTCCAGGGGCCTGGGTTATCCTTATTTCTCTCTCTATATTCTTGGAAGACGGGGCAATTTAGCAGCAGATGAATAGAAATTTGTTCCTCACATCCACAGAAGCATCTTGAATCCTGCACTGCTTTGATGAATTTTAAAAAGCTTCTAAAATTCCCGTGATTTGTAATAAATTGAGAGTTGTGGAAATTTGCCCGAAAATAATTCGGAATATTAGCGGGAAAGAAACTTTGAAATGTTTGGTTAGTATTTTTCTTCAATAGTGTAATTTTATATTTAATCAAATTTTCAATTATATCTGGAATATCCAAGTCGCGTATCGCTTTTGATCCTCGATCGATAATTATTTTATTCAAGCACATTGTCGTTGATTTTTATTTGACAAATCCATGTTGTCTGGAGCTCATAAGATTATTACTTTCATAAAATTCATAAATTCGATTTTTCAAAATTTTTTCGAAAATTTTTGAAAGATTTGAAATCAATGAGATAGGTCGATAACTTTTTGTTGATTCTAAATTAGATTTATGTGGTTTAGGAATTATCTTTAGAGCTGCTATTTTCCATTTCTCCGGATAATACCCCTTTTTGAATACATTTATAAAATAGTTTGCATAACATATGCTTAATTTTTGGGTAAGCACATTTGATCATATTGTGGCGAAGAAATATTTTATTATTTAATTTAATATAATTCAATGAAAATACTCAACAGATTATAAAAAAATATATTACTCTGTATTTGTGAAATCATCTTTAAAATATTTCTTTGCTTGCTTGCTTAAGATTCCCTAGCTGTAGATAGTTTTGCTGACTTGTTAATAATTGTCGACTCGTCGTTGTGACGTCATCAATAAATTATTTTATATCTTAGGATATTTCAAGGCTTGATTTCTACGCTACAATATTGTTACTTATGTTGTCTAAACCTGGAGCTTTTTAAACATCAGAATTAGAAATGATATTCATTATTTCTTCTACTTCAATAAAAATTATGCTTGGATTATTCATTCGTGGCTTAAAAGTTCTAATTATTTGTTGTTGAAAATTGTCCAATTAGGATCGTCTTCAGGAATTAAATCGTCCATTAATATGGTCATTGTTTGCTCTTTTAGATATTCTGGTGAATTGTCAATTATGGGAATTCCATTCTTTACATTTGAGGATCTTAATTTATTGAAGAACTTATAAGCATTACCAAATGGATTATCTGTGTAATTTTCTTCAATAACGTTTCGCCAGTTGCATTGGTGTATTTGTTTCTTGCCAACTTGAATGTATTGTAACTGATTGTTTTATGACGATAATACTAGTTTCTAATATAATGAAAATGATTTTTTATTATTTCCTGTTCATTAGTCCACCAGTCAATTCTGGAAACATGTTTATTAATGGGGGATTTAACCTTCGAAGATTTATATGCTGCTTCTCTCAATAAATTCATGAGTGCGTTCACTATCCCATCAATGTCTTCCTCATCTTTCACTCTGCTTATATCAATTCCCAGTTTTTTGTATCTTGTAATGATATGTTATTAGAAAAATTTGCCCAATTCGCATTTTTTTCAAAGTGGAAATTTGATTATTGAATAAATGACCATTCTTTAACCTGATATCAAATTTAACAGCAAAATGGTCGGAAATATTAGTCAAATCAGAGGTATGCCAGTTGTTTATTAAACTTAGTGAGTGTTTATTCGAGATTGTGAGATCAATTATACTTACTCTCCGCGGCAGGTGGGTGTTTTTTCAGGTTATGTATAAAGAGGTTACATTCGTCTATAATAGGTTGTAATCTATATCCATTAGAGTTTATAACAAACCATATAGTATGTCTTGAATTAAAATCACCGCAAAGGATTACAGGTTGATTTATATACGTTTTGAACAGATCTCTAATGAATGTTTGATGAACAGGTTTATAAGTATTCGGGTGCAAAGTCGAACTGCTTTTCACATGTGTAGACATGTGGTGCACTTACAGTAAAAGCAGTCGCTAACTACCCACCATGATTATCATGGCCTGTACCACGTGTACTAGGGATAAGCAAAAAAAAAATAATAATAAGTATTCGGATGAATGTATAAATTAGAAATAATTAATTTTGCTTTAACTGTAGAAATAGATATTGTTGTACAAAAATAATTTGTGAATTTTTCCTCTTTGCTGAACTTTATATTTTTATTTAAAATTATAGTTGCCGTATATTTTTCCCCAGTTTTATTCGAACATATAATTTGAGAGTCCATATCATAAATAACATTTTCATGTAAAACATATGGTTCTTGAATCAAAAGAATGTCAGGTGAAGGATATTCACATATCAAACAAAATGTTAACGCGGGATTCGATCCCGGTTCATGACTGTCTGGAAACGAGGGTGTTACCCACTCGTCCTTGTCAGGTGGGTCATCTCTAGTGCTGGCCTGTAGTTTACTTATCGCAGTAAAACTTTTTCTTACATTTTGTTGAATACATCTCACATTTTCAATCATATAGGATATTAATCTATTTAAGATTAAGCTTTAAATTGTATTTGCTACATCATTTTCCTCGTATATTTGTGAATATTGTGTCCTTTGGATAATTTTGTCTATTTGTGATTTGTAAATCGGGCATTCACTTGAATTTGATTTATGGTTTGTAGAAAGGTTTTTAAATTTAGGGTGCTTAGAGAAATTGTGACGATTTGGCGCTTCAATACAGTTGTGGCTACCCTGTACACCGCATATTTTACATATTTTAATGTTTTGGCAGTCTTTTGTTTTATGGTTCGGATTAAATTCAAAACAATTTTGGCATTGTCTTACAAATATTCTGTCTTGTGTAGAACATCGCTCAAAATCGGTGTATATCTCATTACCCATTTTTCTTAAAATTTGGTGAACTTTAGTAGTAACTTTTAATACTATATTGTGATATGCAGAGTTAAATCCCATTCGCGGTACGAGACAAGCGATGCCAAACACCTCCGCACAGTTGGCTTCAGAAGCCATATATCGATTATGCTTTTTTTAATTCATTTGAAAAATTCAACTATCCCTGATCATTTATTTTACTCTGGGATGCCGTCACTACAGGATAAAGTACTCTTGGTGAAATTTTATTATTGCAATTCAGAATCTTCCACTGAAGCTTTAGGAGCGTTTCGTAACTTTAAAGGTATTCGAAGAGGTAAAGGACCCATGAGTTGCTACTCTCTAAGGAGAATGATAAAAATTTTTGAGAAGACTGGATCTCTGGAAGCAAAACCTCGGAGTGGAAGACCATCGACACGCAAGTCAGTGGCTGTTACGGTTTCGCAGAATGTTGAAGCTATTGAAACGTTATCCACGTATGGAGAAGTAAGTGCTCGACAAGTTTCTCGACAAACGGGGATTTCGTATGGAACAGTTTGGAGAGCTCTAAGAATTTTTCTTTAAAAATACCCGTACAAAATTCAAAGATTTCAGGAGCTAAAGGTCGGCGATTTTGAGAAGCGTCAAGAATTTGCTGCATGGGTTTTCCGGCAAATTGATATTGATGAAAACTGGCTGTCGAATGTTCTGTGGACAGATGAAGCTCACTTTTCTCTAAATGGAGAAGTCAACACTCAAAACAGCCGCATTTGGGCAACAGAAAACCCTAGGATTTTTACAGAAATGCCACTTCATCAGCCCAGAGTTACAGTTTGGTGTGGGTTCACTTCTTCTTTTATTATTGGGCCATTGAAGAAATAAATGGAAGAACTTTTAAAACCGTTTCTGTAACTGGTGAACGTTATGTTCAACTTTTGAGAGAAAAGGTTATCCCCATATTGCAGGACAGACAAGCACTGAGCGAAATAACATTCATGCAAGATGGAGGACCTCCTCATATCTCCCGCGGTGCCAAACAATTGCTGAAGGATACGTTCGGTGAAGATCGTGTGATAAGTCGCCACTTTATACACCAGTGGCCTTCAAGATCACCAGACTTGACGCCTTGCGATTTTTGGCTATGGGGTACATTAAGTCGCGTGTTTATCGATGCCGGCCTACCACATTGGTCATGTTGAAGGCTTCTATCAGACGGCACGTTTCATCAATTTCAACAGATATGTTATTTAATGCTGTCCATTCTGTCATCTATCGTCTGCAGGCGGTGTTTGAGAATGAAGGGCGCCACATTGAGCAAGGATTGTGATCTAATACAAGAGACAAGGCCTCCAAGAGACAAGTTACCTCATGTGTTATATAAGCTGCCATGTATTATATTATCTACCAATATTTTGAAGCTCTTTGTGTTGGGTTATGGATAAATAAATTCTGTCCTCATATCTTGTCTCTTTTTTATTTGTGAACAGTAATTTTTGTTTTTTTGTCATTTGCTCACATCTTATATTATGTCGTGCAGACCAAAGTGTTATAACTTCTCGAATAACACTGGTGCACACAATTTTACCCCTTATGTTTAATTTATCGCTTTTCGCTCATTAAAAGAAATAGCATAAGGAATATTCTCTGTAACCCCCCACCTTTAGAAATTTTGGGCAAAAAAAATAATACAAAATGATTTTACTACCACGTTTTTCAACGCAAATGGTTGATTCAAAAATTATATTTATTTGAGGGGATACATTTTTAAAAATCGTGTACAGTATAATAAACAATGATAACATTTGACAAGCCCATAGGATATTTGGAATAAAGTACGACAAATGTATTTTGTCACTCCCATCTATATTTCATTTGTTGAATCATGACAAATTTCCAGTTAAATAGTCGAGTATCGCCAATTATTCAAGAAATTACACATTCCTTATAGCAAGAAATCCTATTAGTAGTACCATCATAATTTTTGGTACTATATTAACATTTCAAAAAATCGTGTATTGAATTCAGCTATGTTTTTCAAACATTCAATATATTTGACAAAACTCTATCAAAAATATAAATATTTTTTGCTACATGTTTTAATTTGCATATACCTATTTTACATATCTCAGATTGTATTTAAAAATCGTTAACCATTTCTTCTAACTTTTGGCGAAATGGTGCTTTATTAATTAACGATTTGTTATTATTAGGATTCTTTCCTGGTATACAAAAAGGAAAAATACGTGTCGATCAGTTATATTTTTCAATTAATCAAACAATTTGGCCGCTGAATTTCTGATTCTGGTACAGCGCCATCTAGGGAATGAAATTGTAACTAAAATCAATTTCGAAATTTTCAATATTTGCCATAAAAAATCCCATTGCATTCTGAACACAATGGTGTTTACCGCATTGCTCTAGCGCAAATATTCGCGGAGTTATTAATTTTTAAAGTTGTGCGGGACTTTTGGATCACCCTGTATATTGATTGTGTGTGTGATTTATTATTATGTGTATATATATTGTAAAAATATAATATATGTTTCATTTTTCTGAAATCTCAATTAAAAATTAAGTGATTAAAATATAATTGAAACCTAACTTCTACTACAGTAAAATATCTTTACGCTTTAATCGGTAAAATATTTATAACTTGATGTGACTTTAACTCCGTTTACTGAAGAAAGTTGTTAGAATACACTTAGTCTATCTAGAGTTTGAAAATAATTTTTTAAATGGCTACACCTTGTCAAAAATAAACCCAAGTTCCTTTATTACTACTCTCTTTGGACATGTAGGAATTTAGCTCCTCAGTGGTGTGTAAACCCTTTAAATCCCTCTGAAGAATAATTAACCAATTCAGAAAACAACTGTAGGGGACAGGTAAAATTTATTGTTTTGTATTTCTATTTTATGTAAATTTTATTTGCTTTTTAAAAAATTCATATTTGTTTGTTGCAAATATGCAAAAATTTTATCATCTAATTTATATAATTTTTCTATTTAATTGGATTCATTCTTTTTTGTTGTTGTCTGAATATAATAACAATAACAAGGTATAACTTTAGTGATACAATAAAACAAAACTTGATTTTGCAAGAAATGTTTATGTGGATTATTGTTAATTAACCACCACACAACGAACATTCAATTTCCAGCCAAGACAATATTGCACGCTAATGGATCTCATTTAAATTTAGTTTAAATGAACTTCTTCCATTGTTTGTTTCTTTATCCTCTTTGGAATCTGGAATGAATCTATATTGAACGAGATGTCTCAACATATTTTTATTGTTGTTCATGTAAAATGTATTTTCTCAATAACTCTTTAAACTGAAATCTTCGACTTAGAGGCATAAAGTACATAGCAAAACCATAATAAAACGTATAAACCAGGATATTCAATGTTTGATTTGTAATGGATAAATATAAGGATACTTAGAATCAAACCCAATATTTATTTGGATAAAAACTAAATTTCAAATTCGAATTAATCAGCTTAATCCAAATAGAAGAGGCTTTAATAAATATTTAATGTTTGTTCTGTATAAACTTTGAAATAATTATATTTCGACTTAATACATATATAATACAGTATATATTAACCTAACATATATATAAAAACAAAGTAGGCATATCCTGACCAGGAGCACATGGGCTTTCCAGAAAGCAGAGCGCCATCTGGTGGAAGAGAAATCAACTAAACATTGATTTAGCCTGTTCACTGATATTTGACCAACCCAATTTCTAGATAAATCAAGAGAAGCCTCCCACGAATGCTTTTCGCGCTGTTGGCGCTCGTCAGCGTGGATCAGGCTCTACCACTGAGACCGATATGATTTTTTGTCCCAAAGACTTCTTGAAAAACCAAGAAATGGGTATTTAAGGTCACACATTCGCGTAAATTCGCTTAACACATGAGAAAACAATAGAAAAAATAAAAAAATAATAAAAAGGGCAGGTGTTGATATTATAAATAATATATATATTTATTATTTTGGTGTTGCCCTTTATATATATAATATATTGCAGCGTAGAAAATTAGGAAAGACAAACTTCAGGATGAAGAGAAACGGCAGTTTATTCAAGGCAAAAACAAAATCAACACATTTATAAGATACAAGATAACCAATGAGAGAAATTTCCAGACTCCAAAATATGAATAATATAAATATCAAAGAAATAATAATCTGTAAATATACTATAATAAATATTTTGATACAATATATATATATATATATATGAGAAAACAATAGGAAAAACTGATGGCGCTCTGCCATCTAAAAAGCACATATGCTTTTAGTCAGTATGTGCCTTCTTTATTTCATTCAATATTAGGTAATTTAAAAAAATATATTTTTTTTCTTAATTGAAAAGACATATATTAGATCAAACTATCATTTATTTTACCAATATTCCAGTAATATTGCTATATATATATAGTATCGTTATGAGAATTTCAAGATTTATAAAATTTGTTTTTTAGTTTAAACATGTGAGGTTTTTTTTTTGTAATAAATAAATGGTTAGTATATATATCGTTTTGAAAAGGTTGGCGTTCAGATATATATATATTTTTTTCAAAGAGAGCTAAAACATATGCAATAATATTATATGATGATTATTGATAATAATTATAATAATTTTTATGATAAATACATCTATCACTACTTCTATAGAAATTATCAAGGTATATACCTAGAATCAATACACCTAACTAACAGTTACTGATGAGTGTCCATCTGTCAAATGAAGAGAATGTTCTATTGCTGAAAGGTTGTCGCGTTGACATGAAAGCAGACGACTCCTGCATATTCAGGCGGCGTGACATAATTGAGTTGCATTCCGCGACTTTTCTCCAATAAATCCTCAAACAACATCGACCCGCGCTGACTTCCAGACTCTCTCCACGTTCTTCTTATCTTCTAGAAATCCCGTAGCTCTAATCTACTTGATTTGTTCTTGTAAACATTCATTGAGGGTACTGAATAGAATTTATTATACAAACAATTAGCTCTGTCGAGACAGTATTTTATTTAAAAACCATATACAGATACTAATTTTAAAAAATATGAATTCAAAAAAATAATAACAATAAAACGTGAACTATGATTATTTATAGTGTTAAAAAGTCTTATATTATATAATTTTGAACACTATAATTATATTACGCTTGAAATTATTCGAAGATTATTCACGTGTTTTGTTGTTCAAAATTCAAGTTTGCTATTTTCCTATAAAAATTTGGCTATAACTAAATATGAGGCCGCGTGTATAATACATTTTTTAAAATGTAGAAATTAGTTATTTAACGTAGAGAGGAATATTCATTAAATAAGATAATAAATATTGTTTACACATATTTTTCATACATTGATAAGAACATTCACGTATTCCTTAGCATCAATTTCAAAAGCAATTCATTTTATATTTATGATGTAGACAAGTTTCTCACATACAAAGGTGTAAAAAGTATAATTCAAATAGACTCAAGTTAAAATCTATAATTGATATAAATATTAAATATCAATTTATCGAATATCAAAATATTTTTCGAAAAATATTTTCTATTCTATTCAAATATACTTGCTATATGCTATTATAATTATGGCAATTAGTTAACTACTATTTGCTGCTATAAGTGCACCACATGTCAACAAATATAGAAATAAATAACAGTTTTCACTCAGCCTGAGAACGTTCAGTTACTAGCGGTCACTGTTATGTTTTAACCATTTCAAGATTCTCTGGACATTAAAGCTGAAATGGTTTTCAAGGAGGGGTTCCAACCCGGGTCGTAGTTATCCAGAATCAACGGTGTGTAACATTCCTCCACGAAACGTTCTGAAAAATGTACATATATTTATATATGACTGAATTTTTACATCCCGATTAATTAAAAAATACATCAGTATCTTTCATGAGCATCCCATTTGAAGAATGTCCACTTTTTCTATAGATTCACTCTTTTGGGCGAACACCTTTCTGGGCGACCACTCCTCTGAGCGACCATCTTTCTATGCGGCTATCATTCTTGGTAGCTACCTTTCTGGGCGACCACTCCCATAAACGAATATCTTTCTATGCGGCCATCAGTTTTAGTACCCAATTTTCTAAGCGTCCAATCCTCTGAGCGACCATCTTTCTATGCGGCTATTATTCTTGGTATCAACCTTTCTGGGCGACCACTCTTCTTAATGACTACCTTTCTGTGCGTTTATCATTCTATTTAGCCATCTTTTTTGGGAGACCACTTTTCAGGACGACCACCATATATTGCGGTCATCTTTCTGGGCGACCACCTAAGCCATTTGAGAAATAATTTAATGTCATACAACCTCCAATTTAAAAATACCCTCGATGGGTGTGTGCCGAATATTTTTCGAATCTCTTATAAAATTCCAAAGCGTAGAATAAAATTTATTTGCTTTAGGTCTCCAAGTTATCAAAACTACATCTACCGAATTTTATTGTTTAAAATATTGCTTATTAATATATATAGTCACGACCGTCTTTCCTCATCGGCCGCCTCTGTCACGGATGCGCGCGCACAGGGAGGTCACGTGCTCGCCGGCAGCCAACGGGCGCGCGCCGCCGGCAGATTATAAACACAAGGTAATAAGGCCAAATAAAAATATAGTGTGTGATAAGGCACAATTTGGATTATAGATTATAAACACAAGGTAATAAGACCTAATCCAAATAAATAAATAGTGTGTGATAAAGCACAATTTGGATCATATTTAATACAGTTATCAGCGTCATGCACAATTCTGTCACGTTAAGTCACGTGTCAAGTTACGGTAAGTAGAAATTTAAAAATTAAAAAAAGATGCCGAAACCCGGGATCGAACCAGGGACCTTTAGATATTCAGTCTAACGCTCTCCTAACTGAGCTATTTCGGCTTATTTTATTTATTTCTATAGAAGCTTCTATCTTTATAATTATGTATATTTTCAAAAAGTCAATTCGCACCTCTTCGCTGGAGACCATGGGAATACTGACTAATTCATTATGCTAACATAATTATAAATACAAGTATCAGAGTCATCAACAATTCTGTCATCGTTTGCTTTTGTGAATGGAATAAATACCCAAATAGGGCCATTTCTTATAAGCATCGGTGGTTCAGTGGTAGAATGCTCGCCTACCACGCGGGCGGACTGGGTTCAATTCCCGGCCGATGCATTTTTTTTTTCTTTTTTACAATTTTTAAAACTCATTCATATTATTATCCCTATATATATAAAAGTCAGCGTATGTATGTATGTATGTTTGTCAACTATACACGTCCACAATACGTAACTAATATGACTGATATTTTAACAGTATATAAAGTAGAATCTGGAAAACTCTTAGTGAAAATTTCAGGTCTCTATCCCGAATATCCGTCGTGTTATTTGCAAATTTGCTCTTTCACTCGCGCCTCTAGCGGTGAATATGAGGGGTAATACCAGCTGACCTAATGTACATGTAAAGTTTGGAGCGGGACGTTTCACAAGAGTGACATCCACGGCTCCAATTCATAATTGTAACAAATAGTATTTGAATAAAAACATTCAATCGGGTAAAACACGGGCGTTGCCCGGGTCATTCGGCTATTGTATTATAAATACATCAAATTATAAAATGCGCATCAAATATCATATTATAAAGTTTATCAATAAAAATACGTGGTTGTATTCTCTCTTCAAACAATAATATATTGGTGTAATTGAAAAAAAAAACTATTTCATCTTTAAAGATTACTTTTGAAAACATTGATTACTTTTTTAAAATTGAATTTCTTCCAACTTAATTGAAAAAATTCAAATTCATCAATAGAAATTAAAACAATTTCTTCTTTCGCATTAATTGCTAATGAAAATCTTCGAAGACATGTTCGAAAATTGTTAGCTAAAATTTTCTACAAATTAAAAAATAAATTATATTTAAATCAATTTACTTTTTCATGAAAAACTGAATAGAGAATAATATATGATATTCTTTACATTTCATTGAAGCTACTTTCGAAAAATCCTTATTAATTACTATTTCTTTTAAAATATCAAGTATCACACACGTTTCTTTGATTAATTAATTATTAATGAATTTAAAAATAAGTGAGATAATCATAATTAATTAATTTAGTTCGATTACCTTCTTTATATTCATAATTATAATATGGATTCTGATAATTAATTAATTTAAAATTAAATTAACTCTTAATATAACAAAAGAACATCTTTTATTCTTACATTTAAAGAATAAATTATCACAAAATGTACATAAAATAGACTTCAAGAATATAATATTAGGCATTCTAATTATTTACATAAATCTTGTTGGGTGCGAGTATTGTTTAATTATATTACATCAAATATTTATGCATATTATATATTTCTCCATTTAGATTACGCCTTTAAAATAGCTTCCTTGCAGCACAAATAAAATTTACGTCATGTATATATTCCAAACAAAAATTATATTTATGGAAGAAAGGAATCTATTTTAATATATTCAAATAATATATATGAATATAAAATAACGATTATTTATAAATAGGAGTTAAATAATGAATAGAAATGGGAAAACAGACGAAGTCTAATAAATAAGTCTGAGTCTAATAAATTGAAGGGAGGCGAACAGATTTGATCCATTTTCTAATATTATAACGGTTATATATATTTAAAAATGAGTTTCATGTTTATAAAGTGTAAATATTTTTAAATTATTGATATATTTTAAAATATATTGCTATACGGATAGTATCGAACAATATCAATTTACCCCGAAGTTAGTTTAATCAGTTTAAAACCTATATATATATAGAAAAGACTCAATATTTCAGGTATTTTGGAAATCATTTGTCAGAATGATATTAATGATATTTTTTCTCACCTTTAAGTTTTCTTCGGAAAATTGGATTTATCGACAGCTTTCCTTTTTGATAAACAATCACGCAGAAATATATGATGACCATTTCCAAATTGATATATTTATTATAAATTGTTATTGTTTATAATTTCTCTCTCTCTCTCTCTCTTATAAGCATGGGTCTTTCCGAACTCAGGAAGGCCTTGAACATTTGACATAGTTCAGACGTCCCTTCAGAGAAAACTCATGCCTGATGTAAATATATATATATATATATACTATTATTTTTTTTTTTTTTCTGTAACTTTAAATTTGGCACTATATAATATTATATGAACGATTAATAAATCAGTTTCAATCTTTCTTTAACCTTATATAATCTTATATGTACTTTGAAATGAAGTAGTTCAATCTTAATCTCTCTCTCTCTCTTTCCGCGGTGGGCACCATCAGTGGCGACGTATATATATATATTTATATATATATCAATTATTTGATTCTATATCTATTTAATCATATATTTCAGATATAATCTTATTTATTGATATTTATATTTTATCTGTATTTAACCTTATATAATCTCATATAGACATTGTAATAAATCAGTTTCAATATTAATCTCTCTTTATACTTGTTATTTATATTACCACGTGGAAAATTAGGGAAGACAAAAACTTCAGGAGGAAACAAAATTTATTTCAGGGAAGGACAAACTATGAATTGTAAACCAAAAGATAAGCCACGAGAATAATTTACAGATTCGCAAGATATAAACATTAAAACATGACCACTCTGTTAATAAAAAATAATAAAATTAATGAATACTATGTTACATAAATAAAATTAATAAATACTATGTTACATATAAAGACTGGAAATCCGACTTTTTATTTTATAATTGGGGTATTATATATAATAATTTTAAATATAGAAAAATTATTTTTTTCATAGATTATACAAAATGGAACTATCACATTGTTACTTTAATTTTGTATTTATGATCAATTTTACTTTTTAAGTGACATTTATTCGAATTTAATATGTTACATACATATATGTTATTATTCGGTTATAATTGTGAAAAATATAATTCTCTTACTTATAACATATTTTTTTTATTAAATATATATAGTATTATTATAAAATTATTTTTATACATAACAATAGAAATATTCGTCGAAATTTTAATTCTTGTTATAGATTTTGTCAAATGAGCATTTTAAAACAGGCAAATACTTTACCATATTAATATTTTTAAATATAATATTTTGTATTTATATTGGGGTGAAATATTTATTTTATAAATATTCAAAAGGCAAAATAATATATATATATTCATCAAATTATTATAATTATAAAAAATATATGAAATAATCATACAGATTAATATTAATTATTTAATTCTTAATATACAAGGTTTACAAGTAACATAAAAGGAAAGGCTCTCAGAAAGAAAAGCAGAAGAAATAAAAAGGTTGATCAAATAACAATCCGAATGGCCCTTCCCAAGGCCACCACTCTTTGCCAATTCCTCTAGAAAGGAATGTGGAGCCAATTTGTTTCGCCCCAAAATCTCAATGGAAAACATTTTCTCTCCACATACCATCGTATCTACATAAAATGGGGAGTGCTTTTTCCCCTTTCCATCAAATGTTAGCATAACCAATATCCCGTCGTATCTATTTATCTAGAAATTTTGTATCTTCGTTTAGATCGAAATATATTCCATATGATTTTCATTTTGAATTTTACATATACATATACTCGTACGAACGTAGGTGTATGATTTTGAAAAGCAAACAGATCCAATTGCTACTTTTATTAACATAATACTAACTTTGAAATATTCTTTTTTGAATAAAAATATTGTGTGATAGTGTGATAGAAGATAATATTAATGTTTAAAATTTTTTTCTTAGAAATGTTTGCATCTTCTCACAAGCCAAATAAAAATAATTGATGAATGTTTCCAAAAATATGAATAAATATATTATTATAAAATAAAAAATGAATTTCATATCTATTAATTTGTGAAAAATGACCATATTAAGATTTATTTCAGATAATTCTCAATATTTAACGAATTCAAAAAACATTTTTTAAATATTGGATTTTTTTATAAAGCACTTCAACTTTGATATTTGCTGAATATAATTTCGCTTTGCTAACTCTCCGGAAAATATGCTTCAATATTATTAGAAATATATTAACTCAAATATAAAATTTAAAATATTCACATTTCGTAAATAGATATTTTAAATAAAAATATATTCCAAATAAAATGGTCATCTGAAATAAAATTTATTTATTTAAGAAAAATATAGTTAACTTAATTTAATTTATATATAAGATTAAAATTTGAAGTATAACTCATGTTATATAATAATATTGGAATATATAAAATCATTCTTTCAATATATACTATTTTGGTTAATTTTTATAATCAACTCTTTTGAATAAAATTAGATTTTCTTCTTCTTCTCTTCTTTCTTATCTCCACTCAATCATATTAAGGTGTCAAGCTTGTCAACCATCATGACTGGGTGAAGTAAAATGCGTCTGCCTTTATCATCACGACTGGGAGCACTACTCAGTGGCAGGCCGACTTAGCTCCAAAAGAAATGGCCACCTCTGAGATGAGGAACAGATGCCATGTGCAGCCGCTCCTAACATGGAGTACAAACGCTGCTCATCCTGTATCCCTGGATTAGGAGCCCTTACAGGGTACTATCAGCTGGGCCAGCTGAGCGCAGGATTTTTAGCGAGCTTGTTACTGCTCCCCCTCCTCCTTTTTCATCCGGGCTTGGGACCGGCAAAGGCGGAGTTAAAGCAGATTTTAATAAAATATAATCTAAACTCATAAAGATTATTCGCTGATTTCATACTTTGATTTATCAATGAGGAATCAAAGGTTTCGTTCATTTTCTCATTTCTTTCATTTCTCTAGCTTTCGGGCTAATATGCCCTTCAAAATGGAGATCCAAGAGTACTATTTATTATAAATTTAATGCAAAATTCCAACCTCATCAGCGAGTGCAAGTAACCAAACCGGGCTCTTGACACATTTGTAAGTGTATAGTCGAACTGCATTTCACCTGTGTAGACATGTGGTGCGCTTACAGTAAAAGTACTCGCCAACTTCTACTCACCATGATTATTATGGTCTGTATCACGTGTATTAGAAATAAGCAAAAATTAATAATTTAATTATTGAGAGAGAGAGAGATATTTGTAATTAAAATAAATTTTGAAATAATATTTTTCAGTGTGAAACTTTTATAGATGATTCCTCCCACAATATAAAAAGGAAAAGGAGCCCAATTTACAATGCAATAATACTTCCATTTGCAATATCATAACACCGCACTTATAATGTATATATTAAAATATTCTTATTGATTTGTAATAATAATAGGTTCGAAACCGAATTAAGATATATTTATATATATTCATATTATCACAATTTTCTGAAATATTTTGTTTCTTAAAACATCTTTCACTTTAATAGCACACACACATACAGCTTTATTAAGACCACCGGTCATATAGAGATTCTCCATAGGAAGGAAGCATAGATGGAGCTCCTATACTCCAGACATTGCAGAGCACAACAACCTACAGTTCTGACGCATTTTCAGTGGCCACAGATTCCATCGTGCATACGTCAAGGTTAGTGTATCACTGAAAAGGCGAGTGTGGAATCATCCGCGTTATAATCTTCGGCAATTCTGAATTTTCACTTCAATAGCAAATATTTTCATGTTAATAACAACACTTTGATAACATTGTTTTACACTGTGTACACATTGTATTAAAAAACCTTCATTTTTTCCTTATACCCGGAAAAGGAAATGTTCGATTTTTTTTTAAAACCTATGTATACTTTTAACTGAAACATAAAAACATTTGATTTACGATTGAGAAAAGTTACCAGCTATTTATATTATTCCATTAATTATGGTCAGGAAATTTGCCGAAATTACTCAGCACATTCTAATGAATTAATCAGAAGTTGTTATTTTATTATTTCAGTCTCTTAATTGTTGTCTTTATAGAATATTTTAGTTAATTAAAGTCGCTATATTAATCAACTCTATCTAGGTTGTTATTAATGATTTTGGGTATTATTCAAACAGGATCTTCATTAACCGTGGATTGAGATAAAATGTATGCGTCATTGGTTGCTAAGTATTCAGTAGAACTAGGATTTAAAGTAATCATTCCACTGTAGAAAGTGTCAGTAGGTCAGTGAAATGTCGGGAGTTAAACTATTGGTTGATGTGGCTTTGTTTTTCTCCTAATCAACTTCCAACCGACTAATCTTCTTCTTATTCTTTTTTATCTCCACTCAATCATATTAGGGTATCAGGTTGTGACTCTTGATGGTGTCTGTTTGACACCCATCATGACTGGGTGAAGTAGAATGCGTCTGCCTTTGTCATTAAGACTGGGAGCACTACTCAGTGGCAGACCGACTTAGCTTCAAAAGAAATGGCCGCCTCTGACATGAGGAACAAAAGCCATGTGCAGCTGCTCCTAACATGGAGTACAAATGCTGCTCATCCTGTATCCCTGGATTAGGAGCCCTTACAGGGTACTATCAGCCAGGCCAGCTGAACCCAGGTTATTTAGTGAGCTTGTTACTGCTCCCCCTCCTCCTTTTTCATCCAGGCTTGGGACCGGCAAAGGCGGAGTTCCAACCTAACAAATGATCTTCGGACATATTTTCCAGTTATGTCTGATGTGAATTGATAAAATTAATAAACATAGCAGCTTTGTGTTGATAAAACATATATTCAACTAGTATAATAGCATCTCTCTTACATACAAATAATATATTCGGGATTTAACCCTGATTACTCCAATTAACCCCCGAATAACACCTCTCACACGTATGAATATAAATAATAATAAAAGCGAATTTACAGTGCCTATTTAGAGTTTTCAAAATAATATATATATTATTAGAGATATAAATATCATATCCTATCTCAATTATAAGTAATATTAATATAAATGCTACTTATAAGCATACAATTTTAATCAATTTACTGATTTTTAAGTTTACATAATATATAGGTTTAATCCCAAAATATATAAAGACACATATAAAACAAAATAAATCACTCGAATAAATATAAATACTTATAAAATTCATATGTATGTTCTTGTCTTTCAATTTGAGAGAATACTTGATATTCTTAAATATAACTTGATGTTTGTGTTATAAAATTTTAAAATGTGTTCTTTGTTTCATAGACACAAACGTGTTTATTTAAAGAGTGTTTAACAACCTTTTGTATTAATTATTTTTTCATTAACCGATATTTTGACGTAGTCGGGAATTTCTTTTTAAGAAAGAATTATTGTGATACTTTCTATACATATAATGTAAGATAATTGAGAATTTTGAGAATGGCATCGCTATGTGAATATGATTTTTATATGAAGAAATTATTTTTAATATGACTTAATACAAGGTGATATAATATCCGTTTTCAATATTTGAAGTAAATTATTTGCATTCACAATATATAACTAACATAAAAAGATCAGGATTTTTTACTAAGATATTAAATCATATAAATGTATTAAATATTCCATACATATATTTTTACAACTTCCAATATATATATTATATTTATATATTCGCATCTCGAATATATTTCATAATTACAGGCTCATATTTATTTAAATTTTAAATAGATCTTAAATATCATATAGAAATTCATATTTATCTTAAATATCTAATATGCATATTTATTTTATCTAATATAGCCAAGTAAATAATAGTAACATATTTTGATGAATTAAAAAAGCATTTATTATTAATATATATTTATTTAGAATTGGTTCAATGAATTAATGTAAATATATATGGAAATTGAGGTTTTGATAAGGAGAGAATACAAATATAAAATTGTTTTTTGAAAATATAATTCCCAGTAGTATCCATTAATAAATAGCAGAAATAGTTTTATTTAATGTTAATTTTTCAATTATTATTATGTTAAAAAATATTAATATTAATGGGTGTATTGTTTAACAAAAGTAAGTGGCTATTAAAACATATTATGAAGTAATTTTTCAGGTATCAGACCCTATGATATCTCGTTAATCTCTTTTTTAGATTTTTAAAATATAGATTTTACAAATAGAAAATATATAAATGTATTAAACAATTCTAAATATATTAGTTTCAAATATATTAGACAATATATATAAGATAAAATCTCATCTTTTAAAAGAAATCTATCGAAAAACAATTAAATTTATTTCGAACTTACATTACAAAGCCCATTTCGATCTTCGGAAAGTTTTTACCAATAGAACCTTTAAAGCCTTGGATCCTGAAGGAGAATTTATCTTCAGTAGAGTGGACGTTCCATTTCAAAATTGGGACCCAACCTTAGGCCACGCACCTTCTTCCATTTCTTAAATCTATCCTTGCTCGATATCTGAAGCTATCTTAAATGTATTAAATTCAGATTAGATTATACATATATGCATGTCCTTTTTGTATATGCATACTGGTAATATATGCAACCGCTTAAATATATTCATATATTACTCTTATATAGCTATGAAATATTTGGTGTGGATATATATTTATATTTTAAAATGGATAATCACACTTAGAGCTGTATATTATCAAAAGTAAAAATTCGTGTTGTAAAGGGTTTCTTGTGAGGTGTTTTTTTAATCTCAGATTTCGAATATTTTTGTCCTTCCACAGAAGTACATGTTCTAATTTTTTCTGCTGTAGAAGGAGGTATAATTGCTAGAAAGTACGGTTAAATAATAAAAAAAATCACAATAAATTGAAAAAGCCGTATTTGTGGTTCTACGTTGATATCAAGAGGAATTATATAAAATGAAAGGATTTAAAAGCACGAATGTTTCTTTTATACATAATACAAACTTCTACTGCCCTTACTGTGATGAAAAATTATATTGGGAGGGCTTGGCTCATCAGTGGTGAACCCTCCCAGCGTTTTCGCCAATTTAATGGTGGATTAATGGATTAAATTGGCGAAACCGCTGGGAGGGTTCACCACCGATTTTTCATCGCAGTAATGGCAGTAGAAGTTTGTATTATGTATAAAAGAAACATTCGTGCTTTTAAATCCTTTCATTTTATATGTATAGATGGCGCGTTATTGCTTTGTGTTAATTAAGAGGAATTAGCAGAATGAATTTTTAAACCCAACCATTATACAATATATCCAAAAGCAGAAAATAGCTAGGTTTCTGCTCTTTAAAAATTTAATAACATCAGATATCTCATAGAGATTTGATGTCAAACATATATAAAATATATATAACTTATGTTTTACTGCGCTCAAGTTTCCCTTGAGAAATATATTGAGAGATATTTCGCTTTGATGTTGAAAATAAATAATATTTTTATACAATCTAATCAGATATAGAGTTTACTAGTATTTCATAGAACTACCAGATGTTATTTAGGAATTGATGGTTTTGTAAGAAATATCTCATTCTTTCTTCTATAAGCTACTTAAAGTCAGCGAAGGTACGAATTCTGTTTAAACGTATTGTTTAGAAAGCATAACAGGTCTTTGGATTTGATATTTATTTTCTGAAAAGGTAATAATGTTGATTTGAGAGGGATTAAACGCTTCATTATGAAAATATATCATTTAGTAGTTATTATTTCATTTGAAAAGGTTCATAAAAGTGTTCAAAAAGTGATAAAATTAGGTATTATTTATTCTCTCCTTTTAAATTTGTCGTAAAGATAGAGGCTGCCTGGCCGGCATTCATATTTATATGTAAAATAGACACTTCGGCCAATTCGAGTTTTTTTATTATCTCAGAGAAAATGAGAAAATAAAAACCTCCAACTGGCCGAAGTGTCTATTTTTCATATAAATTTTAAATTTGTCTAATTAATTTTCTGTGATGTTGCTTAAAACATGTATTTATAGAATTTTTGTTGTAAATTCACAAGTTCAGTTCAATAATTTGATTTTATCCAGAATGCTGCAGGGCTTCAGATAAAGTATCTTCTTAAAATGACAATAAATAACTACAATAAAATAAGACCTAATCCAAATAATTTGATACTGTGTGACTTTTCGGTTATCCCATTGTTATTTGGATTAGGTCTAAATTTTCTTGTAGCTACAATCTATAATTTGAATTGTACTTTATCATTGGCAATAAATGAGCAACTTAGGGTTATTTCTCCTTGACAAGGATAGCAATAGGTCACCGTATCGTAGGAAATATAAATATATTAATAGGGTTTGTGTATGAACAATCCAATCATACAATAACCTTATCCTACCACTTTTTAAAATGTATTTTATTTCTTATTGATATATATAAATTACATATTGAATATTTATTCCCTATATATAACTCTTCATTTATTGTTATTTTTTGTTTTATTGTATTTTATTATTATTATTTTTTGTTTTATTGTATTTGTTATTTTTTGTTTTATTCATTGTTATATGTGGAAAAATTTATAAATAATTTTCAAGTATAGGATTTTTTTACTTTTCTTAGACCTTTTTAAATATATCGATTTAATGAAGATTGATCAAACATTGTTTTTATTGATTTACATTAGAGATCACGAATAAAAAAAACTTATATATCACAATAATAAACATAAAAAAACGTATCTTCTTCTTACGGTTAACGTCTATTTTCTTGTGATGTTACTCACATATTCTATTTGAATAATTAATTAATTAAACTTAAAATATATATACAAAAGAGAGAGAATTCGAATAAAAATAGACAATTACAAATTATATGATTCCGAATATAACATATAGAGGATCAAAAATGTATTTATACATATATAATAATTGAATAATATTTGAAGAGAATCGGTTACATTTTAAAAGGATGAAATAGAAAATCTTCAAAGAAAGTTGAAAAAAAACTCGTAAATATTAATACGTTCAAGACGTGATGAAACGTGACTTGAGCATTCCCGATCGAAGGAGCTACGCTTAAAACAAAGTCCCTAACTTAATTTCCTCCTGAGTTAAGCGCATTACCTCTGCCATAAAACAGTTGTCAAGATGCTATTAGAGACCTTCACAGAATTCAAATGACAGAAATTCTTTCGCCGCCTGGAAAACTAAAATTAATCTGGTACGGTCCGCCATATTGATAAAAGAAATCTTCTTCTGCTTCTTATTGTATTTATAAATTGATTTTCTCATTGTCTTTTGGAGAAGAATATACTAAATTTATTTGAAACTTTCTCGTATATTTATATATATTTAATTATTCGCTAATATATGTTTCATACTATTTTCGCGAATACTCAAACATATATATTAAATTTTAAAAAACATTCTAAAAGATATATAAAATAAATGAAAATTTGAAAAAAACTATATATTATTGTCTAATGTTAATTACTATTATACAAAATTTGTTATAGGTTATATATGTACTAATTAAATTTTTAATATGAATAAATTAATATGATGTATAATATAATTTCTCTTTATTTGGAAATAAGGTTTTCAATGAAAGGAGTTCTTGTAAAACATATCATTCTGATATAATATATTTGGATTTCGCTGCATATATATTATATATATATACATATGCATATTTAAACATAAATTTACATAATGTGATTCTATTGATATTAATAATGAATTCTTATCTAAAATTAAAATCCAATAAGGGCTAATTAACAAGTTAATTATATATTTTCATAAATATGTGTAAATATTTATGAATATTTTGTTTTGTTGTTGAAAAAGATATAGAATTGAAGGTGCAGTCGTAAAAATAGGAAATATAATTATTTACCCATCAAATAGTTTTTATTTTGAATTACTTGAAGCAAATTACACATGATATTATTTTTCATATTAATATAGAATTTATAAAATGAATTCTATATTCGTGAATTAAAAAAAAATAGGTAGGTTAACTCTGTACATATTTACAACAATATTCAAAGTAATCAAAATCTATGGTCAAAAATAAAAGAATAGTCAATGATGAAAATAAAATAAATGTTTAAAAAATATATTTTCATTTTAGATTATATAATATATATATTAAACTTAAATATAATTAAATATAGAATATGATATTTTAAAAATGTTATATAATATTTTGATTAGGGTATATTTGGCTGGCATACATGAGAATGTTAACGATGCGAAGAATACTGAGACTCATGCCAACTTAATTTTCTACTTTATCCTTTTTATTTATTCTTTTATATTTTTTATATCCTAATGCTCTATGATGATTTATTATACAAGGGGGGATCAATAAATAAGGTGAATTATCTTATTTCTTAAAAATTAAAAAAGCAAAAATAATTTAAACCACAGAATATTAAAATATAACATCGAGAGACTATTTAAGGTGTTCTGTTCTTTTTTCCCACGCGCGGCGCGAGACTTATAAATAAACTAAAATGGAAGCTCCCTTGAAGGATTGCACCACGCTTGAACATCGTGCAGTTATTCGTTTCTTGAATGCAGAAGGTATTCAAACATCTCAAATATGCCAAAGAATGAAAAATATCTATGTTGAGTCTTGTTTGTCTCAAAAAAAAATATTTATAAATGGGTTAACGATTTCAAAATTGGACGAATTACATGTACCGATATTGAGCGACCTGGACGACCAAGTGTTACAGCGACGCCAAGCACGATAAATGCGGTTGAAACCTTAATTTTGGAGGATAGAAAAATATCCATTTTTACCATAGGCAACGTATGAACAGCGACCTTTATTGTGACATTCTTGTAAATAAGCTAAAGCCCGGTATAAGAAACAAAAGAAGAGGGAAGCTTAGTAAAGGTGTTCTCTTCCTTCATGATAATGCAAGGCCGCATACATCATGTAAAAATTGTATCTACAATCATTAAATTAGGTTTTGAAGTTTTAGAACACATCCTGCATATAGTCCAGACTATTTTCTTTTTGGACTACTAAAGAAGGAGTTAAAGGGAAAGCGATTTGACTCGGATGAAGATGTCCAGAAAGTGGTGCAAAATATTTTTTCACACGCTTCCTAAGAGGGGCTATAAAGAGGGTATTTACAAGTTGCCAAAACGATGGAGACGATGTATAGAAAGTCAAGGTGAATATTTTGAAAAATTCAAGTCTTAATTTTAATATCGTTCTTATTTTTTTAAATAAATTATAATTCACCTTATTTATTGATCCCACCTTGTATATACGAAAATTACCCACTCTGTGAATGGTTTATTATTATACTCATAGCAAGTGGTAAGACTGAAAACCATGAAGGTTTGAACATTTGAAAAGAGGTTGGTGTTAAGGTAGGCATCTTCAGAATAATACATTTACGGTGGTATGTATTTAGATATTATATATATATATATATATATATATATATATATATATTATCACTATTACCTTAGGCTATAATTCAATTTTAGAATTCTAAACAAGGCACGTAAAGTTTAATTTCTCATATTTTATTCACATAATAATTCAATAAAATATGCGAAAAACAAAAATTGTTAGTTGTAGGGTTTATATTGATCACTATTTAAACCAATTATTCTTCTATTTTATATTACAGCGTGTCAATGACCCCCGGACAATTTCATGGAGGCATATATACATATATATACTTAAGGTTTAGCTACTACATATATATATATATATATATATATATATATATATATATATGTACATAGAGTGTGCAAATGGATAAAAACTAAATATGGAGTTGGGAAATGGTAATAAGGGTGGAATGTGTCACAGCCCATAGTAGGTTGCCATAGTAACCTCTATGAACCAATAGAAACGTCTAGCAGAATCTGGGTGCCTTGGTATCGAATTCGATATTTCTCTATCCATCGCTGAAATGCCTACTGATTTGACGATGTGAATCACTACAAGAGAAATCCTTTATTGATACTCATATTTTATTGAAATACTTAAACACAAATTTTATATACGAATTTTAAAAATTAAAATTACTCCAACATACTAGAATTGATTACAAAAGAGAAATTACTATTGAGAATTACGTATATTTTTAGAATACTTTTCAATATTAAAAAAAAAAAAAGGAAATCATAATAACATTTGGGTAATTTCTTCTACAGCTAAATAGGATAACCTATGAACAGTACTATTTATTCATTAATTATTTATATTTGTTAATAGAAAAATCAATACTAATTTTTAGGTATTAATATTGATTTTTATATTATGTTTTCTATATGTTCTGTTTTTATCAAAATAATTATTATATATAATATCACAGAACACAGGATATATATCATTTTTAATATATATTAAAAAACAAAAATTGTAAAAAGTTTAAAATATTTCTTTTTTTTTTAAGATGAAATATTGAAAATGTTCTTTTTTTATTCACAATTTTTGAAATATTATCTTGTTGAAGATTTTTTTTATAGAAGAAACCAAAAAGGTTTAAATTTTCAGAAGACTAATTATGAATTATATTCAAATTATATCATCCTTCCCCTCCTTCAAAATAAATGCGTCTCTAATTACCCCCTTAATTGCAAAATCAAGGAACATACCTTAATTAAAGAAAGTAATAACTTATTCTTGACACACACCGTTGAGCTTTTTCTATCATCTTTCTTATTTAAAAAATCTGAGAGAAATCATCGCTAATTTATAAAAGTTTTCTTTGATTTAAAAACTAATAAAATATCATTTCTTTGATTAATCATTTCATTTTTCGAACTTGATTGTAATTGAGCTTTTTTTTTCTTTTATAGAAATATACATTAATCATTTAGTGATAAAAACTAGGATAAAAATGTTCACATTATTTCCTAATATTTAAGGAGTTTAGGATAGAAATATTTTTAGTTTTTACAAATATTTATGCCATTTGGCCACGTCGAAAAAAGAAAACTCTCAAATTTTGAAAGTTGCAGCTTTAATAAAAATAAGTGATTTCAAAACATTTTCGAGTGACTTTGGATGTTAATAATGAATTTTGTGATATAAATGTGATATTTAAATATATATCAAAAATAAAAAGGCATATCCTTACCAGGAGCACATGTGCTTTTCAGATGGCAGAGCGCCAACTGGTGGAACAGAAATCAACTATTCATTGATTTAACCTGATAAATTATTACTAGGGTTTAGGTAATTATCAAATATATATCAATAAACAAATTTTAAAATTTTGAATATAATTAAAAAACAAAAATGTGTTGTATATATTTATTTGATAAAAGTGTGTACAAATACTAAAAGGCAAAAGTAAAGAAATGCAGAAAGATTATCAGATTGGGCATATAAAAGTATGTAATAAAATAAATGTCTTTATGTGGCTTTAAACGCAATTCCCGAGCGCACTTAAATTTTCAGGACACAAAAGAAGAAAGAAAAGACTGCGCATGTTTAAATATTAATAACAAAATAGAAATATAGGGGGCGTGGGCGCATGCAACTTTAAATCTCTTTGGGAAACTTGAATAGAAGCAGTAGCTTCTCACCAAATAATCTATTTCATCTCGTTTCCATTTTATCATTCCTTCTTTCTTTGTACAAAGATTTATTAGATATTTTTTTTATCATTTTTGTTTAATAATGGAATCAATTTGATAGCTATTTTATAATTTATTTTGTCATATTTTTATTCATATATTATATATGTAATGTCTAGATTTTAAATCATTAATATAAATACATATATAGAGTTGTATTGGTTGATTCGAATATACCTAAAAAAGAAAGCATTATTAAACAAAAGGCATTAGTGCACTTTATGTACACAACAAAATGTCTATCCATGATAAAATTGTGAAAAAAAGATTTAAAATTACAAAATATCTTCTCACAATGAGTTTCTTTTTATTAAAAAACGCTAGCTTTAAAGCGATAATCGCTCTTCAACGGGCTTAATAAAATAACGACTTTATCTTACCAGAAATATTTACCATTTACAACAAAATGTAGCATATTGGCGTAAGGCGTTGTAATCCCTCATGTTTCAGTTAATAATTACTGGATTTTTTAAAATATGTTTTCGGGATGACAAAGCTCGATGCAGTATTTTATAAATATTTATATTTTCTTCTAAGCTAATGTCCATATAGCTTTCATTTAAAAATCACATTGAACTATTTCATTGAATAATACACACACACACAAAAGCCTTTATTAGGGAGTTGCCCCATACAGATTCTTCCAATTGGGTAAGGTAACAATCATCTTGTGTTATTTACATAGGTAGTAAGATAGAAATTGAACTGGATTTACTCTTCGTCTCAAAGTCATTCAATTGTTGACTGGTCCTTTCATAATGATGATCTAAAAATTATAGTAAGCTATTGCCTCAGATTTGTTCGCTGATATTTTTGAAAGCAATACGTAAGGTGAAATGTTGGTACATTTAATTTGTTGATATAGGAACTTCCTTTCTGCATCAAGGGCTGTACAATTAAGCAGGTAGTGGGAGAATTCTTGAGTAATTTCCTTGTCACACAGTGCACATTATTTCATTGAATAATAATTCTTTAAGAATGCAGTTATATTATCAAGGCACTCCAAAACAATATTGATGCAATAGGGTAGGATAAGTTCGAAAAATCTGTGGGAGGGTTCAGTACTGATGTACAAGACCCCCCCCCTCCCCCCCCCACAATATATTTCTACACAGTTAAAGACATGTAGCGACTTATAAAGGCAAATCTATCGAACATCTTTTAAGGATATATCCTGGAAGAAGACAATATAACAAGGCCTCTTTGATCATAAACAAATGTAATATTCGATTATCGACTAAATCTGACAAGATGGAAGAGTAAAAGCAAAGCAAATCTTATTAAATGATATTCTGATAATGAGAATTATTAGAATATCATGAACTAACAGACCAACCTATGAAGATGCTCTGATATGATGGAAGAAGATTTGGTCTACTAGAGACGATTGAGAGGAGATCAATCATGTTTGTACATAGTAATAGACTATATAAGTGGATATGGGTGTAGATGAATATATATTTATATAGGAATAACCATAAATATTAAGGCCATTGACAATTTTGAAAGAAGACCCTACGTTACCATCAAAAGATCACCTATTCAATGGAACCTTTGAGAGAATAGAAAAATACTGCCAGCCAACCTATATGTTAAATATAAATATTAAAAAATATTTTAGACGAGTATGATTCTTTTTGAAATTAAACAATTTCTACTGCCCTTACTACAAAGGAAAATCTAATCCATAGTTCATCTAAAATGCCCATTCCAAGAGCTTCGCAAAGGTATCACTATAAAAGGAGGATTGAAAAATGCAATATAACAGAGGTATGGTAGATTAAACTCGCGACACCGCTGGGAGGGTTCACCACTGATGAGCCAGGCCCTCTCATTAATTTTTCCATTGCAGTAAGGGCAGTAGAAATTGTTTGATTTCAAAAAGAATCTTACGCATCTAAAATAGTTTCTAATTTTCATAAAGGATGGCGTGCTAGTGCATCGTAAAGATAAATATATATATATACTTGATAACAATAAAATGCTAATTTTATTTTATTGACAAACATAAGGTTCCAATATCCCATCAATTAGCACAAAAATTCAATAATGAAAATTACTTATTGATCTTATTGGTAAACAAAGAGCTCTCGCAAAAATTGTTTAATATTTTAATTAGCAAAATTTGCTAGCGAAAATCGAAGTTGGTCGTCATTTCCCACGGGGCTCACCATTCCTTCAGAAGTCAACTTACTGGAAATCAATGGGCACATGCGTTAAAAAGAGCATGTGAAAGGTCAAGCGGTCGAATTAGGTGAGATAATCAAACCTAGAATACTGCCCCATCATGGAAGAATTCTTACATTAACTATATTATTTATTTTCAGGTTAATTTTGGTAAGAAAATGATTATACAGATTGATTATTTCCTCTTTTATACCATAAATTATAATTCACTCAAAGAAAACCTTTAGAAAAGGAACGTCAATCGATATACAATGATTAATATTCATTCATGAAAGAGAGAGAGAGTATTATTAATATTATAAATTATTATTTTTAAATTCTAAATATTCCTCAATATTTGAATATACTATTCAAATAAACAGGTATCCCTAAATAGTTGACGCTTTGTATTTATTTCAGAAAATCGTGTGTATAAATATAAGTAAAAATTCAATAACATATTTACCCTGATGAAGATGGCAGTGAATAACCGAAATGTAATGAAATTAAGAAATTTATTCTCGTATCCGTGGATGTCTTTCTTGCGAAGAATCTTATTCCACACAAAATCCGTGTTCGGTCCAGGAAACACTGACTTGTAAACTGAGGCGCTGCTGACGGACATTCTCGTTCAGCTATCAACTTCCCACAGAACAATCCGCTCCATAAATTCAAGACGCTAACCCTACCTGGCTTTTTTAAAGGCATTTCCACGGTCAGGCAACAGTCTTTATGCATCGGGCTTGTCAGACGTCATCTTGCCGAGATTCCCCACTGTCGAACTCTTCTCACCAGACGGTATTTTTCTTAAGGCTCTCATACTATTCCCAGGATTTCCGCCAATCTTATCCTTATCATTTTCGCCTCTTACTCTGTTAGATGCGAGTGCTTTTTTCCTAGCAGCAATTTCTTCTTTGTTACTGTCAGTCTTATCAAACTACTTCTTGACACGATAAACAGTAATTTGGGGCAACTTAAGAAAGTTCACTATCTCTTCTGGTTTTCTTTCAGCGTGCAGAGAAACGATAATGACTGCTTGAATTTCGAAACCTCAATTATTGGTAATCACAACATTGAACTCATATATATTGTTCCATTTTACATTTATATGGTTATGCAATAAAAACTCTATTTTTTATTGAAGTAGTTTTAGTCTTATAAAAGGACTTCCAAGGTTATTCTCTATTTAAATCTCTCTCTCTCTATCTCTGATATTATCTTTATTATAATCAGTTGGTTAATACAGTAGAACTTGGATAATTCGAACTTCTTTAATTCGAAAACCTCTTTAATTCGAATATTTATCTTGGTCCCTAGAAGCCTTAAGCCTTTATTCAAAACATCTTTAATTCGAATTTTTGGATAATTCGATTTTTTTTATGGTCCCTTGGGGTTCGAATTATCCAAGTTCGACTGTATTTTGAATATATATATATACATATAAAAGATTTAAAATTGCAAAATATGTTCTCACAATGAGTTTCTTTTTATTTTAATATGCTAGCTTTCGAACGATAATCGCTCTTCAACTGGCTTAATAAAAAACATCGACTATTTCTTACAAGAAATATTTAAATAGTATATGTTTTCTATTAAACCCGTTGAAGAACGATTATCGCTTGAAAGCTAGCATTTTGAAATGAAAAGAAACTCATTGTGAGAAAATATTTTGTAATTTTAAATGTTTTTCACAATTTTATCATGGAGATTGTAAATAACACGAATATTCTCATTCTGTAAATAATTTTTAACTTTTTTATCCTGTGTGCATATAATATTTGAACGTATTGATGGATATCGCACCATGAATGTTGACGTACTTTTGAAAAATATGATTTTTTATGTATTCCAGAGAATTAATCTACTAAACACTAATAATATATTTAATAAAAATAAACAAAACATTGCACATTAAATGATATAAAAAGGATAGATTAGCAAAATTTAAAAATATAAATCTGCCAAGAGTATTCGAGGCTATATAAAATAATAAAATCCAATATCACAGCCAACAATAATAATTTTAGAATATTTTGACAGATCTCTATGACGGAGGAAAAACACTTGAGAAATGAAATATATTTGGAAGGATGAACAGGAATCTTGGCAGGTTCATTGTCAGGGAACTATAAATATTGGACTTTGACAAATTCCGCTTTCAACCCGGGTAAAGAAATAAATTCCAAAGTTTTTATATATATTGTGTGTGTATTGTTCCCCATATATATTTACGTAGATATATTACTCCTTATGACAAATTTAATTATTTTTATGGATTCAGACGAATATTTATTTCAAATCACATATATTTAAAAGCATTTTAGATTGAAATATGAAATTATATTTATATATTTTAAAAAGCTTTTAAGAAATATTGAAATGGATCGTAAGATGGAACCAAATATATTATATTAAATCCACACACATATCATTTTCTAATGGATCTTTTCCCAACAGAGGATAAAATTATAAATTATATTCCAGTAAATTCAAAGCATAATAGATAATTTAATGTAAAATCTAAATCTATGAAATACGTATATTATTATTTAATATGATATATAGATTGGGAATGCGCATTCTGTATATATAATAAATACTAATGATTGCTATGTATTTTTAATTAAGCCATTTCACACTGCTTTTAAAAATTAAATCTTAAATATTATTAAGAGGGGTTCAACTGCTCTTGTATTCACATATTTCTTACATACAATGTATAATTGGAATATATATACTTGTAATATCGCCTATATTCTAATTATAAAATAGTGCTATTAAAAATAGCGCACAAAAAAGACTTTTCAAAGTTTCCATCCATGAAGAATTCCAAAATATTTCTACCTAATTTTTTATATAATACTTAGTTTTAAGAATCTATGAATATTATTAATGCGTATGTTTCTTTTTCTTCTTCTTCTTTCTTATCTCCACACTGGGTGAAGTAGAATGCGTCTGCCTTTGTCATTAAGACTGGGTGCACTACTCAGTGGCAGGCCGACTTAGCTACAAAAGAAATGCCGGCCTCTGACATGGGGAACAGACCATGTGCAGCTGCTCCTATCATGGAGTACAAACGCTGCTCATCCTGTATCCCTGGATCAGGAGCCCTTACAGGGTACTATCAGCCGGGCCAGCTGAACCCAGGTTTTTTAGTGAGCTTGTTACTGCTCCCCCCTCCTTTGTTTCTTTTTGATTTAAAACAGTATTCAACCGCCCTTACAAAAATGATTAAATTTTAAAATCATTCTTGAAAGAATTAAAGAGTAGTTGGAGGTTTATAGATGTTATTGTGTGGATTTGACGAACATATTTTAAGGAATCAGTTTGTTTGATGTCCAATATTTCAAGACTTCACTTCAACATCCAGAAAAGTATATAAAGTTTAACACCTTTTGTAAAGATATTCTGAACTGAACGTGTGTCTACTAATCATTGATGTATTTAAAGGTTTATATAAATCTACTCTGTTCATTGTTTTGTAAATATTTTGATACTTTCATATATTTTTTTCAATTAAAAAGGCATATATTATATCAAAATATCATTTATCATTTATTTATGGATTGCTCTATTTTCAAAGCATATATGAAGGTTTTGAAAATAGAGCAATCCATAAATAAATATTTAAATAAAAAGGCATATATTGGATCAAAATATCATTTGTTTTACTGATATATGCCTTTTTATTCAAACACTTTCAAGTATATAAAATTAAGTTGAAGAAATAGTTCATAATCTCTCATAACTTGATGTTGGAGATAATGTATGTAGGATTTATGTTAATAAACTGATTTTACGAAAAATGTGTGTCATTGCAATGAAGTTGTAACATTTTAAAAAATAAATCTATCTCTCTTCCGAAATATGTTTAAATTTTGAAAAATTTAAAGAAGTAGTGTTGAAGAATATATTTATAACGATAAAATATTTTATATATTTTAAATTAGATATTAACAATATATTAATTTAGAACGTAGTTGGACAAACAATATATTCGCATATTTTCAACTATGACTATCTTATTACAAATATATTTGCCAATTATTTAAGTAGTGATATTTTACCCACATATACGAAATTCAAAAGGCCAAAATAACAATAATAAGAAGGAATTTGGAATTTCTCAGATTGTAATTGCACTTCATCTCTATGCATGTTAGTGCTTTTCAATTTTGCATATGAAATTCAAGAAATATCAATTTGCAGTTGATAGGACGCATATATATCTTTGTTTTGAAATGCTTGTAGTAGAGTTCTTAAACTTGAAAACTTACCAATTTGTATAAATTGAGAAAAAAATATTTTGTGGAGTAGTTAATTGGCAGAGCGCCATCTAGTGGAGAAAAAATTAGCCAAACGTTTATTTAACTTGCTCCGTGATATTTGGCCAACCCAATTTCTTGATGAATCAAGAAAAGCCATCCACGAACGCGTTTAATATATATATATTTTTTATAATTTGAAGTTATGTCATAAGGACATAGTCATCAAAAAGACAACCTGTTTAACTATATAAATAACCTTTTTAAACTATTGTTCAAATATATCGAGAAAACTAGAAATATTTCGTTTGGAGGATTATTCCCATTATTCTAACGTTGCTAAGACCTCTCCCACTCAAAAGAATAAATATTTTTATAAATCGGCATTTTGTATTCATTTATTCGCAAATATTGCCTTTGACATTCATTCGTGTTTAGTTATATTTCAAGTGCATGATCATTCATTATTTTATCGTTTCATATCTTTTATTATATAATTTCTCACTTTATATTCATACATATATATGAATATGAATCTACATACTGTATTAATGCACATACAAATATATATTTAATTAAAAAGGCATATATTGAATCAAAATATCATTTATTTTACCAATATTTCAGTTGGCTGTACACCAAACTTTATCAAGGTATTATAACATATTAACGCATTCATATTTTTAATACCTTGATAAAGGTTGGCTTTATTACAACTGAAAGATAGGTGAAATAAATGATAATTTGATCTAATATATTCCTTTTTAATTAAAGATTTATTTATGGATTGATCTATTTTCAAAGAAAAAAAAATATATATACACCCATACCTCGCTTTGCGTCGGGGTTACGTTCCAAAAAAACACGACGCAAATTGAAACGACGCAATGTGAAAATATGTGAAGGCGCAATCAAAAACAAAGGTGTTGCCATATTTTAGGAAAAAAAATCAAAAAAAAAAAAATTAAAGACTCGAATCCAAAACAACGCAACTTCGAAAATCTAACGACGCACAGTGAAAATCAGTAAAAATTAAGCAGCGACGCAACTTCGAAAAAACGCAAAACGAAACGACGCAAAGCGAGGTATTGGTGTATTCAATAAAGGTGCATATATTGGATTTATAATTATTTATTGTTCCAATATTGGAATTTTTGTTGAATATAATTTTAATTATGGATTGCTCAAAACTTCAAATATAAATATATATCATTGCCTTATATATTATACCCTTTAATCTCCCATAGAAATGTTTTATTTAAAAATAAATGTTCGCGTCAAAATAGTTGACCTTTCTAAACACACATTGTGCTCTACAGTAACGTAATTCAATATTTATTTACTCTATGAATAATAATAATAATAGGATTGTAAAATATAAATGTATAGTGTCCATATAAATAAAACACAAATTTAAATGTTAAATTCGAAGGTAGATTTAGAGTGGAGTTTGAAGTTTAGAGAGACAACAAGGTCCATCAAATGATGATACTTGCAGTTTAACATCATCACGACTGTCCAAATGGAGGGTTCTTGTTCCTAAGATATATAGACCAACTTACTAGGGCACTTTAAAACCTTCACTTTTCACAGTGGAATAGAACATTTTAAATGTGTCAATACTCATATATTTATATCCCTCTTTCTCTAACTATATTAAATTTAAAAGGTTTGATGATATATTTATAAAAATTGTGAATATTTTTTAATTTTACAAAAAAAGTTTCGATAAAAGTACAATTTTGATATAAATCGTCTTGAAATTTCAGAATATTTGTAGAGAATAAATGAAGTTTTTTATTAATAAATTATATTCGTAGTAAATACATAAATTTCACGTTTACAGTTCGATTCTAATCAATGCGATTTTGAATAATATGTAAAATTAATTGGTTCAATCAATAAAGTTCGAAATATTGTATATTTTGTATATATATATATATATATATATATATATATATTTTTTTTTTTTTGAAAATATAGAGGAATCCATATTTAATCATTAGATAATAAAAACGCTTATATTGGATTTAATAAAATATTTATTTGCCAATATTTCGGTTGGCTAAACGCCAAACCTTTATCAAGGCATTACATTTTTGTATACACCTATATACAAAAATTTAATGCCTTGTTGAAGGTTTTGCGTCTAGCCAACCAAAATATTGTCAAATAAATATTTTATTAAATCCAATATATGTCTTTTTATTATCTAATATATATATATATATATTTATAAGAATATTTATAAATTATTATAAAGGTTTCTAAAATTGATGCTTCGAAGTGAAAAGATACACTGCGTGACATTGAAAATAGAACACCAAGAAATAGTGGCCAGAAAATTATGCAAATTTCAGGGTAGACGCGCCTAACCGAGTTATGCAAATGATGTAAAATGCGCAGCTCTCGTACAGACATGGAGTAAGATATAAGGGAAGGAACCTGCAGAAAGGACAGTATTCGTGTCGTTATTTCTTCAAGGAAAATCATTGTAGAAATTTTGTTCTTGTGTCAAAAGACACGTGTAATGACAGAGAATGCCAGGTCATCGTAAACGGAGGCAGTTCAAGCAGACAGACGCTTTTACGAGGGGCATGGTGATCGGACTGAAAAGGGCAGGTTAGTCCATACGTCAAATCAGAGCTGATACACACCTTGGTGCGTCCACGGTGCACCGGCTGTGGAGAAGATGGTTGGAACAAGGAAATGTGGCAATTTAAAGGAATGTCGGTGCAACCAGAGTGACGTCAGCACGTGTGGATCGGCGTATCCTTCGACAAGCAGTGGCGGCCCCACAAGCCACTTGTACCGCCATCCTGCAACATGTGCAAGACACCCTAGATCATTCCATCTCGACCAGAACCATTTCCCGTCGATTGGTTGCTAATGGCTTGCACTCATGCCGTCCGCTAAGAAGACTGCCATTGACCCCACCGAATAGGCGCCAACGTTTGGAATGGTGCCGGGCTAGATCGACGTGGATGACGGAATGGCACAGGGTCGTGTTCTCAGATGAGTCGCGTTTCTGCTTGTCCAGTGATAGTCGCCGTGTACGCGTGTGGCGTCGACGTGGAGAAAGGTCCAATCCGGCAGCAATTGTGGAACGCCCCACCGTGCGACAACGTGGAATCATGGTTTGGGGCGCAATCGCGTATGTTTCCAGGTCACCTTTACCTCGTATTCAGGGCACTATGACGGCCCAACGATACGTTGATGATGTGCTGCGACCGGTGACACTCCCCTACCTTCAGGGGGTACCCAATGCCCTTTATCAGCAGGATAACGCCCGACCGCACACTGCTCGCATTAGCCAACAAGCTCTGCAAGATGTACAGATGCTTCCCTGGCCACCGTACTCTCCTGATCTCTCACCAATCGAGCACGTCTGGGACATCATTGGACGCCGTTTGCATGCCTTGCCACAGCCGCGTTCAGAAGACGAACTGTGGCAAATGGTTGAGAGGGAATGGAGAGCCATCCCTCAGGACGCCATCCGTACTCTGATTGACTCTCTACCTAGACGTGTTGCTGCCTGCATCGCCGTCCGCGGTGGTCCTACTTGCTACTAAGCCGACGCCGTTCTCGCTCTGTATTATGACTATCATTTTGAAATAAAGATCACTTATTGTTCGTCCCTGTCTCTCTCTGTCTGCCGAGTTTCATCACTTTCTGGCCACTATTTCTTGGTGTTCCATTTTCAATGTCACGCAGTGTATAAGAGCGCTTTTATATATAAAACTAATAATGAAATTTCTAGTACTGTTTTTGTTTACAAATAAAACTCATTAACCATTACATTAAATATGGTAGTAAACGTGTTATTTATAAGAGGAAAATATTGTGTTCTAAGTGTGCTATCATTGCTTACCTGCATAATAATATTGTCTAAAAATTGCCTCTCTAAAAACCTAATTCTATTAACATTATTTTATAATTGAACGATTTCTCAGTTCATTTGATAAACTAAAAAGAATTATATTTTACTAAATGCCTTATAAGAACACCGATAAAACTACAATAAAGCAGTTTGGTAGATTAAATTACCGAAATTGCTAGAAGGGTTAGCCACTGTTTCCAGATAAAGTTTATTATATCAATTTTTCAACAAAAATATTTTGTCTTCGTCAATAGAAATAAAAATAAATCAATTTTCAAATTTGGAAATTTATTTACTTTTCTGTTATTATTTTATTTATTTATTCCAACACACAAAGCGCGATATCCCGGCTAAGAATAATTGTGTCGATTTACATTTTTTTTAAAACAGCAACAGTTATAAACATATTATACAAAAAAAGGTAATCGAAATAAAAAGAGAAAAAATAATATATATTGGGAATTTGAACCTTTCAGGTTTGAAAGAAAATCATAAATTTATTTACATAAATAGTTAAACTTATGATAATTCTCTCGGCTATTTACAAATTGATATAGTTATACAACATTATTTATTGTCTGTTGTCTAGCGCTAGAAAAGAATGGGCATTCCAGCAGGTGTCTCGAGTCCTGGAATTCGTTGCCACAATGACAGCTAGAGTCTTCAATCGCGCCAATGTTATTCTTCATATTCTCAGTAAGAAATTGACTTTAATGGAGGTTACAGGACTTGAATCTAAGGTCTACATGGACAGTTCTGACAATTGTTATAGGATCAATGCCACTGTTGTTAAGGATGACTAGAGGAAAGTATTGCTCAGGTTGAAAAAAAAAGTGAAGTTACTCTAAGCCTACCAGAAATACATTGTTCAAATTCATCCAATTAATTCCCATGTACGAGAAAATATATTCGTTCAAATTATAATATTTGCTTTTTCTCTACTATTTCTGATTGGTTTTTTATAATTCCTATATATAGGTATTATAAATATTAGATAAAAAATATAAGAAAAAAAGATTAATTGATATGTACATAATTAAATACAATGTGAACGCGTAACTATAACATAGATTTATATTACCAAAAATATGCTGGCTCGGCAACCCTGGAGCTCTGACGTCACTACCTGTGGATGTAACCCAGGCGAGGCCGCGTGGCCACGAGACCTATTCTTTTCTCTTTTCTCCATGTTTACTTTTAATCTATATCTAATCCCTTTACCTTGTAGTTAATTAAAGTATAATTAACGTTGAGCGCTGTGTGTAATCAATTGGAATACAACAAAGATTATGAGACTGAAGAAGCGCAAGGCCCAAAACTTGAGACAAGAAGCGCAAGACTTAAAACGTCAGACTGAATAAGCGCAAGGCCTAAAACGTGAGTAAACAAATTTCCTTTGATTACTTGGACCATCCTTTTTTCTACTTACCAAATATTTTGTAAAATGGCAAACACAACGATTACAAAACTAAATGGTGCTAATTACTCCAGCTGGAGCTTCCAGATGAAACTCGTTCTAATCGAAAACGATTTGTGGAGTTTGATCAATCCAGGAGAGGCTAAGCCTGACCCTAGTGACCTTGTTGCAACAAAACTTTTTTTGTCGCGGGAGGGTAAGGCGTTTGCAAAAATTTGCCTCGGGATTAATGATGAACAACAATTGCATGTTCAACATTTGAATACTACGAAAGAGGTCTGGGAGGAACTGGAAAAATTATACGCACCAAAGGATAGTAGATATCGAGCCGTACAACTAAGAAGGCAGTTATATGGCGAAAGGTTGACTCAGCACAGCAATATGGAAGGGTATATGGGGAAGATAAACTACATTGTAAACGAACTGGCCCAAATTGGCGACAAAATTGATGATGGCGATTTGGCTATGGTTCTTTTGGGTGGATTACCAGAGGATTGGGACACCGTTGTCTCAACCATATGTAACTTGCCTGATTCAGACTTCACGACCGCCACAGTTAAAAGACGGCTGTTGGCAGAAGCAGAAAGGCGTTCGTCTAATCTACCAAAAGATGTGGGTGCCATGGTCGTTAATGCCTCTTCGAAGCCCATTGAAACAGAAAAACAATTCAAAGCAAAGGTTGTTTGTTTCAAATGTGGAGGTAAAGGCCATTATGCAAGGGAATGCAGGAAGAAAGGAAAGAATGAACAAAGACCAAAGAGGTTTGACCAAAACAAAGGCGTAAATATGTCGGCAATGTGCAACACTTTGTTTGGAGCTACCGCCGAGACCTGGATCATAGATTCTGGAGCGACGCACCATATGACTCCCAAGAGAGATTACTTCACATGTCTGAAAGAGTGCACAAGCAATATGAGTTCCATCACTATTGCGAATGGCTCTTCTATAGAAGCATGTGGTATCGGTACTGTCAGTGCCAATATTGTTGGACACAAGGGAGATGCCAGCAATATGGTTGCCCAGAACACCTTGTATGTTCCAGATATGCGTCACAGTGTTCTGTCTGTACGCCAAATGATAGAAAACGGTAGAAAGGTTGTCTTCAACAGGAGTGGTTGCCACATTATGGACATGAAAGGTAAACTCTTGATAGAGGGAAAGAAGTTGGGTAGACTTTTTACTACGTCCAGACTACTCCATCCTCTCCGATAGATCAGAATGATCATGTTTCTCTTGCATCTGAATGCAAGGAAGAGCTTCAACTGGAACTTTGGCACAAAAGGCTGATGCATGTAAATGCATATACGATAGCAAAGATGGCCAAGAACCAAAGCGTAAGAGGACTTAATTGCAGCCCGGCAAAGCCAGAAAAGTGCGAAGACTGCTTGATCGGCAAGTCTTACCGTCTGCCATTCCTTCAACACTCACACAAGGAGGAAAAAGAAATTATGCCGTTGGACTTGGTGCATGCGGATTTGATGGGTCCACTCGACGTATTGAGCTGGGGAGGAGCCAAGTACGTCTTAACCATCATTGATGAATCTACGAGATATACAAGTGTATTTTTCCTGAAAAACAAAGGCGAAACCCTGGGAAAAGTCAAAGAGTGGATTCAAGAATCTGAGAAACAAACCAGCCGGAAACTAAAACGAATACGTACGGATAATGGCTTGGAATTTTGTTCCAAAGAATGGGACACTTTCTGCACGAGCGTCGGAATAGTTCATGAACACACTATGACGTATACACCTCAACAGAATGGTGTGGCAGAAAGAATGAATAGGACACTCCTAGATCTTGTCAGGAGCACTATATCTGGAAGTGGTCTGCCAAAGGCTTCCTGGGCGGAGCTGACTTACACCGCAGCCTATGTCAGAAACAGAGTTCTCAACAATCACAATGGTGAAAGCACGCCATATGAACTGTGGACAGGGAACAAGCCTAGTCTTAAACACATAAGAGCTATTGGCTGTCAAGTATTTGTCCATATTCCAAGACAAGTCCGTAAATCCAAACTCGAAAGAAGAGCTGTCAAAGGTAACCTTGTTGGATATGCACTCAGAGGACGTGGCTACAGAGTGTGGATTCCTGAGATGAAGAAAGTGGTGGAATCTCGGGACTGTGTCTTCAAAGAGAGTGATGTATCGAGGAACGACAGCAACCGGGAGGAGCTTCCATCAGTTGAACACTACAGCTATGGGACTCAACGGGAGATTGAAGATAATCCAGTGTCTTTATTAGATCAAGAAGACGTGACACCTACAGAAGAGGACAGCCATAATGAAGATACTGTGAAGCCTTCTCCTACTCGATCTCATCCAATGATCCTAAGGAACAAGAGAAATGCTCAGAACTCAATTGAACTCCTCAGTACTGAAGCAAATAAGGGGAGAAACCTACACGAACTTCATCGTTCGAGACTCTTAAGCGGCGAAGTGATCCATGAATAGGAGGTCACTTCGAGGGAGGAGATTGCTGGCTCGGCAACCCTGGAGCTCTGACGTCACTACCTGTGGATGTAACCCAGGCGAGGCCGCGTGGCCACGAGACTTATTCTTTTCTCTTTTCTCCATGTTTACTTTTAATCTATATCTAATCCCTTTACCTTGTAGTTAATTAAAGTATAATTAACGTTGAGCGCTGTGTGTAATCAATTGGAATACAACAGATATGTACATAATTAAATACAATGTGAACGCGTAACTATAACATAGATTTATATTACCAAATTTAAAATGAATATAAAACCAATTTTACTTTAGAATTTATAACGACATAGTCAACAGAAATATAAAGACGAGATATGATGCAACACATGACAAAGCAGGAAATTTAAATAAAAAAAAACGGGAAACTAAAAAAAAAAGAAACAAGAATTAATACTTATTATGTTTAAATTATTCAAGAAGTGATTAGTAAACTAGAAATTCTTACTTTTTTACATACATAATTAAACTAACAACATAATCCTTGAAATAATTAAGAATTAAACATTTGATAAAATCGTTTACGCTAACTATCATCATTTTGTTTCATCATAATTAATTCTGCCTACTGAACCAGGTTGTATTATGCATATGTATTATTCTAAACTGAATTGCTGATATATTCATGAGGTCGAGGCTTAGTGAGGTTCTAAATAAAACTTGGCATGCAATGTCCCCTCAGATAATATATAATTCCTACCCTTTTTTTTTGCTGAGATTCCCATTAGAAAACAAAACTCTTTTTTTTTATCTTTTTTTTATATAATTAGCTCAATTTATTTATTTAAAAAAGAAAATTTATTTTAGAGTATGTAAAGAAATTACTATATTGTATTACAAAAATAAATATATATTATCTTATTGGTATATGTAATATTCAGAAAAGTATAACACAATATTTACATATATGATTCAAATAAATTTTATTATACCAATATGTGTATCTGAAATTATTTGAAATTTAAAAATTTATATTTATTTACAGAAAACGCATAGTTTTAAATATATATGTTAAAATCGTTTTGAAATTAGAGCAATCAATAGATAGATCTATGATTTAAAATATTTTTTCTCCAATATATGCCTTTTTAAATTATAGAGATATTATATAATATACAATTATATAAAGTACTATGAACTGTTGTTGACACACTTTAAAATGTTATAACACCTTGATAAAGGTTGGCGTTCAGCCAGCTGAAATATTGGTAAAATAAATTATTTTTTGATCCAATATATGCCTTTTTAATTATATAAAGTACTATGTGAAAAAAAGAAACAATATAAATAGAGCAATATATATGATCAAAAATGTTATGGCACCCTCCTTCAGGATCATCCATACGGTCATACTTTACGCACATCCGATGTCACCAGACTATCTGTCCTCCTCCACCTGTCTCTTCTTCAGATGATCTCTTCTTTAATTCCGCCGTTCCCCTGGGCCAGTAATACTTCCTTGTCTACCACCACGTCGTCTTGGTTCTTGTGAATAGGAGAGGCAGATGTCACAGTATGTACCTTATTTCTAATATCGACATCTTCTATATTAAAGGTTAAAAAGGATAGATTAAGAAAATTTCAGTATAGTTTCATCATTAATTATTATTATTATTATTTTTGCCTATCCCTAGGACACGTGGTACAGGCCATGATAATCATGGTGGGTAGTGGTAGGCAACTGCTTTCACTGTAAGTACACCACATGTCTACACATGAGAAAAACAGTTCGACTTTGCACTCACAAATATGCCAGAACCCCGTTTAGTTACTTGCACTCGCTGGTGGGGTTGGAATTTTGCAAGAATCGGGGGCCATTGGAGCACTTTGTTATCAGAAAAAAGTTCCAAATGCGGGAATCGAACTCGGGTTATAGCAGTCGAAAAGTAACGGTTTGGACCATCCTTCCACCGACCCTTAATAATTAATTTTAATATACAGCAATTTTAAGTGCATATATTCCACTTCTTATTATTTAATTTTTCTCATTAAATAGCGAAAGTTCGAGAAATCTTTCAATTATATTTGTAAGAAAACCTTCCTAATTTATATCATCAATAAATTATTTTACATAAAGGGGAAATTTTGAAGGCGATCTAGTGAATACATCTATCCGGATCTCTTTCTCTCTCTGTGAAATATATTTTTTTTAATATTTCAAGGGATTGTTTCATCTTTATCAATTTATTGCACAATAAACCTAGAAGTAATTTATAAATTCTTATAGATAACAATAAAATTTCAAAATATACTTTTAAGTTTATTGTGCAATAAATTATTGAAGAAGGAGCAATTCCTTGTAATATTTTGAGAATATTTTATTTTACACATCCAGGTAAGCCCTTGTTATATAGGTAAGATCTAGTATAGATGTTTGAACCACTTCTTAATAAAATATAATTCGAATTTTGGGAAGTCAATTAAAGGGTTCATTAGTTGTAATTTAATAATTATTTGTTAGCATTAACAATATTTATTAAAAAAATAATTACTCGAGAATACCTTTAAGAGTGATTACTATATTATAAAAAGTACAAAATCGCAAGGCAAATAACTTCTTGTGAAATTTTCTTGTATTTAGCAATATCTTATTAAATATAACATTTGTAATAGCAACAGCCTTTTGCATTTAATCGAGGTTCCGAGCTTTTCTGTCCCTATACAGGAATAAATATTTTACTCATTTTTACTCCTGTAGAAGGGCAGAAATACTTGAAAGCTCGACTAAATTAGAAAATCTTTTAAAAAATGTTATTTGGCTCAAGATTTAATACTTTTTATAATATGATTCTCCAGATGATTATCCACTATGATCGTGATAACTATCTGTCTTCGTTAAAGGAGATTGGTTACAAATATGTTTATTTATTGCTCTTCCCTTTTTTTTAGATAATTTCACCTTGACATATACTATAATTCTTGTTTCAAATTAATTTATAAATAATGAAATAACTTTGAAACTCCATTCAAAATTAAATTCAAGCATTTTTTGATAGAGATAAAGTTTTCCAATAAATTTTAATATGATTTAGATAGAAAATTACAGCAAAAATGTAATACCTATCAAAATAACTAAATATTTTCAAAATATCTCTGTATATCGCCTATTTTCACAATGATTAGAGTTATATGTAGAGTTAATTTAAAATCCATGTTGTGTCAATTCTCAAAAGAGTTATTTTTAAAATGGAAATATTTTATTGCGTCGGTTCTGTAGTAATTAATTCTAAATAAATCCAGAATTCTCCAGGGAAGAAGTCAGTGGCGCTGCGCGTGTTTCTTTAATTCGATAAAACTCCTTTAATTATTTTCACTTGGATTGCTTTTTCAATATCCAATAAATAACCCTAATTAACTTTTTAATGTTGTGAATTGGGCGCCTCACTTTACAAATTACTTGAAGATTCTTAAACTATTTTTTGTCTATTGTTTCTTGCACTATATAAATTAAACTTTAGAAGTTTTTTAAAGCTTTTATACTTATTATCTTTTTATATATTTATATAGAATTATGTGGAAATGCATATATATTTAGATTAAAATTCAAAATATCCATTGATATCATTTTATGAAAAAAATAATAATTTGCTTATATATTGCTGATAATTATAGTAAGTAGGAACTCCACTTTTATTTTGAAAATTAATTTCTGAAATTTGGTTCACAATGTTTTCTATCTTGGATGTGTAAAGCCGCTGCTCTAGGTCCATGCCAATTTTTTTGTTGTTGTTGTTGTCGTGTCCAATGAAGAGATGTCTCCATGCATCTCTATCACAGCAGTCGCAATGTCCTCAATCTTGGGTGTGTAAGGCTACTGTTCTGGGTACATGCCAATTTTCTGCAAGACTGCAGCCATTGCTGAGCATGAGAATATATGTGTAGGTGTAAGTTCCACACCAGGACAATTGTATAAAGAAAGGCATTATGAATATATATATCTTTTTTTAGGCTCGGATACCTGTAATAAATTTCAATAGACAGATAAATTCGATTTTTTGACAATGTATGTCTTAATTGAAATTTTATTGAGTTTAAAATAAATAAACATAATATTAGAAATTATTAATTAAATAGGTATATTAACAATGATATGCAACAATACAAATTCCAATAATTAAAATTCTTCGACTTATTAAAAATAAGCGATAATTCTAATATTATATAGCCAGTCTCTCTAACACCTAATTCTTCTCGTTCAATTGATTTTTTAATTTGAAATATTCTCTTTTCAAATATTTTAAAATAAAAGATTAAAAAATTTCCACATCGTATAATTAGATTTCAAACTTAACAATAAATTAATTAATTGATTTTTTATATATAATTACAAAAACCTATTTGAAAGTATTCATTTTTCACATGTGTATTGAGGCGGCTAATTGGGTACCGTAAATTAATTACGGTTTAATTTTAAAAATAAATTTTGTAAATTTAGAGAGGTGTGCGCCGAAGTCTTTTTATTAAAAATTTATAATTCTACTCTAATGACTTTATTAAGTTTTTTATTTTTACTTTGAAGTTTTATTTTCTGAAATATATATTAAAATATGTGAAAAAAAATAGAATAATAAAAAAATATTTTTAATCGTAGAGGTACAATCTGCACCACCATGATGAGGGTCAACAGCCCAAAATGCGTTCGTGGTTGACGGTTCTTGATGTATCAAGAAAATGGGTTCGGACAAATATCAGGGAACAGGCTAAATTCAACCTTTAGTTGATTTCTGTTCTACTAGATGTTCTACTAGATTCCATCTAGAAGTTATTGTGGACGTGATCAGGATATGCTTCTTTTGATATTAAAATATGTAATTTGTAAAAGGTTTTTGTAACGTATGGTTGGGTCTCTAAGGATGATTGTATGACCTGTGTTCTATGTTGACTTGTAGATTGAATATCTTTTATAGCTATTATAATGTTTGAAGTGTGTTAGGACAAGTGGGCAACCATCTCACTCACACGTGGCTGGATGGGCACTCGCTGTAAAACACTGTATGACACAACACTGATTCAAACTGTATATAAAGTTATTTCTGTTTAAGGTATAGTAACTGAAGGTATAAAAATGGGAATAAAATAGGATGTATCGCTGCAATATGTGTTAATGCCATTGTTCTTTGAGCACCCAATATTTTGAAGCGAAATAAGAGTGGTATTTAATGATGCAGTTCATCCTATAGGATACCGGGTTGAGAGGAAGATTTGGTATGTATGAATTCTTAGAAATTAATAAATTTTAATAACAAAAATAGTAATATATTTACTATGTTTTGTTTTTCTATGGCTTCGATAATATATATGAACAATGTGGTATATAAACTCGGATGAGGTTTTTGAAATATTAATATTCTAAAGATCTGATTAGGACACTAGGAGATGCAATGTGTATAACTGGGATGAATTATTCGAATAGTGGACTATGTGGTGTGGAACCTGTGATCAGTCTTCAAAGTAGACTGAAACGGAGTGGTATGGTCTGTATGTGATGTTCTTACATAGTGTAGGATAAAATATTATGGTAACTGTTCAGTGTATCTAGGATTGTGAAGAGATGGGATTTCGCCAGGAGAATATATATTCTATATGAAAATGAAGATCATTTCTTCCACCAAAATATACGCTATAAAGCTAAGGGCCTTATCTAATCATCTTCTCACATCAACAGACTTGGTTCAGGGACTTCATAAAACCAGCTTTGGTAAATTGATAAGCGACCATTTATCTGTAAATTTTTAGAATTTCAATTTATTCTCTGTGGAACTCAGGAAATCAAAATCAACCATGAACTGAGGAGGAACATTAGTGGTAGTAGTCAAGAAAGAATAGTCAAAAGATGGGCGCTTCTCAGTTTGACAAAGATGGTGTTGTGGCTTTGTCACCGACCCTAGGCCACTCATGTATGAAGCCTGTTAAAGATGGCACCTAAATTTTAGCGTATATTTGACCGGGAGAATCGACCTTCATAGGTTTTTAATTTTTTTTTATATAGATTGGTAAAGTACTTCATAAACAGATGAGGCCATATTGACCCAAAGAGTTGGCACTGTGCAATTATCAATGCATCAATCCGACTGATTAAAACTCTGCAACTATGGAAGAAAGCGCTTCGCATTGATGAGTTTGATCAGCTTGTATCGATCATAAGTTTTGTAATTTTTTCTAAGTTATTTATTTTATACTAACATTTTCTCAATAATTGTATTTTCTATAAACACATAACATAAGTTACGCATATAACAAAATCTACTTGAATCATTATTTTGAAGACCTTTTTCGGATAGACATGTCCAAACTATAGAAGCATTAATATAGTTACGAATGGAATTAATATTAATGTACATTAAGGTATTTTTATAATTATATTATGTTGTATATATATGACTATTTTTATATAATTATCATTGATGTTTTAAATTAGTTGAAACTAGAAATATTATCTGTACCTACTAACTAAATAATTCAAAGTTAGGCTGAAAAACTCCAAAATTTATCTGAAATTACAAATATTTCTAGAATTACTTATTAACAAGTTAGCTAGAATATTATCAATTAGCTAGGAATTTCCATTAGTAAAATTAGTTAAATTCATTCCCAAAACTTCCATCTGAATTATTTTCAATAACTTTCCAAATATTTGAAATGTTTTACATTTCCTTAATCAAATAGATTTGATAAATTTAATTTTATTATGAAAGAATATATAATAGTTATATTATAATTATATATAAAAAGTAAGATCATAAGAAATAATTTGAAATATAATTAAAATACTTCGATCTCAAATTACTTTGGTTATATTCCCCTATTTATACTTATAATTTTAAGTTCGTTATGTGCGTTTTTCAGTAATATTGTGTTATGTATATGTTATAAATAAAAATATGAGATTTTTTCTGCGTGATTTTGATTATTTTTGAGGATTATTACAATTACAATTATTTATTTCCAAAGCGCTATATCCCGCAAGGGATACTTGCGCCAAACAAGGAGAAAAGTTTATTTACATAAGTTATTTACATTATTCAACGCATGAATACACTAGAGATCCAGATTTTGTAGAAATTTTAGAATGTATTTACAAAAAGAATTGAACTTTAAATATGATTTTTATCGGAAATCAAATCGTTAAGTTCACAAACAACTAGTTCATTCTTCATTCTATAATCTTGAAATGCTGGGCAATCGATCAGTAGATGTCTTGAGGTTTGTTCCTCCATACCACAAAAGCAACTTAAATCCTCCACTGCCTTTATTCTATTTAGAAAACTTTTGAAATTTCCGTGGTTTGTAACAAATTGAGTATTATAAAAATTTGGACGAAAGTATTTATAGATTTCTTGGGGAAAAAAGCTTAAGAAAGTATTATTTGCTTCGTTTTTCAGACATTCATTCTTGATTTGAGAAAGGTATCTATAATTCCTGGAATAAATGGGTCATAAATTTGTTGATCATCTGTGGATAAATTTCTCAGATCACAGATATCATGATTCTGGATTCGATAAAGTCTGAGATCAGAGGAATGTTGGCTAAACTATGAACACAGCTATATGATGTGGATTTATAGGCTTGTATACACCATGTTAGTATTTGATATTGGGTTGAATTTAATTTTTGTAAACATTTTTCATTTAAATATTTGAACCAAATTTCGGCTCCATATGTAAGTATTGGTCTGAAAATGGATTTATATAAAGTTTGCCTTTTCTGGGTGCTTAGACCCCAAGATTTTCCGCAAATTGAGAAGAGATAATTTTTAAAACGTTTTGTACGATTTACTATTTCTTCTATGTGGTATGTAAAATTTATTTTGTTTTTTCTTCTGTGATTTGCATTATTATTCCTAAAATTTTGGTCTTCAGAGTTGGTATGAATATTTCATTATTAAATTTGATTGGGATTTTTTTCTTTGTTATGTAAATAAAGTTTATTAGTTTTTTCTAGACACATTTTAAGTTTATTACTCTTACACCATACATCAATCGTATTTAATGCCTTTTCTATAACTATATATATAATTTCAGGTCTTTGCAATTGTTGTGGCAGCATATAATTGATACATCATCCGCATAACATACCACTTCACTATTAGGAACTTGATATTTGATCAAAAGATCGTTTAGTAATATTATCCATAGTAGTGGAGATAGCGGGCCACCTTGCGGACATCCCTTTGTAATTTTTTTATTTTTTGTTAAGTTCTCATATGTAAATTTCGTTTTCCTCGATTTGAAATATGATTGAATAGTCCTTATTAAACTTTTCGGCAAATTATCTTCATCTATTATTTTTAAAATCGCAGGCCACCATGCTTTGAGGATTATGCTAGGGTAATAAAGTCGTGGTTAAAATCTTGAAAATAAAATAATGAAATTAGTTTTGATCAGTAATTGCTTTAATTGAACTAAAGGAATATATATAAAAAATATAATTTGATAAAAGTACTGCCTGGCTTAAGGCGTAAGAATAAAAAAAATAGAAAACTTATTTACATAATGTACAAAATGTTTGAGCCGGCCATCGGAAAACAACAACAATGAATTTTTTAGGGGAAGCCTGACCTCTGGCGGTCGATTTAACAGAGTATTTGAATCTATGAAATATAATTTTGAATAATATAATATTTTAACATATATATAAATATATATATATATATATATATATATATATATATATATATATTAAGAAAAAGGCATCTCCTTATCGTGCAACTGAAAGTTGCTGATGGCTTGCGCCATTTGTACTATTTTTTCACATTATGTCGCGGTCTCACGCAATTCTGGCCTTAACTACCCGTTTCATGATTTTTCAGGATGCCTTAATGACCAATATTTTGGTCGTTGAGGTACAGCTTGCACCACGCTGATGAGGGCCAATAGCCCGAAACGCGTCCGTGGTTAGCTTTTCTTGATTAATCAAGAATGGGTATTTGGCCAATTCTGGAATAATTAGAAATCAACGAGAATAGTTGATATTTATTCCGATAGATGGCGCAAGCCATCAGAAACTTTCAGTTGCACGATAAGGAGATGCCTTTTTCTTAATATATGCACCTTATCCCAGTACAATATCACATTTGTACTATTTTTTCATATATATGTGTTATAATAAATTGCTTGAGATTGAATTTTCTAAGGTTGTTCAAGGATACATGAGCACTATGATTACATTGCAGTCGTGGTAATATTAACAAAAATAGTTTAGATGAGTATTGAGCTTATGGAATATAAATATATAATTTGATAAAGTACTGCCTGGATTAAGGCGTGAAGAATAAAGAAAACAAAAGGCTTATTTATATATCTACAGAAAGATTTGAGCCGGACAACGGGAAACAACAATGGATTTATATACTCCAAAGCCGCGATATCTGGTGGTAGATATAAACAGAGCAATTTGTTATAGGATTTCTAATCTTTAAATAAATATAATTTTCACATAACATATATAGAAAATTATTTTCTACAATATATACTTTTATATAAATTGAATATCAAATCTCTATTTCCTATATGATCAAATGCAGTATTAGAGCTCTAAAGAGGCGGTCTGGTGGATTAAATTGATGAAACTGCTGGGAAGGTTCACCACTGATGAGCCAAGCCCTCCCAATATTTTTAAATTGCAGTAAGAACAGTAGAAGTTGATTTATTTGTAAAAAGAAAAATTCGCGTCTTAATGTCTTCATTCGTTATATATAGATGGCGTGTTATTTCTCTGTACTTATATATAATGAAAATATATTAATTAATATCGTCAATTTAATACCATTATTTATTTAATATTCTTGCCTTCTGATTTGGGTTTCATTGAATATGAATTTTTAATACCTAAATTATTGCATAATGCGATGGTATATTCAACGATCTAACCCAATCGGAACAAAACATTATACAGTATTTTGAGTCAAAAGGCGATCCATTAATTAAGATTATATAAAAGGGTGTACCTGGATCTGTAAAGAAAAAAAAAACATTTTTTTTTTTTTAAATATATCGAGAGATTGCTTCCTCTTTATCAATTTATTGTACAGTGGAATACTGTGCAATAAATTGATAAGGAGGGAGCAATATCTCGAAATATTTTAATAATTTTTTTTCTTTACAGATCCAGGTACGCCCTTTTATATAATCAACATACAGTATATTTTTTGTTTTTCATATTTACATATATTTGCATTATTATCTTAGAAAATTAGATGCTTATTACCTTAAATGTATAGCGATGAAATTGAAAAATATTTTAAAATGTCTGATTGGACACTTAGAGAAATTTTAATGAAAATAAATCGTAAAGAGATATACCATAAATTGTTGAAGTAAAAATATGAAATGGTGGAGGAGTGTAAGATAAATAATGTTTGGTAAGTTAAAGGACTGGAAAGATTTGACAAGAGAGACATTATGGATCACCTCTAGCACTAAATTGTCACTTGCCTCGATGATCTGTCGACTAATAATAAAGGATTCTCTGCCATCCAATCATCTCTACTTCAATTTTAAGCATTCCCTTATAGTATTATTTTATTATCGGCGTTTAATCATAACTTATTTCTATATCCAATTTTCCGAATGATAATGGTTTATATTTTCTGAGAATGGTTTCAATTTTAAGTTAATTTTAAACACGTATTTATTCTTAACCTACTCAATACGATTAAATCTGTGAATTTTATGTACACTCATTAACAAAACTTAAGATAGTGGAAAGTATTTGTTATCTCCGGTTGTCTGTTTTTTTAAACGCGCTGCATGGCCAAAGAAGGAAAAATAAAGTTTGATTCATATAGTCTGAAGTAGAAGAGAGATAGAGTAAATAATTGCTCTGGAGAAAGATATCAGGAATAGGTTTTCAAATCTTAAAAATAGATGGTTTTATAAAATCTTATATGCATATAATTTTCATTATATTATATGCTGAGAATATATTACACGTTTATAATTTGTGTAGAAATCACGCAAGTTAGTATAAACGGCCTAGCCTATTACTTGAGATGTGAAATAAATAAACGTAACCATTACCTAATGGTAAAATGTTGTAAAGATGTTTGTAGAGGCCGAAGAGTAAAGGTAAACTTTTAAAGAATTATTTGGTTAGGTTTAGTTAACACACACAATAGGTTAAACCTCAACCAATGAACTAGTTGAACCTCCATTGTTAAAAACTTCACAAAAAAAAATTACATTCGATTGTATTTTAACTGATATTTTCAGTTATTTTTCGTCCTAATATTTCAAGTTTTGAATCAGTTATTATTTTAATAATAAAGATAGAGTACAGCTAAAGCATTCTCCTACTGCGCAAATATACCATATATATTCAAATACTAAAAATGGTCTCTTAAAATATACCTGATTATACCTATTTTTTATATATCATTAAATCCTATTTATGCAATGATAAGTTTGAATTAAATTTAGGTATGCAAATATCAGTAAAACTATTATCATTTATTTTATTTAAAATTTTCATATTGAATTAAATAGAATCTATATGTTTTTCATGTTGCCAGTGAACGAAGATAAAAAGGTAAGATCAAATAATAGATTATTAGCTTCTATATTTTAAGATCGAACAAGAGATGATAACCTTTTGTAAAATATCTGAATAATCATATATTGTAAAAGGTTGAATATAAAATTTTAAAAGGTATTTTACGGGCAATGAATTAAGAGAAAAGTATGTTTTGGGAAATACAATAATAAGAATTGATATTTGTGGCATCAAATTTGTTAATTTCTAGTGTGAAAATTCGAAACTATTATAGACGCGTATGATTCTTTTCAAAATTAAACAATTTCTACTGTCCTTGCTGCAATGGAAAAATTAATGGGATGGCCTCGCTCATCGTAGAATCATACGCGTCTACAATAGTTACGAATTTTCATAACAGATGGCGCGCTGATGCATCATAATTTCTAATGTGCATACTGATATTTTAGTTCAATATGTATTTCTCTATAATAAACCTATATATAGCATAGGAATTGTTTGATATATATTGTTTTATTTAGAGGTATTGAAACTTGTTTCAATTTTTGGTATCAAATTAATTTTTCAATAGATGAGAGTTTATTCTGTTTTCTCTCTAAATATTCGATTAGAAAAAATTATGGACACATTATAAATAAAACAAATATTGGCCTTTTTGAAGTCATAAACAAATTGTCAATAGATTTCGATGATATGTTAAAGAATATATATTGAAATAGTTCAGATTCAGATAGTTCAGAATAGAGAATATTAATATAGAGATAAATAAAACATCACGAGTGGACTAAGACATACAATCTACTGATTAACAATTCAGAGAATATTGTAAATAATGGTACAAAGGAAGCAGTGGTGCCAGGCCAATAATGCACCTGCCTCAATGAGATTGAGGAGAAGGAGGAGGAAAAATCAGGGTATCGGCTGCTATATATTGTCGGTTGCCATGGTAACGGTGAAAGATGGGACATATTGTATTAGTAACTTTGATGTATTTATGTCTTGGTTTGCTCAGATCCTATACTATTGGTCTACTAAGGATGTTATTGTGATATAAGTTTGATATTAACACTATACCTTCTCATTACGCGCTGACATAATATCTGGATATACAAGCAATTATTTTCAATTTTATATGACAGAATTACAATTTAAATATCAATATATCTCACCCGCTATGTTTTAATTAGAAATGATAGATATTTCTAATAGGAAAGAAATTATAATGTAGATATTCTTGTTAAATAATATTTTAATAATATTTAATGACTTATTAGGAAGCAGAGATGTTCTCAGTAAATAAACCTTACATATACATATATATTAATATATATTTTTGAATATTCAATTCAAAACCAAGGATTATTGGCGTTACGAAGAAAAATCTCTTTCATTAAACAAACAAAATTAGTTTTTCCGTTTTTGAATTATTAGATTCCTTGACCTCTCTAATGAATTTTCTTTCATCTCATTTGAATTCCGGCCAGCTAATTGTTTCTTTTGAAGTTCTCACATGGAAGTTGTACATTTTAGCACATGTCTATTGGGATTCAAACAATAACTAAGAAATATATTCGATACTCAGTGACCTTTATTGAAGATACAAGAAATAGAAAAGTGAACAAAATTGCTTCCGTCTCCAAAAAAAAAAAAAAGCCTGGTAACATCAAATACTGTACTTTCATGTTCCTTAATCTTCGTCCATGAGTGCAAGTAGTGATTTTCTAATTCTGTGAGTCCATATTTTTATGGATCTTCTGAGGCATCTATTCCCCAAAACCATCTTTTCAATAAAGGTTGTCTCCAAACACAGCAATCTCTTCTCCTCTGACCACATAACCACTATCTCTCATTATCACAGAATTTAATTTCCAATATTTTGAATCGTTCATGTATTCCTAACGTATTTAAAGGTAATTATTATTATTTCTTTTATTTTAATCATAATTACATTACTTTTTGATATAGATTTTTAACTTAATACACGGCCTCACATTTAGTTAGATATTGAGATAGTATTCTGAAAAGAGCGAAAGTGTAGTTACACTCAAAGTCAAGAACAATAAAGGTTTTTAAAAAATTGATGAATTCTCCCTTTTAAATTGGTCAAAATTTAACCTACACAATTATGGTATTATTCATAGATTTTTATGTATAACTAGACGAATGACCCGGGCAACGCCCGGGTTTTACCCTATTAAATGTACCCTGTTTCGCCCGTGGTCTCTGTTTTTTGGAATTTTTCCCGATATAATTTTGTATCTGATAATCAAACTAAACCCAGTATTCTTTTACCTATGTATGGAAATTTTGGTTTGAATTAGTGAACTACTGCGAATTTGTAGACGAATGACCCGGGCAACGCCCGGGTTTACACGATTAAATGTATATTACATATGGAAGATGGACGTAGTTCCCGGAGGGCACCCGCGAGGTCACTCTGCCCCCGCGCAACTGTCCAACTGGGAGCGCCCCGCGCCGTCAAAATCGTCACGCGCTCTAGAGGGCGCTGCTCGGCCGGCCGTCACCCGGGAGATCTCATTTACTCGGCGGGGGGGGGGGGGGGGGGGGGCAGGGCAGTCACGTGCTGCGCCGGCAGCCAATCGTCGCGCGCCACCGTCGCCCGCCTGAGTGTTCTAGAGGGCGCTGCTCGTGAGCTAAGTTGAATAATTTGAATATATAGTTTTAATAAATGATTTATATACAGGGTGATCCAAAAGTCCCGCACAACTTTAAAAATTAATAACTCCGCGAATATTTGCGCTAGAGCAATGCGGTAAACACCATTGGGTTCAGGATGCAATGGGATTTTTTTATGGAAAATAATGAAAAATTCGAAATTGATTTTAGTTACAACTTTATTCGCTAGATGGCGCCCTACCAGAATCAGCGATTCAGCGGCCAAATTGTTTGATAAATTGAAAAATATAACTGAACGACACGTATTTTTACTTTTGAATACCAGGAAAGAACCCTAATAATATCAAATGATAAATTAATAAAACACCATTTCGCCAAGAGTTAGAAGAAATGGTTAACGATTTTTAAATACAATCTGAGATATGTAAAATAAGTATATGCAAATTAAAACATGTAGCAAAAAAAAAAAACCTGATATATTAGATGCGGTTTGCTGGAATCCTCTCAGCTATTTATATTTCGAAAATAATAATTTTCTATTTTTTTAAATTCAACTCTCTCTCTCAGTATCGATTATATTTATTTTAATCCATTTGAAAAATATTTATCTATCTCTGATGATTTATTTTACTCTGGAATGCCGTTGTTGTTTTTTTGTCGTGTCCAATAAAGAGCCTCAGATTCTTTTCGTTTGGCCAACAAAAAATGTCCAATTTATATACACATATATTCTTACATAATGAGACTTTAAAGAATGCAAATAATCTTCATCTATTTACATACACAACACATCTCCCCCCTTAATAATACTCCAGTCGGTCTAGGGGTTTCTTGGCTCTCTGAGCTCTAGGACTGCGGACGGGCACTTGCACAGCGGCAGCCTCCGGTTTAGGAGTGCAAGAGGGCACGTGCACAGCAACAGGCCCTGGTATAGGAGTGCAAGAGGGTACGTGCACAGAAGCAGCCTCCTTCTTTTTTCCTGATGTAACCTCTGGAACCCCCTCTTCACTTTATTTCTGACTTCCACCTACAGGCTTCTCTCCTGATGTTCGAGGAAGTATCAAATTTCTTGTCTCCACTTGTTTCTTTCTCACAGGTCGCAATTGATGATATGCCTCTTATACACGACGCCCTCGCAACTTATAAGGTAGTGACGGTAGCTCAATAATTCCAAAATGGTACCTTTTTACCGTTTAGGTCCAGTTGCATAGTTGCGGAAATAAACCTCGCAACTTGTAGTAAACTGCTCCTGCCTTCTTACGGCCTCATGAAATACCTTTCGCGGATTTCTCATCTTGGTATTAAATTCGAGAATCTTGATCTTAAACTTCTCTTCATTAGCAGTTCCGCCGGGGAATTCCTTTATTACAGTTTGGGGGAATGCTCTATAAGCAAATAGGAAACTTTGTAGATTCGTCTCTAAATCATCCTTCCCATTATTCTTTCTCAAAAGGTTTTTAAACTCTCTTACATATCTCTCAGCTAAACCATTTGTACTAGGATTATACGGACTGGTCTTTGTGTGCCGTATACCATTCATTTTGGTAAATTGCTCGAAATCACCGGAGACAAATTGTCTTCCGTTATCTGTAACAAAATATTAGGGCAATCCAATTCTGGCGAGAATTTCTCTAAGATGACTTATAATCGTTTTTCTGGTAATATCTTTGACGATAAAAATTTATATCCACTTTGAGTATGCGTCCACGAGAACCAAAAACATTCTTCTCATGAACGGAACGGCAAGATCAAGATGAAGTCGATGCCACGGTTTTTCGGGCCAAGTCCATTCCGAGATGGTAGCCAGGGGCATGTTTGCCGATTCTTGGCATACTCTACATTCTCTAGTTAACTCCTCGATGTTACTGTCTATGCCTGGCCACCAGAAAATACCGTCTGGCAATCATCTTCATTTTAACAATCCCCATGTGTATTTCATGCAAGTCATTTAAAATTAAAGATCTTAATTTTTGGGGAATTACCACTCTTTCACGCCATTGAAAACAATCAAACCCCAAACTTAATTCCTCATTGATCTTATAATAAGGAGCTAGTGGGTTTTCCCTCAGTACCCTTGGGAATTTCCACACACACAGTTGCTTTCTCTAACATTCCTTAATACTATAGACAGTATTTTATCTCGGGACGTCTCATATGCCACCTCCCTAAAAGAGAACGGTACCTCATTCAACTTCCTGAGAAGAAGTTCCTGGTCTTCATCAAGAAACTCCCTGACACTCGATTCTAAAGGAAGACGTGACAATGCGTCAACATTGGAATTACCACTACTTTTTCGAAACTCCTCAGTATAATTAAATACAGCTAATTTTAAGGACCATCTTTTAATTCTGGATGCTGCACATATGGGAATCGGTTTCTGAGGTGAATATTTATGAATTAAGGGTCGGTTGTCTGTGAATAATACGAATTTTCGTCCCAGTAAGTATTGTCTTGATTTCTCATCGCCATAAGTTATGCTCAACGCTTCCTTTTCTAGTTGAGAGTACCGTTTTTCCGCTTCAGTTAATGTTCTAGAAGCAAAAGCTATAGGGCATTCTTCCTTTCTATCATTTCTATGACTCAGAATTACGCCTAGTCCATAGTCTATTAATAATTATTTACATTTTTAAAATAACATTCGATATTTTTTCGTCCAATTCCATCTACAATTTTTATTCAAAAGTTGATAGAATAGCGCTAAAATGTTTGCTATATTCTTTATGAATCTATAATAATAAATTAAGAGTCCTATGAAAGATCTCAATTGCGAAACATTCTTTAGGTTCAGGCGCCTCTATCACTGCTTTAATTTTATTTTCTAAGGGATGCAGTCCATATTTATCCATTTTAAACCCTAAAAATTCCACCGATTTCTTTTCAAATTTACATTTATATCTGTTTAACTTTAAACCTTTTTCTAGCAATAATCAAAACACTAGATCCAACCTTTGTTCATGATCTTCAAAGTCTTTTCCTGCAACCATTCCATAATCCTCTGAAATTTATCTGGTGCTACCGTTTATAAGAATTCAACCTATTTGTTGTGTTTATATCAACAACAGCTTTGGCTTCTTCCGCTAACATGACTTGTAAGTAAGCCTGTGATAGGTCTAGAGTCGAAAGTACGGTGCTTGTAGATAATTTTGAAAATATCTCATCGATCGATGGAATGGGATACCTATCTGATTCTATTGCTTTATTAGCTGTACATCTAAAATCACCACATATCCTTACACTACCATCCGTTTTTGATGCCGGTACTATTGGAGCGGTCCAATATGCATGGACTATAGGTTATAAAATGCAAGAATTCACTAAACGATCAATTTCATTCTCTACTTTGTTTTTTTGGAGAGAAAGGTAAACTTCTGGCCTTACAAAACACAGGAGTCAAATCCTTTTTTAAATTAAAATTTATTCTAACGTCCTTTAGACAGCCCAAATCTTTGTTAAACAAATCTGCATACCTATCCATCAAATTTTCATATATTTAAATATATTTCTATTATATTCATTATTTAAAATTTTAATGCTAAACAATATAGAATAATCAAGTTTCAACTGTTTAAGCCATTCTCTTCCTAATAAAATTACCTGGATTTTTTCATTTACAACTATTAATCGTGAATATTGGTTGGCTTCTTTTACAAAAACATTTCTTTGATCTATAATCTCTATTGATTTACCACAAAAGGATTTTAATCTTAAATTTGTTGGAAATAATCATTTACCTTGCCAATAATTCTTATAAATATCTTTAGGTATTAACGTAACTGGACTTCCTGTATCTATTGTAAAGCACAAAGAATAATCATCTACTGTTAAATTTATTGTGGCATCAGTTTCGCCCTGTACAGAATATATAGAGTCCTCTTGTACAAATTTACATCCCCACATTCTTTTACTAGCTTTGCAGACCCTACTTAAATGACCCAGTTTATTACATTTTAAAACAAGTCTTTGTTCTATGAGGTAAAACAGATGCCACGTGTAAATGTCTTTCACCACATCTATAACACACTATTTTGCCTTTGCCACTTTGCCTGAAAGGCCTATACTGCGCCGTACTATTATTGTACTCGCCCTTTTTATCCTTTCAATTCACAGGGGATATCTTGGCCACTAATTTATCTTGTAATTCTCTTGTATTTATCTCCGCCAATTCGAACGAGATCGCCACTGCAAAAACTTTATCCGGGGTGACATCGTCGTCCTCTTGTAGTAGCTTCTTTTGCAGGATTTCCGATTTGATTCCAGTCACAAAACGGTCTCGCATCATGGTTCCCAACATATCGACGAAATTACAATTTATTGCCAAATGTTTCAATTCTCTAAGATATTCCGAAATTAATTATCCTCTCTGTTGAATTCTCTTTAAAAATCTGCATAGCTGTGGTATCACTTTCTTCTTTGGATCCAAATGCAGCTTAATTCTTTGAATGATAGTATCATAGGGTTGATCTTTCATTAGACCAGGAAGAAAATGTCGTTTCCCTGCTTCAAAGTTTCAGAATCTGGTAGCGAGGTAAAAATCAGCACTTTAATCTCCTCCTTCAGATGCCAAAAAGAAAGCCTCAAATTTTTGTACAAAAAGATCGAAGTGTCCTCCACTGGGCTATAGCATCTAAAAGGTATTATTAACTTTGAACTTGTCGTGCTGATCTTTTCTACTCCTTTGTTTTCTTGATCCAGATAGTTTAAAAGATGTAATCTTAACCCATTTTCCTATTTTTCCTCTCCATAATCCGAGAGTCAGATTTGTTTAAAAGATGTAGTTGTTATACTTGCATAGACGCCGTTTTCCTCAGCTTTTTACTGGCTCTGTATATCGCGCATCCTCGTCGCCACTTTTGTTGTGTCGTAATTAGACGTACAAGAGCTCAAACTTGACCATGGCCAACAACAAATGTCCAATTTATATATACATATATTTTTACATAATGAGGCTTTAAATAATACAAATAATATTCATATATTTACATATACAACGGTTAATATATAGCGAGAAGAGTAGAGGACTGAGCACAGATCCCTGAGGTACACCAGCCCATGTTCTTTGGTCCTTGGAAAATGTTCCATTGATCCGAACCTTTATCCTTCTTCCCCTTAAGAAGTCTGAAATCCAGATTAAGGTTTTTCCTCTTACTCCGATGTTGTGCAGCCTTTCAAATAATTTCTACACTCGATCAAAAGCTGAGGTCATATCCAGAAATACGGCCGTTGTCTTCTTTGGCGGTTTTTCCTAGAAATCTATTATTTATTGACAGAAGTAGAACAGTTTATCAGTTGTACAGTGTCTGGATCTTTAGGCAGTTTGGTAGTAGTTTATTTTATTATTGTTAGTGAGCCAGACTATGAGCCTAGAGTGGATAATTCATTCTGTTATTTTACAAAGTATGCTGGTAAGAGCAATTGGCCGATAGTTCTTGCATTCCTTAGCATCTTTGTTTGGTTTCAGTATTGGCACTATAATTGATATCTTCCAATTCTTTGGTAGTTTACCAGTTTGCCATGAAATGTTCAGTATTCGTAGGAGTTGATTTTTAGCTTCGTCTCCAAAGTGTTTAATCATTTGACCAAAGATTAGAGCATCTCCAGGTGACATCTTGGATTTAACTTTCCTATCGATGAATTTAGCTCATTCAGTGCGAAGTCTCTCGAGTAAATATCTTGTTGATGGTCATTTCTTGCTTGTTTAACTAACTTGTTTACATTATTTTTTAGAGTCCTGCCTTCATTCATTAAGCTGAGTCTGTAAGTGCTCGAAAGATATTCAGCAATTATGTCAGCCATCTGTTTGTTCGTTTTCGCTGTTCATATCGGTTAGAGTATTGGAGGATTAGTGTTGGTTTTGATTGTTTTATAACACTAATTATATTCCAGTGATGGCTTTCTTTTTTTTTTATCCATTTTTTTGCTGGATTCTGCCCATTTTTCTTGTTTGAATATCCAAATTTCTTGTTCTATTTTGTGACTAATTTCAATGAGTTCCTTTATGATTTCTTCTGTTTTATTTGTTTTAAGAAGTTCATTTTTATTGTCTCTCTCTGCAATCATTGCCTCGATATTGTGGTCCTTCCAGTAAAGTATTCACAGATCTTTACGTCTACCTCTAGGTATCGATACTTTTGCAGCTTTGGATATGTTCAAAGAGAATTTTTCCAATTTTTTGTCAATCGTTCTGTGATTTAATTCTTCGTTGCACAGTTCTTCAAGCTTTTCTGTATTTTTTTCCAGTGTTCTTTTATTCTGTTGAAAATTCTCAATTTTGAATTTTAGGGTTATTAAAATTGGTCTGTGGTCACTGATTGCACTTTTCAGAATTTTCCATTGTGTTGTGGGTGCGATGTTGTAATTTAACGCTGTGATGTCTATTGCGGATTCTGTGCCTGTGGACTTGGATAGATAGGTGTTCTTTTCGTTATTTAACGGCGTAAGGTCGAGGTCGGTTAGCATGTCCTCAACCTGCTGACCTTTGTTATCCTAGACAGGTGATCCCCAAGTTGGTCTTTCGGCGTTAAAATCACCAAGTATGATTGCGATATCCGAAGACGCTTCACTTAATGTCTCTATCAGGCCTGTATTGATGCTAGTATTATCGTGGTGATAAACATTTATAATTGGAATTGTTTTATCTGTAAGATAGATTTCTATTGCCTGAGCTTCTGTCGTGCTTTCTCTAGGCTTACTCTGATTATAGGCGATTTCCTTAAATTTGATTTCTAGAGTTTTAATCAAAACGGCAAGTCCTCCTCCGAATTTTCCCGGTCTGTCCATTCGTAGTTTTGTATAATCTTTGATATTGAATCTCAGATTCTGATTCAATTTTGTCTCCTGAGGACAATTTATATGTACATTGTTGTCACAGAGAAGACAAGTCAGCTCTTTATTTTCCTCTGGGTACCATTTATATTGAGTTGTAGTAGATTGAATTGTGTCCTCGCAGTAGATTTCTCATCATGAGCTCGAGCTGCAGCTCCTGACGCGGCGGTTACCCCGGACGCGGTAGCATTACTGGAGATATCAGTTTTGCTCTTCATTTGAAAATAGGTGCCGTTGCAACGTTAGTCATCTTGGAAACGAACCAGAATTTGGTCAAATATTCCAAGGGTCCAGGGGGGACCGCAAGGAGGTGTGGTCGAACTTCTCCCCTTCCCCCTGGAATGCCGTCACTACAGGATAAAGCACTCTTGGTGAATTTTTTAAATTGCGATTCAGAATCTGCCACTGAAGCTTTACGAGCGTTTCGTTCCTTTAAAGATATTCGAAGCGGTAAAGGACCAATGAGTTGCTACTCTCTAAAGCGATTGATTAAAAGTTTTGAGGAAATTGGATCTCTGGAAGCAAAACCTCGGAGTGGAAGACCATCGACATGCAAGTCAGTGGCTGTTACGGTTTGGCAGAATGCTGAAGCTATTGAAACGTTATCCACGTATGGAGAAGTAAGTGCTAGACAAGTTTCTCGACAAACGGGGATTTCGTATGGAACAGTTTGGAGAGAACACACATTTAGAATTTTTCTATAAAAATATCCTAACAAAATTCAAAGTTTTCACGAGTTGAAAGTCAGCGATTTTGAGAAGCGTCAAGAATTCGCTGCATGGGTTTTCCGGCAAATTGATATTGATGAAAACTGGCTGTCAAATGTTCTAAGAACAGATGATGCTCACTTTTATCTTAAGGGAGAATTTAACATTCAAAACTGCCTCATTTTGGCAACAGAAAACCCTAGGATTTTTACAGAAATACCACTTCATCAGCACAGAGTTACAGTTTTGTGTGGGTTCATTCTTCCTTTATTATTGGGCCATTTTTCTTTGAAAGAATCAATGGAAGAACTTTTAAAACCGTTTTTGTAACTGGTGAACGTTATGTTCAACTTTTGAGAGAAATGGCTATTCCCATTTTGCAGGACAGACAAGCACTAAGCGAAATAAAATTCATGCAAGATGGAGGACCTCCTCATATCTCCCGCCGTGCCAAACAATTGCTGAAGGATACGTTCGGTGGAATTCGTTGATAAGTCGCCACTTTATATACCAGTGGCCCCCAATATCACCAGACTTGACGCCTTACAATTTCGGTTATGGGGGTACATTAAGTCGCGTTTTTATCGATGCCGGCCTACCACATTGGCCATGTTGAAGGCTTCTATCAGATGGCACGTTTTATAAAGATCAACTATTTAATTGTGACCATTCTGTCATCTATCGTCTGCAGGCGGTGTTTGAGAATGAAGGGCGCCACATTGAGCAAGGATTGTGACCTAATACAAGAGAGAAGGCAGTTACCTCATGTGTTATATTTTGCAGCTCTTTGTTTTGGGGTATGGGAATAATAAATGCTGTCCTCACATCTTGACTCTTTTTTTTTCTGTAAACAGTAATTTTTTGTTTGTCATTTGCCCACATTTTATATTATGTCGTGCAGGCCAAAGTGTTATAACTTCTCGAATAACACTGGTATACACAATTTTACCCCTTATGTTTAGTTTATCGCTTTTCGCTTATTAGAAGAAATAGCATAAGGAATAATCTCTGTATCCCCCTCCAACTTTAGATGTTTTGCGCAAAAAATAATACAAAATGATTTTACTACCACGTTTTTCAACGCAAAAGGTCGATTTAAAAATGATTTTTTTTGAGGAGATACATTTTCAAAATTATGTACAGCATAATAAACAATGATAGCATTTGACAAACCCATAGGGTATTTGGAATAAAGTACGACAAATATATTTTGTCACTCCCCTCTATATTTCATTTTTGGATCATGACGAATACCCAGTTAAATAGTCAAGTGTCGACAATTAGTCAATAAACTATACATTCCTTATAGCACGAAATCCTATTAGTAGTGCCATCATAATTTTTGGTACTATATTAACATTTCTAAAATCGTGTATTGATATCAGTAGTTATTTTCAAACATTCAATTTATTTCACAAAACTCCATCTAAAATATAAATATTTTTTGCTACATGTTTTAATTTGCATATACCTATTTTACATATCTCAGATTGTATTTAAAAATCGTCAACCAATTCTTCTAACTTTTGGCGAAATGGTGTTTTATTAATTTATCATTTGATATTATTAGGGTTCTTTCCTGGTATTCAAAAAGGAAAAATACGTGTCGTTCAGTTATATTTTTCAATTTATCAAACAGTTTGGCCGCTGAATCTCTGATTCAGGTAGAGCGCCATCTAGCGAATAAAGTTGTAACTAAAATCAATTTCGAATTTTTCATTATTTGCCATAAAAAATCCCATTGCATCCTGAACACAATGGTGTTTACCGCATTGCTCTAGCGCAAATATTCGCGGAGTTATTAATTTTTAAAGTTGTGCGGGACTTTTGGATCACCCTGTATATTTTAAAATAGCCTATCGTCATCCTCGTTATTTTTTACCTATGTATGGAAATTTTGGTTTGAATTAGTGAACTACTGCGAATTTGTATACCGGACATACAAACCAACCAACCAACAGACAAACATACAAACATTCATTTTTATATATATAGAAGATATCATGTCTAAGAAGGGTATAATATATATTATATATAAATATACATGAAAAACAATAGAAAAAATAATAAAAGGGTCAGGTGTTGATATTAAAAATAATAATGGCATATCCTGTCCAGGAGCATATGTGCTTTTTAGATGTCAGAGCGCCATCTAGTGGAGCAGAAATCAACTAAACATTGATTTAGCTTGTTTCCTGATAATTGCCCAACCCAAATATATATTGAAAATAGAGCAATCCATAAATAAACCTTTAAGTAAAAAGGAATATATTTGATCAAAATATCATTCATTTTTACCAATATTCCAGTTGTCTGAACGCCAACCTTTATCAAGGTATTATAACATTTTAAAATGTGTCAACAACAAACTCACGGACGTTATGTGGCGCTGATTTTATTTTTTACATACCTTAAAATGTTATAATATTTTGATATAGGTTGGCGTTCAGCCAACTGAAATATTGATAAAAATAAATGATATTTTGAATCAATATATGCCTTTTTATTCAAATAAATATACTCGTATATGTGTAATAAATAATACAAATTTTCAAATGCTCATGTCAATATTTAACTAAACCGAAATAACACTGTAATACAAACTATCTAACAATATTGAGATTCGGTAAATATTTCAGACATGATTTATTTCCAACATCAGGTAAACACTTCTAATGTATCCAATCCATACATATACAAACAAATAAATTATTAGTGTTGCTATATAATTGAAATGATATATTATGAACTTATCTTGAAGACTCAGATGTGGTTTTTTTCTTTATATTTTACGATATATTTAATATTCAAATCAAACAGGTCAATCAAGCAAATATAATTTTTATATAAATATTATATTTCATTATTTTTCTAAAATTATTATCAGTTAATCCAGAATTTATATACAGGGTGATCCAAAAGTCCCGCACAACTTTAAAAATTAATAACTCCCCGAATATTTGCGCTAGAGCAATGCGGTAAACACCATTGTGTTCAGGATGCAATGGGATTTTTTATGGCAAATAATGAAAAATTCGAAATTGATTTTAGTTACAATTTTATTCGCCAGATGGCGCTCTACCAGAATCAGAGATTCAGCGGCCAAATTGTTTGATAAATTGAAAAATATAACTGATCGACACGTATTTTTTTCTTTTTGAATACCAGGAAAGAACCCTAATAATATCAAATAACAAATTAATAAAACACCACTTCGACAAAAGTATGAAGAATTGGTTAACGATTTTCAAATACAATCAGAGATATGTAAAATAGGTAAATGCAAATTAAAACATGTAGCAAAAAAAAAATTGACATTTTAGATACGGTTTGTTTCCGAAGATAATAAATTTCTAATATTTTTAATCCAACTCTCACTCAGTATCGATTATGTTTATTTTAATTCATTTGAAATATATGTATCTATCTCTGATAATTTATTTTACTCTGGAATGCCGTTGTTGTTTTTGTCGTGTCCAATAAATAGCCTCAGATGTCTCCATGCATTTCTATCACAGCAGCAGCAATGTCCACTATCTTGGATGTATAAAGCTGCTGCTCTGGGTCTATGTCAATTTTCTGCAAGGCTGCGGGAATGAGAATATGTGGGTAGGTGTTAGTTCCACACCAGGACAGTTGTTGCATGTTCTATAGGTTCTTGTGCCATCTGGATTTATTTTCATTCCTTCATAATGTTTTGTTCTAAGTCTTGTTATAGTTTTTGTCAGTTTTCTCTCAGAGTTTATTTCACATATTTGATCTTTTCTTATTTTTTGTTTAATTATCTTGTATTTTGCCAAAGCATCAGCCTCAAATACTGACATTTGTTCTTTATTTTGGCTCAGCTTTCTGGCTTCCTTTGCCAATTCAACTGCCATTTCATTACCCCGATCTCAACACGGGCAGGAATCCATTGTAGAATGCAGTTATTCTCCAATGATTCCAGTTGGGTAAGTAACGAGTGTATTTTCTGTGTGATTCTAGTATTGCCCTTCTGAATTGCTTCTAGAGCGGATATGGAGTCGCTGTATATTAAAATTCCTTCTGCTTGATGCAGGGATGGTTGGTTAAGGCACAGATCAAGAGATTTCCAGATAGCTGTCAGTTCACAAGTGAAGTTTGACGAAATCTGTCCTGCTCCTTCTTTGATTTTGATGTTTGTTCCATCTTGCAGTATTATGTTAATTACGGCCCCTCCATTACTCAGGGTAAGGTCTGAAGATCCATCTGTATATGCTGTTAAATGGCGTGGCCTATCATTTTTAATCAAGAATTTGTACTATGAGGACATAGCCGTTAATATTACAAACACATTAGACCTCGAAGCCCAAGGTATCAAAGTCTACCTCAATCGAAACAAAGCCATCAACATATACAATATGTATCACCCTCCAAACAATACATTTATTGACGATGGAACAATGGCTCAATTTCTTACAGACAACACTATTATTGTAGGTGACCTTAATGCCAAACATCAACTATGGGGATGTCCTACGCCAAACCCAAGAGGCAAAATACTAGCAAACATATTTGACGACAATGCATTCATGTGCTTAAATGATGGGAATCCTACCCATCATTCATACAAGCTATAATACTGCACAAGCCCTTGATATAAGTTTTAACTATCCTGACATTTTCCACAAATGCAAATAGCAAATATTAAAAAGTTTTGGAAGTGATCATTTGCCTAATTTGATAGAAATTAGCACCAAGACCAAAACTAGCTCAATTAAGAAAAATTCAGGACCTTCAAAAAGGCTAATATGATATCTTTCGAAAACACCATTATTGAAGCAGCCAAAGTTTCAATACCAAGAGGTAATATTAAGAAATGGATTCCAAATTATACACACCAGGCAAAAGATATTCAAACACTTATAACTAAAAGAAATGAACTACAAAAAAGTGCACCCAAAACCAAACAAATTGTATAACTGAACTGAACATTGTGATTGCAAAAATAAAAATATTATACGTAAATGTGAAAAGTAAAAAATGGAAACAAACTTGTGAAAACCTGAACCCAAGAAACCCAAATACAAAACTTTGGAATTTGGCAAAACAAATTGACAGAGCCCAGCCAAACACTGAAAGCACAAATATGATTAAGAATACAGATAGTACACCAGCAACTAATGACAAAATTGCTGCCAATCTTTTAGGTAATTCATATCAAATAAGTAGTAAAATCAAGGTTGAAAAAAGGCCCGAAAGATTATTCATTACTGTAAAATGTCACCAGCACTCATAATATTTTCCATGAAAAAAATCAATATGAAAAAGCTAGCTTATGCATTAGAAAACACTGACCTAAACAAGACTCCTGGGCCAGATGGAATCCATGGCCGAATGATATCAAACTTGGGCAAATTTGGCAAAGAAAGACTTCTTAATATTTTCAATGACTCCTGGAAAATTGCCTTAAGACTGTAAAAATGCAACAATAATTCCCATTAAAAAACTTGACAAATCTGCTGATGACCCAAAAAACTATCGACCTATCTCCCTAACAAATATTTGCTGCAAATTAATGGAAAAAATTATACTCAGACGACTCACCTACCACCCCGACACAAGAAATCTCTTACCAGAAGAACAATATGGATTTAGGAAAGGACATGGGACAATAGACCAACTCTTATTTTTCACACAAAAGGTAAAAGATGCACAAAACAAAAAAAAAACTAACCACACCATAGCTGCTTTTTAGACCTTACACAAGCTTTTGATAAGGTATGGAAAAACAAGTTAATTACAAAATTATACAAACATTTCAAAATTGATGGAAAAGCTATCACTTGGATAAATACTTCCCTTAAAAATATATAAATCAGGGTCAAATATAATGGCACTCTATCTAAAACCTTCAAATTGTACCAAGGATTACCACAAGGATCAATCCTTAGCCCAACTCTCTTCACCCTATTTATTGCAGGCATAGAAGAAAAATTTTCAAATAAAACCAATATTGGACTTTTCGCTGATGACATTATTCTATGGAGCAGTAACACTAACTGGAAAAAAGCTGAAAGAGATTTGAACAAGACTCTTCTCCACCTAGAAAAATTTGCTAATAAAAATAAATTAGAATTTAACCCTCAAAAATCTGAAACCTGTCTTTTTACTACCGATAAGAAACTATACAAAATAAGACCAAATATTATTCTGAAAGAACAACAATTACAATATAATAAACATCCTAAATATCTCGGCTACACCCTGGATCCAGAAATTAAAACCAGTAAGCATATTGAAGGAGTTGTTAGAAAATGAAGAGACCGACTAAAAATCTTGAAATATATTCCAGGAAGAGTGGGGAGCTGAAGCAACAACACTAAAATTAACTTACACATCTCTAATGAGACCTATCTTGGAATATGGATATCAAATTTATGGTACAGCATCTGAAACAAATCTAAAATCACTGGAAAGGATACAACTAAGTGCAGCCAGAAATATTACAGGTCTACGAAAAACCTGCCCTAATAATATTGTACTTTACGAGGCAGACATTATGCCCTTGAAGGATAGAATAAGCTACAATCTGCCAAAATATATAAACAAAATCAAGAGTTATGAAAACAAACACAGAACTTTCAATTACATACTTAATTGGGAACCCAATATAAGATTCAAAAAAGAAGGTCCTCTCCACCTGGCCAAAAGAAATGGATTTTTAAAATATAAAGTGGAAAAATATTATTTAGCTGAAAAAATATCTCCATGCGAACCATTAACAAAATGTTATTTTTAATGCCACTTTAAATGAACCCACCAACAGACAATACCAAAATCCAGAATACTTGAAACAATTATCATTAGAAATAATTAATAAAATCCCTAAAAATGCAATAACCATCTATACCGATGGTAGCAGAGACGAGTTGGGACACACTGGCAGTGGCTGTCTCATCAAAACCACAAATGGCATTGAGAAAATAAACAGAAGAAACCCAGAATTTTGCTCAGCCTTCAGATCAGAACTTATAGCCATCTTTGAAGTCTTAAAATCCATCAGAAACATTAAACATCACGATATATGGATTCTTACTGATAGTAGAAGTGCCATACAACACTTGAGTCACACAGGGGATCTTAGAGACAAAGTAAGCAGGAGCATAATTGGTTATCTCCAAAAACTCTCAATACCTCAAAAATTCACCTTCAATGGATACCCTTACATGTTAGCATTGAAGGCAATGAAGCTGCTGATGCGCTAGCGGAAAAAGGCACACAAGAACCCTTGCTACAGAAAAATAAACTTACTTTTAAAGAAATAGAAACAGTAGCCAAAATAAACAAGAACTGGAGGATCCCACCTAAGCACAGTTGGTATACCCTAGAAGCAGATGGCCACCCAGACCTTTAGGTCCACAATCCGGCATGCGAAGCATGCCCTTCGCTGCTATTCTGTTCAACTCATAAGCCAAGTAACGGTATCCAAGCTAGTGCTTGGACATTGTACCTGGAAACACCACCTCCCAGACAACATGTCTGGAAGGATTTCTATACCGGTGGCCTTTAATCATAGCAAAATAGGAAACTATCTACTGTGTCCAGCAGGGACCGCGGGGACGCAGCTCCCGGTCGACTCTGTTCACTCACAGCTGAGGAAAAGCTCAGCTGCCACGTCGTGGGCTTTCTCAAGAAGCTTGCTGTGATTTCTCAGCAGCTTACTCTCGATCGCGCCCCTCGCCCTCCTTCTCTCTTCCTGCACACCCACTACCCTTGGACAATCCAAGACGTAGTGGCGTGCATTCATATCCCTTTCTCCATAGACGCAATCAGGGTTTCTCTTAATTTTAAATCTGTGGAGACTTGGGGAAGTGCCCATGTCCCGAACTACCCTATTGAGTTTGTGGGACATTGCCTTACAGAGGTACTTGGGTGTTGTTACCCCATTGAATACCTCTCTCCCCTTCACACTGTTCCTCCATCTGTCCAACCATAAGTCCTGGACGTTCCCCCTGATCCTCCTATAAACTTCTTTCTTGGTCACTGGGGTCCTCAGTGATCTACCTCTAAAGCATCCTGCCTTAGCAATCCTGTCTGCGAACTCATTACCTTCGATGAGGCTGTGTCTCCTAAACCAAAGGAGCTCCGGAGCCCGCGTCATCATCTCCAGCTCCTGGATTATTTGATGTGCGAGTTGCCCTTTCTCCAGATTGATGGCGACGAGGGCCGACATACAATCTGAATAGAGGCAGTCCGGGCTGAAGTTCTTCTCGGCACACACTCTGAGGGCTACCCTGATCGCAACCAGCTCGGCTGAAAATACCAATTCGTCCACTCTGAGTGTTAAACTTTCTTGGAAGGTCAGCTCTCCATTAGTGAATATCACTACCCCAGCTCCAGTATTGGTTCCAGACTTACTACAATCAGTGAAAACCTCCGTGCCAATCCCTGTCGGCCCTCCAGGACTCCAATTCCACTTTGGCAACCACTGCGGAGGCTTCCTTGGATCCCTCTTCGATTCCAGGGTCCCCGCTTCAAGTCCCAGGGCATCTTCCCTGTTCTCTGATGTCTGATGGTCTCCTCCTCTAGTTTCAATCCCAGGGGAATAAGCCCAGCGAGGACCAAAAGGGCCTCACTGCTGGTAGTGCGATATCCCCCTGTGATTCTGAGTGCCGCTGTCCTCTGCACTCTCTCTAGAGTTGTTGCCACCTTCTGATCCCTGTTTCGGCGCCACCAAGCCCCGGAAGCATATAGCAAGATTGGCTCGACACAGGAGAGGCAGAGGTTCCTAAAAATAGTACCCTCCTTCTCCCTCCCACCCTGTTGAGAGCCAACCAGGACAGGCCTGCACAACGCCTCCCTGCCTCTCGCCACCATCTCCTCCGCCTGGTATTGCCAACCCATCTTGTCATCAATGACCACCCCCAAAATGGTCATCCTATTGACCAACGCTACCCTCCGTCCTTCCATCCGGATAGCCGGCTTGTGTTCCCATTTGATCCCTTTCCTTTTAGTTCTTATGTCCCTAGGCTTAAAGCTGAGGGCTTTAGTTTTGGAGACATTGAACTTAAGGCCAGAGTCATGGGCCCAGATCGAGAGAATTTGGAGAGAAGTTCCAACACACTTCTCAGCCTTCGCTCTCGAAGCAGCCTCAATGATGAGGAACTGGTCGTCAGCATAGAGAACCAGCCTGGCTCCCTCAGGGAGCTCCTCCTGGAAAACGGTGTTTACCAGGATATTCCACAGAATAGGTCCGCAGCAAGAGCCCTGGGGGCAACCCCTAGCACAGTTTCTTTCCAACTTCCGCCCACCAAAACTGAGGCTAATCCGTCTATCCCTCAGGAAGTCACGAACCAAGCTGCACAAATTATCAGGACAACCCATGTCCATCAAATTTCTCATCAGCTTGTTCCAGCTCATGGAGTTGAACCCGCCATCCATGTCCAGGGCCACGAAAAGAACCCAAGCACCCTTATTTAAGCCCATCTCAACCCCCTCTAACACCTCGTTCAGAGCTGTGGTTGTGGACTTCCCTTCCCTAAAACCATGTTGGAAAGAGGAAAGGAGTTCATTACTCTCAAGCCAATGCTTCAGTCGCTGAGCTAGTAGGCTATCCAGGACCATACCTAGACACACTAGTAAAGAAAGCGGACGATAATCAATAGGAGAATTGCCCTTTCTACCAGACTTTTCGAGAAGCACTACTCGGGCAACCTTCCATGCCTCAGGAACTGCACCAGTGTCCAGGCACCTATTGAATAACCTGGAAAGAAGCGATGGGTGCATCCTTACCAGGGCTTTCACGACCGTGTTATCGATCCTTTCGGGACCAGGAGATTTCCTTTTCCCGAACTTGAAAGCCGTCAGTTTCACCTCATTCTCAGAAAAGGGCGGATCTACCAAACCACAAGTGGTCAGAGAGATCTCGTCCTCTGGTTCCTCGTTTCCGAAGTGCCGATCCAAGTTGTTTTTATTTTGTCTTCTGCTTTCGAGCGAGTAGGTCTAGAACACATTCTCTCTGAATTTTCTCATTGTTGGTGGATGAAACAGTACCAGTGATTATTTTGGCCGCTTTTGCTTGAACACTGTCTAGTCTTACTTTTAGTGATGAGCTTGAGGGAGCCCAGACCGGTGTTGCATATTCCATTATCGGCCTTATTAAGGTGGTATATCTTGTTCTGAGAATTCTGGGTTTTGCTCCCCAATTTGTTCCACATAGCCTTCTCAGAATGTTTAGTTTTCTGATAGCTCTATTTGAGGTGCTAATTATGTGTTCTGAAAATTCCAATTCCTCATCAATAATAATTATAAAATAATTTTGTTGACACATCTTGTCAATACATGCACAGTCTGCACTATTAAAAAAATATAATATGTATTATATACACTATGTACAATGAATATGGCGCCTCTGCCAGCGCTGCAGAATTTGGTGGAGAATCGCCAGTGGGTCTCCAGCGACACCACACATTTTGCGATCTACGATGAATACGTAGATCAACTTGAAAGATCCAGGACTGCAGTATCACACCTAGGTTTTATGGATTTCTGATTTTATCAAATATTTGTTTGTTTATGCTTATTTTGTGGTTATATTTATGCCTTTTTCCCTGTGAGTGGAGAAGACGCATAGGTTTGGTTTTATTGGGTTTATGGTCATTTGAAGTTCCATTGCCCACTTTTCCAGGCCTCTCATTAATGTGTTCAGTATTTTTTACGATTTTCTATGCTGCTACTTGTGTGCCATATGGCTATATCATCTGCATAACAGGCAACCTTTGTGTCTTCAGTGAGGTAAGGGTGGATGTCGTTAATATATAGCAGATAGACTAGAGGACTGAGCACAGATCCCTGAGTTACACCAGCCCATGTTCTTCCTTCCTTGGAAAATTCTCCATTGACCCGAACCTTTAACCTTCTTCCCCTTAAGAAGTCTGCAATCCAGATTAAGGTTTTTCCTCTTACTCCGATGTTGTGCAGCTTTTCACGTAATTTCTCCCTCCACACTCGATCAAAAGCTGAGGTCATATCAAGGAATATAGCCGTGGTCTTCTTTGGCGGTTTTTCCTGGAAAGAATCTATTATTGATTGACAGAAGTAGAACAGTTGATCAGTCGTACAGTGCTGGGATCTATAGGCAGTTTGGTAGAGGTTCATTTTATTATTGTTAGTGAGCCAGACTATGAGCCTAGAGTGGATAATTCGTTCTGGTATTTTACAAAGTATGCTGGTGAGAGCAATTGGCCGATAGTTCTTGTATTCCTTGGCATCTTTGTTTGGCTTCAGTATTGGCACTATAATTGATATCTTCCAATTCTTTGGTAGTTTACCAGTTTGCCAGGAAATGTTCAGTATTCGTAGGAGTTGATTATTAGCCTTGTCTTCAAAGTGTTTAATCATTTGACCAAAGATTAGATTATATCTTGGTGACCTCTTGGATTTTTTTATTGATAAGTTTAGCTCATTCAGTGTGAAGTTTCTCGAGAAAATATCTTGTTGATGGAAGTTTCTTGCTTGTTTAACTAACTGGTTTATATTATTTTTAGAGTCCTGTCTTCATTCGTATAGTTGAGTATGGAAGTGCTTGAAAGATATTCAGCAATTATGTCAGCCATCTGTTTGTTCTCGTTCTCGCTGTTCTATTCATATCGGTTAGAGTATTGGAGGATTGGTGTTGGTTTTGATTGTTCTCTAACACTCTAATCATATTCCAGTGTTGCCTGTCCTTTCTTGGAACCATTTTTTCGCAGAATTCTGCCATTTTTCTTGTTTGCATATCCAAATTTCTTGTTCTATTTTGTGACTAATTTCAATGAGTTCCTTTCTGTTTTCTTCTGTTTTATTTTTTTAAGAAGTTCATTGATATTGTCTCTCTCTCTGAAATCATTGCCTCGATGTTGTGGTCCTTCCAGTAAGGTATCCACAGGTCTTTACGTCTACCTCTAGGTATCGATGCTTTTGCAGCTTTTGAAATGTTCGAAGAGAATTTTTCCAAGTTTTTGTCAAGCGTTCTGTAATTCAATTTTTCGTTGCACAGTTCTTCAAGCTTTTCTGTGAATTTTTTTCAAGTCGGCTATCCTAAAGTTCCATGTTCTTTTATTCTAATGGACATTCTCAATTTTGAAGTTTAGGGTTGTTAAAATTGGTCTGTGGTCACTGATTGCATCTCTCAGGATTTTCCATTGTGTTGTGGGTGCGATGTTGTAATTTATCGCTGTGATGTCTATTGCGGATTCTGTGCCTGTGGACTTAGATAGGTAGGTGTTCTCTCCGTTATTTAACGGTGTAAGGTCGAGGTCGGTTGGCATGTCCTCAACCTGCTGACTTTTGTTATCCTGGACAGGTGATCCCCAAATTGAACTTTTGGCGTTAAATTCGCCGAGTATGATTGTGATATCCGAAGACGCTTCACTTAATGTCTCTATTGTGTGTACCCATAAAAAATCCAAAGATTTCACGAGCTGAAAGTTGGCGATTTTGAGATGCGTCAAGAATTCGCTGCATGGGTTTTACGGCAAATTGATATTGATGAAAACTGGCTGTCGAATGTTCTGTGGACAGATGATGCTCACTTTTCTCTAAACGGAGAATTTAACATTCAAAACAGCCGCATTTGGGCAACAGAAAACCCTAGGAATTTTACAGAAATGCCACTTTACCAGCCTAGAGTTAGTTTTGTGTGGGTTCACTTCTTTTATTATTGGGCCATTTTTCTTTGAAAAATCAATGGAAGAACTTTTAACACTGTTTTTGTAACTGGTGAACGTTATGTTCAACTTTTGAGAGAAAAGGGTATTCCCATATTGTGCAGGGCAAAAGCACTAAGCGAAATAACATTCATGAAAGATGAAGGACCTCCTCATATCTCCCGAGGTGCCAAACAATTGCTGAAGGATACGTTCGGTGAAAATCGTATGATAAGTCGCCACTTTATATACCAGTGGCCTCCAAGATCACCAGACTTGACGCCTTGCGATTTTTGTCTATGGGGGTACATTAAATCGTGTGTTTATCGATGCTGGCCTACCATATTGGCCATGTTGAAGGCTTCTATCAGATGGCACGTTTTATCAATTTCAACAGATATGTTATTTAATGCTGTCCATTCTGTGATTTATCGTCTCCAGGCGGTGATTGAGAATGAAGGGTGCCACATTGAGCAAGGATTGTGACCTAATACAAGAGAGAAAGCAGTTACCTCATGTGTTAGATAAGCCGCCATGTATTATATTATCTACCAATATTTTGCAGCTCTTTGTGTTGGGATATGGGGACAATAAATGCTGTCCTCACATCTTGACTCTATTTTTTGTGAACAGTAATATTTTGTTTGTCATTTGCTCACATATTATGTCGTGCAAACCAGAGTGTTATAACTTCTCGAATAACACTGGTACACACAATTTTCCCCCTTATGTTTAGTTTTCGCTTTTCGCTCATTAAAGGAAATAGTATAAGGAATATTTTCTGTACACCAATAACTTTAGAAATTTTGTGAAAAAAAAATAATACGAAATGATTTTACTACCACGTTTTTCAACGCAGAAGGTCGATTTAAAAATTATTTTTATTTGAGGGGACACATTTTTTAAAATTGTGTACAGTATAATAAACAATGATAACATTTGACAAGCCCATAGGATATTTGGAATAAAGTACGACAAATATATTTTGTCACTCCCCTCTATATTTTATTTGTTGGATCATGACAAATATCCAGTTAAATAGTCAAGGGTCGCCAATCAGTCAAGAAACTACACATTTCTTATAGCAAGAAATCCTATTAATAGTGCCATAATAATTTTTGGTACTATATTAACATTTCAAAAATTCGTGTATTGATATCAGCAGTGTTTTTCAAACATTCAATCTATTTCACAAAACCCCATATAAAATATACATATTTTTGCTACATGTTTTAATTTGCATTTACCTATTTTACATATCTCTGATTGTATTTGAAAATCGTTAACCAATTCTTCATACTTTTGGCGAAGTGGTGTTTTATTAATTATTTATTTGATATTATTAGGGTTCTTTCCTGGTATTCAAAAAGGGAAAATACGTGTCGATCAGTTATATTTTTCAATTTATCAAACAATCTGGCCGCTGAATCTCTGATTCTGGTAGAGCGCCATCTGGCGAATAAAATTGTAACTAAAATCAATTTCGAATTTTTCATTATTTGCCATAAAAAATCCCATTGCATCCTGAATACAATGGTGTTTACCGCATTGCTCTAGCGCAAATATTCGCGGAGTTATTAATTTTTAAAATTGTGCGGGACTTTTGGATCACCCTGTAGGTAGAACAATTCATATGTATTTTGTTTAAGCTCAGTTTCTAATCATTTGAAATATTATATATCTATATAATATATTTTTTCCTATCAATTTTTCCAGTGTTAAGCGTATTTACGCAAGTTTGGCCTTTATACCCATATCTTGGTTTCTCAAGAAGCCTCTGGAACCAAAATTATTTTTGGTCTCAGTGGTACAGCCTTCTCCACGCTGACGAGCGCCAACAGCGCGAAACGCGTTCGTGGTTGGCTTTTCTTGATAAATCAAGAAATTGTGTTGGCCAAATATCAAGGAACAGGCTAAATCAATTTTTAGTTGATTTCTGTCCCACCAGATGGCGCTCTGCCTTCTGTAAAGCACATGTGCTCCATGTGGTCAGGAGATATGCCTTTTTTATTTTTATTGTAGTAAAGTATTTTTTTTTTCAATAGATTATCAATTTTTATATTTATACATATATACTTCTACTCTGAAAATTTATCTTATTTATTCTCTTGTATTTAAAAATTTGGATTTGTTCTTGCCTTGAATATACTGCAGTGTCATCCGGAAGTTTGACTTTCCTGATTTTCTACGTTACTATATTTCATATGAAAAAAATATATATATTAAGAATAATATTACTTAATATCTGTTTCAAATAATAAAGTATATTCACACACAATATATCCATTGAAGCGCGCTATATTTGTATATAGAGAGCCGAATATATTCTATGTAATTATATATTTGAAATATGATGGTAAATAATATGAAAATCTATTTTAAAGATATACTATACTATAATAAAACAAAAAATGGCATATCCTGACCAGGAGCACATGTGCTTTACAGAAGGCAGAGCGCCGTCTGGTGGAACAGAAATCAAATAAACATTGGGTTAGCCAAATATCAGGGAACAGGTTAAATCAATGTTTAGTTGATTTCTGTTCCACCAGATGGCGCTCTACCTTCTGTAAAGCACATGTGCTCCTGGTCAGGATATGCCATTTCTTATTTTAATATCAACACCTGACCTTTTTTATTTTATTTTTTCTATCATTTTTTCATACTAGACTTTAGTTGAATATTGTTAGTAGAACTTAAAATATTATCATTGCTAAGTCTTGAATACTAATAAAATTATTCAGGTCGCACAATACAAAATTGATGTTATGAATCTATCATGGTTAATTGCTGTAATAATAAGTTAATGAGAGAAGTGGCCGTTATTTACAACTTGATAAAATTAATTTCGCCCATTCTAATATATTTGTATTTTAGTGTTTTTCTTTATGAGCATTTATTACTGAAGCATTATGTGAATGCGTACAAGAACTCGGGATATTTCCGAGTGGTCGCTGAGCGGGCATGGTCAATAAAGAGGGGTGTTCACAGAATATCTACTTATATATTTGCCTTATTCTGTCTGAAGCTCACGGATAGAATGCGCGCCCATTGGCTGCCGGCGAACACGTGTCCTCCCTGCCCCCCTCTAGACAACCCTGTTATCAGCTGTGTGATACATACACCTGTCTATAGCGGCCACCCTGTCTATAGCGGTCACTTTAGGCAACCCTGTTATCAGCAGTGTGATACATACACCTGTCTATACAGACCACCCCTATAGCGGCCACTCTAGACAACCCTGTTATCAGCTGTGTGATACATACACCTGTCTATACAGACCACCCTGCCAATAGCGACCACTCTAGACAACCCTGTTATCAGCTGTGTGATACAATCACCTGTCTATACAGACCACCCTGTATATAGCGGCCACTCTAGACAACCCTGTTATCAGCTGTGTGATACATCCACCTGTCTATACAGACCTCCCTGTATATAGCGGCCACTCTAGGCAACCCTGTTATCAGCTGTGTGATACATCCACCTGTCCATACAGACCACCCTGTCTATAGCGGCCACTCTAGGCAACCCTAGGAAGCAAGATGTATACAAGTTGTAGACAAGATGAAGATATAGATGAAGATTAAAACGTTTTTAAAATATATTCGCACTCGGGTAAAACCCGGGCGTTGCCCGGGCCATTCGTCTAGTCTATTTATAAAATACTAATGATATTGATTTCCCTGCTCACAAGCATAACGCCCACAATAATCGGTTTCAAAAGAGAGAGAGACGCTATGTACAAAGAATAGAATGATATATTTAGTGAAATATTTCACCCTATATTTACATTCTCATTTCGGAACAGGTTTATGCAACTTGTTGCTCTTACAATAACCATTATGGAACCATCGTATGTCAGTTTATGATCCGTTAGCGTCATTTAGAGGATATTTCTACTAGGGGAAGGTAGGGGCTCTGCAAAACCCAATCTGTATATATATTTGTCTAAAACATATATATAATATATAAAGTGAAGGCATTATAGCACGAATGATTCCTTTACAAATTAAATAAACTCATACTCTTCTTAATATCCTAAAAAATGGCAGAGCTTGGCTCATCAGTGGTAAACCCTCCCAGCCGTTTCGAAAATCTAATTTACCAGACCGCTTCTTTACAGCTCTAATACTGTTTTGAACGTTTCTGCTTATATATTCTACCCTAAAGGCTGGAATCTTAGAAATGATAATCAAGCAAGCTATCAACATATGTTTATTAGTAGAATTAGACACACACATATACATTTTTACTGTTCAGTGATTATTTACTCATTTATTAAAAAGAATGATTTTAAAAAAATTTTGAAGTCTTTAATAAGATAAAAGGATATACATTGAACACTGTTATATAAAAAATTACCTCATAAAATACATTAAGGAATCATAAAAACTCCAAGTAAACAATTATGTAAATGTAACTATTCCAGTTATAATAAAAGAAGGTTGCTAAATTATACATGTTAATTTTAGGTAATGCATATGCGTGATTTATAGCCATAGATTTTTTCTAATTAACAAGCTCGTTAATACAATTATTATCCTATAAATTTTCCTTAGGACCCATTGTTTTCTCTAGGTCTACGTGCCTGCTTTGTAATGCTGGGGAATTGTTTTTGCCTATATCTAGAATATAAGAATACGTGGGAATCAAATATTAGTTGATCAATATATATATCATATATATATAATATAATGCGGCTTGTGATAATTTGTGATTAAAACGGAATCTGAAAATTATCCCGCATGTGTTTCTTTTGAACGAAAACTCAAAATTTATTTAAAGGAGAAATGACGATCATTTCTAACCTTAGGGATTAAGTATGAAAGGATGAATTATGAAGAGTAATGATAAACGAAAAAATAAAAGTGTCCAGGGATGGGAACCAAACCCACATGCGTAATTCATCATTACTCTTCACAATTCATCCTATCATACCTCATCCCTAAGTTCAGAAATGATCGGTATTTCTCTTTAAAAAAAAAAAATTTCGTTCTAAAGAAACACATGCAGGATAATTTTCAGATGTCGTTTTATATCATATATATATAATATATATGTGACGGATATATATATATAATTTTATATAATATATATATATATATAATGTAATTTTAAAATAATTGTTTATTCAAAGAATTCCTTCACACAATGCGCTTATTTAATAGACTCTTGACTATTCCCTATTTCAGAAAATTCGTAAAAGTGTTTACAGAAGAAAATAGTATCATGTTACCTCATAATAAATTCTATTTTATCAAATAAATGGTGAATCATAAAATTTCTATATATGAGTTTATAAATATGTTTCAAATATGTTAATTTTTATTCTTAAATTCAAATAAAAATATATTTCACATCCCATTTTAGGATAAAGAAGTAAATATTTGAAAAGGAAGCTATAAAAATATCAAATGAAAAAAACCCAATATGAATAAATTCCGCATTAAAATTCAAAACCACCTACCAACTCAATTGGAATACAAATAAAAAAAAAGTTTTATTTCAAAATTGAGTAAAATATCGTGGGAAATCTTTCTACAAACGAATAAAATATGGTGACAGGATAATTCCTTTTCCCCAGGAAGCTCACCAAGCGTGTAATTGTGTTCGGAGAGTACAAAAAGATGCAACACATCCGCCCTTCCAAATTAACATACTGTTTCTCTAGCAGACGACTGTGAATTATTAACTGGAGTCTTGTAACACTGACTTCTCTCTCTAGCTATTTCTATAAAGAAAGGTTCCTTTGTTACGGAATATATAAAAATAACTTCATCAAATGTCTTCCTTGTTAGACAACGAAATTCTTTGTTATAAATAATGAAATTTGAAAAGAGATTCTGAAATTAGAAAATAAGAAAATGAGATATATTATATCGTAAAGATAGAGGTTGCCTGGCCGGCATTCATATTTCTTCAAATAAAAGACACTTCGGGCAGTAAATCTTTTTATTGTCTCGACGTTTCGTCAAAAATCTTTTGTCCTTGTCAGGATCGAACAAAACTTAAAACATTAGGCAAAGCGTTATAAATTATTCTATATATATTCTATAATTATTCTCTATAATTTCTAACGCTTTGCCTAATGTTTTAATTTTTGTTCGCTCCTGACGAGGACAAAAGATTTTTGTCGAAACGTCGAGACAATAAAAAGAATTACTGGCCGAAGTGTCTTTTATTTGAAGAAAAAAGAATATTATAGCATATAAATGAAGAATATCCTTGATATTGCAACTTAGAGTTGATGATGGCATTCTTATAAGACAAAAAAAAAATCAACAGATATTTGATATACTTTTTAATAGATGTCAATGGTGTTGAAATATTACACAGAGTAACAATGGCTATAGATGGGCTCGTGTTTGAAAAGGAACTTGTATGTAAATAATATTCATCGTTTTTGTTGTGTTCATATAAAACATACCAAGGTTTGTATTGTATAATTGCTATTAATAATAAATAATATGTAAAGTTAAATTGGTTACGGATTGATCCTTCTTACTTCTTTAATTACATAACAAATTGGTCATCAACAACATTCAGTTGTACGATTGAAGATGTGTCTTTTTATTATTAAATATATCAATAAATTAATATGATCCTTCTGAAGTTGATTGTAATTGCAGCTGTGTAGGAGGAAAAATGATATATTTCACTAACTGATACAATTAAATGAATAAAATATTGAAATGACAAGGTAAACACGTACAACAATACCTCGCTTTGCGTCGTTTCGTTTTGCGTTTTTTTGGAAGTTGCGTCGCTGCTTAATTTTTACTTATTTTCACTGTGCGTCGTTAGATTTCCGAAGTTGCGTTGTTTTGGATTCGAGTCTTTAATTTTTTTGAATTTTTTTCCTAAAATATGGCAACACCTTTGTTTTTGATTGCGCCTTCACATATTTTCACTTTGCGTCGTTTCAATTTGCGTCGTGTTTTTTTGGAACGTAACCCCGACGCAAAGCGAGGTAAACACGTATTATATATTAATACAACACTATATTATCGATATATAAATATATATTTAGTTCTTTTTTTCCTTTTTTTCTTAATTTTTAAATTGTATATGAGTTCCGAGAGAAAGTATTGAGAGATGGTTTACCAGTTTTACACTATTTAATGAAAGGTATTGTGTAAACTGTTGTTTTATTAATGTTTTAATAACTCTTATTGATAATATATTTACTTAATATGGTGGAGGAATGGTATGAACTGTTGAATTTCGACGCCACGACCCAGAGTTCAATCCCGCATTGAGCATTTTTCTCTGATAAAAATTGTTGGTGGATCGCAATTATCACTCTCTTTTAAAATGAATCTACCTTTTATTGAAGGAACAAAATAAAGATTTTAAATGAATGTAAATTTCTAAATATAATGAACTAGCCTTTATGGCAAAAATTACTTATATATATAACAATAACTATTTATATTGTAGCTTAGAAATCAAGTCTTTGTATATCTTGAGATGTGAAAGTATTTATTGATGACCTTACCACAACCAGCCGACAAATATTAACAAATTAACCAAACTATCTACAGCTAGAGAATATCGAGCAAGCAAGCTAGGTAACTAAATGATGAATTTACAAATAATAAATATTTTTCCAAATATTTTCATTGAATAATTAAATTAAATACAATATAAATTACTTCGCACCTCTCAGAACTCTATATTAGATTAAATACATGCCCAATACCACATATTATCAAATCAAATCACATATTATTATAGCCTATGAATAGAATGCAATATTTGAATGATATAATATCCAACAGAAATTGCTTCAATAACTCCCGATTCGTGCAAAAGTTCAATCCCATCCCAATATGTGCAAATAACCAAACGGGTTTCCTACACACTTGTAATAGCAAAGATCTAACTGATATCTACATGTTTGTGATGCACTAACAGTAAAGCCAGTCGCTTACTTATCGCTTATCCACATGATGATCATGGCATACTTAAGTTGAGTACCACAAGTTAATAGGTTTGACAATAATTAAAATCCTGTTTTCCATTTGCGTATAATAAATTTATTTTCATAGAAAACGAAGTATATTACCCTTACTAGTATATATTCATCTTAATCTCTTAAGAAAAGATAGACAGTCTCTCATCATGATCCATAAGAGATTTAGATTAACGAAGTTCTCCGAATGCTCGTCTTTATCTATTGAACTATGAAGAGCTCTGACACAAATAAAAAGTAACACGAAAGAAATTTGAGTGCCTATTGTTTTTGGTTCATTTTTCTTTAGAGGGCGCGTTATTACCTTTTAATTAATAAATTAAAAGTTTTTTTTCTTAACCGAAGCTTCGGATATCTGTTTTCAATTTATTCTTACTTTTTTTACACCTTCATCTATTTATGATACAATATTGTTAAGAGGTCAAAGAGTTTTTCATTTAATTTTAGAAATTATAAATTATAAAATAATTTGTAATAATACATTAGAACCTGTTTCATGATAGCCTCTCATGGCCTCTTTCATAAAATGGATTGAATATGAAAAAGTTTTGTTTGCACAAAGGAGGACGCTACGAAAAGTGAAAATGATGATGATGAATATGATGATAGTAGATGATGATGAGATGTGTCGTTCTTGAGAGGCGCTTTACAGTACCTATATATGAGAAATGGAAGCATTCAAGCACTCACGATTGTTTCTTTCAAATATAAAACGAACTTTTACTGTCCATACAACGATAAAAATATTAGGAGGGCTAGACTCAACATATTTATTTAATCACAGTAAGGACAGAAGAAGAGTTTTATATTTAAAAGAAACATTCCTGTGCTTAAATGCTTCCATTTCCCATATATAGATGGCACTAAATCGTCTTACAGTACCTATTGAATACCGGATTAGTTAATGAATGCATTATAGTTTGAAACACAAAAATCAGAATTATATTATATATCTTCAACACCTTAAACTATTAATTGAATGTGGATTGTAGAACTTTGTAGAATAAATCTTTATTGATTTGAAACACTAAGCACGCTAGCTACAAATAAAACTCCTGACTCCTAACCAAAAACTTTGTAAATAATTTGCGTTCTCTACAGAGTAGAATTAATATGGACTTGAACTCAAATATATGTACTCGTATGTTCTTTTTTCAAATAAATAATAAATGTAAGTAAATATTTATATATTTATAATGTTTAGAACTCATATATGAATCAAATATAAGGAGATAGTCTCTATATGTTTGGTAAAGGGAAAAATATCGCGAATATATTTTTCGTAATAAAAAAAAATATAATTTTATCATTGGTTAACTCTTCCATTTGGTTTCTTTAATTATTTTTATCTATAATATCGTATTCTCTTTTTGTCTATTATTTAATGAAGTACCCTGTTGTCTATATATTTTAAGTTTAACCAATAAATTAGGTATTTTGGCTAACAATTAATAGGTAATCCCATAATATTATGTTCGAATAAATAAGCTTGAGGGATGAGTCTCTTTTAATTACATTTATTTCAAGCTTTCGGGCTCAACCGCCCTTCGACAGGACAAATTCTATTAGCTACTAAAGTTTTCAAATCTAATCTATATAAACATTTGAGAGACGCCTGTGTCTCGAGTGTAATACCGCGGGAGGGGATGAGATCCTTGAAAAAGATGGCCGTTTAGCCCATTGAATTATCGGAAATAAAAGATTATTTGTTGAATCGCAGAGTTCATGATACCGAGGGGGGTTTGGTGGCTGCAGGGACTATTACATTGTATATTTCAGGAAAATCAATTTTTCTATTGAGGCTATGGAATTTGCTTGATAGGATAGATTCTATGATTAGTCTTTGGTGTTTGTTGGCAATATTAGAATAGTGAATTTTCGGTGATGTAATGTTGAAGGAATGGCCAGTTTCATTTATGTGCTGTACTATTAAGGATCTATGGTCTAAGTTATCAATATTTCTTTTGTGTTCATGAATTCTGATATTGACATGTCTCCCGGTTTCGCCTACGTAGACTTTTGGGCAGTTCATACATTCTATGGAGTAAATAGCGTTTCGTGGTGTGCTGTTAGGTTCATTGAGTTTCATGATCTGGTTTCGGAGAAGGGATCCAGAGGTAGGTGCGCAGGTGAAGTAGGTTTTGATTCCAAATTTCAATAAGAATCTCGCTATTGTGGAGGATAATGGTGAATATGGCATATTGCAAATAGATCTGTATATTGGAGACTGTATATTTTATGACCCAACTAAAAAGACACAGTCTCCAATATACAGATCTATTTGCAATATGCCATATTCACCATTATCCTCCACAATAGCGAGATTCTTATTGAAATTTGGAATCAAAACCTACTTCACCTGCGCACCTACCTCTGGATCCCTTCTCCGAAACCAGATCATGAAACTCAATGAACCTAACAGCACACCACGAAACGCTATTTACTCCATAGAATGTATGAACTGCCCAAAAGTCTACGTAGGCGAAACCGGGAGACATGTCAATATCAGAATTCATGAACACAAAAGAAATATTGATAACTTAGACCATAGATCCTTAATAGTACAGCACATAAATGACACTGGCCATTCCTTCAACATTACATCACCGAAAATTCACTATTCTAATATTGCCAACAAACACCAAAGACTAATCATAGAATCTATCCTATCAAGCAAATTCCATAGCCTCAATAGAAAAATTGATTTACCTGAAATATACAATGTAATATTCCCTGCAGCCACCAAACCCCCCTCGGTATCATGAACTCTGCGATTCAACAAATAATCTTTTATTTCCGATAATTCAATGGGCTAAACGGCCATCTTTTTCAAGGATCTCATCCCCTCCCGCGGCAAGCCTCGTATTACACTCGAGACACAGGCGTCTCTCAAATGTTTATATAGATTAGATTTGAAAACTTTAGTAGCTAATAGAATTTGTCCTGTCGAAGGGCGGTTGAGCCCGAAAGCTTGAAATAAATGTAATTAAAAGAGACTCATCCCTCAAGCTTATTTATTCGAACAAAACAAATTAGCTACTTACCGAAATTAAAAAGTTTTTTTTTGTTAGTGTTGATATCGGTTATTATTTTGTTTGTTCATTTTATTGTAACTTAATAATGTTTAATCTCACTTATCAAAATCAGTTTTATTTAAAAAAAAAGTCTAGGCAAAGTCAACACAACCTCATTAATACTCTATTCCCATTATTAGGTGTGAGGAGAACAATTAAATACAATATTTTAGCTGCTTAAAAGATACGATAAAAAGGCTATGTGCATTTACCACTGAAAAGCCAGGCCTTTATAATATTTTTCTTTCTGTTAATGAAGTATAAGATTGTATTTTTTGAAAATATTCGGAAATCTCTAAATTATTAACATCTCCAAAATTGAATTCCCAAATTAATAATCATCAAATATTACTCATCACTTTTAAAATAGTACTTAATTATTGATAATAATCAGAATTGCACGGTAAATAAATAGTTAATTCAGTTTTCTAAACTAAGCTCTAGAGTACCCTCTCGGTCTTGATCTTATAAAAACGAGTTGTTTTAGATTTCGCTAACCAAACGCAATTAGCGGTTAGAGAGCTAATTAAATGGTGAAGGTTTAATAGGTTTACAATACTCTCTCTATATCAAGTGGCATCAAGTGAGGTAAACTCAATTAGCGACCGCAAAAAAATAACTTTCGCCGGATTACTAAATTAAGGATGACATGTTTCTGCATTAAGAGCATGGCAGTTTTTTTAATCGAATAAATTCACATTTATTCATTAAAATATTCAATTTCAACATTACATATTGAAGTATTAACTTTATTTAATCACTTATAAACTATTTAAAAAGGTTTGTATATGTATAAAATTCTTGGACACAGTTGAGGATATCTTAACAAACTACATAACAGATAGAAAGTTTTCACTGGATCTATGTAGGTTTTAAAAGGCAGTGAATAAAAAGGCATCGTTACTGTTACTTTGAATTGATTGAATATGTATATATATGTATATATATATATATATATATATATATTATTTTTTGTATTATTTTTGTTGTTGTTCACTTCTATATCTCTTTCTTACTTTGCATCTTGGATCCTGCAGTCGAATCTTTTGTAAGACTTTGGGTCTTAATGGGGGCTTTTGTTGTTATGTTGTAAATATATATATGTATGTGTATGTATATATCATACTTACATAATCTTTCTTTTTCTTCTTCTGTATATTCCCCACTTTCACAGGCCTATCTCTCTTGTAATCTCGGGGAGAATCCTCTATAAGACCAGTGTGTCTTAATAAAGGCTTTTGTGTGTGTGTGTGTGTGTATATGTATAAATTGAATTTTAATGACAAGCGTTTCTTTTTTTATTATAAATATAAACTCGCAAGTTAGCTTCGACACAAATTCTCTCAAGAGGCCAATAAATAAAAATTATAAGGTAACTGGAAGTATTTTTGACGCGTATGAACCTTTTTGAAATAAAATAAATTTCTACTGTCTTTACTGCAATGTGCTTGAGAACATCTATGACAATTTCTTTCAAGCTTTGGACATGCTTAACATTTTACCATCTGCGGGCAGCAGAGTTTAGGCCAGGGTAATAGGGCATTGTTTGAAATTATCCATACGCATCAAAAACAGTTTCAATTTCTTATGACAGATGACGCGGTAATGCATAATATTAAAAACTACGATAATATGAGTATTAAAAAATAGTTTTATACTTGGCTTACTTGTAGTTGTTGGGTATTGCCTTTTTGGACAAGCTTGCACTTTAAAGATAACATAAGAGTTTATTTCTATGAAAATTTTCACTTCGGACAGTTAGAGTTTTTTATTTACTCAACGCTTCGACAAATTTTGTTCTCAATTTTTAACGCTTTGCCAAATGTTTTATTTTATTTACTTATCCTGACGAAGACAAAATATTTTTTTTCGAAACGTTGAGAAAATAAAAAACTCTAACTAGCCGAAGTGTCTATTTTTCATAGAAATATAAATGCCGGCCAGGCAGCCTCTATCTTTACAATAAGAGTTTATATTTTATGATAAATAACGAATTATGATATTTTACTTTATAATATTATTAATTTGTTATAATGGGATGTAGGGAGCTGGCGTGTGAAGATGAGGAAGGTGGAACACCGGACATGGAGCACAGGGATACGACGACCATCGAAAAGATCCAGGAGAACGAACTAGAGCAGATGACACGAGACCTGACAGACAAGAATGGATCAAGGCCAGGGGACCATTTTATCGCGAAACCACCAGGAGAGGCCATAGAAAGACTGCTGGAGAGCTGCAGGACATCAGGGGACCATAACGGCAAGGGCCACAGCACTGACCAGGAGTCAAGATAGCAAATGTAAATATCTTTATTTACTTTTACAGTTATTATTTATTGAAGTTGTAAATAAAAATATGTAAATAGACTGACCATTCGCTACACTTTTTAGAGAAAAACTTGAAACCCTTTTGAGAAATAAAGTTAATTTGTTCTCCATTACTCTTCATGTTTCACCTTTCCATACCTCATCCTCAAAGTTAGAAATGTCGCTATTTCTCTTTGAAAATAAATTTCGATTTTTAAAAGAAACATTCGCGGTATAATTTTAATTTTCGTTTTACAATCATCAGCCGCGTTATATTGTATTTTAAATGTTACTTTAAATATAAGTTATGAACGGAAAAATACGTCCAGGGTAGCCGAGTGGACAAGGCACCTGCCCGGTAAGCAGAAGGGTGTGGGTTCGATTCCCGCCCCTGGACACTTTTTATTTTTCCGTTCTCCATTACTCTTCATGTTTCACCTTTCCATACCTCATCCTCAAAGTTAGAAATGTCGCTATTTCTCTTTGAAAATAAATTTCGATTTTTAAAAGAAACATTCGCGGTATAATTTTAATTTTCGTTTTACAATCATCAGCCGCGTTATATTGTATTTTAAATGTTACTTTAAATATAAGTTATGAACGGAAAAATACGTCCAGGGTAGCCGAGTGGACAAGGCACCTGCCCGGTAAGCAGAAGGGTGTGGGTTCGATTCCCGCCCCTGGACACTTTTTATTTTTCCGTTCTCCATTACTCTTCATGTTTCACCTTTCCATACCTCATCCTCAAAGTTAGAAATGTCGCTATTTCTCTTTGAAAATAAATTTCGATTTTTAAAAGAAACATTCGCGGTATAATTTTAATTTTCGTTTTACAATTTGTTATAATAGAGATATATATTATTATTCTCTCTTTCTCTCTCTATTAATATCCATAAGTAAAACATCCTATTTTAACGCGATTCAACCAATGAAAAAAAGTATATATACCTAAGAGAGATCTTTTTTGGAGAATGTAATTTTTCAAAATAAATGAATAAGGTACATAATTTAGAAACTTAATAATTCTAACTAAAGAATATTTATGTTTAAAAAGAATATTATATTTATATATATAGGAACAAATGAATATTTCACAAATTATCAATTCGGTAACATTTTTCAAATATTTGAATTTTCGCATGCATTAATAACACATTCGAAACAGATTTTAATAACCATTGGTTTTTTTCACTAGTATGTTAATACATATGATGATCATTTTTCTGATCTTTGAATGGTAACTTTATTTTTCAAAAAGGTTACAAGTTTTTCTCTAAAAAGTGTAGCGAATGGTCAGTCTACATATTTTTATTTACAACTTCAATAAATAACAACAGTAAAAGATATTTACATTTGTTATCTTGACTCCTGGTCAGTGCTGTGGCCCTTGCCGTTATGGTCCCCTGATGTCCTGCAGCTCTCCAACATTATTTCTATGGCCTCTCCTGGTGGTTCCTCGATAAGATTTCAAATATATTTCTCAGAAAACCGTGACTATAATAAACCGAGTACAGTAAACTCTCCTATAACGCGATTAATGTGTTCCGTGTTATATAAAATCGCGTTATAGGAATTCTCGTTGTACGAAATAAAATTTTATAACGCGAATGTTGTTAGGGTAAATTGTTATTGACAAATATAATGTAAAAATGTATTGTATAAACAATGTATTGACAAAGTATACAACTCTACTTCGTTCAAAAACAAAAAAATAATGAAAAACGCGTGTGCATAAAAATTAAATGTATTGTACAGTTGTCAATAAGGAAATTTCCGCATTTTATTTTATAACGCGTTATACGAAAATTCACGTTGTATAAATAAATTCGTCGCAATTTTTTATCGCGTTGTACGAAATCGCGTTGTAAAAACTCGCGTTATAGGAGAGTCTACTGTATATTGCTTTTTTATTAAGTAACATTTCTGATATACGAATATTATCAATACACCGGCAGATTATTTTGAAAAAAAACTTTATATCTTTAAAGAGATATTCAAATATCCAAGAGGAAGACACTGAAGGAAGGAGAAATAAGGTATCCATGAGGTGACCATGTGGCCCACCCTGTTCAGGACCTGTTCACGAGTTGGATGCGCGTCATAGAAATACTTTCAAAGTGGACCGTTGATTGATTTTCTGCAAGCAGATTTATTTTATTTTTCTATTGATAATAATTTTATCAATTATTTGGGCCAACTTTACATGAATAACCGTACCTGATCATGGTTAACACCTGATCATGCAACAGAATGACTATAAAGAATAGCGCCATATATATTAGCCTACCTATTGCATATATTGTATTTATGCATATATGCAACCAACTGAATATTAATATATTGCCTCCATTATTTATATATTACACCAATACCTCGCTTTGCGTTGTTTCGTTTTGCGTTTCTTTCGAAGTTGCGTCGCTGCTTAGTTTTTACTGATTTTCACTGTGCGTCGTTAGATTTTCGAAGTTACGTTGTTTTGGATTCGAAGCTTTAATTATTTTTTTATTTGAATTTTTTTCCTTAAATATGGCAATACCTTTGTTTTTGATTGCGCCTTCACATATTTTCACTTTGCGTCGTGTTTTTTTGGAAGGTAACCCCGGCGCGAAGCGAGGTATGGGTGTATATATATATAATTTGAAATCTATAAATATATAAGCTAATATATATTCTATATATTTTTTCAAAACGATATCAAACTGTTTTTGGTTATGAGGCACTACCCCTTGCAAGAACAATAGAAAAACTTCCACTTTCTATCAACAGTTGGAAGTTACACTTACATTTCAACCGCAGATGCTCGTCAGTGGGAATTATTCCTCCTTCTTTAATTCTGAAAGTTCCTATTCGCACAAAATTTCTAGGACACACTTTAAAATGTTATAATACCTTGATAAAGGTTGGCGTTCAGCCAACTGAAATAAGGGTAAGATAACATAAACGATATTTATACCAATATATACCTTTTTATGTAATGATTTCTTAATGGATTGCTCTATTTTCAATATATATATTTAATATTATATTATATATATAATATATACAATATATTTATATAAATATATTACTGTAAAATCTTTCTTCAGAGACCACCTTTGAATAATCTAAAATGTCTTGTTATTTTCTATTAATTTTACATATACAACTCCATAGAGCAACCACCTCTAGGAAAAACCAAGTAAGCGTATATTTTTAATTGTATTTCGTGTCAGGTTCTACAATATATATTGAGTTCAATTTAAATTCAACCTAACAAAAGTAAAAATATTATATAAACATTAAAAACTCAATAAAAGAAAAAAGTAAATAATAGAAGTGTTTTAATTAGATTGGGAGACAATAAATTAAAGAAAAACATTGAACAAAGGTTGATTAAACCATGTGTCCCTAGACACCAAAAGTTTCCTTGTGTTCATTCCCCTAACCAAAATTGGATCAATCCATATCGGTCGAAAAGGTTGATAATTTAGCGAAATTTTCTAATTTAATCCCCAGTAATTTAATTTTATTTTCAAATTTTAAAATTTAATATCGCACTTTGTTAAATATTGAATTAACCAAGTTAATCTTAGATTAAGTTGGAGATTAAATATTAAGCATGTTTCTCAACATTTTCACTTATTTGTTAAATATAAATACACACTTTGTGTGTTCATCTCACTGATTAAATTGGTGATAAATCTCATCCACCATTATATGAATTAAGATTATTATATATATTCACTATAGTATTAGTAATACTATTATTTTTTATTATATAAAGCTATTTTTTGTTTAAAGTAAAATGTTCTGACCTCACTTACATGCCAAATTTTAAAATGTATACTGTAATATACCTTATAATAATATAATAATATACTCTGTTTAATTATTTTATTTTTGAATGTTTGGATTTAGCAGCTCTATAATTGTTGTTATTGTTGTTATGAATATATTAAAAGTATATATATAGCATTAGAAAGATATATAATTAAAATTTGTTTTTTAATTTGGTAAAGCATATTTATATATTTAATCGAAGAGGAACATTACATATACTATAATACATACCTTATATACTAGCATTTTTATACAAATGTTATTAACAATAAAGTATATTCAGATTATTATTTATTATTTATTATCTATATAATAAATAAATATAATTATTCCATTAAATATTATTCATATTTATAGGATATATTGATATTCATAAAATAATGTTTGGAAATATAATATATTTTTGAAATTTTATATTATATGTAATCACAAATGTAATACATACACGGTTATTTTCAGAATTTTGCACATTGCACCTTATTATCAATAATATTTTAATATCATATCATACTCTAGATATGTTTTCTATATTTTATTAATAAAAGAACCTTTTTTGAATAAAAAATATAAAAATAATGTAAATTGCTATAAATATTTTTATATATTATATATTTATAATTTTATCAAAGGATTTAAAAACACAAACATTTTTTGTATGTATTCATAATTGATAAGAGATTTTATTCATATTTATTTTCAATATCATTTACATATTTTGTGTCTCAATTTATATTATGGTTAAATATATTAAAGTTTCATATCTACAGCATCATCAGAAAATAATTCAAAATAGAATTTAATTATATTTCAAGTTCAGTTCTATTAGAGAATCATTATACCAGGTTTTATCCTGTAGAAGGACCTTTGTGTCTGAAAGCTAGAAATTAAAAGGTTTTTGAAAATATACATTTTCCTGGAGGCCTTATATTACTAAATATATATAATTTACGATTAGTAAAGGATATCTTATTCATCATCTAGCTCTAACCGGCAAAACATCCCATCTCAACCACATTTTTGTTGTTTGTAAATAATTTATTGTGACTCTATACCTTATAAAGACCATTCCATATCTTCAATGTATTGTAAAAATTTAACATTTCTACCTGTAACATATGAGTAAACAGTTCATTGACAAATTCAGGAGGTAAATCGGTTGAATGACCTGAATGAGAAAGAGGGAGGTCGAAATCAAAATTAGATGCTTCTTCCCCATCCAAAAGTCGTGTTAGCCATTTTTCTATGAAATAACATCATCTGATTGGTCGAATATCACAATAAGTTCTCGTGTCATCTATACACAAGAAATTGAACCATAAGGAACTAATTTATTTTACAATCAATACAAACTGGTATTGTCCTTACTTCGTTGAAAAGTATTGATGGAGCTTTGCTTATCAGTGGTAAACCTTCACAGCGGTTTTATCAATATGATCCACCAATTTTAGACCGCGATTTCTAGAGATCTGATACTGTATTGGAAGATAATACTCATATGTGTGACAATGAATGATGGGATATTAAGTATAATATATCAGAAACTTATGGAAATAAACCTTTACAACAGTAGAATTAAATATAAATATTTGAATCAAGCAATGCTCTTTCGCAAACAATAAAGACATTGCCAGTTAAGTATATCAATTAAAAGGCAATAATTACTAAGAGGCATTTGTATCTCTCTATACTATATGGTTGGAGAATTATTGAACTGCAAAAAAACACATAAAATAAACCTATCAAGCCGAACTGTAGCAATGGAATAAAGCGTTCTTTTTATAAAGAGCCTAAAATAAGCTTCTACCTTAAGAAGGAGATTTTATAGAAAAGTTTTAAATTCAGTTAAAGGCGCAGCAAAATAGCTGAATGGTTAGAAAAAAAGACTGTATTTGTTTTAGAATATTTTATGGCAAGGGAGCCAATATATGTGGAATAAAGAAGGTGGAGCCCAGTTTAAAATGGTTTCAAAAACTAACAGCATAGTTGAACATTATTTCAAAATTACCACTGAGGTGAGAGTTATGGCTTCATATAAAATTTATTTTATATAGAAACTATTTAGTTATTCTTATTTATTATTTGTAACATAATTTGTAACTATTTTACATTTTGATAATCATTACTAAAATGCTAATCATAAATAATATAAAACAAATATATTATTCAATAATAATAAATATATGTGAGCAATAGATACCCAGAAACTATTTGAAAGAAGAAAAAAATAAAATAAATATCAGGTAAAAAGTTTCCTTTAATTTTAAATTTGCAAGCTTTCGAACAAATATACGGCTCTTCAATGGGCTGATACAAAATAATTTTGTATAAAGATTATTAAGAGATTATACATAAGAGTATCAGCCCGTTAAAGAGCAGTATATAATTCAACATATCTAATGAATTACTGTAACTATATTCTTTAAAATTGCACGCACATAAATATAGAAAATAATAAATCTTGAATAATATTATTTTATGTTATAAAATATTACACAATCTTCTTTGATTAACTGATTAATTATCAGAAGGATTTTCATTTGAGACAAACTATAAGCAAGAAAATATTGCTGTTCTATCTTAAAATAATTTTCTTATCTATAATATATATAGAAAGTTGGAATCCTCTGATGAGTATAAGTAAAAGATTTGAAGCTTACGAGGATACTTTTCTTTTAAACTTTAAAAAATATTCAAGCTTTCGGGCGAAAACAGCCCTTCTACAGGAACAATAGAAAAACAATTTCAAATAGTAACGTTTGTAAACAAATAAATGGTATCTCTATTTGATCTTGTATTGCGTGATTGAATCTCACACCCACGCGACCCAGACTATGATACATTGATTAAATCTGCTAAGTTGAAACTTTCCAAAGTAAAACAAACTGGCAAAGGGCAACTATGGTACACAATTTATGGAAATATTGCTTTATATGCGTCAGAAATCTCTATGTGTCGGTTAATACTATTGTGTTTCAAAGAGAGCAACGCCTCAACGACTAATCTTTTGAATTTGCTGTTGATATTAGAGTAATATGCATGTGGGTGGGATGTGTTAAAAGAATGTCCTGTTTGTCTAATATGTTGAACGATAAGGGACTTGGGTCCATTATTTCTAATGTTTCTGTGATGTTCGTCCATCCTGTCCTTGATTCGTCTGCCTGTTTCTCCTATGTATATGCTATTACAGTTTGAGCATTTCAATGAATATACGGAGTTTGTGAAAAAGGTAGGGTAACGGGAAAACTATCCCTGGTTATGGGATTTCTGATTATTGTTTCTAATTTGGGGGTGTTGGTGTAAAAGGTACGAATACCATAGTTATTTTTTAGGAATCTAGAAATATTGACACTATGAGTAGAGAATGGGATGGTGCATATGGATCTATAAACTTGGCTATTAAGGTGCTGTTGGGGATTATAAAAGTGTCTGAGTATGAAATATTTTGGGTATCCAGAGTTCATCAGGTGATCGATTACGTTTTGGGTTTCTATTTGTTTAAATTCTTGCGAAGAACAGTGTGTGAAAATGCGTTTCGACAAGGTTTTTACGGTGTTAATCTTATGGCTAAGGGGGCAGTATGATGTGTAGTGTATATAGGAGGGATAGAAAGAGGGCTTATAGTAAACATTGGTCATGTATCTGCAATTCTGTCTTGTAATCAGAATGTCTAAAAAGGCTAGTGAACTATTGCTTTCTTTTTACCCTGACATACCTTTCACAGTAGAAAAAGAAAGCAATAGTTCACTAGCCTTTTTAGACATTCTGATTACAAGACAGAATTGCAGATACATGACCAATGTTTACTAGAAGCCCTCTTTCTATCCCTCCTATATACACTACACATCATACTGCCCCCTTAGCCATAAGATTAACACCGTAAAAACCTTGTCGAAACGCATTTTCACACACTGTTCTTCGCAAGAATTTAAACAAATAGAAACCCAAAACGTAATCGATCACCTGATGAACTCTGGATACCCAAAAAAATTTCATACTCAGACACTTTTATAATCCCCAACAGCACCTTAATAGCCAAGTTTATAGACCCATATGCACCATCCCATTCTCTACTCATAGTGTCAACATTTCTAGATTCCTAAAAAATAACTATGGTATTCGTACCTTTTACACCAACACCCCCAAATTAGAAACAATAATCAGAAATCCCATAACCATGAATAGTTTTCCCGTTACCCTACCTTTTTCACAAACTCCGTATATTCATTGAAATGCTCAAACTGTAATAGCATATACATAGGAGAAACAGGCAGACGAATCAAGGACAGGATGGACGAACATCACAGAAACATTAGAAATAATGAACCCAAGTCCCTTATCGTTCAACATATTAGACAAACAGGACATTCTTTTAACACATCCCACCCACATGCATATTACTCTAATATCAACAGCAAATTCAAAAGATTAGTCGTCGAGGCGTAGCTCTCTTTGAAACACAATAGTATTAACCGACACATAGAGATCCCTGACGCATATAAAGCAATATTTCCATAAATTGTGTACCATAGTTGCCCTTTGCCAGTTTGTTTTACTTTGGAAAGTTTCAACTTAGCAGATTTAATCAATGTATCATAGTCTGGGTCGCGTGGGTGTGAGATTCACTCACGCAATACAAGATCAAATAGAGATACCATTTATTTGTTTACAAACGTTACTATTTGAAATTGTTTTTCTATTGTTCCTGTAGAAGGGCTGTTTTCGCCCGAAAGCTTGAATCTTTATTAAAGTTTAAAAGAAAAGTATCCTCGTACGCTTCAAATCTTTTACTTATCTATAATATGTTTTCATCATATAAAGTCATGTTTGATCGCATAAAGAATGCTTGAGTCTTTGAATATTTGAGTTATATATATTTTTTTTTCATATCAACACACAAAACGCGATATCCCTCCTGGCTAGGAATAATTGCGTCGATTTACATTTTTAAACAGAAACAGTCATAAACATTTTGAAAATAGAGCAATCCATAAATAATTCTTTAATTAAAAAGGCATATATTGGATCAAAATATCATTTATTTTACCAATATTTCAGTTGTCTGAACGCCAACCTTCATCAAGGTGTTATAACATTTTAAAGTGTGTCTTTAAACTCACTTTAAAATGTTTTAACACCTTGATAAAGGTTGGCGTTCAGACAACTGAAATATTGGTAAAATAAATGATAATTTGATCCAATATATGCCTTTTTAATTAAAGTCATAAACATATTATACAAAAAAATATAATAATAATAAAAATATATATTAGGAAACTGATATTTTCAGGTTAGAAAGATAATCAAATATATATATTTTTTAAATGGTTAAATCTGTGACAATTCTCTTTGGGGTATTTATACTTTCATATATATCTACAACATTATTAACTGTCTGTTGTATAAAGCTTAAGATGAGTAGACACTCCAGCAGTAGGTGTCTAGAGTCCAGGATTTCTTTGCCACAATGACAGCTAGAGTCCTTAACAGCTCCAATTGTTGATAAAATAACTTAAATTGTCCGTGATCCGTTGTAAACTGGGTATTAAAAAAGCTGGAACGAATATATTTTAATATATACCTAGAGCTTTATGTTTTGTAATATATTCATATTCAGAACAATTCATAGATAGATTGAATAATAATACCTTACAATTTTGAACGGCAGAAAAAGGGGTGATAGAAGCGGCAACTACACATTTATATCAGCACGGGGATCCTCTGTGGTCGACTACTGTATTGTCTCCTGTAAGTTGTTACGTACATGACCTATAAGTTGAAGAACTACCATACTCAGATCACTTACCCTTAACAAAAAACATGAATACATGTTGGGAAAGAAAACAAATGATTACCCTTTCTTTATTAAGAAAGAAAAAATCTTATGGATACCTGAGAGGAAAACGCTATTTGCAGAGATTTTAAGGATCTTATGGATCCTGGAATAACTCGTTTTAGAATATAATTAATAGCATGGACAAGCAGATCAATAATTCAATGTTAAAAACTGGTATGCTAATTGAGACAAAAACGGATAACCCTATGTCGAACCCTAGGTTTGATCATGATTGTTATATAACAAAAAAGACTATAAAAGAAACTCTGGCAAAATATACTAAATCGTACAACGATTCAAAACGTTTGGAATATGTTAAAACAAGGAATAAATAAACGTCGATTAACAATATTAAAAATAAAAATACGCTATCCTATGTACGGTGGATTTTGTGGCCACTGGACATGCGTCGGACCATGAGGCTGTTGGGCTCTGCTCTGCCTGGAGTATAGGAGTTCTATCTATGCTTCTTTTCTATGGTGAATATGTATAAGACCGATGGTCCTAATAAAGCTGTATGTGTGTTCTTCATATTTCCATGTAAATATACGGAAGAATGATTCATTATTTTCTTCACCCTAGTGTAAAACCTTACTAGTGGTGATAAAGGAGAAGGTTATATATAAGTTTATGGGAATGCACGAAGATTGCGTGTAACATTATATGTAGCATAGAGCTGGACATGGAAGTATGGCGGTAGAATATGGATGATCCTCTTTGTATAGGCTAATGTTATGGGGGGCGGAATGGACGTCTCTAGGCAATTAACCTCAATGATCACCGCCTATAATGACTCCAACATTGCGTTTGTTTTACTGCTCACTGAGTGATGACTTCGTAACATATTTCTTGTAAATTCTATTCGAAACACAAGCATTCACATAGTGGTCTCTTTATTACAGATATCTCACAATATAGTGGTGAGTTTGATAAGTTTTGATAACCGATATCCTAAATAGAATCTTTTTACTATTTGAAATTTTGAATATAATACATTCTGAAAATAATAAATAGAACTGTAGAACGACATTTGAAAATTATCCAGAATGTGTTTCTTTTTGAACGAAAAATCGAAATTTATTCTAAGAAGAAATAACGATTATTTCTAACCTTAAGGATGAAGTATGAAAGGATGAATTGGAATTAAAAGAAGATCCTTTCATACTTTATCCTTAAGGTTAGAAATAACTAGTTATTTCTCCTTAGAATAATTTTCGATTTTTCGTTCAAAAAGAAACACATGCTGGATAATTTTCAAATGTCGTTCTACAATCATAAGCCGCATTTTATTGTATTATAAATAAATGAAACTGTTTTTTTTTCCCGAGAGTTAGAGGATGAGTTACTTGCTTTATTATATTGCCTTTTGAGCTTTCGGGATTTACAAACCCTTCTATAGTGATATATGAGATATCTTTTCATATATTCCTGTAGAAGGGGTTGAAGCTTAAATTCAGGGTTTCTATCATCAAGAATTACTAAACAATATGGAAATAATCATATATATACAGCCCAATACAATACTAGAGTGGTTTCATATATTAGACTGGCGAAACCGCTGAATGCGTTAATCAGTAATTAACCAGGTCTTCTCAATATTTTTCATCGCAGAAAATATCATTGAAATACATAGCTTTTTCTCAATGAGTTTTCAACAATGTTCACATAAAATTAACACACTTATTCTCTAAATTACGACAATTTATTACAAAATTAATTGAAGCATTCAGATAATTTATTAAAATTTATAATGCATTATTCTAATTTACAAAATATATATATAATTTTTAGCAATCGGAAAAAAAATTAAATGAAATGTTAATTTACATAAATTCCTCTTAATATATATGTCAATAAAATGATGTGTATGGATAGGTAATAATTACATTAATAAATGTTAGTTAAATAAGGGGTTTAAAGATGATTAATTAGCTCTTTCAAATCTAGAATTAGTGTCAATACTTATATTTATTAAATTGGTTGTTCCATTGTTATTTAATAAGAGTTACTACTCCAGGTGGAGTACAATAAATGACTAAACTATATCTCTCTTCACAAATTTCACTTTCATACAAGAAGAGATACTATAATAAGAATATTTACTCTTCAAATGATAAAAAATATTTTTTACAACCAATAGCAAAATGTAAATATAACTATGTATAAAATAAAAGGATTTAAAAGCACGAATGTTTCTTTTATACATAACTATGTATTTTTGTTTTTCTCAACTCAATTTTAGTCCGTAAACCTTTTGTTTCAATGGTTAGTTGTTAAATACGATGTGTTTTCTAGAGGTATATAAAAGCTAAAGTTTCTAAATAGACTCATGGACAAAACTTTAGAAAATGGAAAGTCTTTGATGTCCGTTCGGCCTTTTTTTTAAGGAAACATGGAATTTTTTCAAACTTAGGTTACATGTGTGTTTTCAACAAAGATCATTGTGTAAAAATATCTTTCAAAATTATTGTTCGAATCTCGATAAAATGTTGAAAGGTACAGTTTCTTCAAGTTTTATCTATTAGTGTAAATATGTAGGGTGTTTTAATACAACATTTTAAGTAGGACAGAAACCATTTGTCATGTAAAGATAAAAACTTGTGAGAAGTGCCAAGTCTTTTCATATCTTTATTTAATTTCGGAATTTCCTCTATCAAACCCTTAAATTATTCTATATTTTGAACCTCTCGAATATATTTGTGCCTTCAAATACTTTTGTAACGCGCGCGCGCGCGTATTTAATATTATAATTATTGATTGCTTTAATAAAAAAATATCCAAAATATTATTAAAATATGAGAATATTTAGAGTGGTCTTCACAAGTCTCCAATCTGATATTACAGAAGTAGAATGCATCAATAAAGTTTGAAATGAAGATATCAGCCGAGGATGCCCATAAATTCAAATCCATGACTTGATAACTAAACAGAAGAAATTTTGATATTTCGGATAACCTTTATTGAGGACTAAACGGAATTCGTCATTTCTTATTGTTATCATTAAGCGAAAAACTCGAGATTGACGTTATAAAACAACAACAGCTTTATTAAGAGATCTCCGTCTTGTAAAGACTCGCCATGCATCATTTTCATGGAGAAAAGTAAAAAAAACATAAACAAAGGAGAGAAGGGAAAATGAAAAAGAAATCAAAGTATTCAAAGATTGACGTTATATCCTGTCATACATATTGTGGCTCTATTCAACTATTATAAATGGCTCCGTGATATCCTTAATTAATCACACTCTCATTCATAGGTACAAAGTCTGGGTGCCAAGGAAATTTCATACTATTTTATACAATAATTCTACTTCCATATATTTTGCTAAGCACAGAAAAGAATTGATAACTATTCATACCTCGCAATATTAATCATTTCTTATACAAATATCTCCAATTTTCGGATCTCTATCTATTTTTTATTGCAAATTATATGTAAAAAATGTAAAATTACAGTTTATAGATAGGTGAACTTCAAGCTGGAGAATAATTTCAATTAAGCTGATAAGAACAGATTTAAAACATTTTATTGAACAAAATCAAAAAATACATGTTCAACATAGCAGATATTGAAAAATCAATTATAAAAATATACAAGTTGAGGATATAAAAATGAGTGAAAAATTATTAAATGTACAAGGGATTCTTCTACTGGTCCTCCGGATCCGGGCGGAAGGTCTTCTTGCGGGAAGGTCCACCTCTTCTTTCTTCGAGTTGGCATTTCCTCCAGACCCTGAGTGGTTATACCGCCACGACTCGGTGTGGGCAGGCATTTCCGCCAAACCCGGAGTGGTTATACCGCCACGACTCGGTTGTAAGTGGGGCTCATAGCCTCCAAAAGGCCTTTGGCCTACACTTTGATCTTAGCCAAAAGGCCGAGAAGCGAATAATTTCAATTGTTTTGTCGCTAGAGTCTAGAGGTAGATGTTTTAAGGTTTATTTTTTATTTTATATTTTATTTTTGAAAAATAAATTATAAAATATTCTATAAATATCTCTACAATCCCAAAGATGAATGTATTAATCGAATAACGCTCATAGAAGTGTATATTTATCGAAATTTCTTTATTTAAAGAAAATTAAAATAGCTAAATTAAATGATTGATAACCGGTCTATATTTGGACTAGCAATTCACAATTTTTTCATTGCAGTAAGGGAAGTAGAAAATTGTCTAATTTTTAAAAGAAACATTCGTGTATGTAATAGTTTTGAGTTCTCATAGTAAAAAGGTATGTTATTTCAAATCTTTTTTTTAAAACCTATATGTATTATATATATGTTATATTAAAATATTATTTTATTTAAAATTATATATCATAGATTCAGATATTCTGTTAAATCGACCGCCAGAGGTCACGCTTTGCATATAAAAACTCGTTGTTGTTCTTTCCCGATGGCAGGCTCAAAACCTTTGTACATTATGTAAATAATCTTTTATTTTTCCTTGTTCTACTAGCCTTAAGCAAGGCAGTACTTTTACCAAATTATGTTTTTCATATTTTCCTTAGCTCAAATAAAGCACAATATCTGATCTTCAATATTTTTATTATAGTTTCAAGATTTTAACCACAACTGCATCACCATTACCATAATCCACAACATGATCAAAATTCAAGTAGAAAATCTCTATTCATTTTATATAACACTAGCGGATATACCCGGCTTCGCCCGGGTTTTACTCGAGTAAAGGTTTGTCTAACGAACATTTGTTAAAACAATTCTCTATAAACTTATAAAGAAAATATATATTTTTTTTGATAAAGCGAAACTCGTAAATTTGAATCTCTCGATAAAGTGAACATAAGTTTGATGAAATCAATATTAATTGGTTCCCTCGGTAATTGGAAGTTAAAGGAATAGTATCTTGCCTTGGAATTGTATCATTATTCTTGTCTCAAATAAATTGCCGTGTCATCCTGAATTTTGTCTTTCCTAATTTTCTACATTACAAAATCATCGTTTTATCTAGTGAACATTTTTTCCCGGTCCCTTGAAAAATACTCGATAAGTTGAATAAAATCAATATTAATTGGTTCCCTCGGTAATTGGAAGTTAAAGGAATAGTATCTTTGCCTTGGAATTGTATCATTTTTCTTGTCTCAGATAAATTGCCGCGATTTCCTGAATTTTGTCTTTCCTAATTTTCTACATTACAAAATCATCATTTTATCTATTCTCCCAATATATATGTTGTAGATAAATGATAAAACTAACTTTGACTTTTGCGCAATTAATAGGTAGAAAATCTTACTTTTGATAAATAATCTTTAAGATAATAAACTTAGTGATAAGAAAATTAATAGATAAAAAAACTTGTTATTATCGTCGCAATGGGGGCGCTGCTTTCGAGTTAAATCTACAAATCTGCAAATAACTCTAAGGATATTCAAGATATTCAAGAAATTATTTTTGAAACACCTTCCCGGGGATATAGCTAATAATATCCCAAAATTTCTCGGCGATTGGATGTATGGTTTTTGAATCTATAGAGTACAGACAGACAGACAAACAGACAGACAGACAGACATTCAATTTTATATATATAGATATATATAAAGGTTTTATAATATTTTTCAAGGAAAGTTATAGAAAATTTCGATGTTATAATATTACTTAAAACAATATTAAATTATTTTCTTTCTTAATAAATTTAAATTGTTTGATAAAAAGATGACATGGTTCTGTCTTTGCTCTTTTTCCTACCCTAATATCTTCAATTCTTCCTTTTTTTTTTCTATGATCTGCTTCAATGACGCGTAACGGCCAAGGTAAAAGCGTGAACTTGTTATAACCCTTAATTGTTACATAAAAAATTAAAACCTCTTTGTTACCCAAATAATAATATTTTATAATTTGTTTTAACCATCATTAATTTACAACTATCTTTCATATAAATTCTACTATATATATATATATAGTATGAAATGAATATGCAAATAAACACTAAAGCGGTTCGAAGTGGCAAAGAAGGCTACGACCAGAAATAAACATATCAGCACGGCTCAAGAAATGAGGCTGTCTTCAGAGCGATAGTATCTTCCCTGTTATCTAATCCTTACTGTCTTTAACAATTCCTCAGGCTCTTTTTATAGCCAGTGGGCTCCTTACTGGGATCAGAGGTCGGACCTTTGGATTTCGCTCCGTGTAAAGTGATATGGGAACAGGCTGACAACCTATTTCTGATGTCGCCTACCTTCCTTTAACTTTTTGGTTTAATACAAGTTATATATGATAAGATATATTTTAAATTTTAAATATAAAAATTTTATTATGCTTCAAACATGTTATATAAAAATATTATTTAATTTTAAAATTATAATTTCTATAACAAACTACTCTGTTTAGTCGTCCGCCAGATATCGCGGCTCTCCCTATATGAACCCATTTGTTGTTGTTTCCCGTTGGCCGGCTCAAATATCTTGCAGATATGTAAATAGGTAATATTTTATTTTCTCTCTTTTGCGCCTCAAATCAGTTTTATTATTCTTAAATAGTTTCATTTGCACTATTAAAACAAATTGTGATTGAACTATATTTTATTTTTAATATCAAGACTGCAATATCACAAACATACTCATGTATCCTTTAACAACCTAAGAAAATTATATATTAAACAAAAATTTATCATAACATATTTAATTAATGTTTTCCCTTTTTTAAATTCATATTATTTGTTTCAAGAATATATCAGTGGATTTATAAACTTAAAGCTACTTTGAATAATGTTTGATAAATAGTAAACATTATTTCTATTCAAGATAAGAAAACGTTTAGAGGATTAGAAAGAGAAAGTTTGAAAAAGAGAAACATTTAAAGAAAGTCAAATTAACAATTCCCACTTCGAGGGATTTACAAAAAAGAAAGGTTTAGCTATCTCGCTTATGTGTTGGGAGGATGTGTGGAAGGTAGAGGTGAAGTTTCTAATGGAGGCAGAGAGCTGCTGGAATTTATGTTACCTCTAATGAAGCTTCTTATCAATAAGTGCAGGGCCATTATGTGACCCTGGGGAATTTATGCAAATCAATGGCTAGGTCGTCTCATCAAATCTCTTTACACCAGAGGCGCAGAGCTTTATTCTGAATTATCATAGCTTTATTATCAATTTTGTTATCATTTATTGTTTCATATTGATGTTTGATGCTTCGTATCAGTTTAATGATTTACATTGTCATGGGGAAAAAATGAGAATTGACTAACATTATAAACTGTTTAGTTTTAATAAAACAATCATTCCCTAATTATACCAAACGAGACTAATAATTCTGTTGAATATCAGAATTGATAAGTTAATTATGTGTAGATGAAATAATTACTTTTCACGATGTTACAATAAATATTAACGATAAATAGATTTCAAATTATATACATATATTATAAAACCATATTATTTTTATTAACAAATTCAATATTGTTTACAATATTAAAGCATCTTATATCAACACAAAGTTCTCTTTGATTTATATATATATATATATACATATATATGTGTGTGAAAAAAACAATATATATATAAAGGGTCATGTGTTGATATTAAAAATAAATGAAGCAAATCCTGACCAGGCTCTAGAATTTCTCAGGTGAGCCTGGTCAGGATATGCCTCTTTTATTTTTAATATAAAAAGGTATATATTGGATTGAATAAAATAAGCATATATATAGGCATATATATGCCTTTTATATCTAATATTGAAATATGAATCTCTCTATATTCAGAACAATATATAATTATACATGCTAATTTTATTTTTATTAATTGAAAGGTTCTGCTATTTCTGATAGTATTAGATATATGTGGGTGGAGAATAGCAGAGGATGTGAAGATATCGTCAGGCATAAAAAATAAACAAACTGAAGATTTTCAGAGAAATTTATTCTGATCCAAACACAATTCAACATTATTCACTTAAAATAAAAGTTTGTCAAGAGGATATATTTACTCTAAATAATAAATTAACAAATATAATAATTATTATCTGTAAATAAAATAATTAGAATTTTATTATAATATATATATAGAGAGGAGGGAAAGATTCCTTTATTCAAGCAAAGAAGATAAAGTCAGGCGAAAGGTCATTCTAAATTAATAGATTCATATTGAAAAGTAAAAAAATTAATATTTATATGTGAACTGATCAAACATAATATGTAAATTTGTTATTAATCAAGGCAGAAGTTAGAGAGTTAAATATTGAACTTAATTAGCGGGTCTGCCCTTAAATATCCACACCAGGGCATGATATATTGATACAAATTTGTCTAATATAAATCTATTCTCTATATAAATAAATGAAAATTAAATTGTCCTTTGTCACACATGCATTATAACTATATTTTGTTGTCCGGATTAAAACAGAAATATAGTAGAAATTAGTTGAACTAATACTATTTTAATGAATTCTATATTCATTTATGCTCATATTTATACTACATTATATGAATATAAAAGTTGATTTTGCTGTCCGGAATATAACGGAATATAGTTGAACTAATACTATTTTAATGTAATTCCATATTAATTTATACTCGTATATACATATAGTATATAGTACACTGAATGAATATGAAAGTTTTTTGTGCTGTCCGGATTAAAACGGAGTATAGTTGAGATAATACTATATTAATAATACTTTATATTCATTTATACTATTATTTATAGTACACTATGAATACAAAAGTTAATTTGGAAACACTTTTTATCACAACACATTGTGAAGCTATTCATTTGTCTAGCTTAAAATATGTAAGAAATTTGGCTGCTAAAACCAATGTCTTCTATATCCAAGTACCCAGGTAACAAATCTGCATTGAAGTAGAACATTAAAATGTCGTAATCTTTGAATTAAATAATCCCAATTTTTGCATATTTCTAATCCCATCTGTGTTTTTTTTTTATTTATTTATTAACCAGCCAGGCGCGATAATGAAATATATGCGCCTATAACAGAGGAAACCAACAAAACAACAAATATATTAAAACTTAAAATTAAATATTTTACAAATTTTCATGTATTAATCGAAAGAGTTCATAAATACATGTAGACAAAGCGGCTGATGTAAAAAATTTGAATCATTTAGATCATCTGTGAGTGTAATTATATAGATCAGGTTTTTTGTAAGTGTGAAATTATAGAAATATTTTGGAACTATAATCATATTTATATTTTCAAACTTTTATATGCCTGAAAGAAGAGAAGAAGTAAAAAAAAATCTCACATACCTTTAAAAATTAGGCCTTGTATAAATTCATTTTGAAATAAAAAAATTGCAGATAATGATTTCAATATTTTTTTTAATTTTGGAATGAATATATATATAAATTCGACTATATATATTTTTAATATAGATATATAGAAAAAAAAGACATTTAAAAATTTCCAAAAATCAAAGGAATAACCTAATTCTCCAAAATTCAATTCAATATATGATACCTGTATAAACATCCATTTTAAAATTATTATCTATATACATTTTTCTAATCATTTGCAATTTTATTAATTTCAAATATCTTTTTGCTTTTAATATCCGACTCGATTCTACCCGCTATATATATACAAATATTGAGGTTTATTTTATGAATTTTTAAAATAGTGCATATAGGTGAAATATAGAATTCATTACACATTTTCCACGTAGGAAGGTAGCAATGAGGCCGACAGAAGTATAAAAAATTAAAGATGGATTTTTGGTAACTATTTTATTTTTCTAAACATATTAGTCAGAATGATTACAAAATGTTTATATATTAGTGTCTATTGTAGAGGTATTTGTGAATTAACTGGCCTTAGAATTAGCTTGAATGTTTTCCATTTCAAACCTAAAAATGAACTTTTTTACATTCTTCCTGATTAAAATATTGTGTTTATACTTTTTAAATATTCTAAGAATGTATATTTATATTTAAAATGGATTTTGTAATAATTTAGATTTTTCTTAACACAAATTTTAGAATAGTTTCCTTTCTCCTGAATAAAATGTAATATTTGTGATTATTATATTACTTTATTTATTTCCAAGATCATACTCTTAGACGAGTTTAATATTTGTTTTTGAATCGTGAGAACGCCCTTGCACACTCAGAACAATTTCTAACGCCTTGCCAAATGCTTTATTTTTATTTATTTCTCCTGACGAAGACAAAAGATTTTTGTCGAAACGTTGATAAAATAAAAAACTCTAACTGGCCGAAGTGTCTATTTTTCACAGAAATTGTTTCCTTTCTGTTCATTTGTAAACGTAGTTTCAATATAGTCGGATTTGATACAAATTCTTGTAATGTCATGCAATATCTTTATAATAAAACTTTTCAGAAAACTTCTTCAATTTTATATTTTATTATTCGTAACAAAATACATAAATATGTTATCATAATAAATTGTAAATATTCACACCTATCTCTTTTCTCTATAGTGATTTGTTTATTTAGCTCTATGTAAGACCAAAATTGCTATAAACCATTTGAAACGAACAATTGAAAATTAAAACCAGGCCTATCTAATTTTTAATATTTTAAAATTCCAGTTGCTATTTAAAAATTCATCATTCATTATAAATTAAAATGAATTAATAGCTATATATAAAATTTTAAAAAATGATATTGTTTAATCTACGATAGGAATTTAGAATTTTTGTAGATGAAGAAATAATAAATGAGAGAAAATTTCCAATCCAGATCGAATTGCATTGATCGCCGATGGTAAAAAAAAATGAGCCATGACCTAATCTACTACAATACGTCTAACGATTGAAGGTCTTCGATTTTTTATGCGGTCCCACAGCGAGAATGCCTCTGCCAATTAATAGATCGATGACAATTTCTGCCAGAAGATCAATATCTAGAATGGAATGAATATTTAGAACAGACGACTTTATTATGAGGTCAATTATTCAAATCCATGATAGACGATTCTTTCGGGGAGCATGATACGAATATATTCATTTAAATTCCGAATTAACAAATACCTTGTGATTATTTTGATCCAATCATTATATTGATTCTAATGTCGATATGTCGTTGTTTAAATGCATTTAAAGATTATTATTAATTCAACATTTTAATTAATATATTAACAATTAAAGATGTTATATCATACTATACTTTGGCTTATATGATATGGAAGGATATATTGACTTTATTCTTTGCTATAAATTAATAAATTGTCTTCGACTATATTTTAGATACCAAGAAACAATATTTATACCAGGATTAATCTTAGTGATTCACCAATATTGCACTATAAAGTCTTATTACACTTCATATTTTCTGCCGAATTTGTTGCGAGAGAGCCAATGTTTTAAATATATATGTTATGATTATTTTTGTGTTTTGTTGTTGAAAAGAGGTGCAGTCGTGAAAAAGTAAAGATAATTATTTACCTTTCAAGTAGATTTTATTTTGAATTACTTGAAGTAAAATTACACATAAATTTATTTATCACAGCAATATAGAATTTATAGAATGAATTCTATAATCGTGATTTTAAAAAAAGGAAGGATTAACTATACATATTTACAACAATAACAATTAAAGTGGTATGTTCTGAACCTATGGTCAAAAAATATATAACAGTCAATTAATAAATTGAAATATATGTTTTTTAAAAAATAAAATATTTGTGTATTTTAGATTATATAATATATATATGTAATATCCGTATGGAATATAAGTTTGTTTATTTGGCATATCGGATGCGATATCCCAGCTTGGGATACTTGCACTTAAGTAAATTTTAGCAGCTTTTTTAATGAAAAAACCCAAAACAAAAACCGTATATATTTTAAAAATGAAAAATATATGTAACTAAAAAGCATAAATTTCAAGTTGGTATACAGAGTAAGTATATAGAATAGTTATAAAGGCATTAATCGTATATTCAGTGAGTACATAGTATGCCTCAAGTAAAATTATTTATATTATACATAAAGGACATATTTATTTACTTTACCTACATCTCCTAGATATGAATTAAATATACAACAGTTTTCTGGAGAAAAATGAGTTTCAATTTTTATTAAATGTAATTTCAAGCTTTCGAACATCTCTACCCTTCTACAGGAATACATTAAACGGATAATAATAAACGTAGTTAGAAACTAAATAAACAACTTTACAAAGAAAGAACACCACTTCCAGAGTGTTGTCACAATAACGCTTATCCATTGAGAAGGAGAGAGAGATTGAAACACCCTTTATTGACATCTTGTCAATTATGTTTTACAAAATTGATGAAGAATAATGGGAATATTTACAATGATTTATGAGTGAGGAAGCTCTACCATCTTAACATGGTCCTCCTCCAGACCAGGAGAGGGTCCTCTTGGACCCCCCGCAACTCCAGGACCAGGAAGTATTTGTAAATGCGGGTCTTGACAGATGCCATGATGGCCAGGGCGTTGTCCTCCAGGTCATGCCCGAAGATCCAGCTCTGCAGGTCAGGGGGGATGATGGTGAAGGCCTCCACGATGACTGGCCTGATGACAGGTCTCCGGACCCAAAGGCGATGTAGGACTCCTATATATAGAGAGAGAGAGATTGAGATCGACACTACTTTATTTTAATGTTTATATAAGGTTATATAAGGTTAAATACGGAATATATAAATAAAATTATATAATGATGAATATATTAATAAATAGATATAAATATATAAAATATTTGATAAACATACATAAATATAGACAAGTCGTCATTAGTGGCATCAACCTCGGGAAAGACTCCGCCATCGATGGACTGCAAGAGAGCGAGAGAGAAAAGAAGAGTATATATACCTCACAACATCCAAATTTTATAAAAATATAATTTTTATGTAACAAAAAAGATTAGAAATATTTTGCATCTACTTTGTATTTGATAATAATAAATCGTATTATGTTTCTAGATATATTTTACAAACCGATTTTGAGATTTTTCCTATTAACCCCTGTTTATCCATATATATTTCTCAATAGAGTATAATATTAGAGAACATAATAATCCCGAGAAAAAATATTTTGAGATGTGTATCAGGAAATGTGAAAAGACATACTCTAAAAGTTCCATTTGGTATTCACTAAAATACGTCCATTAACATTTTTAATAAAAGAAGAGAAATATGGAGTGAAAAAAAGGCTTGCTCCACTGATATTTGGTATCCCATATTAGTTTCTAGTCTATTGAAAAAATGAAATAAAATCTCTTTTAACATGTACTCCGCTTTCTTTGAATTTGTCCTCTTATATTTTTCCATATTTATTATATGGAATACATGATATGTATATATTTTTTACTGATGCATTTCTTTACTGGACATCAGTAAAGAAATGTTTATTAAATTCAATACCCTTTGTAGATATATTTTGAATTATATAGAAACACATATCTTCTAAGAAACTGATAATTTTTATTTTTCTTATTGTACATATTGCCAGACACTTCTTTTTTTTTGTACACAGTTCTTTTTTCTCTCTTTCTCATTGTTAATATCATATATCTATTCTATTCACGGCCTAAAATTTTTGAATATATATGTATAGACAAATGTAAAGGCATACATGTGTATGACAGCGCAAGTGTCCCTAGGAGGACATAACACTTAAGATTGAAATAAAATAAATATATGTTTATTTCCGTAAATATAAAGTAAAATATTGTTAATATACATATTGTGTGTGCATATTAAATATATTTTTAATATATATTTTTGAACTATATACATATACGTAATTCTACTATACTCAAAAGGTAATGTCCATAGCGTATTCAAATGCCATAACCAAGATTCAAATATTCAGTATGGCATGTATAAGTAAAAAATGTGTCTAATACGATTGAAGAACTTTAAAAATTGTTTACCTTAAAAAAGGTTGGCGTTACGCCAAACCGATTCATTTTTTTTGTTCCATTATATGCCTTTTAAATAAAAATACTTGATGGTCAATTAAACTCGAGAAGTTTCTGGAAGGGTACACATCTGATGAGCCCGTCTATTTTAATATTTTTCATCGCAGAAAGGAAATTAGACTGTTTTTTTATTATAAAATTAAATTTCCGAGGGTTTAAAAGATTTATTTCGTATATTAAAATATATTTAATTAAAATATTATCATCAATTAGCGCTCTCTATCGATGAAAATTAGAAATATATTTTAAGCGCTAATGTTTTTCAAACAATATATTTTAAATCTATTTTTACAGCCCTATCTTATACTGCAATGATTATATCTTTAATTCATATATACATTCCTACAGTCTTAGAAGCATATGTCCATACTTCTTCTAAAACACCAATTTACTGTATTCAGTAGCAAATACAGGGTATATATCAATTAGATATTATACAATATTGAAGTGATCTGGAGAAAAATGTCCAGTAGGATATTTTTGAAATTACAAACATGAGAATGTGAGAAAACAAAATACTATTTTGCTAATTCGGTATGAATTGATATGAATCTCCTGGATATAAAATAATGCAAAAGGTTTCTGGAGATGAGCCTCTTTTCATTTTGTTTATGCTATTTCGAGCTTTCAAGCATTACTTCCTTTCTGCAGGAGTGAATTATAATGAATAAACTTTATTCGTTTATTCGTTTTTATGTAGTTTTGTAGAAGGGCAGAAATGACTGTAAGCTCGAGGTTTCGTTAATAAAATGAAAAGAGGCTCATATCCAGAAACCTATTGCAGTATTTTATTTTGTATGCACATGTTAAAAATATTCTGGGAAGTTTTAATTGTTTCAATTTTTTTCTCAGTTGATTTAGGTTTTAATATTTTTTATAGTGCGAAAAAATCTAATAGTATAATTCATATCTTTATATACAAATTCAACTTACATATATTATATATATAATGTATTCAAATTTATTCGAAATTAAATTTTCTTAGAGATTTTTGAAATTTTTTGAAATATTCAAAATTATTTATTAATTTTACTCCTTTTATGTTGATTCGAATATACTTTATTGGAATATTTTAAATATAGGAATATTTAAAATTAAACATCAATATAAATTATATTTAGAAAATGGAATTTTGAATCTCTTCTAAATATATATAATTACAGTAACATTTAAAGATACCTTAAATATCATTATAATAATTGCCTATTTTAAATTCAAAGAGGTAAATATCAAGTTAAAATAGGTATTCGAAATTCTCTTCCGTGTGTATTTCAATTTTCCTAATTGTCTCATTAAGATAGTAATGAGAATTTGGGAATAAACAATAATTGTAATAGTTAAGTATCGTTAGAACAAATCGGTTATGGAGGCAAAATACCTTTCCTGACGATTGCATGATCATTATGGAACAGCCTGTGGACCAAATGAGCAACCGACCGAGGCTCATTTTGCCGATTCTAATGGCAATAGTAAAATTATCGAATTTTCCTCTATGTTCATTATGATGGTTGAATGTTTATTTATTGATTTATACAACTATTATTGATATATACTCTATTATGAATATGATGTATTTGAATAGTTATATTAATATAAATGATATAATTGATCGAAATGTTATATGAGAGACAAGGATAACAAAAGCGGTTTATATTACTGCAGGGTGAGTTCGAATACAGATTTGGAGTATCATGATGATGTTAAAGAAGCCTAACAACCAAAGGTTTTAGTTTTTTTATCAGGTTAGATAAGGAAAAAATACCTTATATATATCATTTGTTATCAAATTCTTATGATTTTGAAAAGTATGTATATATGATCCGATACCTATGTGAATTCATAGACAATTGACAATATGAACAATTCTATTGATTCTTATAATCAAATAGTTTACAGAAAGAAAAATAAAAAATATATATTTATAATAAAAAAGAAATTAAAAGGTAGATAAAATGTAGGAAAATATATATACACTGTATAACAAAAGAATCGACGGACCAAGAAGGAGTTGTCAGATTAGGACAAAAATTGGTGTATGTAAAAAGCATGTATAGGGGGAAAAACGATTAAAAATTCAGAACAATTAATTGTTTTATTTCATAGTTTGATCGTCACAAATTGAGAATGTCAATATGTCATTGGACCCCCACTGGCCTGGATGCAGGCTGCCACCCGGAGTGTCATGGACTGATAAAGATTCCGGATGGTGTGCTGAGAGATTTCATGCCAAATTGTCTTCAACTGTCGGGCTAAATAGTCAACATTCCGGGATGGTTGCAATCGCCTTCCTATCACGTCCCAGATATGCTCTATGGGCGAGAGATCAGGCGACCTTGCTGGCCACGGAAGAGTTCGGCAAGATTGAAGACAATCCATAGTAACACGTGCCGTGTGTGGCCGGGCATTATCTTGTTGAAAAGTAAGCCCGGGGTGATGTGAGAGGAACGGCAACAAAACAGGCCATAGAATGTCATCTACGTACCGTTGTGCTGTCAGGGTGCCAGGAATGACTACCAATGGGGTCCTGCTATCAAATGAAATGGCACCCCAGATCATAACGCCCTGTTGTGTACCTGTGTGGCGTTCGACAGTAAGGCCAGGATCCACACGCTGCTCAGGACGTCTCCAGACACGTTTGCGACGGTCGTCAGGACACAGTGAGAAACGGGACTCGTCACTAAAGACTATACGTCCCCAGTCAGCGCATTTCCAAGTTGATCGCTCCCGACACCACTGTAGTCGGACTTGTCGGTGCATGGGTGTGAGGGGTAGGCATCGTAACGGTCGGCGAGCTCTTAGATTCCGCTCTCTCAGTCGCCTGTTGGTGGTCATTTTGGACACTTGTGTGCCGGTCACACGTTGGATGGTAGATAACGTGGATTCCGGTGCTGCGACAGCCATTCTGACAATTGCTCTGTACTCCCGTTCTGTTGTCGCCCTTGGTCGACCGCTGCCGTCCTAACGTTTCATGCTTCCGTTTTTGACCCACTTTTGCCAACATCGCCTAATAGCCGCATCACTTCGACACAGATGTCGCGCGAATAGTCGATTAGACCAACCAGCCTCTTTCAATCCAATGACACGACCAGTTTCAAACTCTGACATATGTTCGTAATGAGCACGAATCTTTCGGCGAGGCATTGATACAGTAGAAATACGTGCCGCGCCGAATATTGAGTCTAGAATGCTCATGCTGGATGCGCAGTTCAGATGCGCTAGCGCTCTTGCTTTGCATAAATCGGCCACCAGATTTCAATCATTTGCATGTTTGGGCGAAACCTCTTTGTATACATATTTTCATATAGATCGGAAAACTGATTCTTGGTGCGTCGATTTTTTTTTGTTATAGAGTATAGTTGTATAAGTGAACTCTTAGATATGATTGAATAAATATTATAATTTCTATAAAAAATAGACACTTCGGCCAGTTAGAGTTTTTTTTTTAATTTTTCTCTACGTTTCGACAAAAATCTTTTGTCTTCGTCAGGAGAAGTAAATAAAATTAAAGCATTTGGCGAGGCGTTAAAAATTGTTCTTTAAGGTTTTTAACTGTTTTTAACGACTTGCCAAATGCTTTTTTTTTCACTTCTCCTGACGAAGACAAAAGATTTTTGTCGAAACGTTGAAAAAAATATTTAAAAAACTCTAACTGGCCGAAGTGTCTATTTTTCATAGAAATATGAATGCCGGCTAGGCATCGTCTATCTTTACGAAAATTTTATAATGTTTTTAATTATTTATTTTCAACATTTCAGTGACCCACTGTTACCTTTTTCAAGGTAAACAAAACTTACAATGTTTAGTTTTGCTGAATTATGAAGATCTTCAGATAGGTATAGACGCGAAGCGCTTCGATATTTCAAATATTTGAACTTTGAAGAAAGAAAATGAAATTGCAAAGCTTTTTTGTCTTCTTTTAAAAATATGTTTCGAATATCTCCTCCTAACAGAATATTTTACATTTATTTACTTTTTTCCCTTGTCAATGTACACTCATGAACAAAAATACAGTTGTGCCTTTTATCATTTTTATCGAGATTCAGACATTAACTTTGAAAAATATTTCATACACAATAACCTTTATTAAAAAAACACGAGATAACCAAGTATGAACAAAATCGCCTTTGTCTTATTCTTCTTCTTCTTAAAAAAAAACAATATCGACGATATCGAAGACGTTTTCACTTTATGAGTGTATTTGAAATATCAACCCGCTGCGCGTTCTACGCACATGCTGTGTGAGAATATTGTAAAAAAGTATTTATTATTTTATTAGCAGAGTATTCTTTTTTCATGTTTATATATTTCTATAATCTGTACACTTCCCTCGTTGCTTATATGTTGTTTACCATGCATAGTTTGTGCTTGCCTGAAATAAATTGTTGTCTCATTCCAAATTTGGTCTTCCCTAATTTTTCACGTGGCAATATCAATAAATCACCTAAATTAAACAATAAAAAACCTTTTATTGGGGACCTATGCCCTACACAGGATTCGCCCAGGGGTATAATTGCTTAGAAAATATTAGTTATTTATATCTTTCATTCACATATCCATTTACACATCGCTCTCTTTTCCCAATGTTTCTTATCTTTGGCAGCTCTGTAAACTTGTACAGGTTCAATGTATTGGATTTTTTATTTGTCGTCCTAGACAACAGAGCTTCCCCCCCAGAGCATTATGATTTCATCCAATTTTATTCAAAATAGTCCCCTTTCACTTATTGAATTTCATATGAATATATTCGGTCAGCTGAGGTAAATATTTTAGCCTGGTTTTCTATAAAAAAAAATAGTGAATCAGAGTGTTCTTATTTGTTTGGTGAATTTTTTGACTGGTAATTGAATATAACCTATTAAATATTGTGTTGCTGTTTTAGAAGGGAGTAGTTTTTATAGTGCAGATAAGCTAGTTAAGCTAAACAATGTAAGATATTCTTTCTTCTGGCAGCTAATCATTGAAATTTTGTTAGAAAATAAATAATGAGGCTATTGTATTTATTCAATCATATTTATAATTTAAACTTGTAAAATAGTTTTTCTATGAACTCATAGAAATACAGAAAATATATAGCTAGAGGTTTTCGTGATGTGCTATTGAGGCAGAATAATGGGAATAAAACAATGGCCACTGCTGATATAATAAGTAAGTCAGTTGTTCTAATGTGTGTTCGAGGAAAGATCTGTCCTACTGGAGACGATTGAGAGAAGGAAAACAAGCATCATTTTAAAACTTTCCCAACACTTGGAGTATAAAAAGTAATTGTTGTGAGGATTTATGGACTAAAGACCTGGAATTTGAAATGCGAGAATAGAGATCTTGGAGATGGAGATGAACCTTCGAAATTATCAAATGAAAAGCCAAAGAAGAAAAACTCTGAGAAACCAAGATTATTTTCAGCCAATATTCTTCGGCTGGTTTAGAGAAATATATCGGAGCAAAATGCAAACTCAAAAGTAATATACTTTTCATTTTACTTTATTGATTTGAAGATTATACATTCTTGAATCGTAGGATATAAGGAATATTTTCTGAATTTGAAATATTTTGATTCGATAGTAATTTTCAACGAAAAATGCTTGTTTCCATCACTTTAAATTGATTATCTTAATATTTACAAGGTATGCTGAAATGATAATGCGATTTGCTTTTCAATCTATTTAATGTCCTATAGTTTGGAATATATATTTATTTTTCGAAATGTCTTCTTTTTATATCCTTTATATTAAGATTGGATTATTTTGTTAAATTAATAAAAATATCTCTGATTTAAAAAGGATAGATTATTTTGTATGAATTTGAAACTATTTTAGACGCGTAAGATTCTTTTAGAATTAAACAATTTCTACTGCCCTCACTGCGATGGAAAAATTAATGGGAGGGCCTGGCGCATCAGTGGTGAACCCTCCCAGCGGTTTCGCCAATTTAATCTACCATACCACTGATATATTGCATTTTTGAAACTTCCTTTTATAGTAATACTGATGCTAGACTCTTGAAATGGGTATTTTAGATGAACTATGGACATAAGCTTTGAGGACAGAAGAAACCTTTGTATACAAAAAGATAGCGTTAAAATACGTACTTATATTCTCATGGTCTATTCTAACAAAATACACGAGATTAAATTTTGAAGCTACATAACTTTATTTCTCTCAAATAATTCTAGTGTGATAAGGTAAGAATCAAATGTGTGTGGAAAAAAAAAACACTTTTATTTTTGTAATTATTCAATTAAATTTGATATTATTAATATATTAAAACGCGTTATAATATTCAATATATATACAGTTAAACCTGTCTATAGCGCCCCCTCTTAGGATTCACCAAAATAGGGTGATATAGAGAGGGGGTGCTATAGACAGGTTACTTTTAATGTAAATCGCATCGTACTACGTATTTGATATCAGGCGCTATAGAGAGGGAGGCGCTATTTTGAGGGGCATTATAGACAGTTTTAACTATATTTATTCATCAATATTTAAAAATAAATAAATTTAGAGAGAAAGAATTCACATTTTCATTCCAGTTGTCTGATATAGGGATAGGCCTGCCATCTACCGTCCTAAATTGAATATATTTTTGTAAATTGAATTTGTGTCAAAGGAAATTTATGTTAACGGCAATAACTATTTTATTTTTATTTAAAACAATGAAACTATATATAAATATTTATATTAATTTGATATATACAATTTAAATCATTTTATAAATAAAGAAATACAAATTTTATTCGACATTAAAATTTAACTATTTAGATATATTCCTACAAAATATTTTTTTTTAACTCTATCATATTCGCACACATATATTTTTATGAAGAATGCATATTATATTGTGTGGGTTTTAAAATATTTTCTGTCTTATATTGATTCATAATTCAAAATAAAATTGTGTAAAGCGTTTAAAAAAGAAAAATATATATTTCTCAAAATGAGTTTATATAGAATCATATAAACTTAAAAATAATATTATTATACAGTATATTAAAATATATATATACGAGTACTTATATATACGAGTACTTATATATACGAATACTTATATATACGAGTACTCGTAGTTGGAAAAAATATATATAATTAAAAGATATCTTTAAATATCATTGATTGCAGTATGGGCAGTATAAATTATTTAATTTTTAAAAGAATCATACGCGTCTATAAAAGTTTCGAATATTAATTTTATGTTTTAAAAACATTTACATATATGTGAAAAAACAATAGAAAAAATTAATAATAAAGTCAGGTGTTGATATTAAAAATAAAAATGCATGTGCTCCTGGTCAGGATATGCCATTTTTATTTTTATTTATATATATATTTACTTGAAATTTGCGGAAGAGAAATGTGCTCGAAGAGTATTATATATTTATCATTAAAAAAACAATAGAAAAAATAAAAGATAAGTATTATTTTTAATATTTATCATTATGTATCAAAATTCGAAACTATTATAGACGCGTATGATTCTTTATAAACATTGTCTACTGCCCTTGCTGCAATGGAAAAATTAATGGAAGGGCATTGCAGTAAGTACGGTAGAAATTGTTCATTTTTAAAAAGAATCATACACGTCTATAATAGTTTCGAATTTTGATAACAGATGGCGTGCTAATGTATCATTATGTATATTTCTACTTTCCTCAAATCTTTTGTCAATAGTTCATTGAAATTACCCTTTCCAAGAGTCTAGCTTCAGTATCATTATAAAAGGAAACCGAAAAATGCAATATTACAGCGATATAGTAGATTAAACTGGTGACACAGCTGGGAGGGTACACCACAGATGAACCAAAACCTCCCATTATTTTATCATTGCAGTAAGGACAGGAGTAAATTTATTTATTTTATAGAAGAATCATAGGCGTCGAAAATAGTTTAAAATTTTTATAACAGATGGAACGCTAATGCTTCATATTAATTTTATCGTAATAAAAAAAGTTATCTACATACCGCTATCATATCCTGATACCAATGCATACTGTTGAAAACTGAGTGCAAACCATTTTAAATATCCTGAAAATAGTGGTTACCTTTGTTGTATATATATTAATTAATAATTCCACAGAGTGTGTGTAAGCTCATGGGTAAATAGGCGCTAACCGAAACAGAAAAAGGTTCCTTTGTTCAATATTGGTTTCCCTTTTATATTTTTTATATTTTTTTCTCTCTCTTGTAAATCAATAAATATAATGTTTAATTAATAATTATTGGAATCGGTTTCATTAATAATTCTAAGCTAAGTCAACAACCTTTCATATTTCTATGAAAAATAGACACTTCGGCCAGAACTATAACTGGCCGAAGTGTCTATTTTTGATAGAAATATTAATTTTAGTTTTTAAAAAATAGGTGAAAAATCGTAAAATATATATAAGGTCTTTAGGGCCTCCGGATACAGAAGAAGGGTCATCTCTTCTTTCCTCGGGTAGTCATTTCTTCCAGGTCCAGAATGGTCATCTGATCACCACTCGGTAAATGAGGCTTTAGGTCTTCATTATGTTTTCGGAAAGAGAAAGGTCCGCATGTTCCATGCTGGCCCACAGGAACAGTCGCTTCTGTAAGGACAAAGGGATGAATATATTGTCGTTGTTGTTGTTTTCGTGTCCAATGAAGAGCCTCAGATGTCTCCATGCATCTCTATCACAGCAGCAGCCATGTCCACTATCTTGGGTATGTAAAGCTTCTGCTCTAGGTCATTGCTGGACATGAGAATATGTGAGTAGGTGTTAGTTCCACACCAGGACAGTTGTTACATGTCCTATAGGTTCTTGTGCCATCTGGATGTATTGTCATTCCTTTATAATGTTTTGTTCTAAGTCCTGTTATGGTTTTTGTCATTTTCTCTCAAAGTTTATTTCACATATTTTATCTTTTCTTATTTTTTGTTTAATTATCTTGTATTTTGCCAAAGCATCAGCGTCAAATAATGACATTTGTTCTTACCTTTGGCTCAACTTTCTGGCTTCCTTTGCCAATTCATCTGCCGATGAATAGATTGTCAGTAGAATATTAAACGGCTTGTTTTGACCAGTTATACGATCCACATAGATGTCCTTGGACCACTTGTTGTTCTCAGAACGCATTCAAATATATTTGATTATAAAATATGTTAATATTTAACATTATTTATATATAGTGTGTCAATAGAGTAGGGTAACTATTAAAAGAGTTGGACTAAAAAATATAAAGCAATTGTACATATGTATTTTGTATATTCATATGAAATTTGAACTATTTTTAACAACAAATACATTTTCTACTGTCCTTACTGCAATGATAGAATAATGGAAGGGACTGGATCATCAGTGGCAAAACCTTCCAACGGTTTCGCCAGTTTAATCTACCATACCGCTGTTATATTGCTTTTTTCGGTTTTCCTTTTATACCAATAATGAATCTAGAGTCTTGGAATGAGGTATTTTAAATGAATTATGGACATAAGCTTTAAAGAGAGTAGAAATACTTATAATGATAAATAAATAATATTTATCTTTAAAATAATATTTTTGAAAAATAGGGCATATACCTTATCAATCAAAAATTTTTGCTAAAAAGAAACTATGCACAATAGATAGAAAATTTATATCAAGTTTTAGAATTTTTGATGCGTGTGTGTGGACATGTAGCGCCATCTATTAACGTCTTTTTATACTAATTTAAAGAAAAATATTGGTGTTGAGAGAACGAAGTAAATATATATACTGTTCAATACTTTTTTATTTTTGTGTAAAGATAAATAATTTATATATAAATAATAAACATAATTCGTTAATATTCAACATATTGGTTTAATTAAAACAATTCAATTATTTAAACTCTATATAATAAGTATGAATATATGAATTCCAAAAATAAAAAAAAGAACATTTTCTCTGTCTTTTATCAGTTTTTATATTTTCATTGGTTACCTATTTTAGGGAATTTAATTTACTTGTCATTCTACCTCGGTTGTCTGAGGTGTCTGAGAGATTTCACGTCAAATGTGATCAAAAGCCATTAACAAAGACATAGAAGTTTGCGCTGGAACTGTTTCCAGATAGGGTTTTGGTGGAGATCATGACAAATACCTACATTCATCTCAATAAAGGGGTAGATAGAATTTCATATGAGGGAAGTATTTCAAATCATCATTTTATATTTCTGATTAAGCTAGCTAGTTCCAATATCACTTTATTAGGTAGCGCTCAAAAAGAGCAACCTAGCCAATGATCAATATGTGAAAGTCATTCACAATGCGAGATTAGATTCATGTTCATGGTTGTTGGGAATCGGGGGTGTTACCCACTCGTCCACGGATACTTTCTTAACTAAGCTAAACTCATGATTATTAGTAATAAAATTAATAGTAAAATAGTAATTAGAAGTACTAAAATATTATTGAATAATAATTTGAACAGTTTGATAATCAGGCCTCTACTTATAACTTGATTTAGTTCAGAAACAAATGCCTAGGATTTAGTCAATGTTTTTTTATGGTCACATAGAGACCAACTCCATAAGTATGTGATGTCTTAGAAGCTACGTTATTTTTCATGATGTCGTTGAATACGCTTTCTGAACAATAAACTATTAATCAAACAAACAAACTCATATTTAAAGATAGAATTGTGAAAAGCTATAAAAAAAACTATAAATATTTCTCACAATGATTTTTTAATGCTAGCTTTCAAGCAATAATCGCTCTTCAACGCGCTTAATCTTGCAATAAAGGTTTTAATAAAGCCCGTTGAAGATCGAATATCACTTGATATATATAATAAAATAACTTTCCTTTATAAGATGGATAATTTATTAAGAGGGTCAGGGGGCTCTTCTCAGAGATTAACCTTCCCCAGAGGTATCGCCACTGACGAGCAAAGTCTTCTCAATATGTTTTCTATCGCTGAAAAATAAACAAAACGAAAGAATTTATTTTTTTGAAAGAAAAGGAAGTTCCGAATAGTTTTAAAACACAATAACAAATAGTTTGCTATGTTTTTGCACCCATTACATACATTAGTTGAGGGTTCTTTTTTCAATCTTCGCGTGCAGCACCTCATAAATAGGTGAAATAGCTCGTTCTCTAACGTTTTGGAAGTTTCAATTGACGTACAATCTGGTTCTCGATTACTCATTTATTCTGAACTCATGGACCGAACTAGGTTTCAGTATGTATATCGGGATTCAGACAATAACTCTGAAAGATACACTCATGGACAAAACTTAAGAAAATTGTACCTTTTAGTATGTATATCGGGATTCAGACAATAACTCTGAAAGATGCACTCATGGACCAAACTTAAGTAAGTTCTACCTTTTAGTATGTATATCGGGATTCAGACAATAACTCTGAAATATATTTGATACAAAGTAACTTTATTAAAGACACACGGGATAAGCAAGTGTGAAAAAATTATCTCTGTATCCTTCTAAAAAACATACGACCGGCGACATTAAAGACGTTCGAACTTCTTAAGTTTTGTACATGAGTCTATTTTGTGTGATAATAATTCAAAAAACAACAACAATACGCAAAAATATATTGAATTGAAGAAAGTTGTTATTAAAAAGAAATAAACTCAACGGAATTTCGAGAAAAGTAAATAGCATAAAGAGATAATTATCGCATATTCTAGAATGAAAAGTCAACAAAAGCCGATATTTATTCCAATAAATTATACACGGTTAGAAGAATATTTTAATAAATATTATGGTTCTTTATACAGACCTACCTCTGTTCAATTTTATATAAATAAATTCTTGCATGTAATCATATAACATTAGTCAATATTATCATATGGAATGAGCTGTGAAGTATGTCAAGAAATCCACAGGTATATCGCATAAAATATAAACATATACACAATATAAACATTTTGCCTTCTTTAGCTTGAATTAATGTGGCCGGTGGATTCCTAATGATGATATATTAATGTCATATATCTGTTATTCTTAATATTTATTAATATTATACGGATGTGTTATTTAATTCTAAGGGCAACTAATCGGCTGGTATGAGGCGTTACATTGTTGGGAGAATACTGAATATATGGCAATATGCTGATTACATGGTTCTATTTTGAGGTGTGATTGGCTGAAAGGATTTCTTATGATTTGACCAATGGATTAAATTGCAGAATTAACACCTAATGACGAATTTATTTTAATACGTAAGCCTGATTTTAATTGGTTGGAGAATACTTAAGGTAATAATAGGTTCGATATACTGTCTGAATTTTGGGGAGGAATTGGTTTTAGGTTTGCTACTTTACGAATTGTAGTGGAAATCCAGACCTTTTCAGAATTTGAATGATATTGAACATTTCTATTCTATCGAAACCGGGAAGATTGTAATGCGTAGTAATATTGTCGCAATTGAATAATTAGAGGTACACCGAGCTATTTCAGTAGGTTTTATTATTCTATCTAAAGATATCTTATTATTTATCTAAAGAAAAAGGAAGGAAATATCTATAGATTAAATAGTAAACAAAGAGAGCAAAGAAGGAGAATAAGTCTCGTGGCTACGCGGCCTTGCGAGGGTTACATCCACAGGAAGTGACGTCAGCTCCAGGGTTGCCGAGCCAGCAATTTCACTCTAAACAAATTTCGCGACATCACCTCCTTCCCCAGAAGAACAGCGTCCCGATGTTTATTATTTACATATTTACACAGAAAGATATTTAAACGATATTGTTCTGTTGTTCAGGATCTTGGTAGGGCTTCATACGTAACACATGAACTACATCCTTGGAACTCTTCCTTCTGCGAGATTCGTCCACCGTCATTACTTCGTAGTTAACATCCGAGATCTTTTTGGTTATTTTATATGGGCCGAAGTATTTCCGTACGGGTGTGAAGATCCAGACGAGGTCGCCAACGTTGTAATGTACAGGCCTATGTCTCGCATCGTATCGTGCTTTATCGATGTCCTGAGTTCTGAGGGTGTGTAAGCGGGCTAGCTGGCGGGCGTCTTCAGCATCTGTCATTAGCTGATTTATGTACTCGTCTTCTTCGTAACCTGGCTGGTAAGGTAACAGAGTGTCTAGCATTGTTTCCGCCTCTCGTCCATGTACTAAATAGAAGGGTGAAAAGCCTGTAGTTTCCTGTCTTGCCGTATTATAAGCGAAAGTAACAAAGGGCAAAATAGAGTCCCAATTCTTTTGTTTTACGTCAACGTACATTGATAACATGTCTCCCAGGGTCTTATTGAATCTCTCGGTCAGGCCGTTTGTCTGTGGGTGATAGGCCGTTGTGAAGTGCTGCGACATTCGACACATTTTGGTAAGTTCTTTAATGAGTTTTGCTTGAAATGAGCGCCCTCTATCCGTAATCATTCCTCTAGGAGCTTCATGCTTGAGTATGATCTCATTCAATATAAACCTTGCGACCTCAACTGCTCCTCCGGTTGGAATGGCTTTCGTTATTGCATATTTAGTGAGGTAATCTGTGCAAACAATCACCCAACGGTTGCCATCTCTAGTCAAGGGGAATCTACCCAACAAGTCAACGCCTATTTTCTGGAAGGGAGCTGAGGACGGAATTATGGGTTTAAGATTTCCAGGTGGTAGTTGGGGTATGCTCTCTGCAATGTCCGACATAATTGCGAACACTTCTGAAGAGACCCGGCCAATAAAATCTTCTGCGTATCCTGTCATACGTTTTAGCAAACTCTAGATGTCCGGCTGTAGGGGAGTCATGAAGCGATCTAAGAACCTCTAATCGTAAGGACTTTGGAACCACTAACAACCAAGGTCGCCCTATGGGATCATAATTTTTCTTATAAAGTATGTTATCAATAATGGAAAATCTTTTAAAATTCGGATCTTCACAGTTTTTCAGTATCTTTGCTAATAAAGGATCTTGCTTTTGTTCCTTTTCAACATCAGTCATTATTGCCAGGGAAGGTATATCTTCCTCTGTTTCTTCCGAAGTGTCAGGTAATGGGCTTCTGGAAAGGCAATCGGCGTCCTTGTGCTTGCGACCGTTTTTATAGCAAACAGTGACTTCATACTCCTGAAGTCACAGAGCCCATCTTGCGAGACGTCCAGAAGGGTCTTTCAAATTCGCTAAAACAAGTAAGGTCGAAATTTGCTGATTGACCAGACCACTGCCAAACACTCCTTTTCCGTTGTTGAATAGTTTATAATGGTCCTTTACTCGATAACATAGGGGTTCTTATGCGGCAACGGGAATCTTCTGATATACCTGAATAGTCAGCTCCAGAGTCCGCCAAGGCTAGTACTTCAGTTCCATTTATAGTTACGGTTATAAAGTTCTTCTTTAGTTTGGCAACAATCGTCGTCGGAGGATTTGAAATTTGTGCGGCCTTACCTCCTACGCAGGTCGCGGGATCTAGTTTCCCTCATTTCCTCTTGAAGGTGAGCGGCTGTTCTTCCTAGCAGGCGATCTTGATGTTCGACGTCCTGTGGATCGCCCTCTCCCTGGGTAGGGGGAGTCACTCCTAAGCTCACGATTGGGGTGTGACCATGAACCCGTTCCGTCCGCATTTGGCATATAGTCTCCCAATGTCACTGGTCTTCTAGCATCTCTCCTTGTGCGAACATTGGCGAATATTCGTCGCCTCTCTCGACAATACCTGACGACGTGGCCAGGTCGCCCACAATGGAAGCATACTGGTCTGTCATCCGGTGTACGCCATTCCCGGGCTTTGGGCAAACTAGCGGAAGAGTTGTAAAAAGTTCTTCCAGCTTGATCATACGTTGGGGCTGGTCTAGGTTGTTTCATCATAGGACTTGTAGTGGTCCTGGAAATCGGTGCCAGATTCTTCTTTACCTCTTCCCTTATTATTTCCTCTAGGGAATCTGTGGTATGCATGGGCTGAGCAAAGGCTCTCTGAACTTCTTCTTGGACGATCCTTCTAATCAAAGAAGTAAGATCGTCTTCCTCGCAAGCCATGGAGGTCACATTTGGGAGTCTCTCAAATTCTTTTGTCGTTATTCTTCGTTTCTTTAATAGTTCTATTTTTCTGCACTGACTCAAGAACTCTTCCACATTATCAACGTCCCTGGCAATCAGTATTTGATAGACGTCCTCCGCCACTCCTTTCATTAGGTGTCCTAACTTGGTTTCATTGTCCATCCGGGGATCAATCAATTGGCACAAATAAAGCACGTCTTGAATGTAAGATTCAGAGGATTCGTTTGCCTTCTGTGCTCTAATCTTCAGAAGTCCCTCAGCCTTCTTTATCTCTTCTTCCTGTTGTCCGAAGGTTTCGCCGAGAGCCCTCTGAAAAACCTCCCAGGATGTTAGAACATCTTCATTATTCTCATACCACTGCCGTGCAGTTCCGGCCAAAAAGAATATGGCATTCGCCAAACACATAGGATTGTCCCATCTGTTATATTGAGCTATGCGCTTGTTATCTTTTAACCACCTCTGTGCGTCTTCACTTCCATCTCCGGAAAAGGTAGAAGGGCATTTTGGTTGCTGCAACGAGAAGTATGTTGAGGGGACTTGAGCTGGAGTTTCTTCTCCCGATTCGCTATTTAGCATGATTGGACTTGTTTGATGAAGTTCGGGCTCGGGTGGTAAACCCTTCAATCTGAGACTTCTTAAATTTATGGGATCAGCCGTTTTTCTTTATTTATTTTTTTTCAAGGCTTTACCCAGCGTCTCCACCAATTGTCGCAATTGAATAACTAGAGGTACACCGAGTTATTTCAGTAGGTTTTATTATTCTATCTAAATATATCATTTTATTTATCTAAAGAAAAAGGAAGGAAATATCTATAGATTAAATAATAAACAAAGAGAGCAAAGAAGAAGAATAAGTCTCGTGGCTACGCGGCCTTGCGAGGGTTACATCCACAGGAAGTGACGTCAGCTCCAGGGTTGCCGAGCCAGCAATTTCACTCTAAACAAATTTCGCGACAATATTTTAGTTGACGTTTTTACTATTGATATTTTATAACATATTGTCCTATATGAAATGAAACTAAAATATGATTGTTCTATTCCATTTTTGTAATAAACTGTAGAATGAAATCTTTGTTCGGTTTTAAGAATGAGTAATCCAAATAAGGTAGTGCTGCTTTGGTTTCTGTCTCTATTTTGGATTTAATTTGGAGATTGTACCTCTTCAACTTTTTAAATTTTTATGTCCTTTCTTTATTTAAAACGACAATAAATATCATCAATATATCGGTACCCCTTCTTTCGGCTTATTTTTTCAAAGAGATCTCCATTTGAGAAGCTGAAATATGTTGGTAAATTCCATCTTCAAATTTGAAATTCACCTTCAGAGCTGTAATAAATTGATAATTATATCACTTTCTATGACATCAGTCAAACTTGGAGTAAGTATATCCTTCAGATTATTTATAATTAAAGGGTGAGGTAGACTAGGAAATAAGGTTACGACATCAAAGGAACCAAAATTACATAAATTTTCCATTGCTAATATTAATTAATATATATAGGTTTATTATAATGAATATATATATATATTAATATCATTCTGAAAATAGAGAGCAATCCATAAATATATCTTCAATTAAAAAGGCATATATTGGATCAAATTATAATTCATTTTACCAATATTTCAGTTGGCTAAACGCCAACCTTTATCAAGGTATTATAACATTAACGATATATTGATATATATATATTTATTAATAAATATATATCAATAAATATTTTGAAATTACGAAATAATGTTAATGTTTATGGTACATATTTTCCAAATTTTTATATATAAAATATATTTCTGGTATTTTGTATTCACCCTAAATATATAGATTTAGACGGATATAAATAACCTACATGCTGGTTAATTAGTGTGTTAATCCCGTCGAAGGTCTGATAAGTCTGAAATCTTGAGTTCAATTTATTAAAAAAACCTTTAAAGAAACTTATGCCTAGATTGATCTTCGAATATACAGGTAAACAGTGGAAGTTGGATAATTCGAACGTCTTTAAACGTGTTTAATTCAAATATTTATCTTGGTCCCTAGAATTTCTTATATATGGAATTTCAGTTTTCAATTCGAATATTTGGATAATTCGTAAGTTCGAATGCATAAGAAAACTGCCATTGTGGAACATTCGTGATCATCGGGAGTGTCGTTTACTAGGGTGATAAACTTTGCATCGTTCTGATGCATAACTGAAGGGAGACGTGCATCTTTAGGTACATGTATATCATCCTCCCGGAATTTTATGTTGTATTTACGAATATATATATGTCGTAAACCCGGGTAGGCCAACAAGTGAGTTGGAAGCAGTCGGGGTTGAGTGGCAAGCCGTGCAGAATGGGGAGTCCGCACAGGACAGTAAGGACAAATTTTGGGATCAAAAGACGCTCTCCTAGTACGTCACACGTGGCACCAGGACCAGGGGAAAGTTCAGGATTAACTGAGGAAAGCTCGGCGTCCTACATGAAGCCGCGGGGGCAGAGAGGAGCCAAAACGGCGGCCACGAGGGCCGCCGTGAGATGAAAAGGTACCTAGTATTCAGCGGGGCTGTCCGAAATATCCACTATAACCTAACTAACTGTCAACATCCGGACAAAACGCCCCTTTTTGTCTCTCTCTGGATCCCCCGGGTGTCCGGTGGCAAGCTGGTGTCACTTTGAGACGACTAGAAAAGACGTCATACTTTTATTACTTACATATCACATTGTTTAAATTAGGATATATATATTCGAAAATAGAGCAATCCAATAATAAATATTTAATTAAAATATCAATTTGGATCAAAATATCATTTATTTTGCCAATATTTAAGATCGCTGAACGCCAACCTTTTACAAGGTATTATAACATTAATATGTCACATGCTATATTAATATGGGTTAATATGTTATAATACCTTGAAAAAGGTTAGCGTTCAGTCAACTGAAATATTGGTGATATAAATGATATTTGGATTTAATATAGGCATTTTTAATTAAATATTTATTTATGGATTGCCCTATTTTCAAATAAAAAAAAAGAATTTCGAGAGATTAATGAAAAAAATATATTAAAAATTGATGATATAATATGTATATATTTTTTTACTTTCCTTTTGTATTAGGAAATCAAACCCTCAATTAATTTTACTTGTATACATTTTGTTCTTCTTACTTTATACTAAGTGAAAATATAGACGTCAATATCTGTAGCAGAAATATCATGTTTCGAATAATATATAAAATATTTATAAACATATTTCTACTCGTATATATATATTTCATCCCTCGTCTATAAGAGAAAATAAACAATCTAATGAGATATGAGAGGATTATCTAAATAGTTTCAAATTTCATATCTAGATGGCGCCACTATATGGTCAATTCCTTTTTCGATTTATATAAAAAAAAAAAACCAACATTTTTCATTTTTAAAATTACAAATATTTTCCGTATTTTAGGGAAAGTGTTAATATACTTTGCATTTATTTCTATTTACATATTATATATATGTTTTTATATGAATTTTTAGATATTAAAATATTATATCTATATTTAGGAACTAACGGGTGATAATTTTTAGAAATATTTATTATATCGGCAGGACGAATTGATTAAAATTTAAGGAACAAACCTAAAGAAGTTGTACCTTTTAGTATTTATATCGAGTTTCAAACAAATACAAAATTGTCTCTGTCTCCTTTAAAAAAACAGACAAAAGTCAACATAAAAAAACTTTCAACTCCTTTAAGTTTTGTCCATGGGTGTAATTTGTAGTTTTCACACTGGAAAAAATATATTGGCATATTAAAAAATTAAATATATTGTGGCGCTATTTAAATTTTTTAAATTAAAATGAATTTACATCTACCATCTATTAAGGTGAGAAAAATATCTAGAGGCCCTTGTTTATTGGTGATGAATCTTTCCAACAGTGTCCTCCCATGTTAGATTAAAATGGCGAATCTATTGTGAGGGTTCTCCACTGATGACCCATACCCTCTCAATACGTATTTCATCACAAAATAAGCAGAAGTATTTTTTAAAAAACGGCCCCGTGTGCCTCACATGAAGCCCTTTCCAAAAGTTCGGAAGTATCAAAATGGTATGTTTACATGTTATGCCTCACCTGATTTTCTTCTCTTCTTGTCTACTCCTTGTAGTAAAAACACGAGAATAAACACTTATAATGATTCGAATTATATAAAAAAAACGTCCCTGGATCTATTAAAAATATTTTACTCTTTATCAATATTTTGTTCAATAATATTTAGACTTTAATTTAGATTATAGCGATTCTTTCGTTATTTCGATTAAAATTAGCAAGGTGTAAAGCCAAAAGACTTATGGGCCAATATTAGGGCCCTGAGAAAAGGTATTTTGACTTGAAAGTTAACTCAGTTTCATAGAAATGAAGAAATATTCGTTATAGGTTTATCGTGTTTTATATCATCAATAAATTCCTTGTGTCGATGATTTTATTGTATTGGTAGTTTTTGGATCAAAATATCATTCATTTCACCATTATTGCAGTTGGCTGAACGCCAACCTTTATCAAGGTGTTAAAACATTTCAAAGTGTGTCAACAACAAACTCAGCGCCACATAACGTCAACAGAATTGTATTGGTAGTTGTCTATTTTATATAGTCAGCTGTTGCAATTTGTTAGGGTTGAATATAATTAACAATTCATATATATGGGTCTATCATAATTCTGACAATTCCCGACAAAAAAAAAGTATATAAAAGCTCTCGAAAATAGAAAATACGAGAAGGGGAATAAAGAAAGCGAAAAACAAGCTGAAAACAAATTATTAAAACAGTTTAATACAGACATTTATACAGACAATTTTGCACCAATTCCACTCAACTTTAATTGAAGAAAAAAACGAATGATCGACGTTCAATATCTTTGTTAATATGACGCAATCCAAATTCCATACCTAATAGATTCAAAGTAATATTTGATTTTCAAAATATATATTAAACAAAATTGATTTTTCAATAGTCAGACCGATTATATTTTTCAATCACAAAATAAAATAATATAAGTCTTGTATATTTATTACTTAATATGAATATATCATTTATAATTATCTGTTCAAACATTTTAAAATGAATTATGTTCGAATCATTGTTTTCCAACACCTTGTTAGTATATTCTATATATTCAAAAATATAAAAACCCTTATCTCCTTTATTATATATATTTGTTATATTAAAATATTATTCTATTTAAAATTATATTTCATAGATCCAAATACTCTGCTAAATCGACCGCCAGAGGTCACTCTTCCCCTAAAAAACTCGTTTTTGCTCTTCTCCGATGGCCGGCTCAAAACTTTTGTACATTATGTAAATAAGCTTTTCATTTTTTTTTATTCTTATGCCTTAAGCCAGGCAGTACTTTTACCAAATTATGTATTTTATATATTCCTTATCTCAATTAAATCAACCTCTGATCAAAACCATTCTTATTATTATTCTTTCAAGATTTTAACCACGACTGCATTAACATAGTATAATCCTCAAGATAATTGATTCAAGCAGAGAATCTCTTTTCTTTATGTAAGATATATATATATATATATAGAGAGAGAGAGAGAGAGAGAGATTGAGATTGAAACTGATTTATTACAAAGTCTCTATAAGATTATATGAGGTTAGACACAAAATTGAATAAATACGAATAAAAAAGAATATATAATGATAAAGAGCGAGAGATTTAAATAAATAAAAATATATTTCAAAATCTAAGATGTCTTTTATATCCAATTCAATATGTTTATTTTGATCATTGATCGAGAATCAATAAATAAACTAATACAAAAGATAGATAGCGTAACTTAAACATATTTATTAGATTTATTTGTTATAATTAAAATGTTTAAACACAAATTGTTTCAAAAAAGTAATAATTAAACTATAAAAGAATATAGAAATATATTTATAATTAAAAATATACAATTCGAACAATATTTTTTTGATGGAAAATAATTTGGTTTTGTGTGTGAAATATTTGTGGAATTTTTTTACGAATTTATAAAGAAAGAATTTGAGGGAAATTTTAGAGAAAGGTAAAATTCCAAACCACGAATTTCCAGCCAAACAATGGTTTGAAAAAGTATTTGGCATAAATCTTTCTGCTGATAGATCATCCGTAAGGAAACATTTCAAGCTTAAAATATTCAAGATAAATATTTTTAAACTTAAAAGTCATTTATATCTTATATATTTATAGCTTTATAAACGTTCTACGTTTTATCTACACATAACTTTATAAATCAAAATGTATTTTATATATAAATTTATATAATTTTCCTTATGTGTCTATTTGTCATTCTGACTTTTTTTTCCGGAAAGCATATTTATATGTTTCTGAAATGTTGAAATTGATGTTCATTTTTATTACTGGAACAAATATACATGGAATGTTATTTTCTAGAAAACGTCCTCATAATAAATAGAAATTAAAAGAATTCTTGAAGCAACTATATATAGGAAATAAAACAATTTTAAAACTTTTATTGCTTTTTTGAATGATAAATACTTACCTCGGTGTCCTTACTGCCAGTTTTAGAGTTTTATATAGATATATTTCTCGCTCTAAAGAGGTATATGAAATTTAATAGCAATTGTATATATATATATACAGTTAAACCTGTCTATAGCGCCCCCTCTTGGGACTCACCAAAATAGGGTGCTATAGAGAGGAGGTGCTATAGACAGGTCAATTTTAATGTAAATCGCATCGTACTACGTATTTAAAATCGGGCGCTATTTAGAGGGGGCGCTATAGACAGGTTTAACTGTATATAGCTATTAATTAAATGACATATTTTGGATCAAAAATAATGCAAAACATTTGATTCATTACAAAATGCCAATATTTCAATAGGCTGTAAACCTAACTTCCTTAGGGCTTTTTTGTTTAAAATCACAAGTTAGGCGTACAGCCTATTGAAAATATTGGCATTTTGTAATAAATAAAAGGTTTTGTTGTATTTTTGATCCAATATATGCCGTTTAATTAATAGTTTCATATGGATTGCTCTATATTCAAGAAATATATAGTTTTATATAGAAAATAAGGCAATTTTGCACTATTTCTGCTTTTTCTAAATGATAATTACTTGCTTCAGTGTCCTTACTGCACGTTTTAGAGTTTTATTTAGGTATATTTCTCCTACTGTGATTGCCGTTTATCGTACCACAGTGTTGCTGCTCGAGGCGGTCAATCGAGAGTTTAAGGACAGTTGTAGGGAACGACATCTGAATAGCAAAGTTCAGCCTTCACTAACAGCCGAGAAACCAAAATATTACACGCATGACCTTAATTAACAAAACAGCACGTAAAATTGTGTGTTTTGCAAGCAAAGAATGTCGGCCCTAACAGTTCGATGATGTTAATACCAGCATAGACTCAGCTTGATGATCGTAACTTCGCTTAACCTTGGCGCTAAATCACAGATAGAAGCGCTCTCAATGGTGCAATCAACGACGAAATTGGAAGCTGGAATGACGTGACGTCGTCTTTTAAGACGAATCCAGTTTTTCGAGGACACTGTGATTACCGCATCCTTGTTAGTAAATATTGTGGAGAAAGCCCATTGCAAGCGTGAATTCCACATTGTCAAATTGACCTTAGGTAATGGCATTGGGAGCCATTAGATACACTTGTCGGTCTCCTCTTGGTCGCATTCCCAGCACCCTAATTGATCTCCATTACATTTAATTTTGTATCACTAGTACACTACGTGTAATAGGCCATGATAATCATGGTGGGTAGTTGGCAACTGATTCTACTGTAAATGCACTCACATGTCTACACAAGTGAAACGTAGTTCGGGTTTTGCACTTACAAATGTGCTAAGCCCCGTTTGCTTACTTGCGTTTGCTGGTGGAGTTGGAATTTAGGCAAGAATCAGAGGCCATCGGAGCATTTTTTTTAATTATAAAAAAGTGCCTAATGCGGGATTCAATCCCGGGTCGTAGCGATCAAAAACCAACGGTTTAATCCACCCTTCCACCGACTCCCCCAATTAGATTTCTAATGTATTAAGGCCTGTGGCCGTACCATTTATTCGAGACTTGGGAGACGTTTCAGCAAGATAATGTAAGTCTGCCGTTGTCGTTATGGTCCTGATCTTCCTATATATAGTGTGTTTGATATCTGCACTGGACAGGAATTTCTCCTGATCTGTCATCAATAGAAAACTTTCGTCACAACGGTTGCCGAGCGAACATATGATATATATAATGACTAATAAATCAAATAACTGAATTTTTATTATAAATTAAATATATTTTATATATTAAATGTTACAATAAGTTTATTTAGAACAAATTTAAGTTGAATTCAATTATTCAATTAATACATTGAATATGCGTATTACACTAGTCAATTTACTCTAATTTGAATATAATCTCAATAGTCAAATATTCATATTATCAGAAATATCATGAAAACGGCATATATATATAGATATACATATTGTACAATGTGCGTTGGGATTATATTTTTATGAGGAAAAAGCGTTATTTTGATCAATTTAATCAATGCATTTCTGAAAACTAAATTTATTAAAATAAATATTTGCTCTTTTTGTCCGTATACATAGATTTATAAATAACATTAAGTTTTAAAATATAATCAATAATAGAAACAAAGATCATGCACTCAAGATACAATGGTCTTTAAAAAAAAATCAAATAAAAAAATATTTTTTAAAAATCATAAATGAAAAAGGATCATTGATACAGAAAGTTTTAATCGATAAAGTAAAAAAAAAAATGAAAGATTAGAATTCATATTTTATATCTTACAACGATCCTCCGTGTTTTTTTTAACATGAATGACTTCTAAAAATCAATGTTTTTCCTTTAAATTCTTTATCGGTATTGAAAAACGATAGGGGCCACAAATACGAGATAAAAAGTAGATCAAATATCGTGAAAAATTAACCATTATCTAAGGAAATCGATGAAGATATCTATCATATTGATGTAGACTTTTCCATTCGTAGGAAAAACCTTCCTTCAATTGCGAGATAAAATAAATAAATAAAAACAATAACTTTATTTAAAGTATAATGTAAAATAAATTATTAATAAATCCTTTCGCTTGTGTGGTGTCATCAAAACTTGCTGAATTTCATAAATAAATAAATACGATTTAAATGTTTTTTCGTTTACAGTGAAATATGGTTCTTTTCTTTTTCAAGGTTTGTCGCTTTCAGTTTTTACTCAATATCTTTATTTGCGGATATATATTCGTTTTTTAATGTATTGTTTAATATTATTCATAAATATAGTTTAGGTTCCTTTTTCTACATTTTCTGATTCTTGACGGCTATAAAGTTCAATATTTATTATGATTTGTTTATCACTTTGACCTAATATTGAACCATAATATATGGAGCTTACAAAAAAATATAATAAATACAAATATGCACCGAAAAAACAACTTTCACAATGCATCTATTAACATTCTAGAACATAACCCTAAGTGAGGATCAAAATATCTGTGCCACAGCAACGGGTATAGAAAATACAGGCGAAAAAATTCTATATTATATACAATTGTATCAGACTATGGCTCTCCTCACTACAGTACATAGAGTACATTTCAACTAGACGGTTATTCTCTCCTATCCTCCATCTTTGGAGAGGTTCCTGAGGATAAAGTACTGGGGGCGATCCTATATCTCCCTGAGAGGGAGCAACTCCTCAGACAGCTCTCGCCAGAAAACAAGATCATTCTGTGCGAATTCCTCAGCATGGCAATTTAGCATATTGGGGACAACAACTCTATTATGCTCAAGCGCCTATCCGGACTAAGGACGGCTTGTAGCCCTTGATATAGTCTATACGTTTCTCGAGTCTGATTTCATGTATATATTTGATTATATTGCTCATAGCTGTAATTTTATTGTAACTTTGTTTTGATGTTGGCTGGAAGTAGGGCCTCCAATCCCGGTACATATTTTCAATCCCGGGATTCGGGATTGCTTTTTTTCCAATCCCGGGATCCCGGGATATCACGGGATTGAAAAACATTTTTGTCTTTCTACGCCAAGAGGTATATCGTTTCGTTAGTTATATTTTTATTTTTTCTTTTATATAGTGCCAATGACGTGGCACTTACTTCGATGAAAACAACCTGAACGCCATATATTTTGCGCCTGCTTATGAACTAAATCATTGCTTTTGGGTTACAGTTTGAAATTATCTGTCAATACTGTACACACATCTGGTAAAAAATACTGTTCTTGGAACTCTTAGACCACATATCTTAATGCAGTGTTGGGCAGTAATCCATTCAAAGTAATACATTACCTTGTAATTACGATTACTTTGCAATGCATTACTTTGCAAAAAAAATTAATTGCATTAGAATGTAAACATAATTACTCATAATTCTATATATTGAAGCGATGTAGCAGAGAAATAGAAGAGAAGACGTGGGGAAGCAAAGAGAGAAGGGATCAGCCGGCGCGAGCCGCACGCAGTTCCGCGGGGTTCCGAAGAGGTAAACAAGGTGCCGGGTTGAAGCCTGGCCGAATATCCTGCCGAACGTCTTGGGCAGGGAGAACGGCGGGACAACAGAAGCAGCAGGTGGGCTCCGAACGTGTGGCCGTATGGACTGACCGGGAAGACGGTAGCGGAGAAGGATCCCTCTAGTGGCGGGCATTGAAGGCAAGTCAATCTTCTACTGTATAGTTACTTATCTACTCTTTAAGCTCGTATAATAAATATACCGCACTAAGCTGTATCCTAAAGAATCCACATTGTTCTCTTAGAAACCTTGCACGCAAACGTTGACGGCTGAGAAGCGTCGTAACAATATAATGATAGCAATTGTGATTAAAATTGCTTGTAATTGTAATTATAGCAAATGTAATCATGATTATTTGCAATTGTGATTATAGAAAATGTAATCATTATTGCATTCTGCCCAACTATGTATTAATGTTTAGAAAGAAGACAAATCATAGTTGAGTAGGATGCGGAGTCTGGTGTAGGTGTTGCAATTGAAGTTGAAGAGGCAGCCTTCAGTAGCTTCTTGCAATCGGCGCTCTATTGTAAGATGGTCATTCGATTGTGATGGCTCATGGCGTTCTTGTAAACTCCGAGGAAGTTGCGAATTATCAGCCTGAATTCTTACTTCGGCCTGTAACGGTTTAAGACGCAAAAGCAATTTCACACTCGAGTCTTTGACCATCTTCTTTTTTTTTCTAACTGTGCTTGCTGATTGTGCAGATATTGGAGGAATAAATAGGTTTTATTGCATCGCTCTTCTAAAATTCTCTTTTGGAAAGTCTTTGCAGATCTTTGCTGAGAGAATGAGATTGTGCTTGCAGCTCCTCTAGAAGAAACTTTACTGTTGCTTCTGCAGTCAAAAGCGTAGCGTCGCGTCTACAGATAGCCGCCACAGCTGCCCGAAATGGTTTCAGTGCGGAAATTACTTGCGTCATGATATCAAAATCTTGATCAGTTAGACGGACATTTGCATTCACATCTATTAGCGCCTTCTGAATCGCTGACTTCACACTGAGAAGTCTCTCCTACATGTTCAATAAACTATCCCAGCGCGTTCTGCAGTCGAGAATGAGACACATACTGGTGGAAATGCGATTATCTTGCCGCATGTAGTTCAGTCCAGATAAGAGGTTAGTGGCGGGTCCATGTTACACGCAGGTCCGCCACAAAAATAAAGGGATGCCGCTACTATCTAAGAAGCCACTATTTTCATGTCAACAAAAACTGGGGCCCCCTCCATGTATACTGCTGCATACTCTCATTCTAGAGGCTGCCATTTTGGAAAGATCTTGCAGAATAACCCTTCGTTATTATTGCATGAAAATAATTTCAAATCTCTCAGAAAAAAAAAAAAGACCTGAAATGCAGCTGTATAAACAAAACGTCAAAATTGTGCTATCCCATCATCTGTTTGATTACCAAAATGCTAGATAATAAAAATATATTTTTGCGCTGGTTTTCATGCACAAACCAGTAATCCCGGGATTTTTCGAGCAGAATCCCGGGATTTCGGGATCATTATTTGGCTCCGGGATCCCGGGATTGGAGGCCCTAGCTGGAAGTCAATAAAGTATGTTTCAATCTCACACATCAGTACAGGGGCAGATTCAATTTAATAAGATTTAGAGAGGGTATTCATACATTTCTTCAAAATAACCAGAATGGGGTTCAAATTAGCGGAAGGATCATATACGTGTACCAACATGGGCACTTTTCTCTTTAACAACAAATATATTTTAAAATTGTCATTTATAAAATTATAAAATATTAATGTAAATTTAGAAACTATACAATAAGAGGTATTCAATATTAGAATATACAGAAATTTGAAAATTTGGATTATACATGAAAATAATATAGACAGCATTCTATATATATAATAAACATTTCACGGAAAGATTCAAAGAGAAAATTGAATGAATATGTGAAATTATTTTATATTTCACAACATTATATTATTCTTATAGATAAAGTACATGTTCACACACACTTTTATGTAAATATTTAATAATGAAAAGTGTATTTGTGAATAAGAGCATATGTATATTGAGATGTGATGATAAAATATAAATGAAACTAGACATGGATTAAGTTTACTCACATATGTACAACAATATATCTTAACCAATATATGTAGATGTTGTTCAACAGATAATGAAATTTCAAAATATATGTATATATTATAGTTCTTTTATTCATAATAAGCAAATCATATTTTTCGATATATATTCTGGAATTATATATAAAAGTAAAAACTATTTCCTGGCCCTCTCTTTATTGAACAAAAATGTATTTCGAATATATGTAAATAATATTATTATATGTAAATAGGTTATATCTCATCCAAAGTAGGTTTTATATAGGTTACGAATATGTTTTATATCATCCAAAGTAGAATATGAATAAGTTAAAATATGTTGACATTCATTCAAATTCAATTTTGTATAGGTTATGTTATTACTTTTTAAAAGTCGATTTTGTATAGGTCATGAATATTTTGGCACTCATCTAAAGTCGATTTTATATAGGTTAATAATATGTTTTCAACTCATCTAAAATCAATTTTCAAATGGATTATAAATATGTTGTAATCATACAAAGTCGATTTTCTATAGGTTATAAATATGCTTTGACTCATCCAAATTCGATTTTGTATACGTTATGGTTTTGTTGTCACTCATCCAAATTCGATTTTGTATACCAGTAGATTATGAAAATGTTGTCATTCATTCAAATTCGATTTTGTATAGGTTATGATATCGTTTTCACTCATCCATTTTCGTATTTTCTTTTGATAGATCAAGAAGATATGTTAGCGCACATCCATATTCGACTATGTACAGATCATGAATACTAGTATGCTAGCATTCCCTATAAATTGACGAGACCATGAATATCATTTTATTTTTGGCATTTTTAAATGAAGAAAATGTTCGCAAATTGCACTTTTCACATCGCATTTGTATAGTGCTTCAAACTATTGACGGTATTTATATTATTTTTAAGTCCTTCAAAGATTTAAATTTCATAAAGAAAAAATAATTCTGAGAACGAGTTTAATATCTCAAACCAAGCACCAAATATTTATAAAATTTATATTAAATATATTAATAGATATTGTTGCGCTGGTGACCTGAGGTATTGGGAAGAAACATTCGAGAAGTCTTTTTGACGTTTATTCACAAACCAAAAGTTTTGAGGCAAAGCACTTTCTAACTAAAGATTATTGTCTTAAATAATCTAAAAACAAAAGTATGCAAATTTGACGATACAAAAGTATGTAAAATAATTATAGAAAACAAAATTATGTAAAAATAATTATACATGAAAGTTATTAAAAATAAATAAGATGTTAAAAGTTAAAATTGGATCCATAAGAAATGATGTAGACAAAACAAGTAAATTAAAATGTGACATGTAAATTAAAGGCTCCAACAGCGCGCCAACATTACTCCCCCTCTTGAAAAAGACTTGTCCTCAAGTCTGGTGATCTGTATTTTTTCATTCTTGTCACATGTACTATTTGTTTCTTTTTCCTTTTTCCTTCTGCAATTTCGATGACTTCGTAGTTCACTGGTGATGTTTGTCGCAGTATTTGGTAAGGACCGACGTATCTTCTTTGTAGCTTGTCAGCTCTTCCTACTTTCCTTATCGGTGTCCAAATCAGTACCAGATCATTGATGGCATATTTAAATTCTCGGTGGGCTCTATCATATAACTGTTTGGATTTATTCTGTCGGGCTATTGTTCTAGAGGTGGATATTACTTTTGCATCTTCTATTATTTCTAAAAGGTTTGATACATATTCGTCATAGTCTTTGTGCTTAGAGAGCTCTGGCATATCAAAAGTAGAATCTAAGAAGGTCAATGGCTCTCGTCCGTGGATTAGGAAGTATGGTGAATAGCCGGTGGTATCCTGTATGGACGAGTTATAGACGAAAGTTACGAATGGAAGTATCTCGTCCCAATTCTGATGTCTCTCATCGATATACATGGCCATCATATCAGCGAGCGTACGGTTCATTCTCTCCGTTTGGCCGTTAGTCTGGGGATGATAACTCGTCGTTTTCTTATGGAGCGTATTACATATCTTAAGCACTTCATTGAATAGTTTGCTCAAGAAGCAACTCCCCCGGTCAGATATTACTGTTTTGGGTGCGCCGTGCCGTAATACCACTCTTTGCAAGAAAAAGTCTGCAATTTCTTCCGCCGTCCCGCGAGGTAATGCCGCTGTCTCGATATATCTGGAGTAATAATCCGTGCATACCAGGATTCAACTATTTCCTCTTCCAGATTTCGGGAATCTCCCCATCAAATCTATTCCCATTTTTTCAAAAGGCCTTGAAGCTGGTGGAATCGGCTGCAACAGTCCTTGAGGCAATTGGGAAGGTGTCTTGCGAAACTGGCATTCAGGACAACTAGATACATATTCTTCCACAGTTTTAAACATTGAGGGCCAGAAATATTTACTCTTTAAACGATTGTAAGTTCTTTTAATGCCCATATGACCTGATGTTGGATGGTCGTGCATATTTTATAAGAGCTCTTTCTGTTTGTTTTTCGGGACTATCAACAACCAAGGATCGCCAGTCACAGAAGGATTTTTCTTGAATAATTTTTCTTTAAATTTGGTGAAGTTCTCTCCATAGCTGTTTGGATTCTGATTTACCAAATTATCGATCTTTTTTATATAAGAATCATAATCATGTTCCTCATAATTAATTGTGGAAATAATTCTATCCGGGATAGGACATCGTGACAATCCATCTGCATCTAGATGAGTTTTCCCAGACTTGACTGAGTTCAGATTTCTATAATCCACGCAAAATCTAAATGTTCCATTCTTTTTCTTCACTAGAATTATAGGGGATGCCCATGGACTTGAGGAATGTGAAATAATTCCATTTTTTAACATACTGTTTATTTGATCACCAATTATCTTCCGTTCTTTTAAAGATACTCTGTAAGGATTTTTCCTAATGGGGATATCGCTCGTTGTTCTAATTTGGTGTTTGACGAGATGTGTTCTACCCTTATACTCATCCGGTGCCGTAAACATCTCGCCATATCCACCAAGGAGGGTCAAAACCTGGCTGCGTTCTTCTGGACATAATTCAGGATTTATATCAAAATCAGCTCTAATAGAGGCTACTCTTTGGTTCCCCGTCTGGTACAGTCTGTCTACCTCCGAAAGTATTCCTATCTTCGTGTTCCGGAAGAGTTTTACAGGTTTGTTCGTACCGTTTAAAATCCATATGTTCAAGTTTTTCTTGGTATTACTCAATAGGGATCTGGTTGTTATAAGATTATATTTGGTTGTCAGAGAAGGAATATTCTCAATTAGTATTTCTCTGCCTGTAATGCTAGTCTTACTATATCCTTTTACTAAGCATAAACAAAATTCAGGAATGATTTTATCCTCAGCTATATGAGCATATCTTAAATTTGGTTCATTTTGGTCAAATACATTTGGGGATTCCACCCACAAGGTATTGTTTTGACAATTTATTAGTGCTTTATTTTGACTTAAAAAGTCATCTCCAAGGATTATTACAGGGTTGCATTTTTTTAAGATAATCATTTCTATTTCATATTCTTTTTTATTGATTTTAAATTTAACTCTTGACTTCCCTATTGCATTGAGTTTTTGATCACCTGCTGATTTTAATTTTAGATTTTTATCGGGTATGATCTTTAATTCGAGCTTCTTAACAAGGTCCTCATCAATGCAACTGAACATTGCTCCGGTGTCTACCAGTCCTTCTATTGGCATTCCACATATTACAATGCGAATGGTTTTGTTTTCCTGAAGATTTACAATTAAATTTATTCGATCACCGGAGCGTTGCAATCCTTTTGACTTAATTAGTTTTTTGACGCTTCCCCTAGAGTAGGGAAGTCTTCCTCGCTATGAATGTCGAAATCTGGATCCTCTCGCTCCCCATCCTCGATGCCTCTACAATTCTTTAGGTAATCCTCTTGTGGTAAATTTGGTTCGTCTATAGACCTCGTATATTGTCTTCGGATAGGTCTGATATTGTAGTTTTGGTGTTGGGGCTTATACGGGCAATACCTCGAAATATGTCCTTGTTCCGAGCAGTTCCAACAGATTCTTTTGTCAACCTGATACGTCCTTCGATAATAGGTATTAGGACGTGTGAATCTTTCCTCGTTGTTGCGATTTTGTTGAGGTGGTGGTGAATTTCGGAGATTAATGCCACTTGTTCCTGCTCTAGTTTCAATTATTCTTTTTCCCTCGAATTTACTTGGAATTATATTTTGCCTTCCATAGTCAGTTGGGCGCTCGTTCGATATTTGGGGTCTCTCGTTTGAAGGTCGGGCTGGACCTCTATAGTTGTTATAATTATATTTTCTTGTCTGAAATGGTTGGATAGGATTAGATCTTTGTCTGCAGCTTCTTCTCTGTTCGAAGTCAACCAGATGTTGATCAATGCGTCTTGCTAGTTCCAAGAATTCTTTAACTGTATTGCAAGGTGTCATTAATACAACGAGCGAGAGATATTTGTTTAGTCCAGTTTTCATATAATAAAGTTTATCCTCAGCGGACATTTTAGAGTTTACCTTGTTGCACAGGTTGAGTACATCTTCAGCGTATCGTAGAGTAGATTCATTATATCCTTGTACTCTATTCTGGAGCTCCATGATTAATTTGAATTTTGTCGTATCTGCAATCTTAAAGTCTTGCATCAGTGTTTTCTTAAAGGTTGACCAATTGGAAAATATTTGGGGGGTGTTTAGCTTTGCCCATTTTTTTGCAGGACCTTTCAGGTAACTTCTGGCATATGCCAGCATCACGTCCTCGGGCCATCGCTGCTGTCTTGCTAAAAGCTCGAGTTCTTCTAGCCACTCTGCTGGGTCCTCTTCAGAATACCCTCCGAAAAATTCTAGGCTTGGGGGTGGTGGCTGACAGAAGAAGACGTTGTTATTCCAAGAGGCGGCATCTTCAGGATCAACCTTTATGCGTCTTGTTGGCGAGGCGCTAAAAAATCTAATTGGTGGTAGGCCTTGTGTCCGCCTGCTTCTTCTTGGGTTGGAAACAGCATCTCCACCAGTGTTGCGCTGGTGACCTGAGGTATTGGGAAGAAACATTCGAGAAGTCTTTTTGACGTTTATTCACAAACAAAAGTTTTGAGGCGAAGCACTTTCTAACTAAAGATTATTGTCTTAAATAATCTAAAAACAAAAGTATGCAAATTTGACGATACAAAAGTATGTAAAATAATTATAGAAAACAAAATTATGTAAGAATAATTATACATGAAAGTTATTAAAAATAAATAAGATGTTAAAAGTTAAAATTGGATCCATAAGAAATGATGTAGACAAAACAAGTAAATTAAAATGTGACATGTAAATTAAAGGCTCCAACAGCGCGCCAACAATATAAAGCTAAATTTAGTAGCGAATTTATTGCAAAAATTAATTTAATATATATATAATTTAAATTTTTCGGAATTCATTTTATACGAGCATATAAGCATACATATTTAACCACATATTATAAGAAATAAGATAAAACATCTTATTTTTATAAATATTTAAAAATTTCAGAAGTAGAATATACGTTGTATTCTTATTCAGATTAATATTTTAAGCATAAATTTCTATATTTTATCCAAATTGCATTCAAAAATATGTGAAAATGAATAAAGGTTTTCAACCAATAGAAAAGGAATAGTTAAGATGTTGGGTGAAAAAAAAAAACATTTTTATATTGAAAAGTTTCTTTGAGTTTCTTTAAGAAAATAATATTTATAAATGTGAATATAGATGTTCTTTTCGAAATATTAGAAATATGGAATTATTGAAAATATTTCTCTATTTTCATCTATATATATATAATCCAGAAAAAATATTTTATAAACAATAATGAATCAACGTTTATATATATTTTTATTGAAATATATATATAGTGCACTATTCACCTTTTTACGGTATAAACATAACAATTATATATATATATATGTTATATAAAATATTATTTAAATGGTTATTTCATTTTAGAATTATAATTTATAATCAAATCTTTAGCAAAGCTGTATCAAGCAAATTATCAATAATTATATATCAATTCATCTGAATATATTCCAAAACAACAGAAAATATTTATATATATATATTTTTAAAGTAATAATATATGAAATGTAGTTAATGAAACCTATATATATATATATTATAAAAAAATATATATATTTCTATTGTATTTTAGAATTGTTGAGATTATGCTATGGTATTGCAGTCGTGGTTAAAAATCTTGAAATAAAAATAATAATGGTTTTGATCAGAGGTTGCTTTAATTGAGCTAAGGAATGTATAAAATACATAATTTGGTAAAAAAACTGCCTGGCTTAAGGCGTAAGAATAAAAAAATGAAAAGCTTATTTAGATAATGTACAAATGTTTTGAGCCGGCCAGCGGGAAAGAACAACAACGAGATAGCATGGACTCTGGCGGTCGATTTAACAGAGTATTTGAATCTATGAAATTATAATTTAAAATAAAATAATATTTTTATATAACATATATATATTCAATATATATTGATATATATAATTATAATACATTAGTGCGCCATTTGTTATGAGAATTCGAAATTATTATAGACGCGTATGATTCACTTAGAAATTAAACAATTTTTTATGAGCCAGGTGCTCCCATTAATTTTTCATTGCAGTAAGGGTAGTAGAAAATTGTTTAATTTTTTAAAATGAATCATACGAGTCTATATTAGATTCGAATTATCATATATATAATTATATAACGATTTCAATATATATCCTTGAAGATATTTTATAGAAACAGTATTGTTCTTAATAAATTTTTGTATATTATATTTTCAAATAAAAAATACTGTGACATACGATATAAGACAAATGATGAAAATAATGTTCAATAATATATAAAATTATGAATATAATAAATATAAATAATCAATAAACTTCCAATATCGAACTACTCTGGTGATAAAGCACTTTTCTGAAATCGAACACGATTTAAAGTGGACCAATCTCTAATGAAGAACCGCTCTAAGAGAGAAAACTATTTAATACAGTACTCATGATAGGTTCTACTATCTCATGTATTTCTTTATTAAGTAAATCCCCGAGATTTATATGAATATACTCAGGTTAAGCCTCTCATGGAAATGTTTTTAAAATATATTTTATGTCAACGCATCAACATCTTACAACAAAAAAATCTATATATAGAATTATCGTGGAATAATTGTCTATATAATCTTGTAAATGGTGGTATGCAAGCTTTATTCTTGAAAATGGGAAAGTTCTACGACTTGTGACTGGAATATTTCGCACAAATAATTGGAAGTTTTCTGACTATCTAAAGACCTATATATTCCTCCTTTAGAAAATCCTTTAAATTTTCACTTTTTGCGGATATCTGTGTGCGAATATAAATATTATTATATATGCTATATAAATTCTCTTTCCACTTTCCACACTATATAATGATTGAAGAAGTCCTTTGAATAAATTGATATAAAATTGAAGGTACAATGAATATAATTTTTGATACCTTAAAATATAATCTTTGTCTCCTCCACTTAAACTTTCTTCATTTCCCTTCTCTTATATCATTTTTATTTAAAATATAATAGATACAATATAGATATATAGAATATTGGATTGAAAAATGAGAATACATGCCTTTTTATTATCTAAAGATTTAAATATGGATTCCTCTATTTTCAGAACACGATATATATTTTATATAAAAAATATATTTTATTTTAAGATTATAAATACCAGATCAAATTACTCTGTAAAATCCACCGCCAGATGTCACGGCTTTCCCTTTATGAAACTCATTGTTGTTGTTTCCCGTTGGCCGGCTCAAATCTTTTGTAGATATGTAAATTAGTTTTTTGTTTTCTTCATTCTTCACGCCTTAAGTAAGGTACACTTTCTTAATTATATATTTTATATTCCTTAAGCACATAAAGCAAATATATTTTTATGATATCATAATATATATATCTAGAAATATACAAATTCTATAATACATCAATTAACGATCAGTACAGAGAAAACTAATATGCTATACCTACATAACAGACAAAAAAAATACCTATTAAGGTTAATAACAATATAATAATGCCGGTCAAGCAAGTAAAAATTCTGGGAATGAAATAATTTTCTAATCATTAATGGAAAAACAAAGTTAACTTTACACCGCATGTTAATGATATTCTGTGAAAGGCAGGACGTATTAAAAATTTATTATGTTCACTAAGTGGCAATATGTGGGGTTTAGATACTCAAAAGAGGTTAACTTTATTTAAAACAATCATTAGGCCTGTACTTACATACGGTTCTGAAATTTGGTTCAAATATTTAAACAATCGTTGTAAACAAAAACTGAACTCCATGCAGTACCAGATCATTTTATGGGCAGTTAGAGCATACAAAACCACTTCATCAAACTGTGTGCATAGCTTGGCAAAATTTCCACTCCTAACAGACTATATAGAATCCAGAATAATTAAATTTGATCTAGCTCAACTGTCCACTGAATATCTAATTACTTACGAACCCCATGCTCCAAGTATAGTCAAATCATTCTTACACGCAAAAATGAATGCAATTTTTGTGAATACTTATGAAATTTTCAGAAGCTATTTTGTATTTGGAATTCCAAGATTTTTCCGTTCAAATTTTTATAATATCCAATTCATTACAGATCATGGCAATTTTGGGAAATTTTTGGCAACTATCGGCGCGGTGAAAGAACCAGGATGCTTCTGTGGAGGTCAAATTCAAGACGCGAGACATCTACTTCTGGAGTACCCAATTTTCCGGGATTTTAGGGAAAATAGATTTGGTCGTATTGGACAGCTTGATGAATATGTAGACAAAAAAGAAAAGTATAAAAATTTTGATCAATTTTGTAAATACATATACAACTTTCTTTTGAATTAGAAATAAGAGAAGAAATCTTAAAAAAAAAAAAAAAAGAACTGCGATGCTTGATCTGTGTGTTTTGCTTTGTTGTTTTATTTTCTCTTTGGACAATTTTCTTTAGTTAATTTATGTAAAATAATGAATTGAACAGGATTGTATATAGCCGAATTGCTGTAATGCAGTGAAAGGTATTGACGCAAATATCCCTGAGTTTGGGATATCGCGTTTCATGATGTTAATAAAGTTTAATAATACATCAACATCAGGATGCTGATATATAATGTTTAGAGGAATATTTATTGAATTATATCTAGTAGTATTTTTATACTGTTTAATAAGATTCAGTCCATCATCCCATGCGAGATTATCGTCTTTAGGTAATTATACCAAATTCTATATAATCATTCAATAATAAAATTATTCTTTACTTTAAATATTATTCGAGAATAAATTTGGCAATATATATTTAAAAATTAAATATATGAGAGAGTGAAAATGCAAATATTAAAATATTATATTATATTTTGAATATATATTCAAATAACCTTTATATTTAAAATCAAATATAGTAAAAAATGGGGTAGAATTTTCATATATATTTTAATAAGATTTAAAATATATTTGGTGAAAAATAATAATTTAAAAATGTACTTTAAATTATTAAAGTGGAGAACAAAAAGTAAGTTCACAGAAAAAAGTTAGAATTACTCTGTGAAAACAAACACAAAAATAACGCCACACTGGAAGATTACTTCTCGTCCAGGGTGGCCGGACTTTTTCCGACAACGAGATTACTCACTCACTGAAGGAACAACTCTGTGAACAGAATTATAACATTACCCGAAGAGTTTCCTTCCATGTTGAATATTATATTTCCAATTTTAATTTTTGATATTTAAACAATAATAAGCTATATATTTTATATATTAAATATGAAATCGATAATAATATATATTTAGAATGTCACTTTCAATAATTTTAGTTATTTATTAAAATATAAATTTGATATTCAATTTATATATATATATATATACTTCTATATATCTCATACACATAATTATTTTCTATAATAAAATATAAATCTACTCTATTTTAGATATTTCTATTTTTCACTAATTCGATTCAAAAGACAACATTGCAGAGATTGTTTCAATCTTCATTTAAAAAAACAAAAGTTGAGAAGAAAATAACAATTATCTTCTCTCATTATTATTATTTATTTCATCTCTAAAAAACCCTATCATTAATTTTATATAAAATATAATTGTAAAAAATACTATTGATAAAAAAAACATTAACATAGAATATATACCTAAGGATAAATAATTATAGGGCAATAACCCTCCATCTATATAAAAGAAGGAAAAACATTTATGCATATTAGTTTCTTCCAAACATGAAACGAACTTTGAATATTTTAATTAATACTTCAAAAGGCCAATTTTGATAGGAAAAATGACAAATTGGGAAAATATATTGAACAGATACAATATTAGACTAATATTAAGAAATATAAACACACGATGAAGATAATAATAACAGAGAATAATAATAAACAGCATAAACACTATAATACTAACAATTTAGGTGATACATTTACATATTTTATAAACAACACAAGTTATTCACAATATTCGCGAGGCTATATGAGAATAAAGAGAACTATTTACACTAATCAATATATAGATTTCAGAAAAAAATCAGAAAATATGTACACACTATAATACAATCAATATAGGGAATGTATTTATATATTTTATAAACAACACAGATTATCAACAAAATTCTCGAGGCACTATGAGAGTGAAGGAGCACTATTGACCTTAGGGTACTAAATCAACTTCTCATAACAAATATGCAACATCTGGTCTACACTAAGGACATACATTAAAGATTCAACAAATTCTGCAGAATGTACTTAACTAAATAAGTGACTACTAATGTAATCAATTTGCATACTGATATGTAAATATGTATATATCTCTTTAAACTACTTTTTCTTTTTTGTTTTTCATTTAAATGTTTATATTTCACACGCAAATATCCCAATTGTGGATATAGCGTGTACTCTGCAATTGTTAAATAAAATAAAACTATTTTCAAATCGATATACAGAATTTAGAAAAAAAGACAAGAAAATTCACCAATTTAGCTGTTGAAATCAATGCCATCAAATAGGACCAAAAATCTAATCTCTTCTGAAGGTGGTTTTAACTTTTGGAGGTTAGGTTGATTCAGTTGGTTGCTGAACAAAGAGAACAATCTTGGATAGTTTATTGTATATGAAAATTTTAATATATTCTATTAAAAAATATTGTTAATATACAGTATAAGAAATAAATCTTTTGATTGGCTCAGCTGGTGGTTCAATAGAGGAAGCGATCTTGGAATGTCTATTTTATATGTAAACTGTTTATGTATTAGAAAAATATATTATAATATTATTATATATTAAATTTTGAAAATAGAGCAAACAATAAATCTTTAATTAAAAAGGCATATATATTGGATCAATATAGCATATTGCCAATATTTCGTTTGGCGTATTTGGCGCTGAGGTTGTTGTTGACAAACATTAATATGTTATAATACACACACCTTGAAAAAGGTTGGCGTTCAGCAAACTGAAATATTAGTAATATAAATGATATTTTGATCCAATATATGCCTTTTAAATAAAAAAAAAATATATATTAAGTATATTAGAAATATGAAGAAAATATACAGAATAATAAATGAATATTCATAGGACAACCTTTTCTTTTTCAAATAAAACATAATTTCAACTATCCTTAATGCAATTAAAATAATTTTTACGGTTCTGCTCATCATTTGGGAGCACCTCATATTAATCCCAGTGAGGGAAGTAAAGAGTTTGCCTTATTAAAAAATAAATGTAGGTGTTTAAATAAATATTCTTTTTATCAAATATAGATGGCGCGTTATTACCTTATATTTAATATTGTTGCGCTGGTGGCCTGATGTACTGGGAAGAAACATTCGTGAAGTCTTTTTAACGTTTAAATAATCTTTAATTAGAAAGTATAATAATTGAACGATAGGAAATTATAGTAAATAATTATACAAGACTAAATGATGTAAAAAGAATTATACATGAAATTTGAAATAAGTTTTAGAAAAGTTATCGTTAAGTCCACGGTAAAAGATGTAGCCAAAACAAAAAGGTTTCGAACAGTGGCACGTGAGCACCCGCCTCGAGCCGCGCTCTTCTCTCCTAACATCATTCAAATATACAGTATAGTCTCCCATGAAAAAAACACCTAAAATGGTAATTTTATTTTGAAATTGGTCACTCTTGGTGGATGTGTCTCATATAAAAATCTCTGTTTCAGTTAGAAGATTCTTCACTACTTGTCCTAATCTCATACAGTCTCAGGTAAGATACCACCTTCTTGAATAATTATTGATTTGTCAATATTTCAAGAGGTCTCTCCTGGGAACTGTACTATACTCTTTCTCACTATTAAATTGAGATGTTATCTATCCAAATTATATTTTAAAATACAAATATATGTTTAAATTCCAATCGCCATCTATAGTTTAAATTAGTAAAACTTATATTTAGAAATGTGTTTCTTTTCTACATAACAAATATAAATATCTACAGACCATACACACTGCGATAATAAAGATTATTGAATATAGAGGGCTTGGCTCATCAGTGGTGAATTCTTTCAACGGTTTCGTCAAGTTATTCTAAAGACCATTCTTCTATTATATTAAATTGGTTTTCTTATATACCCTGCATTTACTATGGAAGGCAGCTTAAACGTGTTTAGAGAAGCTATTGTCATAAGCTAATATATCTGTAGGGAGGTGCATACATATATTTACAAGAATTTGCATAAAGCAATGCTCTTTGACAAAAAAAAGGTTTCTTTTCAAAGCTATCATTAGTAATTTGCATTTATATATTCAATTCCGATATATCGTTAAATATTTGTTTCAAAAGAAATTGAGAAAAGGTGTCGAAATTCATTCAAAACACTATTAAAATGAAAATTAAACCACACACACAAGAAGACTACTATAATACATACATATTTTAGGTATTTTTGAAGAATTCCTTTATGTTCAGGTATCTTAACATTTAATACAACGCATTAAAACAATGTTTAGAGACATATTTTCTCTATTTTGTTTTGCGAAATGTTTTTCTTAAGCTGGTACTCTGGCATATTATCCTACCTAAATATGATCGAGTTTTACAAAGAAATTATAATGAGAATGAGATGAGGGCCAACAGCCCGAAACGCGTCCGTGGTTTGCTTTTCTTAATTAATCAAGAATGGGTATTTGGCTATTCTGGAATAATTAAAAATCAACGAGAATAGTTGATATTTATTCCGATAGAAGGTGCAAGCCATCAGCAACATTCAGTTTCACGATAAGGAGATGCCTTTTTCTTAAATAATGAGAATAATTTTAATGGGGTTTTTAAGAAAGATATTTCATCACAAATGTTATACAATCAAATTGATTGTTGCACAAGTTTTTTTTGACATTTATTACACAAGCGGAAATTCCCAGAACCTCATGTCTCAATGAGAGAGAATCAAGATTACGAAATTTTAAAATAAATCTTCCATTACCATCTGAGAAATATATATTTTTTAATTCAAATATCTAATTATATTTATGAATTCCTGGTATTTTCATATAGAAATATTCGAAAAGTTTATTTTTACATATTTCAAAGAAGCTATTACTACAGCATACACAGATAATTCTAAACTTATTTTAAACTTTATTTTAATATCAAAAGAAAAAGAGAAATACCAAAAGAAAATTACATTTTCACAATTAAGAAAATATTTTAATAAAATGTTAAAATTAGAAATGTATTTTTTACTTATTTAAAATTAACTCTTACCTCAAAACACGCCTAATAAATATTTTTTACTTGAAACTGCTTTTTAATTATGAAATCTAGGATCGCTTACATACCACACTAATTTTTTATGAAATTTAATATAGCTAACTTATTTAAGAAAAAGGCATCTCCATATTGTGCAACTTAAAGTTGCTGATGGCTGGCGCCATCTATTGGAATCTAAGAAAAACTATTCGTTGCTTTTTAAAAAATATTCCAGAATTGTCCAAATCAACAAATATTTGATATTTATTCCAATAGATGGCGCCAGACATCATCAACTTTCAGTTTAACGATAAAGAGATGCCTTTTTCTTGATTTATCCACCAAATCCCAGTACAATTTCACATTTGTACTATTTTTTTCTAACTTATTCAAATTATATTTTTTACCTACACTTCTGGGGATATTAGGATGTATGCAATATACCGATGGTATACAATAAATGCAAATTCTACAATAAGCGTAAAACATGCTTGTGTATTCTATTGAATAGATTCTTTATAATTATCTCTCTCATTTATCCCTATAATTAATAAATGCAGGAAAGTCAATAGAAATAGATTTTTTCATTATTTTAAATAAATATTATTACTGAGTAATATTGTTTACATCTCTAAATATAGATGGCAGACCAATATCGAATTGTTGTTTTTAAACTATATATAAATGTTGTGAAAATTGAGCCTATTCAGATATATATTAGATATTGATATAGAAGGCATAATACAAAACCTTTTTTTTGTTTCAAAGCAATGAAAGAGTTTAACGAAATCGAAAAACTGTATGTTATTTGTCTTCATACCAGAATTATAGTAGATTTACTTTATTCAATATATATATATATATATAGTATAGTTATGAGAATTTTAAGATTTATAATTTTTTAAATTTAATTTACACATGTGAGATTTTTTTTGTAATAAATAATTAGTTAGAATATATTATAATAAAAAAAAGTAACACCAGCAAAGCATCGGCAGTTACGCGTCATAGGCTGGGTGAAAAAAAAGGAATAAGCGAAGAGAAAGTTTTATAGAGAAGAGCAAAGAAAGAACCATGATAATAATTTTCCGAATATAAAATAAAGCTAATTAGAGAGAGAGAGAAGTATATTTTTTGCTCTATTTTCTCTCCTAATGAAAGAAGATAGATTTTTGTGATTTTTTTTATAAGCTTATTTTAAAAACAATCTAGTGTAAATTTATATTTTTTTATAGATTAAAAAATATTGTAGAAAAAAAATACATCTTGGATTATAGTTTTGAACTACGTAAATTTGGATACGATTAAGTTGATAATATCTGCCCTTTCAAAGACAGGGTAATTAAATTATCAGACAAATGATTTATTCCTTTGATCTAATAAATTTAGCCTCCCCGATCCTATATTGACACACACAATTTTTAATTTGATAGTATTCTAAATAGAAAAAAATTATCCTTTTCTTATAATTCCAATATCTTATTTTCTTCCAGTTTTAACTTCTAAAATGAAAAAAACACTTTTTAAATTAGGTTTGAAAATACAGAAAATGATACTTGCTCAGTTTCATTAGTTGATTTATGTTGTATCTGAAGCTTAGCTATTACCCTATCTCCATTCCAAACTAAATTTACTTTTTATTTGATCGAAGAGGTATGGTTTAGCAGTAATGTAGGTAGGGCTGAAACTGTTGCTCAGGTCTTCATCTGAAGAGGCCCGCCTGAGTACCATCCTTTTTCCATCTGGTCTAACCTTTATGGTTTTCATCTGATCTAACCTGTAAGGTTTTCATCCTTCTTAACTGGCACACTAATTTAATATACTATCTTATATCATGTCCTCCACATTTACACTAGATTGTTTTTAAAATAAGCTTATAAAAAAAAATTCACAAAAATCTATCTTCTTTCATCAAGAGAGAAAATAGAGCAAAAAAATACTTCTCTCTCTCAAATTAGCTTTATTTTATATTTGGAAAATTATTATCATGGTTCTGTCTTTGCTCTTCTCTTTAAAAAAATATCTTCGCTTTATTCCTTTTTTCACCCAGCCTATGACGCGTAATTGCTGATGCTTTGCTGGTGTTACTTTTTTTTTCTTTTTTTTATTATAATATATTCTAACTAATTATTTATTACAAAAAAAATAAAAACAAACCTCACATGTTTAAATTAAATAAAAAAAATTATAAATCTTAAAATTCTCATAACTATACTATTTGATAAAGAATTAGCTTGCTGTCTGACTCAAAATTATTTCAAAATCTGTAGTTCTTAATATTTTACTTTTCCTCTTTTTTCCAAAAATAAAAAAATACTATTAATATATATATATATGTATATACATCTACATAAATATTTTATTTTGAAAATAGAGCAATCCATATTTAATTCATTAGAAAATAAAAAGCATATATTGGATTTAATAAAATATTTATTTAAGTTGGGTGTTAAGTTTGTGTATACAAAAATGTAATTCCTTGATAAAGGTTTGGCGTTCAGCCAACGGAAATATTGGCAAATAAATCTTTTATTAAATCTAATATATGCTTTTTTATTTACTAATACATATATATATATATATATTTTTTAAATTCATTCAAATGAAATTGTATATGAAAATTATCATGTTTGTTAAATTCAACGCAACCATCTCAAAAGCATTAAATTCTCATAAAGCAATCACACACTTTCTATCATATTTCTTTAAATCTATAACTTTAAAGCGTGGCTTAAGAGTAAGCTTCAGATTTTTTACTCACGGCGAGCTGTGTTCTTTAAATCCGCAAATAAAAAAAATAAATATATGAAATGTCAGAAATGTTTTATTTTATATATATATATAAGTGAATGCGCGAAAATATAAATTATATTAAATCTATAAATATAAAATATTATCTTTTAAAAGTTTTTACCTTCAAAATCATATGAATTAATAATAATAAATATACCAATAACCTATATCCATTAAAATAGGTGTTTCAAGGCATATTTTCGTCCATACACTTTCAGAATTAATTAATCATATTCACGAGATGACATATCTAAATTGGCTATTGACATTTTTAACATCTGTTATTAGTGCATCACTTTTTCACGGGACAACAATTGACGTTGGAGTCATTCATGAAGAATATTTTCATCTCATTGGTTATATCAAAGAAATACGTCATCACAGTTAGTTCAGCAGAGAAATATTTGATAATTTATATATTTGAGAAAATACCTATTGCTAAAATTTTAAAACATTTGAGTATATTGAAAGGATTCATATTATTTACAAAAAGTGCGTAATATATAGCCATCATTCAATATATATTTCCACCCCCCCTCCCCTTCCACCTTCTCCGTGCTCACTCTTAATTGTTACTTTGCCAATTGAAGGGCGAGAGGTCGAAAGCTCGCGCTGTTTTTATAATAAAGAAACATATTGCGAAAGGTTTTTTTAATATTTCATAAAATATATAGCTTTCTGTAAAATTGAAATTGACGAATATTCCTGGAAGATTTATCACTGATGAGAAAAATCTATAGATCACTTATTTTAGAAATTCGTCTTTTAAAATGAAAAATGTTTTCTATTAACCTTTTAAATACCATGCCGAATAGTTCGGAAAAATTATTATATCTGCTTTCAATTGAAGATGGTAATTCATAGGAGGTTATATTAAATAAAAGCATATAATTTTTAAATTTTACATAAGTAAATAGTCGTCTTTAGATCAAACTTTAATATAGTTTCTATACTCTATCTGTTGATATAATCCTCTTATGAATTTTATATGAAAGGTAAATTATAATGGCGAACACTATATGAGGAGTGTAATATAAATAATGTATGCGGATCACGTTTTATATATAATTAAATTGAGATCCCCACCGAAGTGTTAAATATTTAAACATTAATTTAAAAATGGCAGGGCGGGTTTTTCTGTGGAGGATAAATAATGGAAAATTAATGATGCGATCGTCCGAATTCTTTCGTGTAAAATTCAAAGAAAACGATAATACCACATGGCGTGATGATCCTATACATTAAGGTTGAGGAATACAGTTTGACGAGTCGACTATGGGACGTGTTAGGCGATTGTTGTTCAATTTTATTATATTGACATTAATAATAAATAGTAACAATATCTAATATCTAAAATTACATATACACTCATAGAAAAACCTAATGAAGTGTAAAGTCTTCAATATCACACCAGGCGACTGTTTTTTTTTATGAGTCAAAGGCAATTTTGTTCATGCTTGATTATTTCGTGTGTCTTCACTAAAGGTCAATATGTATCAAATACCTTTCAGAGTTATTGTCTCAATCCCGTATAAATGCTAAAAGGTACAACTTTCTTAATTTTGTCTATTATTAGATATATAGGATCAAAATATTAGAAGAAATATCATTTTCAATGGGAATTCTATTTCCTAACTGAAAATATTTTGATGGAAAGATCTATCAATTTAAATTATTAATAGGGAAAAATAAAGTTTGCACCCTAATTTTAAAGAATATATCGCATTTAAAATCTATTTTTCTATCAATAATATTGATCAACAAACCTCTTTAGAGTTTTTTTTTAACTAAACGATAATTTTATTGAGCCATCATATATTACTTAAACCTTAATTCATAGTTTGGTTTAATATCATAACTAAGACTCCATAGACATTGTCGAATAGGTTAGTAGAATCATCCTCAATACCACATCAATATTTTACAAATAAATTTGTGAAATTAAACTTTTCAACCCGCTTTAAGAGTTCAGCACTGATGACCCAAGAACCATCCCAATATTTATTATCTCAGTGAAGAAAGTAGTGAAGTTTATTTAATTAGAAAATACAAAAATCATATCTAATAGTTTTATAATTTATCACTTACAAAAGATATAACACTTTTCATCGCAGTAAATAAATAAGAAAGTTTATTTTTATTGTAAAAGAAACATTTTTGCTATAGTTATATATCATTTATATAGAAGGTGCGTTATTGATTTATCATTATATTTATTTTTACTTTATATTAATTATAAGGCAACACCACCCCATCTATATATAAAATAAATATATCTAAAAATAACTTAGGTTTCTATATTTTATAAATCAAACAAACTATATTTTTCGTTGAAGTAAGGATAGTAGAAAGTTAGTTTTATTTATGAGAGAAACATTCGTGATTTATAATTGTATTTCTTACACACTAATAGATAGGCCAGAATTACCAATTTGACTCGAGTATGTATCTATATTTCTCATTTTATACAATATATATGTTATATAAAATAATTAGATATTCTATTGATTTTGGAATAGTTGCGATTATCTTGATTTTGGTTATCTTGAGAATTAAGCTATGGTGGTGCAGTCGTGGTTGAATAATAATCTTGAAAATATAAAGTCTTGATCAGATGTTTTAATTGAACCCATGGAATATATATAAAAACAATTTGATAAAAGTAATGCCTGGCTTAAGGCGTAAGAATAAAAAAAAATGAAAAGATTATTTACATAATGTACAAAAGTTTTGAGCCGGCCATTGGGATAAAACAACAACGAGTTTTTATTGGGGAAGAGTGACCTCTGGCGGTCGATTTAGCAGAGTATTTGAATCCATGAAATTGTATAATTTAAAATAAAATAATATATTTATATAACATATATATATTATATAATCTAAAATGCAAATATTTCATTTTTTAAAAAACATGTAATTTATTTTCATTCATTGACTGTTCTACATTTTTGACCATAGATTTAGAATATACCACTTTGAATTTTTTTTTTGTAAATATGTATAGTTAGCGCTACCTATTTTTTAATTCACGAATATAGAGAATTCATTTTATAAATTCTATATTACTGTGAAAAAATAATTTTATGTGTAATTTGCTTCAAGTAATTCAAAATAAAAACTACTTGATAAGTAAATAATGTATTCCCTATTTTTCACGACTGCACCTCCAATTCTTTATCATTTTCAACAACAACAAAAAAATAATCATAACATATATGTGATATCTTGGGACCTCTGGGACCAGTGTTACTTGATGTTAGACGAACCTCGATGTCAACTCTACCGTGTAGTCGTGGTGGAAGGCGACACAGCTGGGCCAAAGGTGAAATAAACAAACAGAGATTCCACTAAGAAGCGTCTGGACGTCAAGAAGGAATGGGACGAGGAGATTTCTGGCAGGAAAGGGTTTATCTTTTATCGGAGCGTCCGGCGGACTGGGACTGGAACGAAGACTAACTAAGGACTGACTAACTGAGGATCGGGGCCTCCTTATATAGATGAGCTGGGTCCATGCAGGTCACTGCCCTTTTCTGGCGTAAACAGGGGGGGAAAGTTATATTATCCAGGAGGGCCACGACCTCGTAAAAGTTGGACTGGATTTGCTAGGCCTGCTTTTCTATTCAAACCTAAGCCTGATTAGTTTAACCTTAATTTTCTCCTGTTAGTCTCCATTCCTTCTATCTTTTCAGTTGCTATACTTTATTAGATTCTTACGCGGTACAGATTGATGTTACTTGAGGCTTTCTAATGGCAGTAAATAACAAGTTATATACAGTCACGTGGTGGAACATGTGGTAGTAGATATCTGGACTATTTACAACAATTCCATGGTCTCAAATCATCACATATATATATATGCCAGAATAGGTATTTATCCTTGATTTAATTTGATATGATGAATTAGCGCGCCATGTGTTATAAGAAATTTATACTGTTTTTGACGTGTATGATTCTATCTGATATAGAACAATTTTTACTGCCCTTACTGCAATGATAAAATAATTAGAGGGCCTTACTAATCATTGGTTTACCCTTCTAGCGATTTCGCTAGTTTAATCTGTAGTATAATGGGCTGTTCTTTATCTCAACCTTTAAGTTATGTACTGGGGTGATTGCCTTGTCACCTATGGTTGTGAGAGCCGGACTTACAAAATAGTAGAAATAAGAAAATTTGCAAATTTTGAATTGTGGAACTGGAGAAAGCTATTAACAAATTAGACATACAAGGGGACTTGGATAAAAGGGGATAGATATGTCAATCTTAAATGAAATTAATCTTGGTATAATTCTTTTCAATAATAAATATGTAAATAAAAATTATTTACTTCGGACACATAATGTGGTAAAGTACTTTAGAAAAGATGATGGTGTTGTTGTTGTCGTGTCCAATGAGGAGCCTCAGATGTCTCCATACATCTCTATCACAGCAGTCGCAATGTCCACCATCTTGAGTGTGTAAAGCTGCTGCTCTGGGTCCATGTCATGGGTGTTATGATGGTGTGGAAAGATTATAGGAAAAAGAGAGATGAAAACCTGGAAGGTGTGTGTGGCAAGGAAAACATAACGGAACGTCAATAGATTAGCTGCAAGTTATAGTCAGTAAAAATCGTATTGGATAATATTTGTTCTTATATTAATCGCAGGCCGAAATCAACTTGATGAACACTAAAACAACAATACCAAATTAATGATAATATTACATTCAGATTGTGATGAATATGTACATATAATTAATCATTCTTTTATTTCATCTTTTAATCATCAAAGTCAATATATAAGCAATTAAATTTGTAAATTCAAAATTACAAAAATACTAATTTAGAATTTGTTATATATAATAAATTAAAATTATTACTACTATTTTAAAACAGTTCTCTTAAGATATAAAAATAGGTATTCCTCATTAGAGGTATTCAGAAATATTCCTGAAATATTTAATGAAAATTTTCAATTAATTATAAAATGCTATTATGTATATAATATACATTTTCTAAAACGCTTACTCTATAAAGAAGGAAAAAAAATGACATATCGAATATATATATATTACCTTTTGAAACTGTTTATTAAAAATAAATTCCTCCGGCAAATTCGTCTGTTTTATATAATTTAAGTATTTAATATATATCGTCAACAAATATCTTTCAATTTTCAAAAAATGGATATGTTATTAAAATGAATATTATATAAAGAAATATTTTACATATCTATTGTTTTCCAGGTTATTAATTATTTATCCTTTGTTCGTATGCATATTTTCATTGTGTAATATATGTAATATACTTTATTGTTTCCTTTTCTATAACAATCACTTTTATATAATAACACATTGATCATTATATATTTATTTAAAAGCATAAGAGGCTCCTCTCCTGTCAAATTAAACGTCAGAACTAGACGCAATCTGTTGACCGTTGCCGCGAACTAGCTACCTCGGGTCGGTGACAAAGCCATAACACCATCTTTAACAAATTGAGAAGCCTCCACCTATAGACCAAGGTTTCGGGGTGATGGCCCTCGTCAGCCTAGGGCGGACTTTATTCCATCAGATCCACATGGGATATAATGGAACCTTTACAATCCGACAAAGAGATATTTGACGTGAGAGGCGCCCTATGCTTTCATAGATCAATTTCCTCCTAGGAAAATATCCATTTATATATATATGTTAAAATAATATATAAAAATCATTTATAATATTATATATTTTAAATCTATCTCTCTCTATCGAATAAATATTTGACTCCTTTGCATTTATATACTCTCAAGAGAAAGGAATGGTTACGTCTCTCATCCCAACGGTGAAACCTCTTCTTTTAAATCAATATCTTACCTACAAAATATCCATCGATATATAATAATAATAATCAGCAAAATCACTCTCTAAATTTTACAACAATGAAACAAAATATCAGATAAGTGGGCTTGGCCTTCATTGTTGATTCCATTGTGCTGTTTCAAATCAATTTAATCACCATACTTCTTTAATAAAGCTAGTCATTCACTTGTTATTATATGTATTCATTTCTTTGATACCTATAATATTGTATCTATAGATTCTCGAAATGCACCTAATATGCCCTACAATGTAATTGTAAACTATATATAAGAAAACAATTTGATATAATAGTAGAGAAGAATGGATATTATAATGGCGCACTGCAGAAATGTTTATCCTCATATTAGGATGGTCTTTTCATATAATATTTTCTACCTTCACCGTAAGTTTGAAGATGTAGTTTTGATGATTCATATGATAAAAAACAAAGTGAGAAATATCTATAAAAATAAATGTCTCCATTCCCGTCCAAATATAGCTAAATTTAAGCGCCATCTATTGACCGTCTCCACAAACAAGCGGACTCAAGTTGGTGACAAAGCCTCAATACCAGATTTAGCAAACTGAGAAGTGTACACTTAGAAACCACGATTTCGAGCTAATGACACTCGTCAGTTCAGGGCGGACCATATTTGATGAGAGAGAGAGAGATATCCACAATGGATCAAATGAAATCTTCACAATCTGCCCAAGAGGTGTTTAGTTGTTAGAGTGACAAGGCCAAAATAATGGCCAATACATATTTACATATAGTCGTATGAAAAAAAGGAAAGAAAAAAAAAAGATAAAAAGATCAGGTGTTGAAATCAATAATAAAAATGGCATATCCTGACCAGGAGCACATGTGCTTTACAGAAGGCAGAACGCCATCTGGTGGAACAGAAATCAACTAAACATTGATTTAGCCTGTTCCCTGATATTTGGCCAACCCAATTTCTGGATAAATCAATATGCGATTTTTATTATTTATTTCAACACCTGATCTTTTTATCTTTTTTTTTCGTTTTTTTTCATGTGTTAAGCGTATTTACGCAAGTTTGGCCTTAAATACCCATCTCTTGGTTTTTCAGGAAGCCACTGGGACCAAAAAAACTTTTTGGTCGCAGTGGTACAGCCTACTCCACGCTGACGAGCGCCAAAAAGCGCAAAACGCGTTCGTGGATGGCTTTTCTTGATTTATCAAGAGATTGGGTTGGCCAAATATCAGGGAACATGCTAAATCAATGTTTAGTTTATTTCTGTTCCACTAGATGGCGCTCTGCCTTCTGTAAAGCACATGTACTTCTGTTCAAGATATGCTATCTTTATTTTCAATATCAACACCTGACCCATTCATTATTTTTTTTCTATTGTTTTTTCATATAGTAATATGATTATTAACATTTTTCAAAATCGCGTTACTATTCCATAGACAGTAGATTTGCAGAGAAAATACATAAGAATTTTAAACCAAAACAACAACTCTGTATTCTAATATAAATTTGATTTACAAAATTTGATATTTGATTTCATACGTATAAAAAAGTAATTTAATATATTTTGCAAGTTATTGAATCAACTAAATTATTTCTCTGGCGACTCACCGAAGATCAACCTGAAGTAGGAAAACGCTTAGAGATAATTAAAGAATAAAAGACATAAAATTCTATCCCAAAGGATTATTCAAAATATAATGGTAACTCAAGTTTATGTGATATTATTACTTTTTTAAACTTATATTAATGAAAAAATATATAAATATTCAGCATACCACTAGGAACTATTCCAGAAATAAAAACTAGTAACTTAATAAATTTCTATTCCATTTTGATATTCTGACATTCAAGAAATAATTCGAAAAATAGTTTAGATACTATTTGAATTATTAAGGCAAATTCCATTTAAATTTAATTTAAAAATATATAATTTGACGAGAGGAAGTACATTACTGGAATTATTAAATCCTTAATCCTTTAAGAGAGTTTATAGAGAGATTGCGATTCTTTTTTTCTTTCTTTCTATATTTTCAATTATTGAATTTATTTCAGATAATTCTTAGAATATTCTGTATATCCGTTTATATATAAAATTAGAATTCATTCTAATATAATTATCAAAAATTCTTTCGAACTGAATTGGTTGAATATACACAGATTGGAATATATATTATGTATTATAATGTTTATAATATGTATATTATTTTATATGATTCGTAATATTTACTATATATTTTTCAAATAATTTTTATTATAAAATAAATAAAATTTGTACTATTTTTTTTCACATTGTGTCGCGGTCTCACGCAATTCTGGCCTTAACTACCCGTTTCATAATATTTTCAAGATGCCTGAAGGACCATTTTTTTTTTGGTCGTTGAGGTACAGCTTGCACCACGCTGATGAGGGCCAACAGCCCGAAACGCTTACGTGGTTAGCTTTTCTCGATTAATTAAGAATGGGTAATTAGCCAGTTCTGGAATAATTAAAAATCAACGAGAATAGTTTATATTTATTCCGATAGATCATAAGGAGATGCCTTCTTCATAAAATAAATAAAGTTTTAAATAATTTTCAATTTTTACTATATGAAAATTCAGATAGAGGGTCGCATTCAAAAAGTGTGTTGATATGTTTTAATATCAAATTTGAATAAAAATAACTCATATACAATGTTTTTTCTATACTTGATTCTTTTAAAAGGCTAAATTTAGATTCATAAACTCACTAATTAACCTATTTTCTATAATATTTATTACATGACTTATAAAGGGAATAAAATAAATATTAACAAGATATATTTCTGTGAAAATAGACACTTCGGCCAGTTAGAGTTTTTTATTTTGTCGAAACGTTGAGAAAATAAAAAACTCTAACTGGCCGAAGTGTCTATTTTTCACATAAATATTAATGCCGGCCAGGCAACCTCTATCTTCAAGGATATATTTGAGTAGCCAGCTTGTTATTCTTGAATATAGGTATAATACCCTATAAAGTCACGAACGTTAGCTACTCAAAAGTGAATTGAAGAGACGATCATTTTTCTCTGTAAGATGAATTAGAATTTATCAATAAATATATGTTATAACTATCACACCCTTTGTAATATATAAATAACCCTTCTTAAATAAACTATTATATTATTGTATTATCAATGTTCGAAACTATTATAGACGCTTATGATTCTTTTTAATAATAAACAATTTCTACTTAAAAAAGAATCATACGCGTCTATAATAGTTTCGAATTTTGATAACAGATGGCGCGCTAATGCATCATAATATTATCGTATTAATAGATATACTATATCCGCCCATGACAGAAAAACCCAAAACATGTGGAATCTTTGCAGCAATCGTTTAAAGAAGGTTTGAGAATATATTATAAGAATATGATGAATTAGAATTTTAAACATCGTATTATATGGGACAATAATAGAATTATTTTGTAATAATTTTTTTTTTATTTGTGGAATAAAATGTATATTAAATAATTGTGTATTTGCGTTTACAAGATCCTAACTAATTGTCGTTCATTTATTTACTTCAAACCATTATGAATTTCTAATGTAAGGCGTTTTTACAATTTTTTACAAATTAAGAAATTTAATTTTAATGTTTTAAATTAATAATACGTATATATTGGTATTATTTGAAATATGTTTTATATTTTCAATTAAGCATATTATCTGGATAAAGTCCAAGCCTCCGTGATAAAAAACCGATGAACATTGGTACATTCTCGTATCTCTCAAGATGGCCGCTTATTCAAAGTTTAGTTTGATAAGTAATTTTTATTTTTAATTTTAAGTATTCAGGAGAGGTTGTCTCATCAGATATGTAGCTTATTAGAGATTTATCTTTATCTTTTTAATTTAAAATTTGGTAAATTATATTCGTTGCAATATATATCAAATTGTCAAAATGGATAATAAATGTACCATGTTATTTAAAAATATTATTTTGTTTAAAATTATATTTCATAGATTCAAATGCTCTGTTAAATCGACCGCCAGTGGTCACGCTTCCCCTATAAAAAACTAATTGTTGTTGTTTCCCGATGGCCGCCTCAAATTTTTTGTACATTATATAAATAAGTTTTTCATTTTTTGATTCTTACGCCTTAAGCCAGGCATTACTTTTATCAAACTATGTTTTTCATATATTCCTTTAGTTCAATTAAATTACTGATCAAAACTATTTTTATTATTATAGTTTCAAGATTTTTTAACCACGACTACATTTCCATAGTATAATCCTCAAGATAATCAAAATCAAGAAGAATCTCTTTTTTTTTACAACATATATAGTTATATGAAGTGTATATTGAAATTTTTCGCTAGAAGATGGCAACTCTATTCTAATAAATGAATCCAAAATCAAGTTATTTTTAATCAAACTATCCAGAGCACATGCTTTTATAACGCATTCGTTGATATGTATAAATACTATCTTTTCAGGTGTAATCATTAGGATTATAGGGATACAAAATAGACCTATCCCTTGAAGTCTAATAATTTCAACTTATTATCGATTGAATTGTGAAATTCTATATACCCATATATTTGTGAATCAAAGTTCTAATACTATTTGTTGAAACTATGAATTATTTATGAATCTTGCACCAAGATTTAGTTTCTTAATATTTAAAATTGTAAATACACTCAAATATTCTAATAGCAACACTAATTCTTATATATTAAAATAAACTAGGTTCATTGCAAGATATTTTGTCAAGAAGATTTTTCGTCTTTTTAAAAGCTTAAAAAAAAACGAAATTTTAGTCGTTGAAATATCTCAAGAAATAAACTCAACTTATTTTTTTATTAAAGCTATGCCTTTTTTTTTAAATTTTAATTGTGAGTTTTATGGATTGCGATATTGAAAAAAATGTATTCAAATATCTAATAGACGCAGGGTCTACGAAAATGTAACCGAATACCACAGTGTATCATATACGTAGGATGGTCGGTAACAAGTTTATCAAGTGAATTCTAAACTGTAGACCAACCAAGAGCGTACGTGATGGGACACACTGAACAAGTGCAGGAAAGGAAATATATTTTCTATAAAGTATTGTTATTGAGGCCACCACATTAGACCTATACGTCCCTGGAATCTTTAAACATCCACCGCCCCCTTAATGTATTTCCAATTGTATCACATGTTCCAACTTTACATTCTTTTCTATAGCAAAATAATTAAATTCACATACTCATTTTCTTTCTCATTTCTTGAAGCAAAGATTATCTCAAATATATTATTTTTAGAACATATTTCATTTCAAGGAACAAACATAGATAGTGCATTAGGTTTCATGAAATATCTATATTTCGATATATAAGGTTTTTAAAAACAAATAATTATATTTTGAATATTGATATTCAATATATTTTAGATTTTTTTAAAGAGATTCATGTCATTACTGTGATATTTTCTCAATTTCTCTTCAAAATATAATAAATAAAACTGATTTTACAAAGATGAGTTCTTGCTTTATTATAAATATTTTATATTCTCAAGCCTTCGGGTTTTACCAATTCTTATACAGGATTATATGTAGGGAAAATAATAAAGAAATAAAATAATAAAAATATCAGGTGTTGGTATAGATATCAAAAAAAGGCATATCCTGACCGGGCGAGTTTTTCAGATTGAAGAGCGCCATCTAGTGAAACAAAAATCGACTTAACGTTGATTTAGCCTATTCTCTGATATTTGACCTAATTCACATTTTTTTATGGGGAGTCGGTGGAAGGCTGGTTAAACCGTTTGGTTTTCGACCACTACGACCCGGGTTCGATTTCCGCATTGGAATTTTTTTTCTGTTTAAAAAATAAATTTAAAAAATGCTCCAATGGCCCCCGATTCTTGCAAAAGTCCAACCCCACCAGCGAGTTCAAGTAACCAAACGGGGCTCTGGCACATTTGTAAGTGCAAAGTCGAATTGCTTTTCACATGTGTAGACATGTGGTGCGCTTACAGTAAAAGCAGTCGCTAACTACCCACCATGATTATCATGGCCTGTACCACGTGTACTAGGGATAAGCAAAAATATATATATTTTTTATAAATTTAGAAAATGCAACCACGAACGCTTTTGGGTTGTTGGCACTCGTCTTCGTGATGAAGGTAGTATCTATACCACCAAATATATGGTATTATATTAAACATATATTACTGGAGAAATGTTTGTAAAACCCGAAAGATTGAGGAGAAACTCATCCTTGGAAGCCGTTTTATTTATTAACTTATATATCGCAGAGGATTTTACCTTTCTGAATGTCTCTTCATTTCACAATTAAACGGATTTGATAAGTTCAACAATAATTTTAACACAATTTAAACTCAAATTCTTCAATATTACCAATTATTAGCCATTATTTTATTTCCAAACGCTATTTACCGCAAGGGATACTTGCGCCAAACAAGGAAAAACGTTTATTTACATAAGTTATTTACATTATTCAACGCATGAAAACATTAGAGATCCAAATTTCGTAGAAAGTTTAGAATGTATTTACAAAATGAATTGAACATTAAATATGATTTTTATCGGAAATCAAATCGTAATGTTCACAAACAACTAATTCATTCTTCATTCTATAATCTTGAAATGCTGGGCAATCGATCAGTAGATGTCTTGAGGTTTGTTCCTCGAACCATAAAAGCAACTTGAATTCTTCATGTTTCGCAAATGAAAATATTCACACCTATATCTAACAGAGCTAAAATATTCCAAAATGTGATATTATTTTCAACAGTTTAATATTTTGTTCAAGATAAAAATTTTATGGAAATAAAATTCCAAAAATACAAAGATAGGTTAATTATATATTATTTGAAAATAGAAATACTTGTGAAACACATTGTGTACCTAAGAAGAGATATTTTAATTAATATATTATTATATAATCTATATTTTAAAGCTTATATTAAATTGATATAGATATAATCAAGAAATTTGAAAATTTAAACATATAATTATTCTTCTAGGTTAATTCTAAAAATAATTATATTATTTATATAACAATCTAAAGCAGAAAATCTATGTTTATCTTTCTGATATTTCGTATTGAAATATTCAGAAATCCATATAATATTTATTTTGAATATTACAGAATGTGTGTGAATAGGTTTTTAAAGATATAATATTAAAGGTATATAAATAAAATAAATGCCTTACATGTGTAGAAACAAAGGAAAAGTCAATTTTTAAACCTGTGGACCAGGCAGACAGACATAGAGACAGGAAAGAAGTGGCCAGTAAAGAATGAACTCCTGCAGGATGCGTGAAATTAAGTTCCCCTCCTCTAATCTGCCTTGGGGAATACTAGCCCAACATTTCATTTATCCGACTTTTTAGCTACGCCAAAAAACACTGGATAAATACAAACTTCCTTCGTTTTCTCCCTTTTTACTGATGTTCTCTTAAATGAAGTCCTTTTTTTTTTGTAGATCACATCTTGTTAGATGCATTTTTTATTCCTTCTGTTTTAAATTATAACAAACAGGATTTTTCGATATCGATTTGTTAATAAATTTTTGATGTATTCTTATTTCTAATTCTATCATATTTAAAAAAATAAAATCAGAATATAAATATAATACCTGGTAATAAAATGTTTTTATATCAACATATTATTTAACGAATTGGAAAATTGGAAAAACGAATTGGAAGATTCACCACTGATGAACTGAGCCCTCCCAATATTTTAAAAATCATATACACACATCGCAGTAATATATATAAAATTATAAACTGAAACTATATTTTTTATTTCATAAAAATCAAGAAATATATTTTATATATATCGATGTTGTACAATGGAGATGTTGCACTACTTATTTGATTGTGCTGCTCTGTCTGAAAAAAGACAAAAACTAAATGATAAAACGGGGCAACTTTGTCCTTCTTTTCCGGCACTAATTAATGAAATATCAAAGAATAGGTATATAGCGGTGGCGATATTTGTATTCCACAGGATTATATTCCGGAAAAAGGCCACACAGTGTTCTCTCCATTCCTTGTAAATTGGCGAATCCTGTATAGGGCGAGAGGCCTTAAATAAAGGCTTTGTTGTAAATATCGATGTTGTATTGGTACTCATAAGGATTAATGTAATCGGCAACACTTAGTTGCATGACGAAGAGTTAAGTTTTCAATAGATCATCTTATATCCTATAATGATGCTAAGCGAACTCTTGCCACGAACTGTTATGTATAAAATATAGATTTTTGTGATATTTTATGATATTTTAAAAAGATTTATTCAATATATTTAGAGAGAGAATGTAAATAATAAATTAATATCAAAATGCTTTTCATCTTGTTTGAATTTTGGTTATATTAATGTTTACAACGAATAGAGACGAAAAAATGTTATTTAAAGCATTAAAAAGATGTATTTTCTTTTAATTTACTTCTAAAAGCATTGATTGTTTTAATCGAGCATTATGAAAATGGTAACATATGCATATTATATTAATTAAAAATATATATATTATTTCTGTTGTTTTGGATCATATTGATGATTATGCTATGGTGGTGCAGTCGTGGCATGAATCTTCTTGAAAGTAAAATAATAAAAATAGTATAGATTAAAAATTGCTTTAATTGAGCTATAAGATAAACATAATTCTGTAAAAGTACCGCCTGGCTTAATGCGTAAGAATAAAACAAAATATTATTTACATAATTACAAAGTTTTGGGTCGGCCAACGGGGAAGAACAACAATGAGTACTTATAGGGAAAAGCGTGACCTCTGGCGGTCGACTAAAACAGTATTTATATCTTTGAAATTATAATTTTAAACAAAATAACATTTTAATACATAACATTTTAAAATAAAATATTTCAATACAACATGCATATAGATTATTTTTTTAACCAAACTTTTCAAATAAATTAGTAATATTCAATATAAACATTAACAATTATAAGATATATTTCAAAATATCGTAATAACTATTTGAATCATATAAATTTATTGAGTATCTTGTATTAATTGTTCTTTTTTTTCAAAATAGAGCAATTATAATTATAGTGTAGCAATGAATATATAGTATTATTATTCAAATTAATATATACATATATATCATACCTATACATTGTATCTTGTACAAATCCAATTGATATTCCATATGATATCAGAGTATTTCATCGTGCTAAATTACGCATAGAGTTAAACATAAATATAATATTTGAAATTTTATACATTTGTGAGGCTCAACAAGAAACAAAAAGAATATGTATAATTCGAAAGACAAGCTTCCACTCCAAAAATTAAAATGGACATACTTTCCTTTCTTTCATTTTATACAAAAATTGTCATTTTAAATCCAATTCAAAAGCTAAGAATATTTTTTATTTTTTAATAAAGTAGATAAAAGGGTTTATAACATAATTCTCTCTTATGCATAAAAAATTAAGAAAGAAAGAGATAATGTTCTCTAAAAAGGAAATATTATGTTCTTTAATGTTTTTGGTTGTAGTCCAAATTCTTTTAGAAGGCTCATTCCGGCCATAATGCTGTTAAATAGGGTGTAAGACTGGGTTATAATGACTTCAGTCAATGGTTGGCGAACTTCAACTTAAAAGGCTCATAACTTATTAAGTTATTTCCTAGGTGTTTGTGAAGTTGGAAGTGTTTGTTGTATGTATAGACTTGGCTGTTGCCATCTTTGTCAATATTTTACATCCTTTTAATACTTTTTTAAAAACATACTTATTATAGTTTTGAAAATAGAGCAATCCATAGATAAATCTTTAATTAAAAAGGCATATATTGGATCAGAAAATAATCAAATAATTTTTTGATCCAATATATGCCTTTTTAATTAAAAAAACTTATTATAGTATCAAATTATAAAACTTATTTATTATATGTAGGGAAAAAATTGCGACAATTAAATTTACTGACAATGTTTTTCTTTTCAATCAATATTTAAAAACATATTTATTAAAAAATCGGTTTATATCACCTATTGATTATATGTATGTACAAAATATTTAAAAATTATATTTACTGGCAATGGGTTTATTTTTCAATATTTTTCTTTAAAATTTGCTTATTATAGCATCGATTTATAAAACTTATTTATTATTTATAAATACCCATTTCTTGGTTTTTCAGGAATTAACTGGGACCAAAAAATCTTTTTTGGTCGTAGTGGTTCAGCCTACTCCACGCTGACGAGGTGCCAAAAGCGCGAAACGCGTTCGTGGATGGCTTTTCTTGATTTATCAAGAAATTGGGTTGGCCAAATATCAGGGAACAGGCTGAAACAATGTTTAGTTGATTTCTGTTCCACCAGATGGCGCTCTGCCTTCTGTAAAGCACATGTGCTCCTGGTCAGGATATACCATTTTTAATATATTTATTATGTGTATTGAAAAAAGATTGTAACAAATAAATTTACTGGCAATGTGTTTCTTTTCCAATAATTTTATTTAAAACATACTTATTATAGCATCGATTTATAAAACCTTTTTATTATATGTATGGACAAAATTTGTAACAATTAAATTTACTGGCAATGTGTTTCTTTTTAAATAATTTTCTTTAAAACATACTTATAATAGTAAAGATTCATGAAACCTATTTATTATATGTATGGACAAAATTTGTATTAATTATATTTACTGGCAATGTGTTTCTTTTTGAATAATTTTCTTTAAAACATACTTATTATAATATCGATTTATAAAACTTATTCATTATATGTATATTGAAAAACATTGTAACAATTAAATTTACTGGCAATGTGTTTCTGTTTCAAATATTTTCTTTAAAACATACTTATTATAGTATCGATTTATAAAATTTATTTATTATGTGTATTGTTGAAAAAAGATTGTAACAATTATATTTACTGGCAATGTGTTTCTTTTTTAATATATTTTTTAAACATACTTTTTATAGTATCAATTTATAAAACTTATTTAATATATGTGTATTGAAAAAAATTGTAACAATTAAATTTACTGGCAATGTGTTTCTTTTTTAATATATATATATTTAAAACATATTTATTATTTTTTATTTATTACTAGTTGCAAATAAGACATGCTATATCCGATACTATATACTTATTATAATATCGATTTATATAACTTATTTATTATATGTTTATTGAAATAAATTGTGACAAAAATAATTAACTGGCAATGTTTTTCTCTTTTGATAATTTCGTAAATATTATATCTATAGATCCCTTACTGAAAAATATATTGCAGGAAAATTTGTAGAGATAATATTTGATGATATTATTAAAAAGGAAACACACATTACCAGTGAATTTAATTGTAATATTGATCTGGTACATAAATTTGAGACAAACGGTTTTTTCTTGTTTAATCAAGAATGCCTATTTGACCAATTCTGTAATAATCCTAAATCAACCAATAGTTGATATTTATTCCGATAGAAATTTTATATTTATTATTTATTCAAAATGTATGTGAATCAAAAACAAAATATTGCCTTTTCTATATAATTGTAAAATATAAAGTCAATCGATACATTGATATACGTATATCGATTTTAATTTAAACATCCTCGATAAAGAGAGGCGAGTTGCCCCTCAAAATATTGGAACAATAAAATAATTATAAATCCAATATATGCATCTTTTTAAATATAATTTTAATTATGAACTGCTCAATCTTAAAAATTGATATATATGTGAAAAAAATGATTTAAAAAAATATATAAAAATGGCAGGTGTTGGTATTAATATATATGTTATAAAGAAAAATGAGATTTCTGTTGATTTTTGATTTATCTTGAGGATTATGCTATGGTAATGCAGTCGTGGTTGAAATCTTGAACGTATAATAATAAAATAGTGCAGATTAGAAATAGCTTTTTTTGAGCTTATGGAATACATAAAAAACATAATTTGATAAAATTACTGCCTGGCTTAAAGCGTAAAAATCAAATAATCAAAAACCTATTTACATAATGTACAAAAGGTTTGAGCCGGCCATCGGTAAACAACAACAGTGAGTTTTTATAGAGGAAGCGTGACCTCTGGCGATCGAATTAGCAGAGTATTTGAATCTATGAGATATAATTTTAAATAAAATACACACACACACACAAGCCTTTTTTATTGGGGCATCCAGCCCTATACATGATTCCCCTCTACAGGATTTAGCAAAGGAAGATATTTCAAAAGTAAAAACTAGAATACAAGAAGTAATAAGGAAAGAGAAAAGAGAGAAGAAAGAAAAAAACAAACAAAAAGAAATATAACCATATATACAAAAAAATAAACCTACAGAGCAAAAGGAACCGTACATGATTAAATATTTAAATTAAAGTACCAATGTTTAGAATATGTCAAGGTTAGGATATCTTTGAGAGGGCTAGTGGAATCAGCCGCATTCAATCTTCGCTTTCTTCCTCCAAGCAAACCACGACATTCGGCGAATCCATTATTCTCCAACGGACATTGACTGCGGCCTTGTAGAATTTATATAAACCGAGGGAAAGACCCTTATCAACCATCAGTGTGTTCATCCAGCTGCAAATTTGTTGGCAGTCAGGTTGAGACCAGGGTAAGTCACCCAAAATTTCTTTCCTCTGTTTCTCTAAGCAAGAGCATCCAAATATTATATGTATAATTTAATTTTAAATAAAATAATATTTTAATATGACATACACATTAAAAACAAAAATATTGACATTTTCTACCGCTCACATGATAAAATGCTAAATCGGCGTTAAGATGATTTTTATTCCATTAGACGGCGTACTAAAATTATCCTGTGAACGGTCAGGAAATGCCATTTTTGCTTCTAATAAAGGTAAATTTCAATATCAAAGGTATTCTCGAACTTAATAACTCTTTTCTGAATTAATATAAGCCAATCTGGTAATACATAGGTAGTTTATTTCATTTTTCTTGATTTAATTCGAGCATAGATTACGTTCCTACAAGTGTATCTGATCTTTTTAGTTATTTTATCTGGTTAATAGAGGTTTATTCCTTCGAAATTTTATCGCAGTTTCAAGAAAGATTTTATTTTGAAATGTATAACAATTAAAATAAAAAAAAACATATCCTGACCACCTTGACATGAAATTTTATTTAGCAGAGCGCCATCTAGTGGAACAGAAATAAACTAAACGTTGATTTACCTGTTCCTTTATATTTGGCCAACAAATTTCATGATAAATCAAGAAAAGTCAAACACGAACGCGTTTCAGGCTGTTGGCCCTCATCAGCGTGGTGCAGAGACTGTACTTCTACGAACAAAAATATCTGGTTCAAGGGCTTCATGAGAAATCAAGAAATGAGTATTTATGGCCAAACTTACATAAATACGCTAAAAATGTGAAAAAAAATGGGTTGGGAAAATATTAGAGAGTAGGCTGAATCAACGTTTAGTTGATTTTTTTTTCAACAGATGGCGCTCTGCCATCTGAAAGTTCACGTGAACGTGATCAGAATATGCCTTTTTTATTTTAATAACAAACACCTGAAATCTTTCATTATTTTATGTATAAAAATATTTTAAAATAGGATCTATTTTAACGCAGATAAATTATACTACTATAGAACAAGTAAACTAACTTACAGATATACCGAAAGTACAAAGATTAAAACGCATATGTTTTATAACTGACATCCTTCAAATGATTTTTAAAATTGCAAAGGTAATCGCAAATTGAAGCGATATTTGCATTATATAATTATAAGTGAATATAATTATGTTAAAATACTAAGGAATAGATTCGTGATTCAATATAACATATACTCCTTTGTTATTGCAACCATTATTCTAAACAAACATATCCCGTTGATTGGATAATGAACTCAACACTGATTGGCCTATTGATATCACTTGTTAGTAGAAAGCCAATCAAAAAGCGAATAAAAACAGATAGGTCTATAATATATATATCAATAAAGATATATATATTATTAGATATATGATTTTATAAAGTTTTGTTGAGAAATCAGAAAGTTTGACAATTGGTCTGGATTTTTCTCGTGTTTCCTGTTCCTTGGCTTTATATTCTATCACAAATAAATATGTGAATATGCATAATAATGTGATATTTAGATGGCAGAGCGCCATCTAGTGGAACAGAAATCAGCTAAACATTGATTTAGTCTGTTCCCTGATATTTGGCCAAACTAAATTCTTGATAAATCAAGTAAAGCCATCCACGAACGCGTTTCGCGTTGTTGGCGCTCGTCAGCGTGAAATAGGCTGTATTACTGCGATCAAAAATATTTTTGGTCCCAGAGGCTTCTTGAGAAAGCAAGAAATGGGTATTAAAGGCCAAATTTGCGTAAATACGCTTAAAACATGAAAAAATAAGGGAATAATGGATTTTTTTTTGCCTAGAGGAAAATGTTCTATAAATCTGATATAAAATATTAAGCTATGAGCCAGGAACTTCGATAATAAATCAGCCCAAGTGTCAAACTTGTCTTAAGTATCAACAAAAAACTTTAATATAGAGAAATCCATATTAATAACTATAAACATAAAAATGCATATATTGGATTTGAAATATATTTATCCCTTCAAGTTCCACCCTCGAATTATTGAACAAATAATATTTAAAATCTAATATATGCATCATATATGATATAAATATGAATAAAACATACTTTCTCATATACGAATGGTATAGTTTGTGTATCCACGTGTGATACACTTATATCGCAAAGACGAATTAAAGTATTTGTTTTAGATATATATCTTGAATACTTATCAATATATGTATTTATAATTGTATGTTATTCTACTGTCCTCAAAGTTATGTCCATAGTTCATCTAAATTCCCATTCCAAGAGTCTATCAACAGTATCACTATGAAAGGAAGATCGAAAAATGCAATATAACAACGGTATGGTAGATTAAACTGGCGAAACCCCTGTGAAGGTTCACCACTGCACTTTTTCCATTGCAGTAAGAGCAGTAGAAATTGTTTAATTTCAAAAAGAATCCTACGAGTCTTATGAAAAAAAGAAACTATTTTAGACATTTTTAGATGGCGCGCTAGTGCATCATAATATATGTATTTGTTACAATTTGATATTATTATCCTTCTATTTTAGATACATGAATATTTCTTAGATATGAATAACATTCCGAAATAAAAGAAGTGTAGTATATTTTCAAAGGTCAATCCTTTTAAAAATAAAAATCATTTATCATTTTTAATTATATTACATGGAATTTATATCTATTTTAATTAAAAATCCTTAGGTTAAAATATGATGAGAGATATTATGAGTGATTTAAAATAAGGTAAATACATTCACTATGAATAAAAAAAAGGACTTTCTTTAGAGTTTCATATCAAAAATGGTAATAGTATTTGTTCTATTAAATAGTATTGAAATATTTAGAAACTTCTCCAAGAGATCTTTGAGAAATTTCTTAATATATTAAAACTATTTTGATAGAACACATACTATTACCAAAATGATTATGAAATTCTGAAGAAATTCCTTTTTTTTCTTATAGTCTATTTATATTTACCTTATTTAAATTCACACACAAAGAATAAATCAAGTTAAAAATTAATATCTAATTGAGCATTTTACTTAGAATAGAGTTTGGCGGCTTCTATTTTAAATAGAAATTGAAAAGAAGGTCTTGATGAACAATTTTATCATCAGTGACTGGCTGGGACAGCTCAATTAAAATTTAAATTAGAGACTAATTTGAGTTGTCATCTTAATTAAATAATCTAGAAAGTTCTGTGGAGATTATCCACATAAATAGGGATTAAATATTTATTGGATGGAAGATTCCTTTTTAGAATATTCAAATATTGGAATGGTATTTTAATTAGAATTTCTCTTAGCCTTTTACGGTTTTTCATGACGCGGAGCAAACATTAAATATTTACAGGTCCATTAAATATCATCCAATTATTTATAAATTGAATCAAGAAAGTTTTAAAAGGGAAAGAGAATTTCAAAATATCATCTCTAAGTTTATTTTAATAGATTTATATGGAATACTTTTACCAAAATATATAACTATATTTTATAACTAATGTGTTTATCTATGAATTTTATATAGTTCTATCGCTCAGTCTCTATTTCAGAATATGAATAATATATCACTTAAGAAATGAAGGCATTAAAGCCCGAATGTATATTTCAAACATAAACCAAACTTCTACTGTTTTTACTGAGATGAAATATATTGGGTTCATCATTGGTGATTGATCCTAGTATATTTCATCGCAGTAAGGGAAGTAAAATTCTGCTTTAGGTGTAAAAGAAACATTAGTGATTTAATTATCTCGCCTCTTATCTACATAATCTAGATAAATAGATATTAAATATATAGTTATCAGCGTCATAATCAATTCTTTATTAATCAATTCTCTCCACGTTTGCTTTGTGAATGGAATAAATACCCAAATATGGCCATTTCTCATAACCATCGGTGGTTCAGTGGTAGAATGCTCGCGTGCCACGCGGGCGGCCCGGGTTCGATTCCCGGCAATGCTTTTTTTTACAATTTTTAAAACTCATTTATATATTATACAAGAATGACATTCACGGCGCCAATTTATAATTGTAACGAATAGTATTTGAATAAAAGCATTTAATCGGGTAAAACCCGGGCGTTGCCCGGGTCATTCGGCTAGTAATATATATATATATATTATATATATATAAGGAAGAAAGTTTTTAGTTAATTGAAGGAAGTTTTTAGTTAATGAAGGAGTTTTTTAATTAATGAATTTATTTAATCATACAAACATTACAATTATAACATAATATAAAGAAAAATATATAATGGGAAATACAGCAATCAAAATATATAAGTGCTATCGAACAATCAACAAACAACAGAGTAGTCCAATATCAATAAAATATAATCAATGATAATAAGCTTGGAAATTAAATCCAACAAAGCCCCCCTTTAATTTCAAGCTAAATATCTTGAAGGCTAATAGCTATGCTGCTACGTCACAACGTGACGTCACGGCCTAAGATGGCGCTACTTGACTTTCTTTTGTTTACCGGAAAAATTATAACATTTAGGCCTAGATACCAAAGTAATATTATATACACACATTGATATCAAATAAAAATAACAATTTACACACATTTCGGATGGCTTTTCTTGATTTATCAAGAAATTGGGTTGGCCAAATATCAGGGAACAGGCTAAATCAATGAATAGTTGATTTCTGTTCCACCAGATGGCGCTCTGCCTTCTGAAAAGCACATGTGCTCCTGGTCAGGATATGCCATTTTTAATATATATATAAAATTTTGGTCTTATAATCAATTTATCATTTATTTTATAGTGCCTTCTATAATGAGAAAAAAATGATTTAAAAATTATATATACACAAGCATAGTGTATATATACACAATTAAGTATAGTGGAAGTGCTCTAAAATCAAATATTTTAACAGAAATCTTTCTAAAGCAAAAAATTGACTTAGACCCTTGAAAATTAATTATTGATATATTAAATATTCTCAAGGAAAATCTCCCTATAATAAAGTAATATATCTGTGTTTTTTCAGAATCTCCTTGTGATCTGTAAAAATAAATCTGTGTGTTTTTGTGTAACCTGTATCAAATATACATGATAAAGGTCATGATAAATAAGATGATATATGTCAATAACACTTCATCTATTCATAGGAATACAAAAATCAAGGCACGGATGTTTCTTTTTACATGAAACAAACTTCTACTGACTTTACTGCGATGAAAATATTTATACGTAATTCTGTTTTTCGAAAAGCCTATGTCCATAGTTTGATACCATTTCTGAGATTCCACCATTCAGTGTAGCATATCTAAACAGAATCGTTCAATACAGTATTAGAGTCCTAAGAGAAGGGTCTGGTAGATTAAGTAGGCGAAACCGCTGGGAAGGTTCATCATTGATGAGCCAAGTCTTCCCAATATTTATTCATCGCAGTAAGGATAGCAGAAGTTCGTTTTATGTTCAATAGAAATATCCGTGCCTTAATGTTTATTTTTCTTCTATAATAATGATGAGTAGCAATGAATGACTTTTACTGTCTGTAATATAGGATTAGGTGGTGGTAGCTTCTAAATGGAAAGATAGGATGGAATTTCCACGTTAGTTAGCTACATTTTCCTGTAGTCCTTCATGGCTACAGTATCAGGCCGGGACTCACAATGTCCCCACCGTATTTCACCCTATAGGACAGCACCCTACTTGTGCTGCTTCTTCCGCTCAACACGTAGAAAGGTTGACCTTACACATGCATTAGGAATCAAGAAATCAGCTTACAAAAATCTTCATTATTTGCATTCATATAAAACTAGCTTTACTGAGAAAGTTTCTTCAACGGACTTCTTTCTATAAGCACAACAATTTTGACAAAATTAATTTAAAAAATTACTTCTCGTCTATTCTGGCGCGGAACAGAAATGGGCGTAGACTTTGATGGTCCTGAACATATAATTCATATTGCTATTCAATAAATAAATCTAAGATCCATTCTGGAATAAGTTTTTTATTATATTTTAATTTTATGAACTTCGGGCTTATCAGATCTTCGACGGTAATAGAACAGTAACTTTAAAACAGTTATTCTGTTACTTCTATCGAAGATCCAATAAGACCGAGGCTTGAGTCAAGTAATTAAAACTAACAAATAAACTCATTTATGGATGGATATTTAATACATCAGGTTGATCACAGGGGATTTATATCTTTCATATTGTTCCATTGTTTGTATTTAGGAATGTACTTGAACCGAATTGAGTGATCTCAGTGAATACCCATACATGTCGGCATTGAAGGCAATGGAGATTCTGGCAGCTGCAGACAATGGAGCACAGGATATCCCTTGCCACGGAATAATAAACTTTCTTTTAAACACATATAGACAGTAGCCAAATCAAAAATAAACAAAATCTTACTTAAGTATAGCTGGTACAATGGAGTGTACCTAGGAGTAACTCTGAACCTCAGAAATATACAGAACTAAAAACACTAGCAATTTTTATAACAGGCCATCTCAGGAAATTGAAGATGTAGAATACTAATAAAATTCGGTTTGCACTAGATCGATTAAAAAGGACCTTTAGGAAAGGCTGATGCTTATCACCAAACAGCTAGAGGAAGGTGAACTAATGGAATTTTTGAAATGTTTGCACAAGGGAATGAGAAACAACAACTGAAGGGGCTTCTGTATGTATTTCACATGTATTATATGCCTTCACATGCCTATATGCCTTCTATCCATTGTTTTGCAATTTTTAGAAACGATCGATAGAAGACGTTTAAAATTGGCGACTGTTTTGACGGGAGAAGTAACTTTTAATTTTAAAGATAAGTGATATATTCAGATAGAAAACCCTTATAATGAAAAATATTATTTTTGGGTCTTTGATAATCGAAAAAAGATTAATTACGATGAACCCTTTTGAACAAGAAAGTGGATATTCACATGTAATATTCCGAATATATATATTTACCATTATGATTATCACTAATTAACGTATAATTATAACGATCTAAATAACTAGCATCGATTAGGTTAGGTGTGTGGGGAACATATTAATTAAAGGGAAGAAATTATTCAGGAATATGCGGACAATTTTATGCCCCCATATCTAACATTCCATTCCAGACCTGGAATCTACGCTGATTAAAGCCCTTCAGTTAATTACACATCGCGTTAAGCTTTAAATTTCACTATAATCAGGTTAGGTTAGTAACTAAATGTGACGGTTTTCCCACTTGATGTCTGTGCTCCTATTTTATCTCTTTATACGGGGTTCACCATTTCACAAATTAGGATAATAGACGTAAATCCAAATAACTCAAATATTTATCAACAATCAATTTTGCGAGGCTAAATATCAATAAATATTTTGAAAATATATTTTAATATATATGTTATATTAAAGTGTTATTTTATTTAAAATTATTTTTCATGGATTAAATGACTCTGTTAAATCGACCACCATTGGTCGCCGTTTTCACTATAAAATCTCATTGTTGTTGTTTCCCGTTGGCCGGCTCAAATATTTGTACATTATGTGAATAAATTGGCGTCGTGGATGGCACTCTTTTGAAACGTCCCGCTTCAATCTTTGTGTGTTTTTAAAATACAAAAATAAAAATGTAAATTTTCACAACGATATTTGAAAATTGTATTATTTAGATTTTTTGTATGAATATATTTTGGATCTGATATATACATAAAATGATATGATAATGATAGAAAGTGATTTCTTGTTCCTACCCTGTCATTAATGTCACTCAAGGTCACCGTCGCGCCACGGTGACACCTGAATTGGCGCTCTCCTATTGGCTCGCTACGATCACGCCACCAAAAGCAAACGGTGACAGAACGCATGACGCTGATAACTGTATCTAGAATATATATAATATAAAAATAATAAAATTTTAAAAAGATTTATTAGTATTGAGCCCCTCGGTAAATTTGATTGTTGATAAATATTTTAGTAAACTGAATCCACGTCTATTATCACAATTTGTGAAATGATGAACCGTATAAAGATAAAATAGGAGCAATGGCATCAAGTATATATATATTGTGGCGAAGAAATAATTCATATTTTATTCTTTAATTTAATTATTCAATGAAAATTTTTGAAACAGATCCATTATTTTATATTTGTGAAATCATCATTTAGTGGCCTAGCTTACTTGCTCGATATTCTCTAGCTGAAGATAGGTCGGTTAATTTGTTTATAATTGTCAACTAGTCGCGGTGACGTCTTCAATAAATACTTTTATATCTTAAGATATTCCAAGATTCGAATTCTACGCTACAATATAATGAAGAATTTTTACTCTCTTATTATCTTGATTGCTATTTTCAGCCGATAAATTCACCAACAATAATTACAAAAAAAATTAAATGTGATTTGAAGAAGAATCAAATTATATTCAGAGTGTCATATTCTATATACAGTTACGAGCGTCATTCTTCATCTCCTAATCATCTCTGTCACCGTTTGCTTTTTTTTTTTAAATGGCGCCCTCCTATTGGTTGGCTACGATCACGCCACGTTTGCCTCCCCCACTCGCTTTTTCGTTTTTGTAACTATTGTGTTGGAGCGGGTCGCTCCTTAAATAAATGCATATATTAGTTAATAAGTAAATGGAATCCTCTCTTTCTTTTTCCCAGTAAGAGACGCCTACGGAAGCCAACAGTACATAGACAGATAAAGCACATAGGCTATAGTTATTAACTAATATATGCATTTATTTAAGGCGCCAATTTATAATTGTAACAAATAGTATTTGAATAAAACCATTCAATCGGGTAAAACACGGGCGTTGCCCGGGTCATTCGGCTAGTATATATAAATATACAATATAAAAATTAAAAAGAGCGTTATCTATTGTCCGTTAGGAGAAAATGTGGTATGCCAAACATCAGGGTTGAAAGGGCATTGTATTTACATTTTTGTATGGACAAAACTTAAGGAAGTTGTACCTTCTAGTATGTATATCTGATGCAGATAATAACCCTGAAAAATATTATAGTGACCTTTATTAAAGATACACAATATAACCAAATTTCTCCTTAAAATAGAACCGAAAAACGACGACTTTTCAGAAGATTTCCACTTCCTTAAATTTTTCCATGAATATGTGTTATATGCTGAGGATATTAAATAATATTATATTGGTTTATAATATTTTTTCCCTAAATACATTTTTAGTCACTCACACATCTTATATATTTTAAGATTTACCTAAAAATAATTTTAATTATGTATCAACTATAGGATATTTTAATTAATCGCGTTTTTTATTCAAACATTTGAAAAAAATCACTTTTATATAAGTGAAAAAATTTCCATTTTGAATTAGAAGCTTTAAATTAACAAATAAAATTATGAACATTTTAATGTATAGAATATTTTGTTTTTGTCAAATGAAATACAGGTCTTATATAAAAATAATAAAATTTGAATGAAAATATTTTGTAAGCAACATTTCTTTTAAATGAAATGTTTTAATTAAAAGAGAGATGTTCAAATATCGAAATAGATTGCATAAGAAAGATAGTTAAATTGAAAAAGAAATACCTGTTGGTGGATCTCAATAATTAATTATCTTCTAATATATAAATCTTATTTATTGAAGGTACAAAAATAAGAACCATAAATTACTGAATATATCTAAGTATTTATATGAAAAATAGACACTTCGGCCAGTTGGAGTTTTTTTTTTTTTTAAACTCCAACTGGCCGAAGTGTCTATTTTTCATATAAATATGAATGCCGGCCAGGCAGCCTCTATCTTTACGATATATCTAAGTAAACATTACCAATAAAATAACATCTCTCTAACCACATCTCTAGTAACTCTCACCTATATACATATATATTATAAAAATAAATGAGATTTGATTTTCTGCTTGATTTTTTATTGGAAAGGTTATGTTTAGATCATGTTGAGGATTATGGTAATGTAATGCAGTCGTGGTTGAAATCTTTAAAGTATGATAATGAAAAATAGTTTTGATCAGTAATTTAATTGAGTTAAACGAATATATATAAAATAACATAATTTGATAAATATAATGCCTGGCTTAAGGCGAGTAGAATAAGGAAAACAAAAGATTATTTACATAATGTACAAAGGTTTTAGCCTGTCATCGGGAAAGAACAACAACGAGTTTATATATGCAAAACGTGACCTCTGGCGGTCGATTTAACAGAATATTTGAATCTATGATATATAATTTCAAATAAAATAATATTTTTATATAACATATATATATATATATACATTCCTGACATCACAGAATTTAAGTCACAGATTATTACATTCATAGAATAAAAATAATATTTGACAATAGCATCCAACAATACCACTTCTTAAAAATATTTTGATAAGGTTATATAATATACATTTGCGCTCTATCTGTTATGTAAAATTGAAACTATTAAAGACATGTATGATTCTTTAAAAATATCAGTAATGACATTAAACAATTATTTAATATATAAAGAATCATACCTATCCACCAAACCCATAATACCTATAATAGTTTCAATTTATCATTATATATATATTTTTTTTAGATAATAAAAAGGCATATATTGGATTGAATAAAAGATTTATATGCCAATATTTCGGTTTGCTGAACGCCAACTTTCATCGAGGCATTACATTTTTTTTGTATACACAAATTTATTTAAACCAATATATGTCTTTACACTATCCAATGATTTAAGTATGGATTGCTCTATTTTCAGAACGATATACGTATATATAATACCTTTAATTGATGCGCCAGTTTTGGTGATACGTTTTTAATTGGTTATTCGTTTATTGATTCCTCACTTTTTTATTATATATTTCCTTTTTTATTTTGATGCTTCTTACTAATGGAGTAGCATTCAAGAGAGCCTACGGTCACTGTTTGACCAGAGATGACATTCTGGGACACCTAACGGTGGAAAAACACGGCACGATACAATCTGATGTATCACCATAACCCCTTGGATATTCGGAATTAGATCAGCGTCATAATAAATATAAATATTATAATAAATAAGAAGACTCTCTTGAATTCTACTCCAATCGAAAGAAGCATCAAAACAAAAAAGAAAAATATAATATAAGAAGTAAGAAATCAATTGTTGATATTTATAATTTCAAATATTCATTTTCATTCTATGATTATATTAATCTGTGGACTATTTTATTCTGTGGTGTTGATTATGTATATATATATATATAGGTATTTTCTTTGAGTGATGGTGGTTGAGAATCTGTGTGGAGACGTATGAGTTTCTAAAACTCTTTTTATAGTAATTTGACTTCATTGTAATTAGTGTATTCAATAAAGAAGTTTTTTACTTATAATAGAAAATAATTATTAAGATTCTCCCAACAAGTGGTAGCAGAGAGCGGTTGATTTTAAATTTATGCAAATCAAGAATAATTGAAAAATTTTTAGAAAAAAGAAAAGATGCAAAATTTTAATTTATCTCCAATAGAAAAACTTTCAGACGAAAACTACTTGATCTGGGCAAATCGAATTGAAAGTGAATTACGGGGATTAAAATTATGGAGAAGAATTATAGAAGGAGAAGAAGTTGAAAAGCCAATAGAAACAGACAAGAAATTTGATGAAAAAATGAAAATCTGGGAAGACTGGGATGACGACAATGCCATTGCAAGAAATTTGATGAATAGAACAATGAATGACACTCAAGTGCTGAAATACTCGAGCGAAAAAAGTGCCAAGAAATTATGGAATATAATTGGAGAAGAAATGGCATCTAAAAATGAAGACTTACAGATGAAAAATAGAATAGAATTGTCAAAATTGAAAATGAACGAAGATGAAACGGTGGATGATTACTTGAATAGAGCTATGATTATAAAGAGTAGAAGCATTCAAGCAGGAGATGAGATTAGAGATAGAGAATTAATTTGCTTCGTTTTGGAAGGGTTGAGAGTTGAATTTGATTTTGACATAAAAATTATAAAATCAGACAGGCAAAATAATATGAACACTATAAGACAAATCCTCAAGGAAACAGAAGAAAAATTAAAACTTAGAAAAGAAGAAAAACGGCAAACTGAAATTGCATCTAAAGCTAGAGAAGGCCGAACGGGAAGACTAAAGTTTTGCTATCAAGTGTTATAACTGTGGAAAGATGGGACACATTTCTAGAGAGTGCAGAGGCAAGATCAAATGTTTTAAATGTGGAGGATTTGGTCATAAATCGGAAATATGTAGAAAGAATAGAAGTGAAGAGAATGCAGAGCATAATTATAATGGGCCTAGGAGAGGAGTAGACAGGAAAAATTATAGAGAATCTACGGGTCATGTGATGGAGGCGAATGAGGACAATTACGAAGAGGAAGATCAAGGGGATGGAAAAATAAGATGGACAATGGATTCTGGAGCCTCTAGCCATATGATCAGTAAGAAAGAATTATTTATAGAATATAAAGAAGAAGAAAGAATTATAGCAACAGCTGAAAAAGGTGAAATGATGAAATCTTCAGGAATTGGATCGATAAGAATGAAATCAAATGTAAATGAAATATTCATTAAATTCGAAAATGTTTTGCATGTACCTAATCTGAAAGAAAATTTATTGTCAGTTACAAAAATTATAGATCATGATTTTAATGTGTTATTTACAAAGAAAAAAGCTGAAGTAATAGATAGAAATGGTGATGTATTATATGAAGCAAAAATAAATGGTGATAAATTTGAAGTAGAGGGACTCCTACATATGGAAATAGCAAGAAAAGCAGAAGTAGATGATGTGCTATGGCATCAAAGACTTGCTCATGTAAATTTTCAGAAATTGAAAGAAATGTATGATAATTCAACTGTATTAGGATTGAAAAATTTACATAATAACAAAGCGAATTGCGAATCTTGTACATTAGGAAAAATTCATAGAAAATCTTACAAAAGTATACAATATAAACAATCTGAAGATATTTTGAATCTATGGCATACCGACATAGTTGGACCTTTGAATGATTCTTTTGGATATAAATATTTCATTACGATTGTTGATGACTATAGTAATTTCACGTTCGTTATACCAATTGCTAATAAATCTCAAACAGCAGATTCCATAATAAACTTGATTATCCAAGAAGAAAGACAGACTGGCAGGAAAGTAAAGAGAATTCGAAATGATAATGGAGGAGAGTATATTTCAAACTATTTGAGGCGATGGTTATCTGATAAGGGCATCAAACAAGAATTCACTACAGCTTATACTCCTGAAAGCAATGGAAAAGCCGAAAGATTCAATAGAACCATAGTTGAGTCAGCAAGAACCATGCTAATTGATTCTAAATTACCTTTGAAATTTTGGAGCGAAAGTGTTAAGGTGGCTGTTCATATAAATAATAGAATTAAAATCAAAGAAATGAATACAACTCCTTTCGAGATATACAAGGGATGGAAATCAAACATTGTTTACTTAAAAAGGTTCGGAAGCGAAGCTTATGTTCATATTAGAAAAGAAAAGAGAAAGAAGATGGAACCAAAAGCTCATAAAGGGATCATGATGGGCTATAGTATGATAAGAAAAGGCTATAGAATATATTTACCAGAAATGGATGAAATTCATGAAGTATCAGACGTTAAATTTAATGAAGCTAAGTTAGGATATTATTTAATGAATAATAGAGGTAGAAATCTTGATGAAAATGAACTTTTCTTTTTTTGTAGAGAAGACCAAAATTTGATTTCTCACAGGAATGAAGACTCTGGTGGTAATAGAGAAGACCAGGTAAAAAATTTTAACATCGATGATGGGCATATTCCTCAAATTGATAATGATATAGATTTGAGTGAAATAGAGGAAATACCTCCTGATGAAATAATTACTCCACGTAGAAGAGGACCAGAACCAGGAATGACGAGAGAAATGAGAGAAGAACGAGATCTTCGTTTGAGAGAAACCGAAGAAGAAGAACTTATAAAAAAGGGTGTGAGGAGATCTGAAAGATTAAGACTAATAAAGAATAAGGAAAATGTTTCTGATAGAGCTTTTGAAATTAAATGTCTGAAGGATTACCAAGAAGCATTGAATTCTGATAATAGAGAACAATGGATTAAAATTGTGGAAGATGAAGAAATTGTTGTTTTGCATATTCCTTCAGAAGAAATGAAAGCGGACCATCTTACCAAGAGTGTGGATGCTGTCAAGATTAAGAACTGCCTAAGTGGTGGAGTTATTTTTTGAGGAATGAAAATTGAAAATTTAATGGGGAGATTTGTTGATATTTATAATTTCAAATATTCATTTTCATTCTATGATTATATTAATCTGTGGACTATTTTATTCTGTGGTGTTGATTATGTGTGTATATATATAGGTATTTTCTTTGAGTGATGGTGGTTGAGAATCTGTGTGGAGACGTATGAGTTTCTAAAACTCTTTTTATAGTAATTTGACTTCATTGTAATTAGTGTCTTCAATAAAGAAGTTTTTTACTTATAATAGAAAATAATTATTAAGATTCTCCCAACATCAATAAGTATATATATTTTTTGAAATTAAAGCAACCCATAAATGAATCTTCAATTAAAAAAGCATATTTTGAATCAAAATGTATTTATTTTACCAAAATTTCAGTTGGCTGAACGCCAACCATTATCAAAGTATTGAAACATTTTAAAGTGTGTCAACAACAAACTCAGCGCCACATAACGTCAATAGAATTAAGTTTTGCTTAATTCATTTAACTGAAATATTGGTAAAATAAATGATATTTTGATCCAATATATGCCTTTTTATTTAAATAATTATATATGTAATATTAGATCGCATATTTATATATAAAACATTAAAATTTTAATGAATAAATTATCAAAATTCGTAATATTAAAAATAAAAATATTTGAAATAGTTATTTCAGTTTAAAGGGGAGAATTGTTTTTAATTAAAAACTATAAGATTTAATAAACTCTCTCCGAAATATTCAAGATAAAGATGGCGACTCTGCAACGCTTTATTTTTAAGCAGGTGATTATGGTGAACAATTTCGCGAGAGGTAGAACATTATAGCAGAGTTTTTTTATTGCTCAAATTGTTTCTTGCCATTAATGGTAAAGGTAGAAAACTTAAAGTTTTATTATACAAAATGCCTCTTTAAGTTTTCCAATAAAATTAATGAATGCTACCTGCAGTCTTGGTTGTAATTTCTTGAAGCAATTTCAATTCTACATTTTCAAATAAACCAAGACTTATTGGAAGGAAAAATTAATTTTATTTGAAATTTAAATTCAGGTCTAAACTGGCCCTAAGGTTGAAACTTTATTAAAATACACTGAAGTCCTTTTTTTACTTCATATTTGCAGAGGAATTTAATTTATCTTTAGCTCAATAAATTTAATGATGATGACATCGCATGATATTAAATTTATAGAATAAGTGATTTAAATATTGAAATTAGTTTCAAGGGAGGTTTTTTTTTCTTCAGTTTATCGTTTTGAGAAACTAAAGAATTAAAATAATTCTCAATCCTGCTTTAATTATCAATAAAGTTAGGAAACAAATTATTATTTTTTTAAAGGTAAGTTTATTGATTATAATTACTCATCCAATTAATATTAAAGAGAGAGAGAGAAATAATTTCAAACTTAAAAGACATTTTCTTTAACTCACAATTACGAATGGCCTATAAAAGTGTGCCATTCAAACTAGGGTTAGTGACCAGGGGTTATTAACAGCGGAATTCCTATAATCAGGGCTGGTACCGAGTTCCATATTAGAATATTATTTTATAAAATTTTATTGATATAAAGTAATAATGTGTGTCAACTATATATATATAGTAAATTTTTATTTATTTATGCTTATGAGGTGATACAGCAGCGTATTTACAATTAGAGAGGAGACAAAATGAATTAAATCTAGAAAAAAAGAAGTGAGGACATATCGGTCATTAAAGTCTGAGAGGCAAGGCCTTCAGCCAGTTCAGGGCTTCCGGGGTGACAGAATGGAGATTGGAGATTCCTCCATTGAAGGAAAATAAATAGTAAATTAAATATATTTATCGTAAAGATAAATGCTGCCTGGCCGGCATTCATATTTCTTGAAAATAAAGATACTTCGGTCAGTAAATCTTTTTATTACCTCGACGTTTCGACAAAAAGCTTTTGTTCTCGTCAGGAGCAAACAAAAATTAAAACATATGGCAAGGCGTTAAAAATTATTCTTAATTCTTAAAATGGGATAATTTTTAACGCCTTGCCAATGGTTTTAATTTTATTTGCTCCTGACGAGGACAAAAGCTTTTTGTCGAAAGGTCGAGGTAATAAAAAGATTTACTGGCCGAAGTGTCTTTATTTTCAAGAAATGAATATATTTAGTACAAATATATCTTTTACACACAAAATAAATTTACACTGTCTTTACTGCAATGAAAAATATTGGGAGGGCCTGTTTCATCAGTGGTGAAACCTCTAAGCGGTTTTGCCAATTCAATCTACCAGACCGATTCTTATAACTCTAATTGGACGATTCTGCTTATATATACTGCACTGAAAGTTTGAATCTCAGAAATAGTATTCAAGAAAACTATTTACACAATATTTTAGGACATTAGCATTACATATGTGGCGACCACACTTTGCTTCAGCGAGCGCGAACTAGGACAAAGCTTCACTAAACATACGGGAGTAGTGTGACGGTCTCGGCAACCGCGAGCCTGACTACGCATGCGCGGGCGGCATCCGGGACTCTGGCCACGTGCGTCGTTAACAACAAGGCTTGCTTCCAACGGCCGTTAATTCTTTTCTCATTATATATTTCTGGCTTTAAATAAATTAATTTATTTTATAAAAATAATTATAATTTTATCAGCGGCCTTTCCACAAGCCACACCAACACGCACACAACCATCCCACACATATAAATATTTTCATCGAGAAATGCTCTAGAGCAAACGATAAGGACAAGGCCAGTTGGGAATAAAATAAATCTATATCGCGCCATCTATATATAGAAAATGAAATTACTTACTCACCAATGTTTCTTTTACACTCAGAACAAATATTTACACTTTTTACTGCGACTAAAAATATTAATTTAATTGACCGCCCACTCATATTTGCTCAATATTAACTTTGACTTTAAAATATATCTATACATCTAGATAGAATTTGTATAGTACTTTTGTGAAGCACGTATCTCTTAAATATTCAATTATTTATATATATATATTAAATTATTATAAACGTATAACGAATCTAAAGTTTTACGAAGGAGCCTCTTTTATAGAGGCTTTATAGGCTTTATAGAGGATTATAAAAGAGGCTCCTTCGTAAAACTTTAGATTCGTTATACGTTTATACTAATTATACGGAGTTTACCTGTAGAATATTACATTATTGTTGCTTTGAATAAAATAAATTAATAATGGCCACTGAATAATGCACCTCTTGTTCACTTTGACAGACACTTTGGTCAGGAGAATTTTTATTTTTTATTAAAGGGGTTTAACGCCAATAAAGTTAATTTTAATTTTTTTCCTGAGGAGAACATTTTTTTACTAAACGTCTGAAAATAAAAACTTCTTCTGTCTGAAGTGTCTTTTATTGTGTCTTAAATGTGTCTAAAACACAAATTTCACAAATATTTTTTTTATTTTTCTTTTCCAAATAATTGTATTTGAGTTATTAAAATATTATCAAAAAGACATTCTAATGTATTCACTTGATTATTCCCTGAATGTCACCAGGCATCCTCTATCTTCAAAATAAATCCGAGTCATGAGGGTAGAAAACGAAAAGAAGTATTATAATTATGGCTCCTTGTTGAATAATAAGTCTTGCTGGGTTTTACATTTAGACACGTGAAGCAATTATAATACAAAGTAATCACCACCTACCCACAATGATTATCATAGGTCAAACAACGTCTAATCAAGCAATGTTACATATTTCTGAAGATGGGTATCTTTATCTTCATTGAACTTAATATCAAGCTTTCGGCCATCCCTGCCCTTCTACAGGAGTACATAGAAACATATAAACGCGGTTGAGATGCTAACTGATTTACAGAATGATATAGAACACAAAATTGAACACAATAATAAGAATTAATAATTCGATATTTTAGTAAAGAAAGGTCACCTCTCCTATCAATATAGATGTAGAAGCTCTGAGCCATTAATTGGTCATTTCTATTTAACAAATGAGACGACCACAAAACCTGCCTTGAAAAATTCAGAACCTATAAATGGGAACATTGCTTCGAAATATATCCCCGGTCACAGCTCAACTTTTCTTTCATTAAAATAAACAAAAGATTAATTTTATGTTAGGCGTAGTCACCCAAAAATTATTTAGATAGAAGAAAAATTCGAATTTGGGCGAAAAAATTATTTTTATTCGAGGTATTTTCAAAAATAAAAGATTCGTTGAATTACATAATATTTCCCAATATATGCCTGCTAGAAAAGTCTCTAGCACAGGTGTATTTCCAAAATATAGATGGCAAATTTTCTAGGAAAATAACGGCGAAATTTGACCATGTAAATCTTATTATGTCAATCTTACAATAGAGTATGGAGAGTCATAGCCCAAATCAATATTCTCCAGATATTCATTCTAATTTTTCAAAGTTGATGTTTTTTCGTAGTCATCTCCTGAGTATTTTTCAATGCAGAGGCTGTCGATAGAGGACGGATACTTTTTGAATCTATTTTGAAGGGAGAGGTAGCCTTTATTTTTTAGAGAAAATATTTCCCCAGACAACCTTTCATATAAAAATATCTATTATTATTTTATATTTAATAAAAACACTACTTTCACAATATTTTCCTTTTTCTTTTCCAAATAATTCTATTTGAGTTAATAAAATATCATCACAAAGAAATTCTAATATATTCACTTGATTTTTCCCTAAGAAACTTTGTTGATAACTAATTTATTGATATAAAATATATATTTTAAAACTATTTTCAAGAAATTTATTGATTGAAGCAGAGAGAAGAAAAGAAAAATCATAAAATTCACTTTGAAAGTTATAAATTAGATTGGAAGTTTTCGATCAAATAAATTCTGTCCTAAATTTTATTGGTGTCCTCTCATGGAAGTTTATAATTCTCCACTCAATTTTATTTTCTTCACTCCTTGATTCTCCATTCCAACTTGTTAAACTTCTGACTCTATTTATTTATTTACATAAATTCTACGTAAATTATTGCCCCTCCTCTGGATAGTTTCAATTTTTAATGGGGATTAGAGAGATAATTTATATATATATATTCATGAACAAAACTTAAGAAAGTATATATTTTTCACTATCGCAGGTCGTATGTTTCTTTTTTGAAAGGGTAAGAGAAAATATTGTTCACGTTTTTAACTACTATGTTGTTCAAATATAAATAAAATACAAAACAACTACTGGAGACGCCGGTTATGTAAATATCTCTTTTTGCCTATTCATCCAGATTTACATACTTGTAAATATAACTGTGTATATAAGGATGTGAAAGTTTAATAAGCGTGTGTCAGTTACAATCGGGTGTTGGTGAATCATTAGTGTCATCAAGGTAGCCTTTCTGGTGTTGTGGGCACTTTTAAGGAAGCATATAGGCTTCAATTCGGTTGGAGACCAGAAGAAGTCTGGCAAGAAGATACAGCCAAGCTCTGCCACAACTATTTAGATAAGGCCAGACATCTAGGATGCGGCAAGCTTTCCGAGCTTTGTAAGTGAGGCAGTAATCACATTCGAAACAACTACTATTAAAAGATAATTTCTTACACCTCATCGAAATTGAAGGTGTTTTATTCAATATATATTTCTATCTCGAATTTCTTAAGAATAGAACTTTCCAGATTCGTAAAGGTTCATCTTTTGGAGCATGAATATACCATCCTGCCGTGTTAAGATTATGTTATATTTATAAAATATACGAATCTAGAGACAAGTATATTCAGAAATTATTTTCATCAAAATAAGGGAGAGAAAAGATTAGGAAGTTTTTTATTCTATTTAAAAAATAATCTAGATAGTTTTTCTTTTATTGACATGTATTAACTACTATATTGCGCTCAAATGTATGAAGACACAGAACAATTATTCGAAACGATAAATATCAATACACCTAATCTAAAATGAAAACATTTTCTATAATACAATATAATGCGGCTATAAATATAGAACAACATTTAACAAGTTTTACTGCAAATGCTTTTTTTTTTAATGCGAAAAATCGTAATTTTTAATTATTTTAAGGAGAAATAACGACTATTCCTATCCTTAGAGATGAAGTATTAAAGAATGAATTGTAAAGAGTAATGATGAACGGAAAAATAAAAGTGTCCAAGGATCCAAGGGACACTTTTATTTTTCCGTTCATCATTACTTTTGACAATTCATTCTTTCATAGTTCATTCCCAAAGATATGAATGGTCGTTATTTCTCCTTAAAATAATTGAAAAATACGATTTTTCGTTCTTAAAAAAACATTTTCGGTAAAACTTGTTAAACGTTGTTCTAAAAACAATTTTTATTCACTATATATCAATCTAAAATTTTCTAATTATATAGTTTTTTTCCGATTAAAATAAACATCTTTATATTTTAAAATAATATACTATAAAATATATATTCACTTTAAAGGTTAATTAATATATATCCTATATATATGTTATAAAAACAAAAAAGAGATTAGATGCTTGAAATTAGATCATGTTGAGGATTATGGTAATGGAAATGCAGTCGTGGTTGAAAATCTTGAAAGTATGATAATAAAAATAGTAAATATTAGAAATAGCTTTAATTGAGCTTATAGAATATATAAGAAAACATAATTTTATGAAAGTAATGCCTGGCTTAAGGCGTAAGAATAAAAAATGAAAAACTTATTTACATAATGTACATAAGATTTGAGCCGGCCATCGGGGAAGAACAACAACGGGTTTTTATAGGGGAAGCATGACCTCTGGCGGTCGATATAACAATATTTGAATATATGATATATATTTTATATAAAATAATATTTTTTATATAACATATATATTTTAGAATAAATATTATTTTATATACAAAATGTTTATTACGTGCATTAATCAATGGGTTCTGACAAGTTTTAACCAACTCATCAATAAAATACAATTGGTGGATTTCAACCTGGTTAGCGATAAAGTCTACAAATTAAAAACTAGTTCGAAACTAATTTTCAAAACTTTTTTTTTATTTAAAAAACTGCCACTTTATATAAAATTTGGTAAATGGATTTCACCTTTTTTCATTATTGATTCGGTTATTGAAAATTAGGTTTCAAAATTTAATGGTAAACCTCAATATATATTTTTATGTTTTTGTTTGGGCTTAATATACTTCATTTTATAGTTCAAAATTATATTGGTGAGAAATATAAATTTAAAATCAATTTAATTATATACTATTTTTAAAATACATTTTTATTGTTGATTGATAGTAAATTTAATTATGGATATATATATTTGATATGTATATATATAATTTATAATACAATATAATGCGGCCTATGATTGTAAAACGACATTTTAAAATTATCCTGAATGTGTTTGTTTTGAACTGAAAATCGAAATTTATTTTAAGGAGAAATAACGATTATTTCTGACCTTAGCGATGAAGTATGAAAGGATGAATTGTGAAGATTAATGATAAACGGAAAATAAAAGTGTCCAGGGATGGGAATCGAACCTACTTTGTTCTGCTTACCGGGCAGATGCCATGTCCACTAGACATTTAAAAATCTATATATTTTCTTGTTATCTCTCTTTTCTCTTTCTTAAAAAGAATAAAAGAGGAAATATAATAGAAGTATCTATATAATATTCAAAATTCATTTTCAAATCATTTTGTATAGGTACATACGATTTTTATTGTATTCAATTTTTTATCATATCTAGGAATGAACATATTAATATCTAGTCTTTTTGCAAATATATATTTGTATATATTTGTCGGTTTTTCGAATACTTCGTAAATCCTTGTATATATGATCATAAAAATAGCTGGAATTATTTTAGGTGAAATATAGATCTTTGAAAATAGCTTTAAAAGTAGGAAGTCTTTAATGATCCAGGTGGACTGTTTTTCTTTTTGGAGAAGGAGGAAGCAGAGGCAATTTTATTCACACTTTGTTATTTCATGTGTGCCAAAGTGTGAACAAAATTGACTTTGTCTTCTTAAAAATGAAAAAAACGGCCGGGGATATCACAATATTTACACTTTCTTAATTTTTGTCTATGAGAATATATGCAAAGGCTAATCGCCATTTATTGACCGTCATTGCAAACTAGACTCAGGTGGGCGGCAAATCTCGACAGAAGACCATGGATTCGAGCTAATGTCTCTCATTAGTCTAGGTTGGGCTTCCATATCATTATATCCACAAAATATTAATGATATCGTATGAATTTGATAAAAAAGTGTTTATCTGAAAAACGTGCAGGTAAATTATATGGTCAAATTGAAGATGAATATTTTCTTGAAGTATATGGATGTGAAAAATAAGTTCATTTCTCCCTTAAATATGCGGCGATTCATTTTACGGTTGTTTTAACAGAAGAAATTACCTTTATTTTTCTAGACAGCGTAATTTTTGATATTTAATATCTAATTAACTATTAGAAATCATTTTTTTTAAATATTGATAAAATTTTATATTCTATCGCGTTGGAAATTGTAGAAAATAATTTAAATACCTAATCAAATACTCCGCAAAAAATTACTTTTTGAAAATTTATTATAATTAGCATGCTTTTTTTGGTGTTTGAGAAATTACTATATATTTGTATAAAATGTCCGTTGCAGAGTTATCAAACTAGTTATATTGAATTGGAAAATAAACGTTCTGCGAACTAGTTGAATATATATTCAAAATAATTTTATATATTTGTGTTACATTTCAGAGCGTGGACGAGAAAAAGAGACACAAATAATTTCAATAGAACCATTTTAAAAAGTTGAGGATATCCTTTAGCATTATATTCTGAATTTTCAATAGTATAAAAGATAAGCAATCAAGCATAATTTTCAAAGTTTTATTCAATATATAATTAAAAGGCTTAGAGAAGTAAATTAAGAAAAAGGCATCTCATTAACGTGTAACTGAAATTTCTGATGGCTTGCGCTATCTATCAGAATAAATATCAACTATTCTCGTGGATTAATTATTTCAGAATTGTCCAAATGCCTATTCTTGATTAATAAAGAAAAGCTAACCACAGACGCATTTCGGGCTGTTGGCCCTCATCAGCGTGGTGCAAGCTGTACCACATTATAGACGTAAGTTGAACTAGTTTCTTCAAAGGACATTCGGGAATATAAGGAAGATGTTTTCACCTGCTGTAAGGAATGGGTTTAGCTAGGTTGGCCATCTGCTATGGCCAGATTTCATCCAACAGTACCGTCATATGTCAGGAATTCCACCTATCCAAAAAGCCATTCCGACCGCAGCAATTGATTATTGGATTTATTGATTGGTCAGGTCGGGGCCAAGTCCTATTGCTTTATTTAACTTTGAACATCTTCACCTCAATCGTTACGTGATGCTTTCCACTTTTTAAAAGTTCATTAACTTGAGAAAGGTTAATATTGTTACATGGTGTTGAAACTCTGTATGGTCACCCACTTTGATTCCCTCCTTCTTCATGTCGTACATGTTTCCTAACCACACGAGGTTTCCATCATCAGTCTAAATTTAAAAGGTTAATAAAAAATAAATTACCTTTTAAAATTAAAATATTTATTTCTTGACTTCCTCGTAGTTGGTGACCTTTAGTGTTCATATCCGTGGCTCCTTACTCCCAAATAAGTCGAGATATAAACAATAACAACTTTACAAAATGAATATACTATAAAAAGGAATGATACTATAATACACAAATAAGCCAGGTCCTCACATTATTTTATCATTGCAGTAAGAGCAGTAGGAAATTGATTTTTTAAAGAAACATACGCGTCAAAAATAGTTGAAAGTTCTTATAAAAGACGGCTCGCTAATGAATCATATTGATAAATATTCTGTTTAAAATACAAGGTATGTCCCATAAGTTCCCGGACTGGGTCCATAAAAAAATAAATAAATGGAAAATGTAAATAAATTTGACTGTTTATTATAGAAAAAATATCTGGCTACACGGTGGTACCAATATCGAGGCGGTTCTTGCGCGCGCGCCAAGGTAATTCTAATTTATTTAAAGGTCACACCTAGCGCTGCGGCGATTTTACGATGGAAAAAAATTGAAGCAGAGGATTTGCATAGAATTTTGTGTGAAACTTCAAATATTAGCAACCGAAACTTTTGAAATGCTTAATAAAGCATTCCCCAATGACACCCCAAAGAAAACAACTGTTTTTGAATGGCATTCTAGATTTAAAGCTGGCCGAATTTCCATTGAAGATGCTCCTCGTCAAGGACGCCCAAAATTTCAAAGTACTGATAAAATTTGCAAAAAATCACCGATTTTATAAAATAAAATCCTCGAACCACTTTGCTGGAGCTAGAGCAAGACACAGGCATCTCTAAAACAACGATTGGAAAGATCGTAACCGAAGATTTGAAGCTCAAAAAGACTCCTGCAAAATGCATCCCAAGATTCCTCACTAATGAGAAAAATCTGTGTCGGCTTGCAACCTGTGAAGACATGTTTAAAATGACAAGAACGGATCCGGAATGGAAAGACAAGATAATCACAGGCGATGAGACATGGGTCTATGGCTATGACCCTGAAACCAAGCGTCAATCTGCCGAGTGGAGAGGTCAGGGTGATCCTAGACCCAAAAAATCCAGGATATTGAAATCCAGAAACAAGGTGTTGCTGGTCGCTTTTTTGGATAACAAGGGCATTGTTCATCACGAGTATCTTCCTGCAGGCCAAACAGTTATTAAGGAAATGTATTTGAGCATTCTTCGCCGTCTAAGGGAAGCGATTCGAAAAAGAAATGCCAGAAAAATGGACTAATGGTGACTGGATCCTACACCATGACTATGCCCGCCCTCACACAGCGCACTTGGTGACGAGTTTTTTGGCGAAAAACGAGACAGAAATCCTACCTCAACCACCCTATTCCCCAGACATCGCACCAAATGACTTTTTCCTGTTCCCTAAACTCAAAGCAGTTCTAAAAGGAAGACATTTAGACACCAGGGAAGACATAATAGAAAAATCGCTGCTGGCATTGAAGAGCATTCCAAAAGAGGCCTATAAAAACTGTTTCGACAATTGGGAGAAACGATGGCGCTGGTGCGTTGAAGCAAGGGGGGATTACTTTGAAAAGTTTTAATACCTATGGACCCTTTTTTTATGGACCCAGTCCGGGAACTTATGGGACATACCTTGTAAATTTGATATATATTATATTATGTTGAATAAATGTAGAGGGTTGAATCAAACATGATGTAACAATAAAATAATTGAAATATATTGAAAATGGTAATTAAATAATAATCTACGCTGTGAGAAATCTAAACTATTTTGATAAGTAAGATTCTTTTTGGAATACAACAATTTTTTAATGCCCTCACTGTAATGATAATTAATGAGACCAATGAAACCAACGGCTTCAACAGTTCCTACTACCAATAGGGGTTCACGATAAGCCAGGCCCTCTCATTAATTTATCATTGCAGTAAGGACAGTTGAACATTGTTTTATATCAAAATGAATCATACGTGTGAAAAATAGTCAAATATTCTCATAACAGAAGGCGCGTTAATGCATAATATAGTTTAAGTTGTATTAAGATTCCCAGAGATAAATGAGGATAAATCAACAGCATATAAAATTCTTCAAAGTGGATATTGAAGTTAATAAATCTTTTTAAAAAGGCATCTCTTTTGTTAATTTTTATTGATGTCTCGAAAGGAATATTCATTCAATTGTCTGTGATGAATTTAGTTTATAATTATCCGATCTACAACGCTTTTTGCCTATTTAAATTCTAAATTAATCGGTAATACCAAGAACACGAATATTTACAGTGATAACTCACTGAAAAGATGAAAACCTAAACATTTAACAAATTGGGGTCATAAAAATTATAAAATACACTTACTATATATATATATACACCTATTCATTAAAAATGCATTATAAATTTCCAAATAAAACAGAAAACCACATATTATTAATAATATTTGCTTCATTGACTATCTTAATTCAAAAATTTCGTTTATAACTATTATCCTGATGACTTTTTTTTTATAAAAATGAGCTTTGGATAAACCCATATGAATATATTACCACTGTATTTAGTGTCTTGACATAATTGCTTCTTTCTTTTGAATATAATGCTTCAAAGGAAACATCTTAATCAATTTCTGTAGTAAAAGCAACAACTGAGAAAACTAATTAATTACCTAATGTAGGAATTTAAATTTAATTAACACTCCATTAGTCCTTAGAATGTAACCACAGAATTCAGAAACCTTTAGACAGAAATTCAACTTTTAACATCCTAAGAAAATCTTTTCACTTTGTCAAAATCTAGCTAAAAGGTTGTCCTATTATTAGAGAATTAATAAATCCCAAAGTTACTGATAATTTGAGGTATCAAAATTCGAAACTATTATAGACCTGTATGATTATTTTCAAAATAAAACAATTTCTATTGCCCTTACTGCAATGGAAAAATTAATGGGAGGGCCTGGCTCATCTGTGGTGAACCCTCCCTGCGGTTTCGCCAGTTTAATCTACCATACCCCTGTTATATTTTATTTTTTGGAACTTCCTTTCATAGTGATACTGATGCTAGACTCTTGGAATAGGTATTTTAGATAAACTATAGACATAAGCTTTGAGGACAGCAAAATTACATATAATTATAAATATATATACTTTGAGGTATATTTTAACATTTTAAATTTCACCTTTTCTCAAAATAACATATTTGATTGATAAAACCTAAAATTTAGTGTCGGTTTTTGAAAATATATATATTCACGTTATAATTAACTTTATTAACATCTTATAACGCGATATCCCAAATTTAGGGATGTTTGCGTCAAAAAAGATTTACACTCATGGACAAAATTTCAGGAAGTTTTACCTTTCAGCAGGTATATTGGGAATCAGACAATAACTATGAAATATATTTAATTCACAGTGACCCCTTTATTAAAGACACACGAGATGACTAAGTATGAACAAAATTTCCTATGTCTCCCTAAAAAAACAGACTACTGGTAATCTTCCATTTCCTTAGGTTTTGTCTATTAGTGAATTCTCTCTCTCTCTCTTTAACGCACAACGGGAACGGCTCCTCGCCCAATCAAACGCCGAACAGAAAGTGGCCATCGACACCTTGGCCACGGCGCTAATGGCTCTGACAGGGAATACCAGCGACACCCTGTACAAGAAGCTGTCACGCGCCAGAAACTCTGCTCGGCGGCTGAAATGAGATTCCAGGTTGCAACCCTGAACACCAGCGGTACCTGCCCACCTGGCGACACCAGTGAAGACTTGTGTGGATTTCATTATGTTTATTCATCCTTGTCTTTTTTACTTATTGTTATTATTTATTTTCAGTTTTATTTATCATTATAATTTTTTATGAATGAGGTAATAAAAGTACTTTCAATCTCTCTCTCTCTCTCTCTTACTATTGATATTTGAATTCACAAAATAGATACTCATCAGTCAGATAAACATTGTACACAATGGTAACAAAACCTAGCAACACTATTTCATGAAAAACTCTGTAATATTGTTTGTTCTTGTGTTAAGAGTGAACTTTCCTTTTTAGGATGAGACTTTCTGATTGAATCCAAAATACACTTTATTATTTCATACTTGAAATATGATTGCAAATATTATCATTTTCGATTATAAAAACAAGTATAAAATATTTCCAATGAGCTTTCTTTATTCAAAATATCATTTATTGTATACAACCTATGTATTACACTTCATTTTACTTTATATATCTATTTTTCGCAATTCTGAATATAATTATAATATATATCTATTATATATTAATAGAGTTCTGGATGTTAGTCTTTGATATTCCTTTAATATATAGCTTATTACTTGTCTTTGTAAAGCAAATTTGATCTTAATTATGTTTATTTTGTTCACTAAGGTGTCAAATATATATATTTGTCTAGGAATTCCTTTGTCTTATATAATATATTCTTCATAATATTTCCTAATTAATATTTAAATATAATGTGTTTTGTGTACGTGTTATCCTTTCTGAAGGATTAATAATATTTCATTCATGACGAAAAAGAAATAATTCTATAGAATTACACTTATTCCATAGAATTATTTCAAATTTCGCTATGCATAATTTAAGTAGAGTTTCATGGAATGAAAATCTAAATTATTCCTCACGTATTCAATCGCTACAAAACGCTATCCATTACAAGGATATAATTATGAAATTCGCGTGTCCCTCACAATTCTGACATTTTAAAACAAAATATAAATAGCTTCCCGTTGGCTTAAAAAACAGAAAAGAATTCAGAAGGAACGTTTTAGATAGGTTGTACGTCGCGAGGTGATATATTGGTGTAATTTTATATCCCAAATGTTTTTATAAACCTGGCTTCGAACTTTTTAAAACTTGTTTAATATTAAGGTTAACACATTCCATTTCACACAACTGAGAATAATAACAATTTTGCGAGCCAAATTTGAAATGTTTTTAAAAATATAGAATACCAGTGAATATATACATGTTATATTAAAATATTATTCTATTTAAAATTATATTTCATAGATCCAAATACTCTGTTAAATCGACCGCCAGAGGTCATGCTTCCCCTATAAAAACTCGTTGTTGTTCTTCCCCGATGGCCGGCTCAAATTTTTGTACATTATGTAAAAAATCTTTTGTTTTCCTTATTCTGCTCGCCTTGAGCCAAGCATTACTTTTATCAAATTATATTCTTTTATATATATTCCTCAGCTCAATTAAATAAATCTCTGATCAAAACTCTTTTATTTTTCCCACGACTGCAAAGAACAATATCATAATGATATGGATATCATGGATACCAAAATCAAGCGACAAATAATAATAATTCAATATATCAACCTAATTCCAGAATACAACAGAAATCTCTTTTTTATATAATATAAACATATATATATAATAATATATAATTAAATATATATTGAATTTATATTAATTATTCATACACAAAGGGTTAGAATTGTCGAATTTTATTAAAATTAAAATGAAAATCGTTCATTTTTGACCCCTCACATGAGCATTTCAGAGCGCCATCTGATAGAGCAATCAGTACCAGTTGATTTAGGCTTGTTCCATAATATTCGGCTAAACCGTTTTCTTTATAAATTATTAAAACTCAACCACGTACGTCTTTTGGACTCCTAGCCTTCGTCAGCGTTGTGTACGCTGTACTATAACTAAAAAATTATTAAATATGTTTTTACAATAAAATAAAGACCTCTGGGAAAACCCCAGGATTATAATAGAAAAGCTGAGACAATTGAACCTAATGGAAATCGTTTAAACGACTTGAGGAATAAACAACAACAACAACAACATAGAGTATATGTTCTATAATTGAATTTTAAGATTTTACCAGCGAAACTATCTCCTTGACAGATTTAAATAAAGAAGCATTGACTTTTTCGTGATTAGAACCGTTTCTTATAATATTTGAGTTGGTAAAATTTACGCTACTCATAAAATATATTTTCACAATTAATATCTCCTTCATCTAATTTACATTCTCTAAAGCAAAAGAAAATGAAATAAAAATAGTCAATGTTTCTTGATTTAAGCTTGTAAAAGTGAAAATATTTTATTAAAAGCTTGTAAATCAATTTTATTTAATATCTAATTTTTTAAAAAATATATATGCCGTAAAAGAAACTATATTAGAGGCATTTACTCTTTAAACTTATAATAATTTCGCTAGACATGGATGTTATTCAAATTCCAATGGCTAATTTGTCTAGTAATTTTTATATTGTACTTGCACGGTTGTTACTATCAATAAGGTTGGCAAAAACAAATATACCTCTACTATATAAATAGATAAGTGCCACAATTTTGTCTTATCAAATATAATCAAATTTTACATATGCCTTTGATATTTACGTTATCATATATTACATATGCATTATATTCAATGTATTTGTGTTCGTTAAAATTATATTGCTTCTTAATTTTGCTTTATCTAATGCGAATTTTGTTAAGGCATATTGACTTATTTATAAATTTCTTATTTTATTTCATATGCCTAAATTATTTGAGTTCGAAATTATTTATACTTATATACACTAATAAAAAAAACTTAAGTTGTATACCTTGAAGATATATTGAAAATGAAATATGACGATATTTCCCTGAATATATAATATGATTATTTATTTCTGAATTTTTGTATTCCTTAGAATTTCCAATTCTTATTTTTAAGAACCTAAAACGAAATAAATTTTCATCAAACATATGTTTGTTTTTAAAGAAACTTTCGATTAGCTATAGCCTGGACAATCATATTTTAGGTTTAAAGAAGAATAACATTGGCTTATCTTTGTATTTTGCATTCTCTACACAATATATTGCGTATATAAATGGAATTTCACTATAATATAAAGGATATCGTGAAATAATCGACTGCTTTAAATATTGAAACTACTAGAAAACATACAAAATTGCATATTCAGGGTATTTCTGAATTTTATCATTGGAAGAGAATACTCCTAGTAATAGAAACTCTAGGTAATAAGACCAAATCCAAATAAATAGTGTGTGCGTTTCGATATCAGCGTTGTTACCGAAACGCACACACTATTTATTTTTTTATTTGGATTTGGTCTTATTACCTTGTGTTTATAATCTATAATCCAAATTATGCCTTATAATAGAAACTCTGTCAAATATATTAATTAACTGAAAGGTTACTAGGGAACTAACTAAGGAAAACTGGACTATAAATTCGTTATATATATTTCAATATAACATATTTATAACAGACCAGATAGAATGGAAGGTTTAGGTTTCAAAATCTTCCACAAATCTTCCACAGCTTATTAAAGTAGGATTTAACTATTATTGGGATTAGAGAATAGATGAAAATTTAATTAGTACTGGAGATAAGTTGATTACTACCTTATTCTGAAGCTAATTCTATGTGATTTCTATTATTCACGCAAGATGATATCGAGGAGGGAAATCACTTATTATTAACACAACATGCCTAATTAAAATATAGCTTAATTTATAGTTGAGATTAATTAGTTTAGAAACATGTGCATTATAGCCATCCGCTCTTTGAATTTATCCTAGGAATTTCTCAAAGTTTGAATAGAATTTGTGAGTGTGTTAATATATTTGGATATTGAGTGTAGAACATCTCTGCGATATAATTCAATACTAGGTAAACGCCTACTCCCTCTTGAAGATGACCGTTTATAGTAAAACGAAATCGTTCAGGAAGTCATTACTGATATTTCCTATATTGTTCTCATGAATGATTGTTTATAATGGATTATTCCTGAATAGTGTTAAACTCTATTTGAGAATATTAGAGGTATTTCTGGCGGTGTTATACAAGCACTGCGTAAACTTGGTAAAGCAAAATTTTCGTTTAGTGAATGACAGCTGAGTCTTCTTCTTCTTCTTTCTTATCTCCACACTTGGTGAGGTAGAATGCCTCTGCCTTTGTCGTTAAGACTAGGAGCACTACTCAGTCGCAGGCCGACTTAGCTCCGAAATAAATGGCTTCCTCTGACCTGAGGAACAGACGCCATGTGCAGCCGCTCCTAACATGGAGTACAAACGCTGCTCATCCTGTATCCCTGGATTAGGAGCCCTAACAGGGTGCTATCAGCCGGGCCAGCTGAACCTAGGTGAAATAAACAGCTAAGTGAAACTCTGTTATTGGCTAAAGAATATACCTAGAATTCTATTCATATTTAAGAACACTCATATTCATAGATAGAAGATAGACATAGAGAGATGATAGCAAATTTTGATAATTTAATGATTTGTTAGAGTTCAGATATTCATCACCAGACAACTGATGAGGAAGCGTCTACTTGGAAATTCACGTTGACGAATTGAAAATACACTGAGAGAGATAACCAATATTTTAATGACAGTATCAATCTTTGAACAATATAAAATATTTCGTTAAATAAATTTGTTACAAACCACGGAAATTTCAAAAGTTTTTTAAATAGAATAAAGGCAGTGGAGGATTCAAGTTGCTTTTATGGTATTGAGGAACAAACCTCAAAACATCTACTGATCGATTGCCCAGCATTTCAAGATTATAGAATGAAGAATGAACTAGTTGTTTGTGAACTTAACGATTTGATTATTGAAGTTCAATTCATTTTGTAAATACCTTCTAAACTTTCTACAAATTCTGCATCTCTAATGTTTTCATGCGTTGAATAATGTAAATAACTTATGTAAATAAACTTTTCTCATTGTTTGGCGCAAGTATCCCTTGCGGGATATGAAGCTTTGGAAATACAATAATTGTAATTGTAATATCAAATATAAAAATTATTTATAGTTTTTGGTAAAGGGAGAAAATGTGTAAATTTGAAGACGAAAATAACTTTTCTAAACTAATTATTAATGTTATTTTTTATTGTATTCTCAATAGGAATATATAGTAAATATAGAAAAAGCATTATCAAAAAAAACTGGTGAATAATTAAAATGTTATTGTATATTTACCCAAACAGAGAAAGAGAAAATATCACTAATTCAATTATTTATTGATGAAGTAAAATATATTTGTGATGCACATTCTAATAAAATTAAAAATATTATTCAGGTTATTTATAAGTAAGAATAAAAATTTAAAGTTTTTAAAGTAATAAGTAATATGGAAACTTGAAAAGGGAAGTATGTTTGATTAAAATATATGAACATATAAATTGTTAATATTTTATTACATACAAAAAGAATATTTTATTCATATAACAAATTGTAGAGATAGGTTTATATATTAGCTTTGTGAGAACAGGTTAAAACAATGCCATTTGATTAATTTAGTTTCTGAAATAAATGGAGAAACTTAACTGAGAAGTTTTAGATGTCTGTCCCATTAGAATAATGTATGATCTCTGATGAACCTTGTGAGTCACGTTCATAATAAAATAATATTGGTAGATAGGAATAAATCAATTGGATTTCTTAGAAGACTTTAGGTTTGAGAACCAACTGAGACATTGCTATGACGTATAAATCATGTGAGTATTAAACTAAAAACAAATAACCTGATGATAGAAGTTGACTAGCCGGCATTTATATTTCTGTGAAAAATAGACACTTCGGCCAGTTAGAGTTTTTTTTTTAATTTTCTCTCAGAGAAAATAAAAACTTTAACTGGCCGAAATGTCTATTTTTCACAGAAATAAAACAAGTAGATAACCGGTAGATATTCGATGACATTTTGTTTGCTTATCCCTAGTGCACGTGGTACAAGCATTGATAATCATGGTGGGTAGGTTAGCGATTGCTTTTACTGTAAGTGCACCATATGTCTACACATGTGAAAAGCAGTTCGACATTACATTTACAAATTTGCCAGAGCCTTGTTTGGTTACTTGCACTCGCTGGTGGAGTTGGACTTCGCAAGATTCGGAGTTCATCGAAGCAATTTCCTAATTAGAAAAATGTGCCCAATGCAGGATTCGATCCTGGGTCGTAGAGGTCAAAACCCAATGGTTTAGACTATCCTTCCACCGACCCCCTCGATATTCTATGATTAGCTTTGATGATATTTTTAAATGATATCAGTTGTATATATAATTTATAGGACAAAAACTTGATTGGAGGGCAGGATTTTTTGGTTGATGAGAAAATTATTAACTGAATATTCACCTCAAAAGAAAGACATTGAGTTTAAACTCTGACAGTGAGAACACATTAACTGGATATATACCTCAATACATAGACACTGCGTCTGAGGACTGACCAGGTCAGTTGGTAAGGAAATATAAAATTTTGAATAATAGATAGACATTAAGATTGAGGTCAAACTCTGACAATGAGAACATATCAACTGAATATCCGCCTAAATAGAGGCTTGGTCTGGAAACAAACCACGACGATTGGTAAAGAAATATCAACTCATCATGGAGTACAGAGGTGAAATAATAGCAATCATACACAATATAAGTAATAATACGAGATAGAAGAAACACCACCTCTATAACAACATGAAGTTATATAGCCTACTGATCCAGAGATGGAGTCCAGAGGTGAAATAATAGCAATCAAAATATAAGAGATAGAGAAGACACACCCGCTCTATAACAACATGGAGTGATATAGCCTACTGATCTAGAGATGGGGTCCAGAGGTGAAATAATAGCAATCATAATATAAGAGATAGAGAAGACACACCCGCTCTATAACAACATGGAGTTATATAGCCTACTGATCTAGAGATGGGGTCCAGAGGTGAAATAATAGCAATCATAATATAAGAGATAGAGAAGACACACCCGCTCTATAACAACATGGAGTTATATAGCCTACTGATCTAGAGATAGTGTCCAGAGGTGAAATAATAGCAATCATAATATAAGAGATAGAGAAGACACACCCGCTCTATAACAACATGGAGTGATATAGCCTACTGATCTAGAGATGGGGTCCAGAGGTGAAATAATAGCAATCATAATATAAGAGATGGAGAAGAAACACCGCCTCTATAACAACATGGAGTGATATAGCTTACTGATCTAGAGATGGGGTCCAGAGGTGAAAGAATAGCAATCATAATATAAGAGATAGAGAAGAAACACCGCCTCTATAACAACATGGAGTGATATAGCCTACTGATCTAGAGATGGGGTCCAGAGGTGAAATAATAGCAATCATAATATAAGAGATAGAGAAGAAACACCCGCTCTATAACAACATGGAGTGATATAGCTTACTGATCCAGAGATGGGGTCCAGAGGTGAAATAATAGCAATCATAATATAAGAGATAGAGAAGAAACACCGCCTCTATAACAACATGGAGTGATATAGCTTACTGATCCAGAGATGGGGTCCAGAGGTGAAATAATAGCAATCATAATATAAGAGATAGAAGAAACACCCCCTCTATAACAACATGGAGTTATATAGCCTACTGATACAGAGATGGGGTCCAGAAGTGAAATAATAGCAATCATAATATAAGAGATAGAAGAAACACCCCCTCTATAACAACATGGAGTTATATAGCCTACTGATCCAGAGATGGGGTCCAGAGGTGAAATAATAGCAATCATAATATAAGAGATAGAGAAGAAACACCACCTCTATAACAACATGGAGTTATAATGCCTACTGATCTAGAGATGGGGTCCAGAGCTGAAATAATAGCAATCATAATATAAAAGATAGAGAAGAAACACCCCCTCTATAACAACATGAAATTATATAGCCTACTGATCCAGAGAAGGTGTCCAGAGGTGAAATAATAGCTATCATAATATAAGAGATAGAAGAAACACGCCTCTATAACAACATGAAGTTATATAGCCTACTGATCCAGAGATGGAGTTCAGAGGTGAAATAATAGCAATCATAATATAAGAGACAGAAGAAAAACCCCCTATATAACAACATGGAGTAATATAGCCTACTGATCTAGAGATGGGGTCCAGAGCTGAAATAATAGCAATCATAATATAAAAGATAGAGAAGAAACACCCCCTCTATAACAACATGAAATTATATATCCTATTGATCTAGAGATGGGGTCCAGAGGTGAAATAATAGCAATCATAATATAAGAGATAGAAGAAACACCCCCTCTATAACAACATGGAGTAATATAGCCTACTGATCCAGAGATGGGGTCCAGAGGGGATATAATAGCAATCATAATATAAGAGATAGAGAAGAAACACCCTTCTATAACAACATGGAGTGATATAGCCTACTGATCCAGAGATTGGGTCCAGAGGTGAAATAATAGCAATCATAATATAAGAGATAGAAGAAACACCACCTCTATAACAACATGGAGTTATATAGCCTACTGATCTAGAGATGGGGTCCAGAGGTGAAATAATAGCAATCATAATATAAGAGATAGAAGAAATACCCCCTCTATAACAACATGAAGTTATATAGCCTACTGATCTAGAGATGGGGTCCAGAGGTGAAATAATAGCAATCATAATATAAGAGATAGAAGAAATACCCCCTCTATAACAACATGGAGTTATATAGCCTACTGATCTAGAGATGGTGTCCAGAGGTGAAATAATAGCAATCATAATATAAGAAATAGAAGAAACACGCCTCTATAACAACATGGAGTTATATAGCCTACTGATCCAGAGATGGGGTCCAGAGGTGAAATAATACCAATCATAATATAAGAAATAGAAGAAACACGCCTCTATAACAACATGGAGTTATATAGCCTACTGATCCAGAGATGGGGTCCAGAGGTGAAATAATAGCAATCAAAATATAAGAGATAGAAGAAACACGCCTCTATAACAACATGAAGTTATATAGCCTACTGATACAGAGATGGGGTCTAGAGGTGAAATAATAGCAATCATAATATAAGAGTTAGAAGAAACACCCCCTCTATAACAACATGGAGTTATATAGCCTACTGATCCAGAGATTGGGTCCAGAGGTGAAATAATAGCAATCATAATATAAGAGTTAGAAGAAACACCCCCTCTATAACAACATGGAATGATATAGCCTACTGATCCAGAGATGGTGTCCAGAGGTGAAATAATAGCAATCATAATATAAGAGTTAGAAGAAACACCCCCTCTATAACAACATGGAGTAATATAGCCTACTGATCCAGAGATTGGGTCCAGAGGTGAAATAATAGCAATCATAATATAAGAGACAGAAGAAACACCCCCTCTATAACAACATGAAGTTATAATGCCTACTGATCCAGAGATGGTGTCCAGAGGTGAAATAATAGCTATCATAATATAAGAGATAGAAAAAACACCCCCTCTATAACAACGTGAAGTTATATAGCCTACTGATACAGAGATGGGGTCCAGAAGTGAAATAATAGCAATCATAATATAAGAGATAGAAGAAACACCCCCTCTATAACAACATGAAGTTATATAGCCTACTGATCTAGAGATGAGGTCCAGAGGTGAAATAATAGCAATCATAATATAAGAGATAGAAGAAACACGCCTTCTATAACAACATGGAGTGATATAGCCTACTGATCTAGAGATGGGGTCCAGAGGTGAAATAATAGCAATCATAATATAAGAGTTAGAAGAAACACCCCCTCTATAACAACATGGAGTAATATAGCCTACTGATCCAGAGATTGGGTCCAGAGGTGAAATAATAGCAATCATAATATAAGAGATAGAAGAAACACGCCTCTATTACAACATGAAGTTATAATGCCTACTGATCCAGAGATGGTGTCCAGAGGTGAAATAATAGCAATCATAATATAAGAGATAGAAAAAACACCCCCTCTATAACAACGTGAAGTTATATAGCCTACTGATACAGAGATGGGGTCCAGAAGTGAAATAATAGCAATCATAATATAAGAGATAGAAGAAACACCCCCTCTATAACAACATGAAGTTATATAGCCTACTGATCTAGAGATGAGGTCCAGAGGTGAAATAATAGCAATCATAATATAAGAGATAGAAGAAACACGCCTTCTATAACAACATGGAGTGATATAGCCTACTGATCTAGAGATGGGGTCCAGAGGTGAAATAATAGCAATCATAATATAAGAGATAGAAGAAACACCCCCTCTATAACAACATGAAGTTATATAGCCTACTGATCCAGAGATGGGGTCCAGAGGTGAAATAATAGCAATCATAATATAAGAAATAGAAGAAACACGCCTCTATAACAACATGAAGTTATATAGCCTACTGATCCAGAGATGGAGTCCAGAGGTGAAATAATAGCAATCATAATATAAGAGACAGAAGAAACACCACCTCTATAACAACATGAAGTTATATAGCCTACTGATCCAGAGCTGGGGTCCAGAGGTGAAATAATAGCAATTATAATATAAGAGACAGAAGAAACACCACCTCTATAACAACATGAAGTTATATAGCCTACTGATCCAGAGATGGAGTCCAGAGGTGAAATAATAGCAATCATAATATAAGAGATGGAGAAGAAACACCGCCTCTATAACAACATGAAGTTATATAGCCTACTGATCCAGAGATGGGGGTCCAGAGGTGAAATAATAGCAATCATAATATAAGAGATAGAGAAGAAACACCCTTCTATAACAACATGGAGTGATATAGCCTACTGATCCAGAGATGGAGTCCAGAGGTGAAATAATAGCAATCATAATATAAGAGACAGAAGAAACACCACCTCTATAACAACATGAAGTTATATAGCCTACTGATCCAGAGATGGAGTCCAGAGGTGAAATAATAGCAATCATAATATAAGAGACAGAAGAAACACCACCTCTATAACAACATGAAGTTATATAGCCTACTGATCCAGAGCTGGGGTCCAGAGGTGAAATAATAGCAATTATAATATAAGAGACAGAAGAAACACCACCTCTATAACAACATGAAGTTATATAGCCTACTGATCCAGAGATGGAGTCCAGAGGTGAAATAATAGCAATCATAATATAAGAGATAGAAGAAATACCCCCTCTATAACAACATGGAGTTATATAGCCTACTGATCCAGAGATGGGGTCCAGAGGTGAAATAATAGCAATCATAATATAAGAGATAGAAGAAACACGCCTCTATTACAACATGAAGTTATATAGCCTACTGATCCAGAGATGGGGTCCAGAGGTGAAATAATAGCAATCAAAATATAAGAGATAGAAGAAACACGCCTCTATAACAACATGAAGTTATATAGCCTACTGATCCAGAGATGGGGGTCCAGAGGTGAAATAATAGCAATCATAATATAAGAGATAGAAGAAACACCCCCTCTATAACAACATGGAGTGATATAGCCTACTGATCCAGAGATGGAGTCCAGAGGTGAAATAATAGCAATCATAATATAAGAGATAGAAGAAATACCCCCTCTATAACAACATGGAGTTATATAGCCTACTGATCCAGAGATGGGGTCCAGAGGTGAAATAATAGCAATCATAATATAAGAGATAGAAGAAACACCCCCTCTATAACAACATGGAGTTATATAGCCTACTGATCCAGAGATGGGGTCCAGAGGTGAAATAATAGCAATCATAATATAAGAAATAGAAGAAACACGCCTCTATAACAACATGAAGTTATATAGCCTACTGATCCAGAGATGAGGTCCAGAAGTAAACGGCCAATAAAAAAGAAGCGGAAGTTGTTCCCATGGGAAGTCCGAAACTGATGACGTATAAGTCCATTCTTTCTGGCAGGGCGAGGTCGGTCCGTCGGGACTGGCGGAGTCCAGATTTAGAAATGTAATTCCATTCCCGGGGGACCCATCAATTTTGTCGGCGGATACCTCATCTCCAGAGTTAGATGTACTCTATATCCCCACCTCTATTCATTAAGTTAATTGCCCAATTTTTAAATACTATTTCTCCAACATAGTTGGCTAATATATTCTGTACCTAATTAATTTATTGACTCTGTTTATTTCACCATTATCACCACACCCTGTTTCTATTTATCTTCCTTAGAAAACTCGAGATGAATAATTTACATCATAAAATAAATAGATTATTTGATGAAGGAGATGGATTGTATATTATGCATTTTAATTTTTCGCGTTTTTTTACAGCTAATTTGTTCATTTTTTACGAAATCTCGTTTTGATACTTGTAAAACAGATTTTTAAAAAAGGTTATTCCTTAAATAAAACTATTATTCATAAGATTTTTGAATGTATATTTTAAAATTATAATTCAAGTGTGTGTGTTGCACCACATTATATATATATATATATTTTTTGATAATTATTTTTGAAATATTTATTGATAAATATCTGAAGTGTGTTTGTTAAACACAGGCAATTGTGTAATGATTATAACATTAAACATATTTATATTTTAAGAAGAATCGAAAATAATATCTAATTTGCTAAAAGAATAATTTATCTCTCACATTAAATTATATAACAAATCACAATTAAAATAAAGCAATATTTTCTAACCTGTTAAATTTCAAAACAATTCCATGAATAAATAAACTGAGTACAATTTTAGATTAAAAATTCTTTACATCCTTATATTTCTAAGAATAATAAATGTATAAAACATAAAAATTGAAGTTAAATATATATTTTATAAATAAATAGAATAAATATGAATAAATAATATGTTTCACATTAAACATAAACATTTTAAGAGGTCTGAAGTGTAGCTGCCATATGGTAAATGTAAAAGGGGAAGAAAACTCGTACGCTATCGCTACCCAATATAAAACTTTTACAAAATTTTTAAACTTTGTTTGGAAATTATGAGATTTACAAGAGTTTTATATCCTAAACTTCTGAAAATTTTGTTTTTTATTTTCCTAGTGAAATATTAACGTATTTTTATTATTAGTTATTTTGTTATTCGAATATTTTTATTTATTATTAATGGGTTTATATACATGTTTACATGTGTTCTCTTATTTTGATTTTTTATTTATTTAAAATAATTTTTTCATCCAATATTATAATATATAAAACCTAAATATTATTTTAAAGACAATTTAGAACAAATATATAAAAGAATTATCAATACAAAACACTATTAAAAATTATAGAATTAACTTTTATGCTAGACGATTCTTTTAGTTATACTTATCAAAAAAAAAACTAAATTTCTACAATTTATATTTAAATAATTTATAATATAATTCTACGGAGAGAGATTTGAAAGAGACTCTTTCCTTAATTTACGAGTATTTCCTTATATATTCATAACTTTAGTTTAAAATAAGCTTATTGAGAACTGGTTAAGAAAATCAGATAAGGTCATTTTTATTAATATAATAATGAAAACCATTTCTGAGATTCCACCCTTCAGTGATGCGTATATAAGCAGAATCGTCCAATACAGTATTAGAGCTCTGAAAAGCGGTCTGGTGGATTAAATTGGCGAAACCGATGAGAGAGTTCACCACTGATGAGCCAAGCCCTCCCACTATATATTTTCATAGCAGAAAGGACAGAAGAATATTGTATTGTGTATATAAAAGAAACATTCGTGCTTTTAAATACTTTCATTTTATATATATAGATGGCGCGCTATTGCATTGTGTTAATATAAATGGTTATCAGATCTATAAATGATTATATAATTTCTATAAAATGTTTACATAATAAAATATATTTCACTGTAAGCTTTTATATCCGACATCATATATGTTTATATATAGTGTCAATCAATATATTTTAATGATCAATGAATCATATCGACAACTGAATAATCACAGCCAATCATATCAAATATAATATGGGACAGTCATGTATTATGATATTTGTATAAGTTATATTATTAACGCAGACATTTCCACAATAGTTTGAAATAGTGTTTTATATTCAACTACCGAATAGAAAATAATATTATTTGACGTTTTTTTATTATCAAGCATAGGAGATATTAATGAAAGAAATGGAGACCAACAAATATAGAACACAGGAATATACATGAAAATATATGTATTCCAACTTTTTTGTTCACGTCAAATGTAAAATATATCTGTATTAAAACAATTTCCTAAACTTTATTTTCATACTTCTCATAAAAAAAGTTATAAATATCAATGAAGAAAGAAGAATATGTTAGAATATTTATCTTTATTTCAAATACATTAGAATCTTCCTATAGTTATCATCAAAACATAGGATACTTCTAGTCTTTAGATATATGATTATCATTGCTCTTCACAATCCATTCTTTCATACTTCATCCCTAAGGTTAGAAATAATCGTTATTTCTCCTTAAAAATAAATTTCGATTTTTCGTTTGAAAGAAACACATGCGGGATAATTTTCAAATGTTATTTTATAATCATAAGCCGCATTATATTGTATTATAAATGATCGTTTATGGAAAGTAGAATTATATTGTGAGATGTGAATGGATTGATATTTGGAAAGGATAGACAGATTGGCAGAAAGATTATGTTACGAACAAGGAAACCTAAGACGCATGCAAGTAACGCAAGGCTTCAATGTACTCCCTCTTTGAAAGCTTCTGCATTTACTCTAATTCATATTAATTAATTCTGATTCAAATATTTTATCCAATCTATGTACTATCAATAATTGTATGTATGTTATTATCGAAGATATAGTGGGGTCCAAAACGCGAATATTTCTTTTCACAAATCAATCAAAATTCTACTGCCCTTACTGCGGTGAAAAGGAAGTTTGATTTATTTGTGAAAAGGAACATCCGCGTTCTGGTGTTTTGATTATTTTTATATAGATGGCGCGTTATTGCTATGTATTAATTTATGCCTAACTGGTCTTGTCCTTATTGTTTGCGGAACGGTATTGTTCGATGCAAATATATGAAGGTAATTCTACTGTCCTAAAAGCTTATGTCCATAGTTTGCTCGAATACCATTTTTAAGGTTCAACCCTTCAGTGTGGCATATAGAAGCAGAATGATCCAATACAGTATTAGAGCTCTAAAGAAGCGGTCTGGTGGATTAAAAATTGGCGAAACCACTGGGAGGGTTCACGACTGATGAGCCAAGCCCTCCCATTATATTTTTTCACCACAGTAAGGACAATATAAGTTTGATTTATTTGTGAAAAGAAACATCCGCGTTTTGGTGTTTTGATTTTATTATATAGATGACGCGTTATTGCTATGTATATATTAAAGCTATTTTTTCACGATATTTCAAGTATTATATTGTATTCTTTACTCGACAATTATAAGCCATTTTGAATTTATAAAAAACTTAAAGTTAATTATTAATCAAAAGATTTTCATGGACAGTTTCATATTCCATTTTCAATTACTTTGTAACTTGTTTTTCATATCGTTAATTGAATTGCTAATATAGTTAAATATTATCATAATAATTATCTTTATATACGTGCAAGCGCAAGCATAAAGTCTACAAGAAATTTATATTTTAATAAAGATAGGAATGCTTTGTATAACGAACTAAAAGGATAACATGAATATTTTTACTTGAGTTGAAATATTTAAAAGACGTACCAGGATCTGAGAAAGATAAACAATTATTTTCAGATATTTCGAGTGATTGATCCATTTTTAACAATTCATTTTTATTATAATCCCTCGAAATAATTTGAATAATATTGGTTTTATATCACAGATCCATATACGCGTTTTTATCTAATCATAAATCATTATATACAAAATTTTACTAATACCTCTCAACAATTTTTATTTTTATTTTTTAAGAATATATTTGTCAGCCTTATATCTAACTTATATAACTTAGTGTTATATCCCACTTATATCTAAAATATGAAAACCTAAATTACTTGTTTATTATTTTTTCATTAAATTTTACAAAACAAAAATACATGTTCCTTTAAATCGTTTGTAAAAACTAAGGAATCATGATAATTTTTTGAAGAAAATTTTGTTTTCTGAAATAGGTGGTTAAGAGTTATTAACTATATATTTTCAAATATATATATAACATTATTTAAAAATAACAATATTCAAACGTTCAATTTTGATTTGTAAATTTCAAGGGGTTTTTGAATAAATATTTAACTTTGAAAATAGAGCAATCCATAAATAAATCTTCAAATAAAAAGACATATTTTGATCCAATATATGCCTTTTTATTTAATGATTTATAAATTGAAATATTGGTAAAAATAAATGATACTTTGATCCAATATATGCCTTTTTATTTAAAAAATAATATATAATTAACTCTAAATTTTCTATTTATAAAAGGCCTCAGTGAATTTTTCCAATGGCAAATTTACACATTGTGCCAGTTAATTATGTGTGTTTGAGTTAGGGTCTGTGTTGCCACCCTCTTCATAAAATTGAATTTTATGGCGGACGTCTTCACTTTTAATGATGGTCCTTTTAACTAAGTTGAAGATTAGTTAAAAGTCGCAATCTCAAGAATAGTTAGCTTACTATATTTGTTGTTTAGGCCTTATATTAATTTATTTCAATAGAAAATTGGGTTTTTGTACTTATAAACGCTTCAAGAATATATTCAAATTGCTTAAAAAAGATAATATTCACCTTATCTATTACATATTCAGTGAAATTATATTTAAAATTTCTACTCCTATATATAATAGAAATTATAAATAATTGTTTAATTCTGAAAATATTCGTTTTTATCATTAGTGTTTGAGGATATGAGGTACAAATATTGATTATACTGTTGTTTCCTTGTTGAAAATAATTTATCGAACTGAATTAATAAGCAGATTATTGTGTTTGTGTTTCTCTACTTAGGACTAAACCCATACCTCGCTTTGCGTCGGGGTTACGTTCCAAAAAAAACACGACGCAAATTGAAACGACGCAAAGTGAAAATAAAATTTTGATGGCATGGCGCAATCAAAAACAAAGGTGTTGCCATATTTTAGGAAAAAAAAATTAAAGACTCGCATCCAAAACAACGCAACTTCGAAAATCTAACGACGCACAGTGAAAATCAGTAAAAATTAAGCAGCGACGCAACTTCGAAAAAAAAAACGCAAAGCGAGGTATTGGTGTATATTATATATTATTCTAATATTATATTCATTGATATTCAAAATTTATATATTTGATGTTAAAAGTTTAATAGATTTGTGTCTATGAAGATATTCCAAATTAGAATAGAGGTCGTTGTAGCATAGATCTCAATTCGTATAATCTACAATTATCTTCCTGCAAATTCATTAATGTCACTACAATTATAAGCTCCATTTTGAAATAAAAAGCGCTATATACACGTATATATTTCCATTTTAAACTTTATACACAACTTAGAAAACCCATAATTTTGAGTTCGTGAAATATATATTATTTCCATTCAACCCATCCTATTCAATATGAACGAATTAAAAAAGGGAAATACAGTGTAAAGAATGTACATTTGGATAAAATAGCTAAATTTTATGCACATGTTTAAGATACCAATATTATATTTTAAAATCGATGTTTATTTGTTGTAGTGATATGAATAATAACTTTCTTTTCCATATAATATATCAGCATAAATAATATTTTAGAATTTTGATCTTAAGATTTTTCAATTTTGAGAGTGAAGTAGAATTTTAAAAAGAATAAAAAAGATATAGCTACATCAAACGTTCTCTATTTATTTATTGATTTCCTGACATTTTGGCGATTCAATTGTCCCTTGGGAATAGTGACAGAGATTCGCTGAAATGTCTATAGAGTAAATAAACCGAGAACTATTAATATTCTAAAAGATTAAATGAACTTAGAATCGAAAATAATCTTCCCATTTTTGAAATTCCAGGGTGTCGATGGAAGGATGTCTAGACTGTTGGTTTTCGACTGCTGCGACCCGGATTCGATTCCCGCATTGAGCACTCTTTTCCGATTTAAAGAAATGCTCCAATGGCCCCCGATTCTTGCAAAGGTCCAGCCCCACCAGCTAGTGCAACTATTCAAACGAGGCAAATTTTTAAGTGCAAAGTGGAACTGCTTTTCACATTGTAGAAATGTGGTGAACTTACAGTAAAAGCAGTTGCCTACTTCTACCCACCAAGATTACCATGGCCTGTACCACGTGTACTAGGGATAAGCAAAAAAAAAAAAATTAAAATCCCAAAGCTATAGCCGATTACATTCTAAATTTATTTAGAGGTGAATAACTAATATAAAAAATAATAGTTTAATATTGAAAGTTAAATATATGTTTTGGCAAGTATAATATTTGAGTTTTAAGATATCTTTCTTCGAAATAACTTTTATATTCTTTTTTAATTTTCTCTCTTTTAATTATTTCTCTAAAAAACGAGCCTAAAAACATCAGAGCACCCTTTCTCAGAATATATAATTTATGCATAAATCAATGTTAATAGGGTTAATCAATATTTTTTCTTTAAAGCTTTATACGCTTTAAGTATTAATTTTGAAAATATATATTAATTATAATAATTTAGAATGCCAAACTAGAAAATAAAAAATGACGTAATTTGATGTCAAAATGTCTCGGAATTTTCACAATTTTAGCAAAATTTTCTTTTGCCATTTTTTTTTCAGTTTTTAGAAAAAATCCAAACGACCTCTTGTGTAAGGCCTTTATACAATGGGAGGTTTGAAATGACACCAGTGTAACCAAACTGATAGCACTTCGAATGGAATTTTTCACAAGAACTTGCTATTCTATTTATAAAAATTTGTAAAAAGGTTTTTTTAACAAAAGAAAAGTTTTTCATGTTATTTGAACCCGATTAAACCTCTTTTCATTTATATTTAATGAATTTTTAACGATATTAAATACATTAGATAATATAATATTTGAATACACACATTTATATTAAACAATATATGTAATAATTATAATAGAAAGATACGGTATTATATTTATAAATATTTATATTTCTTCACAGAGGTAGCGTAAATTAATAAATTCTATAATTATATTGTAATACCTTATAATAACATATCTTCTCTATACATAGCTTTCTTTTTTAAGCACTGTGTCTATGCCCACGAATTAGACATTATTTATATTCTATAATATATATACATATATTAAAAATATTATGAAAAATCATATAATCAAATATATATGACCCACTTATCCTTTATTTTTTTCTATTGTTTTTTCATATATATATATATGTCAATAAAATATGTCGCATAGTCGTTCTGAATTCCATATATCCTAACAATAATATTTGTTGAAAATAAATATTCATTGGTATTTTTCATATAGTTTATATATATAATAGAGAATATATTTCATCTTATAAGGTTTTTCTTTTTGCTTATCCCTAGTACACGTGGTACAGGCCATGATAATCATGGTGGGTAGTTAGCGACTGCTTTTTACTGTAAGCGTACCACATGTCTAAACATGTGAAAAGCTGTTCGACTTTGCACTTACAAATGTGTCAGAGCCCCGTTTGGTTACTTGCACTCGCTAGTGGGGTTGGACTTTTGCAAGAATCGGGGGCCATTGGAGCATTTTTTTAACAGAAAAAAGTGTCCAATGCGGGAATCGAACCCGGGTCGTAGTGGGCGAAACCCAAACGGTTTAACCAGCATTCCACCGACCCCCCAGGTATTTTGTAATATAATCATAAAATTTAATATATAATTTACGCTCTATATTTGAAATAATTATAGGCGTTAATTTAATTACTAACGCTCTGTTTGTCATTCATGTCAACTCAAAAATAGAGATAAATATTTAATTAAAAAGGCATATATTGGATCAAAATATAATTTATTTTACCATTTTCTTGATTCAATATATGCCTTTTTAATTAAAGATATATTTATGGATTGCTCTATTTTCAAAAAGAGATAAATACATTTTAAGAATGTTTAAAACACTCGGAGAAAACCTGAAAACGTTTAATAAATTCTTAGTCTTTCGTTTTCTGTTGAAAGTAAAAATTCCTGGATATTTCTACGATAGGATACTCTTGTGTTTTGCAAAGTGTTTTAGTATTGTCTATGGTAATTTGAATATCTACCTATATATCGCAGCCTTGTTAGATTGTTGTTGTTGGCTAGCGGTTATTGGATAGGGCAGGCCGACATGAGCTGCTGATGTATATATAATTTTATCTCTTGTCCTTTCTCTTATTGTTTATAACTTTAAGTAATAAAGGATCTTTCTCTTCTTATAGGAATCTATGAATTTTCCTAATATTATATATATAAGAATTAGATGGATATATCTCGTATAGTAAAGGTAGTGGTATATTACCTATCCATTGATTCTATATCTAAAAAAGGGATAGAGAAAAGAATTGCACAGACCGGTTGTAAGCGCTCCATGGATTTATTATAGGAGATATCACTAGATCATAGTGACGCTTTTGATGAAAACGAAGTCTGTCATGTGAATGGCTAACAATTTTTAACATTTTTAAATAACACCAAATATGTATAAATAAGAGTTCTACTGCGTTTAAAATCCCAAATTTGTTGTTTTTCAAATTGTTGTAAAATACCGATTATAATGGTGTACGAGTTCTATATTGTTGAAAATTCCAAAATCACTGGTATACGAAGTCTATATTTGAAATTATTCTAAAAACACTGGTATACGAACTATAAATATTAGGAAAATACCAAATATTTTGATAAACAAGTTCATAATTCATGGTAAACGGTTTGCGGATTTCGACAAATTAGAAAGAGGGAATCATATATCGCCGCAACTCTTTTTCATTAACGCGATTAAGGAAGCTTTCGGGCAAGCCCTTCTTGTACCATATTATATTTTGAAGTTAGGATCAGACATGACGTGGCCACGCGGTGCTATTGAAACGAGGGCGATAGGGGCGTGGTAATTTTCTTTTCTTTTATTTTATTTTATATTAAAAACGATATATAATCTCTCCTTGTTTGTACACTATAATTAGCTGAAGAAGGGCTTGCCCGAAAGCTTCCTTAATCGCGTTAATAAAAAAGAGTTGCGGCGATATATGATTCCCTCTTTCTAAGTTCATAATTATTGAAAAATTCAAAGTATGTAGGTATACGAAATCTGCTTTGTTTGAAATTTACAAATTATTGTTTATGAGTTCTATATTTTTGGTGAATTCTAAATATTTTCTTATGAAGGTTTGAATTGTTGAATACTCTTAAATATGTTGGTATAAGAGTTCTGCATTGTTTAGAAATACCAAATATTATGATATATGAGCTGTCTATTGTTGAAAATATACAAATAAATTGGTGTATACGAGGTCTTTATTGTTGAAAATTTCCAAATATATGTTGGTCTACAAGGTCTGCCTTATTTAAATATTACAAATAGGTTCGTCAGGCAACAACCTTTATCTTCAAGATGAAGTTTATTGAATATTCGCGCTATTTTCGAATAAATATATAATTTAATAGTTAACATTTCATCCCAGAACGTTAGCAAACATTTATTTTGAAAATATAGAAAAGAAAACATTATAAGTTCTTTGAATTTTTAGCTTTCGTTAGCGTAGTGTAGTGTGTTAATCAAAGATCAAACAAGTGGAATGATTGATGCTTCTCTCTAGAAAATCTAGAATAAAAATGTTAATATATGATTCCAGGACTTTAGAAAACATTTATTTTGAAAATAAATAAAATAAAATCGTACCTTCTTCGAGTTTTTAGTCTTCGTTAGCGTAGTGAAGATCTAACCTATAGATGCTTTTCTCTTGAAACTCTAGAAGAAGGATATTATACCTTGAATATCGGAGTTTCCTAAAATATTTGAAAAAATATAATATAAAAACAATAATGTTGAAATAAAAAAGTAGCATTTGAAATATACGAACATTCCAATATTCGAAATATCAAGCAATAAACCTGCTATTCTCGATCCAATACGTGCCGTTTTTATTTGAATATCTGAATTTATGGATTGCCATATTTTTAAAGATATAATAATGTATACGTTGACCCTTGACTTGAAATAGAAATTTTTAAATACCTCCATAACATCGTATATTAACAATTCAGAAAGAGACGTAGATTTTAACTTTCTATATTACATATTCTTTACACAAATGGAGAAACATTTAAATATCTCTTTAATAAATGAATGTTCAAAATAATTTACGATATAAGTATTAATAATATTCTATTCAATCTATATATTAATATTTAAAATTTCATATATATACTTAGAGAAGCATCAATGCTTTTAATTTTGGATCAGAACTATGGCACTATGCATCACCATAAGTGAAAAATATAATGCACAAATTTGTCATTTGTTATTGTAAATATGACATATTTATAGTACAGCCATTTCTGTTTCAGTATAAAATAAATGAAACAATTTATAAAATGAAACGAATACGATATGAATACTTCCAAATACAAAACACTGACATATCTATTATTCATTTGGTCTACATATCTATTAATATATTCCTATATATTATATATTTATCTTATGTTTTAATTTTATATAGACGAATACCTCATGTCTAAGCGTGAAAATTCTAAACATTTCATGATTGAGTAGATTTTCTAAGGATATATATTAGTTAATTTTCTAACAATTATCTTTTTTATATAAAACCTCTGCGTTAGATATTTTAAAATAATTAATTTATTATCCGGGCGGCTTAAGAAAACTTGTTAACAATCACCTAATGATCAACTTTTTATTATTAATCATTTAAAGGAAAAGTCGCTGATTGGAAAAAAAACTGAATTAGATTAATGAGTTTAACGTCAAATTTAATTTCACTCCAGCTTGGTGTGTGTCACGGAGAAAAACAGTTGCAGCCTAATCCTGTAATTACTGTAAAACATGGGAAATTAAAACAGCTAATATTACAAAGGATCGATTAAAGAATGTATACCAAGAGTATTTAAAATATTGATTATATAAAATAATATTTTCAAAACGAACATAGATTATGTTTAGTTTTAATATATAAGGAATATTTCTGTATGAATATCAAATTGAGAAAATTTTCCCTATGAATAGAAAGAAATAGTGAATATAAGTGACTCTTAGAGATATTATTTTCTCATTTAACAATATAGTAAGCAATTATAAAAACGAACCTAGATTATGTTTTGATTCAAATATTAGGCAATGAGAGTGTGTTATATATTTTAATTTACATTTATATAACAATTAACAATTTACAATAACTTTTTTATTATGATGAATAAGATATTTTTCAGGCGGTCTTTCCTATACAGGCTTATTAAAGATTTAAAAGTGTATTTTTCTTTCATACCTTTGATTGAATGTAGTAAGTGCACTATGCTTGAAAACATTATTATTAGTCACAATAAAAAGAAATTAAATGTTCAATTCTTTATTGGAATGTTTAAAATTAATTTCAGTATTAAAGTCGGGTATCGGTGGAAGGATGGTCTAAACCGTTGGTTTACGACAGCTACGACCCGGGTTCGATTCCTGCATTGAGCACTTTTTCTGATTTAAAAAATAAATGCTTCAATGGCCCCCGATTATTGCAAAAGTCCAACACTACCATCGAGTGAAAGTAACCAAATGGGGCTCTGGCACATTTATAAGTGCAAATTCGAACTGTTTTTGACATGTGTAGACATGTGATGACTTACAGTAGACACTTACAGTGAAAGCAATCGCCTTCTACCCACCATGATTATCATGGTCTGTACCTGTATTTATTTCAGTATTGTAAGATAGTAATTGGAAGTTGAGCGAGTGGCTGAAAATAATTAGGCAGAATATATGGAACTATGTTCCAAGATGGCTGTACCCTGTGTCGAGGATATCACTACATGATGGTGATGATGATAATGGGTGCATGTGCTTAACATAGGCAATATTCCTGGTGGATATGGAAGCTATATAGACTTCATATATTACCTTATTTCCTATAGGAATCACGTTCAGATATATATAATATTTGATTTAGCACAGATATGGTAATGTAGTATGGTTAACTTCGTTATCCTTCCATATTTAATAAGAAAGTTAGATTTACAAATAGCTAGGAATTCACCAATAGAGAGGAAATAAATAGAAAACCTGAATAACACTTATGTTCGAATTTCTTATTATTATGTCACCTTTTCTCAAAATAAGATAGAGTTTTTAAGCTTTGTTTGCACTATATATTACAGCCAAAATTATTTTCTACTGCGTTTTTCAGATGTAAAACAATATTGAGAAAATTCTGACTTTTCAGTCATGAAACATTTCAGATGTTTCATCATTTTAATCTATTATATATTATTTTATTATTATATTTATTTCTTTATTAATAGAATATATAGCTTTCGATTCGAATATTTATACATTAATGCTATAAAACTTTCTCTACCAGACGCACAAAATTGTTATGTTAGTTAATGCTGGTACAATAGTAGTTGAATTGATCCGGGTACCGTTCTTTTTAACACAGTTTTTCTAATAGATAATTTCTTTTCTAAATCACGATTATTCAAACCAAAGAGAAATTATGGAAATATATTTTAAAAACTAGGAAAAATCTTACTTAAGGGTGTATCCTGCAGTGATAAATGTTCATATATCTCATATAAACATAAAATATGAAAACAATAAAAATATATACATATTATATATGTATATTATTCCAGCATTGTTCTTATAAATGGATTTATTCTATGGGAATATTCTGTCATTTTCTAATGACCTTATACAGGCTACACCTTTCTGTCTCAATGTTTTTCCACAATTTTTCAGTCCTCATCCTTTCATCCATTTCTTCCATTCTCCTCTATATTAATATATATATCATATATATTCAATATACATATATATTTTTTCAATTAAAAAGGCATATATGGAATCAAAATATAATTTATTTTACCAATATATCAGTTGGCTGAACGCCAACCTTTTATATAGGTATTATAATATATTATTAAATGTCAACAACTTAATATGTTAATAAAATAGGTTGGCGTTCAGGCACCAGATATATTGTTAAAATAAATTATATTTTGAACCAATATATGATGTCTATTTGATTAAACATTTATTTTATGAATTGCTCTATTCGAATAAATGATTTTATATATATATAAGTACAGTATTTATGTATATTTACAGAATTCATATTAATAATAGGTAATATTATTTTTATATGTATTCTATAGTTGTGATATTATATTATTTTTAATAGGAAATTAATGAGAATTTTTATAATATTTCACACACACACACACACAAACGTAGAAAATTCTATCTTTATATATTTCAAAGTAATATATTAATTTATTTGTTATAGATTGGAGATCTTATCTTCCTGTCACGTCTTCCATCTCTATCCAGCTGACTCTATTCCAATCTGATAATATAATCACGTGATTCAAGTTACCAATTTATTGGTCCAAGATATCACTGAATTGTTGGAGAATTTATCAAGGAAACTCTGAAGACTAATATAAGAAAAATATCTATAATTAATTTTATAAGGGGAAAAGAAAATCAATGTCTTTTTCACAATTTTAAACGTCTTTTTCTATTGAAATTATTAGACATAAAATAGTTTATATTTATATGTTATATGAAAATATTATTTTATTTAAAATCATATTTCAATAGATTCAAATAATCTGCTAAATCGACCGCTAGAGGTCACGCTTCCCCAATAAAAACTCGTTGATGTTCTTTCCCGATGGCCGGCTCAAAAACTTTGTACATTATGTAAATAAGCTTTTCATTTCTTTATTCTTACGCCGTAAGCCAGGCATTACTTTTATCAAATTATGTTTTTTTTTATATATTCCTCAGCTCAAATGAAGAAATCTCTGATCAAAACTATTATTTAATATCATACTTTCAAGATTTAACCACGACTGCATTGCTATACCATAATCCTCAACATGATCAAAAATACAAGCAGAAAATTCTCATTCTTTATTATAATATATATATATATATACAGGGGCAGACCTCAATAAAGTTTTTTATATATTATATAAACAAAAGAATAAAGAGGAAAAATCTACCTTAGTAATTACAGTCTCTATGAAATATTTCACTACTCGCTACAAAATGTATTTATTTTATCATAAAATTTAAGATTGCAATCTTTTGAATTTTTGTAATAAACATTTTTGACAAAGTGTCTCTTATGTTAAATAATATCTCTACACAGACCTCACTGCAATGATTGAAGTTATTGAATGAGAGGAGCTAGCTCTCAAAAAAGAGGCGAAAGCATTCAACGATATATATATTTCGCCAAATTAATTTACAGACAAATATACTATTGTACTGAATTGTTTCTATATATATATACTGACCGAATGACCCGGGCAACGCCCGGGTTTTACCCGATTAAATGTTTTTATTCAAATACTATTCGTTACAATTATAAATTGGCACCGTGGATGTCACTTTTGTGAAACGTCCCGCTCCAAACTTTGTGTGTTTTTAAAATATAAAAATAAATATGTAAATTTTCACAACGATATTTGAAAATTATATTATTTTGTTTCAAATACTATTCGTTACAATTATAAATTGGCGCCGTGGAGGTCACTCTTGTGAAACGTCCCGCTCCCAAAATTTGTGTCTGAGAAGCGATATTTTTATAGAGAGATGATCTGGCTTTTGTTTTCTGCTCGAATGAATGTTTTTCTGTTAGAATTTTGTTCCTGCGTACAAAATAACGAACTGGTTTCACCCGTGGTCTCTGCTTTTTGGAATTTTTCCCGATATAAATTTGTATCTGATAATCAAACATGATACAGCAATATTGTCATCATCATTTTTTTGAATGAAAATATATAGTTTTAATAATTGATTTATATATATTTTTAAATAGCCTATCGTCTTCCCCGTATTTTTTTTACCTATGTATGGAAATTTTGGTTTGAATTAGTGAACTACTGCGAATTTGTATACCGGACATACAAATTAACATACAAACATTCATTTATATATATATAGAAGATATATATATATATATATATGTATATATATACCATGGAAGACTACTCTAAGTAAATAGGTGATTGAATTTATAATTGCAATTTCGAGTATTATCATTACCTAATTAATTGAATTAACTAGTAAAGTGAAACACTGTATATGTTAACTGTGTATGTATTCTATTATTTAACTAGTCTTTGTATAGGCCGTAGTGCGTTCTCAATACGGAAAATATCATCAAAATGATTCTTATAAAGATATGAAGAGAATATGTTGTACTGCTATAAAAGAACGAATTGAATAAAATAATCGTAAAAACTAGACATCACTAATTTACTGTCGGTGACAATGCCACTACACCAGCTTTAGAAAACTGAGAAGCGCCCAACTGGATACCATGGTCTCAGGCTATGGCCTTAGTCATAAGATTCCATGAAACTGATTCAATTAGAGAGTTAGAAACAATATAAATAGGTAAATAACAAATTATTGTCTACAAAATTAATTAACCTTTCTACTATCCGCTTTGCAGAAGAAAAATACAGAGAGTTAGCAAAAAATATAAATAGATAACTAATAATGTCTTATATATTTTCTTCTGCAAAGAGAGGATAGTAGAAAATTTTAATTAATTGCAAAAAAAAAGGCTCACAACCTCTGAAATATTATTTAAGTTTACGGCGCGAGAGATCTATATTAGAGAAATCGAAATTCTGCAGATAAATCTATTTACATCTATAGTGAGGTTGGTGGAAAGATGGTCTAAACCGTTGGTTTTCAACCGCTACGACCCAGGTTCGATTCCCGCATTGGAGACTTTTTCTAGTTGAAAAACAAATGCGACAATGACCCCCGATACAGCGAGTGCACGTGACCAAACGGGGCTCTGGCACATTTGTAAGTGCAAAGTCGAACTGCTTTTCACAAGTGTAGACATGTGGTGCACTTACAGTAAAAGCAGTTGCCTACCTCTACCCACCATGATTACCATGGCCTGTACCACGTGTACTATAAATAAGCAAATAAAAAATCAATAGTTTGTATTTGCTCTGTAAATACAAGTGGAATAATGCTCTAGTGTATTGCCAAGTCTTTTCACAAATATTTTCAACATAAAGCAAATATTTGAATTAAAGAAAAGGAATTGTTGAAAATATTTATTGTTCGTAATATTGAGAATACGAATTTGAACTAATATAGAAATAATATTTTTGAATCCAAATGTCATAAATATTTGAGATAGGTACATTAAAATTTAACAAATGGGACAATATTTAAAAGAAAAATATTTTTTTTTCTTTTAAATGGATTAATATTACGATGCACTAGCGCGCCATCTGTTATCAAATTACGAAACTATTTTAGACGCGTAATATTCCTTTTAAAATAAAACAATTTCTACTGCCCTTACTGCAATGGAAACAATTAAAGGGAGGGCCTGGCTCATCAGTGGTGAACCCTGCCAGCGGTTTCGCCATTTTAATCTACCATACCGCTGTTATATTGCATTTTTGGAACTTCCTTTTATAGTGATACTGATGCTTGACTGGATTAATAAATATTATGTAAGTCTATTTATCTTTTATAATCAACACAAGGAAAAATTAACTACAAATTTTCTAAAATCAATTAAGACTTTGGTTTGATTGATCCAGAATATGAATATTATGATTAATCAAATATGATTTGGTTTAACTCTCAATAGATGGTCAAAATGCTTTTAGACAACATGCTACAAGTAAAATCAGATCCTTTTAATGCGCAAAAAATAGAAAATTACTTTTTAAAACAAATGAATACATAAGAACGCCCTTTACGTTTGGAATTCCACCATTTTTCTGTATTGATTTTTATAGAACATAGTTCATAACAAACAACGGAAACCTTTTGAGTTTTTTTTTTACAACAAATGAAGCTGCTGAGTTTCTGTTACTATGGCAAGGTAACCAAGGTCTCGCAATTAAGAAAAAAGCATCTCCTTATCATGCAACTGAAAGTTGCTTATGGCTTGCGCCATCTATCGGAATAAATATCAACTATTCTCGTCGATTTCTAATTATTCCAGAATTGGCCAAATACCCATTTTTGATTAATCAAGAAAAGCTAACTACGGACGCGTTTCGGGCTATTGGCCCTCATCAGCATGGTGCAAGCTGTACCTCAACGACCAGAAAATTGGTCATTATGGCATCCTGAAAAATCATGAAACGGGTAGTTAAGGCCAGAATTGCGTGAGACCGAGACACAATGTGAACATTTAGTACAAATGTGATATTGTACTGGGATTTTCAGGGTTTTTTCAGGATGCCATAATGACCAATTTTTTGGTCGTTGAGGTACAGCTTGCACCACGCTGATGAGGGCCAATAGCCCGAAACGGGTCCGTGGTTAGCTTTTCTTGATTAATCAAGAATGGGTATTTGGGCAATTCTGGAAAAATTAGAAATCAACGAGAATAGTTGATATTTATTCCGATAGATGGCGCAAGTCATTAGCAACTTTTAGTTGTACGATAAGGAGATGCCTTTTCCTCAATTTATGCACCTTATCCAAGTACAATATCAAATTTTTACTATTTTTCACAGTTACTGATGTTGAAGATTTGTATGAATTTGTAAGTACCAGAGATTTAATAACTTAGATAAATATATCCTGACTGTCTAACCTGAAAGTATCAGGGTGTTATCTATCTTCTCGTTTTTTTTTTCTTGCATAGTAATCTATAAACGTTTTTCCTGATTTATAATATTATAAAATAAATGAACCTTCCAGGGTTAAGTTTCTTGTGCAACTTTTTATTTTCAGACTTTTCGGACTTGTCAGTCCTTTAACAGGATTATCACGTTAACAACTTAATAATAATATAAAAAATTGTATTTTTTATTAAGTTGTTAACGTGATAATCCTGTTATAAGACTGACAAATCCAAAAGCTTGAAAATAAAAGTTTCATAAGAAACTTAAACCCCGAAGCTTTATTTATTTTATAATAATGATCTATATAACTGTTTATATATCTCTCTCTACGTTTAACAATTGTAACCAATTTACCATTGTTACCATTGTAACCAATCTACCATTGTTACCATTGTTACCAACTACCATTGCTACCATTGTTACCATTGTAACCAATCTACCATTGTTACCATTGTTACCAACTACCATTGCTACCATTGTTACCAATTTACCATTGTTACCATTGTAACCAATCTACCATTGTTACCATTGTTACCAATCTACCATTGCTACCATTGTTACCAATTTACCATTGTTACCATTGTAACCAATCTACCATTGCTACCATTGTTACCAATTTACCATTGTTACCATTGTAACCAATCTACCATTGCTACCATTGTTACCAATTTACCATTGTTACCATTGTTACCAATCTACCATTGCTACCATTGTAACCAATTTACCATTGTTACCATTGTTACCAATTTACCATTGTAAATTGACGCAGTTATTTCAAGCAGGTATATATCACGATTTCTGTGCTGAAATAAAATATTATGATCAACGGATAGAAATATTAATAAACAAGTTTGCCATTTGGCTGAAATAACGTTGATGCACATAGCAAATGAAATCTCATCTATTCCCTAAAATCATTTAAACATTTAAACATAATTTTAAACCTTTTATATATATATATAACGATAATTTTCTATTCGGAAAACAAACTTTCAGTAAAATGGGAAGTCTGATCATCGGACTGTTAATAAAATATATCTTGAATTTGTTAATAACGAATTGAAACCTCACTGAAATATAAATCAAAGCACAAATATATTTTTTATATTGAATTATTTGGAAAATCTAAATACTCTGCAATACATATAAATAATGAACCAAACGGCTTTCAAGGGGATCTGTTTCTTGTTTTATTTTATATTTTTCTCAAGGTTTCGTGTATCACAAATCCTTCTACAGCAGTATATGATCTTAAGACAGGATCATTTTCTCCTATAGAAAGAAAGGTTCGTGATATGAGAAATCTTGAGATGAATATAAAATAAAAACAAGAAACTCTTATCCAAGAAAACCGTTTTGTTTATTATTTATATTTGATTTTCATTTAAACAAATTATTAATATTATTATTTTAATATCCCTAGTACACGTGGTACAGACTATGATAATCATGGTGGGTAGTTAGCAACTGCTTTTACTGTAAGCGCACCACATGTCTACACATGTGAAAAGCAGTTCGACTTTGCACTTACAAATGTGCCAGAGTCCCTTTAGTTACTTGCACTCGCTGGTGGGGTTGGACTTTTGCAAGAATCGGGGGTCATTGGAGCATTTTTTTTCTAAAGAAAAATGTTTCCAATGCGGGAATCGAACCCGGGTCGTAGTGGTCGAAAACCAAACGGTTTAACCAGCATTCCACCGAACCCCCATTCAAACAAATTATAATATAAGGGAGTTATTGAGAAATTTATTATAAATATTTATTTAAATATAGTAGAAGAATATATCAGTGATTATTCGTAAAAAGTATCGAAAGATTTAGAACTAGGAATTTTAATGTGAAAATGAATATGTGTGTGTGTGTGTGTGTGAAACGGAATATTCAACTTAAAATATTATAGTATTTAATTTTATTTATTATACACTAATCTTTTTTCTTGACGTCGTTATTGGAATTTATCTTAGAATGAGAATATGAATACAAATATATAGGTTTTATTATGGTGATATAAAGAATATTACGTATTACAATATTAAACATAGCTTGTTAGAGGTTGCCATATGTTTTGAGTGAGAATTACTCGAAAAATGCTAAATATTGATTTATAAATTTTGAAGAAGGTTCAGAAAAATATCTTCTATTGATGTTACTGAAATTTACTAATATTTTCTCCATCTTTCTGAATATAAAAACAAACTACTCATTGACTTTTATATAGTATTTATTCTTATTGATTGCGTAAATATTCAGTCAAATGATTAGATGAAACTTTTTTAAATGAATTTTCTATACGGTCACATACAGTTTCCCTTTTGCTTTATAGATAGGTGAAATTATTTTTTGAATGCTCCCTGTTGACGTGTAGTAAATTAACACAAATCAATAATGCGCCATCTATACATATAAAATGAAAGGAGGTAAAAGTACGAATGTTTCTTTTATACATAATACAAACTTCTACTGTCCTTATTGCGATGAAAATTTGGCTAAACCACTGGGAGAGTTAACTACTGGTGAGCCAATCCCTCACAATATATTTTTTCATCGCAGTAAGGACAATAGAAGTTTGTATTATGTATAAAAGAAACATTAGTGCTTTTAACTCCTTTAATTTTATATGAAGTGTAGTAAGCCCGAAAACCAGAGAAATAAAAATGGTAGAAGAAATTTAGCTCTAGATTGTTATTTGCTATTATTAAATTTTAAGTAATAGAGTGAACATTTAGAATAAAGAAAGTAATTTATAATATCATATAATGCCGCTTATGATTGTAAAACGACATTTGAAAATTTCTCCGCGTGTATTTCTTTTAAACGAAAAATCGAAATTTATTTTTAAGGAGAAATAACGATTATTTCTAGCCTTAGAGATGAAGTATAAAAGGATGAATTACAAAGAGTAATGATTCCCATACCTGGACACTTTTATTTTTCCGTTCATCATTATTCTTCACAATTCATCCTTTCATACTTCATCCTTAAGGTTAGAAAATAATCGTTATTTCTCCTTTAAAATAAATTTCGATTTTTCGTTTAAAAGAAACATTTGCGGAATAATTTTCAAATGTCTTTTTACAATAAAGAAAAGAGTTTGATGAGCCTATCCGCCATCTTGTTAATCCTGTTATCTCCCCGTAGAGTACAATTAGCGCAACTGGCGGATAGAAGGTATTGCCACCCGCATTCCAATTATCGTTTTTTTATTTGCGTTCTTCGTTCACTTGAAGACATCTATCTTCGTCAACTCGGGCAAATTAGACGTAAAAATAAGTTGCGAAATTTACTTGCTGATCAGTAATTGACACTTTTAACAAAAACTAAGTTTAGGATTGAAAAACCTTTTTTGATAATCTACCTTTTTTTAATATTAAAGTAAATAGATGTTTTTTGTCCCTCTATATTATCATATTGGTAATTTTCTTAATAGCTTTTAAAGGAATTAGGTTTGACATTATGTGTGTTATTATGAAGTCATTTTAAGAAATTTTAATGATTTATTTGTTAATTTATAGTATATTAATAAACACTATACTTTTGATGATTTAGAAATAATATTATGATTTTTTCAATAATCTTATAATTAAATAGCGTCTATTGAATAAATTTGTATGTTTTCTCAACTTTTCTTTTTGATAAATAAAATTAACTCAAGAGGTTATGTGACAAAATAATAAATAAGAAATCAGATTTTGAACCATCAGTTATAATCTCCGAGATTAATAAAATTTATGAAACTTGATAGGATCCGAAGATGAAGGGCGAAACAAATATTTATAGATTTCGCATTTTTTCTATTGTTCTAACATTTCGAGGAAAATCTCCCCTTCCTTTATAAAGGATATTTGTGTGTCTGTGTGGTGTCTTGTCCATGGAGCAGATCAAATCGGTCCGTGCACCCTGATCACAATACCGGCCAACCGAGGTACCTGTCCGTATAGGTGTCCTCTCCTGGATTGATGCCTGGCATATAGAGGGCTGCAAGGATGGCCTGAAACTGTATATGTGATCCAGAGTGAGTTGGGTGTTGTGACAATAATTTCACTTTATATCGCTTCATAAGACCAACATATAAATTATATCTGATTTAAATATTATAAAGTCTCTTTTATATATAACCAATATTTATTAACATTATTATTATATTGAAAAATATAGTTAATAAACAGTTTTGTGTAAAATTAAATCTATAAATACATCAAAAATAAATGCTATATATTAAAACCATCTTTGAACAAATTGTAATATTGATATTACTGATTTACTTTTATAATAAATGCAAATTGTCTTCGAAAATATTGATAGTATAAACTCATTACTTTCACAATATCAAACATTCAACGCTTTTGTTAGTTTTTCAGTAGAAAATTTCCGTCAAACACTCAATGAAAACAAGCGGCTGAATAGACAGTTGAAATGGCGATATGATCAAAACATTCAAATATTATATTGATTATAAAATTAAATAAATTATGTAATTTAATTAATATATTTTATTGATATATCATTATTTATAAAATGCTAAGTTTATTAGATATAAAATAATAGGTATTGAAAAGAAGTGGATATATTCCTAATTCACTTTTATTCATAGAGAAAAGTTGCATAAATAATGAATTTTATCGATGGAAAAAGAAGTAAAGAGAAGTGTCTAAGACCATTCCTATGTCAAAGATGAGAGGCATTTGCTTTCTCCCGTGTAGGAAATTCTGTTTCGCAGCTTGTCATAGCGTCTCTCCTAAATTCAATTTGCAGCCCCCCTCGACAATTTGAAGTTTTATAAGAATAACTCAGTTTTCTCCTCTGAAATATGATTTTCTCACGATAATTTTTATTGACATTCAGGCCGTAAGACTTTCTATATATTTTTTCTATTGTTTTTCAATTTATTATATATAGCAGTTCGAAATAAAAAAATACAAACCGAGTTTTTTCTTTTACTTTTTACCTTTTTAAAATTAAAAATAAATAGAAATTTAATATTTTTATAGATGAGTTTAATAGATCAAATGATGAAACAATCGGTTAATGCCACTTTTTAAAATTTTATTTTACCTATAATTATTTTGAGAATTGATATAGAGGGAGTTATACGAATGTAAAAGCTTATACAAATTAACTAAAATAATTAAAAGTATTTATTTTCGATTCGGAAAATGATCATGCTAAATACTACTTTTTTAGTTTGGAACACGAATACAATCCCAATAAATTATATATTTTGAAGCAATTATGGACAATAAACATTCAGGAATTAAAAAACAGGGTAGTAGGCTCGTTCGACTGAGCTATTTTCACAATCTATACTTGCCAATTAGTAATAAAGGTGAAAAACGACGAATTGCGATGTTTAAATAATTGATATGCAACAACCTTTTGCTAAGAATAGATCAAAGGTAAATGCAACACGTTTATTTATAGTAAATAAGTGCATAGATTTTATCTTTGTTCTCTTCTTTGCAATGATAAACGGCGATTCCTCCTTATTGGATATAAGCTTTATATAATAGAAGATTCGGATAGGGGGAAAGTCGGATTTAAGAATCCTGCTGTCAATAAACACAATTGTGTTTTATAAAATCTTAGAGAATGTGTTGATTATTTATACTTTTTCTTAAATAAATTCACACAATTACCTATATTTGCCTCCTAAAATATATTTGATTTGAATAAAATATATTTTTTACTTCAGTGAATATATATCGAATAAAAAGAATTGCAATTTGCATTTATTTATAATAGAATAGTAGTATAAAATGAATGCAAGCTAACAAAGAAATTAGTTCCTATCCCTGAGTTTATAGTTCAGGAAATTTCTATAACATTTTTATTTTTCTTTATTTGTAAGGGAGTTTATTTGAAAGCCAATTTAAAACTTTAATTTCAACATGAAAATAATTTTTAGATAACCGAATAAAACGCTTTTTATTCTGTGGAATAAAAGAAATTTAGTTTGGAAGATCGCTGTCCCTATTATCTAAAGACTCTAAACAACTTTTAAATGGGCTTATTTTTTACTGAGGGTTTGGTTTTTTTCGTCATTATCACCCTAGTTATTTGTTATTGGTGTTGACTTTAAAATACTCTTTGCATTTATTATTTAGGTATTTGTTAAAATACTTGAAGTAGGTTTTCATTCCTTCTGAAATGATTCATTCAAACATAATATTTATTCATAAAGATATATTGCAGCTATGCCTACATTATAACGTTAGATACCAGTAAATATACCTTCACTGCAATTATAAAACTAAACTATTTCAAAAGAAAAAACTGCGTCAAAATTAGTCCAGGTTTCTAACAACAGATACTCGCGCGCGCTGATTTATCAAATTTAATATTAGGATTCAAGCGAAAAATTTAAAAAATAAATAATATAAAATTATATCGTCTACGTATTGTTATCATTGTATAATATATAAGTTGATTATTTGTTCAAAATATTTTCATATCGAATAAACATAAATTATGAATATATTAACCCTTTTATAACTTTGTGCAATAAATGAACTTATATTTATTGCAAATTTAATATGAAAAGAAGCGTCAAATATAATTCGATGAATACAAATTGAAAAACACATTTTCAACATTTCAACAATTTCCAACAATTAAATATAGATATATTAATATTTTATAATAGATCAAACAATAGATGAAAAGGGAGAAGGAAAAATAAAATTGAAATTTCTAAACAATAATATATTAATATTTATAGACTTGATTAATTTATATGGGAATTTCTCTCGTGGAGCATTTGCTTTTGAATGTAGTGGGTTTTGACTAAGGACCGACAAATTTATTACACTTCTCAGTTGTCAGATCCAGAATTTCCTTACATCACTGATGTTACACTAAATATTTAGAATAGTTAATTAGTTGATTCTATTTGTATCTTGACTTCTTGAACCCCTTTTGTTGAAATGGTTAATGTTTAACCTATCCAGTAACGAATTTAAAATACCTTGAATAAATTTGTTAAATTGAAATTCCGTTAAAAAATAATATTATAAATTTAATATTCCTAAACAACTACAGCAGGTTTAAATATATATATATCATATTCACTATTTCTAAATTTATTTAGTGTATAAGGTGTAGTTTCAAGTTAGCGTTGTATTTAATTATATTAATTAACAATTTAATATTATTCAAATTTCATTGATTTGAAATTATAGAATTAAAATTACAGATATCCTTACAGAATGAGTTTATCTTCAATATTTTTCTTTGGTATTTGTAGGTTTCTGCTTAAAGGCCGATGTGATATATTTTATTGAGGAAACATTGTTTAATTAACATATTAACAAAATGAAGGATAATATAATATATTTGTTAATACTCAAAATTAAAAATAAATATTTAATTTATTTGAAAAACATATATTGAATTAAAATTTCATTTAGTTTACCAATATTTGATTTGGCTGAATGCCAACCTTTTTCAAGGTATTATAACATATTAATGTGTGTCAGTAACAAACACAGCGCCACATAACGTCAACAGAATGGAATATTGCTAAAATAAATTATATTTTGAGCCAATATATGCCTTTTTATTTAGAATTCATTTATGGATTTATCTATTTTCAAAAAGATATAAAAATAATATTATAGCGAAGAAAGAGATAGTGTTTGACTGATATTCACAGATGTCAGTCTGGTGAATATTCTCCATTTTTATCGATCTTCAGATGATTATTATTTGCCTTCAACTATATAAATGAATTAGAAAACAATTCTTTAAAATTATTCTTAATTATTAGAAATATAATTAAACTACTTTAACGGAGAGCATTAAAAAGGGATAGCTTACCCTCAAATAGCAACATAGCAACAAGTTTGGCCTTAAATTCACATTTCTTTGTTTCTCAAGAAGCCACTGGGACCAAAATTATATTTGGCCGCAGTGGCACAGCCTATTCCACCCAGCGCGCGAAACCCGCTCGTGGATGGCTTTTCATGATTTATCAAGAAATTGGGTTGGCCAAATATCAGGAAACAGGCTAAATCAATGTTTAGTTGATTTCTGTTTCACCAGATGGCGCTCTGCCTTCTGAGAAGCACATGTGCAATTGGTCAGGATATGCCTACTTTGTTTTTAATATATATTTTTGTTAAAAATAGTACAAATTTGATATTGTACTGAGATAAGGTTCATAAATTAAGTAAAATGCATCATTTATTGTGCAACTGAAAGTTGCTGATGGCTTCCGGCATCAATCGGAATAAATATTAACTATTCATTGATTTTTAATTATTCCAGAATTGACCAAATACCTATATTAATCAAGATGCCAATCAATATCAATCAAGGCAAATTCTGGAATGAATAAAAAGTAATAAATAGTTGATATTTATTCCGATAGAGGGCGAAAGCCATCAGAAAACTTCATTTTCACGATAAGGAGATGCATTTTTCTTAATATATATTTATATAAAAAAGGCACACACAACAACAACACATAAAACAACACAAATATTATCTGAATCGATGGAAGAAAAAAAAACACATTTTCTAATTTTACGAGGGGGATTGCTCCCTCTTTATTAATTTATTGTCTACGGACATAAGAAACTTAAAAGTAATTTACAATTATTGTAGATCATTATGTGATACACAAAAAAATTGTTTATTACTTCTATGTTTTTGTGAAATAAATTGACAAAGAGGTGTCAATTCTTCGAAAAATATTCTCTATTACTTTCCACAGAGCCAGGCACGACTTTTTGAAAAATGATTAAATTCAATGGAGCACCTCAAACCTATATCTTAGTAATTTGTATGTAAATATAATTTTACTGAGAAGATGGAGAAGATTAACTTAGACAGTATGGAGGTGTCAAATTGCTACTGAATAATTAAATTGGGTGGAAATAATGCTTCACAAATATGTAATTAATATTTCGTATTATTTATTTGCATATTAAACTAATTAACTTGAAATAAAAGCACTCGAGTAAATTATTTCTGACGAATGTTTTGATATCTATTTCTAATTTGTTAAAATCACAAACAGACACTTCCCTTTATTTATGATGAAATTAAATTTCAAATATTCTCTTGAAGTGCTTAATCTCACCATGAATGTTGAGACAACTAATTATCTATAGTATTTATTTGAAATTCAAAACATCTAGAATATTTTTAACGTTTTAATTAGTATCCTTTAATTAACTCATATGATTCATTTAGTTATTATTTATTAAAATTTTATTTTAAATATTCATGTTTATAGTTTTACTAGACGGGTGACCCGGGCTTCGCCCCGGGATTGACCCGTGTACATATCTACCCGAGTGATATATATTTAGATAAGATGTTTTTTACAATTGATTGTTATTAGCATTATCTATTTGTTTGCATCAGCATAATTTAATCTAATCTTTGATAGAGGGCGCTTTTCGTGAGCTAAGTAGAATAATTTGAATATATAGTTTTAATAATTGATTTATATATATTTTTAAAATAGCCTATCGTCTTCCCCGTATTTTCTTACCTATGTATGAAAATTTTGGTTTGAATTAGTGAACTACTGCGAATTTGTAAACCGGACATACAAACAAACAAACATACAAACATTGATTTTTATATATATAGATGTATACATTTATATTTATTTATATTATAAATGTATATATTTTTGTTCTGAAAACAATATATATAATTGAATGAATAATCGGTTATTATGGATCAAATGCTTATTATAATTTCCAATATTTCGATGAGGTAGTTCGCCTATCTTCCTCGGGGAATTCAAACTTTGTAAACAAATTATCCGCGTGATGTAGCGAGGGTTTGTATAAGGCAAATTGGTGTGGCCAAACCTTTCAAAGGGAATATAATTACCTCTCTTGAAATATATTATTAAAATACTATTATATATATTCTATATATTAGTATTTCTGTTTTATCTGAGGTATGATTGGTGTATATATTTTATTCTATTAATGCTTTTTGTCCTCTATAGATACTATAGATATTATAGTACGATTATACGATAGATATTCAATTAAAAATACATATATTTTATATATTTTGATTCAATATATGCCTTTTTAATTAAATACATATACAATGTTAATATGAAATATTGTTACCTTGCCGCGCTCTCGACCAAGAATTTGGAAATGATAATGCCTGATAGCTGATAATATTTGTTTAATTCCTTTTTATTTACCTTCATTAAATAGAGAACACGACCTTAACACTGAGAGAAACATCCAATCACGTCTTCCACAAGGGGAAGCAAGACTTGACCGTTGCGCTGAGTTAATTTTCACATATGTAAATTTTCTCGACGAGGAGAAAGGTAAGCAGATAGCTGACGCTTTCCGTCATGCGCTCTTCCTTTATATCTGCTTTTTCTTTTGCGCCTGTGTACACTCAAGTTTTCTGCCATCCTGTCGGCATTGCTGAATCTTCCATTCGGACTCTGTTGTAACACTGATCTCTTTCTAAGCCCCTTTATCCCACAAATAAGAAGATTACCATATATAACTTATAGTTAAGGAAGAATCGTATTCCTATATCATAAAAAGCACAAATTCTGTTAGAATTGGAGTGAAAAGGCTTTTCATAAGTATTAAATGCTCTTCATCTCAGTATACCTTATCACCACTTTAACATTCATATATGGAGTTTGATGAACCAAAATTTATTCCTTTTATGAACTTTTACCTGGAAAGGTGTTTCTTTTGAACATTTCTATATACAAATTTATATATGTATATAACACATTTTAAAATATTCGACATTTTAAAACTATTTTATAAAATAAAAATTAATATATATAATTTGAAAGAAACTAACGACAAATGCAATTTAAAATAATTGGAATTCAAATTAATTTCCATTGAAAATACTTAAATATTAAAAAATGTAAATTAATAATTACTTGAAGATATAAATAAAAAAACTCAATTTATTGTGAGAGAGTTTATTAATTGAAAAAAGATAGAATTAGAAATTGAAAAAATTAGGTTAAATTATAAATAGTAGTTCCGGATAAAATCAATTTAATAGTTTTTTTACTCTAATTTTTGCATTCTTTAAGTAGGTCTTTATTAACCCCTCCTTTTTCTTGTAATCTATACCATTCAGCAACAATTGGTATTTTTTTCAAAATTTCACCGCATCTTATTTAATTGCACTTCAGAATTTCTACTTCTTTTGTTATAAGAATTAAAATTATTGTAATTAACGCTGTTACATCAAATTATACAAATGTCTTAGATACTTTTTATTTCAATAGATAATTGTTTTTTTTTGTTTGAGTATTGATGTTTTATAGTTGAAATTTTTATCATTTTATTATATAGCATCTGTTTACACCAATACCTCGCTTTGCGTCGTTTCGTTTTGCGTTTTTTTCGAAGTTGAGTCGATTCTTAATTTTTGCTGATTTTCACTGTGAGTCGTTAGATTTTCGAAGTTGCGTTGTTTTGGATTCGAGTTTTTAAGTTTTTTATTATTTGTTTCCTAAAATAAGGCAACACCTTTGTTTTTGATTGCGCCTTCACATATTTTCACTTTGCGTCGTTACAATTTGCGTCGTGTTTTTTTTTGGAACGTAACCCCGACGCAAAGCGAGGTATGGGTGTATAACATCTGTATATTTTATATAAATCGGATCTACAAATTGATTTATTATCAATATCTTATAGAGTTTTATATTTTTAATTAAAATATAGAATTGGATTATTTCATCCTTTATATCTTACTCTGTGCGCTTGTGTTGCTAAAGTCTAACGATATTTCTTTGTAAGAACACACACATGTTGTTTTGACTATAATTGTCTATACTAGGGATCGGCTCTTTGGATGTGAAACTGCGTATAAATACTCGAATAAGAAATATCTTATAGGGTAAGGGTTTTATTATATTAGGCACACAATTAAATGTATTTTATAAATGCATAAAAATGTATATAAAATAGAAACCCGATGAGGATTATATCCCTGTATGTCAATTTTGGATATGATAATGAATACCTATCTCTTTATAAAGATACTAATTGAATAACATTAACATGACGTTAAACAAGATGCATAAGATCGCCATGTTTTATTGAAAATGTAAGCTATATTTCAACGCCTATGTTTTATATGAAAAGATAGATACGTGCAAATGGCTCTTTGGATGTGAAACTGCGTATAAATACTCGAATAAGAAATATCTTATTGGGTAAGTGTTTTATTATATTGGGCATACAATTAAATGTATTTTGTCAATGCATAAAACTTTATATAAAATAGAAGACCTATGAGGATCATATCCCTGAACGTCAGCCTTTGATATGATAATAAATACTTATCTCTCTCTTTCTCTAAAAATAATCATTGAATAACATTAACATGACATTAAACAAGATGAATAAGATCGTCATGTTTCATTAAAAATGTAAGTACTATTTTAACGCCAATGTTTTATATGAAAAGATACATACGTGCTATAAAATAGTTTACATTTTCAAATAGCATAAGACAAGCTAATTCATCATGTTTGATTTATATTTTAAATGTTTTTTTTTTCAATTATTGCCGATGAGCATTGCTTGAAGTATGTACTTATAGCTATATCTATGTGAGTAAGAGTTATTTAGAAATTATTTGAAAAAAAAAAAGAATAAATAAAATTATGGTGAAGTGTTTCTTTTAATTTTGATTTCGCAAACCTTTGATAAAGTTTCTGCTCTTTAATGGACAAATACTTCTATATACAATGCAGTCTGATGCACGCCCACGAGAGCACATGCCAATAACACATTTACATTTATTTCTGTACAAAGATCATCTTGATATTGTAAATAGAAGTATTTTCCCGTTGAAGAGCAAAAATTTGTTAGAAAGCTAGCAAAATCAAAATTAAAAATAACTATTCGCCTTAATTTTATTAATTCTTTCTTTTTCAAAAATATATATTTATAGATATTTCTATTCTCCTCAAAGCTTATGTCCATAGTTACCTTGAATTACTTTTTACAAGAGTTCATCTTTAGTACAAGATATGAATTAAATTGGTCAAATACAATATTGCTACAAGTTTGTAGATCAAACTGGTGAAACCGCTTGAAGGGTTGGCAACTTATGAGCTAGGCCTATTATTATTTTTATAATTGGAGTAAAGATAGTAATTGAAACATGCTATCTGTAGAACAGTTGTTGAGTGTTGCTGATGGCTCGTGCCATCTATCGGAATATATTATCATTATGGAATATTATTCAAAATCAAAAGAATAGTATATATTCATTCCGTCAGATAACGCGAAAAAAATCAATTTTGATTTGAATATTCAAGATAATTCAAGATATTCATCATAATAAATCAATCTGATCTAATTACAATTTTACTGGTGTTATATTTTACATATATATTCATGAAAAAAAACGAAAGAAAAAATAAAAGATAAAAAGATCAGGTGTTGAAATCAATATTAAAAATGGCATATCCTGACCAGGAGCACATGTGCTTTACAGAAAGTAGAGCGCCATCTGGTGGAACAGAAATCAACTAAACATTGATTTAGCCTGTTCCCTGATTTTTGGCCAACCCAATTTGTTGATAAATCAAGAAAAGCCACCACGAACGCGTTTCGCGCTTTTTGGCGCTCGTCAGCGTGGAGTGGGCTGAACCACTGCGACCAAAAAAATATTTTTTGTTCCAGAGGCTTCTTGAAAAACCAAGAAATGGGTATGTAAGGCCAAACTTGCGTAAATACGCTTAGCACATGAGAAAACGAAAGAAAAAAAAAAGATAAAAAGATCAGGTGTTGAAATCAATATTAAAAATCGCATATCCTGACCAGGAGCACATGTTCTTTACAGATGGCGCTCTGCCTTCTGTAAAGCACATGTGCTCCTGGTCAGGATATGCCATTTTTAATATAAATACTCATAGACAACACTTAAGCAAATTTTATTTTTTAGCATGTATATCGAGAATAAACAATGACTCTGAAAGATATTTAATAAACAGTGACCTTTATTAAGAACACGAGATAACAAAGTGTGAAAAAAAATTGTCTTTTTTCTTCAAAAAAAAAAAAATGTTGACAAAATACATCATATGTCTACCATTTCCTTACATTTTTCCGTGAGTTTAAATAAAATTTTAAATCAATCGGTTAATATTGAATGATGTTAAAAATATAAAACATTTTTAATATATGAAGTTAATGAATAATTTAATAAACATAGTTTTTATTTTTAAAATAGAGCAATCCATAAATACATTTTCAATTAAAAAGGCATATATAAAAGGCATATACGTTTTATTATACAGAATAATTCTCTCAACTAATCAATTTTTATCACTGTATATAGAATTAAAGCTAAAAACGATAAGATATTTATCGATTTCCTTCAAAATATCTTAAAACCTTTTTTTATTTGTGTTATCCATATTGATAAAAATAGTTAAATTTTACAAGAAAGGGATCTAATTTCGAATTCTTTAATCCTTCTCAAGAACTTGCATTAAGTCTTTTCCAAACGTCAACCGCCTCTCAGGTTTTCCATAAATAAATTCCACAGGGGGAGAGACATGGAGATTTAACCATCTTATTGTTTATAAGTGATTAAAATTTCAAGTTGATTTATTTACATTTTCTACGTCACTGTATCCGGATAAATTTAAATTTATTATCTGTTCGAAGCTTTTTTTTATTTCAGTGTAGATATTTAAATTTATTCTGGTATAGCTAGAATTTTTAATAAATTTGATTTATATTAAATATATTCTTTTTGTCTTATTTATATATGCCTTTTTATTTTCTGAAATTGTTATTAATTATATTGAGGATTTTTTTTATTATTCAAGTATATATTATGGGTTGGCCAAATATCAAGGAACAGGTTAAATCAAAGAATATTTGATTTCTGTTCCACCGGATGGCGCTCTGCCTTCTGAAAAGCACCTGTGCTCCTGGTCAGGAGATGCCTTTTTGATTATTCAAGTATATATTAATAACATAGAAAACTTTGAATCATCATTTAATTCTCTCCTTGTGACTGTGTTAAGGAGATTTGGTTAGAATAAAATATGTAGAAATATTTGAGTTAATGTTAATTCCTAATCATCATCACCTAAAGGTTTTCTTTGATGAGTATTTCTATCCACAAAACAAAGGTTTGCTATTATCAGAGTAACAAACCGATATGTCACACAATTCTGTTTTATTTCTTTAAGAATTAACATCTATATACACTGCGTGACATTGAAAATGGAACACCAAGAAATAGTGGCCAGAAAGTGATGAAACTCGGCGGACAGAGAGAGACAGGGACGAACAATAAGTGATCTTTATTTCAAAATGATAGTCATAATACAGAACGAGAACGGCGTCGGCTTAGTAGCAAGTAGGACCACCGCGGACGGCGATGCACGCAGCAACACGTCTAGGTAGAGGTTCAATCAGAGTACCGATGGCGTCCTGAGGGATGGCTCTCCATTCCCTCTCAACCATTTGCCACAGTTCTTCTTCTGAACGCGGCTGTGGCAAGGCATGCAAACGGCGTCCAATGATGTCCCAGACGTGTTCGATTGGTGAGAGATCAGGAGAGTACGGTGGCCAGGGAAGCATCTGTACATCTTGCAGAGCTTGTTGGCTAATGCGAGCAGTGTGCGGTCGAGCGTTATCCTGCTGAAAAAGGGCATTGGGTACCCCCTGAAGGTAGGGGAGTGTCACCGGTCGCAGCACATCATCAACGTATCGTTGGGCCGTCATAGTGCCCTGAATACGAAGTAAAGGTGACCTGGAATCATACGCGATTGCGCCCCAAACCATGATTCCACGTTGTCGCACGGTGGGGCGTTCCACAATTGCTGCCGGATTGGACCTTTCTCCACGTCGACGCCACACGCGTACACGGCGACTATCACTGGACAAGCAGAAACTCGACTCATCTGAGAACACGACCCTGTGCCATTCCGTCATCCACGTCGATCTAGCCCGGCACCATTCCAAACGTTGGCGCCTATTCGGTGGGGTCAATGGCAGTCTTCTTAGCGGACGGCATGAGTGCAAGCCATTAGCAACCAATCGACGGGAAATGGTTCTGGTCGAGATGGAATGATCTAGGGTGTCTTGCACATGTTGCAGGATGGCGGTACAAGTGGCTTGTGGGGCCGCCACTGCTTGTCGAAGGATACGCCGATCCACACGTGCTGACGTCACTCTGGTTGCACCGGCATTCCTATAAATTGCCACATTTCCTGGTTCAAACCATCTTCTCCACAGTCGGTGCACCGTGGACGCACCAAGGTGTGTATCAGCTGCGATTTGACGTATGGACCAACCTGCCCTTTTCAGTCCGATCACCATGCCCCTCGTAAAAGCGTCTGTCTGCTTGAACTGCCTCCGTTTACGATGACCTGGCATTCTCTGTTATTACACGTGTCTTTTGACACAAGAACAAAATTTCTACAATGATTTTCCTTGAAGAAATAACGACACGAATACTGTCCTTTCTGCAAGTTCCTTCCCTTATATCTTACTCCATGTGCGCACGAGAGCTGCGCATTTTACATCATTTGCATAACTCGGTTAGGCGCGTCTACCCTGAAATTTGCATAATTTTCTGACCACTATTTCTTGGTGTTCCATTTTCAATGTCGCGCAGTGTATATAATAATAATAATAATATATATATATATTAAAAACAAAGTAGGCATATCCTGACCAGGAGCATATAAATATATTATAAATGAAAAGGATTTCTGCTGTTATGAGATTAATTGCTTGTAGAGGAATTATTGGTCATTTGCTTGATCCAGGAATCCATGAGTATGTGATATTTTTCTGTAGTCGTGGCAATAATTAAATACAATTAAGTTTTAATAATAGCTTTTTTTGAGCAAACGAATTATATTTAAAAAGCATAATTTGATAAAAAGTAATGCCTGGATTAAGGCGTAAGAATCTAAAAAATGAAAACCTTATTTACATAATGTACAAAATATTTGAGCCGGCCATCAGTAAAACAACAACATTGAGTTTTTATAGGGGAAGAGTGACCTCTGGAGGTCGATTTAGCAGAGTAATTGAATTTATGAAATATAATTTTAAATGAAATAATTATTTACTATAACATATATATAATCTATATATATTAAATTAATTATAACAATGTATATATAATCACAACAATGAATATATAATAATCTTAACAACAAAATACATATTTGCATATATATAATGTGACATACTATTTTAGGATGCTGTTTAAGAATGAAAACAACATTGAGAGGAATATGATTGATGACTTTTATTGGAAATCTGTTTTTTTCCCGCGTAATTATAAATACTTGAATAACTTTGAAAACAACATTTAAACTTGAGAAGTTTTTTCCTCAGACTTATTTGAATATTCGGTTGAATATTTTTGACTTGGGAGAAATCGCGCTGAAATATTTTATGAAACAGTTCTAACGGCATCTTTACAATAAATTCGAATATTTTATTATCTAATCAATATATATATATATATTAGATAATAAAAGGCATATATTGGATTTAAAAATATATTTATTTTGCCAATATTTCGGCTGGCTGAACGCCAACCTTTATCGAGGCATTACATTTTTGTATACACAAACTCAGCGCCGCATAGTGTTAAAATATCACAGTTGAAATCAATTAAAATACAGAGTAGGTGGGAGAAATTTTTGTGAATGTAAAAAATAATTATTATAAAAAATTGCAATCAAAATGTAAAATATATTAAAATATTAACGGAAAAATATGGGTTCTATCTTTATATTTTAAAATGTTTTTAAAAAAGTACATAAAAATAATGTAAAAATATATGTATCTATTAAAACATTTGAAAATGAATTTAAAATGATTTAAACAATAAACTGTAAGAACTTTTTAAAAAGGTTTAACAAAAAATGTGGGTATTTAAAAATTCATTTCAAAATTGATGGAGATCGATTTAAATGTAAGTAAAAAATATTTTATAAAAATGCATTGAAATGGAAGTTAAAGCAATTTAGGAAGAATATATGAGAAAAAATAGATTAAAAAGTGGAAACTAAAAAAGTTTAAAGTATTTCATGTAATAAGTTATATATTTAATGTATCAATACTTTTGTGTATTGAAGCGATAAATGTAAAAATAATTAAACAAGTGTTATGTATTAATTACAGGTAATAACTAATGTGTGAAAAAATAATTTAAGAAATCGCGGGTATTACAACAAAATTTAAAAATTCATTAAAGCAAAAAAAATAAATTAAATAAAGCAAAGTTATGTAATTTAAAGAAACGGCACCTCTCCCTTTAAAAAAGTATAAAATAAGTCAATTTAAAAATAAAAATTGACTAATTGAAATTAAAATAATTAGACAAAAAAAATTAAGAAGATCTAAATGGTGTGTAGATGTCTGGTAAATCAATTTTCCTATTAATGCTTTCTTTGTCTTCTGCAGAGGCCCAGCTTTCTAAGAACAATCGGCAGTGTTTCTCTTTAATGTTCTGGTATAAAATAGCTGTATTTTCGAAATCCGGAGTGTGGTTGTTTTTTAGTGCATGATCTACAAGGAGAGACAGTGGGTTGTAATTCCTTAGTCCTGATTTGTGTTGATTTAAACGATCTTTAAGTGGTTTGCTGGTTTCACCTATATAATTAGCTTGGCAATTGTTACAAGGTATTTTGTAAATTACGTTGATTTTGTTTTCCATTTTGTTAATTTGTTTAGTGTCTGGATGGCGTAAGGCCTTTTTTAAATTTAAAGATGATTGATAGGTAGTTATGATGTTGTATCTCTTTAGGACTCTGGCGATGCGTTCAGAGCCGTAGCTGTAGGGGAGGGAGCAGTAAAGTTTTTTTGATTGATCAGGGGTGTTATTTAAAAGTGGAGATTTTGGTTTATAAAAATGTTTTTCGACAAATTTGCTAGGGTAATTGTTGTTTTTTAATTCTCTGAAGATTCTATTTCTCTCCACTATATCATTAAATTTTGAAGAACAATGTGTATCTAATCTTTTGGAGAGAGCTTTAACCACAGCGATTTTATGATGAACTGGGCCAAAAGAATTGAAATTCAAATAATTTCCTGTGTGGGTTGGTTTTCTAAAAATACTAGTTTCTATTTGATTAACCTTTCTTTTAAGCTGTAGATCTAAAAATGCCAGAGAATTATTATTTTCAATTTCATGTGTAAAATTTAAAAATGGTCTTAAATTATTTAAAAATTTTGAAATTACAACAAAATCTGATTCTGTTATGCAAAAAATGTCATCTATGTACCTTTTCCAAAAAATAATTTTGAGTTGCTTTGATTCTGTGACAGCTTGATCAATTTGGTCCATGAAAATGTTGGCTAAGGCCGATGAGATTGGGTTTCCCATCGGTAAGCCTTTGATTTGTCTGTAGAATTTATTTTGGTGGCTAAAATAATTGTGTTCCAAACAAAGTTTAATTAAATCAATCAAAGCCTCTGTGGAGAAAGGAAAATCTAGATTTTGATGGGTTTCTGTAAATTTTCGAAGTGCTAGAATAGCTTCATTGTGTGGGATTGAGGTGTAGAGTGATTCAACGTCGAAAGATACCATACGGCTGTTATTAGAAATTGAAAGGTCTCTAATCGTTTTAGCAGCTACTGTAGAATTAGGGACAGTGTGGGGAAGTAATTTCTGGAGGGGAGAGATGATGGATGAAATAAATTTAGTGAGGGGGTAAAGAGGAGAACCAGCATAGGAAACAATCGGACGTAAAGGTGTGTTTGGCTTATGTACTTTTGGGAGGCCATAGAAGTTTGGTAAATTCTTGTCCTCAGCCTTTAAATTTTCAAAAGTTTTTTTGTCTAATTTATGTGAACGTATGATTTTATTAAGTTTTTTATTAAAATCTTTAGTAAAATTAAGTGAAGGGTTTTTTGTTAAAGGTTCATAAATTTCTTTATCCTATTATTAAAAATTTAGAACGAAAAAACAAGACTAATTTAAATCAAGGAGAAAGACAAGCTATTAGATCGTTAAAGCAAAATAAAGATATTGTTATCACACCCTCTGATAAAGGAAGAAACACAGTAATTATGAACACAACTAATTACAACACTAAGGTAGAAGAGTTACTTCAAGATAAAGAAATTTATGAACCTTTAACAAAAAACCCTTCACTTAATTTTACTAAAGATTTTAATAAAAAACTTAATAAAATCATACGTTCACATAAATTAGACAAAAAAACTTTTGAAAATTTAAAGGCTGAGGACAAGAATTTACCAAACTTCTATGGCCTCCCAAAAGTACATAAGCCAAACACACCTTTACGTCCGATTGTTTCCTATGCTGGTTCTCCTCTTTACCCCCTCACTAAATTTATTTCATCCATCATCTCTCCCCTCCAGAAATTACTTCCCCACACTGTCCCTAATTCTACAGTAGCTGCTAAAACGATTAGAGACCTTTCAATTTCTAATAACAGCCGTATGGTATCTTTCGACGTTGAATCACTCTACACCTCAATCCCACACAATGAAGCTATTCTAGCACTTCGAAAATTTACAGAAACCCATCAAAATCTAGATTTTCCTTTCTCCACAGAGGCTTTGATTGATTTAATTAAACTTTGTTTGGAACACAATTATTTTAGCCACCAAAATAAATTCTACAGACAAATCAAAGGCTTACCGATGGGAAACCCAATCTCATCGGCCTTAGCCAACATTTTCATGGACCAAATTGATCAAGCTGTCACAGAATCAAAGCAACTCAAAATTATTTTTTGGAAAAGGTACATAGATGACATTTTTTGCATAACAGAATCAGATTTTGTTGTAATTTCAAAATTTTTAAATAATTTAAGACCATTTTTAAATTTTACACATGAAATTGAAAATAATAATTCTCTGGCATTTTTAGATCTACAGCTTAAAAGAAAGGTTAATCAAATAGAAACTAGTATTTTTAGAAAACCAACCCACACAGGAAATTATTTGAATTTCAATTCTTTTGGCCCAGTTCATCATAAAATCGCTGTGGTTAAAGCTCTCTCCAAAAGATTAGATACACATTGTTCTTCAAAATTTAATGATATAGTGGAGAGAAATAGAATCTTCAGAGAATTAAAAAACAACAATTACCCTAGCAAATTTGTCGAAAAACATTTTTATAAACCAAAATCTCCACTTTTAAATAACACCCCTGATCAATCAAAAAAACTTTACTGCTCCCTCCCCTACAGCTACGGCTCTGAACGCATCGCCAGAGTCCTAAAGAGATACAACATCATAACTACCTATCAATCATCTTTAAATTTAAAAAAGGCCTTACGCCATCCAGACACTAAACAAATTAACAAAATGGAAAACAAAATCAACGTAATTTACAAAATACCTTGTAACAATTGCCAAGCTAATTATATAGGTGAAACCAGCAAACCACTTAAAGATCGTTTAAATCAACACAAATCAGGACTAAGGAATTACAACCCACTGTCTCTCCTTGTAGATCATGCACTAAAAAACAACCACACTCCGGATTTCGAAAATACAGCTATTTTATACCAGAACATTAAAGAGAAACACTGCCGATTGTTCTTAGAAAGCTGGGCCTCTGCAGAAGACAAAGAAAGCATTAATAGGAAAATTGATTTACCAGACATCTACACACCATTTAGATCTTCTTAATTTTTTTTTTGTCTAATTATTTTAATTTCAATTAGTCAATTTTTATTTTTAAATTGACTTATTTTATACTTTTTTAAAGGGAGAGGTGCCGTTTCTTTAAATTACATAACTTTGCTTTATTTAATTTATTTTTTTGCTTTAATGAATTTTTAAATTTTGTTGTAATACCCGCGATTTCTTAAATTATTTTTTCACACATTAGTTATTACCTGTAATTAATACATAACACTTGTTTAATTATTTTTACATTTATCGCTTTAATACACAAAAGTATTGATACATTAAATATATAACTTATTACATGAAATACTTTAAACTTTTTTAGTTTCCACTTTTTAATCTATTTTTTCTCATATATTCTTCCTAAATTGCTTTAACTTCCATTTCAATGCATTTTTATAAAATATTTTTTACTTACATTTAAATCGATCTCCATCAATTTTGAAATGAATTTTTAAATACCCACATTTTTTGTTAAACCTTTTTAAAAAGTTCTTACAGTTTATTGTTTAAATCATTTTAAATTCATTTTCAAATGTTTTAATAGATACATATATTTTTACATTATTTTTATGTACTTTTTAAAAACATTTTAAAATATAAAGATAGAACCCATATTTTTCCGTTAATATTTTAATATATTTTACATTTTGATTGCAATTTTTTATAATAATTATTTTTTACATTCACAAAAATTTCTCCCACCTACTCTGTATTTTAATTGATTTCAACTGTGATATTTTAACACTATGCGGCGCTGAGTTTGTGTATACAAAAATGTAATGCCTCGATAAAGGTTGGCGTTCAGCCAGCCGAAATATTGGCAAAATAAATATATTTTTAAATCCAATATATGCCTTTTATTATCTAATGAATTAAGTATGGATTGCTCTATTTTCAAAACGATTTTAACCAGTTTTGGTACCGACGCGCTTCGCCTAGCCAGAACAATGGAAAGGCTTAGACTTTCTATCAACAGTTGGAAATTACACTTACATTTTAATCACCAGTGTCTCGCCGCAAGCATAATTCCACCTTCTTTAATTTTAAAAGATCCTGTCCGCACAAATTATTCTAGAAAAATATTATTTGATACAGGTAAGAAACTTTTAAATGCTAGAATAAAAAATTGTCATTATAATTTAAACAAATTACAATTAAATATTGATCAATTAATTCCTAAACTAAAAGGAATTTTAAATGATGAAGTATTTGACAAATTTTATAAGTGCTTAGATATCAAATGTCAAAATAAAGCCACTGCTATTCGCAACATTCATTCAAAAAAATTAAACACTTGGCAACAAAAAACACAACCCCAAACTCACCAAAATACTGTTATTAATCTTTCTAATCAATCAATTACACCCGAAATTAAGACACTTCTATCAAAAGGCTTAAACTTCGTACCTTCCAAAAAAATTGATATTCCAAAAACTCTAGCTGCTATAGAAAATTCGATAAAACAATTACCAGATAATAATAAGGCTAAAATTAGAACAGAAGTTACTCCTATTATTAAAAATTTAGAACGAAAAAACAAGACTAATTTAAATCAAGGAGAAAGACAAGCTATTAGATCGTTAAAGCAAAATAAAGATATTGTTATCACACCCTCTGATAAAGGAAGAAACACAGTAATTATGAACACAACTAATTACAACACTAAGGTAGAAGAGTTACTTCAAGATAAAGAAATTTATGAACCTTTAACAAAAAACCCTTCACTTAATTTTACTAAAGATTTTAATAAAAAACTTAATAAAATCATACGTTCACATAAATTAGACAAAAAAACTTTTGAAAATTTAAAGGCTGAGGACAAGAATTTACCAAACTTCTATGGCCTCCCAAAAGTACATAAGCCAAACACACCTTTACGTCCGATTGTTTCCTATGCTGGTTCTCCTCTTTACCCCCTCACTAAATTTATTTCATCCATCATCTCTCCCCTCCAGAAATTACTTCCCCACACTGTCCCTAATTCTACAGTAGCTGCTAAAACGATTAGAGACCTTTCAATTTCTAATAACAGCCGTATGGTATCTTTCGACGTTGAATCACTCTACACCTCAATCCCACACAATGAAGCTATTCTAGCACTTCGAAAATTTACAGAAACCCATCAAAATCTAGATTTTCCTTTCTCCACAGAGGCTTTGATTGATTTAATTAAACTTTGTTTGGAACACAATTATTTTAGCCACCAAAATAAATTCTACAGACAAATCAAAGGCTTACCGATGGGAAACCCAATCTCATCGGCCTTAGCCAACATTTTCATGGACCAAATTGATCAAGCTGTCACAGAATCAAAGCAACTCAAAATTATTTTTTGGAAAAGGTACATAGATGACATTTTTTGCATAACAGAATCAGATTTTGTTGTAATTTCAAAATTTTTAAATAATTTAAGACCATTTTTAAATTTTACACATGAAATTGAAAATAATAATTCTCTGGCATTTTTAGATCTACAGCTTAAAAGAAAGGTTAATCAAATAGAAACTAGTATTTTTAGAAAACCAACCCACACAGGAAATTATTTGAATTTCAATTCTTTTGGCCCAGTTCATCATAAAATCGCTGTGGTTAAAGCTCTCTCCAAAAGATTAGATACACATTGTTCTTCAAAATTTAATGATATAGTGGAGAGAAATAGAATCTTCAGAGAATTAAAAAACAACAATTACCCTAGCAAATTTGTCGAAAAACATTTTTATAAACCAAAATCTCCACTTTTAAATAACACCCCTGATCAATCAAAAAAACTTTACTGCTCCCTCCCCTACAGCTACGGCTCTGAACGCATCGCCAGAGTCCTAAAGAGATACAACATCATAACTACCTATCAATCATCTTTAAATTTAAAAAAGGCCTTACGCCATCCAGACACTAAACAAATTAACAAAATGGAAAACAAAATCAACGTAATTTACAAAATACCTTGTAACAATTGCCAAGCTAATTATATAGGTGAAACCAGCAAACCACTTAAAGATCGTTTAAATCAACACAAATCAGGACTAAGGAATTACAACCCACTGTCTCTCCTTGTAGATCATGCACTAAAAAACAACCACACTCCGGATTTCGAAAATACAGCTATTTTATACCAGAACATTAAAGAGAAACACTGCCGATTGTTCTTAGAAAGCTGGGCCTCTGCAGAAGACAAAGAAAGCATTAATAGGAAAATTGATTTACCAGACATCTACACACCATTTAGATCTTCTTAATTTTTTTTGTCTAATTATTTTAATTTCAATTAGTCAATTTTTATTTTTAAATTGACTTATTTTATACTTTTTTAAAGGGAGAGGTGCCGTTTCTTTAAATTACATAACTTTGCTTTATTTAATTTATTTTTTTTGCTTTAATGAATTTTTAAATTTTGTTGTAATACCCGCGATTTCTTAAATTATTTTTTCACACATTAGTTATTACCTGTAATTAATACATAACACTTGTTTAATTATTTTTACATTTATCGCTTTAATACACAAAAGTATTGATACATTAAATATATAACTTATTACATGAAATACTTTAAACTTTTTTTAGTTTCCACTTTTTAATCTATTTTTTCTCATATATTCTTCCTAAATTGCTTTAACTTCCATTTCAATGCATTTTTATAAAATATTTTTTACTTACATTTAAATCGATCTCCATCAATTTTGAAATGAATTTTTAAATACCCACATTTTTTGTTAAACCTTTTTAAAAAGTTCTTACAGTTTATTGTTTAAATCATTTTAAATTCATTTTCAAATGTTTTAATAGATACATATATTTTTACATTATTTTTATGTACTTTTTTAAAAACATTTTAAAATATAAAGATAGAACCCATATTTTTCCGTTAATATTTTAATATATTTTACATTTTGATTGCAATTTTTTATAATAATTATTTTTTACATTCACAAAAATTTCTCCCACCTACTCTGTATTTTAATTGATTTCAACTGTGATATTTTAACACTATGCGGCGCTGAGTTTGTGTATACAAAAATGTAATGCCTCGATAAAGGTTGGCGTTCAGCCAGCCGAAATATTGGCAAAATAAATATATTTTTAAATCCAATATATGCCTTTTATTATCTAATGAATTAAGTATGGATTGCTCTATTTTCAAAACGATTTTAACCAGTTTTGGTACCGACGCGCTTCGCCTAGCCAGAACAATGGAAAGGCTTAGACTTTCTATCAACAGTTGGAAATTACACTTACATTTTAATCACCAGTGTCTCGCCGCAAGCATAATTCCACCTTCTTTAATTTTAAAAGATCCTGTCCGCACAAATTATTCTAGAAAAATATTATTTGATACAGGTAAGAAACTTTTAAATGCTAGAATAAAAAATTGTCATTATAATTTAAACAAATTACAATTAAATATTGATCAATTAATTCCTAAACTAAAAGGAATTTTAAATGATGAAGTATTTGACAAATTTTATAAGTGCTTAGATATCAAATGTCAAAATAAAGCCACTGCTATTCGCAACATTCATTCAAAAAAATTAAACACTTGGCAACAAAAAACACAACCCCAAACTCACCAAAATACTGTTATTAATCTTTCTAATCAATCAATTACACCCGAAATTAAGACACTTCTATCAAAAGGCTTAAACTTCGTACCTTCCAAAAAAATTGATATTCCAAAAACTCTAGCTGCTATAGAAAATTCGATAAAACAATTACCAGATAATAATAAGGCTAAAATTAGAACAGAAGTTACTCCTATTATTAAAAATTTAGAACGAAAAAACAAGACTAATTTAAATCAAGGAGAAAGACAAGCTATTAGATCGTTAAAGCAAAATAAAGATATTGTTATCACACCCTCTGATAAAGGAAGAAACACAGTAATTATGAACACAACTAATTACAACACTAAGGTAGAAGAGTTACTTCAAGATAAAGAAATTTATGAACCTTTAACAAAAAACCCTTCACTTAATTTTACTAAAGATTTTAATAAAAAACTTAATAAAATCATACGTTCACATAAATTAGACAAAAAAACTTTTGAAAATTTAAAGGCTGAGGACAAGAATTTACCAAACTTCTATGGCCTCCCAAAAGTACATAAGCCAAACACACCTTTACGTCCGATTGTTTCCTATGCTGGTTCTCCTCTTTACCCCCTCACTAAATTTATTTCATCCATCATCTCTCCCCTCCAGAAATTACTTCCCCACACTGTCCCTAATTCTACAGTAGCTGCTAAAACGATTAGAGACCTTTCAATTTCTAATAACAGCCGTATGGTATCTTTCGACGTTGAATCACTCTACACCTCAATCCCACACAATGAAGCTATTCTAGCACTTCGAAAATTTACAGAAACCCATCAAAATCTAGATTTTCCTTTCTCCACAGAGGCTTTGATTGATTTAATTAAACTTTGTTTGGAACACAATTATTTTAGCCACCAAAATAAATTCTACAGACAAATCAAAGGCTTACCGATGGGAAACCCAATCTCATCGGCCTTAGCCAACATTTTCATGGACCAAATTGATCAAGCTGTCACAGAATCAAAGCAACTCAAAATTATTTTTTGGAAAAGGTACATAGATGACATTTTTTGCATAACAGAATCAGATTTTGTTGTAATTTCAAAATTTTTAAATAATTTAAGACCATTTTTAAATTTTACACATGAAATTGAAAATAATAATTCTCTGGCATTTTTAGATCTACAGCTTAAAAGAAAGGTTAATCAAATAGAAACTAGTATTTTTAGAAAACCAACCCACACAGGAAATTATTTGAATTTCAATTCTTTTGGCCCAGTTCATCATAAAATCGCTGTGGTTAAAGCTCTCTCCAAAAGATTAGATACACATTGTTCTTCAAAATTTAATGATATAGTGGAGAGAAATAGAATCTTCAGAGAATTAAAAAACAACAATTACCCTAGCAAATTTGTCGAAAAACATTTTTATAAACCAAAATCTCCACTTTTAAATAACACCCCTGATCAATCAAAAAAACTTTACTGCTCCCTCCCCTACAGCTACGGCTCTGAACGCATCGCCAGAGTCCTAAAGAGATACAACATCATAACTACCTATCAATCATCTTTAAATTTAAAAAAGGCCTTACGCCATCCAGACACTAAACAAATTAACAAAATGGAAAACAAAATCAACGTAATTTACAAAATACCCTGTAACAATTGCCAAGCTAATTATATAGGTGAAACCAGCAAACCACTTAAAGATCGTTTAAATCAACACAAATCAGGACTAAGGAATTACAACCCACTGTCTCTCCTTGTAGATCATGCACTAAAAAACAACCACACTCCGGATTTCGAAAATACAGCTATTTTATACCAGAACATTAAAGAGAAACACTGCCGATTGTTCTTAGAAAGCTGGGCCTCTGCAGAAGACAAAGAAAGCATTAATAGGAAAATTGATTTACCAGACATCTACACACCATTTAGATCTTCTTAATTTTTTTTGTCTAATTATTTTAATTTCAATTAGTCAATTTTTATTTTTAAATTGACTTATTTTATACTTTTTTAAAGGGAGAGGTGCCGTTTCTTTAAATTACATAACTTTGCTTTATTTAATTTATTTTTTTTTTGCTTTAATGAATTTTTAAATTTTGTTGTAATACCCGCGATTTCTTAAATTATTTTTTCACACATTAGTTATTACCTGTAATTAATACATAACACTTGTTTAATTATTTTTACATTTATCGCTTTAATACACAAAAGTATTGATACATTAAATATATAACTTATTACATGAAATACTTTAAACTTTTTTAGTTTCCACTTTTTAATCTATTTTTTCTCATATATTCTTCCTAAATTGCTTTAACTTCCATTTCAATGCATTTTTATAAAATATTTTTTACTTACATTTAAATCGATCTCCATCAATTTTGAAATGAATTTTTAAATACCCACATTTTTTGTTAAACCTTTTTAAAAAGTTCTTACAGTTTATTGTTTAAATCATTTTAAATTCATTTTCAAATGTTTTAATAGATACATATATTTTTACATTATTTTTATGTACTTTTTTAAAAACATTTTAAAATATAAAGATAGAACCCATATTTTTCCGTTAATATTTTAATATATTTTACATTTTGATTGCAATTTTTTATAATAATTATTTTTTACATTCACAAAAATTTCTCCCACCTACTCTGTATTTTAATTGATTTCAACTGTGATATTTTAACACTATGCGGCGCTGAGTTTGTGTATACAAAAATGTAATGCCTCGATAAAGGTTGGCGTTCAGCCAGCCGAAATATTGGCAAAATAAATATATTTTTAAATCCAATATATGCCTTTTATTATCTAATGAATTAAGTATGGATTGCTCTATTTTCAAAATATATATATATTTTTTGCTTATCCCTAGTACATGTGGTACAGGCCATGATAAGCATGGTGGGTAGAAGTAGGCGACTGCTTATACTGTAAGTTCTACTACATGTCTACACATGTGAAAAGCAGTTCGACTTTGCACTTACAAATTGTGCCAGAGCCGCGTTTGGTTACTTGCACTTGCTGGTGGGTTTGAGCCTTTGTAAGAATAGGGGGCTATTGGAGTATTTTTTTAATTATAAAAAAATGTCCATTGCGGGAATAAGACCCGGGTCGTAGCAGTCGAAAACCAACGGTTTAGACCATCCTTCCACCGACCCTCTTCTAATCATTATATATAAGTATAGATATTTCTCATATATTCAAATATATATATATTCACATAGTAAAATCTGTTTATATCGCAGTTTGCAAAACAGGTGTTGCGGCTTTGTCACCGAGTCCTCCAGTTTTTGGGAATGTTAATAGATGGCTCTGAGCTTTAGCGTATATTTTGACGGAAGATTTTTGTAATATAGATATTTATTTACACAAAATACATTAATTAGTTATCATCGATATTTTAATACATTTTTATAGAAAGCCCATATTTTATTTCAATCATATAATTGTTCCATATATCTATGTGATTAGACCAATTTTATTCAAATATTTTAAATGGAATATTATAAAGAGTTAATCTTTGAATTATATTTGAAAAAGATTAATATTTTCATCTTGAAATTATTTAGTCAATTTTTAAAATAAAAAAAGTTTATTGAATAAAAAAATTTCTTACCTCTTTTTGACTTATTAACTCTACATCATAACTTCTTCGATAATAATATTTAATCCTATCCGTCATGTTCATGGCGGCATAAAGAGCAATTATGTAGTCTACCCAATGGTAGAGGAAATTAATCTCTTCCAGGGATTCTATCCATGGGCGAGGGTCTTCTGTCCCGTCATACTTAGGAATTTCTATATTGGGGTTCAAAGCAACTGGGTCGGAACCAGCATCTCTACCAATTGCTGCACCAAGTAGCAGCTTTGCAGGGTCGTCGACCTTGGTTTCTTTCTTCTTGGTGTTATACACGTTTCCCGAGCGGGTTTCCATACTCAAAGCAAATAAATAAAGTAAATAAATTAAAGTAAATAAAATCAAATTACCTTTTAAGATTATTGCGTTTATTTATTCGTCGTCTTCCTCGTAGGTCGTGATCCGCAGTCTTGGTCTAGGTCCTCTCTCGCTCCAATAACCAATCAAGATATATGTATGAATAATCTGTTTTAAATAAATATTAAATATCATAAAATATTTTGAATAAATGTAGGGACATTAAAATTGATGCAAAATATATAATATATCAAATATAATCTCACTGAATAATATATATATAATATATTTAAGGCAGAAAAACTTTATATGAACTATTCTTTTTTATATAAAAATTCAGCTCTGACTTTCAACGCAACTTTTTCTAAAATAATGTCAAACCTGTCATGCTTGTAAAATGTGCATTAAAACTCAAGAGTATATTTTTGGGTTTCCATCTGTGTTTTATTTCTGCGGTGAATAATATTGAGGGCACAATGTGAATTGTGTATAATATATATCATATATTGTGATTTTCAGAAAATGATATATGTATGATCCTTAAATGATTTAATATATTCGCCTTTAAAATATATATTATTTTATTTAATTAAAGAAACATATATTGGATCAAAATATCAATTATTTTACCAATATTTCAGTTGGCTGAACGTCAAACCTTTTCAATATATTATACCTTATTAATGTTTGTGTCAACAACAAACTCAGCGCTACATAACGTCAATAGAATTCTATTGTTTTGGAATGCATGCCCAATAAAATCTAAAGCCTAATTGCTAAAACCTAAACATATAACAAAAGGGTTTTAACTTTCTTTGAACACATTAAAAATATATATATATTATATATCTAAAAATTCAAATATTTTAATTTTTTTTAAACATATATTTTATTTTTAATCATTGACTTTTCTATATTTTCTAACCATAGATTTAGAATAAATAGAACTTTGATTATTTTTGTAAATATGTATAGTTAAACTTCCCTTATTTTCAATTCACGTATATAGGATTCCTTTTATAAATTCTATATTCCTGGTAAAAAATAATTTTATAAGTAATTTGCTTCAAGTAATTCAAAATAAAAACTATTGATGAGTAAATAACTATCTTTCCTTTTTCCCGACTGCACCTCCAATTCTTTATCATTCCATAATCAAAACATTATATTCATAACATATAAATTTATATATTATATAATCTAAAATGCAATTATTTTATTTTTTAACAACATTTATTTTCATTCATTGACTCCTCTACATTTTGAGCCATATATTTAGAACATAACATTTAAAAATATTGTTGTAAATATGTAAAGTTAACCTACCTTTTTTTAATTCAACAACAACAAAAACAACAATAGCCTTTATTGGGCACACGTGCCATACAGGATTCTCCCGGTAGGACAAAATAAATAAATAACAAATTAGCATCATAGTTATATACAAATATTGGGTATTGACCTCGAACAATTATCGAGTTGGATCCGGTGTCTGTACTAAATATTTTGATTGAGCTGATTTCCAGTATTTATAAAAAGCGAATGCAAAGGGTCTGGATTTTACGACTTTTGCCATTAAAACATAAGGCGAATTGCTATTATAGCCGGTCTCCTTTTTTTTAATTCACGAATATAGAATTCATTTTATAAATTCTATATTACTGTGACAAATAATATTATGTATAATTTGCTTCTCAAGTAGTTCCAATAAAAACTACATTTTTCCCTCATTTTCACGACTGCACCTCCAATTCTATCTTTTTCAATAACAAAACAAAATATTCATAACATATATATATATATAATGAATAACTAAAAGGAACGATAAACCTTTTAACATAAGCCTGCCATCCTGGCACCACAAAATACCCGTTCAGATGTTCCTACACGGTATAAAGAAGGAGACAAGTGCCCCTATAATGAAGCGGTACAAGGAGAGAAAGGAAGGAGCGGATACATCCATGTTACCTACAACAACACACCGTAGGCTCTCAATTGTTTTCGGCATTGATTCCCCCAGGGGGGAAATAATTTCCCGGGAGGCACCGGCACGATCCCCGGCTCCTTCACCTTTTATACAATCCCTCGTCGAACACACCTCGCACTGTGTCCGTTGTAGCATTGCTACTGACACGTCAAATATTTGCAGAACAAAATTCTTTAATTGCGTTTTCGCTCACATATTTTGTGATGAATATTATGGGAACTAATGATTTATACGACATATATATAATTTATGATAATAATGTTTTGTTGTTGAAAATATAAAGAATTTGCTTAGGTTGTTTAAGGATACATGTGTATGTTTGTGATATTGCAGTCGTGGTAATAAAAAAATAAAAAAAAACAGGTTTGAATCACAATTAGCTTTAATTGAGCTTATAGAATATAAAATACATAAATTTAAGGCTATATGAATAAATAAAACAGAAGACTTATTTACATATATACAAAAGTTTGAGCCGACCAACAGGAAACAACAACAATAGGTTTAAATAGGGAAAGACGCGACATCTGGCGGTCGAATTTACAGGGTAGTTTGTTCTAGAAATGATAATTTGAAATTAGATAATTTGTATATAACATATATATAATACTATTGAGATAAATATGAAATATAAATATCTGTTAGAAAATTTATAAGCATAAGGTTTTTTTAAAATAAATATATTTAATAAATTAAAATAGAGAAAAAAAACTCCATCCGAGTTTCAGCATTTACACGTCATATGATCGGTAGAAAAATAATAAGCAAAGAGCTAATCAAAAAGAGCAAAGACAGAACTACGATACTAATTTTCTAATAATTATATACACTCTAAAATTCTTCCCTATCTTAGGAATAATTTTGTGTTTTTTAAAGCCTATACTAATGACAATCTAGTTTAAAAAATGGAATAATACATTATAATATATTATATTAATAGTAATTTCCTATATAGATCGTAATTAGATATTCAATCAACTACAATTAACAACAAGTGTACTGTAAACAAAATAAGTATGTGTTGGCTATATTATTCAAATACCTCATTGTATTTACTTTCTGTAATGTAGATGAAATCTTTCCCTATATATATTTGAACGAATTTAATTTATATAGTTGAAATACTAATATATAATTTAACATCTATAAATATTATATTAAAGTTACGATCCGTTTTAAATTACATGCGATATATGTTGGCAATAAAGTCGGAACAAATAAGGAATACAAAAGATGTTAATGTAGTCCTGTCTACATTCTATACATTTTGTTATAATACTATTAATTATGTTAATTTAGTAGAATAATTAACTTGAAACTAATTATGTATAGAGAATGCAACAAAAACAAATAGATAATACATTATTAAATAAAAACAAACGATAGCATTGCGTCTCTTTATACATGAAATTTATTATGCTAGCTTTCGGATCTTATCGATCCTTCCACAGGCCAAGCTGTAAGTTGAGAGAAAGAGTATATATAGTTGTACAATATTATTTATATACACCTAACGAATATAGAAAATAAAATAAATATAAACACATTTCACGAGTTCACGTTTTCTCGTGGCCAGGCTGCAGTTGTTTCATCTTTGTCCAAAGCTCAGTTTGTTTTCTATTCATAGTCAATTGGTCCCTTTATTCCAATTACCCGTTGAAGGGCGTATTTCTATCTTCATGCGAACAAAACATGGTGTATGGGGTTATGGGTGTGAATTTGAAACTGGGGAATGCGATCCTCTAACCCCCATTCAATTAATAACACCTCAGCCTTTATTCAAGAAATAAGAGCATTGAAACCACAACAAGATTTCATAATGTGCTCCTATGACGTCACCTCCATGTTCCTCTCTCTCCCACACAACCTAATTATAGAAAACCTCCGTTCATTGCTTTCTTCGCACAGCATCCCGAACCCTGAAATAGAAGGAATCATTTTAATGTTTGAATCATGCTTGGCAACATCTAACTTCAGCTTCGAAGATCAGTTTTTTAAACAAATCTGTGGATCTCCTATGGGTAGCCCTTTATCCAACATTGCGGCAGAGCTCGTCATGAGCGCCATTGACAGCTGGATTTTGGAACAGAAACATCTCCGAATAGAAGTTTGGAAAAGGTACCTGGACGACATTTTTTGCATATGTCACAGGGATGACGTCCTATTGGTGTTGGAAACCCTAAACTCTTACCATACACGCCTCACTTTTACAATAGAACATGAGTCCCACAAAGTTCTGCCATATTTGGACATTCTTTTTATCAAAACTGATGAATCATACCACACAACAGTTTATTACAAAAAATCCATAAAACCATCCTATCTCCTTTTTGATTCATATAACCCAATAGGCCACAAACTCACAGTCGTCAGAACACTCACGAAAAGAATACATACACACTGCTCCACCCCAGCCTTCAAAAAAATAGAAAAGACAACCATCATCAGTAATCTAGCAGCAAGTGGCTATCCACTTCCCTTCATACTTAGACATAGTTTCAACCCTTCCAAACACACTCAGCCCGCAGTAAACCGTAACACCTGCATTATACCTTATTCCTTTGAAAATCAATCAATAGCCCACTCCCTCAAGAAATTTGGTTTAAGAACCTTTTTCACCAACCACCTCTCAATAGGCCAAATACTCCGGAACCCCATCACCAGATCTAATATTAAGAAACGTCCCGACCAGCAACCATATGCCATTTACTCCATAGGTTGCCAAGATTGCAACGCAAAATATGTGGGTGAGACTGGCCGCTTCATTTACAACAGAATTTCCGAGCACAACAGAAATATAATAAACAAAGATCCCAAATCTTTGATCTTTCAGCATACCTCAAAAACCGGCCATGCCTTTAACCTTTCCGACCCAACCTGTCATTACCACAACATCAAATCCAAATATCCAAGATTATTAATAGAATCCTTTGTCTCTCATGATTTAAACAGTATCAACAGGCGTATAGAACTACCATCTCAGTACCACTCATTCAAGAAAAAACAGCCCAGCCCTTCCTTTTCACCAGATCCTTCCTCATCTTCCCCAGTTTCAAATTCACACCCATAACCCCATACACCATGTTTTGTTCGCATGAAGATAGAAATACGCCCTTCAACGGGTAATTGGAATAAAGGGACCAATTGACTATGAATAGAAAACAAACTGAGCTTTGGACAAAGATGAAACAACTGCAGCCTGGCCACGAGAAAACGTGAACTCGTGAAATGTGTTTATATTTATTTTATTTTCTATCTTCGTTAGGTGTATATAAATAATATTGTACAACTATATATACTCTTTCTCTCAACTTACAGCTTGGCCTGTGGAAGGATTGATAAGATCCGAAAGCTAGCATAATAAATTTCATGTATAAAGAGACGCAATGCTATCGTTTGTTTTTATTTAATAAATTTATAGCAATTCTTTTGTCTAGAGAGAGATAATACATTGCAAAGAGTCGGCACTGAACGAATATAACTAACCCATTGTAATAAAGACTTACTCTGAATTTGTATCTATTCGAATTGTATTGTATAGCAAACGCATTTTGTTTTGCTTACAATACACTTGTTGATAATTGATCTTGATTGTATTTCTAATTACGATTTATACAGTCATGAATAAAACTTAAGGAGTTGGGAAAGCTTTGATATCCCCGGTCCTCTGTTTTGTTTTGTTTTTTCTCTGAAGTAGACAGAAGCAATTATTTTTTGTTCGCACTTGGGCATCTCGTGTGTTTTAGATAAAGGTGTTTATATATCAAAATTCTTTCAGAGTTATTTTTTGTATCCCGATATACATACTGAAAGGTACAACTTCCTTAAGTATTGTCCATGAGTGAAGGTTTCTATTATTATAGTATATTTTATTATATCTCTCTATTTTACTCTAGATATTCATTTGTATTTCAGAATGTTAATTACTAATGAGAAAATACTTACCAATTATTTTTATATTCCATTTACTAATTGTAGATATCCGTTTTCTACTTTAAAAGGGAAAAAGCGTTGATGTATATAAAATAAAACCATCACATGGATTATCATTTATATAGTTTGGAATTATAGAGATATATTATAGAGATTATAGAGACCCACAGTGTTCCGCTTACCGGGCAAATGCCTTGTCCACTAGGTTACCCTGGATATATTTTTCTTGTGGGTTCGATTCTCATCCCAGGATACTTTTTTTTCCGTTTATCATTACTCTTCACAATTCATCCTTTCATACCTCATCCAAAAGGTTAGAAATAATCGTTATTTCTCCTTGAAATAAATTTTGAATTTTCGTTGAAAAGAAACACATGCGGGGTGGTTTTCAAATGTCGTGTTACAATCACAAGCCGCATTATACATATTATAATGTTTTTTATGTTTCATTATTTATATATTCAAAAAACAAATATTTCTTTAATTTTATGATGCATTTTAATCAGGAAAAATATTCAAAAATAAATCTTTCAATTCCAGTTTATATCTACTTCAATATTAATCTATTTTACACATATTGCGAAATGCAACTAACGTAACTGAATTTTATCAAATGTATATATAAAACGTAAAGGTACAATATATTGAAATATCATTCTGATAAGTATTTATTCAAATATATGATATATATATTCATAGAAAGCATTCATATATACAAATATATATGTATTATGTTATGTTCAATGTCTTCAATGTTTTATTTGTGTGATATCATTTTTAAAAAATATTTTCCCATTTTCACTAATATTTTTTTTATTCCAAATTTCACAATTTTACATTTAAATTTATTTTAATATTTTATTTTAACCAACTTTTCAAACATTTTTTGCGCTTTGTGTTTTCGGTAAAATTTTAGTTTAACATTTTTTAAATATATATTTTGTTATTTTTATTTATTTTTTATTCGAAAAATCTTTTTTTCACACATAGTACAAATAATATTTGGAAAAATGAAATAGGTGTCATTGATAATTTTTCAAAATATTTACACCCATATAAAATTATTTTGTCCATAATATAAATATATATATATATAATTTTTCTCCCCATTGAATATAACAAAATATTTTTCAGAACTTAATTCTGTTGACGTTATGTGGCGCTGAGTTTGTTGTTGACACACTTTAAAATGTTATAACACCTTGATAAAGGTTGGCGTTCAGTGAACTGAATTATTGGTAAAATAAATGATTTTTGATCCAATATATGCCTTTATAATTAAATACAAATATATATATATATATAGTGTAAATATATTAACTCAAAATGATATATTTACATATTAGAGCTATTCCATCCGTTATACGGATTTTTAATCAAATAAAATATTAGACTATATCTCCCAAAATAGAAAGATATTTCAGATTCATCATTATATTAAAAATTTCATATAACGCCGCAACAATTTTATTCAACTGATTAAAGCAAGTTTCCGGAAATTCCCTTATCAGCTAACTTAAACGTATAACCAAGAAAATGGAGAGAGAGATTATATAGTATTTTTAAAGAGGAAAAAAATGCTATATAATTGACTAAAATAAACTCTTCGAGTAAAAATAGAAAAATAAAACGAAAATTGAAGAGGAGTATCTTGTGCGAATTTTCTTAGCAAACTTTTGGACGCATGCTTCCTTCTACAGGCTTGCGTGCGATGAGATTTAAAACCCATCTCGTCTTTTGTTTAGTTATCGTAAAAGCCTGTAGAAGAACGCATGCGTCTGAAAGCTTGCTAATAAAATTCACACAATATACTTCTCTTTAATTTCCGTTTTATTTTTTCTATACTATATAATCCCTGTCTCTATCCATTGCCTTATTTACACTTCTTAGTGAGCTGAAGAAGGGTTTTCCCGAAAGCTTCCTTTAATCAGTTGAATAAAAAGATTTGCGGTGATAGATGATTTTCGGTAATTTGTCCAAATCGCAATCCTGTAATAATGAATCATCATCATACTCTATGTATATTGCTTTCAAGTTTTACTTTCATTAAGAAACGTTATTATAGAAGATTCTCATTTATTATAATATTTTAACTGTATAGAGAGAGTAAGGAAAAATTACAAAGTAACTAATAAGGTGTTAAATACTAGAAAAGATAATTGTTATTGAAATCAGGTGAATGAATTAAGAAAAAAAAAAAGGCATCTCTTGATCATAAACATTTAGTTGCATGATCAGAAGATACATTTTATCCTAATGAGGGGTTATTATTTGATATATAGATCTATTTAACGTGCAACAAATAATTCTTGAAAAGGAAATATTTATAAATGTATAAGAGAGACAATCTAGTAAGCTTCAAATCATAGGAACCAAGTTTCTCATGAACAAAATTGAAGTATCTCATCAATACATTAAGAGAAAATTGGTTCAGTTCGTTGGACAACCAATTTAGACGCTTTTACGCAATAACAAACAAACTTTCTCTCTTTCTCATTCTACAGTCTAACCTGAAAAAAGTAAAAAGAAAGGATATTTCAAGAATAACTCTCAGAAAAAAAAAACTCAGAAAAATGATAATAGTTTTTATTATTATATTATCTCTAGAAAGAGAGAGAGTAAAGGTGATACAGGCTATGATAATAATGGTGTGTAGTGGTTGACGACTGATTTTTATGTAAGTGCATCACATGTCTACACATTTAGAAAGCATTTCGATTTGCACTCACAAGTGTTTCAAAGCATTTTTTGAATACTTCCACTCTTTGAATTTTTTTTAACTTTTACTAGAATCAGGAACCATTAAAGAAAATATTTTAAATAAAAAAATACCCAATCAAATATTCGATCCCGGGTCATGTCAGTCGGAATTCGACCATTTACACCACTCGTCCACCATTCCTCATGATAATAGATGACATATAGATATAATCTAAAATGAAAGGATTTAAAAGCGCGAATGTTTCTTTTATACACAATACAAACTTCTACTGTCCTTACTGCGATGAAAAAATAGTTTGGGAGGGCTTGGCTCATCAGTGGTGAACCCTCCCAGCGGTTTCGCCATTTTATTCTACCATACCGCTTCTCAGAGCTCTAATACTGTATTGGACGATTCTGCTTATATACGCAGCACTGAAGGGTGGAATCTCAGAAATGGTTTTCAAGAAAACTATGGACATAAGCTTATAGGACAGTAGAATTACATTCAAATATTTGCTTCGAGCAATGCTCTTCCGCAAACAATAAATACAAGGTCAGTTAGGCAAAAATTAACACAAAGCAATAATGCGCCATCTATACATATAAAATGAAAGGATTTAAAAGCGCGAATGTTTTTTTATACACAATACAAACTTCTACTGTCCTTACTACGATGAAAAAATGTGTATGATGGCGCGTTATTGCTTTGTGTTAATATAGATATAATCTGTTTTCGATCTTTGAAAATAATAGTAGGTTATCCAACATATCTTTTAAAAATATAGAGAGAACATCACAATATATTAGTAAAGATATAAATGTGAATAATATAAACTAATCTTAAAGTTGTTGAGATTGAGAGAGAGAAGTATAATATGATATTAGATGATATAGATATAATCAATGTTATATAGGTAATATTTTTCTATTATTTCATTTTATAATTATACAAGGTCACTGAAACTAAATTTATAGATCAAATTGAGTCTCCATGATGGAGGTCTGCTATCGTTTGTTAGCTATCCAAGAGGCACCACATGACAGCCAGACTTTGCCCCCCCCCCCCCCTATTTAGAGCTATGTAAAATCCAGTAATTCACCTAACATATCTATAACAAAGATAGAAAAAACATTAAAGTATTTTAGTAAAGGTATAAAAGTGAATAATGTAGACTAATCTTAAAGTTGATATGGTTTAATGATAATAAATGACAAAAATATATAATCAATGTTATAGATATTTGTGAAATATAGTAATTTATCTATCATTATCTATAATAAAGAGAAAATCCATATATATTAGTAAAGGTATAAAGGTAAATAAGGTAGACTAACCTTGAAGTTGAAAAGATTGAATGATAAAAAATAACTTATATATATGATCGAAATTATAGAGCTTTGTAATTATAGTAATTTATCTAATATATATATATATATATCTATGCCAAAGATATAGAAAACTTCTACATATATTAGTAAATATTAAAAGGTAAACATGGAATAGACTAATCTTAAAGTTGTGGAGGTTGAATAATAATATGCTAGAGATCTTTGTAAAATATAGTAATTTATCCAACATATCTATTACAAAGATAGAGAAAACTTCCACATATATTAGTAAAGATATAAAGGTGAATAATGTAAACTAAGCTTAGGGTTGTGGAGGTTGAATAGAGAGTGGATCTGTGTAAACAACATTTTATAATTTACTATCCAGAGCGGTAAATATTGACCGGGGGAGAAAACTCCGAGGCCGTTACAATTGATAGACCTTGTTCGCACTCCCTGATTGATTGTTTGGCATGGAAGCGAAGTTTATTTGGATATACGCATTTTGCTGTATATTAGATTGGTTATTTTCACCAAACGTTTTCCCTTATTATATAAAACATTCAAAACCAAGAGATAAAAACATCTCTATAGAGATATATAAATATATTTAAATAAATGCATAAATAGAAAATATGCTGATATAATATTTTTTTGAATATTTCTTTAATCCTAAAATAATTCTCATACATATATTTTTTATATATATATAAAAATGTTGAAAATTTTCTTCTATTTTATAAATTACTTGAAAAGGTGTTGGCACAAATAGTGTTTACATTAATGCTCTGCGAATATTTGTGGATATCTCTCGGTGATAGGTTATTATATAAGATGTAATAAAATGTTTAATTGATTAATATTAATATTGAATCGATAAAATAATTAAAAATATTATATAGAATAACATTCTTAATAACAGAATATATCAAAACTAAAAGCGTCTATAAAAAATATGAAATTTTATGAGTGAAAATAACTATAAATAGCAATATAGAAGTTGCGTTATAAAATCTCTAAGTATATTCTTCATTCTTTTTATATATTTAAGAAATATAAGAAGGTATCGCAAAGTTATTTTCTATGTGAAATAGAAATGATTGTTGAGCGCCTACAGATTCAGAACAAATAAATTTTCCAATTCATCAGCTTATATATTTCTGAAATTTTCCAAACTCGTGTGCTTGTGGCATATAATATGATATCAATATGTTCGCTAATAACAAAGATGAGAAACAAAACGAATTTAGATTTATAAATGGAAAGATATACCTTTTCAGCATATAAATGTTTGTAAATCATCAGAATGTAATTGAATGCTTTGAAATTGAGATTAACATATTTTGCATATTATTTAACAAATTCGTATTCAATCTATGCAACTTAAAGTTGATGATAGAAAATCGTCATTCATAGAGGAATAATGATTGACTAAAGGTTATGATTTTTTTGAGGATTTGGCAAATCATCATCGCCATCACTATAACGAATAGTTTATATATATTCCGATAGATGGCACAATCCATCAGTAATTTTTAGTTTCACGATAAGGATATGTCTTTTACACACACTTAACAATTATTATCATTTTCACTTTATGATCGCTCTTTTTTTCCATCACGAATTGACGTTTTTACAGATTACTAAGTAAAATAATTTGATCATTGAAGTGATCTCTTGAAATGTGTTGATTAATTGATATAATTCATTAATATATAGGGGTTATAAAATGATATATAGATATAGAATAGTTCATACAAAACAATCTATAATATTATATATTTGTGTAAAATACTATCCTCGAAGTGCTTGTGTTAATAGTTCTTTAAAAACCTTCACGAAGAAATTCTGAATAGTGTTGCATATCTATATATGTAAGCGATACAGCTATATAATATTTTAAAGCGGTCTAAATACTCAAACTGGCTTAAATGATAAGAGGGTTAATCCCTGATGAGCCAAGCCCTTTTTTCCATCGACTAATGGTAAGTATAAAAATGATTATTTATTTATAAAAGAAATTCCCACGCTAAAATGAGTTTCAAATAATATATTGATGAATGGTTCCTGGCCATATCCAGTTTATACAACATCCAGAAGAAATTCTTTAGTTTCACTAAAGTTTTTGTTCCAATAATTCTCTTTCATATAAGCTCTAAAATTATAATAATCATTAGAAAAACCTCTATCTTTCAAACTTGAAATAATAATATTTTCGGATGTTTAGTAATTATTACATTCCTTATTATAAATTATATTCATTAAAACCTTTAAAAATAATATTTTCAAACGGGTTGTGAATATGATACTATGTAAATTGATATAATAAAGATAAATTTCTAGAGCACACACATATTCGACAAATTTACCTCATGAACCTTCAATGGATATCCCTTGTTAAAAATTGATATAGATCAAGCTTTCGAGTTTGAAAAACGCTCTTCGTCAAGTTTTATAATTCAAAAGAGACCAAAAAAATAAATAATAAACATATTTTTGACTCTTTTTATAGTCCTGAGGATAGATGTTTCCTGGCCAGCATTTCTATATCTGTGGAAAATAGACACTTCGGCCAGTTAGAGTTTTCTATTTTCTCAACCTTTCGACAAAAATTATTTATCTTCGTCAGAAGAAACAAATAAAAAAATTATAGTGTTACAAACCAGTCGAAAGGCGTTCTAAGCTCGAAAAATTGTATGGGTTTTAATCTATATATATATAAAAATGAATGTCTGTGTGTCTGTCTGTCTGTCTGTGTGTGTGTCCTCTATGGATTCAAAACCCATACATCCAATCGCCGTGAAATTTTGGGATATTATTAGGTATATCCCCGGAAAGGTTTACGAAAAATAATTTCTTTTATATCTTGAATATCCTTAGAGTTATTTGCAGATTTGTAGCTTTAACTCGCAAGCAGCGCCACCATTGAGACGGAGATAGGCTTTTTCAAGAGGGGGAGTAATGTTAGGAGAGAGGAGCGCGTCTCGAGGCGGGTGCTCACGTGTCACTGTTAAAAACCTATTTGTTTTGGCTACATCTTTTCCCGTGGACTTAACGATACCTTTTCTAAAACTTATTTCAAATTTCATGTATAATTATTTTTACATCATTTAGTTTAGTATAATTATTTACTATAATTTCCTATCGTTCAATTATTATACTTTTTGTTCTTAAAGATTATTTAAGACAATAATCTTTAATTAGAAAGTGCTTTGCCAAAAGTTTGGAGTGGGGCAGACCCCGTGCGAGAATGGATTCGCCCGGCCGCCGGCCGACAGTCAAAGTACCCACCGACCAATCAGGGCAGAGTTGGTGACACAGCTATGCCAAGTAGACAAGAAAAAAGCCTCGCGGGAGCTTGCCCAAGATGACCTCCGGGAACTTCGTCCATCTTCCATAAACGACCATGATTTTATTCAACCTTATCGAGTATTTTTCAAGGGACCGGGAAAAAATGTTCACTAGATAAAACGATGATTTTGTAATGTAGAAAATTAGGAAAGACAAAATTCAGAATGACACGGCACACAGGGACCGGGAAAAATGATCACTTTATCAGTTTCAAATTATCAAAATATATCTATTTCTTTTTATAAGTCTATAGAGAATTGTTTTAACAAATGTTCGTTAGACAGAACTTTACTCGGGTACCGATTAATATTGAATTTATTCAACTTATCGAGTATTTTTCAAGGGACCGGGAAAAAATGTTCACTTTATCGAGAGATTCGTTAGACAAACCTTTACTCGGGTAAAACACGGGCAAATGTTCGTTAGACAAACCTTTACTCGGGTAAAACCTCGGGCGAAGCCGGGTACGTCCGCTAGTTTTTAATAAAATATACCCTTTACTAATGTATGTATTATTTTTGCCGGTAATATGTTGAATGTTTTAATAAAATAAAAAAATATATATTTTCCCTTTCTCTATCGGAAACAGAGTGAATATATATAATGATCTGATATATTTTCAATATCAGAAATAAATACATTCTCACACATTGATAGAATTTCTAAACTCTATAATAGATATATTTTGTTTTTAATGAATTTATATAATAGATGTTTCATCACCTTCATTATATTTTGTATTACGTAAATATTACATCATTAAAAAGTAGCAAAAATATTGCTGGAGGTGATTAATATTGAGATGAAAGTGTAGGCTGCTCCTGTATCTTTTTTTTAATTTCCTGACGAAAATTAAAATTGTTTCTTAGTTTTTATGCCTAATAATATCATCTTCGAATTTTTAAATATAATTTCTCTCTTATATAATGTTAATTAGATAATAAAAGGACATATATTGGATTAAATAAAATATTTATTTGCCAATATTTCGGTTGACTGAACGCCAACCTTTATTAAGGCATTACATTTTTTATAAACAAATCCAGCACCGTATAGTGTTATAATATCACAGTTGAAATAATTTTAATGCGGCGTTGAGTTTGTTTATACAAAAATGTAATGTCTTGATAAAGGTTGGCGTTCAGCCAACCGAAATATTGGTAAATAAATATTTTATTCAATCCAATATATGCCTTTTTATTATCTAATGATTTAAATAGTGAATTGCTCTATATACAAAAGGTATATTATATATTAATAAATAAATCTCATGTAAAATCTCGTAAAATCAATGATAAAATATGAAATCTGGGGTGTTGAAACTATTGTTTATTATTGAAAAGTTTAAACCTTTTGGGGAATTATTCTCAATATAATTCTTAAAGTAAGCGAAGTTTTTATTGATTTAAATAAAAGTAAAAGCACTTTGTATATAGCGGAGTAAAGTAATATAATAAAAAAATATTAATTTTAAACTTATTTCAATAGGTAGAGGTATCATTTTTATAAAACGCGATGAAAACTCTTCATGTAATATATGATACAAAATTTATTTTTTTAAATTTAAACTCAAAAAAATAAATTTCTTTATATGAGTAGATTTGTTTAGCAGAAGATCTCTTTGTTAAAATAGTTCGGCTGCTCAGAATTCATTCGTCTTTTGAGCAAAAATCATCCATCGATCAACGCCGCCATTATCAGAATTCTTTTGCTTCATCAATTCCAAGAAAACCTCGTTTTTTTATTTCCAGGTGATTCAGACGACGTTCATTATTTATTGCCGAGTTCGTTTGGAGAAAGAGAACATCCTCTCAACTTCGTTTGGTAAGAAATATAATTAACCTTTGTTGAAACAAGCACTCTCTAATTTATCGATTAAATATATAAAATGCAAATTCATCATAATTTACGAATGTGTTTAAAATATTTTATCCATAAATAATATTATCATATTATAAATATATATTATAATATATAACTATATTATTGGAAAAACAATTTAAAAGAAATATTTAAAATAATTATAACACATTTATATTTCATTGATATTTATCTTATTTTAAAATACAATTTTTTTATAATTCAAAATTTAATTAAATATAATATATATTATATATAAATATAAAATACTATTATAAATTAATCATATTTTCAAAAGAGAAAATATATTTGTATCACAATAATATTTTTTTGAGGATTAGAAAAATATGCTGAAATATTTGATCCAATTAATTTTGTTACTTTTTCAATATCAGATAATATTGGAATACTTTTTTATTTTAAAAAAATCCAATTTATTTTAATTTCTTTCTTAAATTTAGCGTTAAAAGTAGTTTTATTGTAATTCAATTCACATTTATTTGATGGTTGGGTATGAATTATTATATGGATTGATTTTAATTTACTAAAATCAAAATGATTAAATAACCATTTTTGTTCATTGTAACGTCTTGTCTACATTTTTTCTATATATAATTTTGTGAATTATGGATAATATAAAAAAAACTTTATATATCTATTTTAAAATTCTGATTTTTTTACAAGAAATTTAACCATTATATATGCGAATTATTTTATTTTACAAGTGAAAAGATTTCAACTATCCTTAATATAATGGACAAATATTTTTAGAACCTAGAAGGGTCGTGCTAAATATTACATTTCTTGTATATAAAATATATAAATGTACCTAGACAGGTATATCTTCCTTGAATTATGCATCAATTATGCATGATGTTCATCTCTACAGTAAATATATTTATGAATGGTGATGTAGAATGAGCAATAACACCAGTTCTGGCGATTTCAGACAAAAATTCAACCCGTATAGGAAAATAAAACGACGTTTAACAATTTTACCGCAAATGCTTCTTTTTACAAAACGTAAAATCGTAATTTATTTTAAGGATAAATAAAGACTCTTCCTATTTTTATTATAAATGATCTTCCTGCTCTCTTCTGGCCCGAATCTGTATCTTCAGGTTCCCTCATGATGCATCCACCCCTACCTTTGAATTCTCTCCATCCCTGCCAGCTCTGCCTTTCCAGACCTCAGAACAGTCCTCGTTTGTCATCCCAGAATGGCACCTATACACCTTCGTGGAACTGAACAACGACACATTCCGTTTTTTAGGCTCTCTTGGGCGGCTCGGTGTCGACTTCCTCATCTCCATGTCATAATTGGCTTGGTGCTACGGCTTCGGTCACAGTCTCTTGATGCACAAACCCCATCTCTCCTGCTTCCACTGTGCCTCCAAAGACGATAAAGACATCAACTGCCCTAGTATTTCCTATCACCGCATTCTGATGTGCGCTTATTTCCATCCCAAAGGATTTCCACCCAACCACGAGGCCAGATTGTCCTTCTGGGTATTTATTTTATCAAACGGATATGAAGTACACATTCTTATCGTACTAGTCTGAAAACGACTTATGATCTTCGACACTTGCCTTCTAACATATCTCCTCTGAATTCGGATTTTGAAATTTGTCGCGGTCTACTATAGTTTGCTTAGGAACAAGTTTCTAGCGCTGAACGTTCAACATGGGTTTACTTGGTGTCTTCTCCAACTAGTTTTCGCAAGCTACTGCTCCTATGTTTTTCTTTCTTCTAGTAATTTGATATCCACCTCAGCGCCTATCTTTCCGTTTTATCCAGAAACTTCACGGTTTTTATTTTAAACCAGCTTTAGGTGTTTGCTGTCCCAAAAATCTCACCTACGAGCCTGTGGCGGACGATGACAATTTATACTGCTCGTGAAAAAGCACGTCTTAGTTGTGAATTTCTTTCGAACGCTAAATCCTATTTGGTTGGCTAAGGATTATTTTTTCTCTCCTAGCCGACCGCATGACCGCTTTCATCCAGTGAAATCCTTCTCGTGCTTCACCTGTGTCGTCTGTAACTTCGCCAACGATATGATTCGAAATTATTTCCAACCCTTTATATATAGCGGCTTCGTCCCCCTCCTATATATATTTATTATAAAATAAAAATATCCCCTATCGTTGTAACATGCTTGTAACTAATGAAGTTAAAGAAAGGCTGACGTCCCAGAGATGACCGTGCCAAAAACTGGCGCTATATGACTTTAAAACAGGAAAACAAGAAAGGTCTGACCTCGGTAGGGGGATGATTCCAGAGCCGGGACTGTTTGAATACAGTTGGAAGGAAAGGTTTAAAAGAGATGTACTAGGCAGTCTTATTGCTGGAGCCATGTCAACACGTCTGTTTCTAAATACATAGTTTCTTATCGCCACTAACTTAGGAGTATTCATTTCAATATCCATTTACAATATTACATACATATATATACATAATACACAAATATAATTCAAACAAGGCTGAAAAAATATTCATTTTTTTTTTTCAGGATTTCTGAAAGCTAATATCAATTTCATTCTCAGTAAAGGTTTGAAATCCTGTTAACGAGTAGCAATTATTACGTCATACATTTTTTTTGTATTTCATATGATCCTTTTTTTTTCGAAACAATTCATTAGAAAAAAATTTAAAAATATTACAAATTTGCTATCTATATTAATAAAATGGAAATTTCATAAGTGGACATCACTAAAAACTTTCGTTACAATGCATCAATTTCAACCAAATTTCCAACATTTATGTAAAACGAGATGGAGCAGGTTTTGCTTAACATCAAAATATATTTCCTAACATTAACATGCGTAACTTCGCTGTTATCGATTAAATACAAAAAAAATCAACAGAGTTAATTTTATTTATATATAAATACAAAATTAAATTTCAACAGAGTTAATTTTTTTACATACTAGCTAATAATCTCAATCTAAAAAATATTCAAAACAAGCAATTTTAAGATAACACCATATGTAAAACAGTCGGCCAAGAAAACGACAACGATATTACATCTTTCTCACATATTCACACACAATCTTGATTAATAGTTAAAACTAATCTTTAACATTGTTTATTATACTTCAACTTTTATTTCTACATTTGTTTTTAAATACCCAATTGTTTTATCATGTTTCTAATTTCGCCTAACAAATATACAAATTTATAGTGACCAACATATGCGAATTTTATCTTTGTTTTTATTTAACTTGATATCGTAAACATAACATCCATTGTAAGCATTTTTCTGTTCACCTTCCGTGATTTCTCTTTTCTCTGATAGTTTTTAGGTGTAGTATATTTTCTTATTACTAGACTACAAACATTCCCTCTAGAAAAACCTGGGCGAAGCCGGGTACATCCGCTAGTAAATATATATAACATTGATATATTTTTTGGGAATGAACCTTTATTAAATATATATATGTCATAATATATGCTCTTCCAGGATTAATAAAACAAACCAACAGCCAACGAGAGAGAAATGGGCCGCTAAAGCGAGACACTTTAGACAACTAACTAACGACCATTTTTTGGCCACATTCCTGAGGGGGGCGTCACCACCTGGCGACTATCCTGATTAGCCCCCCCGGTTGTGTACACAGGGGGAACAGTCGTTCAGCTGATAACGTCTCGCTCGCTACCTTTTTTTCTCTCTCGGCTGGCTGCCTGGATGATTTTGCTCTAACAACTCGTCGTGTGATTATTTCTCTCCTCAACACATTTACCACTAAATTGTCACATCAAAAGTCGACAGGATAAGACCTGGCCGGGAAGCGAATCCCTCATATACCGGAGTATGAAGAAACAAGAAGCCAAGCCACGATGATCGACCAAACCCAACTCAACTGTAACCACTCCTCTTCGAGCCCTCAACTCCTTCCTCGCCAACCTTTGAACCGTGATCCCGAAGAAGTATTCACCTACGACGGAGATGGAGCTGCCACGCACTTCTTCCAGCACTAGATCTACTCAAGAACGATCGCCGTGCCAGAGCAGGACACCTCCCGCCATCATGGACAAGACTCCGCCATCTCCCTACCGCTACTGTGATGTACAACACTGGTACGCACAGTGTCACAGACAGAACTCTCCCGAAGCTCATTGAACTTACCTTCCACCTAAGCCAGCATAACTCGTGAGTGTAATTGTCTTAAATCCTACCATTCATTCTTTAAATAAGTCATTCCTTGTAGATTGCCCCATTATTTCCATAATTAGCTCAATATGTGTGAATATGTAAAAATATTTAATATTTCCATTTATCTCTCCACCCCTATTAACAGTGATCTTATTATCCATATTATATCTAGCTATGTGAAACCCATTTAATTAGTTACCTTACCAGTAGATGTAACAATCGTCATTTTAATTAAATAATTTCCATTTTAACGTAACTCTTAAAAAAAATCATAAAAAAAAAAGGAATTCTCTCTACCTTTTAACGCTTTACAATTTTTACTATTAACAATAGATTTTTCATAATCAAATTATTTATAAAAATATGCCTCCAGCACCTAAACTTTTGTATAGACCTCTCCTACTTGTAAGCACGGCTCACGAAAAATAATTTCTTTCCCTAATCGATTCAAAATTCACCCTGTAATTCAGGCGTCGAAGAATTCCAACCACCACGTGAGCCTTGCTTACAACCAACCCTTGGTGACTCTTATCTATCTTCCCCTTAATGCCCCTCTCATTCTTACAACTTTGTTAACTTTATACCAGCTCAGGACCTTTATAGAGAATTATTGATTAATCAATTATCGAACTTCTATATTGTCATTTCAAAATCCTAACCTTCGCCCTTCATTTATGATAATTTATTTCGTAGTTCATCTCTAGCCTATCCACCGACCCACACCATCTAGCCAATGGTGTGTTCGTCACAGGGTGCAGATTGACTAACTGCTAGATATTTATCAACCCCTTTTTGTTCGCACTTGAACAATCTGCATCGAGCGACACAGTTCGCTTCTTCTTCTCGCGCCACACGTTCGCCACACGGACCCTGTCTTCAAATCTATGTTTGTCCATTGTCCAAACCAGCACGATATAGCCTACCTCCGATATTTCCCACGGAGGTACGTTAAACATCGTCGCTGATTCTGTCCGGTCCGTCATCATTGCGCGCAGACATGGGTCTTACTTTCAACCCACCGCGAAATCATCGCCTTGCACAAGCTCCCACGACGGTTCAAACACCTCGTGTCCGAGCAACTTGTCACTTGTAACGGACAACGCAGTCCTCGTCCCAATTTTTGGCACTGTGCGCGCATACTTTCCGCAAATTAAATATAAGTCCGTTCGACTCCCTCACCTACACACGGGACTTTTCCCCTCAGACTCGCTACACAAGTAACTGCATAGATAAGTTAGATTGGCCCAGGGCAAGTCTCCCTCGCTCTGTTCGCCGAGGTTCTAACATTGTATGTAGTTTTATATTTACCTCAGTCCTGAGCTCACACAATTGTCAACCTCAATCTCTCATTTCTCGTACTCTACACTTATAGCATGGAAAGCCCATGACAAGTTTCCCCTTGCCATGTCCGCCTGAAAAATATCTTAAAGTGTAGAGTTCCCCAGTCTTAATGATCTTCAGAATTTCACCATATGTATGTGACTCTTCTTCTCGTTGTTCACACTCCTCCATATCACTTCCCTTATAGTACATTAGATTTTGTTGTATATAGCCTTTTATAACCTTGATATTTTCAAAGATTTCCTTAAATGTCAAACTCCCCGGTGTTGTAAAACTGCTTGTAAATAATATTTACTTGTGTACTATACAATATTTTATTTACATAAAACTATGTCACCATTACCTTAACTAATTTTAACTGTAAAATTATATACTCTATTCCTGGCTTCACCAGCTTTAAATATACTTAAACTATGTTCAGCCTTCTTCAACGGGGGCCATATGTCATAATATATGCTCTTCCAGGATTAATAAAACAAACCAACAGCCAACGAGAGAGAAATGGGCCGCTAAAGCGAGACACTTTAGACAACTAACTAACGACCATTTTTTGGCCACATTCCTGAGGGGGGCGTCACCACCTGGCGACTATCCTGATTAGCCCCCCCGGTTGTGTACACAGGGAGAACAGTCGTTCAGCTGATAACGTCTCGCTCGCTCTCTCTCGGCTGGCTGCCTGGATGATTTGCTCTAACAACTCGTCGTGTGATTATTTCTCTCCTCAACACATTTACCACTAAATTGTCAAATATATATGTGGTAGTTACCAAGATATTCTTTAAATAAGGAAATATTAATTTATGGATTACGAAAGTTTATGTATATATAGATAAATAATATTTTATTTATAAAAAGAAATAGTTCCGACTAATTATTTTCCTTATAAAAAGTGTAACAAATATCATAGAAATTATTTTATATTACCTTTTCACACTAAATAGTATAAAGTTAAATTTTGGAGAAAAATCAACGAAAACATTTCAAAGAATTGATAGAAAAAGTTAGAGAGAGTAAGAGATAAGCAATAAATAGGAAGAAATAAAACAGTCATCCAATTGATGTTAAGGTGATAAAATACCAGCCGATATCCGTTTCAGAAGAAAAATAAAAGAGAAATTTTAAAAGCAAATCTAAATTAAAAAAGACAAATCCATTCAATGGTTCCATTGTTGAAAGATAACAAAGAACCATTTCTTTGGATTAAAAAAACTCGAGCGAAAAAAATGAATTTATATGTGTCTCAGCTACAATGGAAGTGCTCTATTTTTATCACTCAATTTAAGAAAATAAGATTAAACATACATTTTCATATTAAAAATATTTGATAAAAAATATATTAAATATAGTTTAAAGGATTTAAAGATAAGAATATTTTATAAAATAAATGAAGCTTCCAGTATTAAGTTTTTTGTGCAACTTTTTATTTTCAAGCTTTCGGACTTGTCAATCCTTCAACAGAATTATCACAATAAAAACTTAATAATAAATACAATTTTAATATTTTTAAATTTTTTAATGTGATAATCCTGTTGAAGGACTGACAAGTCCGAAAGCTTGAAAATAAAATGTTGCACAAGAAACTTAATCCTGGAAGCTTTATTTATTTTATAATATTATAAATCAGGGAAAAACGTTTATTTTTAAGCATATTTATTTATCGGTAATGTTCATTTTTCTATATTTGTATTTTTCTAAGAGGAATAAGTATGCTACCAAATGTCCATGGTTTGGTATCATTGTCGCATCTAGATTGTCGAGTATTGTCAAACCTGAACGAAACCTGTTATGCGCAGTTTTATTATTATGAATTTATCCAAATAACATCGATTCGTCAACAAGCCTTTTTCCTAGAGGTTTGTAATAACAAACTAGGGTATTCTGACAATGTCGATCTATTTTTACATGTTTTAGCATGTGTTTCAACAGTAGATATTCAGTAAACAAACTACACATTGTGAATTTAATGGCCTGTACTTAGTTTATCAGAATAAAGACCCACAAATTCACGATTTCCATTATTTGAAATGTATACTTTATAATTAAGATACACCCATACCTCGCTTTGCGTCGGGGTTACGTTCCAAAAAAACACGACGCAAATTGAAACGACGCAAAGTGAAAATATGTGAAGGCGAAATCAAAAACAAAAGTGTTGCCATATTTATATATATATATATAATATATACATAAATAATGGAAAGGAGAAATATATTATTATTAATATACTTTTAAAATATATATTGGATACTAGCGCCTATATCGTAATAAACGTTGATTTAACTCCAATATAAATAAATATACATTTTGTTTCTAAGCTTCTAGAAAAATAAAAGACCAACACATTTCTGGATAAAGGTCTTCATCATTAATGTAATACGCATAGACTTTACTGAATTAAGGAAAACGATTAGTTCCAAAACACGTTGACTGTAAATTTATTTATAAGTATGAACAATGTTTGCTCTCCTTAGTGAAAATAATTTATGAGACACCTAATTTAAACTACACAAATTGAATTATATATAGGAAACACACTAACCCCACTGAAAATTCCATCACATAAAAATACTTATATACCTTTTATAAAAATTGGTAAGCTATCTCTCTTTATAATGATAAAGTGAAATAATTTAATAGATATTTATGAAGAATGATGTAAATATATTTATATACACAGCTTTTATCAATATTTATTGTTTTCTCCTTTTGGCATGTCTATACGCTTCTACGATGAGGCATACTGTCAAATAGTTTTATTATGCCTTTTTGTGATATGCTAGATCAAGCTATTTTATTTTTTTGGCGAATGTTGAAGGTTACTTGGCTGTGAAGATTACCAAATATTCCTTCCCATCAGGTCTTATGCATATTCAAATGAGAAAATATGTGGAAAAAATGCGTGACAGGGAAGGAATTCAACCTTTTGAAAAACGGTCGTCAGATTTGGCTATATGTGGTAAAGCATTTTCTTGTTGAAAATTGTATATATTAATCTGATCAAGAAATAGAATCACAACAGGTTGAAACACATCTGCAATGTTTCGCTGAACAGTCATTTTCTCTTGAATAAATATTAAATTGATAATCTATTTATATATTTGCCTTATTCTGTTTGTCTGTTTGTCTGAAGCTCACGGATAGAATGCGCGCCCATTGGCCGCCAGCAAACACGTGAACTCCCTGCTCGCCCCCCTCTAGACAACCCTGTTAACAGCTGTGTGATACATACACCTGTCTATAGCGGCCATTCTAGACAACCCTGTTATCAGCAGTGTGTTACATCCACCTGTCTATACAGACCACCCTGTCTATAGCGGTCACTTTAGGCAACCCTGTTATCAGCAGTGTGATACACACACCTGTCTATACAGACCACCCAGCCTTTATTATATATATCTATGTGGTAGTTACCAAGATATTCTATAAATAAGGAAATATTAATTTATGGATTACGAAAGTTTATGTATATATAGATAAATAATATTTTATTTATAAAAAGAAATAGTTCCGACTAATTATTTTCCTTATAAAAAGTGTAACAAATATCATAGAAATTATTTTATATTACCTTTTCACACTAAATAGTATAAAGTTAAATTTTGGAGAAAAATCAACGAAAACATTTCAAAGAATTGATAGAAAAAGTTAGAGAGAGTAAGAGATAAGCAATAAATAGGAAGAAATAAAACAGTCATCCAATTGATGTTAAGGTGATAAAATACCAGCCGATATCCGTTTCAGAAGAAAAATAAAAGAGAAATTTTAAAAGCAAATCTAAATTAAAAAAGACAAATCCATTCAATGGTTCCATTGTTGAAAGATAACAAAGAACCATTTCTTTGGATTAAAAAAACTCGAGCGAAAAAAAATGAATTTATATGTGTCTCAGCTACAATGGAAGTGCTCTATTTTTATCACTCAATTTAAGAAAATAAGATTAAACATACATTTTCATATTAAAAATATTTGATAAAAAATATATTAAATATAGTTTAAAGGATTTAAAGATAAGAATATTTTATAAAATAAATGAAGCTTCCAGTATTAAGTTTTTTGTGCAACTTTTTATTTTCAAGCTTTCGGACTTGTCAATCCTTCAACAGAATTATCACAATAAAAACTTAATAATAAATACAATTTTAATATTTTTAAATTTTTTAATGTGATAATCCTGTTGAAGGACTGACAAGTCCGAAAGCTTGAAAATAAAATGTTGCACAAGAAACTTAATCCTGGAAGCTTTATTTATTTTATAATATTATAAATCAGGGAAAAACGTTTATTTTTAAGCATATTTATTTATCGGTAATGTTCATTTTTCTATATTTGTATTTTTCTAAGAGGAATAAGTATGCTACCAAATGTCCATGGTTTGGTATCATTGTCGCATCTAGATTGTCGAGTATTGTCAAACCTGAACGAAACCTGTTATGCGCAGTTTTATTATTATGAATTTATCCAAATAACATCGATTCGTCAACAAGCCTTTTTCCTAGAGGTTTGTAATAACAAACTAGGGTATTCTGACAATGTCGATCTATTTTTACATGTTTTAGCATGTGTTTCAACAGTAGATATTCAGTAAACAAACTACACATTGTGAATTTAATGGCCTGTACTTAGTTTATCAGAATAAAGACCCACAAATTCACGATTTCCATTATTTGAAATGTATACTTTATAATTAAGATACACCCATACCTCGCTTTGCGTCGGGGTTACGTTCCAAAAAAACACGACGCAAATTGAAACGACGCAAAGTGAAAATATGTGAAGGCGAAATCAAAAACAAAAGTGTTGCCATATTTATATATATATATATATAATATATACATAAATAATGGAAAGGAGAAATATATTATTATTAATATACTTTTAAAATATATATTGGATACTAGCGCCTATATCGTAATAAACGTTGATTTAACTCCAATATAAATAAATATACATTTTGTTTCTAAGCTTCTAGAAAAATAAAAGACCAACACATTTCTGGATAAAGGTCTTCATCATTAATGTAATACGCATAGACTTTACTGAATTAAGGAAAACGATTAGTTCCAAAACACGTTGACTGTAAATTTATTTATAAGTATGAACAATGTTTGCTCTCCTTAGTGAAAATAATTTATGAGACACCTAATTTAAACTACACAAATTGAATTATATATAGGAAACACACTAACCCCACTGAAAATTCCATCACATAAAAATACTTATATACCTTTTATAAAAATTGGTAAGCTATCTCTCTTTATAATGATAAAGTGAAATAATTTAATAGATATTTATTAAGAATGATGTAAATATATTTATATACACAGCTTTTATCAATATTTATTGTTTTCTCCTTTTGGCATGTCTATACGCTTCTACGATGAGGCATACTGTCAAATAGTTTTATTATGCCTTTTTGTGATATGCTAGATCAAGCTATTTTATTTTTTTGGCGAATGTTGAAGGTTACTTGGCTGTGAAGATTACCAAATATTCCTTCCCATCAGGTCTTATGCATATTCAAATGAGAAAATATGTGGAAAAAATGCGTGACAGGGAAGGAATTCAACCTTTTGAAAAACGGTCGTCAGATTTGGCTATATGTGGTAAAGCATTTTCTTGTTGAAAATTGTATATATTAATCTGATCAAGAAATAGAATCACAACAGGTTGAAACACATCTGCAATGTTTCGCTGAACAGTCATTTTCTCTTGAATAAATATTAAATTGATAATCTATTTATATATTTGCCTTATTCTGTTTGTCTGTTTGTCTGAAGCTCACGGATAGAATGCGCGCCCATTGGCCGCCAGCAAACACGTGAACTCCCTGCTCGCCCCCCTCTAGACAACCCTGTTAACAGCTGTGTGATACATACACCTGTCTATAGCGGCCATTCTAGACAACCCTGTTATCAGCAGTGTGTTACATCCACCTGTCTATACAGACCACCCTGTCTATAGCGGTCACTTTAGGCAACCCTGTTATCAGCAGTGTGATACACACACCTGTCTATACAGACCACCCAGCCTTTATTATATATATCTATGTGGTAGTTACCAAGATATTCTTTAAATAAGGAATTATTAATTTATGGATTACGAAAGTTTATATGTATATATAGATAAATAATATTTTATTTATAAAAAAAATAGTTCAGACTGATTATTTTCCTTATAAAAAGTGTAACAATTATCATAGAATTTATTTTATATATCCTTTTCACACCAAATAGTATAAGTTAAATTTTGGAGAAAAATCAACGAAAACATTTCAAAGAATTGATAGAAAAAGTTAGAGAGAGTAAGAGATATGCAATAAATAGGAAGAAATAAAACAGTCAGCCAATTGATGTTAAGGTGATAAAATACCAGCCGATATCCGTTTCAGAAGAAAAATAAAAGAGAAATTTTAAAAGCAAATCTAAATTAAAAAAGACAAATCCATTCAATGGTTCCTTTGTTGAAAAATAACAAAGAACCATTTCTTTGGATTAAAAAAACTCGAGCGAAAAAAATGAATATATATGTGTCTTCAGCTACAATGGAAGTGCTCTATTTTTATCACTCAATTTATGAAATAAGATTAAAAATACATTTTCATATTAAAAATATTTGATAAAAATATATTAAATATAGTTTAAAGGATTCAAAAATAAGCATATTTTATAAAATAAATGAAGCTTCCAGGATTAAATTTCTTGTGCAACTTTTTATTTTCAAGCTTTCGGACTTGTCAATCCTTCAACAGAATTATCACATTAAAAACTTAATAATAAATACAATTTTAATTTTTTAAAGTTTTTAATGTGATAATCCTGTTGAAAGACTGACAAGTCCGAAAGCTTGAAAATAAAATGTTGCACAAGAAACTTAACCCTGGAAGCTTCATTTATTTTATAATATTATAAATCAGGGAAAAACGTTTATTTATCGGTAATGTTCATTTTTTATATTTGTCTTTTTATAAGGGGAATGAGTATGCTACCAAATGCCCAGGGTTTGGTATCATTGTCGTATCTAGATCGTCGAGTAATGTCAAACCTGAACGAAACCTGTATTGGACAGTTTTTTATTATATATTTATCCAAATAACATCGCTTCGTCAACAAGCCTTTTTCCTAGAGGTTTGTAATAACAAACTAGGGTATTCTGACAATATCGAACTCTTTTTACTTTGTCTAGGTCGAACTATTTTAACATGTGTTTTTACAGTAGATATTCAGTAAAAATACTACACACTGTTAAATTTAGAACCTGTGCTTAGTTTATCAGGATGAATACCCACAAAATATCACGATTTCCATTATTTGAAATGTTTATTTAATAATTTTAATATATATTTGATAACGATATATATATATGAAAAACAATAGAAAAAAAAAATAAATGGGTCAGGTGTTGATATTAAAAATAAAGAAGGCATCTCCTGCCCACGAGCACATGTGCTTTTTAGATGGCTGAGCGCCATCTAGTAGAGCAAAAATAAACTAAACGTTTATTTAGCTTGCTCCGTGATATTTGGCCAACCCAATTTCTTGATAAATCAAGAAAAGCCATCCACGAACGCGTTTCTCGCTGTTGGTGCTCGTCAGCGTGGAGTAGTCTGTAACCACTGCGACCAAAAAGATTTTTGGTCCCAATGGCTTCTTGAGAAATCAAGAAATGCTCGTGGTCAGGAGATGCCTTATTTATTTTTAATATATATACATTTATTTATTTTTAATATCAACACCTGACCCACTTATCTTTTATTTTTTTCTATTGTTTATATAGATATATATTAAAAATAAAAAGGCATATCTTGACCAGGAGCACATATGCTTCACAAATTTTATTTTTATATTTTCTATTATTTTTTCATATATATATATATATATATATATATACACGTATATATATGGAATGAGAAATATCTTAATATCAATATACTTTTAAAATAAATATTGGATACTAGCGCCTATATCGTAATAAACGTTGATTTAACTCCAATATTAATAAATATTAAAATATACATTTTGTTTCTATGCTTCTATAAAATAAACCACTAACACCTTTCTGGATAAAGAAAGGTCTTCATCATTAATGTAATGCGCATAGAAATTACAGATTTAAGGAAAACGATTAGTTCCAAAACACGTTGACTGTAAATTTATTTATAAGTATGAACAATGTTTGCTCTACTTAGTGAAAATAATTTATGAGACACCACATTTAAACTACACAAATTGAATTATATATAGGAAATACACTAACCACACAGAAATTTCATCACATAAAAATACTTATATGCCTTTTCTAAAAATTGGTAGGCTCTCTCTATAATGATAAAGTGAAATAATTTAATAGATATTTATGAAGAATGATGTAAATATATTCAGATACACGGAGCTTTTATCAATATTTATTGTTTCTTCCTTTGGCATGTCTACACGCTTCTATACGATGAGACATACTGTCAAATAGTTTTATTATGGCTTTTTGTAATATGCTAGATCAAGCTATTTCATATTTTTCGGCGAATGTTGAAAGTTACTTGGCTGCGAAGATTGCCAATTATTCCTTCCCATCAGGTCTTATTCATATTAAAATGAGAAAATATGTGGAAAAAATGCGTGACAGGGAAGGAATTCAACCTTTTGAAAAACGGTCGTCAGATTTGGCTATATGTGGTAAAGCATTTTCTTGTTGAAAAATGTATATATTAGTCTGATCAAGAAAAAGCATCACAACATGTTTCAACACATCTGCAACGTGTAGCTGAACAGTCATATTCTCTTGAATAAATATTAAATTGGTCATACTTTCATAGCTGATCCCACCTCTCCCCATGATGCCAGGAGCTCTTGCCGTGTTTTTCCATAATACACACCTAATGGGATCTATTTTGGGGCCGACGTCTAACATGTATCTTGCCGTCATGAACCCCAAACTGAATCTAAATCCATCAGATAAAATAACAATGCTATTCTTTAGCTCAAAGACATCTCTCTTGACCCCAGTTGAACCTGTCGCTTCTGTGTCTAACAGAAAGTGTAATTCTTAATAAAGGCTTGCGACTACAGAGTTCTGATTCGACAAGACGGTTTTTAAGGGTTTTCAGATTGCAACCTATTTTCTTAGAAAAATTTTTTAAAGTCAAATTTCTACCTTCTCTGAGGTTTATGAATCAGCCACTTGTAAAATCAGTAAATTGCTTGAATGACGTTTTTTCTGATTTATTTTTCTACAGAGATTAAGTACTATCTTAAAAATAAAAACAATAAATATCTATTTATATGAAAAATATACACTTCGGCCAGTTGGAGTTTTTTATTTTCTCAACGTTTCGACAAAAATATTTTGTCTTCGTCAGGAGAAGTAAATAAAATAAAACATTTGGTCTGAGGTTGCAATTTAAACGCCTTGCCAAATGTTTTTATTATTTACTTCCCCTGACGAAGACAAAAGATTTTTGTCAAAACGTTGAGAAAATAAAAAACTCCAACTGGCCGAAGTGTATATTTTTCATTTAAATAGATATTTATTGTTTTTATTATTAGGATCTTCTATCCTCTATCTTTACGATAAGAAATATCTAATTATAACGATATACTAAGTGGTTATTTAGATACCTTTTTATCAATAAACTAGGCTAATTCTATAGTTACGGTGTAAGAAAATTGATCATTTTCATGTCTTAATGTGTTTAATTAAGTATGAGTATTATATAAAAATTGCTAAGGTGTTAATAGGTGATGTAATATATTGTGGCTAGTTTATTGCAGTATTTAATTTTATACCTTGATCCATATCAACGGTCTACAGGTTCATTCTAGCCTGCCCGCTAAAGTAATATATCAACAATATAAAGGAAATATATTAAGCCTGTTACATATATTCTAGTTGTTGTTGTTGTTGTCGTGTCCAAAGAAGAGTCTCAGATGTCTCCATGCATCTCCATCACAGCAGCAGCAATATCCACTATCTTGGAAAATGAGTGCCGTTGCCACGTTAGTCACCTTGGAAACGAACCAGAATTTGGTCGAATATTCCAAGGGTCCAGGGGGGACCGCAGGGAGGTGGGGTCGGACTTCTCCCCCCATATATTCTAGTAAACCCAAATATTGCTAATTACAATAGTAAAAATACATTTTCTTCATAATTTAATGATAATTATAAGCAAATATAAAACCATGAATATTTGACCGTTTATCGTGAGTATATATTTACCTTAGTTGTAACGGTTCGATTGAATAAATATGCAAATCAACTGGAAGAATTGAACAAAATATGCATATCTGCACCGTCTTAAAGTTATCGTAAAGATAGAGGCTGCCCGGCCGGAATTCATAGTTTTTTTAAATTAAAGACACTTTGACAAGTAAATATTTTTATTACCTCGACGTTCCAATAAAATCGTTTGTCCTAGTTAGGAGCGAACAAAAATTAAAACATTTGGCGAGGTGTTAAACATTATTCTAAGGTTGCAAGGTCGTTCTAACGCGATATTTCAAATTTTGTTCATCTAAAGTGCGGAAAAACCCAAATATTTAACTCACAAAAGACAATTATCTTAGTAATTTAAATCTTAAAGTCAATTCTCTTTCTTTTAATATTAATGGAATCAAATTTTATATTTAATTTCGATTATTATAGAAATTTATATTGACTTCAACATAAGAATTGATATTAACGCTCTGTTTATTTTTTTGGTGAGTTTTCGAAGTAGAAGATAAATACAACTATTCAATCTCTCTCTAAAAATAAAACTTAGATATTTATTTGATATTTATTCTGCTATTGTAAACAACACTTTTTGATAGGCTTAGATATCGACAAACAAGTTTTAAAACATTTATTTTTAACACCTATGGATTATTTTTCAATTTAAAAAATATATATTTTGACACTTTGGAAAATTGCTTTCAATTCAAAAATATCATCAAAGAAGAAAAATCCAAATAACTATATAAAATATTATATTTTGAAAGAAGGTTTGAAATTTCCATGAGATATCATATAATACAAGTATAATCTAGATGCTCTGGCAAATGGACGTTCATTAGAAGTTTAGAGAGTTATTTTGAATCACTTCGGCATTTACATAGGTGATTACTTTAAGAAAAAAGGCCTTTCCTGATCGTGAAACTGAAAGTTGCTGATGGCTTGCGCCATCAATCGGAATAAATATAAACTAATCGTTGATTTTTAATTATTCCAGAATTGGCCTAATACCGTTTCTTGATTAATCAAGGAAAGCTAACCACGTACGCGTTTCTAGCTGTTTGCCCTCGATTACCTATAAGATTGGTTCTATAATAATACCTATTATCCTTTCACTTAGAATATTATAAAATATAAATGGATATATAAGTGTGTTGTAAATATATATATGTGGGAATATAGTGATAATAATGTGGTGAGGAGAGAAATAATCACACGACGAGTTGGAAGAGGAATCTGGAAGCCATCCGAGAGAGAGAGGTAGCGAGAGGGCTGTCCGCTGAACGACTGTCTTGTGTGGTCACCCCCCGACTATCAAAATAGTCCCCAGGTGTTGACGGGCGGGCCCCTTTTGCCGCCCCTTTGGAATGTCGTGATCGCTAAAGTGACGCCCTTTAGCTACCCATCTCTCTCTGGCTGATTCTAGGTTTGTTTTATTAATCCTGGAAGAGCATATATTATGACATATATATATATTTAAAATACATTAAATTTGGTTTATTAAAAATGTATTAACCTTGTAACCTTGTACACAAATTATCCAAGTGATGCACAGAAGCGAGTTTTTCTATAAAACAGATTGGTGTGACCAAACTGTTCAATGGAAACATGATTACTTCTTAAATTTCATTTAACCAGAAAGCTAGAGAAATGAAAATAGTACAGAAACTTGGCCCTGAATTGCTTATTGATTTTATTAAACCTTTGAACTATATTCTCATGTTGATATATTCTCTGTTGAGCTTGGGTTGTGAGCTGTTGTGCAACCAGATCTTTCGAACGAACCTAGTATTGAGCGATTCTTCTACAAATTGAAAATTGATATATAGTTAAACCTGTCTATAGCGCTCCCTCTTGGGACTCACCAAAATAGGGTGCTATAGAGAGGGGGTGCTATAGACAGGTCACTTTTAATGTAAATCGCATCGTACTACGTATTCAAAATCGGGCGCTATAGAGAGGGAGGCTCTATTTAGAGGGGGCGCTATAGACAGGTTTAACTGTAATGTAAAAACATGGCTTCTTTAATAAATATAATTCTTTCGAAATATCAAAGAAACTTTTAGATAATATATATTCATTACGTATAAATATTTCTAGTGAACGATTTTGAAATAGTCGTTTAATTGACGATCTTAAATATCTTCTATAAAGCTTTTCTGTTTTTTTACCAAAAGATATGTCCATACAACTTAAGCAAAATACATTTACTATTCAACCAGGACGTCACTGTTCTCTAATTCTAAAGAGAGAGAAAAGCTAATTACAACGAGTTTCTTCCTTTGAGAGGTAAAAGCTTGGCGAACTTCTACCTTTCGAATAAAGAAACTAGTTGTACTAAGTTTATCTTTTTTCGCATATAAGTAAATTCCTTTATTTAAAATGCCTTTTTCAAAGTTTTTTAGTAAATTACTCTATTTGAAATGCCCTTTTCAAAGGTTTGTCTTTACAGAGTACCGGTAAATAATCAACTCTTAACAAAACAATATTAGAGCAGTATGGTATATTTTACTGGATAAATCTCTAGGTATGCTCAAAATGATGACCCAGGCTTTCCCAATATTTAAGCCTCGTAGTAAGGGCAATAGAAAATCGATTTCTTGAAAAAAAGCATACATCTAATGAATAGTTTAAATTTACTAAATTAGGAATTGTTCTGGTTGCAATATTTAGGATTACTTTTAAAAAGAAATTGTAACTTTGTTTAGACAAATTTTCACGATCGTTATATGATTATTATTAGAAAGGAATAGTGAAGACTTGGATATGTTTTCAAAGAGATGGTGAAGATGTAATATGGCCTTTAAAAGAGGTAACATCGTAGAGAAAATGTTTTACAGTATATTTATGATATATTATATAATAAATATTATATATAAATGGGATATATATAATGTATAAAAGGTATAAGAAAAGGGTGGATGTGAATATTTGGGTTCAGGCAAGATTCAATCTGTGTAATCCAGCGAAACAGGAGTTTTCCATCTCACGCAAGAGTTCGTCTGTTCCCCCGAGCGCAAACAACTTCGGCTGCTTCCATATAATAACAAGCGGCCATTGGCTAACAAAGGAATATTTAGTTGGTGCGGGAGTTTATCTCTATTCGTGCTGAAATATTTCTACAGTTTCTATTAGAAATGTACAAGAGTTGTTTCATAATAGGGTTTGGAATACTCTTCAATATCTATCAGTAAACTCTTAGAAAACTTATATTCAAAAAATAACATATATATATATAAGTTCTAATATCAAATTCACAATTGAATTTATTTCTGGTTCTTGTAGAACTTCTTATAAAAAAATGGTTGTTTGAATAATATACGCGGTTGAATGCGAGTAGTTAGGGTCGTTTCGTATGATAATAACCAATATATAATGTATAATAACCAAAATATAATGTATTCCTCTATATTATTTAAAATCTATCTATACATATATATAGATGGAAAATTTCCCAGGAGGAAACTAATCCATAGAAGCAATGGGTGCTTCTCCCTTCAAAATAAACGTCAGAATCTGACGCCATCTATTGACCGTCGGCTTTGTCACCGACCCGATGCCGCTAGTTGCGGCGACGGTTAATAGATGGCGTCAGATTCTAACGTTCATTTTGACGGGAGAAGCGCCCATTGCTTCTATACATATATTTTTTTCATGTGTTAAGCGTCTTTACGCAAATTTGGCCTTAAATACCCATTTCTTGATTTTTCGGGAAGCCATTGGGACCAAAAAATATTTTTGGTCGCAATGGTTACAGCCTTCTCCACGCTGACGAGCGCCAACAGCGCGAAACGCGTTCGTGGATGGCTTTTCTTGATTTATCAAGAAATTGGGTTGGCCAAATATCTCGGAGCAAGCTAAATAAACGTTTAGTTTATTCTTGCTCCACTAGATGGCGCTCTGCCATTTAAAAAGCACATGTGCTCGTGGTCAGGAGAGGCCTTCTTTATTTTTAATATCAACACCTGACCCACTTATCTTTTCTTTTTTTTTTCTATTGTTTTTTTCATGTGTTAAGCGTCTTTACGCAAATTTGGCCTTAAATACCCATTTCTTGATTTTTCGGGAAGCCATTGGGACCAAAAAATATTTTTGGTCGCAGTGGTTACAGCCTTCTCCACGCTGACGAGCGCCAACAGCGCGAAACGCGTTCGTGGATGGCTTTTCTTGATTTATCAAGAAATTGGGTTGGCCAAATATCTCGGAGCAAGCTAAATAAACGTTTAGTTTATTCTTGCTCCACTAGATGGCGCTCTGCCATTTAAAAAGCACATGTGCTCGTGGTCAGGAGATGCCTTCTTTATTTTTAATATATATATATATATATATATATATATCAAGAATAAACCTGTGTGGAATTCACGCACATATAAATCAAATAATAAGAATACTAAAGAATAAAACATGAAGAAATTTCTAGTCACTTACCAATAAATTATTATAGAGTTTAACTGTTATCAGCCTCTTTATTAAATCATATTTGAAATAGTTAGATGAACATATTTATGAATGTAAATATTCAATGAGGATATTGATTTTTTAAAACCTAAGATTTACAATTTCCGTCATTAAATAGGCTAAAACTAAATATAATTTATGAGGAGTCCCGTAAACAAAAGGATTCGAATACCAAAACCACAGCACACAGAAAACAATCATTTAATATCATTTTTAAGGATGACAAGTGATATTTAACCATCATATTCCTATATATCTTGTAGAACGAATACTGGTCGAATATATATAGGTTTTTCTTTCTTGTATAGCTCGCACCACACTGATGAAGGTCAATAGCTCAAAACGCGTTTGTGGTTGGCATCTATCAAGAATATGGTTTGAAAAATACATGGAACAAGTTAAATCAACCCTTAGTTGATTTTTATTTCATTAGATGGCGCTCTCCGCCATTTAAAATACTCGTTAAGTGGTCAGGATATGCCTTTTTGTTTTATTCTTTCCAGTGCCGCGTTTAAAGGTTAAAGAAAAAGGTACACTGCATATATGTAAACGAGGTAAAATCTTCCCAATTACATGCGTGATAAGGACAAAATACTCAGGAGATAAGTTTCTTCATTAATTTATTAGGACATCAAGCTTTCGGGCACAGCGTGGCCCTTCTACAGGATCTAGTGATCCTGTAGAAGGGCCACGCTGTGCCCGAAAGCTTGATGTCCTAATAATTTAATGAAGAAACTTATCTCCTGAGTATTTTGTCCTTACCACACTGCATATATAAAATATATTTCTACATAAATCTACATTTTCAAGCAATTAAAAAAAAAATTACTTATACTCGTATATTCATAAGAAGAGTAAGTTTTTTTTTCAAATATGCTGATAAATGCTAAGTTAATAATGATATTTCAGATATTCATTCTATTTATAAATGTTGTGGGTCGGTGATGCAAAAAGAACAGCCAAATAAGTGATTTATAAATATGATATTATTTATTAAATATAAGGATATATATGATGGAAAAAGAGTGGCAACCGCACACAGCAGTATAACCAAAGGCAGGCTAAGAACTATATACAAGATGACGGCGGCAGGAAGGGGGGGGGGGCGTTCCCATTGGTCAGTTTTCTTCATGCAGCGCCGCCAAGCGGCCGCGTCCACGCTTCCCTCATCAATAAACAATGTAACTTCAATGTTGTTGTTGTTTTCGTGTACAATGAAGAGCCTCAGATATCTCCATGCATCTCTATCACAGCAGTAGCAATGTCCACTATCTGTAAATTCAATTATAATTATTTATAAATAAATGATTATTAATGGGTTATATTTTGTTCATAATAGGATTTATTTAGTTTAAAAATGCAAAAAAAAAATCTTCGTTTTCTTTTCCTTATTTGATTATATTATCGATTCCATAAATATATTTGATAAATATTTAAAAGAAATTTTCACCAAACTTTTTGTAGTATATTATATTTTGATTATGCCTTTACATTATAGAAATATCGTTATTGTGGACTCGTGCGTCAATAACCTTAACACACAAGTAAAATTTATTTGATAATTAAAAGTTTCAACAAAGAATTTTTTTCTTGAAATTTTTATATTAGAATCGATGCCTACCTTTTCATTCTTTCGTCCCCTTCAGCGTTACTCTAATAAGTTCCTATTGTCTCTTTTCTTTCCAACATTTTTTATAGCAGACGCCTCCTTTGAAAAGAACCTTTCTATTCTACTACAAGATAAATTCTTTGCAATTTGTCGTCCCTACAATTAGTCCAAAATCGATTTTTCTAAAATTGGCTTCCTTTTACTTTAATTTGGTTAGGAAAAAAATATTTTGGAAAATAATAAGCTAATGTTTGTGAAAACAACATGTTTTTACTCAGATTTTCTTTATTAGCTTTTTTCTTAATTGCCATATTATTTATTTTTATTATTTTTACTCTATTAGCCTCAATTTCTCAATTGAAAATAAAAAAACACAGACCTATATATATATCTGTGCATTTTATGTATTATTTCCAAACTTTTAACTATTATGTGATATATAATATATATAATTCATAGAAAAATTTCAATGCTCTTATATTTAATCAAAAATAATATATCACAGTATATTTGTGGTGAATATGGGAAGATCAAAGGTATCTGAATATAATAATATTTTTACCCAGATAAAAATGAAGATTAAGGCATTACCTAAGAAATCCATATTCAGGCTTTATACTATATATAAAGTGACTTTTTATAAGCATACTTTATATATAAATGATTTATGCATACTAATGTTTTATATTTATTGCCTATCAATCTTATAATTACTTGATGGGTACAAACTCTAACTATATTTTGAGAAATATCTATATTATATTGTTGCACCAGGCTGCGGTTTGACAGATTCTTCAGTTTGATTCTCTATTCAGACGCGTCTTGCATCTTTCCAGAACGTGTCTCAACCATTATATAAGGTTAAACCAGTCAATAATAAGATAACTATATATTTAGGTAGCACCTAGAATCTCTCTTTATTTATCACATCAAAGTTTAAGCAGGTGGGGTATTCAATGTATCAAAATACAAATGTTTTATAGTACATAATATTTTATAGTAATAATCTGTTTTATAAAAATAAATAAATATACAATTTAAATTTTAAATATATTAAAAGTAATATTATAAATATTTTTTAAAATACGCGCATTAATCATGATGCAACAATATGTACAGTCACCACTTTCGCCTTGAAATACACATCCTGCAGAATCTATTAAACTTAATGTATTGGTCTTTATTGCAAGCAATTTGTTTTATTTTAGTCGGGTAAAGTTGGTTTTCTTCCCTTAGATCAGAAGTTAATGAACAGTTTATCAGGGTTCAGGGGTTTGTCTTTCGTTTCTACAAGTCCATGCAGGTGAATCAATTTTTCCAATTCTAAACAAATATGTGTTGAAGTCACCATGTCCAGTAAAGTTGGGTTCAACATAGTTAGGAATTCTTAAGGAATATAATTTATACCTGAAAAATAATACAAGCGTGAAATTGTACTGGGATCTGATTGATATATTAATAGAAAGGCATCTTCTCATCGATGCAACTGAAGGTTGATACATTCTCTGTTACAATATGAACTAATCGTCGAATTTTTTAATTATTACAAATTCACCTAAATACTTTGTATTGATTGATAAAGTAAATTTAATCTCGTACGCGTTACAGTCTGATAAGCTTTATCAGCGTGTTACAAACTGTACCTCAATGACCACAAAGGCTGTTTTTTGAGGCTTCCTTGAAAATCAAAGAATGGGTATCTTCGTACTGGCGTGATAACCCCAAATTATATTAAAAATAGTACAAAGTTGAATATTCCACAGGGATCAAGTTGATAAATTAAGAGAGAGGCATCTACACACAGTACATCAAATTCTTTTAGAGTCAACATTTAACGGTTACTATTCAATGCCATCTTGGAATAATTAGAAATGAATTTGTTATCAATGTAAATATATTCAGTTATTTCAAAAAATGAAATGATTCGATATATAGTATACACCCAAACCTCGCTTTGCGACGGGGTTACGTTCCAAAAAAACACGACGGAAATTGAAACTACGCATAGTGAAAATAAAATTTTGATGGCATGGCGCGATCAAAAACTAAGGTGTTGCCATATTTTAGGAAACAAAAAATAAAGACTCGAATTCAAAACAACGCAACTTCGAAATTCTAACGACGCACAGTGAAAATCAGTAAAAATTAAGCAGCGACGCAACTTCGAAAAAAAAACGCAAAACGAAACGACGCAAAGCGAGGTATTGATGTATAACATATCAATTCAAATGAAACTTTGTCAAATTTCTCTGTCACATGTACAATGGCTTTAAGTCCCCTTCAAATTATATGACAACAGATCAAATGAATTAATGATTCACTATCGTTTGAATTATGGAATTCTAGTAAATTTTAATGATATTTGTTAAATATTAAACTGCTATTATATGAATATTTTGCAAAGCTGGTGTTGTCGCTTTGTCATGGACCTTAGTTTGCGGAAACGATCAATAGGTGTCGCTTAGAGGGAGAAGCGACATTTCTTTTAATTAATCAATTTTCTACCGGCAAAATTTCAATATATATAATATAATATATTGGAATTATGTATATATATATATATTATGAAGTACGAGGTGTGTTCAAAAGGTATCGCGACTTTTGTGTTTTTTCAAAAAATATTTATTTATTCATGAATACCTATTTTGTCCCCTTCAGAGTAATCCCCATGAGATATTATACACTTGTGCCAACGGTTTTTCCAATCTTCGAAGCACTTCAAAAAAATCTTTTTCAGCTCCTCCTTCGATGCCGTCTTTATCTCGTCTAGCGTAGCGTAACGTCGTCCTTTCATGGGCCTCTTCAGTTTAGGGAACAAGAAAAATACACAGGGGGCCAGATCTGGGGAATACGGTGGCTGCGGCATCATTAGTGTGTTGGTTTTGGCCAAAAAGTCGCGCACAAGCAACGATGTGTGATCAGGGGCGTTATCGTGGTGCAAAAGCCAATTTTTGTTCTTCCACAAATCCGGACGTTTCTGGCGGATTGCTTCGCGCAAATTGCGCATAACTTGCAGGTAATATTCCGTATTGACCGTTCTACCCTGTGGCAAGAACTCATGATGCACCACGTCCCTGCAATCGAAGAAAACTGTCAGCAAAACTTTCACATTCGACCGAACTTGGCGCGCTTTTTTCGGTCTTGGTTCGTGCGGCAGCTTCCAATGAGATGATTGAGCTTTGGTTTCTACGTCATAGCCATAAACCCACGCTTCGTCACCAGTTATGACCCTTCGGAGCAAATTTGGGTCTTCGCGGACAGAGTCCAACATCTCATTAGCAATGTTCATGCGATGCTGTTTTTGGTCGCAATTGAGCAATTTTGGTACGAATTTCGCGGCGACCCGTCTCATGCCCAAATCATTGATAAAAATTGAATGACACGAGCCAATCGATATGTTTAGGTCCTCAGCAACTTCTCTAACGGTGATTCGACGATTGGCCAATGTCATTTTCTCCACTTCATTAATTTTTTCGTCTGTTGTTGAAGTGCTCGGGCGTCCGCACGCTCTTCGTCGTTCACATCTTCTCGGCCTTCTGAGAACATTTTGTACCACCAATAAACGTTGCTTCGGTCCAAAGTAGCTTCTCCGTATGCCACAGTCAACATTCGGAATGCATCCGCGCACTTAATTTCGTTTTTCACACAAAATTTGATACAGGTTCTTTGATCCATTTTTTTTAATAGGTAAAAATCGAAGACGATCCAAAACGCCTGCAAGCAAAGCAGCTGTCAACAATTAAGTGAACATTCAAAATGGCCGAGCTTGTCGGCATAAGTGAGAGACATGAGTGTTGTGATATGTGATGGATTATCTTATACTATGAATTTTGTCTATTTGATATGTTGTAACTATTTTCATGTAAATATCATTTTATCTTTCAACGCTATGCAAATCCATGGCGATCTTTCAATATGTAAAACTCCTCGCTGAGAACTATTTGATGGTGAAATAAATTCTTTCAACCGGACAATGAGTGGTTGTCACCTCTAGTATTTTTAACCTAATATTTTAACATGGCGCAGCCGACAGCCGATATTTTGTTTTTGAGCTTTGTCTAGGTCTCTAAAAGAAAAGAGCAGAATTACAAAACATGGAAAATATAAAGCCACCTGCCGAATTTGTGCCATATAATGGTGAGAAGAAATGGGAAACTTGGCGTGAAGCATTTGAAATTTTTTCTATAGCTGCAGACTTGGAGAGCATGCCATTGGTACGTCAACGAGCCATTTTGAAACATATTCTTGGTGAAAAAACGGTGTCGATATATAAAACATTCAGAGTAACAGAGAATGAAGCTTACCCAAGTATTAAAGAGATGCTCGACATGTTCTCAAAACATTTCAAACCCTTTAAAAATATAATACAAATTAGAAACAAATTTTTCACAAGCGTACAAAAAGAAGGCCAAGGTATAACTGAATTCGTTACGGAATTAAAACAACTCGCCCAGGAATGTGAATTCGAAGAATTGGCTGAATCTCTCATCAGGGATCGTTTCATAATTGGAATGATAGATCAGGAAGTAAAAAAGAAGTTGTTGGAAGATCCCCAGTTGACCCTACCAAAAGCAATTTCTGTAGCCACGATTGCCGAGTCTGTCTGCGTACAAATAGCGTCATGGGAAGAAAAACAGGCCATGATTGAGAAGATTAACAAAAATACCTGGGAGAAAAATAGAAGTCGAGTAGAAAAAGCTAAAGCAGGACCCAGTATTGCAAGCACTAGAAATGAATGCAAGTGGTGTGGACAGCAACACAGATATGGTAATTGCCCAGCATACAGAAAGACATGTAACGCATGCGGGAAACTAAACCATTTCGCAGCAGTTTGTAGGACCAGACGCATAAGAAACCTTATAGCGGAAAATGAAGGCGACGAATCCTTCGAAGGAGGTATCAATGTAAATAAGGTTCTTGTTAAGACCGTTCGGTCGGACAAATGGTCCGCTGTGATAAGTATAAATGGCAATAAGACGTCTGTACATTTGGATACTAGTGCGCAGATTAATGTGCTTCCTCAGAAAGTGATAAGCTTGTGGCCAGCAAAGCCAATAATCAAGCCCACGTCGTTAAAGGCATATGCATATGGACATTCGGAATTACCTATCGTGGGGAAATGTGAAGTGTTATGCCAATATGGTGAAAAGAAAAGCTTATGTGAATTTATTATTGCGGATGTCGATGCGCAGACACTCATCACAGGCGACACTTGCGAGAAGCTTGAGATTTTGAAACGAATCAATCAAATAAACTCGCATCAAATGATTTTACATGATCAAACGAAAAAAATACTCGAACAATTTCATGAGGTGTTTCAAGGAGTTGGAGTGATAAACTCTGAATGTAAAATGTATACAAAACCTGAGTATCCGCCTGTACGTGCCCTTCCAAGACGCATCCCGGCAAGCCTAGGAAATGAAGTTCAGTCTGAATTGGAAAAGATGGTAAAGCAAGGAATAATTACGAAGATTTATCATGAAACAGAGTGGTCTCACCCTATGGTCGTAGTGAAGAAAAAATCGGGCCAAATTAGAATATGTTTGGATCCACGCAAATTGAATCAGGCCCTGGTGAGAAGACACTTCCAGACTCCGGCTCCATCTGAATTATTACATCAGATTCCCAAGGCTGATTATTATACCGTGTTAGATGTAAAATCGGCCTATTGGCATGTTCCGGTTGCCAACGAATGCAGAGATCTGTTGGTGATGGCTACACCATTCGGAAAGTTCAGATATAAACGATTACCATTTGGTTTGAACATATCGGCGCAAATATTCGTGGAAATGATGACAAATATTTTTAAGAACAGTTTTCGGAACGTCACATATGTAGATGACTTGCTGATATACGCAGATAGCATTGAAGAACATAATGAAAAATTGAAAGGTATACTAGAAATTGCAAGGAGAAACAATATCAAATTCGACTTGACTAAGGCTCAAATATGCAAAAAGGAGGTTAGTTTTTTGGGCCACATGATTTCGAAAAATGGAATTGATCCAGAGCCAAATAAGGTCGACAAAGTGATCAACCTCAAAAAGCCAGAAGATAAAAAGTCGCTTCAGAGAGTCATGGGTCTTTACAACTATTTAGGAAAATTTATTCCGAATCTAGCCGCGTCAACGTCTAACATAAGAGGAATATTAAAAAAGAATGTGGTCTGGCACTGGGGCCCTAGACAAGACATCGAATTCCATCACATTAAGGAATGCGTTCGAAACGCTCCTTCGTTGGGCCATTACGACAAAACTAAGACGTTAGTTTTACAATGTGATGCCAGCAAGGATGCTATGGGAGCTGCTCTGCTGCAAGAGAATCGACCGCTGGCGTTTGCATCCGCATCATTCAACGATTCTCAGAAACAGTACTCACAGATTGAAAAAGAATTATTGAGCATTTATTACGGATGCAAAAAGTTCGAATATTTATTATTAGGACACACATTCATAATCCAGACGGATCATCAGCCTTTATTACCACTTATCCAAAAACCGTTAACTGATATATCGCCTCGACTGCAGAGAATAGTTATGAAACTCTTTGCTTTTGATTTTAAATTGCAATATCGGCCTGGAAAATGTTTAATTCTCGCAGATACCCTATCCAGGGATACTCATCCCATAGACGAACTCCCAACTCCCTTTCTCGAGGACAGAAGAATGGTCAAATTAATATCTGCCAATATCTCGGACGAAAAACTGATTACTCTACAGAAGGATACCCGAGAAGATACAACGCTGTTAAAAATAATCCACCACGTTATTGAAGGGTGGCCAATAAGCAAAAAAGATGTAGATGAAGATGTAAAACCCTATTATGATTTTAGACACCGTATTTACCTATGGAATGAGTTATTATGTGTCGGATCGGCAATAGTGGTTCCTGGAACACAAAGAAACTACATGCTCGAATTATTACATAAATCTCATCAAGGGATATCAGCAATTCAGGGTTTGGCACGTGAATCTCTTTTCTGGCCAGGAATGTCCATGGACATAGCTGAGAGAGTTAAAAGTTGTGACATTTGTCAAAAATACCAGAAATCTAAAACACGGGAGACGTTAAGATCATTTCCAATTCCGGATTATCCTTGGCAGACAGTCTCTATGGACATATTTTATATTGAAAGAAAGCCTCATTTATTAATTGTGGACAGATTTAGTGGTTACCCGGAGGTTTATGCATTAAACCCGCCTACTGCGACCAATGTCAGAAACAAATTAAGAGAGACATTTGCACGATTTGGAATCCCGGAAACTATTATGTCCGACAATGGACCCCCGTTCCACTCAGAGATAATGACAGACTTCTGTACAAAATGGGGCATAAGGCAAATTTTCTCAAGTCCACACCTTCATAGATCCAATGGACTGGCAGAAAGGAATATCCAAACAATAAAGACTTTATTGAACAAATGTAAAGATCAAGGATCCGACGCATACCTGGCCCTGCTGACCTACAGAAATACTCCAAAGAATGACCTACCGTCCCCGGCACAACTATGTTTGTCTAGAAGTCTCCGCTGCCTCATCCCAAGAATCACCCCGCTATATGGCCCGTGCAAAACCAATCAAAGACATATAGAGAATGCAAAGAAAAGAAGACAAATTTCGATGAAAAGGTATTACGACAGAAGCAGTAAAATCTACCCTAAGGTCAGCGTGGGAGAGGAGGCCTGGTGCCAACTGTCTCCAAAACAGGCATGGACACCAGTGAAGATTACAGCTCACGGGAATTCGCCTCAAAGTTTCAAAGTCGAAACACCATCTGGAAGGGAATTCCTCAGAAATCAACAATTTCTAAGACCAAAAAATGGACCATCCGGAAAAGGGGAATCGCCCTCCTTGGGGACCTCGTTCTCAGGTGAATCGTCTCCAGTAGCGGCGGACTCCAGCAGTTGGGAGAGAACTACTGAAGAGGAGCCAGTCGCAGGACCATCTACAACTCCAATACAACAACAACAACCACGTGATGGGATGGCTGTGCCCTCTGAGAACTCATCTGTAATGCCCCGGTTCTCTAGGTTCGGTAGAGAGCTGAAGAAACCACAAAGGCTTGGGTTTTGAGGAAGGGGAAACGTGTTGTGATATGTGATGGATTATCATATACTATGAATTTTGTCTATTTGATATGTTGTAACTATTTTCATGTAAATATCATTTTATCTTTCAACGCTATGCAAATCCATGGCGATCTTTCAATATGTAAAACTCCTCGCTGTATAAAAGAGAACTATTTGATGGTGAAATAAATTCTTTCAACCGGACAATGAGTGGTTGTCACCTCTAGTATTTTTAACCTAATATTTTAACAATGAGTACCAACATAAAGCCACAAAAAGATCGAAATTCAAATATACGTAACCCGCGAAAATTCAAAAGTCGCGATTCTTTCTGCACACACCTCGTATTCTTGTTTTCGTGTTGAAAAAGATAGGGATTTGAAGGTGCAGTCGTGAAGAATAGGAAATAAATTATTTACTCACACCAAGTAGTTTTTATTTTGAATTATTGAAGTAAATTACACATAAAATTATTTTTCACAGTGTGTAATATAGAATTGTAAGAAATAATTATATTCGTGAATTTAAAAAAATGGGTAGCTTAACTATACATATTCACAACAAAAATATTTAATGTGGTATATTTTAAAATCTATGGTAAAAAATGTAGAACAGTCAATGAATGAAAATAAAATGTTTTAAAAAATAAAATAATTGCATTTTAGAATATATAATATATACTAGACGAATGACCCGGCTTCGCCCGAGAATTCCCCCGAGTGCAATTTCCCTCACACTGAAAGTACATTAATAATAAATAGTAGAAGTGCCATAGAATAGCAATACAGAACATAAACCACAGGCAGAAGAGCTGTGTGTGTGATGGCAAATATTGTATTATATTAGTTTTTAGGTATTTGATTTAATTATTTTTGCAACCTATTTAGTTGTTTCAAAATCAATATAGTTTAAATAGATGGTAGCTTTTCCACCCAACCCCCGAGGTACCCGCCCTAGCGCATTAACCCTTGAAATTGCCTGCGTTGAGTGAGTGACTGCGATGGATCTTGACTGCGATGCCCATCTTCTCAGTAAGAATAAGAAAAAATATGTTTATAGAAAAAAATAATTCAAAATACTGGCATGTAAATATTTTTATGTAAAAATATAAGAGCACATGGAAATTAGGCAAACATATGTGTTTGCTAATGACTGCTACTGCATTTTAAACGATTTAAAAAAAAATAGATAAAATTAAAACAAAGGCCAGAACAAAAAATAATAAAAAATACGAAAGCCGTTATTTACATACAGTAACGCTAATTTTGTAAAGTATTTTTTTAAATTGAATTGTGTGCACTTTCCGTAACTTAGTAATATAAATTTCTCTCTCAATAATCAACACGTTTGTAAAAAAAAGTAACAATCGTATAAAAAGATATTTCAAAAAAAGCACGCAAGCAACTTGAAAAAAAAAATGCAGAACGCTCATTGGTCGCTCAATTGGCCTCGTGTTGTTACTTCGCCTCGTATTTACTCCGCGTAAAAAAAAGTTCTTCAAATGAAAAAAAGAAATAGCCAAAAATACTAATCAAAATGTAGCCGAAAATTTTCTCAGGTTTATAAGAAGCGACATGCAAAATTTGGTACCAATTGGTTCAGTAGTTTTTGAGTTTATCGCGAAACAGACAGACATTAACTTATATATATATATATATGGAAGCAATGGTCGCCTCTCCCGTCAAAATAAACGTCAGAATCTGACGCCATCTATTGACCGTCGCCGCAACTAGCGGCATCGGGTCGGTGACAAAGCCACAACACCAACTTTGGCAAACTGATAAGCGTCCACCTAGAGACCATGGTTTCGGGCTAATGGCCCTCGTCAGTCTAGGGCGGACTTTATTCCATGAGATCCGCACGGGATCTAATGGAATCCTCACAATCTACCAAAGAGGTGTTTTGCTGGCAATGTGGCTGGGCCAAATCTATTGGCAAAACATAGATGGAAAATTTGCCGGGAGGAAATTAATCCATGGAAGCAATGGTCGCCTCTCCCGTCAAAATAAACGTCAGAATTGGTAGATTGTGAGGATTCCATTAGATCCCGTGCGGATCTCATGGAATAAAGTCCGCCCTAGACTGACGAGGGCCATTAGCCCGAAACCATGGTCTCTAGGTGGACGCTTATCAGTTTGCCAAAGTTGGTGTTGTGGCTTTGTCACCGACCCGATGCCGCTAGTTGCGGCGACGGTCAATAGATGGCGTCAGATTCTGACGTTAATTTTGACGGGAGAGGCGACCATTGCTTCCATGGATTAATTTTCTCCCGGCAAATTTTCCATCTATATATATATATATTTTTATGATATATGATGCGTATTATGTAATCAAGGACATGAAAAGTTTCGTGATGTTAATTCTTTTTTTTTTTTGGACACAACACAAGTTGATCTTTCTAAAGAGTCTCTATAATCTGAAACTGTGAAAGATAGCTTGACACTCAGTTTTCTTAATCATATTAAGGATACTTCTTCGAGAACTCAGTTTGTTTTGTGTTCGTATACAATAAAAAATATACACTGATCTTTATTATATACAGAGTGGCTGAAAAATATAGTCCTCAAAACCTTTTGCAGTAACTCGGTGAAATAAACACTTAATTGTTTTTTATAAAATTTCACAGAATTGGATTGAAATACCTTATTTTTGAATAAAATTGCTTATTCTCTAAGAATGAATTTAGTAAGCCTGTAAATCACTTTCTCTCATTTTAAAGGATGGTATTCTTTTGAAGTGGATAAATTTAGGTATGTTGTTTTTATAGTAAATGGTATTTAAGACCGGTCTTTTATCGAATAATAACAATTTTTTGAATTTCTTTCATGTTTGGCTGTATATATCATGTAATGAAACCTATCCTTGCATTAACATTTTTCCAAAAAATTTAAAAGAATTTTTGTAATACATCTGATATATATTCTTTTCAAAATTGATATTTAAGGTCTAATATAATTGTCAAATAGAGTTTTAAAAATTAATTCATATTTATAAAAAAGCTTAAAATATTGATGAAAAATATGTAGAATATTATTTTAATTTTTGAAATGTTCCATATGATAAATGCGGTATAAAAAAAATATGATATTTCTAAATTAATACAAATTAGGTAAGAAAAACTGTCTTTCGATTCATAAAAATAATTTTACACATTTTCCACTCATTAAGCTAAATATATTTGACATTAACATATAGCTTATGTATTATTTAAAAATTAAAACGCGAACATTTTTATATAATTCTAAATAGTCTTTTAGATAATAATAAATTTAATGGCTCCATGCCAATACCTTAATTTTTAAAGGACTTTTTTTACTTCTCTCTCTCTCTCTTAGAAAGGCAATTTTTCTTATAAACTTCTTGCAGAAGGGTTTTGTCGAGAAATTCCTCCTCTAGATTTTTTCTGATATTTTTTGGATTTTTCAAACTCCTACTTTTTACGTAAGGCTGTAACTTTATAAAATCTTTTGGCACCTTGTAATTAATTATAGAAAATATATTTTATATATATTTATTGATTTTTCACGCGCTAAGATGGCTATAGAGAATTTGTAGTTAGTAATCTATATTGATATATGAATATTTATTATTAAAATATATATCTCATTACTATATTTATACTATAGAAAATATGAATATTTCATTTATAATTATTATAGTGTTTTTTTTTAAATATGTTTCAACATATATGTTACATACACCTTAATAAAGTTTGAGTCAAAAGGCGATCCATTAATTAAGATTATATAAAAGGGCGTACCTGGATCTGTAAAGAAAAAAAAAAATTCTCAAAATATTTCGAGAGATTGCTCCCTCTTTATCAATTTATTGCACTTTTTTTTCTTTACAGATCCAGGTACGCCCTTTTATATAACCTTGATAAAGGTTGGCGTTCAGCCAACTGAAATATTGGCAAAATAAATGATATTTTGATCCAATATACGCCTTTTTAATTAAATAGTGTTTTATGTAACTATATTTTTATCAACTATTTGTTCCTTATGAAAAATATTTAAGTGCATATTATGTACATTCCATATTTATATCTTCAAGGTTGTTAGTATTCAATTTTTCCCTTTTTAATTATTAGTGAATTTTAATATTTTTGTTATATTTCCAATAGCATATATATTGAGAAAATGTAATTGACTTTCAAAGTAAAATTAAACTAGCCCATATCAAAAATGTTAAGTGGCTTATTACTTTTATTATTACTATTAATGATTTATATAAATATGGAAACTTTCTCCTTGGATTATATATACGATAGAATAAAGCGATAGGAGAAAATAATTTTTATTAATCAACTACACGAGCTTTCGGGCAGTCACCTTCGGAAGTGACTGCCCGAAAGCTCGTGTAGTTGATTATTAAAAATTATTTTCTCCTATCGCTTTATTCTATAATATTAATGATTTATATTAGGGAGGATCTGGCTTATTATTTGTGAATCGTCATGTATTTTAGAATACAACAACGAAACTCTGTCTTTCTCAGACTGAAATTGCAATGATAAGATATCTGAAATGAAACAAATAATGAAAATAGAAAATGATGTAATCCGAATATGATTAATATATTTCAAACTTTCCTTTTATATTTTAATCATACTTTGTATATATAATACATACCTTATTTCTCTATATCTCTTCATATATTTTATTGAATAATACTCTCTCTTAACATTCAAACACACAACACCAAATAGATCTTTTAATTTTGATATATTTTATTAATATATTATAAAGCATATATATATTTTTTTAATTTGAAATTGCTGTTAAGCGTGGAAATATTATATTAGAAATAATTCATGATTTAATTTTCAACACTAATGAAATTAAATTAGAGAAACTTTTGTGTTTCAAGCAAGAAGATGAATTAAAGGAGAGGGAATAATGTCAACGTACCATTTGTAACTGGAATGGAGCTGTGTAAATAAATTGTCCACTAAATTATCCTTCCTTCCAAACTTCTGTAATTATTAATAACTTCCTACCTTTTTCTTATCATCCTTCTTCCACTCGATGTGGCTAATTTTGACAATTTCCATTTGTTATAATTAACTTTCTTCATTAGGTGTCAAGAAAACTGAGATATCTATATAAATAACTTGTGTGGTTTGCTTGTATGTGTTAGTTCCGCATAGATTTGTACAATATTTGATCTGTATATCTTCCCTAGGATAAAAATTTAAACAGGAAACTGTCACCAAATTTAAAATAATATGAATAGGTAGATAATCATGATAAAAAACGTGATAACCTTCATTTTATGGTTGTTATAGATAGGTATTCGAATGTTTGAAACAAAGGTATTTCATTTCCTTTTAAATATACTCGTCACTGGGTCTATGAAGGAGATAGAAAATATACCATTTTATTTCTGAATGCGGGGATCTAGAAGGAGAGAGAAAAAAGATCCTGAAAAGTCTTCCTAGACCGCATTTGAACTCAATAAAGCTAATAAAAACTGTTTCAGATAAGAAAAGTTGGGCAATTGAACTGTTCAACTTTCAAAAAGCGGTTGGGAATAAAATTGCACTCATGGAAGAGAGAAGAACAGGGGCACAATAAAAAGTCACCCTGTTTGACATACCTTGACTGTAAATACTATATTTTCACCTGTTCTCTTATGGTTAATATTGTCTGTAACTCCACGGAGAATCCGTACAGGGCAAGATGCCCTAATAAAGCTGTTTTGTTGTTTGTTGTTGTTGTTGAGATAGAAAATATTCAATGGTATTGATTGTTGTTGTCGTCGTGTCCAATGTGGAGCCTCAGATATCTCCATACATCTCTATCACAGCAGTCGCAATTTTCTCTATCTTGGTTACGTGAAGCAATGTACAGCAATTATTATCAGCCATGTACAGTTTTGGTAAGAGGCAAAATAACCACTGAGAGTATTTTAGTCATCTTATTTCTTATTTGACGAGAATAATATGAGCTTTGCTAATTTACCTTAGAAATACTGACACAACTCTTACGGGCTCTTTCAGGCCATTTATTAAGAGAAGTGCTAGTAAATCACTGACTCAGTTTTAAAGACATGAATATCTGATGAAATTTAGTCATTCACTTTCAAGGGAAAAATATAAAGGTTACAATGAGTGACCTCTCATCTCGAATAATTTATCATAATTTTACAATCATTTGACGAACCGGTATTCGATTCCCGATTCACCGAGGTAAAGGAAAATTCGACAACGAAGGGATATCAAATTCCAGTATAAATGCTCAAACATAAAGCATCGCACACACACACACAATGTATTTTCTAAATGTAAGACCCGTCAATTTTATATGCCACTAAAACAGTAGACATCTGCATTATAATTTTAGCCTATATTTATACTTTGTAATTAAATTTTAATACTAAAACAATCGACATTATATTGTTTCAGTTTATTATAGTAGTATTGAGAAAAGCTTATATTCCATTTTTCCATTAATGGAAGTTCATCACCTCACTGATTAAATTTTATATCTTTTTTCTATATGTCCAGCTTTTAATTTTGCTTAAAGATAAACTTTGTTTTATTATTGTTCTAAAATTACAATGGGAATGAGATTTCAATGAAAGTCGAATAGTAGAAAATAAATAAAATTGAAAGGAAACAATTCAACACATCGCTAGTGTGGCCGAGATAGATTATCCACCGGTACAACATTCTTCAATTACTTCCAGTGGACCTTACATTGGTGAGATTACCGATTGCTAACTTCCACTTTACTCACACTCTGAAACCTGTTCTTTACATTGAGAAAAGTATTCACTATTATAATTTGAAGTAAGAAATTCAACTTATTTCGTATTCTTTTATTAATTATATATACTCAAATCCACCTTTGCTTTTAAAATGGTATTTATGGCTTAGAATAATTTTATTATATATACCATAGGGAGAGGAGACACTCCTCACTTTATTTATGCATTTAGAAAAATGAACTATGTTTAACCCATAGTGGAAAACCTTAATAGTGGTGATAAGGAATGGACCACAACACCCGTTTTTGCAAATTCAAGCAATACAGTTTTGCTTTTGTCTGAATTTGCCAAACCTCTGGTGTAGTGATTCGTTAACCCTAAATACAAATCGTCCAAACAAACCTAAATGTGAAATCGTATCGTTATTTTGGGGGAAAAATTAGGTTTAATATAATATATTTCATCTAGGTAAAAATTTCCATTGGAAGAAATTAGTGTTTACACTATCTTAAAATGATACTGATTTTTACTATTTTTCATAGATATTTTTCATGAATAAACAAACTGGATAACTTCTGATTAACTTTATATCTGACAGAAAAATTTAAATTTTTTTAAATATCCAACACTGCAGACATTTAGCATTAATTATATTTTGATGAAACTATTTACATTACACATTTATACTGATAATCCTAGCTTGAATTGAATGTATTAGCTGTAGCACTCATATCGTTTATCCCACTATAAATATCTCTAGTAACTTTGTTCAAAGCATTGATTCGCTTGATTTAGTCAATTTGGGGGAACTATAAAAGCATTATTATTAGAGGAAAACAGAATGATTGATGTTGTTTGGCTTGGCTCCAATGTATTAGGGCTAATTGTGTCTTCAAGAAGTTTCAAATTGTTCAAATTTAGAGTGTATTATACATTTTAATAATAATTAAATGAGAATATATATTCGAAATATCTGTGAAACCTTCATAAATATTTGATAAGACAGCTTTTTTAGTCGTTGAGTTACAGTCTGGGCAACGCCGACGAGAGCCAAAATCCTGAAACAGAAGAGAAGATAATTTAAAGTGTGATTTGTTAATAAAATATATTTAGTCAAATTCGCGGATAATTAAAAAATGAACTATTAGTTGTTATTTATCCCGACAGATGGCACAGGCCATTAGAACATTTCAGTTGCCCGAACAGTAGATATATTTTCTCAGTTTATCACATAAATGTTAATTGGTCCATTTTTAGCATATATTTCTATTACTACCTAACTAATATTTGATGGCCGCAAGAACACTCAATAAAAGGCTTATGACTTCAATTTAATACTTATGAATAATCTCCGTCTATTCGTGCTATAGAAGACTTAGAACACATTTAATTAATCCAGGGGCAATATTTTAACAATATGAGTGTCTGAATTTGTGGAGAACTTTCTTAATAAAGATTTCAAAATTTGACAGCAGAGGTCCTGATTTCTCGTTGTTATGGTATAACACACTGCTTTATGATATATTTATCAACAGAAAGCCAGGAAATATTTTCAAAACAAGGACAACAACAGGGCTTCACACACAGCCAGATATTTGACATTGGACAACAACAAATTTCTCCCCGATAAATGTTAATGATATTGAAAACATACTTCTATCGGTTGACGATTCTATGTTCGCCAATTCCTTTAAGTTATATTGGTTGAGCTCTTCCTTTCAGTGATCATACAGTTTACAATATTTCGAATATCTTCTTTTTTTTTTTCCAGGTTTATACATTGTTTATTTGCTCTTATATCAATGGTATATCAAATATATATATACTAGACGAATGGCCCGGGCAACGCCCGGGGTTTACCCGAGTGCGAATATATTTTAAAAACGTTGACTTGGGTGGTCGCTATTAACAGGGTGGTCTGTATAGACAGGTGGATGTATCACACAGCTGATAACAGGGTTGTCTAGAGTGGTCGCTATAGTCAGGGTGGTCTGTATAGACAGGTTTATGAGAGAGGCAAACTTACAGGTTGTTGACGCCGCAATCCCCAGAGAGAGTGTTTTTGTTGCATCATGCTGTGACTCACACGATGACCCAAGGTCAACAGGGGTGGAGCAGCAAACTTAAGCCTATCTCCGTCGTCGCAATGGCGGCGCTGCTTGCGAGTTATATCTACAATTCTGCAAATAACTCTAAGGATATTCAAGATATTCAAGAAATTATTTTTCGAAAACCTTTCCGGGGATATACCTAATAATATCCCAGAATTTCATGGCGATTGGATGTATGGTTTTTGAATAACAGGGTTGTCTAGAGGGGGGCAGGGAGGACACGTGTTCCCTGGCAGCCAATGAGCGCGCATTCTATCCGTGAGCTTCAGACAAACAGACAAACAGACAAACAAACAGACAGAATAAGGCAAATATATAAGTAGATATATATATATATGTAGTAATCCCGAGGTGGAATGTGCTGAGCAGTCGTGGTAGTGGGTGCGTGATGGGATTCCCGCACTGGGACAGCAAGAGACAGAGGCAGGTCTAGGTGGTAACTCCAAGAAGTAGAGGTAGACCACGGACGAAGGTAGTCGGACCATGGACGTCACGGATGCCCTAAGTCTACATCGCGGATAGGGGTGAGAAGTCTGACTGACCGTATGACAGCGTCGCTCTGAAACAACTGAAACAACTACTTCCTTTGTCCCAATCTTGGGGGGCTTATATACTCGACTCTGGCTCTTGTTGACGAGTTCTGATTGGCTGTCCTAATCACGCCACCTGTCAAGCGCTGGTTATTAATGATGTCTGGCCACGTGTCGGCCACCTGCTGACGGGGGAATGAACTCATTAGCATAAACACCTGTTAGTCTGGGTTGTTTATCACGTCTGGCCTTTGTCCTCTGTACTACCTCTACTCCTTTTGTTTTATTTGTCATTTCTATTATTATACAAGGTTGATACATATTTTTATATACAGATATGGGGTTATAATAAACATTAGAAGAAGATTGTGCTCTATCTACCTTAAAATATACTACAGAATGTGTCCCCGGTGATGAAGGTTTGGTTGGGGGAATGACATGTAATGAATGATAACCTAACAAACCTATTATAAAAAATAAAAGAAATAATTTGTATACAAATTAGTTAAAATTATTATTAAGCTACAAGTTAAAAAGAGAAAGATGTTGTAATGGTGGTGTATCAATGAAAACGTACAAAATGAATGATAAAATATTAAGAGAAGGTATATAATACAAAATGGTAACTATGGTAAAATGAATCGTACAAGGAAAATAATATCTTATTGTATTAAAGATGAGAGAAAAAAAAATGAAGTTAGTTTATTGACTGAACTTATAATGTGACGCTAAGGTTGAAAAAGAAAGGGGGTGTCTGAGCATGTTTCTGCAAAAGTAGTATCCCAAGCATCCTGCAATGCAATGCGAACTTGTTTAAGTGAGGCATTGTTTTCATTAACAGAAGGCCTAAGATATTCCGTCTGCATCATTAGCTCTGACAGTGAAAAGAGGTGGGAAGATTGATGGATGTAAAAGGTAGAGGTAGAGGTAAGAGGGATCCCTGTTGTCCATAATGATTGTGCCCGGTTGAGTTGTGAAAAAAAACTGAAAAGTTGAAAAAATGATGAATTGATATGATGCGTCGGGCGATGAGAAAAAAAATAAAAATATCGCGCTGGATATCCTGAACTCATTATCGGGAATGGTATAACGAGGAAGGATTGTTCCAGTCGGATTAATCAATGAAAAAAAAAACAAAAATGTTCGGCGAACTGGAATCCCTTGGAAGGTTGGAGGTTTGAAGGATGCGGAAAAGGAGAGGTGGGTGTAAGAGAGTTATTGCTGCCAATTTTGATTGTGTCCGGCTTGTATGGTGAAAAGAAAAAGTTGAAAAATGAAAAAATGATGAGCCGGACGATGAGAGAAAAAAAAAATCTAACTGGGTCTCCTGAGCTCACTGTTGGGAGATGTACAGCGAGGAAGGGTCTTCTAGTTAGGTTAATCACTAAAAAAAAAAAGAAAATGGCTGACGAACAATAAACTCTTGATGGAGGGAAAGGTTGGGAGGAAAGGTTCATGGGATAGAGTTAAGAGGTTGTAAGGGAAGCGTCAAAAATAACATTTTGAAAATCTATTAAGAAAAATAAAATGATAAATGTTTTATCTATTTAAGAAATATTATAAATATTGTTAGGTGTAGGTTTTTTAAGACGGTGCCTAAAATAGTTGAAGTTTTAAAATGCTAAGTCTGAACATGATGAGAAAAAGAGAAAATAAAAATATTAAAGGTAATAATATATAAAGGGTTGATTGGTAATTGAAGGCATTAATGTTGATGGTTAATAAACAAAATGATATTATTGATGAATAGTGAAATGTTTTATCTACATTGGTAAGTTAAAAAACAAAGTGCAACACCACAAAACTAGTAAAAGTGTAAGTCTATTTACAAATAAATGAGAGAAAAGCTAGCAAACCTATTAAATGGGAAATAATTTGGGGCACAAATTAGTTACTAGAATAAAAATAAAGATAAAGGGGAGTAGTGGTGACACATTGATATAATATTATAAAACTACAAAAATTATATAAGAGGAGTGCATAGGAAGGATAAATTTAAAGTAAACACACACAATAGCGAAAGTAAATATTTGGGAAAGTTGGTATACTAGTTACAGTTTTTTGTTACTAAAGTGCCTTGAATATTTACAACATAGTTTCAGGGATGTAATACAGGAAGGAGGAGAAGTAGAGGTAATAAAAGTGAAATTAAAATATAAAAGAAAATTGACTTAAGCAAAAGGTTTGCGATAGGTAGTGACGCAGTGAGAAATAAAGGAAGAAGGTCTGAATTGGTTTCTGCAAAGGACATCTCAGGAGTCCTGCCCTGCAATACGAGCTTAGAAGCGAAGTATTGTTTTCAGGGTTCAGCAATCTCAAGATGTTCTGTAAGTATCATTAGATCAGATGGGCAAAAGGCGTGAAGATCGAAGGAGAGGTAGTTAATGGGAGAATATGGGAAAGAAATCTTTTCTGAGAGAAGGTTAAAAAGAGATGGTGACTCTATAATTGATTGATTGTCAGGCAAGAGTGTTGAAGTAGGGCTATCTCTGCTAATGGTGAGTACAAGGTCATTCCAACCCTTTAGAAGTAGGTAAGGGAAGACGAAGTATAAAAAAACAATTAGGGGGAGATCAGTGCGACCTTGAATTTGTTGTCGCGCGCGTTGGGATGAAGTCTGGAATTAATTGTCCTTTTCTCTTTGTCGTGCCTGTCATTTGTACGTGGTACTGATATTTCTCTACTTTCTATTATACTGGGATTTATATTATTACATAACTCGGGGAATTTTCAATTTTGGGATGTTATAGTATGGGACATGTCTTTATATTTATTAGTAACTATCTTGATTAACTTCGTCCACGAGGTTCTTGGATTCTCTAGGTGAAAACCTTAGTTTCCCAGTAAGGTTTGCGTTAAGATGTTCAGACAAATCGTTAGATTGGAGGTTATATGTGGTGATTAGGTTTAGAAAAAATTATAAAATGATGAATTTACGAAATATTTTAAGATAAAAGGTTATGGCATGGGTACAAAATTCGGTAGTTTTTGTAATTAACAATTTAACACAGATAGGAATGAAATGCAATGGGGTATGGAAATTTTATGGAAAGATATTTAGTTTTCGCATACTACATTTATGGTTGTATTGTTGCGTTCCCTGGTTTGGATAGATGAAAAGGGAGGATACACGATGTGACTTATTAAAATTTCCTTACTTAAGTATATATATATATAGCAATTTAGGCCAACAACCCCATGTATATAACCCGCAGCAAGACCTTAATGTTGTATAATAGAAGCACAGCTGTCAATGATACACTATCGACATATGTCTTTACATCATCACATATAATGCAATTTGTGCAAACAGGATAAATAAAGAAAAAAAAACGGGGGAAACTCTGTAATTGATTAAGAGTTTGAGTTAAAGCAGGGATCGAGCATATAATATTGTCAGGACAAAGGTCTAAAGATGGAATAACGCACTGAAACACATAAAAGTACAAACATTACTAAAACCTGACAGATAGATATCCTCAAAGTAGCCCTGATAAAGTCGTAATTTGCGAAATTAAGGTGTGGGGGGTAGTACCATAAAGCAAAAAGGAATGAAATATGTATGAGAGGAAACAAGAAAATTTCTCTAGATATTTATTTAGATAAACTAAAATTTGGGAACATGTCTATACTGACGAGATATGCTATTTACATAATAAAAATTTAGATAGAGGTGACCTGAAGTTACTTTATAGCCCTTTAGGGCCCATGCGAAATCTAGGTTGGTTACTACGCAAAAAGGGGGGGGGGCGCTAAGTCATAATGACAAATGGCTTACCTTTTTTCGAAAGTGCCGGCAAAGGTCTGGTCTCCCGTCTGAAAACTGTACTCTCACTGAGCGACTCCGATTGAATCTGCCTTTTGGCAAAAAGCCCTCTTTTATTCATGTCTCTCTCCGTTTTCATTCGCCGAAAGAAACACCAATCAAAATGGCCAACGGCTCCAGTATACAATTTCACAGACGCCCCAGGCCTCTCCCATCAAAATAGAACATATAGTATTACCAAAACAAAAAAAAATCTAAAGAGAGAAACAGCTACGGCGATAGTGTAAAATTTCAGACCCCAGGCCTCCCCCCCTCCACATGGATTGAAATACGATCCTCCCTTTTTCTCGGGACGGTATATATATCGCCCCCCCGTCTTGGCTAAAAATCGACCCAGGCCCCTTTTACCTGGACTGTAATGTGATGCTTCCTTTCTCGGGAAGGATATTTTATAAGGTTCAGTCTTTTAGAGATCTTCCTTCTCCATTTTTTTTTCTGGTCACCTTTACCTAAATTTTTGGTGAGGGGAATATATGTACATATGGAACAACAGCTTCCAGCGCGGATGTCCCTGGATGTCACTGGTGTCTTCTTCACCAGGCATCAGCTTTCGGCATGGAAGTCTGGTGTCATAAATTGTCTAGGTTTCTGGGCAAAAAGATGGTCTGTAAGTCTATGTGGGAGGGAAGCCATGTATCCATTTGATTTGATTATACATACGCCTTCTGTTGGGGTATGGTTACAAAAAACGTGCCCCAACAATCCTCCCCCTGCCAAGTAATGGACAAATGCGTTTGTGCTATTCATTATTCATCTGCCTTTCATCAGTTACTATGAAAGCAGGCCCATTTCTAGCAAAATGCATTTTCCATTACTAGGTGAAGCCAGGTGTACCGAAACCTATAGGGAAGATAAGGCTAATCAAAATGATGGTATGCTATTCTAGATGTTTATTATTCCGAACATTAGTGGGCATTGTGCGTCCTGGCAAAGGGTTTTTTTATGTGTTATTATTCTGTCAGCACACTGTTAACAACATAGGTTATGGGGGACAGTCATATCATATGTATGGAAGTAAGCAAGGTCATCTGTCTTACCATTCATGGGTATATATACCACCCTTCCACTTTCTTCTTTGGTCTTGAGGAGTAGGCCTTCCTTGTGGTAGGTCCTCTCAACCCCATCCTTGCCTCTTGTGGTGCTGGATTCATTGCTACCTTCTTTCTGCTAACAATACAGTTAGAACATTTCCCTATTTCATATTATATATAAAAATTTGGGCGCCAAGAAGTCGTTTAGAAATAACTGACTAGTCCAACTCCTAAAACATGCCAGCATCTTTATTTAAGTACCAATCAAGACATTCGTGTGGTATAGTTATACATATACAATCAAAGGAAAGGATAATTATAGTTAGCTGAAAGAAATATCTTGATACATAATAATTAGCCTATGACATGATGACTTTTGCTAAATTAAAAAAATTACAGAAACAAATTGTGAAAGTAATTATTAAATAAGGCACGAAATATGTAATGATAAAATGAATCCTTCCATGTTATATGATGGGTATAATATATATATTGAAGAAAACACGTATCATGCAGATAGTGATTAAATTTGATAAAAATCATCCCATGATAGATGATAAAGAAAACCACTACAAAATTATATATGATGACAAAATATATATACATATATTAGTAAGGCGGATAAAAGACAATAAGGATAAAATAGATCATGCCTTGAGGGAAGAATAAGCCACGACAACATGTTAAAAAAAAAATGCAACATGGCAGGTAAATATTACTAATATCATGAATATCAAAGGAAATAAATTTGTTGAAATGAATAGTATATAATTATAATATAATATAAATGATATAAGATAATAACCTATTCAATAAGAAAATGAAAACACATTATATATATTTGTGCGCTGAAGGATCAAGGTTTAGTATCTCAATTAAGTTTTCAATCTTATTCAGTCTGTAATCACGAGTTGGTCACTGGGTAATATTCGTCTATCCCGATCCTACTGGAGGGTGTGTTTTCTCTTATGTGTTAGATTCCTCAAATTACAATACTCTCTCAACCCAGATAGGTACGTCATTTAGAATCTTGGTCAAATGGAACATAGCCCAGACCTCTATTAAACTACACAGTCCATTTAAATCTAGGGTGACAACCGTATGAAGAGAAATTTTCTGTTTTGGCAGAGCGACTAATCAATTTCTACTATTTTGTTTGTGGCTCCGTTTACCTTGCCTCTGGGGTGTGTACAGTTCAGCTACCTCCCCCTTCCAAGAAATTCATATTACTTTCATCTACTAATATACTTTCTATTCATTGACCTGAATCCTATAAATCTACATCTTATAAGTTTGAATTTTATCAATCTTAAATTTTGGTTCCTTTTACAAATTCCTTCAGAATTCTACTCCCTGTATAACTGCTCTTAATTCTACTGTCCTCAATACAACACTTCTAAAACTTTGACTCACTGGCTTGTTCTGGTGTCTCGTTCGCGGTCATTATAGTTAACTAATACTTTAAAATCTTATCCTAACATGGAACGAGTCTAAACTCGTTGAAGGTCCTAATAATTACTTATTCTGCCTCTCGAATCGGTCTTATGCTCGAATTCATTCCAACAAAACGTATGGCAGGGCGAATCCTTTATTAGAAGAAACTTCCGCTAGCTATGGGGGATCAAACTGGTACCAAAAAAATTCAATAGACGGAAACACTTCGTCTAGAATAACTGGGCAATCTCTGCCTACTTGCCAATCTTACAGGACCTCCCGTCTGGAACACCCTCGCTCCAGCCACGCTAAAAAAACGTCGAAACTACGGTGTCAGATCGGTTACCCAAGGTCGCGCTGTTATACTTCAGGCTATACGGCATGGCTAAAACAAATCCCCCATCCTGCATAAAATTCAATCTATACCTCTTCGTTTCCTCTAATGAGGAGAAGTTTTGTGGGTTTCCTGGTCTGATCATAACCTCCCACAACCTTCCAGTCTGAGAATCAAGATATGATCATTATCTACGACTCTTAAAATTCAAGTTGATATAATGAAATAGAGTAACTGATTACCCTAATAAAAGAAATCAATATTTGCACTCCTCTAAAAGGAGACCTAACAAAGTGGAGCGAATATTTTCCTAACAATAGAGTTTTTACAGTCCTGTGAGGCTATCGTTCCTAACAAATAAAGAAATCAAATTTAAAATTGAACCTATTAGTTCCCTAATCCTATGCTAAAGTAAATTTGGTCTAACAGTATAATAGTTTTTAACTTTGACAACAATCATTAGTCATTCCATTCATACATATTTCATTCGCAGACTGCATTCATACTATAGTTAAAAATTGCTATAAATGCCAAAGTACTACAATTATCTATCAAATAAACCCTAACAATAATAAAGTCTTTCAGGACCAATGAGAAATCAAATAAAGTTATCTAATTAAAACAAAGTGGGGACTAAAGCCCTATTGACTTAAATAAATGCCTCATACAAACTCTACATAAAAGTTATCTATACGTGGATAAACATTATTTATATTTAAACAAATAAACAAAATTGATTGTTAACAATCAAATGTTAACAATTCTAAATAATCTGGAAGCTAACCTACTAAAAAAATCAGTGTAACTTCAAAAACTGCCCTTGCCTTGACACCAAGCGACTTTTCACGACAATTCTATATAAAGACATACACAAATTATAATGGCGAATAAAGGACCATTAAGCGTGACACCTCATAAAAGCGGATTGAGTCTCTCCCCTAGCCACCGTGGGTGAAGTCACTTTCTTCTTACTTCCTCGTGCGTCTGCCCCCTTTGCAGTAGTCCGACCTCAGCACTCTATTGAACTAACATTCTCAAGTGCTTTCCAAGGATCGACTACAGTCTGGGCCTACTTAACTTCTACCCCTGGCTTAGGGTCCCTATACTTCACAATTTCACTCTGAGAGATTGACCTTTCATGTTCTCATTAGAAACCTATTTCAAAGCTACTACCTGAAGGCCAGGGATTATAGGGTTTCTGAATTACCCAACACAAGCCATAGGATGCCTATTAGGTTTGTTGTTTTAGACATAGCCCCCCTCTAAGTTGTGATTTCCTACACCTTCCTTCACCTATTACTCCTGATAATAACTAAAATTTCAGATTTACACTAAATAGTTAATTCACAATGGTATACATTATTCTCACTGGTCTTTGAAACTCGGTTTTTAACAAGAAATAGTTTGTATAGAAAAAAAAAGGAATCCTAATGAAGTTCTACTTTAAAAAAAAAAAAAGGTTTTTAAATTAAAAAAAAAAAAAGGTTGAAATCTCTAAACTTCTCATTCTATCGAGCTGATTCTCCGTACACACTCCAAAATCCTAGTTAGTGGCGACAGTCTAAGCAGAATTTACACTGTGTGGGCCTTTTCACCCTTGTAGACCTGCGTAAAGTTAAACTGTTCACACTAACTCTGTCAACTTCCCCTCGTCTCATTACTTCTGAGTTCGCTCTGGTTGTCACCCCTTGTGGAACCACTACATTAACGGACCTATTAGGGAGATAAGCTGGACCTGTAAGATGAATCCAATGATCTTCATCACTGGAACCTTGACTTGAATTACCATCACTAGTTTCCTCCTCCTCTGTGGGGAAAATCCTAATTGGTATATGGTATTGTTTTAACCTATCTATATGGTATTTATTCAAATTCCCAGTTTCTAGATTCTTCAAGAGATATACAGTATCACCAGCTCTTCTTAGTACCTCAAAAGGGAAAGGAAATGGGAGAGGTACATGTTCATCCATGTGGGTGGATAGTAATCTTAGATCAATGCTCTTTCTGGGTGTATTGAAACTAACTAGCCATGATGGTAGAGGCGCTGTTCTCACTGCCTCTACTGTACATCAGAATGAACTATAATTATTACTAGTGTATTATTATTCCAACAGCCTATGACCTTTAAACCTTTATACCTTCATATACACTCGACGGGGTAGTCACCTTGTTAAAAAAAAATCTATAATGTCATAGATCAGCTAGAGGGAGAACATAACAAAATTGTGCGAATAGTCTGTTTCAACTACTGATTGTAAGCCTATTAAACTCGTTCTCTACAATCTTATTAATCTACAATCTACGTTCAATAGTCATATTGAGTTCACATGGATGCTAGATGTAAACTGTATCAAAATAGTGTAGTTTTCTAGTTTCCGAATTATATGACAGTTAGAAAAAGAAACAAACATTCTGGAAATATCTCGCACTGGCTACTATTAAAAAAAAATTGAATGGGATACAGCTCTGATCTTACAGGATACCTCCTGGCTCATAGAATTGAATCGCTCATTTCTCACTAAAATATTCACACAGGGTATGGAGGTCTCCAGCGGTTCTATAGCTATTGGTCAACTAAATTAATTAATGGCAGGAATTGAAGTTAGTTTAAATGCTCATGTGCTGTTTTGTCATGCGTCTTTATGTCATCTGCAAAGGAAAGTGTCGCCTCAAAGGACCTAATTCTGGGACTAACATCCGCTGCACATTTCAGGAAGGAGTGGTCGTCCATACAATAGCAAGATATCATTTTGCTGCCAATGTACAATGTTGAGCATTTTCCATGTCGTCATTTTTGTCGATCCCCAATCTTCTAGGGTGTTTCTTTAAGCATTTCTTGATGTCATTTAATGCTTCATGCGATCCCGCCCGGCATTCAATAAGTAGTATTTGATCGTACCACCTCCAGGAGACCATCCCATTGCGGCCGAATCATTTCCACCCAACTTATAACGCCGTCCATATCGCGTAATTGAAATTAGTGTAAAACTCAAAGAATAAGACCTTAATCTCTTAATTCTTTACTAATTTCAGTTGGCTCAACATAAATCTTCTCAATTATTAATTTAGTACAGTGGCGTGACATGTCACACTTCTTCTAGTTCTTTCGCAAGCTCGATTAATCCCAGTGAAAGCCAGTTCAGGCGTCAATCCCGTGCTAACCCGTCATGCATGACTTCAAATTTGGAAATTATTAGACCTGAATATTTGCAGTGGCATCTGCTTCCACTGAAAGTATTTAAGACACAAGGCTGCCTCTTATCTTGTTTAAATCACTGTCTTTACTCCCATATGCCTGTGTAAACTTTAACCATGACCTTATCAATTCTCAAAATTCTGCCTATCGAATATCCTGAGAATCAATGTTCTTCTTGTCTACGGCGGATTAACACAATAATTGTTCCCTAGAGTTATCTGCGTCGAGTGGTCAGTCTGTACTACTAATTCTCCACTCTAACTCCAGGATTCCTTTATCTACTCAGGCTGTTCAAAAATTTTCAAGACAGTTGTTCAAATCCCCAATGATAATCTGCTAAATTTCGATAATTATTGAATTCTCATTAAACAGACTAACTACACCTTCCTGACACAGAAGTGTCCAGCATCAAGATATGGCGTACTGCCCATTTCTTCATTTGATGACTGTGTCAAATTACAGCTGAAGAAACATACTAAGCATATAACTGGTTTAAATTTCATGTAATCTCATCATGCCTTCTGCTGGCAAATATTTACTGTAAAATTCAATACTATCAAGATGGTTTTATTTGTCTTCATCCAAAAAAAAAAAATGTTTCAGAAATAGAATCTTGGAAATCTCTACTAAAGACAAAAAATTATACATTTGTCAATTCAGGATAACCTTCCCTTGTCAGAGTGTATACAGGATATTTAAGATCATATGCAGTTGGAGGCATCATGAAAAAAAAAAAGTCGGTTGCCTGACGCGTCTTTTTATGGTGATCAAACTTCTCTCTTCACGGGTACACTAACTGGATCTTCAATTCTATTTTCACCTTAAGACTCATATATCTAGATGCACAGGCTAGTATGATTTGATAGAAAGCGCTATAAAAATGAAGTTAAGATATTTGTATCCAGCAATATTTATCAGAACTCACCTCTGCTGTGAGAAATTATATCAGAGCTATGATTAAAAAAAAATGCTAAGTCATTTCAGTAGACTACTGTAAAACACTGATCACCGTTCTAAATTTGGACCATGGCAATCCAACCTCATTTCTCATACTGTATATAATAATTTGAGAAAGTAAAATAAAGAAATTGTAATCAATGGTGCTCGCAACAGAATTCAAAATGATTGAGACACAGAACATTATAAATAATGTCCAGCAAGCAGGATACCAAACCACCTTTATATTACAACATTTCCACAAAAGTATAACTATCAATAACCCAATAAACAAAACCACAAAATATCTATAGGGCGATATGTTACATTCCATACTCACAAACATCTATAACAATAGCCAACTACTTAAGAAACTCTGGGATCCAAACATATTACTGTAATTCCCCTAACATAGGCTCCACCATAAAAGTCCACTATCTCAAAATAATCCTACTATCATAAAACCCACTAACCAAAACAGAGAATAAAAGGCAATATATTCCGTAGAGTGTAACAGCTGCCAAGCCAAATACGCAGGGGAGACAGGAAGGAGAGTCAGCAATAGAATATATGAACATAGACGCAACGTTATTAATCAAGATAATAGGTCTCTAATTTTCCAATACTGCAAAGGAACAGGTCACACTTTCGCATTAGGAGAACCTAGAATACATTACAATAACATAAACAGCAAATATCAAGGCTTATAATTGATTCTCTATTATTCAGAAAACACAATAGCATTAATAGAAAATAGATTTGCCCGAAACATATAACACAATATATCCTAGTACCAGCTAATAATATCAACAATAATATAAATAACTTATATGTAATAGCCAATAACTATTATAAAACTACTTAAATAATAGAATTTCTAACCTATAAGATAATTCATAGAATATAGCAAACAATAGTAGAATATGTATAAATACCTTAACCAAAAAAAATGTCTTAAGAAAACAAATAATATGCAAAACTTCCTAATGTATATATATATATGTACATAGAATCATAATAGTTTTAGCATCAGGCGAAGTTATATTTTCTTGATATATTGTATATGTTTCTCCTGTAGAAGGGCGGACAAGCTCGAAAGCTTGAGAAGACCAGAATAAAAGATACTCATCCCCATAAACGTTTTACTTTGATATCAGAAATCAATGATAATATTAAGGTTTTGCCACAAACAATGTGAATCGTAAAAGACAGCGGCGAGAGATGCGGTATACACCGACTCAACATAACTTTCATTGCCTGATAAAATGCCAGTGAAACGGAAAGCATAAATTAAAAATTCACGATTTATAATAGACTGTTAATCTCAGGATGCGTGGACTACTTCACCAATACTTAAAAATAGTATGGCTTTTCATTAGGTATATATTTCTAAAGTATAGGGGATGAAACATATACTAAATTCGAGCCCCGCGGCGGGCGACATTGTTGCGTTCCCTGGTTTGGATAGATGAAAAGGGAGGATACACGATGTGACTTATTAAAATTTCCTTACTTAAGTATATATATATATAGCAATTTAGGCCAACAACCCCATGTATATAACCCGCAGCAAGACCTTAATGTTGTATAATAGAAGCACAGCTGTCAATGATACACTATCGACATATGTCTTTACATCATCACATATAATGCAATTTGTGCAAACAGGATAAATAAAGAAAAAAAAACGGGGGAAACTCTGTAATTGATTAAGAGTTTGAGTTAAAGCAGGGATCGAGCATATAATATTGTCAGGACAAAGGTCTAAAGATGGAATAACGCACTGAAACACATAAAAGTACAAACATTACTAAAACCTGACAGATAGATATCCTCAAAGTAGCCCTGATAAAGTCGTAATTTGCGAAATTAAGGTGTGGGGGGTAGTACCATAAAGCAAAAAGGAATGAAATATGTATGAGAGGAAACAAGAAAATTTCTCTAGATATTTATTTAGATAAACTAAAATTTGGGAACATGTATATACTGACGAGATATGCTATTTACATAATAAAAATTTAGATAGAGGTGACCTGAAGTTACTTTATAGCCCTTTAGGGCCCATGCGAAATCTAGGTTGGTTACTACGCAAAAAAGGGGGGGGGGCGCTAAGTCATAATGACAAATGGCTTACCTTTTTTCGAAAGTGCCGGCAAAGGTCTGGTCTCCCGTCTGAAAACTGTCCTCTCACTGAGCGACTCCGATTGAATCTGCCTTTTGGCAAAAAGCCCTCTTTTATTCATGTCTCTCTCCGTTTTCATTCGCCGAAAGAAACACCAATCAAAATGGCCAACGGCTCCAGTATACAATTTCACAGACGCCCCAGGCCTCTCCCATCAAAATAGAACATATAGTATTTCCAAAACAAAAAAAATCTAAAGAGAGAAACAGCTACGGCGATAGTGTAAAATTTCAGACCCCAGGCCTCCCCCCCTCCACATGGATTGAAATACGATCCTCCCTTTTTCTCGGGACGGTATATATATCGCCCCCCCGTCTTGGCTAAAAATCGACCCAGGCCCCTTTTACCTGGACTGTAATGTGATGCTTCCTTTCTCGGGAAGGATATTTTATAAGGTTCAGTCTTTTAGAGATCTTCCTTCTCCATTTTTTTTTTCTGGTCACCTTTACCTAAATTTTTGGTGAGGGGAATATATGTACATATGGAACAACAGCTTCCAGCGCGGATGTCCCTGGATGTCACTGGTGTCTTCTTCACCAGGCATCAGCTTTCGGCATGGAAGTCTGGTGTCATCAATTGTCTAGGTTTCTGGGCAAAAAGATGGTCTGTAAGTCTATGTGGGAGGGAAGCCATGTATCCATTTGATTTGATTATACATACGCCTTCTGTTGGGGTATGGTTACAAAAAACGTGCCCCAACAGTATTTGTAATTGTGGGAAAAATGGGAGTCACATTTTGAGATGAGATAATTTAAAATTGATATTTATAAAAATACAAATCTAGGACTAGTTTTTTAAAACTTTTAAAATATTGAGAAATAACAATTGAAATAGTAATAGGTCAATTAAAATAAAGAGTGTAATAAATTTAATTATTAATACTATGGCCATAAATAAGGTATTAAAAAAAACTCACAAATAAGTTTAGAATATATGATTCGAGTAATTAAAATACAATATGATTTTTTTTATGAAAAATTGAAATTAATTAATTTAAATTTAAAAGTTGCTTAAAATAAAGTAAAAATTGATAAATGAGGGTGTATAAGATTTAATATTTGAATTTAAATGCTATAAAAATGGTAAAATAATGAACTTGAAGGATTTATAATAATAATGTTATTGCTATTAAAATGGTATCGAATAATTAATTCAGAGCAAACGGAGATAGTGTTACATTAAATAGTTCTGTAGAGAAAATTCTCTTACCAGATGGATGTCTTGAATGGGTCTTGTGGAGTGGGCTGCGATGAGGCTTGGTGATCACTTTTTGCGATGGTTGCCATGGGACATCGTCGATGTTGGTTGACGGGGCAATGTCAGGATTTCTCGATGATTCTTGTCTGCCTGTTCGAGCCGATGGAGGAAGATGTTCGTGGCGCAGTAGATGTCGATGGGGGCGATAATGACCTCCTCGGTGCGAGGTGCAGCTAGTCCTCGCATGGCGTCTTTTAGGTGGCTTACTCGGTCTTCGCTGTGGGGCTGTATGTTGGTGAGGGCATCCGCGACGTACTTGTCTCTGACCTCCGTCATCCTCTGCACGCTGCTGTCCTCAGGCATCCTGTCGACTTTAACGGGTTCTGTAGTAATCCCGAGGTGGAATGTGCTGGGCAGTCGTGGTAGTGGGTGCGTGATGGGATTCCCGCACTGGGACAGCAAGAGACAGAGGCAGGTCTAGGTGGTAACTCCAAGAAGTAGAGGTAGACCACGGACGAAGGTAGTCGGACCATGGACGTCACGGATGCCCTAAGTCTACATCGCGGATAGGGGTGAGAAGTCTGACTGACCGTATGACAGCGTCGCTCTGAAACAACTGAAACAACTACTTCCTTTGTCCCAATCTTGGGGGGCTTATATACTCGACTCTGGCTCTTGTTGACGAGTTCTGATTGGCTGTCCTAATCACGCCACCTGTCAAGCGCTGGTTATTAATGATGTCTGGCCACGTGTCGGCCACCTGCTGACGGGGGAATGAACTCATTAGCATAAACACCTGTTAGTCTGGGTTGTTTATCACGTCTGGCCTTTGTCCTCTGTACTACCTCTACTCCTTTTGTTTTATTTGTCATTTCTATTATTATACAAGGTCGATACATATTTTTATATACAGATATGGGGTTATAATAAACATTAGAAGAAGATTGTGCTCTATCTACCTTAAAATATACTACATATATATATGCTGGTTCAAATCACATAAATAGGTACCGCTCAGCAAGAGCAACCTAGTTCATGATAATTGAACAATGAATAATATGTGAAGGTTATTCACATATTAAACAAAATTTAAACTCGGGATTCAATCCCGGTTCATGACTGTCGGGAATCGAGGGGGTTACCCACTCGTCCAACGACTTCTATATATATATATATATGCTATTTTACAGGATTTTCTTTTCAACAATATAAATATAAAGGTGAATGATACTTAAAAATAAATAAATGTCAATCGCAAAGCTTCATTTTTATTCATAAAATATTTGCGTTCGAGATATAGACTCACTTAATAAATATCTGGATGGTCATACTCTTGGAAGTTAAAGGTACAAATGTTACAATACCATTTGAATCTGTGTGTGACATATTTTCAAATATATATTTGTGGTAACATAATATGTTAGTTGGAAGTTCTTTTTGAAATATATATGGCTGATTCAATAATTTTTTATTTAATTCTCGGCCTTTCAGTGATTCCTTTTTCCTCTGTAGAAGGATAAGTTTATATACGGTTAAATATAAAATAAATATATGTATACATGAGTAAATAGGATTATATAAGGATAGATGAATAAGTATGAAAATATAAGAAAGAAGGAGAGAGGCAAATATATGAGCTATGTAAAAAATAAATATATAATTCACTCATCAGTATAATTCTTTCTCTTTTTTTCTCTGATAAAGTTAATAAATATCTTCCATAAATACCTCCCTCATGTGTTCTCATCATGATTCCATGACATTCAATCAACAGAAACTCCAAACCGGAATTGAGAGAAGTGTTAAAAAACGAGTAAATCAGGTATCAAGTTAAACATATGGAAGGAGTTAACATGGGTTAATTGATTATTGCATAATCGACAGAAAAAAAAGTTGGCGATGCTCCAGAAAAGTGCAATTAAGCTGGACATCTCTAATCAATGGTATTATTTGGCAAATGGTCGATATGTCCTCGGACAAAATGCTTTTCTTGGCTCTTGGATCTAATTATTTCTTATAATGGAACAATTGATTTCGTTTGCGTTCCTACACTTCAGAAAACTTCTATTTGTACATGTTTGGTTTTGTGTATATATATAGCCTGATTCTACTACAAATTTCTCAATTTTCTACAGGATGGATGAGAAATTGATTTCGCATTTCCCTACACTTCATCTTGGTAGAAATGTTCTATTTGTACATGTTTGGCTTTGTGTATATATATATATGTCACTTCAAAATCCTCAATTTTATACAGGATAAATGAAAAATTGATTTAGCATGTCCCTACACTTCATCTTACAGGAAACTCTATTTGTACAAGTTCATGTTGTGTTTATAGATATAAATCCCTTCTCTACTTCAAAGACCTCAATCTTGTACATAATAAATCAACAAATAATTCCGTATGTCCCTAAGCTTCAGCTTGCAGGAAACCTCTATTCGTACATGTTTGGTTTTGTGTATGTATATATCTATCCTCTTTCTACTACAATTTCTTCATTTTTCTAATGGACAAATGAACAATTGATAACGTATCTCCCTACACTTCATCTTTTAAGAAATTTTCTATGTTTAAATTTGTGTATATAGATATATGTCCTTTTTCTCTTTCGAAATCCTCAATTTAGTACAGGATGTTTCAACAAATAATTCCGCATGTCCCTACCCTTTATTTTGGTAGAAACGTTTTATTTGTACATGTTTGATTTTGTGTATATAGATATTTATCCTTGTTCTACTTCAAAGTTCTCAATATTTTACAGGATAAATGAATAAATAATTTCTTATGTCTTCACGCTTCATCTTGGTAGAAATATTCTATTTATACATGTTTGGTTTAGTATATAGATACATATTTCTATTCTGCTTTTCGAATTCTTCTTTTTTCTATTGGACAAAAGGAAAAAATGATAAAAACAATAATATAGATGAGAGATAATGTGGACTAAACGAACACATTTTAATGTATTTACATTAATTTTAAAGGTATTTAACTTTTCATTTATTTGAATGAATATCAGATTGTTTCGGGTGTATAATCTATTAAAATATTTATAAATTCCATTGCTATCTATCGATAATTTTTTTAACTAATATATTCACTGGCAATGTTTATTGTATCAATAAAATTTGTAACAAATATATTTACTGTAATAAACACATTGATAGTATATTTATTTGTTTTAAATTTTAAGAAACACACTGTCAGTGAATTTATTTGTTTTATGTTTTAAGAAACACACTGCCAGTAATTTGATTCGTAACAATGAGAGAGAGAGATAGAGATATTTTTAATTTGATATTATAAAAGAGATATAATAAGAACGGCTATATGTAAATAATTATGTTGTACGAAGATGTTATATTGATCTGAAAAATCAATAGAGTGTAATTTATTTTCCTTTAATTTTAAATCAACCAATACGATCAAAATTGCTTCAAATTTGGTTTATTGAAGGAATATGATATAAATTGTCAAAATTATAATCAATTATAATCAATATTTAAAATTATAAAATATTTTCCTGTCAAAATGTCAGCCAAATTGAATAGCGATTTTATATTTACTTATTGAAATATATATATTTCACTTGTTGAAAATTATACATATGTGTATTAATATATAAATCCATAACACAACAAATAGTTGAGGAAGGATGAAGGTATTAAAGAAATATGATAAAAATTGTCAAAAAAAATCAATATTTTAAATTTTAAAGTAAAGTCTTGTCAAAGATTCGGCCCAATTCATTTCTGATTTGAAATTTACTTGTTTTTTTTTTAATTTATATATATATGTAGATACACTAAATAGTAAGTATCTTCAAATTAAAAATACTTCGGCCATTAAATATTTCTATTGTCTTGACATTTCGACAAAAATCTTTTGTCCTCGTCAGGAGCGAACAAAAATCAATACATTAGGCAAGACGTTAAAAATTATTCTCAAAACGTGGATATAATAAAAAGATTTACTGGTCGAAGTATCTTTAATTTCAAGAACTATGAATGCCGGCCAGGCAGCCTCTATCTTTAAGATAGTAAGTATCTAACTTCGTTTATTATTGTTCGTTTTGTACTACTGTAGAAGAGAGGGTAAATGATCGAAAGCTTGAATATGCAAATAATAAAATGAAAGGAAACTCATTCCAGAAACCTGTTGCATTATTTTAGTGGAATAAATGATAAAGAAGTTTTTTTTCCAAGTAATTTATTTATATTTATAATTTTATAAAGTGTTTTATTGCACTTTATAATTTCAAAAACTATTGTATTATTTCCTCCCTATATAGTGTGACAGTGTTTTGACCCACCGGCAATTTTGAACAGCCCTTTCAACCGCCACCACCTCGGCCGGCTGCGTAAACTAAGTCGGCGCATGCGCGGCGGTGGTGGTGACGTGGTAAGCACGTGGGAGGATACCATTGTTTTGACGGCCACCACGAGCCAACGTCCATTTTCATCAAACCTTTTTCAACTCTTCTTTACTAGATTTTAATTTGTAACAATAATAATTAACATTAATATTTATTTTTATATTTTATTTATAATAATTAAAATACCTTGGAATGAATAATTGAATCATTTCTTCAAAACCAGACGAACCACCACAATAGTAATCTGAAATTTAGTTATTTTTGATTTTTATTATTTTCCAAGGTTTTATATTTTGAGAATTCTTATCAACTATAAAGTAGCATTTTCTCTAAAAATATTGTAATATATAATATTCAGCATTAATATGGAAAAATAAACATCTTGTTTTAAAAATAAATGAATTATTTTCGATCTAAGAAATATTTCTTTTTTATTTGAATAGTAAATTAGTTATTTATTAACCACACATACTATAATATACTAAAAAATAAACTTTCTAAATTTTTAAAATCCATAAAGAAAACTTTACTAAAGAATACATATTTATAAGATCAATCTGAATAAAAATTTATTTCAAATATTCCATATAGCAGACAGTACGCTCACAATTTTATCAAGTAAATTTATATTCGTTTTTAATATAAATATATATTCATTTTTATACAAAAATAGGCTTTTTTACTAACTATATATGATATATATATATATACATAATAGATTATTTATTAATTTCGAATATACAAGAAATAAAATGCATCAGCAAATTGTTTTCATATTAACTTGATAAAATCGAAGTATAAATCATCTAATCTTATTTCACTCTTCAATAATTCCCAAGCATCTGTAGAGAGAATACAACCATAGATTACCGATTGGATCAGAAATTTAAAGAGGAACAAAAATCCATATTTTATAACGTCCCCTTCTTACCCACCATTTGACAATCGCCTTAGGGTTTTGTTAAAATGAATTTTGGCAAACTAGGCAAAATTTGGTCTGAACAAGCAACATTCGGCCTCAATAGCAGCCAGAACTCTTTTTAAATTTCATCTTCGATTGAGAGTGGCTCTTGAAGATTTCTATTATATTTTGCTTGGAATAAATGAATCTCAAATTTTTAATAAGGCCAAGAGATTTGGGTAAATGGTGCATATTTACTCTTTCCTATCTCTATTTTTTTATTCGTAATTCTATACTATCATAATAAAATTTATTTGTTTGCACATATTGTATATAGAATATATATTAATTTCTAATATTAGATAACATTTAATTATTAAAATTGTACTTTAACTATTGTGGTAAAAAATCTAATTATAAAATTAATTTATTAAGGCATTACAAAATGTTTCTATAATTATTATATTATTTCGCGCCATTTTTCTTATATATTAATTAAATTCCAATATAAAATAGAGACATATATTAATATACCTGTGAAATTTTGAAATGGATTTAAATTATAATTATCTTCCATTATATGAGGATATTTGAAGCATAATATTTACAGACTTTATATATATAATTTTAATATTCAAAAGATATTTCTGAAAAGGTTCGTTATTAAAGCTAATATATTTTGATGAAAATACAAGTGTATATGAATTAAAATAGTTTTAATATGTAGCACACACAGAATATTTCGCATATATAAGAGTTTATTAAAAAACAATAATCTATAATATAATTAATAAATTGATATTTGATCATTTCTTGAAATATAGAGCAGCATGAACTATCCCAAATATATTAGTTCTGGTCTCTCTGAAAGTATATCTTTGAAATTTGAACAATGCCAGTTGAATAAGCATTCTATTTAGAAAGGATGAAAATTTGAAAAATTAACAACAAACAACAACAACAAAAGCCTTTATTTAGGGCATTCCGCCCCATACAGGATTCGCCATATTTACACGTCAACAAGAGGAGAGGGAAGAGGAAACATTTACAACAAAATAAGGTTTGTCTCACATTCAGTTACCTATTTACAGATAGTTCATCCTCCAGTATCCTTTGCCCTGCATTCTTTCTCATGCGCCCAGCTTCTGTGCAGAACTTAAAGTATCTAACAATCAGTAATTCATCATTCAGAGCTGAAGAGAGAAGTTGACATATGCGATGGTATTTTAATTGACCAGAGTTAGGGCTTGGGAAAATTTCAGTACGTTTTTTCTGTTAAGAGAGGGCATTGGAAGAAATAGTGAACCAAATTATCATCCATGAGATCCTTACAAAGTAAACAGTTCCGGCCATTTTCTTTCCAGAAGTCTTTTCTTTCTTCCCTGAAAAATTGCCATAAAACTCTATGTTGTGCAACTAGTCCTTTGTTGGGAAGCGAGATATTTAATCGTAGGTACTCCTCTGTCGTGAATGATTCACTCAAAAATTTGTAGTGAGCAAAGTGGGTTGAATCAGTGATTTTCATCTGATCGTTTTGAATTAGTTGGTCTGTGGTGGTTCTAATTATGCCTGGCAATTCTTTCTGTATGGCTAAGTAGTCTTCGCAGCCCTTAAGAAAGGAATATCCCTTAGAGTCTAGAAATTTTATTAAATTTTGAGTAAAACTGTTTTCTATTTCCTTTTTCGCGGTGACTTTCCAGAGATAGTTTAAGCAAGCATGTGGTAATCTTCTCGTCTCCATTTTTAAAATCCTGACCCAAAACTTTAATGTGAGTTTTACAGCATTAAGTTCAGTTGATATTCTTCCACATTCTCTTCTGAGGATATATCCTGGTGTGAAGTTTGGTAAGTCTAAGAGACGACGAAGAAATGCATCTTGGGTATTATTGACTGTCTTCAGCTGGTTAATTGCCCACATTGGTGCCGCATATAGTAACGTAGGAAGAACAATAGTGTCAAGAAGTTTCATCATCGAGGTAAAGGACTTTATTCGCGCCTTTGTAAGGATTCTCCAAAGTACATTAATTGCATTCAGTGCTCTGTTTCTAAAGTATTGGGAAGCATATTGGGTCGAGATTTTTGTAGTCAGAGGGTAACCCAGATATGTATACTTAGCTACTATTGTCAGTGGTTGCTGATCCCAAAACCATGTCTCGGAACGAGCTGTTCTTCCACCGTTTCTAAACACCATTATTTTAGATTTATTTTGGTTTAACGTTAGGCAGTTCTCTTCTAAGTACTTTTTAAGTAAGTTAATCTTCAATTACAAATTTATTTTCGATTCTCCTAAGATCACTATGTCGTCTGCATACAGTAAAAGGTGTATAGTTCCATAATTCTCAAGATTTATGCCTGGCAATTCTGATTCATCGAACAGGGGTACCAGATCGTTTAGGAAGAGAATGAATAAATGTGACAACGGCTCCCCTGCAATACTCCCGCTTGTATTTTGATAGCCTCAGTGAAGGAACCCCGCCATCTGACTGTAGCCGTCATTTGGGTATAATAGTTCTTAATTAGTTTAATAAATCGACAGCTCAGACCATTTAATGCTAATTTTTTCCAAAGTAGATGGTGCGGCACAGTATCAAAGGCCTTCCTTAGGTCAATGAAGAAGGCATATAACTTTCCCCTTCTACGGCTAAGGGTCATTTGAATTAATGATACGAGCGTGAAAATGTGGTCCTGACAAGAGTAGCCTTTTCTAAAACCAGCCTGATTTTCTGCCAAAATTGACTTTCTCTCCATCCAATCATTCAATCTTGTCTTCAAGATAGATGTGAATAATTTCGATAGGTTAGAAATCAGGGATATTCCTCTGTAATTTGACGGGTTGTCCGGATCTCCATTTTTAAATATTGGGTGGATTATCGTTTTTGTCCATTGTTGTGGAACTTGGGATGTCCCTAAGATTTTATTAAATAATTTCCTGAGATAAATTGTATGCTCTTCTAATAAATATTTAATCGCTTCGTTTGGAATTTCATCAAGTCCTGTAGTACCCCATGGGATAATGATACTTAGTAGTCCATTTTCAAACAAAGGTTGTTTCTAAATGGGACTAAATGAACGAATAAACAACTATTCAAATAAGGAATATAAATATGTATTCAAATTTATTTAAAGACCTAACCAATTCAAAATACCAAAGTGTGTTGGGTATAAATATAAAAGCGGTATATTAAATTATCCCAAAGGGAGGAAGACAAACAAGAAGTTGGAGAAGATCCAAATTCAAACCTTATCTCCCCTGAATCTATTTAACGACCCTGGGAGAGATCTTCAATTATTTCCCAATTTGAGAAAGTCGAGTTGTATTTGGCAGCACTGATTCCGATTTCACAGAGTGCAAATAACTTCTATGATTTTTATTTTCGGTGTTGAAAACAAAATGAAACTTCGCTAATCTGACATTATAACTAAAGTTTTCTTATTTTAATTCTTTTTTTAGAAGAAGATTACATTTTTTATATATTGTCCTATAATTTATAAAGTTAATTTCAAAACAAATATATAAAAGTATTTGACCAAGAATTTCTATTTTATTTGTTATATACTAAAAAAACATTCTTTAAATTGAATAATCAATTAAGCTTATACTTCTTCGAATTTTTGTTTGTTTCTGACGAGGACAAAAGATTTTTGTCGACACGTTGAGGTCATAAAAAAGATTAACTGGTCGAAGTATTTTTACTTTTAAGAACTATGAATGCCGGCCAGGTAGCCTTTATCTTTAGGATAAGCGTATACTATTCTTAACATCTGAAAACCTGTGAAATATATAAATACTAAACTATTGTGCGACACTAAATATTCCATTTAACCTATATTTAAAAAATTAAGTTTAATATAGAAATATTGTTTCTTTATTGAAGTATATCTAACTACTTATATGCGATTCAATACAATAATTTATACGAATTGACTATTTTTGTTTTGAAGAATTATGGTATTCTATATATTTCTTATATTTATAGCTTCTTTAGATTAATTGTATTTATATTACATGTTATACGAATGAATTCAAAAAGGACAATAAATATCAAGGCAATTTAAATGAAAGAATTGATCAATAACAATAGAAATCAAAATTCGAAACTATTTTAAAGGCGTAAGATTCTTTTTGAAATTAAACAATTTCTACTGCCCTTACTGCAGTGGAAAAATTATTGGGAGGGCCTGGCTCATCAGTGGTGAACCCTCCCAATGGTAGATTAAACTGGCGAAACCGATGGGAGGGTTCGCCACTGATGAGCCAGGCCCTCCCAATAATTTTTCCATTGCAGTAAGGGCAGTAGAAATTGTTTAATTTCAAAAAGAATCTTACGCCTTTAAAATAGTTTCGAATTTTGATAACAGATGGCGCGCAAGTGCAACATATTAACAATAGAAATGTTTGAGAAATGTATTGTATTTGTTGATTATTTATGCAGAATAATTGAAGATTCTTAAATAATATAATTAAAATAGATGTGAGGACTTATTCTCTGATAGATAAATTTATTCGTGAAAAAAAATGAAACAAAAACAAAACAATTTCAAAGAAAGGAACTAAAAAAGATACCAATGCCGAAATGTTATCATATTTCTGCTCTATCAATTTCATTTTGTCAGCAAATTTGAATAATGGGAACTATCTGAAAGAGATATAGGTTAACGCGACAAAAGTGATATATTTTCATACGATATAGTTTCAACTTTTGAAGTTTGGCTAGAATATACATAGTATCATACATTCCTTATTGAGAGTGGTTTATTACAAGAGACTCGTAGTTCAGAATGTTCTATAAATGTTTATTTTTATTAATACCTCTGCAGTTTATTCTACAATAATATCGAATATATAATTTACTTTTGATTTAAAATATATTTTTTTATATGATGCACTAGCGCGCCATCTGTTATCAAAATTCAAAACTATTTTAATGGCGTAAGATTCTTTTTTGAAATTAAACAATTTATACTGCCCTTACTGCAATGGAAAAATTAAGGGGAGGGCCTGGATCATCAGTGGTGAACCCTCCCAGCGGTTTCGCCAGTTTAATCTACCATACCGCTGTTATATTGCATTTTTGAAACTTCCTTTTATAGTGATACTGTTGGTAGACTCTTGGAATGGGTATTTTAGAAGAACTATGGACATAAGCTTTGAGGACAGTAGAATTACATACAATTATAAATATATAATATGCCTTGAGCAATCGCTCTTCCACAAATATAATTGTATTCCCTTATTTATAATATCATAAAATAAATAAAGCTTCCAGGGCTAAGTTTCTTGTGCAAACCTTTTATTTTCAAACTTTCAGACTTGTCAGTCCTTCAACAGGAGTATCACGTTAATAAATTAATGATAAATACGGTTTTTATATACAAATTATTATTTGAATATTTTAAATACTTATTATATTGAGAGAGAGAAATCTCAATATCATAAATATTTAAAATATGTAAATTGTTGTATATATATTAATTAATTGTTACCACATAGTATGTGTAAGCTCACAGGTAAATAGGCGTTAACCGAAAAAAAGTTCCTTTGTTTTGATATTAGTTTCCCTTTTATATTTTGTTCTCTCTTTTGTAAATCAATAAATATAACGTTAGATTACTATTCTTGGAATCAGTTTCTTTAAAATTTCTAAGCAAAGTCAACATAAATAATAATTTGTATATGAATAGTAATAATCATTCTTTTATTAACGTGATACTCTTGTTGAAGGACTGACAAATCCGGAAGCTTGAAAATAAAAGGTTTGTACAAGAAATTTAGCCCTGGAATATTCATTTTATAATAATTTACCAACAAAACCTATAATTTATAAGTATATATAGAATATATATAGAAGGATATATTTTGAAAATAGAGCAATCCATATATAAATATTTAATTAAAAATGCATATATTGGATCAAAATATCATTTATTTTACCAATATTTCAGTTGGCTGAACGCCAACCTTTATCAAGGTGTTATAACATTTATTAACTCCAAAAATTGAAAGCAATTATAAATAATGATTTAATTGAAGGATTAAATCAATATTTAGACACCAAATGTCAATTGTGGTTGACACACTTTAAAATGTTATAATACCTTGATAAAGGTTGGCGTTCAGCCAACTGAAATATTGGTAAAATAAATGATATTTTGATCCAATTTATGCATTTTTATTAGAAGGATATATATATACACCTAGGATATTGAATTCCACGTCATATATTCATCATATATATTCAGTGATAGATCTTCGAGGTTATTCATTATACTAGGAATTTAATCACATATTCGCGTGACGTATGGGGTAGATTCGGTTATTATTTAATTAATATTATACCTGGATCAATTTTACAGAGGAGGTAGACTCTTCTACGATTGATAAATCAATAAAAATCAATGTGTGTAAGTACTTTTGCGTGTTTATCAGAAAGGTAATTATTCGACGACACAAAACTTATTTTAAACAATAAATGTTAATTATGAAATGAATATTGGTTTATAAATAATATAATGAAAATAAAGTGGGCGTTTTGTCTATTAAATATGTTAAGAATAATTATTTTTAGGAATACATTTTTAACATATTCGGAATAAGTCAAAAACATGAACACATAAAATATTGCACAGATTTGGATTTTACTATATTTTATTATCAAAATTTGATTATACTAGAAACAGAGAGCATTTATTTATAAAATTATTTCAATATATAGTTTATTTAAAACATTTGTATATAAATACTTCAAATATTTCAAGGCGATTGATAAAATAAGGGAAGAAGTGCTCAACTCCACAGACAACGGCTGATTGCTCCCCCTCCCCTCTAAATTGCTTTTCCTCCTCACTCATGTACATATATAACCTTTATGGGGAATCCCCTTTTAAGACAATAGTGTCTTAATAAAGGTATTTGTTGTTGTTGTTTTATATACAGTTTATTCTCTTCCTCGTGCTTCATTAAACCATAAAAGTATTTCTGTATTGAAAAACCTTTGAATTGGTGATGTGTTAAAGAATCATATTTTAGTTAGGATCAATTAAAGTAGATTAGGGTCTTTTGCTTTTTTGGTATCTAATTGACTATTATTGCCCTTTTTTTCTAGTAGTAGAAAATATTTAATATTCTGATACTGATTTAATTTGTTTCAATCACACTTCAAATGTTTTTCCTGTCTCTCTACTACTAAGTGGCTAGACAGGATATTCAAAAATAGCTTTATTTTCAGCTCGCAAAGTTGGTGAATAGAATTTGGGGCGTTTGACCTATAGAGAAAATTCTTGTTAAACTCTGTTATGGATGGTAGGTTACTAAGGCCATTCGTCTCAAGGCATATATATATCGCACCGTTTGGATTGAGGGCTATTTACAAGTTGTATGTTATTCGTCTTGAATCGTACCTAAACGGCTCCGGTTTATTTGTAGGCTATTAAAGACATGCATATTGAGTCCTACATACATTGCACTGGTTGAATGGTAGACTATTAAGGCCATTTGTCTTGAGTCGTATAGCGATAGCATCGGTTGGATGCTAAGCTATTTTAACCATTCGTTTTAAGTCGTACATAGCATAAGACATTATAAGGACATTATATTACAATTTGAACATGTAAGAGATAATACACCATTGTCTCTATAAAAGGCATATAACAGCATAACAATCATTTTCACATTTATTTATATATAAAATGGTCAAGCTATATAAAAATAATATTTATATAGATATTTTAAAGAATTCTACAAAACAAAATAGTTGAAAGGCCAATTTTCAGCGGGCTACCCTTACCACTGTTGAGCCAATATTTCCCAAATATTATTTTCTCTTATTAATGTATTGTTTCAAATATTGTTTTTATAACCTTAATGATTATTTTTATTTTTATTCTATAGAGTGGTTCTCTTTTACTTTTCGAATTATTTTTTGATGTTTTTATTTTCATAGCTTGTTTTATCTTTTAATAATTAATATTTCTTAAATAGGAGAGACTTCGGCCAGAAAAGGTTTTATTTTTCAACGTTTCGACAAAATTCTTTTACTCTCGTCAGAAAAAGTAGAGCATTTGGCAAGGCGTTTAAAATGATTCTGAAGTTGCAACTCCTTTATTCCGGCTAAACGGGTTGAATATAAAATGTTTTAAAATCAAAACTTACCATTCGACGCATGCGCAATTCATTCTATAAATGATGAATATCCAAAGCAATAAAACCTAAACGTTTCCTCAAACCATTTGAACAGATATTATTTTATTGATCAATAAACCTGAATAGTGATTTTTAAGATAGCTCTTTTGAGTGCTTTTCAAAATACTCCTTTGACGATATAATTTAAATAAGCATAATGATCTGCAAAATGATTTATATCATTTATTAAAAATTGAAATAAAGGAAATATATATATATAAATAAAAATAAGAATTACGTTTGAATATCTCTGATAAAAGACACCCAAATATTTTCCATTACAGTTGGAATCTTGAACCGACAATAGAAAGATGGAATAGAACCGATAGCTTCAATTCTCTAAGTTCAATATTGCCAAACAGGTAAGTTAACATCCTCCCTCTTCGCCATTTATGTTGGAGTAAGGGAAGTGTAAATACTGAGCTCAAAGTGAGTAAATACCTTTTTTTGCCATTTATACGATATAAGACTTCTTATAAAATAGATATTCAGACATTTGGAATACGATGAGATTTGTAGGAAATGAACTTCACTCACATCACTTTTTTCGTTATAACTTAATATAATGTTTAATATATACCAAAATAAAAAAAAATCAAATTATTTAAATCATATCAAAGTATTTATATATTTTAAATGAATATAGAATACATTTTTTTATATAATTATAAATCATATATATAAAGAAATCATAGAATATTAATTATTATTATATTTTCAAATAAATTCTCTATATTTAGAGCCTACCATAATGGACATTGAGCGAAAAAAGCTCCTTTACACACTCAAGATAGAGAACATTGTGATTGCTGTGATAGATATGCATAGAGACATCTGTGGTTCTTCATTGGATACGACAACTACAACGACACAATGATAGCATCATCATATGTTGCCTAATAGGCCTAATTTGTTATTTTTCGCGAAAAGAATTGCTTGATACATCAATTTTTAATATAATATAAATTTTACAGTGCTAGAAACAAATGTCAATAGTATGGTACATTAGCGAGTCATCTGTTATGAAAATTCGAAACTTTATAGACGCGTATGATTCCATTGCAGTAAGGGCAGTAGAAACTGTTTCATTTTTAAAATAATCATACGCGTCTATAATAGTTTAGAAATGTCAATAGTGTTCTCCAATACACCAATTTATTCTACTAAATAACAAATGCACGGTATATAAGAAATTTAATCTAATACGATAGTGAAGCGGTTTAAGGATTAAAATAACGAAACCACTTGGAGGATTAAGCAGTGATGAGCTATACCCTCTCTCTTTCTATTTGAAATAATTGCAGTGTAAAGGATGCTGAAAAGTTTATATATATCTTATATAAAAATGAATAGAGATTTTCTGCGGATTTTGGAATTGTTGAGATTATACTATGGTGATGCAGTCGTGGGAAAAATAATAATAAGTCTTGATCGGATATTGCTTTACTTGAGCTTATGGGATATATAAAAAAACATAATTTGATAAAGGTAATGCCTGGCTTATAAGGCGAGTAGTATAAGGAAAACAAAATATTATTTACATAATGTACAAGAGTTTAGAGCCAGCCATTGGGATAAAACAACAACGAGTTTTTATAGGGGAAGAGTGACCTCTGGCGGTCGATTTAGCAGAGTATTGGAATCTATGGAATTATAATTTATAATAAAATAATATTTTATATAACATATATATATTTTTAAAAATGAATAGTAGAGATGAAATATATTTCCCCCAATTATGATATTATTATTCGTTAAATATTTTGAAATTTTGAAAACATTAATGTTATTTCTATGATAAAATTGCTGAAAATATACTTTCAAGGCACACACACTACGAATATATTTTAGTGAAAATGTTTATAAGTAGTTTGTGTTTTTCCAGGCATTTCCATTTGTGTTGATTGATATGATTTCATGTTATTGCTTTCTGTCTATAGAACCCTTAAGAAAATTATATTTTGATATTTGAGATTTCCTGGAGTATTTTAAGAATATTATATATCAGTGAAGTTTTATATATACACCATTTTTGTCAGAATAAGTGTGAATAAATTTCATTACAGAGAAAAGTTTAAGAGACATATTTCTTTGTAATTCCTGGTATATTTATAGATTTAAAATAAATCTTCTTCACAGAGCATTTAGAAATATACAATTTTTTAAAAATAGAAAATAAGTTTGCAACTACATTATGGTATAGAAATAGTCACTCACTTGATTCTGAAGTTGAAAATGTCTTCTAAAGACGGGTAAACATATTGTTAGAAATTTTAACAATTTTATACTGCCCTTACTGCAATGATAGAAGTAATTTATTTACTAAAAAAATAAACATATGCAACAAAAAATAGTTTTAATTTTTAAAACAGGTGGCGCGCTAATGCATCATATATATTTATATTATTTTCAAAGCGTGATGAGAGAGAGAGAGATTCAGATGGATTTTTTTCGGAAAACATTCGTTAGGAAAAATCTTAATTAGTGGATCAGACAAATGTTTTAGCACCAGAGAAATGGCAATAGATTATTCGCTTTGGAAAATACAGACCTAGATGACACAAAATATTTATAACTGATTCATTTATAAATGGATAAATGTCATTATTGTTATACGATTTATTCTCCTGTTATTTTCCCTATTTTTTACTATTATATCATCCATTTACATGATACTCCATCTTTGTAATTCTACTATTGATCAAATGAGTCTCTAAATGATCATAACCCTCTATTTTATTTATGCCATATTACAAAAGGGACTTGGGCTCATTTAATTTGATTTCCGATAAAAAAATCATATTTAAAGTTCAATTCATTTTGTAAATACATTCTAAACTTTCTACAAAATCTGTATCTCTAATTTTTTCATGCGTTGAATAATGTAAATAACTTATGTAAATAAACTTTTCTCCTTGTTTGGCGCAAGTATCCCTTGCGGGATATAGCTCTTTGGAAATAAAATAATTGCAATTGTAACCTAAGCTCAAATCGTATTTCTCTTCAATTTCGTGTCAGCTTCAGATATCTATGAAAAATTTATTAGGTAGGCTAATATCAAGTGAAAATTCGTTCATCTACAGATTCAAGTCAATAAACATGGAATATTTCGAATATTGTATAACTTCAATCAAGATTAGAAATGTATATTTCCATATATAGTACGAAATGTTATTCCAAACTTGAGAATATCTATTCATATCAATATATAGACTTATCTTCTGCTAAAATATTCACACAACTTCCAATTTATACCTTTCAAATGACACTGTTATATAATTCCAACACAAGACCTTTTAAAATATATATTATTATATTTTTCGAAGTTTTCTGTTTATAGTTTATTTATAAATAAACATAAATATCAATAACAAATAATTCGTCATGTTTTAATTGTAATATTATTTTTTCAAATATATCTTCAAATATATATTATCGTTTGATTAAACTTTAGAATTCGGGTTGAGGCGCGTTCAAACTATATTTCTATATAAGATGACCAAAGGTTTTCTGCTATATAAATATCGCCATCAAAATTCGGGGTTTAGTTTGGTTTTATGGCCGGATATTGTTTCGAGCCCCAAATATTCCTTTTATGATACATTCTTTAATATCGGGCCCAAATATTGATATAAAATATAGGCACAGGCTTTCATATTCTCTTCTTTATTATACGGCTCATTAGTATTAATGTTTTTCTTTTCACTTATTTATAAAAAAAACACGTTATTCCTACCAAGATTCATTTAAAATAATCAAAATATTTATTTAACAATTATTACAATTATTTTATTTCCAAAGTCCTATATCCCGCAAGGGATACTTGCGCCAAACAAGGAGAAAAGTTTATTTACATAAGTTATTTACATTATTCAACGCATGAAAACATTAGAGATCCAGATTTTGTAGACAGTTTAGAATGTATTTACAAAATGTGAATTGAACTTTAAATATGATTTTTTATCGAAAATCAAATCGTTGAGTTCACAAACAACTAGTTCATTCTATTTATTTAATATTAAAATATTTATTTAAGAAGATGAAACATGTATTTTATTGTCCATTTTTATTTTATAGTATATTATAAAGGTTCACTTTACTAAACAAAATTTTAAATTCCTTATCTTAAGCCATTAAAACGTTTTTATACAATTCAAATAATATTGAACATGTGTAATTATATAAAAGGAGCTCAAAATTAGAGAGAAAATTATCTGGCTGATATATGGAATACAATGTAGGTGTATTTACATATCTTAAACTGAATGTTGTTGATGACATACTGCCATCTATCATAAGAAATCAAAGTCTATGCGTCAATAGATTTTCTCGATATATTTTATAAAATTTTCGATAGATAGCAATTGAGAAATATTATAAAGTAAATAAAGCTTCCAGGGTTTCTTGTTTTTTTTTCAAGATTTCGGACTTGTTAGTCCTTCAACAGGTGTATCACGATAATACATTGATCATATATACTATTTTTATATACAAATTAATTTTTACATAATTTAAATTATTAATGATATTAAAAGGGAGAGAAATTAAATATTACCTTCTTTATGTGTTATAAAAATTTTTTTTTTAGAAATATGCAAAATGAATTACAAAAGCTGGTAATATACTTTCTTTTTATTGTTAAACAAATATTTTAGCCGTGATGTAAAAAATAACCTTCAATAATGGTGCAATGAATCATAAACATTATAGTTATGGATAGTAGTAGATAGTATTTGGATAGTTATCTATCCAAATGGAGTTCTCATTATTGGATAAATAATTGAAAAAAAAAATTCTTATAAAGAAAGAGAAAGAAAAATAAATACATTTTCTACTATATATTTTTTTCTTATTATATAATTGAGAAGAAAAGAAACCTTTAGAGATAAATTTCTTCAACGGTTTAGTAAAAAGTAAATACACTAAACATAAACTACAAAGTAAAAAGTTAAAAAGTGACAACACATCTAAATAATTATGTGAAAGGTAAGTTCAAAATTCACGTTTTATTGAATTTATCTATACCTCATCGTACTTTAAAATTTCATTCAAATAGAAAATAAAATTTGAGTTCAAGAGTTCAAAATTGATTTGACAGCACTTTAAAAAATATTTTAAAATTTTAAAATAAAGAATAATATATCTTACTCAAATCGAGGAAGTCTTTGAGTAAAAATTACCCTGAAGGTTAATATGCCTAAAATTCGTAATAAATTTGAACATATTAGAAAATTATATTTTCTATTTCATTTATAAAACTTCACTAGTTATAAACTAATGATAAATAATATTGTTCCTAAAACTTTAATAGTTAAGAACTATTAGATATTATATGTTATTATTGACAATTTTTTCAGTTAATAGGAAATCTCCATTAGAGAGGAAAATATTTATAATACAAAAAAATTGTCATTTTTAATTACTTTTAAAATAGTTAATAAAACTAATGATTTCGCTTTTATTCCATTAGGTTAAAAGGTTATTATAACAATGGTTACATTAAATGGATGGCGACTCTTTTCTATATATTAATTAGTAAATTTCATACTAAATGTATCGATGAATATATCGTTGTGACAAAGTGAAGTACTAATGTAAGTATTTATTTGTATTTTTAGAGAGAAATGTCGCTTTGAGAAGCTCTCTGAGGAACTTTCTTATTATTAATGAAGAATAAATCCTTATTTTGAAAAATACGTAGAGATGAACGGAATGAATATTTTTTTGTTTAAAATATTTTATGAGATTACCAAGACCTTGTTACCTGAATGTACGTATTGAGGCCTTGATTATTTGCTGTTGTTGTTGTCGTGTCCACAATGAAGAGGCTCTGATGTCTCCATGCATCTTTATCACAGCATTAGCAATGTCCTTTATCTTGGGTGTGTAAATCTGTTGCTCTGAGTCCATGTCAATTTTCTGCTAAGTTGTGTCCATTGTTGGGCATGAGAATATGTGGGTAGGTGTTAGTTCCACACAAGGACAGTTGTTACATGTCTTGTAGGTTCTTGTGCCATCTGGATGTATTGTCATTCCTTTGTAGTGTTACCTTTTGAGTCATGTTATTGTTTTGTAATTTTTTTTCAGAGTCAATTTCTCTGATTTTATCTTTCCTTATATTGTGTTGAATTGGTAATTTTGTTTGTTTGATGCTCCAATGCGTGTAAGCTACAATTGATTTTGTACTGAATGTATCGGAGAATAGGGAATCTCCAAAATGAGCAGTATATTAACACAACCACGAAAACATTTCTTCACGCTGTCTAGTAGATCTAGTTGTAATTCTTTTTATTCTATAGAATCAACTCTAAGTTTACCGTAAAGATAGAGGCTGCCTGGCCGGCATTCATAGCTCTCAAAATTAAAGATACTCCGTCCATTAAATCTTTTTATATTCTCGACGTTTCGGCAAAAATATTTTATCCTCTTCAGGAGCGAACAAAAATTAAAATATTTGGGAAAGCATTAAAAATAATTCTCTTTGACGCTTTGCCAAAATTTTGAAATTTTGTTCGCTCTTGACGAGGACAGAAGATTTTTGAAGAAACGTCGATATAATGAAAATATTCACTGGCTGACGTATCTTTAATTTTGAGAGCTTTAAGTTTGTTAGTATCTTCTCCAGTTAGACCAAACTTCATTTCAAGTCACTATTATTTCCATTAATGAAATAACTTATTTTCTTGAAAATTTCTGACATTGGTGAAACATTTCTTAATCTGCCTATCACTAAAGCGACGTCGGCGAGATTTCTGATTTTTTTGAGAGATTTAAATTATATACATTATATAGGATTTTTTCAAATCGATATTCTTGAAATCTCAGTTATATCAAATTTGGATTTGAATCTCAACAGGAGGGTCCTATCGTCTTATCATTATGAATTTTTGAAATTATGCAGTTAAACCTGTCTATAGTGCCCCTCTTGGGACCCACCAAAATAGGGTGCTATAGAGAGGAGGTACTATATACAGGTTACTTTTAATGTAAATCGCATCGTACTACGTATTTAAAATCGGGCGCTATAGAGAGAGGTAGGCGCTATTTAGAGGGGGCGCTATAGACAGGTTTAACTGTATATTAATGTATATAAATAATTTAAAATAATTTATTTATATATTTTCATATTTATTTAGTCTGTGTTTATTTTTCTATATGGTTTATATATCCTAAAATATAATAACATTTTTGTGATATGGCACTTTTATAATTGAATAGGATAATTATTTTATGGCCGACTGACTTCAATCCATAATGCATTCAGAGTTATTTTCCTTGAGGCATACATATGTTTATTCTGATGATAGAGGTTGCCTGGCGGTCATTCATATTTCTGTGAAAAATAGACACTTCGGCCAGTTAGAGTTTTCGACAAAAATCTTTCGTCGCAACGTTGAGAAAATAGAAAACTCTAACTGTGGCCGAAGTGTCTATTTTTCACAGAAATATATATGTTTCTTCATTTATTCAATATTATTGCATTAACTATCATTTTTCCATAAATAAGTTAATTTTTAAAAATTATAATTAAGAACGTAATAAGGTATTGTACACTTTTATTTCAAATATATATCGAAGTTTAAACATGGATATATATTTTTCAAAACAAGACAATAATACCTGATTTCTTTATACCAAAGAAAAATAATAATGAAGGACAGATGTTTTTTCGATATCAAATTTAAAGTTAATTTTTAGTTCTTTTTAAGAGGGTGATGTTTTCTTCTCAAGCTTTTAGCATAGCGGAATGCTCATGCATCCTCGCAACTCGTTCTCCTGCTCGAAATTATATGAAGTTATTCTTTAGAATATTTTGTTATAGAGTTTCGCGCGATATAGAGAATTTTAATTTCATAAATTTGAAATTTTAAAATTTGATAAAACTAATAATTAATTTTATTATAATTCAAAGAGGAGTGTGTAATATAAACATATTTTATTTATTACGATTTTTTTTTCAGAATGGTATCATTTTCTTTACTTTGGGTATATATCCCTGAGTATATACAAGATGTCCACTAAGGAACCTAATTGGAAGGAAAAATATCAATGGCTCTCTTTCTAAAAATGAAGAACACTCATCGGTCACTCTGGTATTGCTAATGAATGGCAGTGTTGCCGAGTCGTTTTTGCCATCAATGGAATAAATTGGCAGAAGATCGTTAAGAGTGGGATGATGGCGCGCGTTTGGCCTTTTAATTAACTTCTTCTTATCTGTGAAGTTTTTTTATTAATTTCCTCGAGGAAATGCTCGAGAATTTTTGGAAATTGATTTAAGAAATTGATTACAGTGTCGAAAAATAAATTCTTAAATCCAATCTATATACTCACAAAATATTCCGACCCCAATTTGAAAAAATATATATATAATTTAAAATTAAACATTTTTATAAATATTATAATTAGAACCGAAAATGTGCACAAAAATATTTCAAAGATATATTTAAAATATTAAAACTATATAAAGCAAATATTCAATATTCTGTCATATTTTAATAACTCTATTCTGACTGTTTATTTATATAATACACATATTCTAATTAATTAGAAAATATAATATTGTCGCGTTGAAAAATTGACGCGAGGAGAGGTAAGCTTAAACGAACTATTTTCTCTGTAACAGTCTACTCCTTAAATTGCAGCCGCTCACATTTATATAGAAACGACACAAAGCCAAACTATGTAAATCTGAAAAAAATAATCTGGAACTCAAAATTTATGTAAATAATAAACTACGGCACAATTTATATGTTGACATCCTGTTCGAGTTATATTGAGTTTAAAAGGTCAGTTAGGATTATTGTCAGATGAGAAGATATGCATTACAAAATATCGGTTGCGACTATGTATTTCGTATACTAGTATTTTTCAGACAAGCCATATTTATGAAAAACATCGCCGATGATCTTCAAAACACGATAATGAAATTCTTAACGATTCCTTTGTCCAAAAAATCTTTTTTAAAGGCCTTAATACAATATAATGAATGTATTTGACTGTAAACGAAGGGTTTGGAGCTTTAAAGATAGCTCATTTATGTTTTGATAAAAATACGGATCGTTATAGCTTTAAATTCCGTGTTTATAAGCCAAGTTAGAGTACAGGACTGATTTGTATGACAGCTCTATACCAATACTAGCTATATCGTGTAATTTATATGTATTTTAAGCTACATTACAGTACAGCACTATTTCGCATGACAGGGCTACTCCAATACTAACTAAATACTACATGTATTTTAAGCTACATTACAGTACAGAACTGTTTCGCATGACAAGGCTACACCAATACTAAATACTGTAATTTATATGTAGTTTAAGCCATGTCTAGTACAAAAAATGGTTATGATAGCTATATGCCAATACTAGATAAATACTGGAATATATAAAGTAGATAGAGAAAAAGGCCATTAACTGATTGTGCAATTGAAAATTGCTGATGACTTGCACCATCTAATTGTTGCACCATCAGGAATGCACTTTTTCTCAATTTACCCATCTGATCAAAGTACAAATTCACTTTTGTACTTTATTTCACATTAAGTAGATCGTATAGCAAAATATAGAAAGTACATCCTCTCACCTTGCTAACGAGGAAACATAACTTCAAACTTGCATTTGGAAAGTTGGTTTTTCTCAATTTAACCAATTTTTTTCTAAACAATATGTTCTGTACAGCGAAGAGAATAAGGATTAGTTGGTTTGTATTTTAATAGGTAGTATTTATATCTGGAAATTATTAATTATAAAATATGAGTTTCCTCTCTGTTATATCATTTATTACTCGCTACATCTTTACTTCCTCAGCTCAATTTTTATATATTTAATATATTACAATTCGCGTAATATACACACTTAATATTTACTTTCCTGAAATATTTTCTTTTTATCATTATACCTAAATATATATTTTTATCTCATATTCAATATGAGCCTTTTTGAATACATTTGTTAGTTGTCTTTAACGTTCTATTTGAAATATTCACATTTTCGAACAATATCTCTCTTTAATATGCATCTATTTCCATACTACCCTGATTACTTCAGATATGTATATCTTATTTATATGCACATGCACTCATCATATATTCATTCTATACAGTGAAAAACTAAAATAAATAGGAGCGAGACTGGACTATGATTAATACAGACACATAAAACTGTATCATATTTATGCAAAATATTTTTACATATTTCTCATTCGTAAAAAAATATAATTACATCTAGTATGGTATAAATTTTTGAGATTTATATATATATATTGAGACGTGTTAATGTTATTTTTGGCGTAAATTTTTATTCTTATTTTTAATTTACTTAAAAAATATCAACGAGGAACATAGAAATTTAGTAAAAACTCTTTAAATGTATATCTATATATATATATAAATCAATGTTTTTATGTTTGATCAGAGGTTGCTTTAATGGAGCTAAGGAATATATAGAATACATAATTTGGTAAAAGTACTGCCTGGCTTAAGGCGAGTAGAATAAGGAAAACAAAAGCTTATTTACATAATGTACAAAAGTTTTGAGCCGGCCAACGGAGAACAACAACAATGAGTTTTTTTAGGGGAAGAGTGACCTCTGGCGGTCGATTTAGCAGAGTATTTGGATCTAGGAAATATAATTTTAAATAGAATAATATTTTAATATAACATATATTTGTAAGAAACACCTATAAGCCGTATTGGGTGTTGGTTAAATCGTTTCTAATATTTTGAAGGTTCAGAGAAAAACACAACCACAGTAAACAATAGTTTATTTCAATTCCCAAAGTTTCAGTAACTTCCAGTCACACTCTTCAGTGGAATGTGTTTTTCTCTGAATCGAATCCCAACTGAAAAAATGGCCTTCAGAACTGATATTTATATTCATATAGGATAATAACAAATATGGCAGGAGAAAAATATGAAATATTTACATAACATACAAAACAACAAAAGCCTTTATTGAGGACCTCTCGTCCTATATAGGATTCGCCAGTTTAGAGAGTAATTGGAGAGAAGAGAACTAAGAATACAGAGAGAAACCTATATGTAGTAGGTATAGGTAGTATTTTCTACACTGTGACTATATACAACAGCAGCAACAAGCCTTTTACTGGAATCAAAGTCCCATAGAGGATTCCTCATTCTAGTCCTGACAAAGATTATTTACATATAATTATTTACATCAATTAGATTATGTGTATAGCTTCCCCTTCTCTTCAGCCGTCTTCCAAAATTTGAACAACGCAAACGCTCCAGCTCTGTTTCTCACCACCTCATTCAACAGGAGCTCCAAAGAGATTCCCTCAAGGCATTTACATAACATACAAAAATATTCCTTTTATCCAACACAACCCATTGTTCTAATCATTATAACGAATGGGTTACTATAAACTATTTTTTCTCCCTATTGAATATGAGCATTAATATTTTTAAACTTAATTCTATTGACGTTATGTGGCGCTTTGTTTGTTGTTGACCCACTTTGAAAAAGTTATAATACATTGATAAAGGTTGGCATTCAGCCAACTGACATATTGGTAAAATAAATGATATTTTGATCCAATATATGCCTTTTTATTTAAAGATTTATTCATGGATTGCTCTATTTAAAAAATATATAAACTAATATATTTATCATATTATATTTCTGATTCTATATTTTTCAATCTCACTGATTATATTTAAGTATGAATAATCATAAACATCCTTCTAGGTTTACATGGCTAGAAATTGCCGAAAATTGCGTTCCAATAAAAGGTGCTCGCTGCGTCTTATTTTCTTGGAAGAATGTTATTTCAAAATATTTGTCATTTCAGTATCGGATTTCAATGCTCCATCGAATATCTATAAAAGGTGACTCTCTCACGAACGATTTTATATTTCCAGTCTGCACACACAGCGTCTAAATAAATGGATTTCTAAATTAGAAGGATTTCTCAGGAATTTCTAACCGAATCTACAGCTCGATGTTTGTAGATAATTGGCAATGTATTTATATGATTAAATCATTTGAACATATAATGTGTTTATTAAGAACCGAATCAATTGTCATCTTGACCAATGTTTATTTTTTTACAGAAGGCTTTGTATGATTACTGTTTAAGTATTATAGTAGTCATTAGAATTGAAACGATTAGTTCATCATAATTATTTTGGTGTTAAAATTAATTTTATATATCAGGATTATCGATTAAAATATTTATTTTAATTCACATTAAGTTGACTGAAATTCTTTCGCGTTGGTTGGAAGTTTATTCAGAGAAACAAACAGCCATATAAACCAATCGTTTATTTTAACAAGCGACGTTTCAGTGACCTCCTTATAAGAAGTTACAGAAACGCTGGGAGTTGAAATAAAATATCGGTTTATATGGCTGTTTTTTTTTTCCCGGATTAAGTCAACAGTTATTCAGAAATTACTATTTAAAAAAACAACGCCTATCTTAAAAAAATATATTTAAAAAATTGCCTATATGCGTTCAATTCTGAATAATAAATATGTACAAACACAAGGTAATAAGACCAATCCAAATAAATAAATAGTGAGTGATGTTTCGGTAGCAACGTTGTTACCGAAACGTCACACACTATTTATTTATTTGGATTGGTCTTATTACCTTGTGTTTATAATCTAAAATCCAAATTGTGCCTTATCAAAAAGTACAAACATTAATTTTATACAAAAAAAATCTTTATAATCAATACTGATCTCACAAGTATTTTTTAACAATATTCTAAATTTTTATACAAGTATATTATATACTTGGCATATACTTGTATATTTTATCACGAAATAAATGAATGCTACTGATATCGAAAAGTAAGAAATCCACAATTATTTAGTTTAAAGAATACTAGAATAAAAAGGTCTAGTAGCCACATTAGAATGCGACTTGAATCGTAACGTCTTTCTGTTTTCTATTTTTATAGGCGCCATAGCACCGCATCAATATATCTCCAAAATAAAAATAAAAAAATGTTTGTAAACGTCACAAACAAATTTACGTATCCGTACATTTTTCCTAAAAGCTTCCATGGAAATGTGCCATTACAAACAACACTTCGGAGAGAAATTTATGTTTTCTATTAAAACTATTGGAAATCTTGTTATAGGCTCACTTTTAATATTTTTTCTATATTTACGTTCTATTTGTAATGGGATTTTGTTATTCAACACCACTCTATCATAATATATGGATTAAATATTATATATTCTGTTTGTAATCTTTTTTTATATTGTCAACAATTTTACTCTTAACTTTAATGGTTAGAATCATATTGAATATTTGAAAATATACATTTTTGGGGTCAATATATTCGAAGCACATTCAAAAATTGTATTGCTTGATTATCGAGGGTATATAAAATATAAAGTTGATGTATGTGTTGTTAATATGAGATTATATTCTTACAAAATAAGTTTCTAATTTGATATATAAGCATATAATTTATTCATTTTAACTGAAAGTAATACAATTTTATATAATTTACTTTAAAATATCAATACATATATTGGCCTATATCTTGTGCATTTGGAATGAATAAAACATATATTTAAATCGTTTACCATTTTAAATAAGTTTTATCCCTCCATTGCCCAAATAATAAGAAACGATAATACCTTTGTGCACTATCATGTATAGCATTTAATTTTATAGTCTTTTAAAGGATAGCAAAAAGAAAAAAAGAAGGAATAAAGTTTCTCAGTTAACGTTTAAACACGAGCTTTCAAACTTCTCTGTTCTTCTTCAGATGTAATTCTCCCTTCACCTGTAGAATATCGAGAGGATTGAAAGCTCGTGTTTTAACGTTATCGTGATTTGAAAGTAAATTTTATACTTCGCACCTATGCTCTCCGTTATATATGATAAATACACGTGGTACAGGTCACATTAGTCATAGTGTTTAGTAGTTGATGACTGCCTTCAATGTTATATAACCAAGGTTATTAATAAAGTAGTTAAATTTATAATCTATATGTACGAATGTAAAATTTAAAAGCACGAATGTTTCTTTTGCACATAAATCAAACTTATATTGTCTTCTAAGGGATTAAAAAATATAGGTGATTATACTATCCTAAGACTCAGGTCCATAGTTTTCTTGAATACTATTTCTGAGATTCCACCCTTCAGTATAGCATATATAAGCAGAATTTTTCAATAAAATATTAGAGCTCTCAGAAGCAGTCTAGTAGAAATCGCTGTAAAGATTCACCACTGATGAGACAAACCCTCTCAACATTTTTTTCATCGTAGTAAGGACTGTAGAAGTTTGTTTTATGTTTAAAAGAAATATTCATGCTTCAATAATTTCAGTTACTTTAAATAGATGTCGCGTTATTGTTTCATATTAATTTGTAGTCTTTTTATAAATCACGTGCTGATTTAAAGTATGATCTTCAGGCTTCTAATTCTCAGCTTCTCTTATTATGCCATAATTTTGAAATTCTGAAAATTTGAGAACATATGTAACTATCCTCACTTTTATGTACACGCTTGTTTGGCGGTACATATACTACAATAGGACCGATACAGAGAAGATTAGCAAGGACCCTGCGCAAGGATGACACGCATAAACGTGAAGCTTTCCTCACTTTTATTCTAAAAATTAATATTAAAATTGTTTCTATATCTCATATTCTAAAGTATTTTAGTTTAAATTAATAATTCCCTCTCTCTTTATATAGATTTCTCATAAAAATATTATTTTAAAAAAGAGTTCATAAAAATAAGGTAATATATCAAAATAGATGATCATTTTTCCAAGGATTCACTCTCTTTAACCCATAGGTAATATGAAAAATATAATTTCTTAGAAACACACTTGATTATTCAATAAATAATTAATTTTAGTTAATATATCCAATGCACGGGGGTGAGCCCACAATATCCAGAAAGGTTTATTTAAATAGAATAAAAGATTTATACGCATTTTTCAGTAGTGTGTGTTTCTTTTCGGGTAACCCTTTTGCATTTTAAATCAAGACTCCATTCAGTTATTTGTTTACCCACTAAATCTATGCACAACTTGGAATGAATTTATGTAAATATATACAATATAGTTCAGAATTAACTCCCCCGTCTTTTTAACTTGAGGCATACATTTACCCACTTTATAAACCTCTATGTTTAAAGATGCCATCAATTGATACACAAAACTTAGCAATTTCCAACTTTACAATATCTACTTACATGGTTGTTCAGAATTTTCACTTCATACATTTTATTAAATGTTTAAGTTATACAATATTATCTCAAATACTATCGTGATTACTGTAAAATATAAAATAATATTATGATCTAATATATAAATGGATTTTTTATATAGACGGCGTATAGATTTGATTTTTATTCTGACGGTAGAGATGTTTTTGTTTTTATAGTAATATAACCTGAGGTATATAGAATTTTGTTATAATCATATATATGATTTTTATTTAATTAAAAACATATATTAGATCAAAATATCATTTATTTTACCAATTTTTCAGTTGGCTGAACGCCAACCTTTTTCAAGGTATTATAACATTTTCATGTGTGTCAACAACAAACAATTTTGATTCACAATATATGCCTTTTAATTCAAAGATCTATTTATGGATTGCTCTATTTTCGAAATAATTTGTTATATTCACATTGAAGATTATTTATATTTTTCTCTATTGTGATATATTTTTATAATTTACGAATAAATAAAATACACAGTAAAATAAGAAGAAAACATATTTTTTTTTTTTACTAGTTATACCAGAGTAAATATGTGCATTTAAAATTGGCTATATATAATTGGCTAAAATTAAAAAGCATGTTTCACAAATATACTAACTTATACTATAAGTTGTAATATTTGAAATATAAAAGTTAGTTTTTTATTTATGCATTATAAATGTTTTTATCATATATATTTATTGGGATTAGTTTCTCAATATTTGGAATAGTTATTCAATTTATTTATATTTGTGTTATTCTTGAATTAATCTTTCAAAATATTATATTACGATGTGAACATAGTAAAAAGTAAAATTTATTCTAATTTTATAATATCAAATTAATTTAATAAAACCTATTGAATGCGCGTAACACAAACCTTTTTTGGGCTTGAGGGCTTGGCTCATCAGTGGTTAACCCTCTAATCAGTTTCGCTAATCAAATATACCAGACCGCTTTTTATAGCTTCAATACTCTATTGGATTATCTTGTTTAAATATGCTACAGTGAAGGGTAGAATTTTAGAAATGGTATTAAAGAAAACTATGGAGTTACGCTTTTAGGACAATAGAATTGCATATAAATTAGTCTATTGTGTGTATAAATGTTTGAGATTCTCTGAACATCAAAAATAATCCACTGCACATATATCCAATCAATATATTCAATATTTGAAACAATAAAATTATTCAACAAAGATTATATGTATAAATCAGATCTAATTAACTCACAAAAAAGGTTAAAAAAGGAATAAATTTATATATATATTAACATAAAATAGAGTTATATCTATAATATATAAAGAAAATTGGTATAAGAGAAGTATTGATATTAAAAAATATATTATATAAATATTATTTTTTTAACTTATCAAATTATATATATAAAGTATCAAATAAGGTTATATATATATACACACAGGCTTCACACAATAGATAATAGACTGGAACAATAGAAAATATTGCCAACAATGTTAATCTGTGAAAATCGTTTGGCCAAGGTAAACTGCGAAGGTTTCTTCACCAGCTAAATACCTTCCGGTGGAGATAGGAACTCTATTGTTCTTCTTTGATGAGTGCATCCTGATCCCTCTAATAAATATTCCATTACTTCAATTATTTCACCCTCCCCCCTTATTCCCCCGACATCTCTCCATCTCTCTATATATACACACTCTTTCTCTCAAATTTATTTGACAATTAATAAAACCTAGGTCTGTTTACACATGCAAAAAAATATTTGAACATATATATTTGCACGTTTTCCTTTTATAATTATCTGTAAAGAGAGGAATTGTTTAATTAAAATTGATTATAACATATTCTATTATTTCTGTGAAGGCTTTTTTGTTGTTTTCTTTTTCAAATATACAATTTCAATAAATTTCAGGATTGAATAAAGAGAAGTATTACATAAAATATAATATAATGATAGACAATTAATTGTTATAAATATTAGATAATATAAAACAATGGTATATATATTGGAATTTTGTAATTAATGGAATGTTTTAGTTTTGTTTCAAAATATGCTGTGTAATTAATATCAATGTACATATAACAATAGAGATATATTTAAATATAATTACTTTTAAAATATTTCATCGTTTTATATAAATTAATATAAAATATGAAGATTATAAAGCATAAAATATTTATTCATTTATATAGTATTGACGTTGTACTTATATTTCATATTGACTTGAACGTTCTGCTCATTTATGATCAAATTAATGAATTGATTAAATTTTCTAATAAATCTTATATATATATATTTAAATAGAGCCATCCATAAATAAATGTTTAATAAAAAGGCATATATTGAATCAAAATTATATTTTGATTCAATATATTCCGTTTTAATTAAAAAAAAAAAGATATATTTATTTTAATCAGCCGAGCTTTCTGGCATTTCTGTACTTTCTTAGCTCATCTTTACTCCTATAGAAGAGCAGAAATGCTCGAATGCTGGGATAAATTCACAATAAACTCTTCGCATCACGATATTCTACTTTTGACAAGACCTATCTGTTTATTCTACATGTCCTCTGTTCTCCTTTCTTTCTACTTTGATATCTTTTTAAGCACAGTCTTCTCCCGTAGTTTGAAACTATTTAGTATTTTTTTTATTTTTTCACGTCAACTTTATCGTGTCTTTCTCACCCGTTGACAGTCGCCGCAAACTAGGAGCCTCGAGTCAATAACAAAGCCACAACATTTATATGTAAATTTTATATTTATGGAATTATGTGAAATAGTATTACAGAATCAACAACACATTTACAAGGATAAGTATCTTCATTAATTACCAACACATCGAGCTTTCGGTTATAACGATCCTTCTGGAGGAATATCGAATATGAAATGAATATTAAATAGTTGTCATTTGAAGTTGTGTAAATATCACTCATATATAAATCTATTACACAGCAAAGATTCATTTCGTATTTGATATTCCTCCAGAAGGCTCGTTATACTCGAGCTAATATCATTTCTTGATAAATAATGAGAAGCTATCGAAATTCGAAACTATTTCAAACGCGTAAGATTCTTTTTGAAGTTAAACAATTTCTACTGCCCTTACTGCAATGGAAAAATTAATGGGAGGGACTGCCAAAAATGCAAAAATATTTGGCAATATAACATTGGTATGGTAGATTAAACTGGCGAAACCGCTGGGAGGATTCACCACTGATGAGCCAGTCCCTCCTATTAATTTTTCCATTGCAGTAAGGGCAGTAGAAATTGTTTAATTCCAAAAATAATCTTACGCGTTTAAAATAGTTTCGAATTTTTTATATGTTCTCATACAAATTACAGATATGTTAATACGTTTTCAGATTTTATTTCGAAACTACTTTGAATTGAAAATTATTCCTGTATAATCTAGGATAAATCTGCAGGAAATTTATCAAAATAAATTACTAATTTGATTTTTTTTAAAGAGTCAAAATATGTGAGACTATTATATTTAAAGTAATGTCAGTCTATTATTCAGGCTTTTACAAAATACTTCTAAATAAAATAATATATATAATTTTGTATGGATAACACTTTAAATCTACATTTAATACATTTTCCCATTACATTGCCATGTGGAACCTGCGACAGATCCCCTACTTTTACATTTCTATCTATAACACCGATATTCCAAAGTTTAATCGTTCACAAGGTTGATTTCAACCGTCTTGTCAAACAAGGTTGCTGTGATCTTAGAACGCCTTTCGGAATGTTAACCCTCGTCAAAATAGTACAGGTTGTACCTTAACGGCAAAAAGACTGACCCTATAGGAATTCTTAAAATAATCAAATGGATAGCTTTGTTCAAATATGAGTTAGTACGTTATGAAATAGAATTAGAAATTCTAATGTTCGAAGAGAACAAGATTGACCAAATTTTCATTTTATGCAAACACCCCTGGAGCAGATGGCCACCCAGACCTTTCGGTCCACCAGCCGGGGCATTTTATGCAAACAGATCGCTTCACGATTTTGCGTGTCATCCTTGCGCAGGGGTCATGTTAATCTTCTCTGTATCGTTCCAATTTTAGTTTATGTACGGCCGAACAAGCGTGTACACGCAGAAATAAATGTTGGTAAATATTGGAGTGAAGGTAAAAACTCTCAAAAATATGTTGAACGTTACTTCAAACAGTTTTTATCAACTTTTGAAGAGCTTAGAAACAAAAGTCGCCTTATTAATTTTGGAGACCCAATCTCTGCTAGTTAACATCTTGAAAATTAACACAGAGTTGAGAAAAACTGTACGCCAAAAAGGATGTACTGTCTTTAGATTAAATCTACACCATAAATCATACAATAAAATTATTCGTTCATGATGATCTTACAACCTGCACAACTCTAAAAAGTGTCAACAGTCTGAAACACGTAATTAATTTGCTTTTCTTGATTTATCAAGAAAGTTCAGCTAATTTGTTATAAAGGTTTTTTACGTATCGTAAATATATTACAGGAATGTGTCTATTCACTATGTTTGGAGAGTTAAATAAATATATATCATGTCGAATCTATTTACTTTGATTTATTTACTATGAAAGTAATTATCACTACTCTAACGACCCAAACTCTCTTTCAAGCATCTTCTTCCCCATATAGTTGTTTGCATTTTTCTTATATATCATAATAAATATTTATAAATTTGGAAGGAATATGATGAAATTTATGTGTGAAATATTTCATTTCTTTATTTAAAAACTAATTCGAATGAATAATTCTATAAACGTTTTCTGCGCTGAGCACCTGAATTGAAATAGGCTTTGCTCTCTTCGATATTTTCAACAAACAGTTTATACAGAGCTTCATTCGTCTGAATATATTTTCAAGGAAACTAGATCAGACTCCCTTTGAAAGTGCATTTCACGCCGCAAAAAAAAAAAAACTCAAAGTGTTTTTCTTCGCTTCCACATTGAATCCATTTAAGATCATTTGGCTATAAAAATGTCAAAATCCTGGTTTGATAAAATAATCATTATAATGCTGAGAGTTAACGTTAATTAATTTTATATATAAAGAGAGTATGGTATATATAAATGTATAAAAGAAAGATATATTAAATTATATTCTGTTATCTTTGAATAAAAGTTTCGAAAGCTGATAAACAAATTATTTTTTCTGCATACTTAGTTTTCTCTGTACAGCATTTTCTAATTTGAAAAAAGAAGTGTTTCTGTTCCTGATATTCTATGCATATATTTTGGGATATATTTGAGAGATTGGAGAGAATAAACTATACGTGCAGTTTCTCTTACATCACACAGCTTCCAAATATTTCTTGTTTCACCATATAAAGATATAATTTATACATTTTTCTCCCTATTGAATATAATCAGAAATATTTTTAAACTTAATTCTATTGACGTTATGTCGCGCTGAATTTGTTGTTGACACACTTTAAAATGTTATAATACCTTGATAAAGGTTGGCGTTCAGACAACTGAAATATTGGTAAAATAAATTATATTTTGATCCATTATATGCATTTCTATTTAAATATATATACAGAATTTTTGAATTTCATAATTGAACATATAGGTTGCACAATCTTTGCACGCAACCACGTCACCTCCAAGGCCTCCCACCTTATGGGGCTGTTGGATCGAGCCATCGCGACAGGTCGCTTAACCACAGATATTGGAGTTGCCGAGCCATGCGACCCCTGCTCCGGGAGGTGTTCGCCTCCTGCGAGGTGCCCCTGGATCTTCAGGCATGGCTGTTTGGTGTCGGCCTCCATTCCGAGGCAATGACAAGTGTGGCTGAGACTGCCATCTACAAGTACCATCTTGGTCTAAACTTGGGTAACACCAGCCATCTCATCGACCTACCTACTCGGTGGGAAATAAATCTCGCACTCCATCGGTGATGAAGTCTTTCCCACTTTGGGCTCTACCAATGAAGACTTTTTATATATTTTCTATATATGTATATTTATTATCTTTTAGATTTTACATTTAGTATTTTTTCACATTGTGTAGCGTTCTCACGCAATTCTGGCCTTAACTACCCGTTTCATGATTTTTCAGGATGCCTTAATGACATTTTTTTTTGGGTCGTTGAGGTACAGCAGGCACCACGCTGATGAGGGCCAACAGCCCGAAACGCGTCCGTGGTTAGCTTTTCTTGATTAATCAAGAATGGGTATTAGGTCAATTCTGAATTAATTAAAAAAAAAACGAGAATAGTTGATATTTATTCCGATAGATGGCGCAAGCTATCAGCAACTTTCAGTTGCACGATAAGTAGATGCCTTTTTCTTAATTTAGTTATTTATTTATAATTATTTAAACTTATATTTTTATTTATTCACTTATTCAAATTGTTTGTGCGAATATAATATTTAGACATGTCGATATATATATTAATATTATAATAATTATATTTAATAAATTGACATCCATACAAAAATATTATATAGTTTTCTATCCGAAAAACAATTCATGTAACTATCAATATATATTTATTCAATTTCAAACAAAATATTTACAATTTTGAGTAAATATTTACACTCTCCTGAGCATTTCCTTCCAATAATCCAAAATAACAAATACGCTAAATTATTTCAATAATCTAAACATTAATTAAATCAGAACCACTTTAATTTAGAGACAATATCGTAAATTCTTTATTTACTTACACATTTTAATTTACAATTTTATGTCATAAAATTATGTAATGAACATCTGCATTATTTCAACAAATATTTAACGTCGTCAAAATTTACTTTATCAAGAGATGTCGGTTAAAAGAAATTTTTGGAATTCTCCTCTATATCTCTTATTCGGTTTTAGAATCGGGAAAACTTTGAGGAGTTTGCAATCATTTTCTTTCGGCATCCGAATTAGTTTTCTTTCATCCAGGTAATTTATCTTTTAACGGTTAATCCAATTCTCTTGGAGCGCTCAGGTTAATTCCTCACTGAATTGGAAAATTCTCTTCATTTTCCTATTTCTTTCAGAGCAAACTCGAATATGATGGAAACCTACTGATAGATATATTCATAAATTAAATATATTTCATATATTGAGATATGGTTTCAAATATATTGAATATAGTTTCACACTTATAGAAAGTCTATTTCAATTATTTTATATTTGTTTTTGTAGATATAAGAGTGAAGGGTAGAATTTTGTGTGTGGTGTGAAGTATTAAATGAATATATTGATATGCGTATATTATTGTGATTTTAGCAATAAAACATACAATAAATATTCATAATAGAAACATTGTATGCTTATGCATTATTATACTTTCTACTAAAAAGACCCTTTCTATTTATCTCTATAGATATACATTTTATTATAATATAAGAAAGATATTCAATACCACACTGTAATGCAATAAATCGAGCTGATTATATTAGGTGTGTGTGTTTCTAGGGATAAATATTTTTTTTTAAATGTAATTCACGAATATCTAGGTATCGGGCGCAAAAGCATTTTTACAGGAGAGAAAACGATAAAATACATTTTCCAAATGGACAGGAGTTAAAATATAAACAAATAATATTTTAAACGGTTAGAATCCTTTGATCACAATAATAAACAAAAAAACAATCTCCAAGGATAAATGTCTTCTTTTATTACCAACACATAGTGTCAGTCTTTTTGTCGTTAAGGTACAACCTGTACTATTTTGACGAGGGTTAACATTCCGAAAGGTGTTCTAAGATCACAGCAACCTTGTTCGACAAGATGGTTGAAATAAACCTTGTGATTAAACTTTAGAATATCGGTGTTATAGATAGAAATGTAATAGTAGGGGATCTGTCGCAGGTTCCACATGGCAATGTAACGGGAAAATGTATTAATTGTAGATTTAAAGTGTTATCCATACAAAATTATATATATTATTTTATTAGTCTATTATTCAGGCTTTTACAAAATACTTCTAAACAAAATTATATATATTATTTTATTTAGAAGTATTTTGTAAAAGCCTGAATAATAGACTGACATTACTTTAAATATAATAGTCTCACATTTTTGACTCTTTAAAAAAATCAAATAAGTAATTTATTTTGATAAATTTCCTGCAGTTTTATCCTAGATTATACAGGAATAATTTACAATTCAAAATAGTTTCGAAATAAAATCTGAAAACGTATTAACATATCTGTAATTTGTATGAGAACATATAAAAAAATTCGAAACTATTTTAAACGCGTAAGAAGTTTTTTGGAATTAAACAACTTCTACTGCCCTTACTGCAATGGAAAAATTAATAGGAGGGACTGGCTCATCAGTGGTGAACCCTCCCAGCGGTTTCGCCAATTTAATCTACCATACCAATGTTATATTGCCAAATATTTTTGCATTTTTGGCAGACCCTCCCATTAATTTTTCCATTGCAGTAAGGGCAGTAGAAATTGTTTAACTTCAAAAAGAATCTTATGCGTTTGAAATAGTTTCGAATTTTGATAGCTTCTCTTTATTTATCAAGAAATGGTATTTGGTCAAATTTCTCTGATAAATAAAAATCATAGATCAGGTGTAATTTATTCCGAAAGATGTTAAACGATCAAGAAATGCCTTATTTTCTAAAATACACATAGACTAGTGGATTCTTATTGATTTATTAATAATAATATATATTTTTTAAAGATAAATATTTTATACATCATTTTTTTAAATAAGATGTTTTGCAGATAATTTAAATTATAATTTACCCCATTGTTATACTCAAAATGTATTATATATTTTTTATTTATAATGTTCTTTTAATAAATATAGCATTTGGAATTTATTTTTGTTATAAATATACCTTTAATATTAAAAGGTATGGAATTATTTATCACTATATCGTGTAATGTTTCTATCATTTATATATTTTTAACCTCCTTAAGTTAGTTGGAAAACATTTTTTTTTATATATTTATCTATATATATGACATTATGTAGATCTGATTGACAAAATATTTAAGTTGAAAATCAATTTGATGCAGTGTAGTTATCCTCAGATTGAATTTAGTGTTGAAATTATATTTCATCATATTCAAAAATTTAATCCATTACCAATTAATCAAACTAAAATATTTTGATATACGGAGGGTGTTTCCTTTCAAATGAAACGATTTCAAACGTCCGTTAGAACTTTATTTTTCGAACGTGAATTTTTTTCATGTGTTCTATGTGCTTCCCCTTCTTCTTGGCTATCTCCCTGCATCGGACTTTCCAAGCTGCGAACACTTCCTTGACTTTGGAGAGCGAAACATTCGACCACTCCTCTTGTGCGGCTTTCCAAAGAAGGAAACAGTTATAGCGTCATAGTGAAAAAGCTAAAAGCAGAAGGACTAGATGTTGGCAAAGCTACAATATGTAGGGTAGTAAATGGCATCGGAAAGAAAAGGGAAGCTGAATCCAATGGGCAAAAATTTCAAGTCGATCGACCACGTCCGGTGCGGACCCCCGCCACGGTTTCCAAGGTAAAGCGGCTAGCAACTACTGAAAATCCACCATCTCAGCGCCAACTTTCCAGAATGTGTGGAACATCGCTAAAAACGATAAATAATATCATTCACAAAGATTTGGAACTGGATACCCGACGAAAAGGCAAGGTTCACAAGCTCACCCCTTTCCACATGAAAAACCGTGCAACGAATGCCCGGAAGCTACACGAGGAACACCTGGCCGGTTCCAGATCGGAATATACTGCAACATTGGACGAAGCATGGATGTATGTGACGTATTGCAATGGAATCCGGAAGATCTGTTACATCAAAAGAGGCAATCAGGTCCCGGATAATTGGGTTCACCAATGCTCCGAAACTTTCCCTAAAGGTTTCATGGTTGTCGGAGTAATGACTGGCCGTGGAGTCCTTCCGCTCATAAAGGTTCCATCGAAGGTGAAGGTGAACTCAGAATTCTATATAGAATGCGTTCTGAAACCTGTCATCGAACAACTGAAGGACCTTTACCCAGGGGAAATGGACAAAGTGTTCCTTCATCACGACAAAGCCTCTTCCCATACCTCCAACAAAACCCAACAGTTCCTACAAGAAATGAAGGACACCCTAGGCCTAAATTTTATCAGGAACTCGGACATTCCAGTGAAGTCTCCCGACGCCAGCCCACTGGATTTTTACGGGTTCGGTATGTTGAAACAACGGCTCTTCAACCGACGTCCCAAAACTGAGGCCGGACTTTGGAAAGCCGCACAAGAGGAGTGGTCGAATGTTTCGCTCTCCAAAGTCAAGGAAGTGTTCGCAGCTTGGAAAGTCCGATGCAGGGAGATAGCCAAGAAGAAGGGGAAGCACATAGAACACATGAAAAAAATTCACGTTCGAAAAATAAAGTTCTAACGGACGTTTGAAATCGTTTCATTTGAAAGGAAACACCCTCTGTATTTCCAATATAAACATATATATATATATATATATATATATATATATATATATATATATATATGTATATATATATATATTATATAATCTAAAATGCAAATATTTCATTTTTTTAAAAACATGTATTTTATTTTATTCATTTATCATGTATTTTATTTTTGACCATAGATTTAGAACATAACACTTCGAATATATTTGTTGTAAATATGTATAGTTGACCTACCTATTTTAAATTCACGAATATAGGATTTATTTTATAAATTCTATAGTACTCTTTAAAATAATATTATGTATAATTTGCTTCTCAAGTAATTCAAAATAAAAACTACTTGATGGGTAAATAATTATATTTCCTTTTTCACGACTGCGCCTTCAATTCTCTATCTTTTTCAACAACAAAACAATTTAATCATAACATATATATATGACATCATGTAGATCTGATTGGCAAAATATTCAAGTTGAAAATCAATTTGATGCAGCCTAGTAAAGTTATCATCAGATTGAATTTAGTGTTGATATTATATTTCATCATATTCTAAAATTTAATCCGTTACAAAATACTCAAACTAATATATTCAGATATATTTTCAATATAACCATATATATATATCTGTTTCAAAATTAATATCTGAAATTTCAATTCGGGAATAAATAAAATTCTATACTCGTATATCGTAAAAATAATTAGAACTATATAATGTACGTGTTTGGATAAAAGGTATTTACCTTAACACCCAAATCAGCCTCAAGGTAATTATTGTCCCTATATAAAAAGGCATCTAATAGAATTACCTTCCATAATGACTCGGTATTTTTCTCCAATCTTCATGGTCCAATTAAAAAGCGAGGCTTATGGAAATTGGAATTTAAGGCTGAACACGCAAATGGGAATGTAGAACTGGGAAATGGAAAATCACATCGAATATAGACTTTTATTTTGTTATTTAGAAATGTTTTTTTAACGTCACCCACTTTTATTGTTGTATCTTTATATTCCCATTTTATAATTCGCTTTAAGAATTCCGTATCTTTATAATACATGTCTTAATCTGTTTATATTTTGGGTATCTCCGTCTTTTGTCTACTGATTAGTTCTCCCATTTCTGATGATATTAAATATATTTACGTTAAAGATAAAGATGTAAAATATAGTATAGGTTTTTGTTTCATATATAATCAGATTTCTCCGTCATAGGTGAATGCAATCAGTACTCTATCTGTCAATTATATATAGAGACAAACAAAATTCAGTGTCTGCCTATGGGAATACTTATTATAATCCTATTTTACGACATTTTCCGAAGCCTAATCATAAGTTACAAAAACGCCCCACACGTATTAGTCCAGCGGATTGATATTTGGTGTGACATCTGACGTTAAGTGTGACATGGGTCATGAAGATTCTCGGCCATCCATTATTGGGTTGTTCTGGCTGTATGAGATGGTACTTAGTCTTGTTGGAAACATACGCCCTTCCACATGCTACAGTAGCGATCCAAGGTTTGACAACTGTGGCTAACACCTTGGTGTAAGCAACGACTTTGACTCTGGCACCTGAGGTAAAAATGTTGAGGCATGGATCTCAAGCTGGCGGGATGCAACTAAAGAATGCTTAAGGCGGCCTTTAAGAAGTTCATAAGTCTCTTTCCTTTCGGTAAGATCGGTGTCAGCCACGCCCGGCTGCGGACCAGCCAAGAGTAGCCATTGGCGGCACCGCGAAGTAAAGCCTGAACCTCCTTCAGGCAGTCGGGTAAATGAAGCAGCGCCATCAGATAGAAGGCTTTAGAGGAGACGGTGTTCCTGGGGGTGAGGGTGCAGCCGAAAACAGTCCACGCGTCCAATGCGTCCACGCACTCGTAGCCCAAGATCCTCTCGAGGCGGCCTAGTGGATACCCAACTCCGATGCTGAAAGGGCGGAGTTGAGGCAGCAGCCCTTCCTCACCCCGTTGAGAAGCGAGAAGTTCTTGGTGTAAACATCAACGACCCGAATGGCGGCATCTGCGCCCCGTAAAGGAAATAAACCCCTCCAAAGGAGGCAGGTGGTAGGCCCAGTTTCTCCAATAGGACTAACATATAGCTCTTGATAAGGCTGTCGAACGTCGACTTCAGGTCCATAGATCCATCATGCCCAGCGGTGTGTCATGTCTCGCTGCTCAAACGATTTTTTTACTCGCGCAATGCTCCAGTCCGTAGGCCGGCACTCTAGCACCAGGTCTTGCAGATGACGTCATCAGTCCCATTAACACGCCGCTGAGGACCCTGTAGTCGATCGTTAGTAGGCTTATTGGCCGGGATGCCTGTAAACTCAGAGTACCGTGCGATTTCGGCGGTAGAATCACCTAACTGCACCTTGAAGATGGAGGCAAACGCCCGCGAAGTCGAGTTACCGAAGAACTTCGGGGAAGAAATATTGAAAGGCTTTGACAAACTCGAAGAGTAACCCGTCCCATACCAAGGCACGGACGTTTGGCAGGCGGTGGATGGCAGCCGCTATCTGGTCGCGATAGATATCGATTAGAAAGAGCTGGTCCCACTCGTTTAACTCTAAGGGGGTCGCTTCAGCAAGGAACTCGGCGATTGTTTCTGTCGAGCTTGGAGCCTTGGTGAGGGATGAAAAAGAGCTCCAGAAGAAAACTTCATAATCTGGTTCTCAGATATGATGTTGCCGTCGTCTTCAGTGAAGGTGGAAGTAGAGCGACGGCTGGTTCGGAGAAAACGCCCAAGAACCTACAAGGAAGGATAGTCGGAGCGGCCATTGTCGTCCTACAGTCTGCCCCAGAAAGTAGCCTGCTCTCTCGATGTATCCACCGCCGGACTCGGCGACGGCAGGCGCGAGTGACCCTATCTCCGCGACCATATCTGCCTTGATTCTGGTTAATTGTTCCTATAATCTCGGTGGTGAAGTAATTGCTAGGTCTTCCGTAATTAATCGATGAACGTTTCCATTCGATCGATAAAATGTTCTGACCGTAGCAGCTTGCCAATGCAGGGAACTCTTGTAAGAGCTGAATCTCCCTCTTGGATAAGGACGGCACGGTGGCCGATTAGGCGTAGGCTATAGTTTGATATTGAGTGACGCAGTCGCTGAATCCTGAAGAAAGTAGGATTCTGTCCAGACGACCCGGCTTCCGATAGTAGCAACTTTTTGTTCTCCAGTGCAGTACCGAAGGGGGGTGGCGATATCGACCAGGTCTTCTTGGTCTAGGAAGTTTGCAAGGGCTTCAGCTGAACCGGATGTCAGGTCCTTCGCCGACTCTTCTGAGATGTTCAAGTCATCGAGCATCCACGCACAATTTTGAAGCGCCAGAGCTGCGATGGTCTAGAGCTGTTAGCATCGTTCTTCAGGAGTATGAGAAAAGTGGGCATTGACCTACGTCATGAAAATCATCCGGACGGTGAAGTCAATGACAGCAAACCTGCTATGCCTGATCCCACGGTGATTATTGCAGGCAAACGACGGCGCTGTAGCCGTGGCAGAGGTCTCTTGCGTCATCCATGAACATGATGTTTATATTTTGCAAGAAGATGTCAATCCCATGCTCCTTGAGAAAAGAAAATTGGAACTGCATTCTCAGGTGAAGAGGGGCGACGAGGCGCGCATTTAGAATCACAATTAGGAACCTTATTTTGTAAAATTTTCTATTGCCTTTTCATTTTGTAAAAGTATATCCATTTTAATCTGTGCTATGATCCCCTCTCCTGGGATGGAGGGGACTTCTGAGACGCAAATGAAAGATGAGAAATATTAGTTATTTTTCTGAATATATTCTCTCGAAGTTGATAGATCGGCAGCAGATTAATAGGGTGAGACCTCTATAGCGGCTGAGGAAGGAATTCGGGAAAAGAAGGGCTTGCTCCACTCGGGCATTCAGCATGCTATTGTTCAGGCACGGCTATCTTGTCCTCCTGAAATGCAGTCTTCCGGGGGCAATTAGTTCTTTTATGGCCCATTTTGTGGTAAAGCAAACAGTATATCCCATAAGACACATAAAAAGGAGAGACAATTCCCTAGGAATTTACCTCCAGACTAGCTGGCATATGGGACTACTTGACGCCATCGTGCAGTTTGATGAAGGCCTTACGACGTGCATCCGCCCAGCAAAGATGAATTTGATGGGAAACCTACAGTTCCTGGGTGATTGACACCACCTGCTCATAAAGTCTGACGAGGTCATGGTTTGTTACAAAGAACAGTACGTTACCTAGCAGAATGCGCTCAGCCCTTTTCCTTAAGGGGAAGGCTCGGAGGGTGGTGTCACCAGTGTCCAGGCCCTCTTCAATCAGTTTGTCGGCGAGCTGCACGCTGGAGAGGCCGACCAGGATTTGCTTCTCCATCTTCCTCAGCTGGTACACCGTACCTTCACCTAATTTTGCTACAGCTTCAGAGTCGGAAGATATTTTCAGGCCTGCGCCGACCTAGAAGAAACCGGTGTTGTCTTCCTCCATTGGGAGTTATTTGTCCTGGTCGACGGGCTCGACCCAGCTGGTTGAGAGTTTGCCTGTTCCTGTCTCGGATTGCTTGGTTTTCCCATCATATGCCGCAGTGACCTGAAGGATGCTGATGATATCAGCGGGTAAGATACCGATTGGCTTTCAACAAATGCCATTGTTAGATTAAGGCGTGGGGAATCCCCCATAAAAATGAAACTTTCTTCTAAGTCATCTTAGGATGCAGTTGAAAATTTTCAATCCATCAGTGAGAGAGAGAGACTATGAGCTAGGTATTTACAATTATATACTTTCGAAGATGTTTCTCCTACGCTTTCCAGGAGTACGTTATCTTTCCTCTCATGTTCAGATGAACATTTTGCTGAAGTGGAAATGGTGATAGATACAATATTCGTGTCAATTAGGCATGCAGGTCGGTGGTCGCTGAATGAGATTGAAGGCCTTCCAGATGAAAAGTTCGAGTTGCGCTATAAATACATTCTAAATATAATTCTTCGGTCTGCCATCCGTTTTTATTTACGTGAACCATTCACAGAACGTTAGAAACGTGAATGCAACATGTGCGCAATAATTATCTTACATTTCCAATGGACTATAATATTTTTAATGCGTACTGTTGTATATATTCATAATTTGTAGATATAAAACTATCTAGTATGACAAATGTGAACAATAGAAGCAATAATAATTATATAATTATTGTAGACATAGAGTTGTTTTAACTGGTTCTAAGGAAAGGCTCTGGTCACATATAAAATACTAGCCGAATGACCCGGGCAACGCCCGTGTTTTACCCGATTGAATGTTTTGATTCAAATACTATTTGTTACAATTATAAATTGTGGTCATGTGGCCTAGTGGTCATGGCATCTGCCCGGTAAGCGGAAGGTCGTGGGTTCGATTCCCATCCCTTGACACTTTTTTTATTTTATCCATTCTGACCAAAATCTATCCGTGAACTTCACACAGTGAACCTCACACAGACAGAATAAGGCAATTATATAAGTAGATAATATCTAGGCTATCAAGCGGCGTTTTATTCATTTTATATATTCTCCTGTCAAGGGCAGAGAGTTTCCAGAAAGCTTGAGATGATATTTGAAATAAAAAGAAACTCATCTCCAGAAATATTTTTAATTGTTTGATTACTAAGCTATACTAAAGATAAAAATATTTTACTTGATGGAAATACGACATGGTTACAAAGGTGGAATTAGAACACAAGCCTTATCAAGAAAGGTTGGGCAACAATGGTAGTATATACAACATGGATTTCCAGTTTGAATCAAATATAGACTATATTATTATAGTGCCGTAATAAATTCTATTTATTCGCTTAATATTATATATATATATGTACTCTATATATAAGCGGCTTTATAATATAATAATGCATTCTAATTAAATATCATAGCATCATTTATAAATATTATTATATTAATTCATTTTACTATTCCAAACACTTATGAAGAATGCATTAAGCTGTTTCAAAATTAAATATAAAAAAGTCAATTAGAGCCACTCTCACAATGAATAGGCTCATGGAAAAAGGAAATAAAGGAAGTTAAATCTACCGAATTCATTGGGAAGGTTTTCCCTTTTTAAAAAACGACGTATTTTTTGTAATGGGAGAAGAAATGACGCAGTACATTTAGCGAAATCTATTTTACTCAAATTGCCTTTCCGTGTACTTGCTTTGAAGGTTTCATTATCCAACCGCACAAATATTTGAGAATAAACACGCCTTAACAAAGTCCTTTTCCAAATGTACGATTGTTTCTTAGAGTGGGTTATAGCTTTTTACATATACTCATTGTTACATACCTGTATTTACCTCTTCTTATATATGTATATATAGTGTTAAACGTGTATTTATATATATATTTATTTTTAATTAAAAAGGCATATATTGGATTAAAATATCATTTATTTTATCAATATTTTGACCAAATATATGCCTTTTTAATTAAAGTTTTATTTATGGATTGCTCTATTTTCAAAAAAATAGATATATTTATATTTATTCATATTTAATTGAAAAGGCATATATTGGATCAAAATATCATTTAATTCATCAATATTTCAGTTGGCTGAACGCCCACCTTTATCAAGGTGTTATAACTTATTTAATGTGTGTTAGGAGTTTGTTGTTGACACACATTGAATATGTTATAATACCTTGATAAAGGTTGGCCTTCAGCCAACTGAAATATTGGTAAACTAAATGATATTTTAATCCAATATATGCTTTTTTAATTAAAGTTTTATTTATGGATTGCTCTATTTTCAAATTTATTTATAAATAATAATATTTTTACTATATTTGTGTGTGATCATAGAGAGAGTTATTTATAATATCAAACAATTTAATATGAATATATTACTGTGATTTGAGTGAATTTTTATAAAAGGGAATTCTTTTATCAAAATAATTGTTTTTTAACGAATATTATTATTAACAACATGCTGACATTTATATGGGTATAAAAGGTACCATGTGTGGTATTTTATTCATCAAAATTTCGAAAATCATCTTTCTTATCGTACCTATTATATTTAGATTGAGATTGGCAAACTACCATTACAAATATACTATATAAAATATTCTGATCTGCAATACATATTTCATTAGTATATTTAGTTAGGAATTTATCTATTTATAAAATGATATGAGAACCAAAAATACAAAATATATATTCCAGATCTATTCAATTTCACTCTATTTGAAATTTGAAAAACATTTTTCACATTAATGCAGAAATATAAAAGAAGAATAAAAGGATTTTTAAAATAAATAAATGAAATAGAATCTTGGTAAACTTTAGTTATTACATACACAATCTGAGCTAAATGCATCATAGCTAAATTGTTTTTAAAATCGTATAAACAGTAATTATCTCTACCTCTTACTGAATATTTTACGATTTGAACAAAATATTTTCTTTGATGTAAAATATTTAACTTTTTAGGCCCAGTAATGCAACATTACATAAACATTAATATAAGTAAAAATAGTACAAATATGAAACATCGCTTCGAATCCGCAACACATAGGTTTTGTTATAATAATTATCCTGAAGTGAACTGAGGACTTTCAAAGAAACGTCGATAATTATTTGATCAAAGATAATATGTTCTAAAATAATTTAATATTGCCGTATAATCACTCTTTAGCTTCAAGAATAGTATACATTTTATTCTTTTATTTTTCAGAATAACTTGAGAGATACATTATTTATTTAATATATCAATCTATTCTATATATATTCGACTATATATTTAACTAGCCGAATGACCCGGACAACGCTCGGGTTTTACCCGATTAAATGTTTTTATTCAAATACTATTCGTTACAATTTTAAATTGGCGCCGTGAATGTCACTCTTGTGAAACGTCCCGCTCCAAACTTTGTGTCTGAGAAGCGATATTTTTATAGAAAGATGACCTAGCTTTTGTTTTCTGCTCGAATTAATGTTTTTCTGTTAGAATTTTGTTCCTGCGTACAAAATAATGAACTGGTTTCACCCGTGGTCTCTGCTTTTTGGAATTTTTCCCGATATAATTTTGAAACTGATAATCAAACATGATACAGCAAAATCGTCATCATCATTTTCTGAATAAAAATATATAGTTTTAATAATTGATTTAAATATATTTTTAAAATAGCCTATCGTCTTCCCCGTATTTCTTTACCTATGTATGGGAATTTTGGTTTGAATTAGTGAACTACTGCGAATTTGTATACCGGACATACAGACAGACATACAAACATTCATTTTTATATATAGAGAGATATATAAAATAAAATAAAAACTATAAAATAAAAATAAGTTGTTGTAATTTGACGCAGGTTAGTGGGCGCACACAAAGCTAAATTAAATAATATATATATATATATTGTCAAATATATTATTTTTTTATCCAATATATATCGTTTTATATATATATATTTATTTATAAACACCTTTTATCATATATAGATTCAAATATGGGATTTCTCTATTTTCTAAAGGACCTATATTTAGTTATAATCTCTAATAGAGAGTAGTTCCAGATACATTAAATGGAATAGATGGAGCGAGGTTCAGAGGGTAAACGATACAACCAACCACAAACTGTTGAGGAGAAAAAAATAGCAGACGACCAGGATGCGTTGAGCGAAGTGATCGGAGGCAATTAACGGTAGAGCTAATAGCTCTTTAATTACCTTAATGATGGGAAGAAATTACTCCTGGAGATAATATGATAAAAAATGTCTCAGGAAGTTCCTATAAGAGAAATATAGTGACCGATACAAATATTTATAATGATATTTCAACGACAATTTTGTCTTTATAAAATTTTGCAAATACTCTATACTTGGAATTGTTACACGAGATTTATCTTCATAGCATTTTACATAGTATTCCATATTGATTCATTTACTCTATGTATTTGTGTGTGTATATTTTGGTATGTTTTGTGTTATTATAGTTATTTGATTTTTAAATTGTATAAATAATTATTTCAGGCACTTTATATATGTTAAAAATAGTATAAAAGTGAATTTGTACTTGGATAAGGATCAGAAAATGCCTTATTTTATTAAACCATATATTAAACTATATATATATGCTAGAATAAGCGGGTTTTACAGAGATACAGAAATACAGAGATTTATTATATATATAAAGCTCTCTAAAACCTATGAAATGTAACAATTGTTTTATTGCAATATATATTGCAAAAGTATAAAAGGATATTTTATTATATGAACAAAAAAAATATATATATATATAAAGAGAGAATGTTTCGTATTATTTTTATGTATTCAATATATGTCTTTCTCAAATGTATGTATTAAAAAGTATATTAGATTTTTTTGGGGAGGGTCAAAATCTAAGTAAATAAAAATCTAAGTTTTTTGTTAATTTCAGGTTAAAGGTAAAAATAATTAGTGAAATAAAAAATTTAGCTATATATATTGTATCAAAATAATATTATACAAATAATAATAGATATTTATTAGAGAAATAATATTATATTTTCTCCATATATATCAGATAAAACAAAACTTTCAAAAATAAAAGTTGAATAGAAAAAAAAAGTAACTTTTATCAATAAGCAAAATTTAAGAAATTGATCCAAAATTTTCCGATAAAAGATCGAAAGGACTTATCTATGGAGAAAAAAGTCAATATGAAGAAAGTTTATCTAAAATAACCATTTTGCATCGATAATAATAATTCTAGGAATTGCGGTTTGGATTTGAATTATCGATCTAATCACGTACCATTTAGGGTCAATTTGTCCGTCGGATCAATAGGAAGCATCTGGGCCCAAAGTTGCCATGAATCACTCCTTCCTTCAGGTGCTATCGTCTGCCCTTCGTGCTAATGACACTTTAAATACTTTTGTTTTTAAAACCTCCTTCAAACCCCTCTAGTACTTTTTTTTAAACTAAATTTTACTTCCAATAAAAATTCAAATTTGATAATCTAATTATATGGAACGTTTATTAATTAGCAATTTTCTTCACAAAGTGTGTAGTCCTTAATTAATTTCCCATTCATCGATTATTCAAATTTGGTTTAATAGTACGTTCTTGAGTGTGGTAATGATTTTAGCATGTTTGAAATTGGTTTCGCGGTTTTTTTCTAAGTGATATAAGTTTGGTGGATATCTTTACTGAATGTGTGGTATTGATGATTTGATGTTTTTTATAAATCTGAGATAGTTGGAAAGGTATTCTATTCTATCTTCATGTCAGTTTGATTACTTTTTCTCATCATAGTGTGACCGTAAAATGATTTCTACAAAACATTTTTCTAATATTTAACCAAAATCTCAATCACTAAAGTTCCTTCTAAAGATTATTATTAAAACAAGAGTTTCTCGAAGCCATATTTGTGTACACAAAAAGAGACAATCTTCCACAATTAATTATTTTACCTATCTTATATTCCAATCTATACTACTACCTGTTTACATTCAAACATGATTAGAGGTGAATGAGAGGTGATAAAAGAGGATATATGTATAGATAATTGAGATAGAAAATTCTAGTTCATATATATAATATTCTTCGAGGGAAACCTCTATATCAACGACCATACCATCCTTGAGTCCATAGGAGCCTGTATTGTAAAGTTCTTTTGAGCATAGAATTGAGAAGAGTTCCTAAATACTCTTTAGCTGTCTATAAAGGAGGTAACTTCCAATATGGTAGAGCCATCCAAATTATTATGTTAATATTGAGTAAAATATATCAGGCTTCCAGGGAAAAGTATCTATTCAAGACGTTTCTATTCTCTAGCTTTCGGGAACGAATGGCCTTCAACAGGAGAAAACATGGTATATTAAATTGTCAATAGAAGTCGAGTTAAATATAATATTATCACGGAGATAAATAAAGCAAGGACAAGTTTGGGAATAATTAATTTATTATAAGGGGTTTTTATAGGGAAAGAGAGAGAGAAAGTACAACTTACCCCAAGTTAAAGATAATCCTATTGAGCGACGTCAGCCACCCCGCCGACCAGATTCCGAGAACCCCTCACACCCGTGGTCCCCACCCCCGGAGTCCAGGGATGATTGACAGGCGTCCCATGGGGCCTCTTGTGACCGGAGCTACTTGACAATATATTACAACAGGAGGAATCGCTAAATATTATATCTATGAAGAGATTAAAGCTGTCAGCTAGGAGTTTCTTTATTGAAAAGGTAAAAGCTTGGCGAGATTTCGGAAAATAGCGTCCATCAACAGGCTCAATTCGTATTCGTATATTGTATTCGTATTCAGACTGTTTAAATAAGTTAATCATCCTATTATCATTTTATTCATATCATCAACAGTGTTAATATTGTCAATAGAACATATAAATTGTCTATATATATTCTGGTTTTATCGGGAGAATGATTACCAAAGTATTTAGCGAAGTATGCGACAAATTTTGGAACAATACGTAGAAAGGTTGGGTGAGAAATGAGGAATCAATAACGTTGCTGCCACAGAAAATCCAGGGATTTGTCACAGAAAGAATTCTCTCACATTTTTCTGGTGACATTTTCCTCCTTCTTACATAGCTGTCAATTTTCACACGTGCAACATGTCACATAACTGAGAAATCTTTTAGGTGTTACACTTCAGTCACGATCTACTTAAAGATCAATTCAAAATCACGATTAGAAAATAAATTATATAGCAGTTCTATTTTTAAAAATAATGTTTCGATTGGAATGTGCGCACATATTTCAAAAATGTAGAAAAATCTTCAAAGTAAAATATAATTTCAAAGTTATAATTAAGTTGGATTTTTAGAAATAAAAAATATATATATATTTTTAGAATCAACATTGGTACCAAAATTCAAACTTCTATTAAACACATATCGTTAAAAAAAAATTATTTTAACACACTTTATATAATTTCAAATTTATTTCATAATCTTTATATGATTCAAGAAATAGTTTATTAGAAATGTAAATTGAGTATTTCATAACGTATCTGATTTACATACCTTATATTTTTCTCATTAAGATTTTTTTCTTTGCGCTGACGCGACCGTTGGAAAATTGGTAAGTCGAGTTTATAAGATATTTAAAAAAAAATTGATATCAAATTGACTTTCTTAATTTTCCTCTGAAATGAGGGGTAACTAGATTATTTGGTTTGTGGCTTTAAAAAGCTGATTAAAATAAGAAATGACACTTCTTTGTAATTCTTTGGATAATATTAGTGTAGTGTTCCAAATGGCTTTATATATTTCAGTAATCACGGCTAGAATTAAACGTATAATACAAATAAAGGGATATTTGTCCCAAGATTTCAACCAGACATTAAATATTTTAGAATTCCTTACACACACACACACACACACACACACACACAAAGCCTTTATTAGGGACATGCCCCATACAGATTCTCCCAATAGGGTAAGGTAACAATCATCTTGTGTTATTTACATAGGTAGTAAGATGGAAATTGAAATGGCTTTACTCATTCAATTGTTGACTGGTCCTTACATAATGATAATCTAAAAAAAATTATAATAAGCTATTGCCTTGGATTTGTTTGCTGATATTTTGTAAAGCAATACGTATTTAGAATTCCTTACTGGCATCGTGGATATCCAATTTAAAATTCAAATATTTGTTGAGAAGACAGTTCATGGCAATATATATAAAATGAGCTTCTTTGCATTTTAATGTTTAATATATTTATGATTTCGTTTGTATAGAAGTATATTTTTATTAGAAACTTCTCTCTGTGTGCCTATATGAATACATGTAAATTAAATGTCCTTATAACTACCATTATGTCTGTAAAAAAACCTACTATATTATTTCTCAAATTCTTAAATGATAGTTTTTTTTTTACCTTTGGTAAATCCTTTTACAAATTTAGCTGCATACAATAGATTGGAATTTTTTTAAAATTTAATTTTCAATTAGCAATTATGTCGATATTAAAGGTTTCGTTCACAACAATAATATGTTCTCTAAAAACGATGTACGTCGGAATTTATAGTTTTTCTTTCACAAATCATTTGACAGATATTTTTTTTTCCAAAGCAGATAATGTTATGAAAAAATTAAAGATAGATATTTTTTGATTCCCCCCCCCCATATTTTTGTCTTTTTACTAAAATAGGAACATTGCGTCGTTGAAAGCGAAATGTTCACTTCTCATTAATCAATGCCTTTTTTAGGAGAATCTACTAATTAAAACAGTCGTTAAACATTTAAACTTGAATGCATCTATGAGTGGGAACACGGATATGACTAAAATCGATAACACGTGTGTATTTAATGTGGCGCGTATATACCCTAGAATTAATACCATGCTTAATTTTTAAAAAAGACATACACGCTACTTGTCTAAATAAAATACTATGCATATTCATAAAGTCCAAGGTCGATGACAAAGCCACTTACTGTAGCAAATTCATAATTCAATCTGGAATCAACAATTTTGAGCTATGTAATTTGTCTATAAAGGTAAACTTCAATTTCTAATGATCCATAACGAAATCACTAAACTCGCTAAATATGTTTGAAAATAGCCAGAACTGGAAAAGAACCTAGGTGTACTTTATATATGCAAACATAGAAAATTTATGTTGAAAAAGGAATCAAAGTTTACGGCAACGAGTTTCCTTTATTTGTGCTGTATAACCGGAAAGCTTTCGGACTATGACGTCCTTTAATAGGCAACTATCCAAGAAACTAGATTATAATATACATCCAAGAGTCTTACAACGGTCACCTATAAAAGGAAGTTCCAAAAATGCAATATAACAGCGGTATGGTAGATTAAACTGGCGAAACCGCTGGGAGGGTTCACCACTGATGAGCCAGGCCCTCCCTTTAATTTTTCCATCGCAGTAAGGACAGTAGAAATTGTTTTATTTTAAAAAGAATATTACGCCTCTAAAATAGTTTTATACATGTAAATATTTACATAACATACATTTTACGTGTATATATATTATCCTTTAGTTCCTGTATAGTTGCCTGTTGAAGGACATCATAGTCCAAAAGCTTGCCGATTATATATAGCACAAATAAGGGAAACACGTCGCCGTAAACTTTAATTCCTTCTTCAAGATGATGTCTGGCGATTCCTTCATTTGTAATAGAAAATTCATCTATAAACATATAAACATTAAACCATTGTTGTCTCAGAATAATAACTTTTCCGACAAATAGATGGTCTCATTATTCGACAACTACTTTCTCTAATTGAAAAAGAAAGTTGGATGTATATCGAAGAAATCTTTGGTTCATTAGTTGAGAATCAATCTCGCTACTATTTTTGTTTTACTCTTCTACCATTGGTGGATTATTGGTGAAATAATTGAATACAGGCTTCCTCTCGACGTACTTCAGACTTAGTTAATGTAGAATTAATTGGATAATAAAAGAACCGTTGGCATCTTCCTAACCTTTCAGCGTTTCCCATCACTACGAAACAAATAGCGAATGTTAATTTATTTATCAAATATTTATTTTTAAATAGAAAAATCCATAATTAGATCGATTATAAAGGCACATATTGGATAAAAATATAATTTATTTACCAATATTTCAGTTGGCTGAAAGCCAACCTTTTTCAATATATAACAGCGTATCTAAGTCAACAACAAACTCAACGCTACATAAAGTCCATAGAATTGAGTAAAATAATATTTCAAACTTAATTCTATTGACAATTTGTTGCGCTTAATTTGTTGTTGACAAATTATCAATTAAAAATCAACGAATAGTTGATATTTATTCCGATAGATGGCACAAGTCATCAGCAAGTACAGTTTGCCCCAATAAGGAGATGCCTTTTTTTCGTTTCTTAATCTATAAACCTTATATTAGTAAATTAAATTTTATTGCCATTTATCGTTAAAACTTCACACAAATAAATTTACTGGCAATGCGTTTCTTTTAAATATCATCAAATATTATCTCTACAGACCTTACTGCAATGATATGAGTTATTGAATGAGAGGGCTTGGCTCATCAATGGCGATTCGCCAATGGCGAAACCGCTGAGAGGGTTCACTACTGATGAGCCAAGCCCTCTCATTCAATAACTCATATCATTGCAGTAAGGTCTGTAGAGATAATATTTGATGATATTTAAAAGAAACGCATTGCCAGTAAATTTATTTGTGTAAACCTTATACCAGTATAAATATGTTGTAATACCTTGAAAAATGTTGGCGTTCAGTCAACTGAAATATCGGTGAATAAACTATATTTTGTTTCAATATATTATTTTTTAATTAGATAAAATAGTTTATAGGACTATAACTAACGAAATGGTCTTTTATAATTTATGTATAGTTTGAATTAATTATACCCTTGTTTTATAATCCCTCTTAATATATAGAATGTAATTGGTCTACTAATTTGGAGCATATCTTCAAAGGGACTTTGTTGCTCTCCTAACATTTCATTATTTAAATATTTCAAGTTAACCCACTCGTAACTGTCAGTTGGCGGATTAACAAGTAATGTCAATTAATTTTACTAATTATTTCTAATTATATTTCAAAACATTATTCCCCTCTAATTATAGTTAGGTTTGAATATAGTTAAGATAGTAAAATGGCGAACATTCTGTCTGTTAGATTATACTATTCATATATTTTTTCTAAACCTTTTCAGTGTTAATAAATAGTTTAAATATTTTGTGACATCTGTTTTAAAAATGCATTATTAAATATCATGCATTTATTTTGAAATTATAACTCAAAAGACACATACCTGATAACCTACTTAATATATTGGTTAATGCATGAGCGTTAGAGGAAACTATATTGTCGCGAAGATAAATAAAGCAAGGGCAAATTTGGGAATAATTAATTTATTATAAAGGTGGGTATTTACCTTTTAGTTCTCCAATAAAATTATATACAAGAGGTATTTATAGGGAGAGAGATAATATAACAACTTATCCCAAGATGAAGATAATAATATTGGGAGTCGTCAGCCACCGTCCCATTTTCCTTATTTGCCTATAAGATTCCGAGAACCCCTCACACCTGTGGTCCCCCACTCCCGGAGTCCAGGGATGATTGACAGGTGTCCCATGGAGATTCTTGTGACCAGAGATGTGCGGAGCTTCTTGGCAATATAATAGATCAGAAGAACGTTAAGCATCTGTGAAACAAATTAAAATAGAAACCCAAGAGTTTTATTAGAACCATTTTTGAAATTGAGAGTATAAATTGAGTGACTTTGAGGACCTTCGTAGGCAAACCAGTCTCTAAAGAATAATTCACTCTAAAAATTACATAAAATTAAATTGTTTATAAATATGCAAATGCAACAATTAGATAAAATGGCCTTGTAGCATAATAATCATCTATAACAGGATTTATAAGTATGCAAATATTGTTCCAAGGATATAAAATGGGTTTTTAAAAGTTTATATAGCATAAACAACAGATTGTATTTTAAAAAAATGCTTTAATCGCCGATTATTGATATTATTCCTTCTGTTATCTCTGACCAATAGACTCCCCCTTGCCACAGTATTGATGAGAATTACCCCGGATGTTGGAGAAGGAGATATAGATATATGAAAGATTAACGCTCTATCCCTATGATTTCTTTGTTATATATTCTCTTCACATAACTCCTCTTGAGGTCTCTTTCAGTGCCTTGTGCTTCTGCCCCGACTGCAGCCCTCTTCAAGTCAAAAGTGGTAAAACTGGGTTACTACTACATGTTGTTGTTATTGTCGTGTCAAATGAAGATCCTCAGATGTCCCCATGCATCTCTATCACAGCAGCAGCAATGTCCTCTAACTTGGATGTGTGAAGCTGCTCCTCTGAGTCCATGTCAATTTTCAGCAAGGCTGCGGCCATTGCTGGACATGAGAATATGTTTCCATATATTGTTTACATATATTGAGTTTATTTTAGATTAGATGACGCTCTGCCATCTAAAAAGCACATATGCTCGTGGTCAGAAGATGCCTTCTTTGTTCCTTTTTGACAATTTTCATAAAATAATTTAATACCTATGCCAATTTAATTGACAACTGAACACTAGAAAGGAAAAATGTAAAAATTATATGAATAATTATTTATTTGCTTTTTATATGCAGTAAAATAAATTTCCCCTAATAATTACTAACTTTAGAATATTTAATATTTTAATATATGAAAAATAAATTATACAATATTTTCTTCCATTTAACCCATATATGTATTTTACTACTGTGTGTTGATTTAATATTGCAGAATATCCAATTAAAATTATATGAAACTTTAGATACTGTTGAAGGATTTAGAAGAGAAAAATGTTTGGTGTCAAGATCACCTAAAAAGTTTTCCGCCTCAAGTTTAGAAGAATTTAGTAAACCATTCTTCTTTCCTTGTTAGGAATTCATCCCAAATATTTTGGAAGAATGTCTGACATTGCGGAAAATATGCGTTTAAGAAAAGAAGTGCAAATTGTTGTTATAAATTTTCTAACATGATAAAATAATATGTAATAAGACTTATTAATTACTCTATAGTTGTTTACAAATAATATTTACATAACGTTTTATTATTTACCTAAATAACGATCATATTTTTTATATTCATTGTCTTAACCAAATTCAGGTGTGTATAATCGAAAATTCATTGCTTGAGATGAGAAATCCACTATTTGAGATCATAAAATTGAGCATATAATGTATAACGGGTACATTATACAAGGTATGTTCCATAAGTTCCCGGACTGGGTCCATAAAAAAATAAATAAATGGAAAATGTAAATAAATTTGACTGTTTATTATAGAAAAAATATCTGGCAACACGGTGGTACCAATATCGAGTCGGTAGGTGCGCGCGCGCCAAGGTAATTCTAATTTATTTAAAGGTCACACCTAGCGCTGCGGCGATTTTACGATGGAAAAAAAATTGAAGCAGAGGATTTGCATAGAATTTTGTGTGAAACTTCAAATATTAGCAACCGAAACTTTTGAAATGCGTAATAAAGCATTCCCCAATGACGCCCCAAAGAAAACAACTGTTTTTGAATGGCATTCTAGATTTAAAGCTGGCCGAATTTCCATTGAAGATGCTCCTCGTCAAGGACGCCCAAAATTTCAAAGTACTGATAAAATGTGCAGAAAATCACCGATTTGATAAAAGAAAATCCTCGAACCACTTTGCTGGAGCTAGAGCAAGACACAGGCATCTCTAAAACAACGATTGGAAAGATCGTAACCGAAGATTTGAAGCTCAAAAAGACTCCTGCAAAATCTGTGTCGGCTTGCAACCTGTGAAGACATGTTTAAAATGACAAGAACGGATCCGGAATGGAAAGACAAGATAATCACAGGCGATGAGACATGGGTCTATGGCTATGACCCTGAAACCAAGCGTCAATCTGCCGAGTGGAGAGGTCAGGGTGAGCCTAGACCCAAAAAATCCAGGATATTGAAATCCAGAAACAAGGTGTTGCTGGTCGCTTTTTTGGATAACAAGGGCATTGTTCATCACGAGTATCTTCCTGCAGGCCAAACAGTTATTAATGAAATGTATTTGAGCATTCTTCGCCGTCTAAGGGAAGCGATTCGAAAAAAAGGCCAGAAAAATGGACTAATGGTGACTGGATCCTACACCATGACAATGCCCGCCCTCACACAGCGCACTTGGTGACGAGTTTTTTGGCGAAAAACGGGACAGAAATTCTACCTCAACCACCCTATTCCCCAGACATCGCACCACATGACTTTTTCCTGTTCCCCAAACTCAAAGCAGTTCTAAAAGGAAGGCATTTTGACACCAGGGAAGACATAATAGAAAAATCGCTGCTGGCATTGAAGAGCATTCCAAAAGAGGCCTATAAAAACTGTTTCGACAATTGGGAGAAACGATTGCGCTGGTGCGTTGAAGCAAGGGGGGATTACTTTGAGAAGTTTTAATAAAAAAATTTTAAAAAAATCTTACCTTTTTTTTTTATGGACCCAGTCCGGGAACTTATGGGACATACCTTGTATAATATATAGCCTATTGTATATATGTATAGCTTTTATGACGAATGCCTTCACACTTTTTGCGAATTTTATCGACAAATAATACCCTTTATCTCGGATAATAAATATACAGATAGAAAAGTTCGTTTAGTTCAATTATGTTGTTTTATCAAGATTAGGTTTAGTTCTCATATTAAATACGACAGATGGAACTCTATAATTAATTTATTAATTGAGTTGTCAAGGCTTGATTGTTCAATTCATATATATCTTATATTTATATAACCTAATTTTTCACATAAATAAATATCTGAAAGAGACAAGGGTCGCCTCTCCCGTCAAAATAGACGTCAAAACTAGACGCCATCTATTGACCGTCGCTGCAACTAGCGGCCTCGTGTCGGTAACAAAGCCACAACACCAGCTTTGGCAAACTGAAAAGCGTCTACCTAGAGACCATGGTTTTGGGCTAATGGCCCTCGTCAGTCTAGGGCGGACTTTATTCCGTGAGATCCACACGGGATCTAATGGAATCTTGACAATCTGCCAAAAAGATGTTTAGCTGGCAAAGTGGCTGGGCCATATCTATGGCCGCTAGTTGCGGCGACGGTCAATAGATGGCGTTTGGTTTTAGTCGTCTATTTTGACGGGAGAGGCGACCCTTGTCTCTTTAGATCAATTTCCTCCCGGCAAAATTTCTATCTATACATAAATATATTTGAGCAAAACACAGGCGGGATAATTTTCAAATGTCGTTTTACAATCATAAGCCACATTATATTGTATTATAAATTACTTTATATAAATTTACGAACGGAAAAATATGTCCAAGGTACCCTAGTGTACATGGCATTTTCCCGGTAAGCTGAACACTGTGGGTTTGATTTCCAGCCCTGGGAACTTTATTTTTCCCTTTATCATTACTCTTCACACTTCATCCTTTCATAACTCATCCCTAAGGTTGGAAATAATCGTTATTTCTCCTTAAAATAAATTTAGAGTTTTCGTTCAAAAGAAACGCATGCGGGATAATTATCAAATGTCGTTTTTACAACCATTATTATAAAAAAAATATATAATTGAAATTTTAATATAATTATGAAACCTCTCATGATTTGGATGGAGGAGTGATCTTATTCATGTAAACCAGGCCTGGCCAACCCGCGTCTCGCCGTAAAAAAATTTGCGGCTCGCCATTTAACTTTTTATTTCTTTTATAACTTTCATTTCTCGTTTGTATATTAAAAAACAGAAAATATATTGAAAAAATTATATTTTTTATTTAAAAAAAAATTAAAATTTTTTTAGACCTTGTTTACAATTTCGTGCGGCCCGTCGCGTCATTTAGGTTGGCCAGGGCTGATGTAAATGAACAATATCTTCTTTTTTTTTAGAATTGTTAAAATCAATTGGCCTGATGATTAGATAATCATTGAAAACTTGTAATTTTCTATTTCAATAAAAAAAAAACTCATTACATATATCTTGATTGACAGATTGTTTTGAACTTTAGCAAATATTTAAAGAATCCTTAAGGTAAAATTCATTCTCTATAATATATATCTGTTATATATAATATTGAAATATATTTATCAAATATATATATTTCTTATATAATAATTCAATATACATAAATAATCTCTCTTTATCAATTTATAAATCAAACATTACCTTTAGATTTGTAAATATGTAAATATTTCGCTAGAAAGATTCAACTTAAAATAGCAAGATGTCGACGTTACAGGCATTTTATATTAAAATTTACTATTTAAAAACAGAGATGAAAACATAAATCGAATTTTCTAAGGAATTAACAGGATCCCTAGAATATGTTTGGAACCCAGAGCTTAAATGGGGGCTTAGGGAATAGGTTATACATGATTCAGCAATTTCAGTTCAAATCCCTTGATCAATCTAATCCTGATATATGTTGCTCTGAATATATAGCAATATTGTATTATATTTCAACATTTTAAACTTTCTATTTAATTATCTATAGTAATTATTTTAGCAAAATGATCACCTCTAGGCGTTCATTTAGATATTAGCAAATTATGAATATTCAAATGAATGCATATATTTAGTTTAGGTCGGGCTGGGCCAGAATATCGAGGACCCCGTCATCGTCTGGAGGAGGACTCTATCGCGGTGGGGAAGAACACCTGGCTGATCTTTTTCATGTAAATATTTTTAACTTTAACCTCTCTCCCTACTGTTGACTATATATTAATAAACTGTTGTCCATTGTAATTGTATATTTAGCTTAGGTTTAAATTAGGTTTTGATGAGAGTAAGTTATTACACAGGTGTTTTGGTCTACTATGGGCTGAAGTTTTGATGTTGTTAATGTTGTAATGAGTTTTAATGATGAAGTAATTTTTAAACAAATGCAAATATATACTTTGAAGGCGATAAGGTGCCATCTATATATACGAGTCATTTAAGCACTAATGTTTCTTTTCATATACAAAACAAATTTCTACTATCCGTACTGCGATGGGAAAGAAGTTTGTTTTATATTTGAAATGAAACATTTGTGCTTGAAATCTTCCTTTTCTTATATACTTATATAGACCACACATTATCACTCTATGATGAAAATATGTTTGCATTCGTTTGAATAATCACTTTAGTATATAAGTGGGGAAATTTTGCATAAGGGAACTGGATTTTCCACAAAGCAAAAAATGCGCCTCGTTTATATCGACGCAAAAACAAAGCGCCGTCTATAGATGGAAAATATTATTTTCAAATAAGGATAACCATATAGAAGTTTAGAATGCAGAAAAGTATCTATAATACTTATATTATTTCTCTCTTATTAATATAAATATATAATTATATTCATGTATCCATGTCAGAGTCGTTATATCTGTCTATTTACACACTAGCATATATATTACAATAGTTTTTGACAACCTTAATTAGTTACTCAATATTTTACGTATAATTATATCTCCGAATATTGAGTACCAATCATACAATAATCAAGGTTGTCCCAAAAGTTCCTATTATCATAATATAAAGAGCAAGCACCAGCGCCTAGTACTCGAAGCTATACTCACTAAAAAACTCAAAGGAATCAATAGATCCATAGATTTGCCCGACGTATATTTTAGTATAATTCCCGAACTTTCTACCTAATCAATAATCTCCGGCTTTCCAATTTGTTATTTACTGTAATCACATAACCTCAAAAAAGAATAAGCATTAATCAATAATTCATTTTTTAAAACTGTACTATGTAAATCAGTTTTTTGCATATCTATCTTATATTTCCTACTTCATTGTATATATATATATATGGATTAGATTCGAAAAACTTCAGTAGCGTAGTTATACCTGTCGAAGGACTGTTGAGCCCGAAAACTTGTATTGCCGATATATATAAAAGAAACTCTTCCCTCAGCAAAATGTATTTTATTAATAATTATACCGAAAGGATTATTTTAATAAAAAATCATATTATGATTTATATTTTGCAAATGTTTACAAACTTTTGGGGCAACCTTGTAATTCTGAAACTTGGCCCACCTGCTGATTGGCTACCCTTGATAAAGAAAACAGAGATTAAATCATTCTTCTGTGAGTATTCTGTTATATTTTTACCAAGGTTACCAATATTACCAAGGTTGTTCAAAAAGTTCGTAAACACTTGCCAAATATAAATAATAATTATAATCGGGAAACCTTATATGTATTCAGAATTAACAATTTATATATGTTTTCTACTGGAGATATTAAAATCTTCAAAAAGAAAAACTTTAGAAACAATATATAGATTCCATACAAGGTTAAAACGGCGTACATGACATATTCCCGTTTAAAAGACAATAATTGATTGGATCTAAGCGGGAATGTTTATTACACAATTAATCTATAGACATTCCTATAAAGATAATTAAGTGATCTATTATGTAACGTATTAATATTTAATTACTAAATAGATTGCGTCACTAGTTTGCCAATTTGTCGTTTTATTTCTCAAATTTACAGCCGCATAGGTAATTTATCATTCATGTATTTATGCTGTTTAGAAAACAGCAGGAAGGTAATAAAAATATCAAAGTTATGAAATGTTATTTTCGTAAATTTTCTGCTAAAGTAGATAAAATAAGAAAAGATGCGAGAGATATAGGGAGACACTTAATTATTCGTACCTCTTTCTTTTTCTACATATTTATACCTTATTCAAAACTAACCATTACAAATTGAATCGCAATTTCAATGACCCACATAATTCAAAACATAAAAAAAAGAGAGATGACCCACAGAGCTAGTTATATTATGATAAATACGGAAAGAAAACAACAATTTCCCTTTTGTTATCGTGCAGAATTAACACGAAAAAGGTTTGTATTCTGTGTTACAAATTATATATTCTTCAAATAATATATATTTACAAGTGCATTTATATTGGAACAAGAAAATACAAATAAATCCAATATATGCATATTTTTGAATATATATATACCACAACACCAACATTCCTCCATTTATCATATTTATTTAAATCTTTACAACCTACATTTATCTATCATTATACCCTATTGTACGGATTCCTCATATTGCTTTACCACTCCTAAAAACTCGAATTTTACTTAAATTCAACACACACTCCTTCCTACGCCTATTAATCTATTCCCGATATTTCTCTTAACTACTCGTTCAACATTTTTTATTATTTACACCTACAAATAACTTATCTCCCATAATCTTGTTTCCCATCACTGAACACTTTTATTTTTCCGTTTATCATTACTCTTCATAATTCATCCTTTCATATCTCATCTCTAAGGTTAGAAATAATCGTTATTTCTCCTTAAAAATAAATTTCGATTTTTTTGTTTAAAAGAAACTCATGCGGCATAATTTTCAAATGTCTTTTCATAATCTTATTTCTCTACAATTTTCCAGCAGTCAGAACTACATTACTTGACCATTCGACTTCTATCACCATCTCAACTTATCTGCGGTATTTTCCTGTATTTCCACATGAAATATTTATTAATTAGTTGATATTTTATATTTTTCTCCTATAATCTAATTCTCTAATATTTGAATTTTCTACTGCTCTCATTGCACAGTGACAAGAATATTTATTAATGAAACATCATTAGTTTTCTTGAAAGAAGCGGATGAACTCATGGTTCGTGGAAATACACATGTCCTCAACAATTTTAAATGGTCAGATAATCTTTTAGGCGATGAAATAACCTCATTGAGGTAGAGCAAAAGAACGGATATTCCCTTGCATCGTGAAATATAGTTGTTCTCATGAATCTTAAAACAGTAGGTGACATCTTCAGACGTGAAATTTAGCGCCGACGGCGTTGGTAGCAGGAGTCCAGGATGATGAGCAGAGACAGGGCGAACATCATAACCAGCGAACACAGAACGGTTGCCTGGAAAAAATTCTTGTCTCTCTCGTGACTCAACCCCAGAGCTCGGCAACTTTCCAGGAATCCCATGACTCGAATAATCGACGCTAGGGAAACAAATTCCTAAAACCATTGCTTCAAAACATTCTTAGATATTTCCAATGTAGAAAGAAATATAAATAAACTTGGATATGAAATAGTGAATACCTATTTTTTCAAATATTTCTGTGAATTTGGAGTCGTATTGCATGCCTTGAAGTTTCATCTCAAACTCGTATTTTTGGGATAAATATTCACGCTATAGAATTGATATATATTTTCTTATAAATACCATATTTCTCTCAATTTGATCATAAATTATTTATATATTTTTTCACTATCTTCTCTCTTCTAACCTGAGACTAGCTACATATTTATTCATATACAACTATAACCTTGTTTGCATCTTAAAATTTAAAATGGAAATTATTGATCATTAACCACATAGATCTTTATTTAAATTCAGAACCTCTAACAATAATTCACTTTATGCAAATAAATATTGAAGTATATATATTTATTATTTTATCACATAACTTCATTTTTCTATCAAGTGCTCAAAATGCAAATATAATAAAAAATATTATATTTATAATCCATTTATAGTATCATTTTTGAGAAAAGAGTTTTACAAGTGATAGGATTTAAGTATTGTTATTGCATTTGTATCGAAGGAAAAACCAAGGGATCTAAGAAATTCTTATCAGGAGTGTCAACACTGACACCAATATTTGTATTTTTTTCGATTCAGAATTCTGGAATATTTTTCTTTTAAACTTAATAAAAAATAAGATTTACATATTTTCATAGATGACGTTATATGTTAGATCTACAAAATATGTAATTATAATTTATGAAGGAATATGAATTGAAAAAAAAATGATAGTTGCAATTTATATTTTATAAATATTATATCACTATATAAATATATGTAATATTGTTGCAAATGTCGATGTATGGATAAGCTGGCAGTCGTGTACGTGAGGCGAGTGTTGATGGTCTTCCCGCACGCGGACAACAAGAAGCAGAGGCAGGGCTAGCTGTTAGCACAGAGAGTGATCGGGGATAGCCCACGGGACAGAGGTAGAGGCCATGACATCAACTAGGATGTTTATTCCCGAGACATGGAGGGAGAGACTGAAGTGAACTGCCGAGAAACCCACCCTAGAACCATCTGCCGACCCCCTGCCAAAACCTGTCCTGTTTTGGGGGGTCTCTATAAGAATGTCCCTCGGGACCCCACAGGGGCTGGGCGTTGCCTTTTTCCACCCCTCTGTCCCTGCTGCCACCAGCTGACCGCTCTCTCTTTGGATCTTTATTTTGACGTCACAATTATAGTTTATATACAAAAAGGGTGTACAGGTTATATTAATAAAGATATATCATATATACAAAATATGGGGGTGGTAGCAAATAGAAAGTGTCATTATTATACAGTTTTAAAATATACGATATACTGTATATATATATTATTGGAGAGAAAATTAATTAAATTTCATATTTGAGATAGAAATAACAAACATATTATTTTTTAAAATTGTAGCCTTATATGAAAAAAACAATATAAATATATATTTGGAATTGTTCTATAATTATTTTACAGATTTTGAATCTAAAAGCTAAGAAATCAACTAGGAAATAAATTTTCATCGTTACTCGTATATAAATATAGTATATTATTATATATATATATATATATTCATATATATAAAATTTGAAAGAAAATTAATTTCAGATTTTAGATATGAATAAAATAAAAAATATGAAATTGTAAAATTTCAGCATTATTTAGGAAATCAAATTACATATATTTTCAAATGTTCTCTAAAATTATTTCTCCTATTTTAAATCTATATAAAAGCTAAAAATTTACTTCAGAAATAAATTTTACATTGTTAGCGCTTTATATAAATATATATTGCTATTTATAAAATTTTAGAATAAATTAATATCAGATTTGAGATAGAAATAAAATTTGAAATAATAATTAGGATAATTGTAGTATTATTTGAAAAAAAAACTGAATATATATATTTTAAAATTGTTCTAAAATTATTTTACAGATTTTGAATCTAAAAGCTATGAAATCAACTCGGAAATAAATTTTGCATCGTTAGCCTTTGTTCCCCTTCGCTAGTTTTTTCCTTTTAGTATAAAACAAGAATAAAAAAAGACAAAGGGTATTTTCTCTTGAACAAATAGATGTTCAATTTTCCGTAAGTCAACCATGAAATTCCCAAGTGGGAGACTTAATCCAGGGGGCAAAAACTAATTTAAGTTAATTATTTTGTGTAAAAACAATTAAAATTTGTTAAATAGCATGTTTTATTCACTATCACACGTTTATTTACATTATTTAAGCTGATTTCTTAGGTGATATATTAATAAATTGATAAAAATCTCTCTAATACACGTAAGATATTTCTTTATTAATATAACAAATGTACACAGATTTTTGAAATAAAAAAAAACCCCATACTTTTGAACTTTATTCCGAATATTTGCTGTCTTTTTAGAAATTTTAATAATTGAATTCACATTGCTGATTACCAATTTGATAAAAATTGAAGAAAATTATCCATATTTTTAAGAATAAATAGTATTCTATATACAGGTAGCTCTTTTTCATAATCACATTCAATAAATCTCATTTTTGAAACTCTAACTATAATGAAATAGAGAGAGATATCGTTTTTAACACTTTTATAAAACAAATTTTATTTGTTTTTTTACAATTCCTTTGTGTACAGTTATAAAATTCCTATGACCGTCAAATTGCTATCTGATTATTTATGTGAGCGTTAACCTATGGAAAGTAAATATGAGCTGTCCTAATCTAGATTCCTATGAGCGACTACCTCCAGGAGGGACCAGGACATCAAAGTTTTGAGTGAGTTTCTAATAAGATATTTTATCTCAATAAATATCCTATACTTAAACATTTTAAATAATGAGCATTTCATTATTATAATTAATAATTAAAAGTGATTGCATCTGTATATTGAATTTATTGAGACAAATATCAAGGTAATAAAATTCTAGCAATTTATCGCCCATAGAATTCATATATCTTAATACACGAGAAGTATCATATAGATGTTAATTTATAAATGAAATTTATTTATTAAAATTAATATTAAATAGGGTTACACTCATAAAATTATCTGAACCCGATTCTAAGAGAAAGAATAGAAAAAAATAAAGAAATTCTCAAACTGAAGGCATTAGAATTCCACCGTTGTTCCATTATATATTCAAATTTTCACAAATTAAATTTAAATTCATATTTATAAAGGATAATTTTGTGAAAATCCAAAATTCAAGCTTTGCGAATTATTATATCACCCAAACTCCTCAATTTTATTATGAAACCAACAAAACTCTAGGTTTTGTTCAAATTCAATAAAGGTAGTTGTCTATGATGATTGGAAATTTGCTTTGACGCCTTCCTTTATTGAGTCATAATTGTAAAATCTATACAGAAATCCGCATGGTGTACAATTTGCATAATGAAATTAGAATCGGCTGTTAGATTGTACGCCTCTAACAAAGGTTCTGTGTTAATTAATGGCTACCTTCAGTTACATAGAAGACCATTTTTGTATATCGCCTAAAGCTAATTACGATTCGACCTTTTAAAAGTTTTCAACATTCAGATCGTTTAAAAGCTACTTAAATCCATAATGTAATTGGACAAATTAAACTTTGAGGTTAATTAGTGTAGATAAGCATAGATGGGTTAGACATGAACTAATTTAATTATGTTTCACTAAATTTAGCGAGCTTTAAAAATGTTCTCCAATTTAATTTATCACCACTCAATTTTATCCCGCTTTAAAAAGAAGGGCCATTTTATATGGAAATGTAAATGTAGATCCAATTTGTCTATAAAAGATAATTGTAAAGTTTTTTTTAGATGAAATGGAAAATAAAGATAATAAAAATGTGTTTCTTTTATTAGAATCGATAAGGGAAACGTATCTCCAAACAGATTACAATTGACAAGCCAATCTGAAAATACAAGAAATAGAAAGTTGAATAAAAGATCAGCTCCAAAAATCACTTTATTAGGTATTGATCAAGAAGAGCAAACTAGTTTATGTTATTTGCAACAATGAATAATATGTGAAGGTTATTCACATATTAAACAAAATGTTAACGCGGGATTCAATCCCGGTTCATGACTGTCGGGAATCGAGGGTGTTACCCACTCGTCCCATAGACAAAAAGGTATTTATACGTATTTATAATTTCCTTGAAGCCAATGCCGAAGTTTACTCAAATACCATAACTAATATTCAGTGTCGTATATATAGGTATATTTGTAAAGGGAAAGAATTTAAAAGCACGAATGTTTATTTTATACATAATACAAACTTCTACTGTCCTTACTGCGATGAAAAAATATATTGGGAGGGCTTAGCTAATCAGTGGTGAACCCTCCCAGGGGTTTCGCATATTTAATCCACCAGACCGCTTCTCAGAGCTCTAATACTGTATTAGACGATTCTGCTTATATACGCAGCACTGAAGGGTGGAATCTCTGAAATGGTTTTCAATAAGACTATGGACATAAGCTTATAGGGCAATTACATTGCCCAATACAATTGTATAGCTCTATAAAGCAGTATAGTTATAGAAAATTTCTTTACTTGATAAATAAATATTCCATATATATATTCATTGCAGTGAGGATAAAAAATAGAAGCATTAAAGCATCAATGTTTTTTAACATAAACAAACTTCTACTGTCCATACTGCAATGGAAAAATATTGGGAGGGCTTAGCTCATCATTTATTTTGACGGGAGAGGCGTCTTATGCTTTTTTGGATCAATTTTATCCTGGAATAAAATTACATCTATTGATTTGGGCAACCACTTTGCATTCTGTACGCCTTTTTTGGCAGATTATAGAGATTACATTGTATCCCGTGTGGATCTCATGGAAAAAAAAATCCGCCCTAGGCTGACGAGGGCCATTAGTCCGAAACCATGGTCTATAGGTGAACACTTCTCAGTCCCAAAGCTGGTGTTGTAGCATTGTCACCGACATGAGACAGATAATTTGCGGGTACGGTCAATAGATGGCGTCTAGGTTTGACGGAAGAGGCGCCCTATTTTTTATAAATCAATTTCCTTCCGGAAAAATTTCCATCCATACATATAAATTTATGAATAAAGTTCGCATCTTCTTTCAAAATTGACGATTCCTTATTTCTTAACTTAATCGTTCGTTAATTCTATTTTTATTGATAATTCAACTGAGTGTATATCTTCAATTAAAAGGCGCCCTCAAAGCTTATTTCCATAATTTTAAATAGCCAAAAACAGGCTCCCAATTGTCTACAATATAAATACATATCACACGGCTCATAATACAATAGTAGCGCATTCTGGACATTCAAAACGGATTTGGAACGTTCTCTAATCACGAGCTTCGCCTTTCAAATACTACTCATTATAAAGGACTGCGGCGTGTGATTATAAACAATACTTAAAATTATACCGCATAAGTTTCTTTTCTATGAAAAATCAATATTTATTTTAAAGAGAAATATTTACTATTTCTAACTTTTTTGAATGAAGTATGAGAGGGTGAAAATATGAAGAGTAATGGCGAACGGGAAAAATAAAAGTGTCCAGGGGCGGGAATCGAACCCACAACCTTCTGCTTACCGGGCAGGTGCCATGTCCACTAGGCTGCCCTGGACGTTATTTCTCCGTTCGTAAATAATACTTAAAGTGACTTATAATACATTATAAAGGACTGCGGCGTGTGATTATAAACAATACTTAAAATTATACCAAATAAGTTTCTTTTCTATGAAAAATCAATATTTATTTTAAAGAAACTTATGCGGTATAATTTTAAGTATTGTTTATAATCACACGCCGCAGTCCTTTATAATGTATTATAAGTTACTTTAAGTATTATTTACGAACGGAGAAATAACGTCCAGGGTAGCCTAGTGGACATGGCATCTGCCCGGTAAGCAGAAGGTTGTGGGTTCGATTCCCGCCCCTGGACACTTTTATTTTTCCCGTTCGCCATTACTCTTCATATTTTCACCCTCTCATACTTCATTCAAAAAAGTTAGAAATAGTAAATATTTCTCTTTAAAATAAATATTGATTTTTCTTAGAAAAGAAACTTATGCGGTATAATTTTAAGTATTGTTTATAATCACACGCCGCAGTCCTTTATAATGTATTATAAGTTACTTTAAGTATTATTTACGAACGGAGAAATAACGTCCAGGGTAGCCTAGTGGACATGGCACCTGCCCGGTAAGCAGACGGTTGTGGGTTCGATTCCCGCCCCTGGACACTTTTATTTTTCCCGTTCGCCATTACTCTTCATATTTTCACCCTCTCATACTTCATTCAAAAAAGTTAGAAATAGTAAATATTTCTCTTTAAAATAAATATTGATTTTTCATAGAAAAGAAACTTATGCGGTATAATTTTAAATATTGTTTATAATCACACGCCGCAGTCCTTCATATTGTACTATAAGTTACTTTAAGTATTATTTAAGAACGGAGAAATAACGTCAAGGGTAGCCTAGTGGACATGGCACCTGCCCGGTAAGCAGAAGGTTGTGGGTTCGATTCCCGCCCCTGGACACTTTTATTTTTCCCGTTCGCCATTACTCTTCATATTTTCACCCTCTCATACTTCATTCAAAAAAGTTAGAAATAGTAAATATTTCTCTTTAAAATAAATATTGATTTTTCATAGAAAAGAAACTTATGCGGTATAATTTTAAGTATTGTTTATAATCACACGCCGCAGTCCTTTATAATGTATTATAAGTTACTTTAAGTATTATTTACGAACGGAGAAATAACGTCCAGGGTAGCCTAGTGGACATGGCACCTGCCCGGTAAGCAGACGGTTGTGGGTTCGATTCCCGCCCCTGGACACTTTTATTTTTCCCGTTCGCCATTACTCTTCATATTTTCACCCTCTCATACTTCATTCAAAAAAGTTAGAAATAGTAAATATTTCTCTTTAAAATAAATATTGATTTTTCATAGAAAAGAAACTTATGCGGTATAATTTTAAATATTGTTTATAATCACACGCCGCAGTCCTTCATATTGTACTATAAGTTACTTTAAGTATTATTTACGAACGGAGAAATAACGTCAAGGGTAGCCTAGTGGACATGGCACCTGCCCGGTAAGCAGAAGGTTGTGGGTTCGATTCCCGCCCCTGGACACTTTTATTTTTCCCGTTCGCCATTACTCTTCATATTTTAACCCTCTCATACTTCATTCAAAAAAGTTAGAAATAGTAAATATTTCTCTTTAAAATAAATATTGATTTTTCATAGAAAAGAAACTTATGCGGTATAATTTTAAGTATTGTTTATAATCACACGCCGCAGTCCTTTATAATGTATTATAAGTTACTTTAAGTATTATTTACGAACGGAGAAATAACGTCCAGGGTAGCCTAGTGGACATGGCACCTGCCCGGTAAGCAGAAGGTTGTGGGTTCGATTCCCGCCCCTGGACACTTTTATTTTTCCCGTTCGCCATTACTCTTCATATTTTAACCCTCTCATACTTCATTCAAAAAAGTTAGAAATATTAAATATTTCTCTTTAAAATAAATATTGATTTTTCATAGAAAAGAAACTTATGCGGTATAATTTTAAATATTGTTTATAAATACTACTCACTTTAGAGAAAAATACAAAAAGAAAATCCGGCAGAATATCCTAAACTCATTGCATAGTTTCTCAGTAGCTAGAAAATAATGTCCAAATTGATTTTAAAATTCAGTTTAAAGTTCTTTATTAAAATGCACTAATGGACAGAATTTGAGAAAGTTGTACCTTTTATCATGTATATCGGTATTCAGAAAACAACTCTGAAAGATATTTGATACACAATGACCTTTAATGAAGTAACAATATAGCCAAGAGTGATAAAAACAGACGGCCAGCGACATTTCCACTTCCTTAAGTGACATTGTTTTTAAAATTTGCATCATATGCATTTTATAATGCTTAAGCTCTTACCTACAGTTTGATTTATAAATATACGTTCGTTCTTGCCTGATTTATAATATAATAAAATAAATAAAGTTTCCAGGGTTAAGTTTCTTGTGTAACTTTTTATTTTCAAGCTTTCGGACTTGTCAATCTTTGATTTATATATATTTTCAAAATATCGTTTTATTTGCTTTAATTTACATACACTAATATAGGAAAACTATATAGGAAATTATCTCGTGAAAGATAGTCTAGAAAATAAGCACGCCTAATCTCTCTCGACGTTGACTTTTCGATGGAGGTGAAATTATAAATGTTGAAATAATCTTCACAATATTTTATAGAATTAATCATGGGAAAAAACTTAAAGAAGTGGAATGCTTTTGAATTCTCTTGTCTGTTTTTTTTTTAAAGAGACAAAGGAAATTTTGTTACCCAATTGATTCTTACTCTTCAATAAAAGTGACTGTTAGGTTTTTTTTTATTATCATTATTATAATAATCAATATGTTAGGTTTTATTTTTTATTATTATTATTGTATTTTATTATTTAATTATAATTCATATTCATAGAATTTTATTGTTACTTATCATCATTCTTTTTGTTGTTTTTCTTCTTCTTCTGTTTTCTTTTGTGTTAAATTCAACTAAATCGCATTAAATCGTAGTGTAATTCTCTTTTGTTGTGTGAAATAAATCGAATTGAATCGAATTGAGTCAGCTCGTTCTTTCTAGAAGAAACATCAAAGAAAACGTGCTAACATTTTTTGGTGCCGAAAAACCCGGGAAAGAAGTAGAAGAAATAGAAAGTTTTTAGAAGCCATAGAAATAAAGAAAGGTAAGGTTTTGAATACTAATCTTTAAAATATGGAAACAGAAATCTTAATTTTTGAATCTCTGATTAAAAGTTTAGAATTGATAAAAGCAGATGTAGAATATAATTTAGAAGGCAATGATAAATACGCACTTATGCAAAATAAAGAAGACTTGTTAAATATAAAAGCTAGCTTTGATAATCAATATGTGAAATTAGTAAAATATAAAGGCATTAATGCTGAAGAAATATTTAAGGTATCCTTTGAGGCAAAGTCTAAAATCAATTCTTTTCTATTAAAAATAAATAGATCGCTGGGAAATATAAATAAAAATACATTTTCTGGTGATACGAATTTAGAACTTCCCAAATTTCAATTGCCCACCTTTAGTGGTGATATTTCAGAATGGCTGAGTTTTAAGGAAATTTTTATTAGATCTATTGATCAAAATCCAACACTGGGAAATTTTCAAAAACTTCAATATTTAAATTCTGCACTAAAAGGAAATGCCGCTAGACTTATTAGGCCGTTCAATATTTCTGAAGAAAATTATCCTATTGCCTGGCAAACTTTGGTCAATAGATTCGACAAAAAAAGTGAATTGGCTTTTAAACAAATTCAAAATTTGTATGATCTAAAAAATGTAAAACAAGAATCGAGTAAAGATTTACTTGATCTCCTGGACACTTGTAACGAAAGCATTCAGAATCTCTCTATCCTCGGATTGGAACGTAATACTTTATCGGATATGATTTTAATTCATATAATTCAATCAAAACTTGATCGTTCAATAAGAAAGGAATGGGAGATGAGTTTGCTTGAGAAAGAATATACATCTTATGAAAAGATGATTTCTTTCCCGGAAAGATTTGCTGGAATTCTCGGGAGTTTTCAGAATAAAGAAAATTCAAAACAATTCTACAAAATGAATAAATCCACTCATTCTCATTCAGCAACATTTGCCTCTGGCTCTAGTATAGATAGCAGAGTCAAGTCATGCGTCTTATGTAAAGGTGAACATATTTTGTTAAAATGTCCTAAGTTTAATGGCATGATGTTACCTGAAAGATGGACTTTTGTAAAAGATAATCGTCTATGTTACAACTGTCTAAGATCTAACCATAGAGTATCGTCATGCGTCTTCACGCAAATTGCAAATCATGTAATAAGAGACATCATACTCTTTTGCATCAGTTCAAACCGGAAATGTTAAGTCTTGTTGCGGACATATCTCCATTGACCCATGCCAGTGTCTCATGTTTTGCAGACAACAAAAGTCATGATCGAATATTACTCTCTACGGCTTTAATAAAGGTCAAATCGGAAAATGGGGTTCTACAAACATGTAGAGCTCTCATAGATACAGGCTCTCAAAGGTGTCTTATAACAAATAGTTGTCGAAAGAAATTAAATCTTCCTCTTGCTGAATGTAAAACTACAGTTTTTGGTTTGGGAAACAAACTTGTAGAACAATCAATAGGTGAGGTCTCTCTCCAATTTAGCCCACATTTCTCAAACCTAATATTCAACGCCAATCCAATAGTCATTGATAAGATCACATCAGAATTGCCCAATTTCTTTATATAAAAGGATAATTGGCCTTATTTGAAAAATCTTCTGTTGGCTGACCCCAATTTTGACAAATCTAGCCAGATTGATTTAGTGATAGGAGCAGAGCTTGCTCCATGCTTATTTAACGGGAAGGTTAGATTCCAAAATTTATCTGGACCCACTGCGTGCGGATCCAAATTGGGATGGTTACTTACAGGTAAAATATTACTGTCAGGTGAAAATTCCAATCAAGATATAACTATGTTCGCGTCGGAGGAACAAGATGATTTTCTCAAAAAATTCTGGGAGCTGGAGTCAGTACCCTCTGCCAAATCTTTAACCAGAGAAGAAATTTCGTGTGAAGAAATATATATTAATAACCTCAAAATTCTGGAAGATGGAAGATACTCTGTTGGGCTGCCATTTAGAACATTGCCAACTCTTGGCGAATCTAGGATCAATGCTCTGAAACGATTTCTATCACTTGAAAGAAAATTACAAAAATCTCCAAGTATCCTAAAACAATATTGTGATTTCATGGACGAATATCTTTTAATCAATCATATGGAGCTTATTCCCAGTGATGCGCTGGATACACCTTCAGGACAATGTTATTATATACCTCATCATTGTGTTTTTAAGGAGCAACGCACTACCACTAAATTGAGAGTTGTTTTTGATGCATCTTGCAAAACTAGCAATGGCAAATCTCTAAATGACTTTCTTCATGTAGGACCAAAACTACAACAGGATATCTTCAACATTCTGATAAGATTTCGAACACGCCCAATAGCATTTTCAGGAGATATAGAGAAAATGTATCGCCAAGTAAGAATCGATTCTAGGGATTGTGATTTCCAGAGAATTTTATGGAGAAAAAACCCACCAGAACCTTTATTGGATTATAGACTACTGACTGTGACATATGGATTGTCTTGTGCGCCATATCTCGCCATGCGTACCCTACATCAACTTGCAAGGGACAAGGTGTCAACTTTCCCAGTGGCCTCAAAAATAGTACAAACCGATTTTTATGTTGATGACTTGCTTTCTGGTGCAGACACAATTGAAGAAGCTACATGTCATATTCGTGAAGTCAATAATCTTCTTTCTTCACCCGGATTTTCTCTTAGGAAATGGAGATCAAACGTCCCAGAGGTCCTTTCTGGATTATCAGAACAGGTTGAAGATAGGTATAATCTTTGGGATTTTGAGAGTGATTCACGTGTCAAAATATTTGGTATTTGTTGGAATCCTTCCTTGGACATTTTTCAGATTCTTGTTAATGACATTCCAGAACAAACGAATTCTAAAATACATTTGTTGTCCCACATCTCCAGAATCTTTGATCCTATAGGCTGGCTGTCACCAGTTATTATTCGTCTTAAAATTTTGCTTCAATCACTTTGGAAACAGAAGTTGAATTGGGATGATTTCTTGTCTGATACTTTGTGCTCTCAATGGAAGAAAATCGAAAAGGAATTATCCGTATTAAATAAAATTCAAATTCCTAGGTACTTCTCGTGCAGGGGAGCTTTACTTTCTGTTGAACTTCCTGGTTTTTGTGACTCTTCAGAAGTTGCATATGCGGCAGTATTTTATATAAGATCTCGTTTCAAATAGGGCCAAGTGAAAGTTTCTCTAATTGCTTCCAAGACGAGGGTAGCTCCTCTGAAAATGATTTCCATACCACGGCTGGAGCTGTGCGCTGCTCTTCTTCTCGCAACCTTATATGATACTATTCGCAATTCTTTATGCTTACAAATTGATAGAGTATTTTTATGGACTGATTCCAAAATTGTTCTCAGCTGGATTAAATCTGAATCTAGACATTGGAAACCATTTGTCGGAAATAGGATTGCTGAAATTCAAAGATTGACTTTACATTCTTCCTGGCATTATGTCATTTCGAAAGATAATCCTGCAGACTGCGCTTCCAGAGGTATAACTCCTTCAGAGCTGGTGGATCACTCTCTTTGGTGGCGAGGACCAACTTGGCTCTCGGATGTGAACTTTGAAGATCCAATTCAAACTCAATATGATTTTCCGAAAGAAATTTCAGGTGAAAGACGAAAAGCATTCTCTGTTTTTCATTCCACTAATCTTCTTTTCCCAGACTTCATTTTCAAATACTCAAATATCAACGAACTTGTTAGAATTACAGCATGGATTTATAGATTTGTACTCAATGTCCAATGTTCTTTCAATGAAAGAAAGAAAGGACATCTATCTTCAAGCGAATTAACAAGTTCAATTCACAATATCATTCGTTTCATCCAAAGTTCTGAATTTCAATCAGAACTTACCTGTTGCAAACAAAATAAATCTTTACCAACTAACTCAAGGCTTTTATCTTTGAATCCTTTCATTGATGAATCTGGACTATTACGGGTTGGAGGAAGATTACGTCATTCAAATCTGCAATTTGATGAAAAGCATCCAATAATATTGCCAAGAGATCATTTTATCACGAAATTAATAGTGCGACAGTGTCATCTGGATCATTTACATTCTGGTCTTCAACTGACCATGTCAGCACTACGATTACGATATTGGATTCCTGCAGGAAGAAGTTTGGTCAAGAAACTAATCCACCAATGCATGGTGTGTTTCAGGGCTAAACGTCAAGTTACCAAGCAAATCATGGGAGATCTGCCCATGCACCGAATTGTGAAATCAAATCCGTTCACTAAAACTGGAATCGACTTTGCAGGACCGTTTTTGATGAAACCAAACATCAAAAGATCCAAAGTAAAATTAAAATCATATGTTGCTTTATTTGTATGTTTCTGCACAAAAGCAATTCATTTAGAAATCGTATCAGACCCATCTTCAGCGGCTTTCCTCGCAGCTCTCAAGCGGTTTATTTCTCGTCGAGGAAAACCTTCTGATATATTTAGTGATAACGGGACCAACTTTAGGGGAGCTAACAACATTCTCCGAGAACAGTTTGATATATTGAAATCTTCAACAATTCAAAAATTCATATCTAATGAACGAATCAATTGGCATTTTATACATCCTTCCGCCCCAAATTTCGGAGGTATCTGGGAGGCTGGAATAAAATCTTTCAAATTTCATCTTCTCAATCCTCTTACACCAGGACACTTCTTAATCGGGAGACCCTTAACTGCCCTTCCAGAATCTAATGATGATGATGTTCCGATAAACTACCTCGACCGCTGGAGCCTAAATCAAAAAATTAAAAATGTATTTTGGAAACGTTGGAATCGAGAATACCTCAACAATTTGCAACAACGCCTAAAATGGCAAAAATCCTCACCCAACATTAAGGAAGGTGACCTCATCTTGCTCAAGGATACCATATCACCACCAGCAATGTATTGGAGCCTTGGTCGCATCACCAAAGTCTTTCCGGGAGCAGACGGAAAAGTTCGAGTCGTCGAGGTGAAGACTAAGCACCAAAAACACCTTACTAGAACTGTCTCTAAAATAGTACCATTACCTTTTGCTGAGGACTAAGTTAGTCCACCGGGGTGGAGTATGTTAGGTTTTTTTTTTTTTATTATCATTATTATAGTAATCTATATGTTAGGTTTTATTTTTTATTATTATTATTGTATTTTATTAATTAGTTATAATTCATATTCATAGAATTTTATTGTTACTTATCATCATTCTTTTTGTTGTTTTTCTTCTTCTTCTGTTTTCTTTTGTGTTAAATTCAACTAAATCGCATTAAATCGTAGTGTAATTCTCTTTTGTTGTGTGAAATAAATCGAATTGAATCGAATTGAGTCAGCTCGTTCTTTCTAGAAGAAACATCAAAGAAAACGTGCTAACAGTGAATGTGTGTGTATCAAAAATCTTTAAGAGTTATTGTCTGAATCTCCCGATATTAATGCTCAAAGGTACAACTTAAATTTTGACTCTGTATCAAATATCTTTCAAGAGTTATTGTCTGAATCCTGATATACATGTTAAAAGGTACAACTCAATTTTTTTTCTATAAGTGTAGTCGCAAATAAAAGGTATTATGGTATTATATCATACCAAATTAGAATAAACTTCACATAATATAATATAATATACAGAAATATTAAATGGAATTAGAATATATAATCTCATTATTTTCAAATTCTTAAGATAAAATATATAATTGAATTCCTCTTAAATGCAATTATCAAAATTCCAATTAAATATTATTCGCAATATGTGTTTTTAAAATTTTGTTCTTTATGTTTTTATTATTTTAAACAGCGCATTAAATGTAATAAATTACTACTAATTAAATGAAAATTATGCCTTTTTGCATTTTTAAATATCTTATTAAATACATTTTATTTTTCATTTATAGTTCTTTCTCCTGTTGTTAGCTTATTTGATATTTGCATATAAACATTTATACAACGTTCTAATATCTAATCATTTATGTAAGCTTAAATAAATTCATGTACCAGAAGAGGTACTCCTCCTTTTAAATGTGCATCAAAACGATGACACTATTGCATCGCCCCAGTAAAACCTTTACTAGTTATTCGTCTTCTTTCTTATCTCCACTCAATCATATTAGGATATCAAGCTTGTGATGGTAATTGGTCAATGGTCAATGGTAAAGCTAAAGATAAGTCAATACAGTCAATATTGTCTTTTGGGGTTGTAGGTTTAGATTTGCACTTGGTACATAGTTAACCTTCGCTAGTGATAATAAAGAATGAGTTACAACACCAGTTTTGGCAAATAATGGAAAAAAATACTAATTGTATACCATGGTTTCGGGCTTTGTACCTCATCAGTATAATCAGACTTCGATTTTATAACATCCTACGAGAAGGGTTATGAATTTTATGTTGTAATATTGATGTCGATATCGTATTCATATTATTTAGAAGTGTGGTACTTTTACTAATATTAGAAAAACATTGCACAGGCCTTGATAATCATGATACCAATTTTGTTTTTAAATACTTCTATTGCATTCATGTAGTGCTAATGTAGAAACATTACTACACATTTTAAATATTAAGCTATTAGAGCCTATTTGGTATCATTAAAATTCCTGGTGTAGGTTGGATTTAGTAACAAAAAGCCTTTATTAAGTAGACTCGTCCCATACAGGATTCTTCCAGATGAGCAAACAGAAGCAAACATAGTAGTTAGTTGTAGAAAGTAGATTACAAGATCGAACTTTCTTCAAATGAATCATTCATCTGTGTTGTGCCTATTGTCTTTGGTGTTTTCCTAAATTTGTGAAAATAAAATGCAATGGGTTTGATTTTTACTATTTTTGCCATTAGAACATATAGAGATTTGTTTTTATAGCAAATCTTTTGACGAAGAATTTCTCTCTCATTTTCCAATGCCGGACAATAAATCGTGTAGTTAGGTTGGATAGGTGAAATAATCAGGAGCCACTAGCCAAATATGAAAGTTAAAAAACCTGCTGGCATCGATCCCGCATTGTGTTTGCGAAGTATCGACCCTTTTTCTATCCACGCCTCTGATTTCCATTTTGAAAAAGTGTTCATAAGATATTTTTATAAGGCCTTTTAAGATAGAGAAATAGACAATAATGGAATTACAATGTGTCTAAGAACCTACAAGAATATTTCACTTACCTATATTAATTTGAATTTAAAATGGTAAAAAGAAATGTTTTTAAAGACTATTTGTTGGTTGGAGGTTTGTTTGTAAGACATATGGCTACATAAACCAAATTTATTATTTTTTGTTTAGTTGCAAACGTTTCTGTAACTCGCCACCACTTTCTTCAGGGGAATGACTGACAAAAAGTCACTGAAACGTTGAGAAATAGATAAAAAAAATTGGTTGACATAGCCATATATCTCTATAAAATGGTTATATATATTCTTAAGAAATTAATAAGGAAATGTATTATTCTCCTTAATATAATATTCCTTTATAAATTCAATTGTCATCTATCGATAAAGTTTGTAACAATAACTGGCAATGTGTTTATTTTTTATTATATCATCAAATATTATATCCCCTAAAACTTACTTGAGATTAATTTGGAGAAGCCGCTAAGAAAGTTCACGACTGATGAGTTAAGCTCTATAATTTAATAACTTTCATCATTGCAGTAAGTTCTGTAGTGCTATTAGATGATTTAATTAAAAAGAAAAGCATTGTCAGTAAATTTATTTCTTTAAATATTCATAATATACGACATTTATTCTTACTATTTAACGTATTTATAAAAATCTAAATACCATAATTCACCTTCATACGAGAGTGACAAATCTATTGAATAACAGGAAAGCTTTTCAGCTCTATACTTATTAGAACATTCTGGTAGATAAATTGGAGAAACCGTTGAAAGGTTCACCACTGATGATTCAGGTTTTCTTGATATTTTTCATAATGCATTAGGAATTGTTTAAAGTTTTTTTTTTTAACGATTTGATTAGCATTAACGATTCTGTAAGCAATTATTGAAGTGAATAAAACGATTTCTTTTGATTCAATTCTGTTGAAAAAAATTGTAGTGAAAAAAAAAAATTTTTGAATCAACAATTATGTTTTAAAATTTTATAGTAAACAATATATATATATATGTAGTAGCCCATCAGAGATAAAGAACCAACTTGACGTACAACCACCTTCATGAACGATAAGACGTATCAATGTTCAACTGATTTATAAGATTTTGTTTGAAATGTACAATTACAGAATATTTCGATGATATAACCGTTTTGTTTCATATATGTACCATGTCTTTTTGTTATTTTTAAATTTGCATACCTATTTATTAAATATTGAGTAACCCTTTTGTTGAATATATAATTAGGTCTGGTCATAGGTGAAAGTAAAATACTGGAAGATATAATTTCTAGACGAAATATATAAATCTGATTTTTATAGTGTTTCTTTTCATTTAACTTTATTACCTGTTTTCAACATTTTTAATAGAATATCCTGAAGAATAAAATATATTCGTTAGTTTATTTGTGGCGCTGAGTTCGTTTTTAACACACATTAAAATGTTATAATACATTGATAAAGGTTGGCGTTCAGCTAACTGAAATATTAATAAAATAAATGATATTTTGATTCAATATATGCCTTTTTATTTTAAAATAGTTGAATGCAATTCTACTGTCACTATAAGCTTATGTCCATAGTCTTCTTGAAAACCATTTCTGAGATTCCACCCTTCAGTGCTGCGTATATAAGCAGAATTGTCCAATACAGTATTAGAGCTCTGAGAAGCGGTCTGGTGGATTAAATTGGCGAAACTGCTGGGAAGGTTCACCACTGATGAGGCAAGCCTTCCCAATATATTTTTCATCGCAGTAAGGGCAGTAGAAATTTGTATTATGTATAAAAGAAACATTCGTGCTTTTAAATCCTTTCATTTTATATGAATAGATGGCGAGTTATTGCTTTGTGCTAAAAATGGTTTATTTAATAATTCTTTTTATGTTCGTATGACCCCTTCTAACCTAATTAGAGAGATATAATATAGTAGAAGCAAATATATAAAATTGAATATTTCAGAATAATGGTGAAGCTGGTTCTATAAGAATATATATAAATGTTCACCTCCTATATACAGAGACACAAAGGATTGGTTCAGGAGAGAGTCAATTTGTTTTGGTTTAAAGGGAGTCCTATTTAAAATGGACCGGGTTTTAGGGAAATAGGAGATGAGATTTAAATGTTTGTTTCCTTTTTTTCTCCATTTTCCTCCTTTTTCTATCTCTATATTTGAAACTATTTATATTATTTATGTATTTGTTAAAGTTTTCTCAAAATATATAGTTTATCTTGTACCTCCCTAATCTGTGTTACAAATTGGAAAGAAATAAATATATTTATTTCCTTTCATTTGTAGTTACAACAACCCATTTTTTTTATTCGATTATATTCTAAGTATATATCTAATATATATTGAATTGTACATATATTTCGAATTAAATTATATATTTAGCATGTTTTATTATCAAACATATATATTAATTTTATATTACATATGTGTTCAATAATGAAATTATTATGCAAAATTTGTTTTATATGAAATAGATTAAATAAGGTTTTATCAAATTCTAAGAATAATACATTAAAACAATTAAACAAGCTTCAACATTATAAATTATGATTAATTCGATATTAAATTATTTTCAAATAACTATTCGAGTGCAAATGACAATTAAAAATTAAAATTTCAAACTAATCTCAACGCTATTCAAATTCTTTTGTCATTTATACTGTCCTGTTGTTAAATAGAAAATTATTTTTCAAGGACCTTGCTTGTCAGTTGTACAGTCTCAAATCGGTTTCGTTAATTTAAATTTTCCAGAACAATCTACTGTAGGAGGTATAGCGATATTTCATTTACCGCTGACAAACTTTTAAAATATTCGTTCTTGGAATAAAAGAGAAATATGGAGATGAGCGTTAGGTACAATGAAAATATATAGAAAATAATTTTTATTACGCACATACAATCAAAACTATATTATATATACCTGATCTTTCATTTTTCGAAAGATATTATTAACGACTTGATATTTTTAATATCAAATTTTCAAAACCCAATAATAATTGTGTATCGTTTGAATAAATATATATTCCTAAATGTCTAAGTAACTGCTATGAATAGGAATACTTCATTACTACATCTTGTGACAAAATTTATTAGAGTACACTCACAGACAGAACTTGAGAAAGTTGTACCTTTCAGTATGTATATCGAGATACAGACAATAACTCTGAGTATATTTGATACAGAGTGACCTTTATTGAAGACATTATAACCTACACTCATGGACAGAACTTGAGTACGTTTTACCTTTCGGTATGTATATCATGTATCAGATAATAACTCTGAAAGATATTTGATACACAGTGACCTTTAGTGAAGACATTCTAACGTACACTCATGGACATAACTAAAGGAAGTTGTACCTTTCAGTATGTATACTTAGAAACAGACAATATTTCTGGAAGATATTTGATACACAGTGACCTTTAGTGAAGACACTCTAACGTACACTCATGGACATAACTCAAGGAAGTTGTACCTTTCAGTATGTATACTTAGAAACAGACAATATTTCTGGAAGATATTTGATACACAGTGACCTTTAGTGAAGACACTCTAACGTACACTCATGGACATAACTCAAGGAAGTTGTACCTTTCAGTATGTATACTGAGATACAGACAATAATTCTGGAAGATATTTGATACACAGTGACCTTTAGTGAAGACACTAACGTACACTCATGGACATAACTAAAGGAAGTTGTACCTTTCAGTATGTATACTTAGATACAGACAATATTTCTGGAAGATATTTGATACACAGTGACCTTTAGTGAAGACACTCTAACGTACACTCATGGACATAACTCAAGGAAGTTGTACCTTTCAGAATGTATACTGAGATACAGACAATAATTCTGGAAGATATTTGATACACAGTGACCTTTAGTGAAGACACTAATGTACACTCATGGACATAACTCAAGGATGTTGTACCTTCCAGTATGTATACTGAGATACAGACAATAATTCTGGAAGATATTTGATACACAGTGACCTTTAGTAAAGACACTAATGTACACTCATGGACATAACTAAAGGAAGTTGTACCTTTCAGTATGTATACTGAGATACAGACAATAATTCTGGAAGATATTTGATACACAGTGACCTTTAGTGAAGACACTAACGTACACTCATGGACATAACTCAAGGAAGTTGTACCTTTCAGTATGTATACTTAGATACAGACAATAATTCTGGAAGATATTTGAAACACAGTGACCTTTAGTGAAGACACTAACGTACACTCATGGACATAACTCAAGGAAGTTGTACCTTTCAGTATGTATACTTAGATACAGTCAATAATTCTGGAAGATATTTGATACACAGTGACCTTTAGTGAAGACACTCTAACGTACACTCATGGACATAACTCAAGGAAGTTGTACCTTTCAGTATGTATACTTAGATACTGACAATAATTATGAAAGATATCTGATACACAGTGACCTTTAGTGAAGACACTAATGTACACTCATGGACATAACTCAAGGATGTTGTACCTTTCAGAATGTATACTGAGATACAGACAATAATTCTGGAAGATATTTGAAACACAGTGACCTTTAGTGAAGACACTAACGTACACTCATGGACATAACTCAAGGAAGTTGTACCTTTCAGTATGTATACTTAGATACAGACAATAATTATGAAAGATATCTGATACACAGTGACCTTTAGTGAAGACACTAATGTACACTCATGGACATAACTCAAGGAAGTTGTACCTTTCAGAATGTATACTGAGATACAGACAATAATTCTGGAAGATATTTGAAACACAGTGACCTTTAGTGAAGACACTAACGTACACTCATGGACATAACTCAAGGAAGTTGTACCTTTCAGTATGTATACTTAGATACAGACAATAATTCTGGAAGATATTTGATACACAGTGACCTTTAGTGAAGACACTCTAACGTACACTCATGGACATAACTCAAGGAAGTTGTACCTTTCAGTATGTATACTTAGATACAGACAATAATTATGAAAAATATCTGATACACAGTGATTTTTATTGAAGACACTTTAACGTACACTTATGGACAAAACTTGAAGAATTTGTACTTTTCAGTATGTATATCGAGATATAGACATTAGCTATGAAAGAAATTTGATACAAAATGGCCTTTATTGAAGACACGCGAGATAATCAAGTTTGAACAAAATTGTTTGTCTCCTCAAAAAAAAAAAGACAGACAACTGGTATGATAAAAGAATTTCCACCTTAAGTTTCATTCATGAATGTATATAAAGTAATGCATATAAATTCGAGAATTAAAGAGCCAATCAACACCTAAACCATAATTAACAATCTTGATATTGAATTACCTACCAAGGTGTTGCATAACGCCTGGCCAAATTAACATTCTATATTACAGTATTCTAAAATACTTAAACGCTCAGCACAACACCTAAACCAATTGATAAGATTAATTGTGTTGTACCTAGACGCTTCAATGTGTGAAATATTGACTGACTGACTTAATAGACATTCTTGATTAAACATGAAATGAAACTATTAAAGCCAGATTATTTTCAAATAAAATACATCTCTTAATTCTCTTAATGATACTACGTTATAATATGTCTGCTTCCTTTTTATTTAGGTAGATATTGTTGCACCAGGTTGCGGCTTGGCAGACTCTTCAGCCTGGATTCTCTCCTGTGCTGGGTCCTGCATCTTACCAGAGCGTGTTTCAACCATCCTACAAATTTATAAAAGGGAATAACGAGATAAGTCTTCTTTAAGTAGCCACCAGAATCCTCTTTTTATTTTCTCACATCAAAGAGAGCAGTGAAGTCACAGTGTACCTAAATACAAATGATGATAAATTAATAATCTGTTTTAAATAAATATCATAGAATATTTTATATAAAAATAAATAAATATATAATTTAAATTTCAAATATATTAAAACTAATATAAGAAATACGCCATTAATCATGATGTAACACTTCCCCCTCTCCAGAGGTCGTCACGTCCTCGTGATTGACCTCATCAATTCTTTCAAAATAGGGTTTGATTCTTGAGACATGGACAATCAATGGGTCTTGGCCAGGATTATCTTTTGGTTCAATTAAGTAATTTACGTTGGACAGCTTCTTTAATATTCTATATGGGCCAAAATATTTTCTCAGTAGTTTCTCACACTTTCCTATTTTCCTAATTGGTGTCCAAACTGCTACTAATTCTCCTGGTTCGTAGCTTCTTTCCATGTGTTTCTTGTCATAGTTCTTTTTCATTCTTTCTTGAGTCTTTATTGTGTTGTTAATAACTAATTTTCTTGTTCTGTTTATTTTGTCTAAGTGATGTTTTATGTATTCATCATAATCATCTTTGTCAATGTCCACCGAGATATTCCTGTCGTCCAAAAGAGACGTGGGTTCTCTTCCAAACATCAGGAAAAAGGGAGAATATCCTGTGGTTTCCTGAATTGTAGTATTGTAAGCGTGAGTGATGAATGGGAGTATTTCGTCCCAATTTTTCTGATCAGTGTTCACATACATACTGAGCATATTGATCAATGTTCTATTTAACCGCTCTGTCAATCCATTAGTCTGGGGATGATAGCTCGTTGTGAAGCAATGTTTAATCTTGCACGTTTTCATCACCTCTTTCATTAAATTACTGGTAAATTGAGAGCCTCTGTCACTAATAAGATATTGTGGGGCTCCGTGCCGAAGAAAAATATCCTCTACTAGAAATTTAGAAACTTCTTTCACTGTTGCTTCCGAGACTGCTCTTGTTTCTGCATATCTAGTGTAGTAGTCCGACAGCACGATTATCCATTTTTTCCTGTTTTTCGTAGATGGTAGTGGACCAACAAAGCCAATTCCAATTCTTTCGAAAGGAAAGTTGGCTGGGGGGATGGGCTGTAGTAGTCCAGAAGGTAATTGGTTTGAGCCTTTCCTACTTTGGCAAAGGTGACACGTCTTAACGAATTCTGAGACATCCTTTAGCATGGATGGCCAAAAGTATTTACTCTTTATTCGGTACATGGTTCTGGCGACGCCCAGATGGCCATTCGACATATGATTGTGATATTCTTTCATAATTTCTCTCTTTTTATTCTCTGGAACCACAAGCAACCACGCCCTGCCTTCAGGGTTCGGGTTTTTCTTAAAGAGGCATCCATCTTCTTCTTTAAAGTTTTGCGCAATTGATCGCCTGCTTCCATTAAGGTTTTTCTTAACACTTTCGATAAATTTATCCTCTTCGTCTGTTATTTGATTTAAAAATAGCCTTTCAAAATCCTCATCCCAATCAGTTTCTGGTAAGAGCCCCCTGCTTCCATTAAGGTTTTTCTTAACACTTTCGATAAATTTATCCTCTTCGTCTGTTATTTGATTTAAAAATAGCCTTTCAAAATCCTCATCGCAATCAGTTTCTGGTAAGAGCCCCCTAGATAAGCCATCGGCGTCCAGATGCTTCTTTCCCGATTTATGTATTATATCGAAGTCATATTCTTGAATTTTCAATGCCCATCTTGCCAATCGACCTGTTGGATCCTTCCGTGATGGTCTGTTACTATTTTAAAGTGTCTTCCATAAAGGTAGGGTCGTAATTTTGACATTGACCAGACAACGGCCAGACATTCTTTTTCAGTGGTTGAATAATTTTGCTCCGCTTTACTTAGGGTACGACTCAAATATGAGATCACCTTCTCTTCACCACCGATGTCTTGGACAAGTGTTGCACCTATGCCGATGTTGGACGCATCAGTATGAACATAAGTAGGTGCATTTGGATTGAAGTGACCTAAAATTGGTGGACTTAATAGTGCTGTTTTTAGGGTTTGAAACGCTTCCTCTTGTCTTTCTGTCCAGGTAAATGATACACTTTTTTTTATAAGGTTGGTCAAAGGGTCAGCAATTTTTGAAAAGTCTTTGATAAATTTTCTATAATATGAACACATATCCAAAAAGGATTGTACTTCTTTGACCTTTTTGGGCCGAGGAAAATTTCTGACAGCTTTGATGTTATGTTCCGCGGGTTTTATACCATGTTTGCTCGTTATATAGCCGAGAATCTCCAATTCTTCAAAAGCAAATCGGCATTTTTTGTCGTTTAGCCTTAAATTAGATTCACGAAAACATCTAAAAACAGCTTCAAGTCTTTTGAGGTGCGTTGGAAAATCCGGGCTATATATGATAACATCATCCAGATAACACAAACAAATTTGCCATCTCAGATTTCCAAGCATATTCTCCATATTTCTCTCAAAGGTAGCAGGCGCGTTACAAAGTCCAAAAGGCATCACGTTGAATTCATATAATCCATGCGCTGTAGTGAAAGCTGTTTTCTCTTTGTCTCTTTCTTCGACTTCAACTTGCCAATATCCAGATCTGAGGTCTATTGCTGAGAAGTGTGTAGATCCTTGGAGAGTATCCATAACTTCGTCTATTCTAGGGATCGGATAGACATCTTTTACCGTCACATTATTCAGTTTTCTGTAGTCCACACAAAATCTGTATTTACCATCTCGCTTCTTGACCAATATTACTGGAAAAGACCAGGGGCTAGAAGATGGCCTAATTATGCCTTCTGTAAGCATCTCGTCAATTTGCTCTTTTATAATATCTCGTTCTTTAGCACTTACCCGGTAAGGCTTGTGTTTAATTGGCTTCGCGTCTTCTGTGTCTATCCGATGTGTTGCCAAATTGGTTCTCCCTAATCTCGATGAAAAAAGATCTCCATACCTTTCTAAAACTTGTTTAACTCCTTCTGTTCCTTTGGTGAAAGATTTTCGTTTATTTGGAATCTAGGTTCTTCGTTCTTTTCTACCTCTCTTTCTCGACTCACATTTATTTTCGCTGGACTACTTCCAAAAGCCAATGTTTGGTTTTTCATTATTTTTAACGGTCGAGGATACGGATTAGTTATCCAGATGTGTGTTTCCCTATTTATAACATTGATCAAGCTTCTTGCTAGACGAAGTCCATTTGTTTGAAACATTTTGCTGCTCTCTTCGATAATATATTCTCCATCCTCTGTTTCTACCAATGCCTTGATCAATTTCATGGAACATTCCGGTACAATGGAATCCTTGGCACTCTTTATTTTCAACATTTCAAAATTGATTTCGTCATGATTATTCGTCAAATCATATTTTATAGTTTCTTGCTTACAATCTATTTTTGCGTTCATTTTCTTAAGGAAATCTCTCCCAAGAATTAATGTCCGTAAATGCGTTTTCAATATCACAAAGTTGTGTGATAATGTTTCGTCATCAATTTTTATATTTAAAAATATACTTCCTACCATGTCCAATTTTTTTCCATCGGGTCCTGCACAAATTTTTGCGAGTTTACTTATACCATGGCCTGTATCGAGGGCCGTTCTGAGGTCGACCACTGAGAGGTCAGCACCTGTATCAACCAAAGCTTCAAAAGTCCCTATCTTGTCCACATTAATTTTTAATTTGTATTTAGGGTCCAACTTCTTGATTCCGTTTATGGTCGACTTGCTTTGATTGACAGATTCAGGCGCGACGCTTAGTTTAAATCTTCCAACACGGAATATCTATTCCGGGTAGGAATATTTGTCTGTGTGCTATGACATACATCAGCATAAAGCCGAGGTCCTGATTTCTCTGATGTTTCATTCATTTGGCATTTTTCTTCGACCTTCTCTTGGGTATCTGCTGGATCCTCTTCTAGGATTCTTATAAACTTGACCCTACAATAACGGGCCACGTGCCCTGGCTTGTTACATTTAAAGCAGATTGGTCTTCCATCTTCCGTCCTATTTTTGCTCACTTCTTGGCTTTTATTGTAAGTGTTTCTCTGAAGGTTTGGTTTCGGCACAAAGTTAGGATTATAAGGACGTCTAGGGGTAGAGGGCTGGGGAAAGTTGTTTCGATACTGTCTGGGGGTAGGAGGGGAGTCGTTCTTGTAATTATTGGAAACAGGGGCTTGGGGCCTGGAAGTGGTCTGGTAGTTTCGTGCGGCAGTCGGCGGCACGTACCTCGATTGTTGTTGGGGTCTAGAATAGCGTGGACCGTTATATAGGTTTCTGGATTTCTCCACACGTTCCCGATACTTCTTTTCAAAATAATCCATTTTCTTGCACACGACAAGAAGGTCATCGGTCGTTTTAGGAGGGTTCAGGTAGAGCGCGAATGAGTACTCTTTTTTCAGTCCTCCAATAACATGTTCAATTTTTGTTTCTTCTTCCATTGCGGGGTCAACCTTGTTGCACAACACTAGAATGTCTTCCGCGAACCTGATTGCTGGTTCATTCCAGTGTTGCATTCTGTTGAGCTTCATTCTAAGTTCTTCTTTATTCGCGTCCAAAGAAAAATCCTGAATGAGGCGGATTTTAATATTTTCCCAGCTCGTGAAACTAGCTTTGTGTAAATTCAACCAGGTTTTAGCGCTTCCCGTCATGTTCATGGCGGCATAACGAGAGATAATGTAGTCTGCCCAATGGTACAAGAAGCCAATTTCTTCAAGAGATTCAATCCATGGGCGAGGGTCTTCCGTTCCATCATACTTGGGGATGTCGATGTTGGGATTCAGGACAACTGGGTCGGAACTAGCATCTCTACCAATTGTTGCACTGGGCTGCGGCTTGGCAGACTCTTCAGCCTGGATTCTCTCCTGTGCTGGGTCCTGCATCTTACCAGAGCGTGTTTCAACCATCCTACAAATTTATAAAAGGGAATAACGAGATAAGTCTTCTTTAAGTAGCCACCAGAATCCTCTTTTTATTTTCTCACATCAAAGAGAGCAGTGAAGTCACAGTGTACCTAAATACAAATGATGATAAATTAATAATCTGTTTTAAATAAATATCATAGAATATTTTATATAAAAATAAATAAATATATAATTTAAATTTCAAATATATTAAAACTAATATAAGAAATACGCCATTAATCATGATGTAACAATATATTGAGTAATAATTTATCCTTCCCTATACAGGTATAGAGAATGTTTTTGAAGTCGGTGTAAAATTAAAACAATTATTAAACATAAGGATGAGAGCTTGCAATATGTAGCAATATAAAGGATGCTAAAAGGACATTTTTTGGGTATATGAGACACATTTCCATCATTTATTTATAAAATAAAAAAGTTTTTCTGTCAAATTTGAAGAATTCTCTTATCTCTGGCAAACCTTTATTTTCTAAACTCTTTTCCTCTTCCTTCCTGGACCCGGGAATACTCACTTGTGTTCCAGTTCTGGTGGTTTACTGCTTGCTTTGTTCCTTGCCACGGTGTGTTTTGATCGGTCTGTTTGGTGCGACCTTAGAAGTAGGACTAGAGGACCATGTTCCAAATGGCTAATTAGTCTGGGTGTAGTATTCATTTCATCATTCCTTATAGGCAAATATTTATTTATTTAACCATATCTTTCGCCCATTTGCAGAATATATTAGAAATAAAGGCCTCAATATCTTCTAAGCATTTCAATAGTTTTTCCGATTATATAGCTCATTAAATAATGAAGCAACAGATTACAGACACTTTTGCTCACTTTAATTTTAAAGAGTGTTATTAAAATAGGAATGCGACCAGGACTCTTGGAAATTACTTTAAATTCAGTGAATAGTAATTTTTCCATTTCGTTGAAAATATTTGTTGGAAAAAAGGAATATAGGAGAAGGAATTAATCACCGGAGGATTTTATTGAACGGTAACCAACCTCACAGTAAAAGGTAAGATGGCACAAAACCAATTAACAAAGACATCTATTTATCTACAATGTAACACCAAAGAGTAATAGGTCACAGGTCAAATCACCATATTTATAGTTATATTTAGAAATCTGAATGAATTGTCATTTCAACATTTTTTTTCAAAGCGATAAAAATTCTATTAAAACAACAACAACAACAAAAGCCTTTATTAAGGACCTCTCGTCCTATATAGAATTCGCCAGTTTACAGAGTAAGAGAAGAGAACTAAGAATACAAAGAGAAACCTATATGTAGTAGGTAGAGTATAGTATTTTCTACACTGTGACTATATACAGCAGCAGCAGCAAGCCTTTTACTGGAATCAAAGTCCCATGCAAATTCTCTTAAAACAAATCTAAGCATTTTTATAGAGATAAATTTTCCATATCAGCTAATAAACAATAATATAATTCAATTTGCTTGATACAATCTCTATAAAAGGTTTTTAACCAACGAATTCCACAGAATAAGACCCTGTTAAATAACTAAAGATCAAGTTAAGAGTTGGAACAAAACAATCAATTAAACATTGCGACCTTCCTATAATTATCATTTAGGGATTAAGAGGAAGATTAAGAATTTAACCATAGGTTTGGTAACGATCGGTGGAGATCTGCCATAGGATTTTAACACAATGGCTATTTGCCCATTCTCTCGTATCCAAGGGACCCTAGTTTTTGAATTTGAACCCATGAAATTTCAAACCTATACTTAAAAGCATCAATAAAATACGTTAGAATTATTTAAAAGTAAATCTCAAGAAGATTTTCTCAAATAAAAATAACTAATTTGAACTGATTTAAACATTTTTTGAGAGAATTATAGGTAACCTAAAAACTTCCTACGTTAAAAAAGTCATAATTCTATATCAAAAAGTTTTTAATGGTTTGAATTTTATAGAAAATGAAACATCATATTAAAAATCGTCCGAAAGATTGCCAAGATTATATAGCTTAAATAAATAGTTATTTCGCCGTTATATTTTACTAGCCGAATGACCCGGGCAACGCCCGGGTTTTATTCGATTAAATGCTTTTATTCAAATACTATTCGTTACAATTATAAATTGGCGCCGTGGATGTCATTCTTGTATAATAAATAAATGAGTTTTAAAAATTGTAAAAAAAAAAAAAATGCATCGGCCGGGAATCGAACCCGGGCCGCCCGCGTGGCAGGCGAGCATTCTACCACTGAACCACCGATGGTTATGAGAAATGGCCATATTTGGGTATTTATTCCATTCACAAAACAAACGGTGACAGAATTGATTAAGAAAGAATTGATTATGATGCTGATAACTGTTTATTTTTAATCCTTCTTAGAAATATTATGGTGTCTCATTTGAATAAATCCTATTTAAAATAACTCGATATATTTTCTATAAACATATAATAATATAAATTAAGATATTTTTATAAGTTTTGATATATTTATTTTATGACGAACATATGTTATCTTACGGGTCGTTGAACAAAACTGTTGGTTTTCGGTAGCCACGTCCCTGGTTCGAATCCCTCATTAGTCACTTTTTTTTAAATCAAAATTTCTATTTGTTGAAAGGTCTTGCAAAGGTCTGAACTCAAAAGCAAATGCAAATTATCGAACAGGGCTCTGGAATACTTGTACTCATAAGAGCAAATATCGTACTTATTTTTACATGTTTAGACATGTGGTGGACATAAGCAGTCTACAAAGCAGTCGCCAACTTCTACCGACCAAAATTATCATCACTGTAGCTCTTATACCAGGGATAGTAAAATCTTTACATCTTAATAATATAAATAATGAATGAATCTATAAAGGTTAAATGATATAAAATGTTTTGTTTGAACAGATGTTTGAAATATTCACTTATCGAGACAAATTTCAAAGCCAATTTTTATAGGTATAGATATATACCAGATAGCCAGTTTATAAGTATTGATTGTGTTATCAATACCAAATGAAAAAGGGCCATTTCAAAATTTAATATATGATGATAATACTGATAATATACTATATTTATCATATTAATATTAATTAGTATGTCCAAATTAGAAACTATTATAGATGTCTATGATTTTTTTTAAATAAAACAATTTCCACTGCCCTTACTGCAATGGATAAATTAATGGGTGAACTTGGCTCATCAGTGGTGAACCCTCCCAGCTGATGAGTCAGGCCCTCCCATTAATTTTTCCATTGCAGTAAGGGCAGTGTAAATTGTTTATTTTTAAAAAGAATCATACGCGTATATAATAGTTTCTAATTTTGATAATAGATGGCGCGCTAATGCATCATAATATTAATTAGTATGTTTTTTGAAATTATAAATGTTTGTGCAATTGATATATCCTATAAATCTTTCAGTAAATTTGAAGATTCAATCTAAATAAATAAGTATTTTCATTGTAATGTCTAAATACAGCCTTGTATGAAGGTCATTTCTTTCTAAAAATAAAAATGAAAGAAATTATTAAATTATTAATGTCAAATTGTGTGTTTGTGGTAAATAAGTTGGGTAATTTGAACTTCAAAACAGTAATTTGAAATATTTTCCCTTTTTCAAATTGATGAAAATTGTTCAGATACAAAATCTTCTTCCTATGCGACAAGGCAGACAATCTTGATAAATTCTAATTAAAATAATTGTCATTTTAGACGTTTCTTTCTCTATATACTTTTCGAAATCGTTAATTCTTTTAGAGAGGGACCTATTTAAAATAGGGGCTAGGCAGTCTGAATTAAACATGAGTTAGAGAAAACCATTAAATATTTGGAAGAGGACGCAATGGTAGATATAGACTTCATAAATAAACCATTTATCTATCTGAAAGAGATTGTGCGATGTCTCTAATGGAACCTTTCACTTCATATTATCCAGAGCTAAATTAAAATTCGAAATTCAATATTTTACTTCAAGATAGATTATGTCTAAGTTGATAATGATCGATGTATTATTCGAATTTACGTGACTTTATTTGAGAGATATCATCGTTATATATTATATTTATTATTATATAGAAACAATATAACGACGGAAATATATATACTCGCTTTTATCTATTTCCTTTCAACCGATATTCCTATTTTCCTGTCCTCTTAGATCCTCCTATCTATGATTCACCTATTGATGGTATTGAGGTCTCATCTCGCAATTGTTAAAATACCTATAGTACATTAATTTCCAAAAATAATAATCTCATGTATAATATAACTATTCTAACCAACGGGAGAATTTCTTGCGAACAAAATATAAATCAATTCTCAAATTTATCATTAAATTGAATCAAATTACAATTCAATTACACTTTTTTTTTACAAGAAACTGTTTCCTGGATGGATTCCCTTTCTTTCAAGTATCACATTAAATGATAGAGGGAAATGCATTGCACAGTTGTTCGAAAGGTTTTATATGATCTATTCTTAATTAGATTCTTGTGTTTTCACGTGGAGGCGAATTCCTCAGAAGTGTTGAAAATTCGGAAATTTATTTAGAACAATAAAGCTATCGTCCACTCCAATATTCTGATATCACGCTCCACCCCTATCCCAATATTCTGAGTTCATATGAAGGGACAGACTTTGAACCAAACAAAATAGGGAAGAAAAATGAACAAAAAATAGAAAAAAAAAAAAAAAAAAAAAAAAAAAACTGATCAGTTATTACACTGACTTACAATAAATGTAACAAAAAATAAATAAACTAATAGCATACGATTATAGAAAATATCAAGAATAAACATTAAAAATAACATGAATATAAAATTACTTAATCTCTCCTCTGAGTCAGGTCGTGGAGTTTTAGAATCATTATATTTCTTCATCTGAATAAGGAAAGGCTAGATCTTTGAGCAAAAAGAAATTATTATTGCCTTCTATAATGAAGAAACTCTTTGCCCAATGATAACTTGTTTTCCTTATCCGAATATTTATAGGTAACTATCATCGCTTATTTATGTTGGGAAATAGATTGAGATTGAAACTACTTTATTGAAACCTCCATTTAAGGTTATGTATAGGATTAAATACCGATATATATAAATGAATAAAAAACACAATTCGGCGAGAAGACCTTCTTCATATCAACTTTGAGTTTCTTAATTTATAGCGAATAGAGAGATTATCTTAATAATTGAATAAGATCATATAATGATATGTTTTTAAATTAGAGAAATCCATAAATAAACCCTTAATTAAAAAGGCATATATTGGATCAAATTATCATTCATTTCACCAATATTTCAGTTGGCTGAACGCCTACCTTGAATACATACCTTTATAAAGGTTGACGTTCAGCCAACTGAAATATTGGTAAAATAAATGGTAATTTAATCCAATATATGCCTTTTCAATTAATGATATGTGCGCATGAATAAATATGAATATATAAAATACTGACTGATACATAAAAATAGTCTTCATTAATGGCGTCCATCACCGGAAAGTCTCAGCCAGTGTTGTGCGAAAGTTCTTTCCCACAGAGTGGGCAGGTCGATGAGGTAGCTGACATTACCCACCTCAAGACCAAAATTGTACTTGTAGATGGTAGCCTTAAATATAAAATATAAACGGGGTTCACCTTTATGTTCATTTATAGCTATTCTTGTTATATTTCGGGTGAAATGTTGTTGTTAGGATGTAACGAGTGAGCTCTGACAAACTTCCAAAAACAGGCGAATGAACGGTATCAGGTTTAAAATATATTTTCTAAAGAAAGAAAAACACATGATTTTCAGAAATATTAATGAGAAATTTGAAAATCAATCCTATTCAATGCATTGATTTCTCAATCTATTCGAACTATCTAATATGTAACAATCTAGATATATATCCATAAACCTTAATATAGATTATTGCTAACTTTAAAATCAATATTTTGTTAAACATATATTTTTCAATAATTCGCATATTATATAGTTTGAATTTTATAAATTCGATTTTTAGCTTATAATATTTTGTTTGATTGTTAGCTTGGGTTATGAAACTAGAATAATTTCTGATAACATAGTTGATTGTTGTTAATAGAGTTGTTAATAGAGTATGAAATATCACAGCGACTATCTCTTTTGTGGATTTTAACTGTGAAAATTGACAGCCTCATATTGGAGAGCTGGAATCAGGAACAAAGTTTACCCTCAAGTAAACCTTCGAAGAAATGAAAAGGTAAGTTTTATTTCCAAACTAATGTACCCCCCTCCTCCTATTAATAGATGAATTGCTTTATATTTACTCAGGATAAATAAACCAAACTTATTTCTTGGACCGAAGTAGAACGGTTTGTCAAAATGTCCCTTTTCTTTAAAGAAAGATCGACAGGACATTCAACACTAATAAGCCAAATTCAGTTTCATAACATCAAATGATGCAAATTTTAACAATGAAATTCAACCATTGTAACAGATCTTGGAAATATCTGAGATATCATATTGTAGCGTTATTTGTTGTATTGTTTACATAAATAGGTTTTTAACAGTGACCCGTGAGCATCCCCCTCGAGCCGCGCTCCTCACTACTAACAAGATATCCGTGTTTTCTTTTTGGTTTAAAAAATCTGCTCGTTGGAAGCAATAAACGTTCATCGTTCAATTTATCTTCGCCTGTTGTTTATAATTCTTACCGCGACAAGTGGTGGAGACGCTGGGTACCGATACCATCACGGATACCTCTGTCAGAAGAAGCCGTCGCCTAGAAGGCCTAGAACCACGTTTTGATTTCGACGAAAAGAATAAGCCAATCAGAAAAATGTCAATATCGGCTGGAGTTAACACGGGTGTTAAAATACTTGCAAACATTTGACAAGAAACCCAACTGTGTTTAGCGGCAATGGAACGGAGGATTGTGGCAAATGGATGAAGGATTACGAACGTATTGCGAGATCTAACTGCTGGGATGCCACGATGAAATTGGCGAACGCACCATTCTTTTTGGAAGGGACCGCTGGCCAATGGTATGATAACAACGAAGAAGGAATGGATTCGTGGGATATGTTTAAGGAGATGTTTAGCCGGACATTCGACAATAGCGGCGTCCTTCTCAGACGCGCTAAGGACAACCTTCAGAGTCGAGCTCAGAAGAGTACAGAATCCTGTGAATCCTATATCCAAGACGTTCTGAGCTTGTGTAGGCAGGTGAATCCCGATATGAGTCAAGGAGAGAAAGTGGCACATCTAATGAAAGGTGTGGTAGAAGATGTCTATCAGGTCATCTTGATAAAGGAAATTGATACTGTTGAAGCCTTTGTCGATTGGTGCCGAAAAGTGGAGGCTTGCAAGCAGCGACGCATCGGGAAATCAAGGTTTGAGCGACTCCCTAACGTCGCAAGTATAGAGCAACCAAACTCCTCGTCTCTGGAAGATCTGATTCGACGAATCGTGAGAGAAGAAATTAAAAGTGCCCTACATTTCGAGTCTATAGTGCCGGAGGTGAACTCCCTGAAGAAAATTATTCATGAAGAGGTTGAGAGAAATCTGACCCCAATTGCGGAGCAGGGTCCATACTACCGAGAACAACGCCGCCACTTTGAAGGACCGGCGAAACCAACCCCGTATTACCAGCAACAAAGTCCTACAAGGCTGACAACTGCCCGAAGAAAGACTGACGAATGGAGGACGGTGGATAATATTCCCGTTTGTTTCCAATGCGGACGCCCGGGTCACGTCGCCAGGTACTGCCGAGAGCGGCGAGGGATGGTGGATCGACAGCCACCGGGGAGATACCACCCTGTCCAGAACGGCCCGCGAACGATCTATAATAGCGATGAAACCCCAGGCCGCGCAAGTTACCGAAGCCCGTCGCCCTATCCAGGTCGTGGCCGATCCCCAGCTGAACGTCGCCCCTCGATATCGCCAAGCCGACGATCTGGCCGATCACCTTATCGTGAGGAAAACTAGAGCAAGCGCCCTTCGTTGGAGGTAAGGTCGCTGAGGAGATTATAAATCCTCCGCCGCTCATAGCCGCTAAGCTATTACAGAATATAGTTGACGTTACTATTGACGATAAAACTTTTCCTGCCCTTGTCGACAGCGGCGCTTCGTTTTCGGTTATTTCGGACCACTTTAGACAACAACACAAAAAGACTATGTTCAGTGACGCTGGCATGACACTTAGAGTTGCCGACGGGAAATATATCGTTTCCAGGGGCCGATGTACTTTACGTTTAGAAATAAACGGATTAGTACAGCCGTTTGAATTCATCGTTTTACCAAGTTGTAGCCACGACATCATTCTCGGTTGGGACTTTCTGGAGGCGTCAAGGGCTATAATCGATTGTGGTAGCGCCGAGATTCTGTTAGAAAAAGCAGAACTACCAGAGGATTCTTCGAGCATATTCCAAACTGTAGCCGCCGACGATAGCTTTATAATCCCCGCTGGATCAACCAAGCAGATAAACGTAATCAGCGAAACTATACTCGGTGTGAGTGATGTCGTAATGGAGCCTTCGAGGATCCTCTTTCTAGAACGTGATCTGATGGTTCCCGCCTCGATCTTCGCTGTCCAGCATGGAAAAGGGAGAATTTGGATAACCAACATCGGCACATGTGATCGAACTGTCCCCAAAGGAATGTGTATTGGAGAGAAACAGGTACTGGAAGAGGGTCAGCTGGCGGTCATCGGTGATGCTTCGGACACCAATCGGCAGTAGATTCTTGGACAAGAAAACTCTCCAAACATTGCCTCGATGATAAGCCCTGATCTATCCATGCTTGAAAGGACCAGGATATGTTCGATACTTGGGAGTTTCAGCGGCTTATTTGAATTTAATAAGTTTCCGTCTAATCTGACGAGCACAGCCAAGCACAAGATAAATACAGAGGACCATCCCCCGATTAAACGCCGTCCATATCGAGTGTCGCAGGTCGAACGTCAAACCATTCAGAATGAGGTCGACAAAATGTTGAAAGGAGGTATAGTTCAGCTTTCCGAAAGTCCTTGGTCCTCTCCTGTGGTATTAGTGAAAAAGAAAAATGGTAGTTGGCGTTTCTGTGTCGATTACAGACACCTGAATAAAATCACAAAAAAAGGATGTATATCCACTACCAAGGATTGACGATACACTCGATTGCTTAAGAGGGGCGAGTTATTATTCTTCCATGGACCTCCGTTCTGGTTACTGGCAGATTGAGGTGGATGAGGCAGATCGCGAGAAGACCGCCTTCATTACACCCGACGGATTGTACGAATTCAAAGTTATGCTTTTCGGGTTGTGTAACGCCCCAGCGACATTTGAAAGAATGATGGATACCTTGCTGAGGGGGTTGAAGTGGTCAATGTGCCTTTGCTATCTGGACGATATTATTGTGTTTTCACCCACCTTTGACGAACATGTTCGACGCCTTGAATTAGTTCTCAGGTGTCTCTCAAAGGCTGGACTTGTGTTAAATCCAGACAAGTGCTTGTTCGGAACAAAACGACTAAGCATTTTTGGGCATCTGGTGGATGGAGAGGGCGTGCACCCCGACCCGGGTAAAGTTGATGCTATGTCCAAATTCCCTACTCCCAAATCCCTTACTGATGTAAGAAGTTTCATTGGAATGTGCTCATATTATCGTCGTTTCATTAAGAATTTTGCTCAAAAAGCTGAACCACTACACAGGTTGTTGAGAAAGGACACCAGATTCGAATGGGGACCAGATCAACGGCAGGCCTATGAATCCTTGAAGTTGGCACTCGCGTCGGAACCTGTCTTGGCCCACTTTGACGAAAAGTATGCGACCGAACTGCACACCGACGCCAGTGGGTTTGGAATTGGTGCGGTTTTGGTCCAGGTCCAGGGAGGAAGTGAAAACCCGATTGGATATGCATCAAGAACGCTGTCAACAGCTGAAAAAAATTATTCAACAACGGAGCGGGAGTGTCTTGCCGCGATTTGGGCGATCGGCAAGTTCCGTCCATACCTATTTGGGCGCTCGTTTACAATTGTGACGGATCATCACTCACTCTGTTGGCTTTCGGGCCTGAAGGACCCGTCGGGAAGACTGACCAGGTGGGCCTTAAGACTTCAGGAATACAATGTGAACGTGGTATATAAAAACGGCAGAAAACATCAAGATGCCGATTGTCTCTCACGCAATCCAATCGAAGCGAATAACACAGGGGAGATGACATACCAACATTAGCTGCTTTAACTGATATCGTCGCGGAACAGCGGAAAGATCCGGTAATTGTGAGAATATCGGAGGAATGTTTGAAGAACGATCAAAACCGCTTCAAAATAATCAATGGAGCTCTTTACAAGCGGAATTTCGACCCAGTGGGGCAACCGTGGCTATTGGTGATCCCCAGGCATTTGCGCCCTGACGTCCTCAGAAGTCTCCACGATAATCCAACTGCCGGTCATTTAGGGTTGGCTAAAACCCACGATAGAATTAGGAGAAGGTATTTTTGGCCAGGTCTTCTGAGGAGCATAAGAAAATATGTCGGTCACTGTAGGGAGTGCCAGCGTCGTAAACATGCTCCCTTGCGACCGCCCGGGTTGCTGCAACCGATACCACCCACCTCTGTTCCGTTCCAAAGAGTCGGAATTGATCTCCTCGGAAGATTCCCAATATCCCATTTAGGAAATAAATGGATAATAGTTTGCACAGACTATCTGACGCGATACGCTATCACCCGAGCCTTACCATCAGCAGACGCTCAGCAAGTGGCCAAGTTCGTCCTGGAGGACGTAGTACTTAAACATGGAGCACCACGAGAAATAATTACTGACCGGGGTAGGGTTTTTCAGTCTAAACTAATATCCGAGCTGACGGGACTTTGCTCTTCGGCTCAGAGATTCACCACGGCGTACCATCCTCAGACGAATGGTCTCACTGAGAGACTTAATAAAACCCTGGCCGACATGATGTCAATGTATGTGGACGTCGAACAAAAGGAATGGGACGTTATTCTTCCGTTCATCACGTTTGCTTACAATACGGCGAAGCAGGACACCACCGGATTCACCCCATTCAGCCTCATCCATGGACGACAAGCTGAAACTACGTTGGATACATTGTTTCCTCTTTTAAAAGATGAAGATCAAGAGGACTATAATCGAGAGATAGTGACCCGAGCAGAGGAGACGCGACAATTGGCTCGGCTACATACACTGAGAGCGCAAGAGGGCAATAAACGACTCTACGACGCCAAACATCGAGAAGTGAGCTATCAGCCAGGCGATAAAGTATGGATATTTATACCCGTTCGGAAAATAGGGATATCCGAAAAATTAATAAAACGATATTTCGGCCCTTATAGGGTGACGAGACGCATTTCGGATGTGACGTACGAAGTCGAAAGTCTAGACACTACTAACCGCCGTCGTAAGCCAAAGGAAATTGTGCACGTAGTGAGAATGAAGAACTACCGTGACCCGGACGAACAACTGGACCTACCCGAGGATGAGCCTGCCGTCTGACAGCGAGGACGCTGTCCGTTTGGAGAGGAGGGCATTGTAGCGTTATTTGTTGTATTGTTTACATAAATAGAGAGGTTTTTAACAGTGACCCGTGAGCATCCCCCTCGAGCCGCGCTCCTCACTACTAACAAGATATCCGTGTTTTCTTTTTGATTTAAAAAATCTGCTCGTTGGAAGCAATAAACGTTCATCGTTCAATTTATCTTCGCCTGTTGTTTATAATTCTTACCGCGACAATATGACAGTCTGTAAAAGAGAATGATTTCTTACTTCAGCTTTATTGACAAAATTATCATTCAAATCCTTATACGTGGTCTTAGTGTTGACAACCCTTTTTATGATGGTAGAGAGGAATTTGATATTATTGGGACTTTTTATCCTCTAAGTTACAAGAACCTTTCCATAAAATTCATTTGAAAATTATCCCGCATGAGTTTCTTTTCAACGAAAAATTAAAATTTATTTTAAGGAGAAATAACGTTTATTTCTAACCTTCGGGATGAGGTATGAAAAAATAAATTGTGAAAAGTAATGATAAACGGAAAAATAAAAGTGTCTGAGGATGGGAATTTATTTTTCCGTTTATCATTATTCTTCACAATTCATTTTTTCATACCTCATCCAAAAGGTTAGTTATAATCGTTATTTCTCCTTTAAATAAATTTTAATTTTTCGTTGAAAAGAAACACATGCGGGATAGTATTTCAAATGTCGTTTCACAATAACAAGCCGCATCATGGTATATTGTATTAGAATATGTGTATGCTTTAGTTAACACCTACATAACCTATATTAGGATAGTATATAGAGCGTTGATATCAAAGAAACGTTTATTTCCATAATACGGAACACCTTAACATTCATATAAATTAGTAACCCAACTAGTATCCGATCGCCTGCCTAAGCAACATTCGCAAGCTAAAACCTATTTCTCTTGAGGAAGGTGACTGTAAGCCACTGAAAACGTCACGATAAGAGAGAATAAAAACGTTTAAATGTATATCGTATATGTGGTTAACAGCTAGTTTAAAATATAAATTACTGGGTTTACTTCACCGTATATTTATACCTGGTACCCGCCGCCAGAAATATAGCGGGTATACCAAGATAAATAATATCTGGTAAACAGCCACCGTTAAAAATATAATTACTTAGTGTACTCCACCGTATAGAATACTTGGTATAAAGCACCGTATAAAATACCTTGTATAAGCCATATTAAATATATCAGGTATACAAAAATAAAGAATATCGGGTATACTAAGTTAAAGAAAATCAGGTATACCAGAATAAAGAATATGGGGTATATAGCTACCGTATAAAATATAAATCGCTTGGTACAAGGTGTGTCCAATAAAAAATGAGACTGGTTAAAATGAAGAAATAATAGAATGATTAAAATATGTTTTATTAGTAATTTTCAAAATAGTCCCCTCCCGCATCTATACACAATTTCCATCTCTTCTCCCATGATTTAAAACATTTAGAAAAAGCATTCTCCTTTTGTTGGATTGTGAGCATTTTATGGACAAATTTTGAAGGTGTCTTCTTTAACTGCAAGTCTTCTTTAATTATGGATCCAACTAATGATTTTGATATCCCTGTTTCTTCCTCAATGCCTCGTAACCCTATTCGTGGATTTTCTTCTATCAAATTTGAAATTTGGCTCACCTTTTCAGGGTTCCTGTGCAGAATTGGACGTCCAACACGCTTCTCATCTTTCACCGATTGCATTCCATTTTTAAATCGTGAAAACCATCTAAATGTGTTGGGCTTATTTACATTTGCATTTCCAAATGCCAATTTCAACAAATCTAAAGTTTCTTAAGCCGATTTCCCAATTTTGTAGCAAAATTTAATACAAATTCGTTGTTAGAATTTTCTATCCATTACAAATTAGAAGTTGTTATGCAAGGCGTTCTTTTTACAAGCTTATAATTTTTCGACTGCGCGCGCAATCACGTAATGTGATATACCGCAGTGTAGCTGAAACTTCCTATTTTTTAATAAGACTTAAAAATATATATATTATTTCATTTTTTCTTTGTTTTTGACCGGTCTCATCATTTATTGGACACACCTTGTATATTCCACCTTATAAAATACTTGGTATACACCACCATAAATATATCGAGTATACTAAGATAAAGAAAATCGAGTACACCAGAATAGAGAATGTGGGGTATACTGCTACCGTATAAAATATAAATCGCTTGGTATATTCCACCTTATAAAATACTTGGTATACACCACCATAAATATATCGGGTATACTAAGATAAAGAAAATCGAGTACACCAGAATAAAGAATGTGGGGTATACTGCTACCGTATAAAATATAAATCGCTTGGTATAATCCACCTTATAAAATACTTGGTATACACCACCATAAATATATCGGGTATACTAAGATAAAGAAAATCGGGTACACCAGAATAGAGAATGTGGGGTATACAGCCACCGTATAAAATATAAATCGCTTGGTATAATCCACCTTATAAAATACTTGGTATACACCACCATAAATATATCGAGTATACTAAGATAAATAAAATCGAGTACACTAGAATAGAGAATATGGGGTATACAGCCACCGTATAAAATATAAATCGCTTGGTATAATCCACCTTATAAAATACTTGATATACACCACCATAAATATATCGAGTATACTAAGATAAATAAAATCGAGTACACTAGAATAGAGAATATGGGGTATACAGTACCTTAGAAGATATAAATTACTAGAAATACTCCACCATATAAAATACCTGGTACACATGACCATAAATATATCGGTGATACTAAGATAAAGAAAGTCGGCTACACCAGAATAGAGAATATGGGGTATACTGCTACCGTATAAAATATAAATCGCTTGGTATATTCCATCATGTATTCACCGTATAGAACATTTGATATACACTTCCATAAATATATCGGGTATACTAAGATATAAATAATATAGGGTATACAGCCAGAGTTTAAAACATATACCATGAAATTATTATTCCGCGAAGGTTAGTTAAGCCATGTAAGAAAAGTTGAAGTGTTCAACTACTTAACCTAATTACACGACTTCTCAGCCGGTCTAATTTAATAGTTAGCTTTCTTTAAAATAAATATTCTCTTGTGTTTTTAATCCGAAAATAGAAAAAATGCATTAAAGAAAGAATAATTAATTGGAGTAATAAATCGGATTTTTCGGTATTTTTAAATTCTCTAACACTGATTTTTTTAAATATTTTATTATGTTTATTTTACATACGGGTATAGAAATTATTTACTTTATAAATAATTGAATAACAAATGCGTTTATATTTCATAACACAATATATATATATATATTTGAGAATAGAGCAATCCATAAATTAATCTTCAATTAAAAAAGCATATATTAGATCAAAATATCATTTATTTTACCAATATTTCAGTTGGCTGAACGCCAACCTTTATCAAGGTATTGTAGGTGTGTGTCAACAACAAACAAAGCGCCACATAATTATGTTTAACACACATTAATATTATAAAACTATTTTAGAGGCGTAATATTCTTTTTAAAATAAAACAATTTCTACTTTCCTTACTGCGATGGAAAAAAGCTTGTCGTTCAGCCAACTGAAATATTGGTAAAAAATATGATATTTAGATCCAATATATGCCTTTTTAATTACAGTATATTTATATTTATATATGTTAAAAATGTAAAATAGAAATTTATCATATTTTCCATATATAAAATAATTGAGTGCTGTCTTTAAAAAAATGAAAATATTTTGAGGCTACTCGCTAATCATGTGTCACCAATAGAAAACGTCTAGTCTGTGGTTACCGAGCGACTAGCTCGATGACACACGCCAGTTACTACTGTCGATTAGCCGGGGAATCGTGTTTTAGCTGAATGAGAATATGTAGCTGTGTATATTATTTTACCTCTGTTTGACTCAATGTCCAGACAGCGGTGCTAAAGCTGTGTCGTTATTGCATCCTCAGGTTCCATATTCCAAATATCTTAAAAATACCATCACATGTTTGGCCAGTATAGCGTATTTGTCCAAAAATATAATATTATCAAATGCATCTCTTTTTGTGTAACACTTTTAATGGCCATCAGTTTATATAAAAATTTATTTTGAAAATAGAGCAATCCATAAATAAATATTTAATTAAAAAGGCATATATTGGATCAAAATATCATTTATTTTACCAATATTTCAGTTGGCTGAACGCCAACCTTTATCAAGGTATTATAACATATTATTGTGTAATTGCAGGGACTCTTACTAGTAAATTATAAAGCTGGACAACACGTGAAGTAAGATAAGTTTCTTTTAATAAACGAAATGCAAGCTTTCCGGCAAAAGCCCTTCGACAGGAAAAAATATAACTATATTAAGAAAAATAACAATTAATATATGTTAATCTTAAAAGAAGACCGTTTTTTGAAAAATAAATAATAAATCTGCAGTCTGAAACTACCACAACGATTGGTGTTGGAATCCATAGTCTCACAAAAACACAATAGCATAAATAGAAAGATAGAAATTCCTGATATATATGGTGTTTTCTTGGCTGAAACACCTGTAACATCTTAGTTTATTTCAATAGCCCAAACCACGCGCCGTCTCGTAGTTTCAGACTGCAGATTTATTATTTATTTTTCAAAAAACGGTCTTCTTTTAAGATTAACATATATAAATTGTTATTTTTCTTAATATAGTTATATTTTTGCCTGTCGAAGGGCTTTTGCCCGAAAGCTTGCATTTCGTTTATTAAAAGAAACTTATCTTACTTCACGTGTTGTCCAGCTTTATATTATTGTGTGTCATTAATACCTTGATAAAAGTTGGCGTTCAGCCTACTGAAATAATGTAAAACAAATAATATTTTGATCTAATATATGCCTTTCCAATTATAAGAATTTATATACTTCAAGTATTAACGATTTGAGAAATATTCACAAATAAACTTGTTAAGCATGAATTAAGCATTAGGCTTTAGTGCCCTATAATTTATTTAAATATACATTAGGAGTTAAATTGAATAATCTACACTTCCAATAGGTACAATGGTACAGTCTGAAGGTAAACAACGCGCCGTATATCAGAAGCCGTTTGTATCTCTGAGCGGACAGAAAGTTGTTAATTAAAATTAGGTGTGGTAATTAGTATATTTCTCGAATGTCTCTACTAATTAATTATATTTCTCTCCCTATCGATTATTCCCCTGCTAATTAATCATTTCATAGTGGCGAAAAAATCCGCTTTGATGGATTGTTTACTTTTGAAAAGAAAATTAATTTTCTTTAATACGCTTCTTTTGAAACATGTCATTAGAAGTGTCTGACTCTGCACTCGGACGTTGTGTAATCATGATGTTATATAGGGTTATATTCATTTCATATTTTTGAGTTCTCATCACAGTTTTTCATAAATATAATATATTTTATATTATACTGATGTATGTTAAACACACAGAGCCTCGGAGTAAAATGATATTGATTTGATAATATGGTATTAGTATAGAAATCTATTACCGAACAATAATTTTAAAGTAATATTGACCACTGTTTCGAACGTATACATTTCACTTTTTGCACAAAATATTAATATTGGAAGATTGTTTTGATTTTAATCCCTTGTGGATCTTATAGAATAAATGGGTTAGCGAGGGCCATTAGCCAGAAACCATGGTCACCAGGTGAACCTTTCTCAGTTTGCCAAGTATGGTATTGTAGATCACCCACCTGAGTTCGCTTTTTTTTTTTGCGAAGACTATCAATAGATGGGGCTAGGTTTTAACATATATTTCGACGGGAGATATGACCTTTATTTTTGAAGATCAATATACATACTTCCCGCAAATTTCTATATATGTTGGCATTTTGTGAAAAATAAATTGTTTTATTTTAAATCCAAAATATGCCTTTTATTTAATATATGTATATAAATATATTTTGAAATATATTTTTTAAAATTTTAACCTAGTTTCCAAGAAAAAGTGTAAATATTGTACTCTCATCTTAATACCTGAGAATCTCAACTTTGAAACGTGACCGTTTTTTCCTACTTGGAATTATCTAATACTTAATCCTCTCATGTTCTGGTTTAAAGTACTAATGCTTCTTTAGGGAGAATTTTTCTTTTAAAAACCTTTCCTTAGAGGCTTTGTGTATTTAACTTAATTATATTTGTAACATTTCCTATTTAGAAAAAAGGGATAGTCACAATACTTTGTGTTTTAATATTTAATTTGATTACAACAAGGTTAACTCCATAATATATAAACAAAACAACACTTATGCATAATTACAAAAATAAATGAATTACATTGTTGCTGATAACCTAACTATGAAGAAAATTCAGAGAATAAAAAAAAATCGAATGTTTCACATAAATAACTACAAAGAACGTTAAAATATTTATATAACATCCTATTAAACTCAATGATATATATTATGTTATATACATTAACGAGAAGTACTCTTTAAATATATACAATTATATCTTTTTTAAGAATACCTTTTCTTAATCAACGCGTTGAAATCGTAACAAACCTGTTTTAACGTCCATCTATACAGAGAGCAAAACAACAACTGACTCACCCGTGCTGGCAAGGTCACGCTCCGCTGCGTCACGTGGGAAAACATACGTAGATGTTTTCTTACATGTTCTCAGCACATCCCCCTTTTTAAGACTTGAAATATATTGCCACGTTTTTATTTTTAAAACGCTAATTTTAGTTTTGTAAAACTTTAATTTTAAAGTTTATTATTTTAAAAGTGAAATGTTTGTTAATGAAATAGATATTTTGCCTAAACTCATTTATTGCTGCTTTCTTTTACAAGCCATTTGTTTATGTGTATTTTTACATATCGTTTTTATTGAGTTTTTACTAATTTAGTATGTACATCATTGACTTTAATGAATGGAAAATAAAAATGAAAATAAACATATGAAAAATTAAAATAACATTTTAAAGGAAATTATGTACAATTGAAAATTGTTTCTGTAACGTCTCATATTCCCCTTCTTGAAGCATTTATTCTCGGGTAATAAATGGTCGAAGTTGAGATATGTGAACGCGTCTTGCTTGCTTTTGGTCTTTCAGAGAGATATCGTAGGTTACATCAGATATCTTTTTTTGAATGACAAATGGTCCTTCATATTTTGGTGATGTCTTGATGAGACGAGGGTCGTTGAAGGCAATTTTTCTTATGACTAAGTCTCCTTCTTTAAAGACATACTTGGGGTGATGGCTATCGTGTTTAATCTTCCACTTACTTCTAACTTGTTCTGTCCGCAGGCTAGCTTTCTTCCTGGCTTCTTCAATTGTAATTGGAGTTTGGTCGGCAAATTCGGGTACATTACCGATTCCATACATTAAGAAAAGCGGTGAAAAACCAGTCACGTCATGTGGTGTGGAATTATAATTTTTGACAACTTGCGGTAACAATGAGCTCAATTTAAATCTAGGTTTCTCTAGAACAGCTATTCTCAGTTTTGTCATTATCGTATCATTTAATTTCTCACAAATGCCATTGAACTGAGGATGATAAGGCGAAGTATATGTGTGTTTAATTCCTTGTAAAGAAAGAAATTTGTTGAACTCTTTTGATATAAAATTTTTGCCATTATCTGTTAAGATAGTATTGATCGAATTAACAGATTTGATTATCTTATCAAGACATTGAGTGACAGCTTGAGCAGTGTTTGTTATTGTGGGATATGCCCATAGATAACGAGTTGCGTGATCAACAAAAACTTGAATGAATTTATGCTTTGTGTTAGCTGCTGCTGCTCCCAGTACAATAGTGTCACAACCGATCATTTGTAATGGTTGGATATTTGACGTTGGAGTGATCATTTCTCCTAAAGTTGGTTCATGTCTGACCTTCACTAGTTGACAAGATTTACAAGATCGAACATAATTCTTGATATCAGTTGTTATTCCTTTCCACCAATAACATTGAGTTATAAGTTTGCATGTTTTGGTTATTGATGGGTGACTCAATGAATCGTGATATTCTTCCAATATTTTTTTGGTAAGCGAGTTTGGGACAACTGCTTTAAAAACTCCTTTTTGTTTGATCATTACCACACCGTCGTGAGTGTGGGAATTTTTCAAGAAACTCAAATCTGAATTTTGTTGGTGTTCTTGAAGTTCTTGAGTTGCAATGTTAACAACTGGGAGTCTTGATAAGGCGTCAACATGAGTTTGTTGCTTTCCAGAACGATGAACGATGTTACATGATTTCGAGGATAAACTAAGAATCCATCTAAAATACTTAGGTTTCGGTTTCTTCATGGTGAAAAGCCATTGGAGCGCCGCATGATCAGTGATGATTTCAAATGGTTGGTTTTCTATGTATACATGAAAGTGATCAGTTGCTTGTATCACGGCTAGGCATTCCATCTCATAAGCAGAATAATTCTCTTGGTGTGGTTGCAGTGTTTTGGAGTAATAAGCAATTACATGTTCCTCATTGTCTGGACCAATTTGTGTTAGGATTGCTCCAATTCCATATTTGGAGGCATCTGTATAAACTTTAGAGGGGTAGTCCGGGTTGTAAATAGCAAGGACAGGTTTTGTAGATAGTGCCATTTTAAGTTTAGCGAATGACTCCTCTACTTCCTCATTCCAGATGAAGGGCTGATTCTTCCGAGTGAGTCGAACCAAGGGGAATGAAATTTTAGAAAAGTCCTTCACAAATTTTCTGTAATAATTTGCCAATCCCATGAACTGACGAACTTTCTTTACAGTATCAGGTCTTGGAAAGTCTTGAATAGATTTTACTTTTCCTGGATCAGGTTTTAATTGATTGTGACTGATGATATGTCCGAGGTATTTTACTTCAGTTCTTCCAAAAATACATTTCGACAATTTTAATTTCATGTTGTACTGTCTTAATTTGTCAAAAACTTTACTAAGAAGCTCTATGTGCTCTTGCCATGTTTTCGCGTACACCAATATGTCATCTTGGAAAGAGCAAGTTCCTTTCCATAATAATTCACCTAGAATATGTTGGATTATCCTTTGAAACGTTGAAGCAGCATTTTTTAAACCAAAGGGCATCACTAAAAACTCATAATGACCATCGTTTGTGACGAATGCAGTTTTTTGAATAGATTGCGGGTCCATTTCGATCTGCCAATAACCCCATGCAACATCAAGGGTAGAGAAGAATCTGGATCCATGCAATCGATCAAACATGTCCTGTATGTGAGGTAGGGGTTGCCTGTCATCCAGTGTGATCTCATTAAGACGTCTGTAATCAATGCACATCCTTTTATTTCCATCCTTCTTGGGAACCATAACAACAGGAAATGCCCAAGGAGAATCTGAAATTCTTATTAACTTGTGTTCGAGAAGTTCTTTAACTTGTTCAGCTATCTCTTCATACTCTTTTAGAGGACGACGATAGGGTCTAAGAGAAATTGGTTGTTCACTTTTCGTGATGATCTTATGTTGTATAGCTACTTTTCCCAAATCAATAGCATGCTGAGAAAATACGTTCCTATTGTGTTCAAGTAATTCTTTTAATTCATGTTCTCTTATCTCTTCTAGATGATTTACAAGAATTGGATTTTGTAATCCATCAAATTTGGAGTAAATTGTTTTGTCTCTGACATCTATTAAAAGATTAAAAAGAGATGCAACATCTAATCCGATCAAGAGTGGATATTTAAAGTTCTTCATTACATGGAGAGTTACAGGTTTAATTAGTTTATCTATTCTTACCTTGGTCTGAAGGCTTCCACATGTCCTGGTAACACCATCCGCTTGGCTGATGTGAATGTCTGAATTTGGTTGAAGTTGAAGACGGGTTCGCTTGAACAATCGCCAATTGATTATTGATACTGTTGCACCAGTATCCACAAATGCTTGCGCAGGAATTCCATTTACTTCAACACTTATGTTGATAAGCTTGAAAGCTCCTTGTGTAGGGGTATTTGTCAAAGTACTTACATTCAACAATTCCGGGGCTCCGCATACTTGTTTCACTGAAGTGTTTTGATTAGGCCTATCCTTTTTATAATTAGGATCATAATCCTCACAATCTGTGACCCAATGTTTAATTTTTATTCCCTTTTTCGAACATATTGGACACCAGAATGGGCAAACATTTTTTCTATTATCATTATTTTTTGTCGCGAGATGTATTTTGTTTTTAGGCTTAAACTGAATTGAAGCCCTATTTTGTTCAATTGAAGCTGCGATATGAAACCATTTTGTGGCGTCAGTTGGATGTGCAGCCACAATTAAATCTTTCCAATCATTTGGAAGTCCGTCTGTTAATAAATGAATTTTTTCCTCCTTCGTTAGATGGGTTTGATTTAACAGGCGAATTTTATCTTGAAAATAATTTTCTATTGATTCTTTTCTCGTTTTAATCTTCGATGTGATGCTGAGACAATTGGATTTGCGTTGTATGAACCAAATCTTTGAATCAACTTTTCCTTTACAACTTCCCATCTTTTTATTGCAGGATTTGAAATAATCTCGTCTGCATACCATTCAAGTGCTGAATCTGTCAAGTAGTACATAAGATTTTTGATTTTTTCATCTTCTTTTAAAGAATTATTTTCAAAATCATATAATTTGATCCATGACTCAGGCCTAATTGCCGACTTCGAGCCGTTGAATTTTTGCAACCGGTTGTTTGGATTTTCCGCCATTTTTTTTTGTATCCTGTCGACTGCGCCAAATGCCACGTTTTTATTTTTAGAACGCTAATTTTAGTTTTGTAAAACTTTAATTTTAAAGTTTATTATTTTAAAAGTGAAATGTTTGTTAATGAAATAGATATTTTGCCTAAACTCATTTATTGCTGCTTTCTTTTACAAGCCATTTGTTTATGTGTATTTTTACATATCGTTTTTATTGAGTTTTTACTAATTTAGTATGTACATCATTGACTTTAATGAATGGAAAATAAAAATGAAAATAAACATATGAAAAATTAAAATAACATTTTAAAGGAAATTATGTACAATTGAAAATTGTTTCTGTAACGTCTCAATATATATACATTACAAACTTTAAATGCATAATATAATTAATAATGAAGGCGATCCACAGGTTTAACAATTCGTCCACTCCGGGTTCTTATCTGGCCGTCTTCTGAGTCGTTAGAGGGATAATCCACAACTGAGGTCTTTTCATTTTCAACCAGTTCCTCCCCCGAAAAGGTCGGCGTCGATGGGTCGGCTGTAACTCCTTTTCGTAGATGGAACCCGTTTCGACGTAAAGTCCCAACTGGAGTATCAACCATATATGACCTTGGTGTCGATGCCTTCTGCTTTACAATCCCCCAGGTTCGCATATCTGTAATCCAAACCGTGTCACCTTCGGATAGCTCCTCCATGTCCGTAGCTCCGCAGCGTCGATCATATCTGGATTTCATATCCTTTCTCCTTCTCCACTCCTTTCTTTTCAGGGTCTGAGAGTCCACCAACTTTGGATTAAGATTCTCTGGTGCAATTGGCAAGGTCGTTCGGAGTTTACGTCCCATGAGAAGCTCAGCAGGGCTGTAACCGTTCTCCAAAGGGGTCGATCGATACTCCAGGAGTCCAAGCGATGAGTCTTGATTTTTTTGAGGATCAACTTAGCAATTTTCACACCTGCTTCTGCCATCCCATTGCTCTGCGGGAATCGAGGACTTGAAGTGACATGTGTGAATCCGTACTGCCTTGCGAAATTTGCAAATTCTTGAGCAGCTCCAAATTGCGTCCCATTATCGCTTACAACAGTTTCTGGTACTCCATGTCGGGCAAATATGGATTTGCAACTACGCACCACCACACTGGCTGTGAGCCGATCCAGCTGAACCACTTCAGGAAATCGAGAATAATAGTCAATGACGACTAGATACCACTTATTCTCGAACTTGAACAAATCCATTCCAATCTTTTGCCACGGTCATGTAGGAAAGTTGGTTGGTATCAAAGGTTCATGTTTTGAGACGGCTTCCTGGATACAGACAGTGCACTTTCTGACCGTTTCCGCGATCTCCTCCGAAATTCCAGGCCACCATATACCGTCTCACGTGCGCGAAGTCTTGTTTTTGTAATCCCGAAGTGCCCAGCGTGCAACTTATCTAGGATCTCCAGTTTCATACTTGCTGGAATAACAAGACGACAGCTACGCATCAGTAGTCCATTTTGAACGCCGAGTTCATCCTTGACATGCCAATAAGAGAGCAGAGCCTGTGACATCTTCTTCTTATCTGGCCAGCCTTGCTCAAGGTAGTTGACTACTGCTTTCAGGGTCGTATCTTCTTGTTGAGCTTCAAAAATATTCGTCAACATCTCGTCTTTGTCGGTTATACTCGAGAGAACTGCATTTATATGCGCTGAGGTTGGCCGTTCGTCATCACCTCCCTCGGTTGTAAGAAGTGGTTGTCTGGATAATGCATCGGCGTCGAGCAGCTCCTTTCCAGGGATATGCACTATTTCGAATCCAAACCTCATCATACGCATTCGGAAACGTTGCAGTCTTGGGGTCAGCGAACTCAATTCTTTCGTCGAAAATAGAGGAATGAGAGGCTTATGGTCGGTCTCAATTCGGAAACGCTTTCCAAGCAGGAAATCTTGAAAACGTTCGCAAGCCCATGTAATTGCGAGAGCCTCTTTCTCGATCTGAGCATATCGTTTTTCGGTAGGTGTCATAGTTCTAGAAGAATAAGCAACAGGTCGCCAGATTCCATTCTTACCTTCTTGCTTCAGTACCGCTCCCAAGCCGTATGAAGATGCGTCGGATGACACCATAGTTGGTTTCCTGACGTCGTATGCTGCCAAGATGGGTTGAGTCGTGAGCAATTCTTTCAACCTTCGGAATGCTCGCTCCTGGCTGCAATCCCAAACGAAGTCTTGACCTTTCACCAACAACTGGTTCAGTGGAGCCACAATTTCAGATAAATTTTCCACAAAGCGTCCCAGATGGTTCACCATGCCAAGAAATCTTACGCCATGAACATCGGTCGGAGCAGGCATCTTCGCCACTGCTTCGATTTTCGCTGGATCTGGTCGAATACCGTCTTCATCCAGTATGTGCCCAAGAAAATTAATTCTTGGCACGCCGAAGACACACTTGGCCTTGTTTAGTGTAACTTTCGCCTCTTTCAGTTTTCGGAGCACTAAACGAAGAATTCGATCGTGAGTCTTGGAGTCGGAGGCAAATATCAGGATATCGTCCAGGTAACACATTACACCGTCCATGCCTTGCAAGATTATTGAAATAACTCTCTGAAAATACTCTGGGGCGAGTGAGATTCCAAATGGCATTCTGCAGTATTTATATCTCCCAAAAGGAGTGATGAAGGTCGTTAAATGCTGGCAGCCCGGGCTCAACGGAATCTGGTGAAAGCCACTGTTCGCGTCCAGTTTCGAAAAGAATCTTGCTTCCCCCAGTTGCCCCAGCATGTGCTCCACCACTGGCATGGGATGCACTTCGCGCTGTACATGTTCGTTCAGCCTTGAGAGATCCACACAGAGTCGTATGTCGCCATTCGCTTTACCAGCAATCACAGTCGGTGCACACCATTCAGTCGCAACGTTAACTTGTGCTATGATTCCCGCCTTCTCGAGCTCTTCCAATCTTGTTTTGAGCTTCTCCATCAAAGGTATTGGTACCCGTCGAGGAGTATGCACAGCATATGGTTTTGCTCCAGGTTTCAATTTGATTTCGTAAGGGTTTCCGATCTGTGCCAGTCCTTCAAATACTTCAGGGAATTCCTTGATCGGGTTAATTCTCGTCGCAACCACTTCAATCCGCCTCGCCAGGTTCAAGAGCTCACATGCCCGGCGACTCAGAAGAGGTTCACTCAAACGACGAATGACATAAATCTTCTCCTTGATATCATAATTGCCATTTCGCAGCGTTGATATAAACATACCCACAGTCTGAAGTTCGGAAAATTCAGCAGCTCTAATGTTGATATCACTCTCCACTAGTCGTTGCTGTCCCATTATCTTCTTGAAGAGACACAGAGTAACACATGTAACATCCGCCTGGGAGTCGAGCTTGAACTTCACCTTTTTCCCGTTCACTTGGATTTCTGCTGTCCATCGCCTCCTGCACTCGTCTTCATCATTATCGAGATTAGATGAATCCTCCACAGCTGAGACCTCCAGGAGAAAACCAATTTCTTCATCAAGTTCAGAAACAGCTTTGACTTCCGCAGTCTTCGCCTGCTTATCTGGGCAGCAATTTGCAAAATGGCCAGTTTTTGAACACAGTTTACATTTTTGTCCTTCAGCACGGCAAGCCTGTCCTTCCCTGTGGGTGAAACCTCCGCACTTTGGACATCGTGATCTTGTTTTGGCTGACTTCTCCTTCTTCCTCGAAGGCTGCTGTTGTTGTTTCGGTGATTGCTTCTTCGAGTTGAACTTCACCTTATTGACCTTTTGGCTTGTTGAGGGACGCTGCAGGTCGACCTGCTGCTGTCGAACTGCTTCCTGCTGTCGAACCATTTTCACCGCCTTTTCCAAAGTCAGTTCGCTGTCCAACTGCATTCTTTCAGATAAAGCTTTGTCCCTCACTCCAACCACTATTCGGTCACGGATCAACTGCTCATGAAGACCCTCAAATTCGCAACTATCAGCCAATTTGTACAATGAAGTGATGAATTCGTCCACTGGCTCCCGATCCTCTTGGATTCTTGAATTAAATTTCGCACGTTCGTAGATAATATTCTTTCTGACACAGAAGTGGCTGTCGAACGCCTTGAGGACGGAATCAATTTTCGTTGCCTCTTCCTCCTTTTCGAACTTGAAGGTCCTGAATATATCATCCGCGCGGTCACCCATCAAGTACATGAACAAATCGATCTTGTCCGCCTCCTCTTTCTTCTTCATTCCACTGACCACGAGGTATCGTTCGAATCTTTTCCTCCATTTGGGCCATTCGTTGGGAGTCGAGAAGTCGAAAGTTTCTGGAGGTTGAATCTGAGCCATGTTGAATTATCTTCCAAGGTACGCAAAAATCGATATTTTGCAATATACGGGTTCGTATTTTATCCAGTTATCGCTGCCACCATGTTTTAACGTCCATCTATACAGAGAGCAAAACAACAACTCACTCACCCGTGCTGGCAAGGTCACGCTCCGCTGCGTCACGTGGGAAAACATACGTAGATGTTTTCTTACATGTTCTCAGCACAAAACCCTTAAAAATTATATTTATTTAAATTTGAATATTCAAATGAAATCATTGTAAATATTCATTATACGAGGGGTGTCCCATAAGTCCGTGGCCCGACATTGAAAGAAAATGACTAATAAAATGATTATGATTTATCCTTCAAAATAATCCCCTTTAAGATCAATACACTTTTCCAGCGATGTTCTAATGCATTTATACCCTCCAAAAAGAACGATGTTTCAAGTGACTCAAAAAATGAGGTTACAGCATCAATGACTTCTTCGTCTGACCTAAAATGAATGCCAGTAATTGATCTTTTCAAATGAGGAAATAGGTTGAAGTCAGACGGAGCTAGATCTGGTGAATAGGGTGCATGTGGTAAAGGGTTTAAAGCCAGAATCATAAATAGTAGCCATGGCTTGCAGCGACTGATGACTCGGAGCATTGTCTTGATGGTAAACAATTTTCCTGGACAGCTTTCCTCTTCTTTTTTCTTTAATAGCTTCTCGTAGTTGCTTCACAAGATTTACATAATAATCGCCAGTGATGGTTTGACCTTTATTCAGAAGGTCTAGAGAAGTATACCCTCGGAATCCCAAAAGACAGACACCATAACCTTCCCTGCTGATGGAACTGTCTTGGCTTTCTTGGGGGGAGGGGAACCGGAGTGTCTCCATTGCATGGATTGTTGCTTGGACTCTGGTGTAAAGTGATGGGCCCAAGCCTCATCCATGGTAACAAATCTATTAACAAATTCCTCTGGATTGGCTTCAAATAACGCAATAATTGTCCGAAGATAACTTTCTCCTTACAGCCTTTTGATCGGGTGTCAAAAGTTTGGACACCCAACGGGCAGAAAGCTTCCTGAGGCCCAAGTGTTCTCTCATGATCCGATCCACTGTTGTTTTAGGAATACCCAAGGTATTTTCTTTCTGACGAACTGTCATTCCTCTGTCCAACATAACCAAATCATGTATCTTGTCGATGTTTTCTTGAGTAACTGACTCAACAGGTCTTCCTGGTCCATGTTCGTCTTCGGTGCTGATCCTCCATAATTTAAACGCAGCTACCCATATTTTTACTGTGCTATAGGAAGAAGCATCTTCCTTTAATGTATCCACCATATCTTCATAGATTTCCTTCGGCGACATTCCTTTCTTACAAATATATTTTATTAGAGCATGAATCTCGTTTGTCTACATTTTAGATGATTCCTGTTTCTTGTCCTCTTTCAGAACCTATAACAAAAAAAAACGGTTAGTTGTAGAACCTTAAAAATGTACATATCTTTATACAAGGCTTTAAGGTATATATGGTAATATTGATTAGTTTCTAAGATTTCGTTCTCATGGTCGGGCCACGGACTTATGGGACACCCCTCGTATTTATTTATTGGATAAAACTCCTTAATATTATATTTTTATAGTTTAATGGACAGAAATACGTAATTGTATTTATACCATAAAGAGTAAAAATAATATATAAGAATAAATATTAACGTGATTAAAAAGTTCTCAAAATATTCTAGGAAACAAAATTAAATACTTGTTGAGTTATATTAAAAAAAGGTTTTTATTTTAAATATTATATTTTTAGATATATATAAAGTCGTTCTAGTGAATTTATTATAATGCAAATAAGCAACATACTATTTAGAGAAGGGGTGAAAATATAGCAAACACTTATAATATTCTCTAATCAGTTGCTACATATCGAATCACATTAGATTCGAAATTCATGATGATCGTCCCCCGCCGCTTTTATTTTCACTCAGATAAATCTAATTGCTAAATGAAAGAATATTTTAATTTTTACTTTTTAGTGCATATAAATAGAGCATATAAATTTTTTAAAAATGTATTTCTATTTATTAAATGTTTATAAAATTCAATAATGCGATAGTCAGTTGTCGTCTGGCATTTTGGAATTTTATTATATCAAATTGTTACAAAGGTTATTTTGTAGTGAGATATTCTTAAAACAACTATATATCAATTTTAGAACTATACATAAATGTGTGAAATATTATTATTTCATAATATATATTTATTACTCGGGGGAAAAAGGAATACATCCCAAAAAGGAATATAATTATATAGTCGTGTCTTTTTCAAATTAGAAAAGCTATTGCATATTAAAATATGTAATTTTCAAACTTTCTAGAACATGCATATTTTTAATATATATCAACTAAAAACATTGCAGTGTTTTAAAATAAAATTACTAGGAAGGGATGGCAATATGCCATTTCTTATTTTGAAAAGAAATAGATATTTTCAATATTTCAGTGGAGATTTCTTTATATTTTAAAATATTCATCTCTACATTAATAATTCATGGAGCAAGGGGATTTAAATCAGCGCGAATAACTCCGTAAAATATTAACTTGCTTGCATATCCTACTATGCACATATTGTATTTAATATATTTTAGATAAATTTCGGGAATATAACATTTTCTTAGAAGTGATGATTTTTCATCGATATATGAATTTTGAATGTGTATAATGTTATTTTGTTGATAGCAAAGAATTGATATTAATATGATATATTAATATTATGAATGTCTTTGTGTTTAATTTTTCTTATATTATCAATTATTTTATGATTTTCTTTATCATAACATCTCATTAATAATCCATCTAGTACAGTGACTCTTTTTCGTGTAATCGTATAGTTCAACACTGTATAATATAATATTGTAATTGTATATTTCTCTCTACATTTTAATAGATTTCAATTATTATTAAACGAAAAACATGGTGAATAAATACGAGTTTCTTTTATTGATGCATAGGTGCAAGCTTTCGGGTAAAAACCCTTCAACAGGCGAGCAATGAAGCGCGACTTATAAGAACTATGGAACAAATGTTAGGAAGGAATATTAATATATATATATATATAAATAAATAGTTGTATAGTTTTATAGTTAAGTATTCTATTAAAATTATCTTAATTATTTTGATTATTTAAATTCAAATTATAAAATTAGTAAATTGTTATTATTTAGTATAGATAGAGAGAGGAAAAAAAATCCTTTACTTCTTAAACATCATCTAGTTAATTATATATTTATAATTAATAACAAAAAAATTTAACAACGTAACGTCTTTTGCATCGGCTTTTACACGTCATTTAGACATACTCTAATCCTATCTATATAGATAATACCGTAACAGAGTTTTCCATTGTAAAGTCCTGAGCTATCTCCTCCGAAGATTCTGAACTACACATAACAATCTATATACCAAAATTTTCGTTATTTTCTTCTTCGTATGATAGGCCTGTTTTTATTTTCCTAATGTTAACAGTTATTTTTATTTTTTAATTTAATCTATTTTACAATCGTAGATTTTTTGCATTTATCATCATCAATTCATTTGTTTTGAAATGCGTAAAAATGTGTTTTGAAATAATATATATTTCTGATTCATTTGATTATGTAAGTACTTTGTTATAGTTTTTCATTTATATATATAAATTTTTCGAATTGTAGATTGAATTATTACTTTTATTCTATAATAATTATCTTTTATAAGTGTTTGTTATAGTTTTTCATTTGAATTTAGCACAATTTTTGTATCTGGTTATCTTTTTTGGCATCTTTTCATCTCTCTTTGGCATCTTTTTTTTTCTCATTAATAAGACCTAATCCAAATAATTTAATAGTGTGTGACGTTTCAGCAACAGCATCAGACAGAAGAATAAATGAACTAAAGAATAAAATCTCATTTTTTCTTTTGTCTGATGATGGTGGCATTTGGATTAGGTCTTATTTTTTTTTATTAATTTGTTATAGTTTTTCATTTGAATTTAGCTCCATTTTTGTGTCTTATTTCTTCTTTATATTAAAACTTAGAATTAAGCTTTGCTTTTTTATATACATGTTTATTACACATTTAGCAATACTTTTTCTTTATATTTGCTCTTATTTACTCATTTTTTTACTCTTTCACAATCAGATTTTGAAAATGGCTAAATGGCTTCACTTCTCCCTATTTGCTTTTGTAGCTTTTCTTATAAAAAAAATATTAGAACTTAGAATTAAGCTTTGCTTTTTTATATACATGTTTGTTACACATTTAGCAATATATATACCAAAATATTTTTTTGAATACTTACCTCTTTTAGTGAATTTTTGTCAGGGGGGCTGCAAAAGTGCCGTACTTATGCAGTATTTTGATGCTTTTCCTGTGAAAAGGATAATGAAATTTAAAATTAAGCTTTGCTTTTTTATATACATGTTATTTACACATTTAGCAATATATACACAGAAATATTTTTGGAATATTTAACTTTTGTCAGGGAATTTTTGTCAGGGAAGCTATGGACTGCCGTAATCATGCATTATGTTGATGTTCTTCTCATAAAAAAAATATTTGGGTTTGTAATTGGGCTTTGCTTTTTGTATACATGTTTTTTACATATTTAGCAATTTACACACAGAAAAATTTTGGAATATTTAACTTTCTTGGTGAATTTTTGTCAGGGAAGCTATGGACTGCCGTAATCATGCGGCTGCAAAAGTGCCGTACTTATGCAGTATTTTGATGCTTTTCCTGTGAAAAGGATAATGAAATTTAAAATTAAGCTTTGCTTTTTTATATACATGTTATTTACACATTTAGCAATATATACACAAAATATTTTTGGAATTTTTAACTTTTTTGGTGAATTTTTGTCAGGGAAGCTATGGACTGCCGTAATCATGCATTATGTTGATGTTCTTCTCATAAAAAAAATATTTGGGTTTGGAATTGGGCTTTGCTTTTTTGTATACATGTTTTTTACATATTTAGCAATTTACATACAGAAAAATTTTGGAATATTTTACTTTCTTGGTGAATTTTTGTCAGGGAAGCTATGGACTGCCGTAATCATGCAATATGTTGATGTTCTTCTCATAAAAAAAATATTTGGGTTTAGAATTGGGCTTTGCTTTTTTATATACATACTAGCCGAGTGACCCGGGCAACGCCCCGGGTTTACCCGAAGGACCCACAGGTGAGAAACTATAGAAGAAAAATTTTAACAAATCAGAAAATGAAATTGCAAACAACAGAACTACACTACTTTAAGGACATGAGAGCACATGCACTGTATCACCATACGTGTACCATTTTCAAAGACCCTGCTTAGGATTAAAACTTCTCAGAAGCATAACAATAGTACCAACCTAGAGGTTAACTGGTGTGGATGCATTCCTCTGGGAGTGAGACTATTGAGAAATTCAGTAGGGAGTTATTTTGCTTCTCCGCATTCTAACACTCCAACTGTTAACACTGTGGAAACACTGACTCATGTTTGGTAAGCAATTTCAGGGAAGAAACTATAGACATTGGATTAAATAAATTATTAATTAAATTGCATTAAATAAAAATTATTAGATTTAAATATATATTATTAGAGTGAAAAAAAAAAGAAAGAAATTAACAAATTAGAAAATAAAATTTCGAAAAATACAACTATATTGCAGATAAGATAAGAGGACCTTATTAAAAAATACATAAATAAACTGTAATTCGACACTCGATAATTCGACACTTTTGATAATTCGACACTTTCGATAATTCGACCATTTTAAAAATCAAATTTACAAGGTTGATTGTTGTTTAAATACAACTTTGCTTTTGCATGCATAAACACAGGCTCTTGTAGCAAGAACCCAAATATTATTTATAGTCATAGCAAAAGCCAACTTTAGTGAAAACTGATGCCTCTTCAGAATGAATGGAAGACTGAAATCTGAAGGAGCAGAAGATATGGGTCATTTATACTTTCACCAATGCCTTTAGGATCTTTGCGATGGAACGCGTATGGTGTTTCAGCGCATGTGCTCTCATGTCCTTGAAGCACATATACTGACAGTGCCCAAAGTTGAACACACTGTATAGTGTCTGAAATATCTTTGGCCCCTTCGGATACCAACCTTCGCTTCATTCTAGAGAGGCGTTAGTTTTCACTAAGGTTGGCTTTTGCTATGACTATAAATAAGGCTCAAGGCCAAACCTTGGCTACAAGAGCCTGTGTTTACGCACGGACAACTTTATATGTGGCTTTTTCAAGTGTGCGAACATTGGATAGCATACATGTAAAGATGACCCATATCTTCTGCTCCTTCAGATTTCAGTCTTCCATTCATTCTGAAGAGGCATCAGTTTTCACTAAAGTTGGCTTTTGCTATGACTATAAATAATATTTGGGTTCTTGCTACAAGAGCCTGTGTTTATGCATGCAAAATCAAAGTTGTATTTAAACAACTATCAACCTTGTAAATTTGATTTTTAAAATGGTCGAATTATCGAAAGTGTCGAATTATCGAAAGTGTCGAATTATCGATAGTGTCGAATTAGAGTTTGTTTATTTATTTTTTAATAAGGTCCTCTTATCTTATCTGCAATATAGTTGTATTTTTCAAAATTTTATTTTATAATTTGTTAATTTTTTCTTTTTTTTTCACTCTAATAATATTTATTTAAATCTAATAATTTTTATTTAATGCAATTTAATTAATAATTTATTTAATCCAATGTCTATAGTTTCTTCCCTGAAATTGCTTACCAAACATGAGTCAGTGTTTCCACAGTGTTAACAGTTGGAGTGTTAGAATGCGGAGAAGCAAAATAACTCCCTACTGAATTTCTCAATAGTCTTACTCCCAGAGGAATGCATCCACACCAGTTAACCTCTAGGTTGGTACTATTGTTATGCTTCTGAGAAGTTTTAATCCTAAGCAGGTCTTTGAAAATGGTACACGTATGGTGATACAGTGCATGTGCTCTCATGTCCTTAAAGAAGTGTAGTTCTGTTGTTTGCAATTTCATTTTCTGATTTGTTAAAATTTTTCTTCTATAGTTTCTCACCTGCGGGTCCTTCGGGTAAACCCGGGGCGTTGCCCGGGTCACTCGGCTAGTATGTATATAAAAAAGCAAAGCCCAATTCTAAACCCAAATATTTTTTTTATGAGAAGAACATCAACATATTGCATGATTAGGGCAGTCCATAGCTTCCCTGACAAAAATTCACCAAGAAAGTAAAATATTCCAAAATTTTTCTGTGTGTAAATTGCTAAATAGGTAAAAAACATGTATACAAAAAAGCAAAGCCCAATTCCAAACCCAAATATTTTTTTTTATGAGAAGAACATCAACATAATGCATGATTACGGCAGTCCATAGCTTCCCTGACAAAAATTCACCAAAAAAGTTAAATATTCCAAAAATATTTCGGTGTATATATTGCTAAATGTGTAAATAACATGTATATAAAAAAGCAAAGCTTAATTTTAAATTTAATTATCCTTTTTACAGGAAAAGCATCAAAATACTGCATAAGTACGGCACTTTTGCAGCCGCATGATTACGGCATTCCATAGCTTCCCTGACAAAAATTCACCAAGAAAGTTGAATATTCCAAAATTTTTCTGTGTGTAAATTGCTAAATATGTGAAAAACATGTATACAAAAAAGCAAAGCCCAATTCCAAACCCAAATATTTTTTTTATGAGAAGAACATCAACATAATGCATGATTACGGCAGTCCATAGCTTCCCTGACAAAAATTCACCAAAAAAGTTAAATATTCCAAAAATATTTCTGTGTATATATTGCTAAATGTGTAAATAACATGTATATAAAAAAGCAAAGCTTAATTTTAAATTTCCTTATCCTTTTCACAGGAAAAGCATCAAAATACTGCATAAGTACGGCACTTTTGCAGCCGCATGATTACGGCAGTCCATAGCTTCCCTGACAAAAATTCACCAAGAAAGTTAAATATTCCAAAATTTTTCTGTGTGTAAATTGCTAAATATGTAAAAAACATGTATACAAAAAGCAAAGCCCAATTCTAAACCCAAATATTTTTTTTATGAGAAGAACATCAACATAATGCATGATTACGGCAGTCCATAGCTTCCCTGACAAAAATTCACCAAAAAAGTTAAATATTCCAAAAATATTTCTGTGTATATATTGCTAAATGTGTAAATAACATGTATATAAAAAAGCAAAGCTTAATTTTAAATTTCATTATCCTTTTCACAGGAAAAGCATCAAAATACTGCATAAGTACGGCACTTTTGCAGCCCACCTGACAAAAATTCACTAAAAGAGGTAAGTATTCAAAAAAATATTTTGGTATATATATTGCTAAATGTGTAACAAACATGTATATAAAAAAGCAAAGCTTAATTCTAAGTTCTAATATTTTTTTTATAAGAAAAGCTACAAAAGCAAATAGGGAGAAGTGAAGCCATTTAGCCATTTTCAAAATCTGATTGTGAAAGAGTAAAAAAATGAGTAAATAAGAGCAAATATAAAGAAAAAGTATTGCTAAATGTGTAATAAACATGTATATAAAAAAGCAAAGCTTAATTCTAAGTTTTAATATAAAGAAGAAATAAGACACAAAAATGGAGCTAAATTCAAATGAAAAACTATAACAAATTAATAAAAAAAAATAAGACCTAATCCAAATGCCACCATCATCAGACAAAAGAAAAAATGAGATTTTATTCTTTATTTCATTTATTCTTCTGTCTGATGCTGTTGCTGAAACGTCACACACTATTAAATTATTTGGATTAGGTCTTATTAATGAGAAAAAAAGATGCCAAAGAGAGATGAAAAGATGCCAAAAAAGATAACCAGATACAAAAATTGTGCTAAATTCAAATGAAAAACTATAACAAACACTTATAAAAGATAATTATTATAGAATAAAAGTAATAATTCAATCTACAATTCGAAAAATTTATATATTTAAATGAAAAACTATAACAAAGTACTTACATAATCAAATGAATCAGAAATATATATTATTTCAAAACACATTTTTACGTATTTCAAAACAAATGAATTGATGATGATAAATGCAAAAAATCTACGATTGTAAAATAGATTAAATTAAAAAATAAAAATAACTGTTAACATTAGGTAAATAAAAACAGGCCTATCATACGAAGAAATAAATAACGAAAATTTTGGTATATAGATTGTTATGTGTAGTTCAGAATCTTCGGAGGAGATAGCTCAGGACTTTACAATGGAAAACTCTGTTACGGTATTATCTATATAGATACTTTCACCAATGCCTTTAGGATCTTTGCGATGGAACACGTATGGTGTTTCAGCGCATGTGCTCTCATGTCCTTGAAGCACATATACTGACAGTGCCCAAAGTTGAACACACTGTATAGTGTCTGAAATATCTTTGGCCCCTTCGGATACCAACCTTCGCTTCATTCTAGAGAGGCGTTAGTTTTCACTAAGGTTGGCTTTTGCTATGACTATAAATAAGGCTCAAGGCCAAACCTTGGCTACAAGAGCCTGTGTTTACGCACGGACAACTTTATATGTGGCTTTATCAAGTGTGCGAACATTGGATAGCATACATGTAAAGATGACCCATATCTTCTGCTCCTTCAGATTTCAGTCTTCCATTCATTCTGAAGAGGCATCAGTTTTCACTAAAGTTGGCTTTTGCTATGACTATAAATAATATTTGGGTTCTTGCTACAAGAGCCTGTGTTTATGCATGCAAAATCAAAGTTGTATTTAAACAACAATCAACCTTGTAAATTTGATTTTTAAAATGGTCGAATTATCGAAAGTGTCGAATTATCGATAGTGTCGAATTACAGTTTGTTTATTTATTTTTTAATAAGGTCCTCTTATCTTATCTGCAATATAGTTGTATTTTTCAAAATTTTATTTTCTAATTTGTTAATTTTTTCTTTTTTTTTCACTCTAATAATATTTATTTAAATCTAATAATTTTTATTTAATGCAATTTAATTAATAATTTATTTAATCCAATGTCTATAGTTTCTTCCCTGAAATTGCTTACCAAACATGAGTCAGTGTTTCCACAGTGTTAACAGTTGGAGTGTTAGAATGCGGAGAAGCAAAATAACTCCCTACTGAATTTCTCAATAGTCTTACTCCCAGAGGAATGCATCCACACCAGTTAACCTCTAGGTTGGTACTATTGTTATGCTTCTGAGAAGTTTTAATCCTAAGCAGGGTCTTTGAAAATGGTACACGTATGGTGATACAGTGCATGTGCTCTCATGTCCTTAAAGAAGTGTAGTTCTGTTGTTTGCAATTTCATCTTCTGATTTGTTAAAATTTTTCTTCTATAGTTTCTCACCTGCGGGTCCTTCGGGTAAACCCGGGGCGTTGCCCGGGTCACTCGGCTAGTATGTATATAAAAAAGCAAAGCCCAATTCTAAACCCAAATATTTTTTTTATGAGAAGAACATCAACATATTGCATGATTACGACAGTCCATAGCTTCCCTGACAAAAATTCACCAAGAAAGTAAAATATTCCAAAATTTTTCTGTGTGTAAATTGCTAAATATGTAAAAAACATGTATACAAAAAAGCAAAGCCCAATTCCAAACCCAAATATTTTTTTTATGAGAAGAACATCAACATAATGCATGATTACGGCAGTCCATAGCTTCCCTGACAAAAATTCACCAAAAAAGTTAAATATTCCAAAAATATTTCTGTGTATATATTGCTAAATGTGTAAATAACATGTATATAAAAAAGCAAAGCTTAATTTTAAATTTCATTATCCTTTTCACAGGAAAAGCATCAAAATACTGCATAAGTACGGCACTTTTGCAGCCCCCCTGACAAAAATTCACTAAAAGAGGTAAGTATTCAAAAAAATATTTTGGTATATATATTGCTAAATGTGTAACAAACATGTATATAAAAAAGCAAAGCTTAATTCTAAGTTCTAATATTTTTTTTATAAGAAAAGCTACAAAAGCAAATAGGGAGAAGTGAAGCCATTTAGCCATTTTCAAAATCTGATTGTGAAAGAGTAAAAAAATGAGTAAATAAGAGCAAATATAAAGAAAAAGTATTGCTAAATGTGTAATAAACATGTATATAAAAAAGCAAAGCTTAATTCTAAGTTTTAATATAAAGAAGAAATAAGACACAAAAATGGAGCTAAATTCAAATGAAAAACTATAACAAATTAATAAAAAAAAATAAGACCTAATCCAAATGCCACCATCATCAGACAAAAGAAAAAATGAGATTTTATTCTTTATTTCATTTATTCTTCTGTCTGATGCTGTTGCTGAAACGTCACACACTATTAAATTATTTGGATTAGGTCTTATTAATGAGAAAAAAAGATGCCAAAGAGAGATGAAAAGATGCCAAAAAAGATAACCAGATACAAAAATTGTGCTAAATTCAAATGAAAAACTATAACAAACACTTATAAAAGATAATTATTATAGAATAAAAGTAATAATTCAATCTACAATTCGAAAAATTTATATATTTAAATGAAAAACTATAACAAAGTACTTACATAATCAAATGAATCAGAAATATATATTATTTCAAAACACATTTTTACGTATTTCAAAACAAATGAATTGATGATGATAAATGCAAAAAATCTACGATTGTAAAATAGATTAAATTAAAAAATAAAAATAACTGTTAACATTAGGTAAATAAAAACAGGCCTATCATACGAAGAAATAAATAACGAAAATTTTGGTATATAGATTGTTATGTGTAGTTCAGAATCTTCGGAGGAGATAGCTCAGGACTTTACAATGGAAAACTCTGTTACGGTATTATCTATATAGATACTTTCACCAATGCCTTTAGGATCTTTGCGATGGAACACGTATGGTGTTTCAGCGCATGTGCTCTCATGTCCTTGAAGCACATATACTGACAGTGCCCAAAGTTGAACACACTGTATAGTGTCTGAAATATCTTTGGCCCCTTCGGATACCAACCTTCGCTTCATTCTAGAGAGGCGTTAGTTTTCACTAAGGTTGGCTTTTGCTATGACTATAAATAAGGCTCAAGGCCAAACCTTGGCTACAAGAGCCTGTGTTTACGCACGGACAACTTTATATGTGGCTTTATCAAGTGTGCGAACATTGGATAGCATACATGTAAAGATGACCCATATCTTCTGCTCCTTCAGATTTCAGTCTTCCATTCATTCTGAAGAGGCATCAGTTTTCACTAAAGTTGGCTTTTGCTATGACTATAAATAATATTTGGGTTCTTGCTACAAGAGCCTGTGTTTATGCATGCAAAATCAAAGTTGTATTTAAACAACAATCAACCTTGTAAATTTGATTTTTAAAATGGTCGAATTATCGAAAGTGTCGAATTATCGATAGTGTCGAATTACAGTTTGTTTATTTATTTTTTAATAAGGTCCTCTTATCTTATCTGCAATATAGTTGTATTTTTCAAAATTTTATTTTCTAATTTGTTAATTTTTTCTTTTTTTTTCACTCTAATAATATTTATTTAAATCTAATAATTTTTATTTAATGCAATTTAATTAATAATTTATTTAATCCAATGTCTATAGTTTCTTCCCTGAAATTGCTTACCAAACATGAGTCAGTGTTTCCACTGTGTTAACAGTTGGAGTGTTAGAATGCGGAGAAGCAAAATAACTCCCTACTGAATTTCTCAATAGTCTTACTCCCAGAGGAATGCATCCACACCAGTTAACCTCTAGGTTGGTACTATTGTTATGCTTCTGAGAAGTTTTAATCCTAAGCAGGGTCTTTGAAAATGGTACACGTATGGTGATACAGTGCATGTGCTCTCATGTCCTTAAAGAAGTGTAGTTCTGTTGTTTGCAATTTCATCTTCTGATTTGTTAAAATTTTTCTTCTATAGTTTCTCACCTGCGGGTCCTTCGGGTAAACCCGGGGCGTTGCCCGGGTCACTCGGCTAGTATGTATATAAAAAAGCAAAGCCCAATTCTAAACCCAAATATTTTTTTTATGAGAAGAACATCTACATATTGCATGATTACGACAGTCCATAGCTTCCCTGACAAAAATTCACCAAGAAAGTTAAATATTCCAAAATTTTTCTGTGTGTAAATTGCTAAATATGTGAAAAACATGTATACAAAAAAGCAAAGCCCAATTCCAAACCCAAATATTTTTTTTATGAGAAGAACATCAACTTAATGCATGATTACGGCAGTCCATAGCTTCCCTGACAAAAATTCACCAAAAAAGTTAAATATTCCAAAAATATTTCGGTGTATATATTGCTAAATGTGTAAATAACATGTATATAAAAAAGCAAAGCTTAATTTTAAATTTCATTATCCTTTTTACAGGAAAAGCATCAAAATACTGCATAAGTACGGCACTTTTGCAGCCGCATGATTACGGCAGTCCATAGCTTCCCTGACAAAAATTCACCAAGAAAGTTAAATATTCCAAAATTTTTCTGTGTGTAAATTGCTAAATATGTGAAAAACATGTATACAAAAAAGCAAAGCCCAATTCCAAACCCAAATATTTTTTTTATGAGAAGAACATCAACATAATGCATGATTACGGCAGTCCATAGCTTCCCTGACAAAAATTCACCAAAAAAGTTAAATATTCCAAAAATATTTCTGTGTATATATTGCTAAATGTGTAAATAACATGTATAAAAAAGCAAAGCTTAATTTTAAATTTCATTATCTTTTTCACAGGAAAAGCATCAAAATACTGCATAAGTACGACACTTTTGCAGCCGCATGATTACGGCAGTCCATAGCTTCCCTGACAAAAATTCACCAAGAAAGTTAAATATTCCAAAATTTTTCTGTGTGTAAATTGCTAAATATGTAAAAAAACATGTATACAAAAAGCAAAGCCCAATTCCAAACCCAAATATTTTTTTTATGAGAAGAACATCAACATAATGCATGATTACGGCAGTCCATAGCTTCCCTGACAAAAATTCACCAAAAAAGTTAAATATTCCAAAAATATTTCTGTGTATATATTGCTAAATGTGTAAATAACATGTATATAAAAAAGCAAAGCTTAATTTTAAATTTCATTATCCTTTTCACAGGAAAAGCATCAAAATACTGCATAAGTACGGCACTTTTGCAGCCCCCCTGACAAAAATTCACTAAAAGAGGTAAGTATTCAAAAAATATTTTGGTATATATATTGCTAAATGTGTAACAAACATGTATATAAAAAAGCAAAGCTTAATTCTAAGTTCTAATATTTTTTTTTTATAAGAAAAGCTACAAAAGCAAATAGGGAGAAGTGAAGCCATTTAGCCATTTTCAAAATCTGATTGTGAAAGAGTAAAAAAATGAGTAAATAAGAGCAAATATAAAGAAAAAGTATTGCTAAATGTGTAATAAACATGTATATAAAAAGCAAAGCTTAATTCTAAGTTTTAATATAAAGAAGAAATAAGACACAAAAATGGAGCTAAATTCAAATGAAAAACTATAACAAATTAATAAAAAAAAAATAAGACCTAATCCAAATGCCACCATCATCAGACAAAAGAAAAAATGAGATTTTATTCTTTAGTTCATTTATTCTTCTGTCTGATGCTGTTGCTGAAACGTCGCACACTATTAAATTATTTGGATTAGGTCTTATTAATGAGAAAAAAAAAGATGCCAAAGAGAGATGAAAAGATGCCAAAAAAGATAACCAGATACAAAAATTGTGCTAAATTCAAACGAAAAACTATAACAAACACTTATAAAAGATAATTATTATAGAATAAAAGTAATAATTCAATCTACAATTCGAAAAATTTATATATTTAAATGAAAAACTATAACAATGTACTTACATAATCAAATGAATCAGAAATATATATTATTTCAAAACACATTTTTACGCATTTCAAAACAAATGAATTGATGATGATAAATGCAAAAAATCTACGATTGTAAAATAGATTAAATTAAAAAATAAAAATAACTGTTAACATTAGGAAAATAAAAACAGGCCTATCATACGAAGAAAAAAATAACGAAAATTTTGGTATATAGATTGTTATGTGTAGTTCAGAATCTTCGGAGGAGATAGCTCAGGACTTTACAATGGAAAACTCTGTTACGGTATTATCTATATAGATAGGATTAGAGTATGTCTAAATGACGTGTAAAAGCCGATGCAAAAGACGTTACGTTGTTAAATTTTTTTGTTATTAATTATAAATATATAATTAACTAGATGATGTTTAAGAAGTAAAGGATTTTTTTTCCTCTCTCTATCTATACTAAATAATAACAATTTACTAATTTTATAATTTGAATTTAAATAATCAAAATAATTAAGATAATTTTAATAGAATACTTAACTATAAAACTATACAACTATTTATTTTTATAATTAATTTAGATTTAGCTTGCTAATCTAACCAAATCTACTTGATATGATTTATCATTCTTATCAGTTTGCTCCTTAAGTTTTAAATGTAGAATCACTGTTATATTTTTATTATATAGTTTTTACACTATATATATATATATATAAAATGAAATCTCAAAAATCGGTCTTCTGTTAATATTAACATATATATATATTGTTTTGAAAATAGAGCAATCCATACTTAATTCATTAGATAATAAAAGGCATATATTGGATTTGAAAAAATATTTATTTTGCCAATATTTCGGCTGGCTGAACGCCATAAAGGTTGGCGTTCAGCCAGCCGAAATATTGGCAAAATAAATATTTTTTCAAATCCAATATATGCCTTTTATTATCTAAATATATATATATATATATATATTTTTAAAAACTTTCCTTTTATATATATATACGAGGGCCATCCAATAAGTAAGTTTCCCTATTTTTTTTTCTGCGAACGAAACGTTGTAAATATTAGTTAGTATAGAAGAAATGGTCACTAGGATGCGTTGGAAGCTGGTGACCTTCAAAATCACGCTACTCGTACACGCAAGTCCGTAACGCTTCAGTTTCCATGGTGAACGTGTCCACTTGCGAACTCCGTTCTGTAATTCGTTTGTTTTCACGGCGAAAAATAAACTGCGGTCAATATTCATCGCAATTCAGTGTCAGTGTATGGTGAAGAATGTATGAGCATCCAAATGGTTCGCCGATGGCGTTCATGGTTCTTAGAAGGACGGCAAAACGTGCATGATGACGAGCGAAGCGGCAGCCCCGTTACTGCCACGGACAATGCAGCCGTTGCTGCTGTTCGGAATGTGGTGGAAGCAGATCGCCGAGTCACCATTGACGAAATAATGATTCGACTGCCTCCTGGAATCGAAATTAGACGCTCTTCGATTGGAACAATCATGTCAGATGTTTTGAATTTTCTCAAAGTCTGCACAAGATAGGTCCAACGGATGGAGGAAGCCGGAGCTTTCCTGGAAATGCATCAAAGAGATGGAGATCAACTGTTTTCCAGTATTGTCACTGGAGATGAAAGCTGGGTGCATCATTCAACTCCAGAAACAAAACGACAAAGCATGGTGTGGAAGAAGCCTGAGGAAAGTGCACCAAAAAAGGCGAAGGTCACAATCTCTGCAGGCAAAGTTATGGCTATGGAAAACTTCAAATGGGAAATTTTCACATATCCACCTTATTCTCCGGAACTTGCCCCAAGCGACTTCCATCTTTATCCAGCACTTTAGTGGCACCTTGGAGGCAAGCACTTTGCGAATGATGACGAAGTGCAGGCGGAGGCGAACCACTGGCTACAAAGACAGGACACGGCTTGGTACAACAGTGGTATCTAAAAATTTCTACAACGGTACCAAAAATGTTTGGACAGAAATGGTGATTATTTTGAAAGGTAGTCTATGAGTTGTATAATGAAAATAAAATAACTTCATAATTGTAAATAATGTCGTTTATTTGTTAAAAAATAGGGAAACTTATTTATTGGGTGGCCCTCGTATATTCCTTCCTAACATTTGTACCATAGTTCTTATAAGTAGCGCTTCATTGCTCGCCTGTTGAAGGGTTTTTACAGGAAAGCTTGCACCTATGCATTAATAAAAGAAACTCGTTTTTTCTTTATGACATAAATATCATTACCTTTTTTCTGTTTTTTAACTTTAGAATCCAAATATTATTTTCAAAATCGTTATTACACGTTGTATAGACCATGATAATTGTGAAGAATGAGTAGCTCCATCTATGCTTCCTTTCTGCGGTGAATCTGTATAAGAACGATGGTCTTAATTAGGCTGTTTGTGTGTGTGGTAATTCATGATGAATAGATAAAGAATATTCTTACTTCAAGCGCTTCCACATATCTACATGTGTTGAAAGCAGTTCTACTTTTGCATTTACAAGTTTGCCAAAGTCTCGTTTGGCTGCTATCACTTACAGATGGGCGTTGTACTTTCCAAAAATCGAAGGATTTGAGGCAATTATTTTTTTCATTAAAAAAATGTCCAATGCAGGATTAGATCCCTGGGTTTTTTTTTGTTTGATAAAAAACACACGCTATATTCTATGGGGATCTTGGTTATCAAAAAGAAAAAAAGGTTGGTTTAAGCATTTCTCCACCAACCATTTTTCCAAAATAAATTTCCTTGAAATTAACCAAACTTCGCTTCACGTCTAAATTCAGTGGAGTTTGAAATTGTCTTTATTCGTATCTTTCTCATTGCTTGCTGATATAATTTCTATGGATGTACTATATACTGGATAACTTTTAAAAATTTAATTAGATACAATAAAAGAGCACACGCCATCTGTATCTGATTATTCACACTATATAGCGCTTAATTTGCTTTTAACAAAATGAAACTTCATACTGTTCTTTCTGCGACGAAATAATTATTTCTTTCTCAGTAAATTAGTTTAATTTTCAGAAGTAACATTTTTCACAAAATTTCTATGTTCTATAAATTATTATTTTTTTAAATCACACATAATATAATTGATATTTAAAACTTTGTATAGTATGAATACTTTTCGGAATTTATTTTATAATGATTATATTACCAATTACCAATTATTTTATTTCCAAAGCGCTATATCCCGCAAGGGATACTTGCGCCAAACAAGGAGAAAAGTTTATTTACATAAGTTATTTACATTATTCAACGCATGAAAATATTAGAGATACAGATTTTGTAGAGAGTTTAGAATGTATTTACAAAATGTGAATTGAATTTTAAATATGATTTTTATATCGGAAATCAAATCGTTTAGTTCATTCTTGTTCATTCTTCATTCTATATATATAATGATTATATAATAAATGTTTGAATCGAAAGGTTATGATAACATTTAATAACAAAATTATTATTTTTTAAATGTGATGACATTAAAATAAATGGAACATGATTATGAATTATCATATTTCGCTTCTATATATAACCAATTAAATAATAATAATTGAATACAAACACAAGTAAATAGTATTTATTATAAACTAAAAAGTAAAACATGTTATTAATAGTCAGATTCCAATATAAAACGATGCTATAATATTTCAATTAAATTAGGTTTGAAAATTCATTGGCCCATTAAATATTTAATCGATATTCAGGATTGAAGGAACAAAAAAGAATGAAAGAAATAATAAAAGAAATTACTAGAGAAGGATTTTTTTTTTAATTTTGGAAGGGAAGATTGAAGAGAAACAGAGTGTGATTGGACTGAAAAATTACTTGGTTCGAAATTTGATCACTTGGAATTTTCTATTGAGTCAGTTAGAAGTAACTGAACCTTTTCTCTTATTTTTGTAAGATATATCTTTTGACATACACTAGATAAATATTTATGAATTTATTTTATAAATGTTTATAGAATTTAGTATATAATTTTGGTATAAATCGATCGCAATAAAATACATTTTCCATTGGGTTATTTTAAATGTATAAATTCACATATAGTAAACTCTGTGATTGGTTTTTTATGCATTATATGAAGATGGAATGTTTATCATAGAATATTAGAAGACATCTTTGTCAGGATTAGAATGACGAATCCTTTATGGGACTTTGATCCCAGTAAAAGGCTTGTTGCTGCTGTTGTATATAGTCACAGTGTAGAAAATACTATACTATACCAACTACATATAGGTTTTTCTCTGTATTATTAGATCTCTTCTCTTCAATTACTCTGTAAACTGGCGAATCCTTTATAGGACGAGAGGTCCTCAATAAAGGCTTTTTTTGTTTGTTTTTAATAATATTAGAAGATATTCTTCATTAGGAAAACAAAGTAATTTTCTTCATATATTTTCATAGGAATTACAGTCATTTCGTAAAATAATATCATAATTTACATACTATTTTATATGATGCATTAGAAGGCCATCTGTTATAAGAATTTATAGATATTTTAGACGTGTATTATTCTTTTAAACATAAATCAATTTTCTACTGCCCTCACTGCAATTCTAAAATAATGGGAGTGCCTGACTCGTCAGCGGTGAATCCTCCCAGCTGTTAGGACACTTTAATCTAGTTATATGTATTGTGTATTTACACTATATGCAGAAAGAAAGAAGTATATACCTATTGAATTAAAGAATTTCGCAAAAGAAAAATCCTGAAGAGCTAGCTAATTATAGCTGCATAACAGTCTGGTGATGATACCGACCACACCAGTGTAAAGTATGAATAAGGATGACCCAGGCTTTACCAATATAAACATATTTCTATAAGGATAATATAAAATGAGTAATATTATCGATACATATTGATATTCACAAATTCTATTCTAAAATTTGATTCAATTTAAAGAGAATTCGGTTAAAGTTAAGTGCACATTAACCAAGAGTGAGTAAAGGAGAAATATACAAATAAATTGTGTAAAATGTTGTATAGTTGAAAATAGATATGAAGAGGACTTACAGACATGAAAGGTGTTTATTAACTGCCCTAACTTCAAGTTTGAGCAAAATCTTATAGATGATGTCTTGGTTGAGGCGATATATTTCATTAATAGCTAGGGCTCAAAAATTCCTTTTTTTTGTGATACAAGTCTGTCTATGTTTGTATAGACAATTTCAATATAGACCTAATTCAAGATAACACTAATATATAAATATTACTTCATTAAATATCCTGAGAAATCTCTTTTTAGACGGAGGATTAAATTATGACCTATACCAAGAATTCCTTTTAGTGTCGTGTATGAAAGCAGAGAAGTCCAAAACCATATTTGGTGCACGCAAACAAAGATGGTAACGGTACGGTGGATTAAATTAACAAACCACTGGAAGTATTCAACAATAAAGAGAAGCAAACCTTTCCAATATATATCACCTCGGTAAAGACAGTAGAAATAGGTTTTATTTACGTAAGTAAAGAATCGCGCAAAAATGGTTTTATTTCCAGTATTCTCTAAGTAGTATTCTCTAAGTATTGTACTTAAGTACAATAATAATTTTATATGTTCTCTCAGAAAAGTAGTTTCATTCACGATAAAAGTAGCCCATGGAGGAATTATTAATATCTATGTTAATTCGTATTGAACATAGAGTCCTAATCAACATACACACAACTAAGGATATCTAGGAATTACTGCGACAATATAATCCCGGTCTGGTTAAATTTTCATGAAAGTGATCAAAGTCCACTCTGTCTGACCAATGGTTGATTGCTATTCACATGTGTTCTGAAATTTATCTAATTGGGGTTAGACAAATGATGTTATTAATTACTTAACGTAATTAATTCATATTTAATATCTCTCTCTCTAGCGCTTATTCTGAAATCCATTACATCTCTTTCTACCCTTTTTTAAAAAAATGTATGCATCATTTGAACATAAGTCTTGAATAGGTTGATATGTCTTTATGGGGAAATGGACAGCTACTACTCATCGAGGGGAAATATAGGTCATCGTTTTGTCATCTATGCCCTCGGCGCAGAGTTCTTCACCAATTTGCGTTTGTTTTTTAACGAAATAAACAAGATACTAGCCGATCTATCTATGTGGAACCTTCAATATACGACCTGCACTCGCTAATGAGGACCATTAGCCCGAAACACGTACTTGTCTGGTTTTCTTACTATTATAAAATGTGCAAGTCAACTCTGAAAAATTAAAAAATGATAGATGGATAATATTTTTAAAGATGTCAAAAAGATTTAAGAAATATTCAGTTGGGCTATCAGAAAGTGCTCTATGATTATATTATGATTATTTTCGCATTAAGAATTTAAATGAACATATAGAACTTTCTGAAAATAGAGCAATTCATACTTAAATCATTAGGTAGTAAAAAGGCATATATTGGATTGATTAAAATATGTATTTGCCAATATTTCGGCTGGCTGAACGCCAACCTTTATCGAGGCATTAAATTTTTGCATACACAAATGCGACGCTGAGTTTGTGTTTACCAAAATGTAATGCCTCGATAAAGGTTGGCGTTCAGCCAGCCGAAATATTGGCAAATAAATATTTTATTCAATCCAATATATGCCTTTTTACTATCTAATATAAGTCTACTTTCGTTATAACGCCACTCGATATAACGCCACCCTCGCCTTACGCCGCTTTTTCGTTTTGTCCCAATCGACATCAATGTATTTTTCTCGATATAACGCCACTCCCTCGCTGTTCGCCTTCCGCCGCTGATTTTTCGTATCCCAAGTATCAAAAACCACTCGTTATAGCGCCGCTCACAACATCCCTCAACCCTCCCCATCCCTTTTCCTGTCTGCATTTTTTCCGTCAGCGGCACCGGACTTTGCCTGCTGTTGACACAACAGATTGTGTGAACAGCCAGCAGACCCTTTTCCTGCTTGTGCCTGGGACATACACAGTCGCTTCATCCTTTGCTAACGTCAACACAACAACCTTTATTGTATCTCTAAATTTCACATTTTAAACGTGTTCGATACAACGCCACCCTCGCCTTACGTCGCTTTTTTGCAAAATCCGGATGGTGGCGTTATAAGGAGAGTAGACTGTATAACTTTATGATTTCGGTTTAGTGTTTCTGTTTACTGGGCAGTATCATAATGAAACATTCAAATAAAGGTAGATTTATTTGAAAAATTGAAAATATTCAAGATTTTTTAGGAAATTTGGATACCATTCTATAATTAAGATATTTGTATTATCAATATTATTCTATTGTAATGCCTCACGCGCTTTCAGAAAGCGGATAAGAATTTTAAGTGAATGAAATATAATTTCGTATTCGTGTAGAAAAACAGAATTATTTCAATTATAATATTGATAATTAGAATAATTTTCGATATTCTTGGACTCTTCTAGGAATTGGTTTTATTTATCGTTGTATGAATTATACAGAGTTCAAAAGGTTTTATATTTTCTCAAAAGTTATTATTCAGGATGGTGGTGACTCAAATTATATTTTATACGTATACCTTATTCATTGTATATTTTCTGTCGAGCAGTAGGATCGACTTATAAAAATAAAAATACCCAGTTCGTAGATTATCTGCAGTTCAAAATATTGTAATTACGTTACAGAAATAGGTCTAAATCTAATTTTGGTCTATTGTGATAGAAGCTTACAATTCTTGAATTACAATAACTTTATAAATAACACTCATGGACAAAACCAAAGGGCTTTCATCTTTTAGCATATATATCGGGATTCAGATAATGACTCTGAAAATTATTTGATGCACTGTAACCTTTTTTAAGGAAGACAAAATTTTTTGCAACAAGTTTCTTTTATTCTGCAATTTGGCAAGCTTTCAGGCGTTAGCCTATCATCAGGCCGATTTCGCAAATATATATTAAAAAATAATACTTTATTAATAACCTTTATTTATAAATAACCTTTATTGAAGACACGAGATAACCAAGTGTGAACAAAATTGCCTTTGTCTCCCTTATTAAAGAAAAAAAAAGAAAATAGACGACAGGCAACAACAGAGACTCTACACTAAGTTTTTTTAGGAACTCCCATGTACGATTCAATTGATGAGAGAGCTCCTTTTAAATTGAGCATATTTTAAAAATTCAAACCTTGCATGACCTAACCTAATTTAACTAGAGTCAGACTACCAAATTACAGAAGCTAACAGTATTATTAAGTTTTAAAGGTCGAACATGAAATCTTCAACTGAAATATCAAATACAATTTGCAGAATAATTATTAAGTATTATTTCTCTCTATATAACATTAATTTTTAAAACAAAAATTGTTGCCATAACGCAAAGAAAATATTATCTTTATTGTCTAAGTGATTTCACCATAGAGAGACAAAATTTTAACACCTTTCCCCAAATTGGTAACCATTCTATTGGTCAAGATAAATAAAACTTCACATGGCAGTATATTATTTCTTATTTTGGAGCTCAAAAATCATTTATTTTATCATTGATATAGACGCACTTTGTTTTTCCTGGAGAAAAATAACTGTTGACTTAGTTATCTGTTTTTATTTTGACATTTATTTTATTAACTTGAATGAAAAGAAAATATAAAAGGATATATATCTGTATTAAATATATATTTAATGTTAAATTTTATGTGAATAATTTCTTATAGATGATTGAATTATAATCAAATTTGTCAGATTGGTATTTAACATTCACTTTCAAAATAATAAATAATATGTACCTTTAATGTGATTAGTTTTATTAAATTTATTTATATATTTTGTCAATTTTAATTATTTCGTTTTATTAATTTGGAAAGCACTTAGAGATATATATTTTATTTATATAAATATTATTCTCGGGTTTTTTAATTATAAAGTTATATATATTCGGAAAGCATATATTTATATATTCTATTGCAAAACCTGATATATTCTTTAATATAAGTAAAATTCCTTTTATCCGATAATCATGCTATATATGTAAGCTTAAAATATTTAATATTAAAAAAACAAAAACAAATTAGGCATACTACCTAATAACAGCGTTTTACCGAAAGTCACACACTATATTAATTTATTTGAATTGGGTCTTATTTTTTGCATCTATAACTCAAGAATAGTTGACACACAGTTATATATATATATATATATATATATATAATTATTATATATCAAATATAAATTTCATTGATTTGGATTAATTTGAGGATTATGTTATGGTAATGCAGTCGTGGTTAAAATCATGAGAGTTTATACTAAAAATAGTTTTGATCAGATCATTAATTGATTTGATTAAGCCGAAGGAATATATATAAAAAATATGATAAAAGTAATACCTGGCTTAAGGCGTAAGAATAAAAAAATGGAAAAACTTATTTACATAATGTACAAAATGTCTGAGCCGGCCATCGGGAAACAACAACAACGATTTTCATAGGGGAAGCCTGACTTCTGGCGGTCGATTTGAAAGAGTATTTGAATCTTTGAAATATAATTTTAAATAAAATATTATTTTAATATAACATATACAGGGTGATCCAAAAGTCCCGCACTATTTTAAAAATTAATAACTCCGCGAATATTTGCGCTAGATCAATGCCGTAAACACCATTGTATTCAGGATGCAATGGGATTTTTTATGGCAAATAATGAAAAATTCGAAATTGATTTTAGTTACAATTTTATTTGCCAGATGGCGCTCTACCAGAATCAGAGATTCAGCGGCCAAATTGTTTGATAAATTGAAAAATATAACTGATCGGCACGTATTTTTCCTTTTAGAATACCAGGAAAGAACCCTAATAATATCAAATAACAAATTAATAAAACACCACTTCGCCAAAAGTATGAAGAATTGGTTAACGATTTTCAAATACAATCAGAGATATGTAAAATAGGTAAATGCAAATTAAAACATGTAGCAAAAATATTTATATTTTATATGGGGTTTTGTGAAATAGATTGAATGTTTGAAAAACACTGCTGATATCAATACACGAATTTTTGAAATGTTACCAAAAATTATGATGGCACTATTAATAGGATTTCTTGCTATAAGAAATGTGTAGTTTCTTGACTGATTGGCGACCCTTGACTATTTAACTGGATATTTGTCATGATCCAACAAATGAAATATAGAGGGGAGTGACAAAATATATTTGTCGTACTTTATTCCAAATATCCTATGGGCTTGTCAAATGTTATCATTGTTTATTATACTGTACACAATTTAAAAAAATGTGTCCCCTCAAATAAAAATTTTTAAATCGACCTTTTGCGTTAAAAAACGTAGTAGTAAAATCATTTTGTATTATTTTTTTTTCACAAAATTTCTAAAATTATTGGTGTACAGAAAATATTCCTTATGCTATTTATTCTAATGAGCGAAAAGCGAAAACTAAACATAAGGGGAAAAATTGTGTATACCAGTGTTATTCGAGAAGTTATAACACTCTGGTTTGCACGACATAATATGTGAGCAAATGACAAACAAAATATTACTGTTCACAAAAAAAAAGAGTCAAGATGTGAGGCAAGCATTTATTATCCCCATATCCCAACACAAAGAGCTGCAAAATATTGGTAGATAATATATACATGAGGTGACTGCCTTCTCTCTTGTATTAGGTCACAATCCTTGCTCAATGTGGCACCCTTTATTCTCAATCACCGCCTGCAGACGATAAATGACAGAATGGACAGCATTGAATAACATATCTGTTGAAATTGATAAAACGTGCCGTCTGATAGAAGCCTTCAACATGGCCAATGTGGTAGGCCAGCATCGATAAACACACGATTTAATGTACCCCATAGACAAAAATCGCAAGGCGTCAAGTCTGGTGATCTTGGAGGCCACTGGTATATAAAGTGGCGACTTATCACACGATTTTCACCGAACGTATCCTTCAGCAATTGTTTGGCACCTCGGGAGATATGAGGAGATCCTCCATCTTTCATGAATGTTATTTCGCTTAGTGCTTTTGCCCAGCAATATGGGAATACCCTTTTCTCTCAAAAGTTGAACTTAACGTTCACCAGTTACAAAAAAGGTTTTAAAAATTCTTCCATTGATTTTTCAAAGAAAAATGGCCCAATAATAAAAGAAGTGAACCCACACAAAACTGTAACTCTAGGCTGGAAAAGTGGGGCATTTCTGTAAAAATCCTAGGGTTTTCTGTTGCCCAAATGCGGCTGTTTTGAATGTTAAATTCTCCGTTTAGAGAAAAGTGAGCATCATCTGTCCACAGAACATTCGACAGCCAGTTTTCATCAATATCAATTTGCCGGAAAATCCATGCAGCGAATTCTTGACGCATCTCAAAAACGCCAACTTTCAGCTCGAGAAATCTTTGAATTTTGTATGGGTACACACAATAGAGACATTAAGTGAAGCGTCTTCGGATATCACAATCATACTCGGCGAATTTAACGCCAAAAGTTCAATTTGGGGATCACCTGTCCAGGATAACAAAAGTCAGCAGGTAGAGGACATGCTAACCGATATCGTCCTTACACCGTTAAATAACGGAGAGAACACCTACCTATCTAAGTCCACAGGCACAGAATCCGCAATAGACATCACAGCGATAAATTACAACATCGCACCCACAACACAATGAAAAATCCTGAGAGGTGCAATAAGTGACCACAGACCAATTTTAACAACCCTAAACTTCGAAATTGAGAATGTCCATTAGAATAAAAGAACATGGAACTTTAGGAAAGCCGACTTGAAAAAAATTCACAGAAAAGCTTGAAGAAGTGTGCAACGAAAAATTGAATTACAGAACGCTTGACAAAAACTTGGAAAAATTCTCTTCGAACATTTCAAAAGCTGCAAAAGCATCGATACCTAGAGGTAGACGTAAAGACCTGTGGATACCTTACTGGAAGGACCACAACATCGAGGCTATGATTTCAGAGAGAGAGAGACAATATCAATGAACTTCTTAAAAAAATAAAACAGAAGAAAACAGAAAGGAACTCATTGAAATTAGCCACAAAATAGAACAAGAAATTTGGATATGTAAAGAAGAAAAATGGCAGAATTCTGCGAAAAAATGGATCCAAGTAAGGACAGACAACACTGGAATATGATTAGAGTGTTAGAGAACAATCAAAACCAACACCAATCCTCCAATACTCTAACCGATATGAATAGAAGAGCGAGAACGAGAACAAACAGATGGCTGACATAATTGCTGAATATCTTTCAAGCACTTCCAGACTCAACTATACGAATGAAGACAGGACCCTAAAAATAATATAAACCAGTTAGTTAAACAAGCAAGAAACTTCCATCAACAAGATATTTTCTCGAGAGACTTCACACTGAATGAGCTGAACTTATCAATAAAAAAATCCAAGAGGTCACCAAGAGATGATCTAATCTTTGGTTAAATGATTAAACACTTTGAAGACAAAGCTAATAATCAATTCCTACGAATACTGAACATTTCATGGCAAACTGGTAAACTACCAAAGAATTGGAAGATATCAATTATAGTGCCAATACTGAAGCCAAACAAAGATGCCAAGGAATACAAGAACTATCGGCCAATTGCTCTCACCAGCATACTTTGTAAAATACCAGAACGAATTATCCACTCTAGGCTCATAGTATGGCTCACTAACAATAATGAAATAAACCTCTACCAAACTGTTTAAAGATCCCAGCACTGTACGACTGATCAACTGTTTTACTTCTGTCAATCAATAATAGATTCTTTCCAGGAAAAACCGCCAAAGAAGACCACGGCTATATTCCTTGATATGACCTCAGCTTTTGATCGAGTGTGGAGGGAGAAATTACGTGAAAAGCTGCACAACATCGGAGTAAGAGGAAAAACCTTAATCTGGATTGCAGACTTCTTAAGGGGAAGAAAGTTAAAGGTTCGGGTCAATGGAGAATTTTCCAAGGAAGGAAGAACATGGGCTGGTGTAACTCAGGGATCTGTGCTCAGTCCTCTACTCTATCTGCTATATATTAACGACATCCATCTTTACCTCACTGAAGACACAAAGGTTGCCTGTTATGCAGATGATATAGCCATATGGCACACAAGTAGCAGCATAGAAAAATCGTAAAAAATACTGAACACATCAATGAGAGGACTGGAGAAGTGGGCAATGGAACTCCAAATGACCATAAACCCAATAAAACCAAACCTATGCGTCTTTTCCACTCACAGGGAAAAAGGCATAAATATAACCACAAAATAAGCATAAACAAACAAATAATTGATAAAATTAGAAATCCATAATACCTAGGTGTGATACTGAAGTCCTGGATCTTTCAAGTTGGTCTCGAGGACCACGCCATCACCATCTCCTAAGCGGCGAAGTACGCGATCTACGTATTCATCGTAGATCGCAAAATGCGTGGTGTCGCTGGAGACCCACTGGCGATTCTCCACCAAATTCTGCAGCGCTGGCAGAGGCGCCATATTCATTGTACATAGTGTATATAATGCATATTATCTTTTTTTTTAATAGTGCAGACTGTGCATGTATTGACAAGATGTCAACAAATATTTTTAAATTATTATTGATGAGGAATTGGAATTTTCAGAACACATAATTAGCACCTCAAATAGAGCTATCAGAAAACTGAACATTCTGAGAAGGCTATGTGGAACAAATTGGGGAGCAAAACCCAGAATTCTCAGAACAAGATATACCACCTTAATAAGGCCGATAATGGAATATGCAACACCGGTCTGGGCTCCCTCAAGCTCATAACTAAAAGTAAGACTAGACAGTGTTCAAGCAAAAGCGGCCAAAATAATCACTGGTGCTGTTTCATCCACCAACAATGAGAAAATTCAGAGAAAATGTGTTCTAGACCCACTCGCTCGAAAGCAGAAGACAACATAAAAACAACTTGGATCGGCACTTCGGAAACGAGGAACCAGAGGACGAGATCTCTTTGACCACTTGTGGTTTGGTAGATCCGCCCTTTTCTGAGAATGAGGTGAAACTGACGGCTTTCAAGTTCTGGAAAAGGAAATCTCCTGGTCCCGAAGGGATCGATAACACGGTCGTGAAAGCCCTGGTAAGGATGCACCCATCGCTTCTTTCCAGGTTATTCAATAGGTGCCTGGACACTGGTACATTTCCTGAGGCATGGAAGGTTGCCCGAATAGTGCTTCTCGAAAAGTCTGGTAGAAAGGGTAATTCTCCTAATGATTTTAGTCCGCTTTCTTTACTAGTGTGTCTAGGTATGGTCCTGGATAGCCTACTAGCTCAGCGACTGAAGCATTGGCTAGAGAGTAATGAGCTCCTTTCCTCTTTCCAACATGGTTTTAGGGAAGGAAAGTCCACAACCACAGCTCTGAACGAGGTGTTAGAGGGGGTTGAGATGGGCTTAAATAAGGGTGCTTGGGTTTTTTTTCGTGGCCCTGGACATTGATGGCGCGTTCAACTCCATGAGCTGGAACAAGCTGATGAGAAATTTGATGGACATGGGTTGTCCTGATAATTTGTGCAGCTTGGTTCGTGACTTCCTGAGGGATAGACGGATTAGCCTCAGTTTTGGTGGGCGGAAGTTGGAAAGAAACTGTGCTAGGGGTTGCCCCCAGGGCTCTTTCTGCGGACCTATTCTGTGGAATATCCTAGTAAACACCGTTTTCCAGGAGGAGCTCCCTAAGGGAGCCAAGCTGGTTCTCTATGCTGACGAGCAGTTCCTCATCATTGAGGCTGCTTCGAGAGCGAAGGCTGAGAAGTGTGTTGGAACTTCTCTCCAAATTCTCTCGATCTGGGCCTTAAGTTCAATGTCTTCAAAACTAAAGCCCTCAGCTTTAAGCCTAGGGACATAAGAACTAAAAGGAAAGGGACAAATGGGAACACAAGCCGGCTATCCGGATGGAAGGACGGAGGGTAGCGTGGTCAATAGGATGACCATTCTGGGGGTGGTCATTCATGACAAGATGGGTTGGCAATACCAGGCGGAGGAGAAGGTGGCGAGAGGCAGGGAGGCGTTGTGCAGGCCTGTCCTGGTTGGCTTTCAACAGGGGGGGGGGAGAAGGAGGGTACTATTTTTAGGAACCTCTGCCTCTCCTGTGTCGAGCCAATCTTGCTATATGCTTCCGGGGCTTGGTTGCGCCGAAACAGGGATCAGAAGGTGGCAACAACTCTAGAAAGAGTGCAGAGGACATCGGCACTCAGAATCACAGGGGGATATCGCACTACCAGCAGTGAGGCCTTTTTGGTCCTCGCTGGGCTTATTCCCCTGGGATTGAAACTAGAGGAGGAGACCATCAGACAGAAGATCTGGGAGAACAGGGAAGATGCCCTGGGACTTGAAGCGGGGACCCTGGAATCGAAGAGGGATCCAAGGAAGCCTCCGCAGTGGTTGCCAAAGTGGAATTGGAGTCCTGGAGGGCCGACAGGGATTGGCACGGAGGTTTTCACTGATTGTAGTCTGGAACCAATGTGTAGTAAGTCTGGAACCAATACTGGAGCTGGTGTAGTGATATTCACTAATGGAGAGCTGATCTTCCAAGAAAGTTTAACACTCAGAGTGGACGAATTGGTCTTTTCAGCCGAGCTGGTTGCGATCAGGGTAGCCCTCAGAGTGTGTGCCGAGAAGAACTTCAGCCCGGACCGCCTCTATTCAGATTGTATGTCGGCCCTCGTCGCCATCAATCTGGTGAAAGGGCAACTCGCGCATCAAATAATCCAGGAGCTGGAGATGATGACGCGGGCTCCGGAGCTCCCTTGGTTTAGGAGACACAGCCTCATCAAAGGTAATGAGTTCGCAGACAGGATCGCTAAGGCAGGATGCTTTAGAGGTAGATCACTGAGGACTCCAGTGACCAAGAAAGAAGTTTATAGGAGGATCAGGGGGCACGTCCAGGACTTATGGTTGGACAGATGGAGGAACAGTGTGAAGGGGAGAGAGGTATTCAATGGGGTAACAACACCCAAGTACCTCTATAAGGTAATGCCCCACAAACTCATTAGGGTAGTTCGGGACATGGGCTCTTTCCCAAGTCTCCACAGATTTAAAATTAAGAGAAACCCTGATTGCGTCTATGGAGAAAGGGATATGAATGCACGCCACTACGTCTTGGATTGTCCAAGGGTAGTGAGGGTGCAGGAAGAGAGAAGGAGGGCGAGGGGCGCGATCGAGAGTAAGCTGCTGAGAAATCACAGCAAGCTTCTTGAGAAAGCCCACGACGTGGCAGCTGAGCTTTTCCTCAGCTGTGAGTGAACAGAGTCGACCGGGGGCTGCCTCCCCGCGGTCCCTGCTGGACACAGTAGATAGTTTCCTATTTTGCTATGATTAAAGGCCACCGGTATAGAAATCCTTCCAGACACGTTGTCTGGGAGGTGGTGTTTCCAGGTACAATGTCCAAGCACTAGCTTGGATACCGTTACTTGGCTTATGAGTTGAACAGAATAGCAGCGAAGGGCATGCTTCGCATGCCGGCTTGTGGACTTAAAGGTCTGGGTGGCCATCTGCTTCTAGGGTATACCAACTGTGCTTAGGTGGGATCCTCCAGTTCTTGTTTATTTTGGCTACTGTTTCTATTTCTTTAAAAGTAAGTTTATTTTTTCTGTAGCAAGGGTTCTTTTGTGCCCTTTTTCGCTAGCGCATCAGCAGCTTCAATGCCTTCAATGCTAACATGTAAGGGTATCCATTGAAGGTGAATTTTTGAGGTATTGAGAGTTTTTGGAGATAACCAATTATGTTCCTGCTTAATTTGTCTCTAAGATCCCCTGTGTGACTCAAGTGTTGTATGGCACCTTTACTATCAGTAAGAATCCATATATCGTGATGTTTAATGTTTCTGATGGATTTTAAGACTTCATAGATGGCTATAAGTTCTGATCTGAAGACTGAGCAAAATTCTGGGTTTCTTCTTTTTATTTTCTCATTGCCATTTGTGGTTTTAATGAGAGAGCCACTGCCAGTGTGTCCCAACTCGTCTCTGCTACCATCGGTATAGATAGTTATTGCATTTTTAGGAATTTTATTAATTATTTCTAATGATAATTGTTTTAAGTATTCTGGATTTTGGTATTGTCTGTTGGTGGGTTCATTTAAAGTGGCATTAAAAATAACATTTTGTTAGTGGTTCGATTGGAGATATTTTTTCAGCTAAATAATATTTTTCCACTTTATATTTTAAAAATCTATTTCTTTTGACCAGGTGGAGAGGGCCTTCTTTTTTGAGTCTTATATTGGGTTCCCAATTAAGTATGTAATTGAAAGTTCTGTGTTTGTTTTCATAACTCTTGATTTTGTTTATATTGTCGCGGAGATAAATAAAGCAAGGGCAAGTTTGGGGATAATTAATTTATTATAAGGGCTATTTATAGGGAGATGGATAAAGTACAACTTACCAAAGTTAAAGTTAATTCTAATGAGGGACGTCAGCTCCCCCCGCCGGCCAGATTCCCCAGAACCCCTCACACCCGGTGTCCAGCGATGATTGACAGACGTCCCATGGGGCCTCTCGTGATTGGAGCCGCGTAGCTTCTTGACAATATATTTTGGCAGATTGTAGCTTATTCTATCCTTCAAGGGCATAATGTCTGCCTCGTAAAGTACAATATCATTAGGGCAGGTATTTCGAAGACCTGCAATAATTCTAGCTGCATTTAGTTGTATCCTTTCCAGTGTTTTTAGATTTGTTTCAGATGCTGTACCAGATATTTGATATCCATATTACAAGATAAGTCTCATTAGAGATGTGTAAGTTAATTTTAGTGTTGTTGCTTCAGCTCCCCACTCTTCCTGAAATATATTTAAAGGTTTTTAGTCGGTCTCTTCCTTTTCTAACAACTCCTTCAATATGCTTACTGGAGTTAATTTCTGGATCCTGGGTGTAGCCGAGATATTTAGGATGTTTATTATATTGCAATTGTTGTTCTTTCAGAATAATATTTGGTCTTATTTTGTATAGTTTCTTATCGGTAGTAAAAAGACAGGTTTCAGATTTTTGGGGGTTAAATTATAATTTATGTTTATTAGCAATTTTTCTAGGTGGAGAAGAGTCTTGTTCAAATCTCTTTCAGCTTTTTTCCAGTTAGTGTTGCTGCTCCATAGAATAATGTCATCAGCGAAAAGTAAAATATTGGTTATATGTGAAAATTTTTCTTTTATGCCTGCTATAAATAGGGTGAAGAGAGTTGGGCTAAGGATTGATCCTTGTGGTAATCCTTGGTACAATTTGAGGGTTTTAGATAGAGAGCCATTATATTTGACCCTGATTTATATATTTTTAAGGGAATCATTTATCCAAGTGATAGCTTTTTCATCAATTTTGAAATGTTTGTATAATTTTGTAATTAACTTGTTTTTCCATACCTTATCAAAAGCTTGTGTAAGGTCTAAAAAGCAGCTATGGTGTGGTTAGTTGTTTTTTTGTTTTGTGCATCTTTTACCTTTTGTGTGAAAATAAGAGTTGGTCTATTGTCCCATGTCCTTTCCTTAATCCATATTGTTCTTCTGGTAAGAGATTTCTTGTGTCGGGGTGGTAGGTGAGTCGTCTGAGTATAATTTTTTCCATTAATTTGCAGAAAATATTTGTTAGGGAGATAGGTCGGTAGTTTTTTAAGTAATCAGCAGATTTGTCAAGTTTTTTAATGGGAATTATTGTTGCATTTTTACAGTCTTGAGGCAATTTTCCAGTTTTCCAGGAGTTATTGAAAATATTAAGAAGTCTTTCTTTGCCAATTTTGCCCAAGTTTGATATCATTCGCCCATGGATTTCATCTGGCCCAGGAGTCTTGTTTAGGTCAGTGTTTTCTAATGCATAAGCTAGCTTTTTCATGGAAAATATTATGAGTGCTGGTGATATTTTACAGTCATGAATAATCTTTCTTTTTTCAACCTTGATTTTACTACTTATTTGATATGAATTACCTAAAAGATTGGCAGCAATTTTGTAATTAGTTGCTGGTGTACTATCTGTATTCTTAATCATATTTGTGTTTTCAGTTTGTGGCTGGGCACTGTCAATTTGTTTTGCCAAATTCCAAAGTTTTGTATTTGGGTTTCTTGGATTCAGGTTTTCACAAGTTTGTTTCCATTTTCCCCTTTTTACATTTACGTATAATCTTTTTATTTTTGCAATCACAATGTTCAGTGCAGTTATACAATTTGTTTGGTTTTGGGTGCACTTTTTTGTAGTTCATTTATTTTGGTTATAAGTGTTTGAATATTTTTTTCCTGGTGTGTATAATTTGGAATCCATTTCCTAATATTACCTCTTGGTATTGAAACTTTGGCTGCTTTAATAATGGTGTTTTCGAAAGATATCATATTAGCCTTTTTGAAGTTCCAGAATTTTTCTTAATTGAGCTAGTTTTGGTCTTGGTGCTAATTTCTATCAAATTAGGCAAATGATCACTTACAAAACTTTTTAATATTTGCTATTTGCATTTGTGGAAAATGTCAGGATAGTAAAAACTTATATCAAGGGCTTGTGCAGTATTATAGCTTGTAGGAATGATAGGTAGGATCCCCATCATTTAAGCACATGAAGGCATTGTCGTCAAATATGTTTGATAGTATTTTGCCTCTTGGGTTTGGCGTAAAACATCCCCATAGTTGATGTTTGGCATTAAGGTCACCTACAATAATAGTGTTGTCTGTAAGAAATTGAGCCATTGTTCCATCGTCAATAAATGTATTGTTTGGAGGGTGATACATATTGTATATGTTGATGGCTTTGTTTTGATTGAGGTAGACTTTGATACCTTGGGCTTCGAGGTCTAATGTGTTTGGAATATTAACGGCTATGTCCTCATAGTACAAATTCTTGATTAAAAATGCTAGGCCACGCCCTTTAACAGCATATACAGATGGATCTTCAGACCTTACCCTGAGTAATGGAGGGGCCGGAATTAACATAATACTGAAAGATGGAACAAACATCAAAATCAAAGAAGGAGCAGGACAGATTTCGTCAAACTTCACTTGTGAACTGACAGCTATCTGGAAAGCTCTTGATTTATGCCTTAACCAACCATCCCTGCATCAAGCAGAAGGAATTTTAATATACAGCGACTCGATATCCGCTCTAGAAGCAATTCAGAAGGGCAATACTAGAATCACACAGAAAATACACTCGTTACTTACCCAACTGGAATCATTGGAGAATAACTGCATTCTACAATGGATTCCTGCCCGTGTTGAGATCGGGGGTAATGAAATTGCAGTTGATTTGGCAAAGGAAGCCAGATAGCTGAGCCAAAATAAAGAACAAATGTCAGTATTTGACGCTGATGCTTTGGCAAAATACAAGATAATTAAACAAAAAATAAGAAAAGATCAAATATGTGAAATAAACTCTGAGAGAAAACTGACAAAAACTATAACAAGACTTAGAACAAAACATTATAAAGGAATGAAAATACATCCAGATGGCACAAGAACCTATAGAACATGCAACAACTGTCCTGGTGTGGAACCAACACCTACCCACATATTCTCATGCCCGCAGCCTTTCAGAAATTTGACATAGACCCAGAGCAGCAGCTTTACACACCGAAGATAGTGGAAATTGCTGCTGCTGCTGTGATAGAAATGTATGGAGACATCTGAGGCTATTTATTGGACACGACAAAAACAACAACGACATTCCAGAGTAAATTAAATTATCAGAGATAGATACATATTTTTCAAATGAATTAAAATAAACATAATCGACACTGAGTGAGAGTTGAATTAAAAATATTAGAAATTTATTATCTTCGGAGGCAAACCGTATCTAAAATATCAATTTTATTTTTGCTACATGTTTTAATTTGCATTTACCTATTTTACATATCTCTGATTGTATTTGAAAATCGTTAACCAATTCTTCATACTTTTGGCGAAGTGGTGTTTTATTAATTTGTTATTTGATATTATTAGGGTTCTTTCCTGGTATTCAAAAAGGAAAAATACGTGTCGATCAGTTATATTTTTCAATTTATCAAACAATTTGGTCGCTGAATCTCTGATTCTGGTAGAGCGCCATCTGGCGAATAAAATTTTAACTAAAATCAATTTCGAATTTTTCATTATTTGCCATAAAAAATCCCATTGCATCCTGAACACAATGGTGTTTACCGCATTGCTCTAGCGCAAATATTCAAGGAGTTATTAATTTTTAAAGTTGTGCGGGACTTTTGGATCACCCTGTATATATATATATCAAAAACAAAGAAGGCATCTCCTGACCACGAGCACATGTGCTTTTTAGATGGCAGAGCGCCATCTAGTGGAGCAAAAATAAACTAAACTTTTATTCAGCTTGCCCCGTGATATTTGGCCAACCAAACGTTTGGTTTATATTTGCTCCACTAGATGGCGCTCTGCCATCTAAAAAGCACATATGCTCGTGATCAGGAGATGCCTTCTTTGTTTTTGATATCAACACCTGACCCACTTATCTTTTATTTTTTCTATTGTTTTTTCATATATATATATATATATATATATATATATATATATAAATTTAAAAATAAACTACAAAGTGGAAAGTAATATTAAAGTACACGGTCGAATTTATATTTTATATAAACCTCAATACTAAATATATTGGTCATGTATCTTCAAAGTAAAAAAAAAAAAAAAAATCAAGGTAGCCTTAACTATAGAGAAAATTAAAATGACTCGATATGACACTTTAAATATGGATTAATGCGTATTTTATAATAATATTTGGGATACAGGCATAATGATGTTATAAGATTGAGTTACTGTATTAATTATATATATATATTTATTTTGAAAATAGAGCAATCCATATTTAATTCATTAGATAATAAAAAGGCATATATTGAATTTAATAAAATATTTATTTTGCCAATATTTCGGCTGGCTGAACGCCAACCTTTATCGAGGCATTACAGTAATGCCTCGATAAAGGTTGGCGTTCAGCCAGCCGAAATATTGGCAAAATAAATATTTTATTAAATCCAATATATGCCTTTTTATTATCTAATATATATTTATTTATCTCTAAATAATAAAATGGTATATATACGATTGAATAGAAAATTTATTTGCCAAAATATTGGTTAACTGAATGATAACCTTTGTCAAGACATTAGATTTTTGTATTATTTGTCAAATTTTAGCAAATGAATATTTTATCCAAACCAATATATGTCATTTTATTATCTAATGATTTAAGTATGGATTTCTCTATTTTCAGAAATATCAATCTCTATGATATGTATATTGATGAAGTTGAAGATATTCTCAGTTGATGGAAATATAGACCAAATAATAGGGTGGTCTGTGGGTGAGTGAAGGAAAACAGCGTTAATTCCCAATATTGACAGTCGGGTATGTTGGTTAATAACATTTGCTGGAATATGTAGGGATTGTTTCTCTTACTATTCTCAGCTTCCTTTACCTATTATTATCATAGTCTTATCATAGATTGATATCTTCATCATAACTACATAATAATTTATTAACATTTAAATATAATAATTGATTTTAATCTCCTGTACATAAATAATTTAAAAGGTTTCTAGTGATGAGTTTCTTTTCATTTTATTAAAGCAGTCTCAAGTTTTCTGGAATTTCTGAACTTCTACAGGAGAACATTTTAAAAAAAGAATAAAAAGCCGCCTGATGCTAAAATTTGGTAAAATTTCTACCTAAGTAGGAACACTTTAGTCTTTATTCAAGGCACAATGACAGCCCAGCTATTCATTGTTGATTTGTTGCAGCCTATTGTTTTAAAATTTATTGAACAGACTAATAAAGCCGTTTTTTTCAAACAAGATAATGTCCGGCCACATACATTTGACGGGATTTCCACCTAAATATTTCAGATAGATTTTTTCAATAGATTTACCAGATAAACCTCTTTTTTTCCAAATCTGAATATTCCATGATTTCTCGTAAATTTCGCAAAGTCAAAATCTGCATTGAACTAAAGAGAGAAATAGTTAACCAGGATCATTGGATGGACGTTCTTAAATTTCCAAAGCTGGTGTTGTGGCTTTGTTAACGACCTGATTTTTCTTATTTGCAGAGACGTTCGACAGATGGCGCATTGATTTTGTGGTTATGTTAACGATAGAATTTGTCCTTTATATTTATAAATTATACAGGGTCCATTATAAAAGTAATGAGCATAATGTTATTGTGACGCGACGATAGATAGAAGCACGGTAAAACCGTGGGAAATGTGGTGGAGGGATATGCCCTTTCAATCCATCCGGTCGTCAGTTGAGTTCGAGCAGTGTGAGGGGAGATGCATGCCTCCGCTTGAAGTTTGTTTTCAACTTTTGTAACATAGCGCGATGGAGCGTTCGCTTGAACAACGATACGCCATAAAGTTTTGCGTGAGGCTTGGAAAAAATGCAACCGAAACATTCCAGATGCTGCAAAAAGCCTTCAAGGACGAATGCATTTCAAGATCACAGTCTGGTAAGTGGCACAAGGCGTTCAAGGAGGACCGGGAGGAGGTCGCCGACGAACCCCGTTCAGGACGCCCAACAACGGCCAGAACTGACGAGAACGTGGATCGTGTGCTCGAAGTTTTGCGTACCGACCGTCGATCAAGCATCCAGCAAATTGCTGACACATTACACATGTCCACATTTGTGGTAAATAGGATAGTGACCGAGGATCTGCAAATGCGTAAGGTCTGTGCGAAGCTTGTGCCGAAAGTGTTGACGCAAGACCAGAAAGAACTTGGAGTTTTGCGCTGTCAAGAATTGTTGGATTTGATTCAAAATGAACCAGGCTTTATGAACTCTGTAGTAACCGGAGACGAATCCTGGATGTTTGAATACGACCCAGAGTCGAAAAGGCAGAACTGTGCATGGCACACAAAATCATCCCCACGCCCCAAGAAAGCGCGAATGAGCAAGTCGCGCATCAAAACGATTATCATTGTCTTCTTTGACATCCGAGGAATAGTCCATTGTGAGTTTGTACCGCAGTAACAAACTGTAAACTCAGCCTTTTACCTGGAGGTGCTCAGGAGATTGAAACGCCGGATCGCACGCGTGAGGACTGACATTAAAGACACGGTCAAGCTCCACCATGACAATGCCACCAGTCACACAGCCTTCATCATTACCAACTTCTTGGCCCGGAGCAACACCCCGGTGATCCCTCACCCCCCTTACAGTCCCGACTTAGCTCCATGTGACTTCTTTTTGTTTCCGCGACTCAAGAGAGAGATGAAAGGAAAACATTGGGAAACCGTGGAAAACATCCAACACCATGTTACAACGTTCCTGAGAAGCATTCCTGTCGAGGAATTTCAGGGTGCCTTTCAGGCGTGGCAAACGCGTCTCCGCAAGTGTATTGATGCAGGAGGAATGTATTTTGAAGAAAATTGAACATTCGCACAAATTACGATCAATAAATGTATTTTGCCAGTAAATACTCATTACTTTCATAATGGACCCTGTAGATACATATTTGAGGTTTATGCATGATATATGATTAATAGGTCATATTAGGTATTTGGCACGTTTACTTTCAATATTTTCAATTGGTCTATCGCCCATCTTCAAAGGTCATCTGTTGATATAGCCATATACCAAGAAATAATCTGTTTAAGCAAATTAAAATAAAACATTATCACACTATTGAATGAGCTTAATCAATACTATGTTTATAAATAAACGTTGAATTAAAACACATTTCATATTTTCATATATAATAAATTTCAAAACTGGTTATCACAATTTGAAATTGCATTTTAATTCCTCAAGTCTTGTTTAAAAAAACTACTTCAGAAAGTAAGTACAAGGTTTGTAAGTTTAATACAATATTACATAATATTATTCTGAAATTATAATAAAAATTTGAAATTCTAAATTTTTGTTGACATAATATAAATTCACTATAAAGTTTGGAAAGAAATTTTATATTTCTGGATTAAATTTGTACAGAAGGATTGAAAATATTCGACATGATCGATAAAATTTTGTTTTTAATTTTCTCATTCTTCGCCTTGTTATTAAAATGCTCGTTAAATTTAAATGGACTTTCTAATTTTGCTATTTTTGTGAATGAACTTTAGTTTCTTGGAAATATTCTTAGTTGAATATTTTAATTTCCATTTAATAAACTCCACACATTTACTCTTTCATAATGAATCTTAAAACTATAGGAATTGTTCCAGTATAAGACAAGTGTTATATTATATATATATCGTATATTTTGAACTGTATAATAATGACACTTTTAGTATATGTCACATATCTCCCAATTAGTTAGAGCCGATGCCTTAAAATATCCTACCTTCTATTAAAATGTACACTGTTTCTATTTGTTATCACCCTCATATTTTGTATATATGTTATATCTTTATTAATAATACCTGTAAACCCCTATTGGTATGTAGAACTAAAAATGTTGACGTCAAAATAAAGATCCAAAGAGAGAGCGGTCAGCTGGTGGCAGGGACAGAGGGGAGGAAAAGCCAACGCCCAGCCCATGTGGGGCCCCCAGGGACTCTTTATAGATGACCCCTGAAAACAAGGCAGGTTTTGGCAGGGGGTCAGCAGATGTTCTGGAGGGTGGCCATCGACAGACGGCTGCTGTCTTTTATACACACTCTCGCCATGTCTCGAGGATAAGCATCCAAGTTGGTGTCATGGCCTCTACCTCTGTCCCGTGGGCTGTTCCCGATCACTCTATGTGCTAACATCTAGCCCTGCCACTGCTTCTTGTTGTCCGCGTGTGGGAAGAACATCAACACTCGCCTCACGTACACGACTGCCAGCTTTCGATCATTATTTTATCTAATAAGCTTATGGTACATAAATACATAATTTAAGAATGCACTACCTGAAATAAGGCGTAAGAATAAATAAAACAAAAGACGTTTTTACATATCTACAGAAAGATTTGAGCCGGCCAACGGGAAACAACAATGGGTTTATAAAGTGAAAGCCGCGACATCCTGCGGTGGACTTTACAGGGTAGTTTGATATGAGAATTATCATTTTAAAATAAAATAACATTTATATAATATATATATTAAGATCTGAAGCATTTACAGTATGATATTTTTATATTCTAAATAAACCCCAATTCCCTACTGTCTTTAAGAGGTTAGATAAGCCCCACGCAAGTTTATAATTTTGTTCAGATCAATGCAAATAAGTGTTTTACAAAAAATAATTTATAGTTGACAAGAATATCAGGTTACACCTTTCTATTCCTGTGCGCTAGCCTCTTCCACATTTTGGCGTATTCCTTCAAATATTAACAGGTATAGATGGTGGCAATGGGTATTCGGAACTTTCTTTAAGTGAATATATAATACGAGTCTTTGAGTTTTCCTTATAACACTAAATAAAAATATCAAAAATATTATTTATCCCCTTGTTATTTTATCTATTAGCTGCATGAACACGATATCCCTTGAGTGATATTAATTCTAAACGAATAATAATTATGATATCGTGAAGATAGAGGCTGCCTGTCCAATATTTAGTTGTTCATAAAATTAAAGATATCCTTGCATACTTGATCATGGTCTTCTCTAGTTTCCTTGCCATCTTGAATACCTCGGGACCAAAATTGATCTTAATCTTCGTAAAGATATAGGATGCCTTGACGGCAGTCATAGTTCTTGAAATTACAGATATCTTTAATTTTAAGATTTTTTTTAATGATATATGTCGCGGAGTTAAACCCCGATATGGCTGTACCATGGAGAAAACTTGCCCTGTAATGCTTCAAGAAGTTGAAGACTCCAGAAATAACTTGGACGAGTTTTAAAATCCTTGTAAAAGAGATATGTTTATTGTAACAGCTAGTAGCATGCTCTCCACTAGCCACGAGCTCCTCTGCCGGCACAGGCAGCATCTCCTTCTATAAAGGCAAACAAATACAAAAAAAAGGCTGCAGCACATTCTAATCTGCCACTATCCTTTACCACCCTCCCAAAGAGCGTCACGCGCGGTAAAAAAGAACAGATAGCCCTCAAAATGTGGACAGACCTCTACATCCAAGATTACTCCACCAGAAATCTACGAAGATTTGCTGCTATCCCGAAACTACTCCTCCAAATGCTTCGAAAAATCAAGCATGGATCTACCTCCACAACAATATTGACCGGCCATGGTTACATTCATGCAGACCTTGCAACGGTATCGAAAGAAGACTCAACTTACCCCCACTGCCAAGATGAAGACCAAACCGTGGACCACCTCCTCTTCACTTGCCCAACCTTCCAATACCAAAGATTCCAGACAGCCACTCTCCTAGGTATCACCAACATTTGTCCAGCATCCCTAGAAAATCTCCCAAGAAAGAAATCTGCCTGGCGACACCTCATTAATTGGACTTCCACTGGCATTGTATATAAATCCAAGAAGACTTAGGTCAGAAGGACATCCCGGGTAGTTGGCGACTTCTGTACGCTCCAGGAACCTGGGTTACTTAAATAAATAAATAATAATACAAAAAAAAGAGAAAAGATACAAAATATCTATTTACATATAGAAGAAAGAAAAGTATATTTTTCAAATAGGAGAAATATTTTCCAACAATTATATTATTTATTCGCAAGGTGAATAAATATTAAGATAGAGTGGCCACTTATTACCAAAAATATGACTATATTTACATTACAATATGAATACATAGATTACATCGTGAAAAAATAATCGAAAATAAACAAAAAATAAAAAGGTCAGTGTTGATATTAAAAAAGAAGGCTCACCAGGAGCACATATGCCATACTGCCATCTAAAAAATGTTCTCCTGCTCAGGATATGCCTTCTTTGTTTTTAATAGATTATGATTACATATCTGAAAACATGTTCATGTTCATGTTTTATTTGAATAATATAAATATATAATGAAGAAACGAAAAGTTTAAAACGTTTTCCTAGCACTCTACAATGAAATAGAAAAAGTATTTTGTAATAAAAAATCAAATTCAGAGATAATTGCAATATCAATAATTGTCGTTGCGTAAAAAATGAGATTTGTAAAGAAACAGTTGACCCGTACCTAATATTTTATTTTTCAAATTACACATTATTTCAATGGGAATAAAACAAAATGAGAAATCATAGAGGTAGAAAAATAAAATTAGTTTAATGTATCATTTAATTCTTATTTGGAGAGCTCAAAATATTTAAATAGTTTATTGATAAAACTTTTGTATTTATATAAAAATAATTTATATATTTTTTAGAAGTAGCTAAATATAAATTCGATTAAAAGATACAGAATTAGCTAATATTTATGTTGGCAAAATTTGTTTTACAATTTTAAACAAAAAGGAATATAAAAAGCTTTCGCAGAAGTTTCGGCATTTATGACATTTAAAAAAAAGTGAAATTGAAGATTGTTTGAATAGAAAAAGATCCTTCATAATATTTAATTAAACATATATAATGTTATACATATAATTTTCTATTTAGTATTAAAAATACATTCAATGTGTGTGTTTAGAAATAATTAGATTTTTAATTGTCGACATCTATCTTTTTTTTTGCTTATTCCTAGTACACATGGTACAGTCCATGATAATCATGGTGGGTAGAAGTAGGCGACTGTTTTTACTGTAAGTGCACCACATGTCAACACATGTGAAAAGCAGTTCGACTTTGCACTTACAAATGTGTCAGAGCCCCTTTTGGTTACTTGCACTCGCTGGTGAGGTTGGACTTTTGCAAGAATCAGGGGCCATTGGAGCATTTTTTTTAATTCAGAAAAAGTGCCCAATGCGCAACTCGAACCCAGGTCGTAGCGGTCAAAAACCAACGGTTTAGACCAGCCTTCCACCGACCCCCGACATTTATCATAAAAGTTAAAAATGAAGCATTTGTGTTGTTAATAACTTTGTAGCGGCTACCAAATATTAACTTTTCTTATTTTCATTATAAGTTTTAATTTGTTTAATAACTATTTAATTAAAATATTAAATTAAATTATCTTATAAATATATAATGCTCTCAAAAATATACTTTAATAAAATTATATAAATTAACATTAATATCATATTAATTGTGTGTTGTCATAATAATATAATGAAAATAATTATATATCTTTCTAAATATAAATCATAAATCATATAAAATATAAATATTTATCTATAATATATCAAACACATATATCTAACATTTTATAATCTAGAAATGATATTTGACCACACACACAGATACAAAAAGAACTTCAACATGTAGTATACAACAATGCAACCCCTTCTGATAATTTGTATTAAATAAATGTAATTAAAAATTGATTTTACAATAGATAATTTTTTTCTGACTCCGCCTAGAATTCCATGCCGCCTACATCTTAATGCAGAAAATGTCGCAGTTAAATTAGCAAATATTTAAACTCATAATATTCAAATATTTTCACGTATGAGGGTTTTCTTCAATTGAGATAATCCCTTTGAGGGAACACGTACAAAATTACAGAATTGCAGTAGTATCATTCTTAATAAAATAAAAATTACTTCCTAAATAAAAAGCACTAAAATCATCATTCTAAATTTGATAATTGAAAATTGTTTAATGTAGTTACAAAACAAAGGTTGATCTATAATAAAATTATATACCAATGTAATAGATTTGTTAATTGTTTTAAAAATAGAGCAATCCATAAATAAATATTTAATTTAAAAGGCATATATTAGATCAAAATATCAGTTATTGTATTATTGTTGTTGACACACTTCAAAATGTTATAAAACCTTGATAAAAGTTGGCGTTCAGCCAACTGAAATATTGGTAAAATGAATGATATTTTGATCCAATATATGCCTTTTTAATTAAAGATTTGCTAATATAATAAATTATATGAAGAATAGATAAACATCTTATCAAAATTGCTGTCTTTGTAATAAAAATGAACACTTTGGCAAGTTTAGAGCAATTTGTACACAGATTTATAAATCACTACTAATTCATCGTGTAAATAATTAAAGATATATATGTAAATAATTCTAATATAGCACAATAGTCTGATAGACTTCGTGCTTCTGTAATAATAAAATAAAAAATAAAATAAAATAAAAAATAAAAAATTATATTTAAATTGAAGAGATATACATTTCAAAACCAAATGTTGTAAATAAATGTCAATTTACAGGTATTTTGTAATAATTCAGGAAACCTTAAGAATTAACTTACAAGATTTTATTTAAATCTCGCGAGATATTTTTTTATGAAAGACAAATTATTTAAGCCATGTAAGAACGCTATAAAAACAATTTCCTCTCATTTTTTAAAAGCTCCGATTTAATACAAATTTAGTGAAGAGTTAGTAAATTAAGGGAAGCCAAAATATCTTTTTCAGAAGAATGCAAATGTTACGGATGCAATTTATTTTGCGATGCTAACTCCAAATTAAATGGCAAGAATTTAATTTCTAAAGAAATTGCTCTTTACTCTGAGCACGTGATTACACCAGTTCCATTTCTTTTGTTACTTCTGTGGGTCTGAAACCCTTTAGCAACTCATTTATATATCCGTTTATATTTAATATTATAATTTTGTTGTTTTATGGATATTAATTTAACATAATTATATATATAACATAAGGTTGCGAGAGAATTAAATTCATGTACCTAATTGAAAAAGGAAAGATGCCACTCTAGGTACATGAATATAATCTTTCCGTAACTTCGTTTTATTCTAGCTTGAAAATCGACCCTTGCAATTTCGCCAACTTAAACATCTGCTTGAAAAATTCGACCGATTTCATTACTTATCTCCTGGGATATAAAGAAACAAGGGTCGCCTCTCCCGTCAAAATATACGTCTAAAACCAGAAGCCATCTATTGACCGTCGCCGCAACTAGCGGCCTCGGGTCGGTGACAAAGCCACAACTCCAGCTTTGGCAAATTGAAAAGCGTCCACCTAGTTTTCAACTTATATAAACACTAGCCAAATGACCCGGGCAACGCCCGTGTTTTACCCGATTGAATGTTTTTATTCAAATACTATTTGTTACAATTATAAATTGGCGCCTTAAATAAATGCATATATAAGTTAATAACTATAGCCTATGTTCTTTATCTGTCTATGTACTGTTGGCTTCCGTAGGCGTCTCTTACTGGGAAAAAGAAAGAGAGGATTCCATTTAGTTTTTAACTAATATATGCATTTATTTAAGGAGCGACCCGCTCCAACACAATAGTTACAAAAACCAAAAAGCGAGTGGGGGGGGGGGGGGGGCAAAGTCAAAAACAAAGTGTCTCGCGTAGTGGTGGCGTGATCGTAGCCAACCAATAGGAGAGCGCCATTCCAAAAAAAAAAGCAAACGGTGACAGAGATGAAGACATAACGCATCACGCTCGTAACTGTATATAGAATTCTCTGTTTGCCAAAGCTGGAGTTGTGGCTTTTCACCAACCCGAGGCCGCTAGTTGCGGCGACGGTCAATAGATGGCGTCTAGTTTTAGAGGTCTATTTTGACGGGAGAAGCGACCTTTGTTCCTTTATATCAATTTATTCCCGGAAATATTTTCCATCTATCTCCTAGGATGTTACGATATCGAAGCCGTCCCTGTACTGATAAGGACCATAGACCGATACCATGGTATAAAGGTTGTTGGCTTTTTTTCTGAATTTATCAAAACTGGTAATGTAGTTCATTCTTTAACATCACTAGTAAATATTTTACTAGAGTGTGTTTTGCTGCATAATTGAAGCGAAATATGCCTCTTGGTACATATATATTCCTTTTGGAGAGAGAGAGGGAGATTGAGATTTAAACTACTTTATTTCAATGTTCATATAATATTGTAAATAAGGTTGAATATATGAAATAAATATATATATATGTTATATAAAGGTATTCTTTAAAATGTTATATTAAAATATTATTTTATTTCAAATTATATTTCATAGACAAAATGTTCTGCTAAATCGACCGCCAGAGGTCATGCTTCCCCTATAAAACTCGTTGTTGTTCTTCTACGTTGGCCGGCTCAAAACTTTTGTACATTATGTAAATAATTATTTTGTTTTCCTTATTCTACTCGCCTTAAGCCTGGCAGTACTTTTATCAAATCATGTTTTCATATATTCCTTTAGCGTAATTAAAGCTATTTTTGATAACTAATTTTATTATAATCTCTTCCACGACTGCATACCAAAATCAAGCAATTGACCAATAATTCCTTTACAAGTAATTATTCTCAAAACAGCAAAAATCTTTATTAAATATAATATATATATATATATATATTAAGAAAAAGGCATCTCCTTATCGTGCAACTGAAAGTTGCTGATGGCTTGCGCCATCTATCGGAATAAATATCAACTATTCTCGTTGATTTTTAATTATTCCAGAATAGGCCAAATACCCATTCTTGATTAATCAAGAAAAGATAACCACGGACGCGCGTTTCGGGCTGTTGGCCCTCATCAGCGTGGTGCAAGCTGTACCTCAACGACCAAAAAAAAATTGTCATTAAGGCATCTTGAAAAATCATGAAACGGGTAGTTAAGGCCAGAATTGCGTGAGGACGCTACACAATGTGAAAAAATAGTATTGTACACCACGCTGATGAGGGCCAACAGCCCGAAACGCGCGTCCGTGGTTAGCTTTTCTTGATTAATCAAGAATGGGTATTTGGCCAATTCTGGAATAATTAAAAATCAACGAGAATAGTTGATATTTATTCCGATAGATGGCGCAAGCCATCAGCAACTTTCAGTTGCACGATAAGGAGATGCCTTTTTCTTAATTTATGCACCTTATCCCAGTACAATGTTACATTTGTACTATTTTTTCACATATATATATATATATATTAAATTAGGATAAATATATGAAAATAAGTGTAAAATAAAATCGATAAATATACATATATGAGATATGCAAGGTCTACTTTGGGGTAGCGCCCATCGCGGAAAAGACTCCGCCACCGATGGACCACCAGAGTTCCTTCCAGAGTGGGCAGGTCGAGGTGATGGCTGGCGTTACCCACCTCAAGAACAAGATGGTACTTGTAGATGGTAGCCTTCACACATTAGTAAACTTCTCGGGATGAAGGCCGAACAGACAGGCCTGAAGATCCAGGGACAGTTTAAAAGAGGCGAACACCTCCCGGAGTAGGAGTCACACGGCTCGGCAAATTAAGGTATATACACTTGCCTACTCACAGGAAAAACCTCTAAAACCTCACCTGATTTTCATGGTCTATAACACGCATAAAAAGTAAGAAAATAATATTTTCAAAAATATCGTCCTTCAGATACAAAATTGTGGCAACTTCAATGGGCTAATTATTTAGATTTACATTTTAAATTAAAAATATTTACAAAGAAACGATTTTTTTCTTTCTTTAGATTGCATTTCGAGAAAACTTTGTTTTCAAAGTATAAAATAAATAGCCTCTATGGGCAAAGTTTTTATAATTTTCGTCAAAATATATATCTCGATATTAAAAATGTTGACTTTTAAAATAATATTTCATAAATCTTGATATGATATTTTTGTGATTGGGGGGGGGGGGGGGGGGGGGGGGGATTATTTTGTATATTCTTTAGAGATAGAAAATTCAAACATATTTTACCAAATTTATATAGGTGAATGATTCTTTAATTTCTACATTTTATGCGACCTATATTGAGTTTTATATCTATAAATTGTATCTGAAATATATGCATAAAAAAGGAACAAATATGTCTTTGAATATAGATAAACAAAAATAATAATATAATGAATTGTGAAATAATAGTATAAATCTGATATTGTACTGGGATAAGGTGCATAAATTAAGAAAAAGGCATCTCCTTATCGTGCAACTGAAAGCTGCTGATGGCTTGCGCCATCTATCGGAATAAATATCAACTATTCTCGCTGATTTTTAATTATTCCAGAATTGGCCAAATACCCATTCTTGATTAATCATGAATTGCCAATCAGCCAATTCTGGAATAATTAAAAATCAACGAGAATAGTTGATATTTATTCCGATAGATGGCGCAAGCCATCAGAAACTTTCAGTTTCACGATAAAGAGATGCCTTTTTCTTAAAATGATGAATTGATACAAAAATACATCTTTTTTAAATGATATAATAAATGAATAGTAATTAATAAAAAAAATGAGAAAGAAAAAATAAAGGATTTATGTGATTAAAAACAGCATTGTAATCAAAATATTTCTATACACCAATATCAGAACTGATACTAAATGTATTATTTGATTAATTGTTTCAAAACATTTTAATATTTTTCTGACAATAAAAAATATATTCAATTATTTAAAAAATAACAAAAAATTGATCAAATCCCTATTGGTTTAATATAATGTACCATCTCTCCATTAAATGAGATGAAAAATTATGTAAATAACAAACTTCCTCATCCATGCTGAATAAATATGCAAAATTAATTTTGTAAGGAGAAATTATAGCATTTTAATTTTAAATTAGATTGAAAACTATTAGTTTTTACAAAATATTTTTATTTATTTTGAAGATATCGGAGTAGGGGATTTATATTAAAAAAGAACGGTAGCGATATTAAATTCAATATTATTTTTATTATACTTGGATATATCAGTTTTTCTCATTAATAAACCGAACCTTCATAAAAACAAATATAGAATATATTTTAGAGAGATCTATTGAGTTTAAATAGTTAATACAGAATCTAATAATTATATTTTCTCCTCTTAAGTAAAAATTAATTATAGAGAAATATTCTAATTACGTAGTCGGCAATTTATCTAATGAATATCGGTTATATCTTTTATCTGAATGAATGTACCAATCAGAACACACTACGTGAATAAATTAAAAAATAGCATATGACGACATGTAAAATATCATTCTGTAAATTGTGGGAATTACACAAACTGTAGCCTAATGTGTTCTGTTAATATTGCGGAAAAAAACCTTTGGGAAAATAGCTTTTATTAATATTCCTTTATAATATTCGAATTTTTAATATGGTCTCTGCTCTTTGATGCGAAAGGAAAGTATTTTATTATTTAATTAATGGAATTTGTGGAAATTATATACCATATGTAATTGAATAGTTGTTGTTTCGTTTTATTCTAACATAGGTAGCAGAAGGCAGCGCGCGGCGGTGAAGGAACTGCGTCATCGCTGACCAATGGGAGGCCGTCTGGCTGCACCGCCAGAGGGAGCTCGCCACCCTTAGAAGTTTCTAAGGACGCTCGCCACTAGAGAACTATTCCTTTCAGCTGCGGCTTTAATTCATTTGTAAATTCTTTAGTATTCATTGTAAAGAAAAATAAAATAAATTCATTTGTAAAGCTTGGGATGATTGCCTGATCAAAGATAAGTAAATTTGTTTCTTTACACTAGTATAAACATTCTATTCAATTAAGCCTAACGAGAACAAATTGTTTTGTAAACAATCATTCTGCTTTTCCTACTTGCGTATTTGCCAAGTGGGAAACAAAACATTGGTGCCGAAACCCGGGAATAAATCTATTAAATAATTATTTAAATATAAATAATTATAATTCATTTTTGAAATATATTATTAAAATTAATAATAACAAAAATTAAAGATGGCTGCCAAATTTAAAGCTACTTTAAATATTCTTGAATTTCATTTCAAACAAGTGGATTATTTTGAGCAAATTTCGCTCAAGATGATTGAATCGAAGGATGATGCAAATTTACAGACATTTAAAAAAGATATTTTAGATATAAAATCTAACATTGAAAAAACTTATTGTAATCTTTTAACATTTTCTGAATTTGATGATGAAGTTTACTTTTCTAGAGTTATGCAATACAAGGATAATCTTAGAAATTTAGTGGCGAATATCAATAAAGTATCTTGTACAGCCAGTTCAAGCAAAATTGATGATCTAAATCAACCAACCACAAGTAAAATAGAACTTCCTAAATTTAATTTACCTTCCTTTTCTGGTGATGTTAACGAATGGCTTAGTTTCAAGCAATTGTTTTCCCTGTCTATTGATTCCAATACCTCTCTAACTGATTCACAAAAGCTGCAATATTTACAATCAGCTGTTACTGGAGACGCTGAACGACTTATTAGGGGATTTCCTGTTATTGATGAAAACTATGCCCATGCTTGGGCCACATTGGTCTCCAGATATGATAACAAAAAAGAACTTGCCTTTTCACAATGTACAAAATTATTCACTTTAAAACCTTTAAAACTAATAAATTCAAAGGCCATTTTCGAACTACTAGATATATGTAATGAAGCCATGAGAAATTTGAAATCACTGGGTTTGGAGAGAAATACACTTGTTGATATCTTTCTAATACATTTCCTACAAAGAAAAATAGGTGATGATTTGAAAAGGCAATGGGAATTGACGTTGATAGATGATGGCTTTCCATCCTACGAAAATTTTATTATGTTTCTTGAAAAACAAGCAAAAAGTTTGCAATCGATAAAAGGTTATGCTAAAGAGGATAAATCTGTAGTGAAACAAACACATGTATATAATTATATTTCAAAAGGTGATGATAAATGCCTATTATGCAAAAATTCACATCCTATATTCAAATGTGACAAGTTCCATAAAAGTTCTCTCCTTGAAAGATGAAACATAGTCAAAACCAATAACCTTTGTTTCAATTGTTTGCGATCCAACCACAGAGTAACGTCATGTAAAATCACTATGCATTGTAAATCATGCAACAAAAAACATCACACTCTTTTGCATTCCTTCCAACCCGAACCTTTGAATACCACTTCAATTGAAGCCCCAATTGCCCAATCTAGCGTTTCATGTTTTCTCAGTGATACAACAAAGCCCAATGAGACAATCTTATTATCTACTGCTATCGTGAGAGTGAGAGCAGAAAATGGATCGTTTCATCCATGCAGAGCTTTGATTGATACTGGTTCTCAAAGAAGTCTAATAACAGAAAATTGTCGTGAAAAGTTGAATCTTCCTGTTAAAAAGAGCCACCTCACCGTTTTTGGAATTGGTAACCAACCAATACAGCAGTCTGCTAGTGAGACTTTTCTTAAATATAAGCCTCATTTTTCTGATAGAATATTCAAAATTTCATCCATAATACTCGATCAAATCACTGTTGATTTACCTAATTTTCTGATAAATAGAGATAATTGGCCTCATCTTAAGAATACTTTATTAGCAGATCCCAATTTTGATAAAACAAGTCCCATTGATTTAGTAATTGGTGCAGACATAGCCCCATTTTTATATACAGGAAAACTGCGATTCCAAAATCATCCAGGACCCACTGCCTGTAGTTCCAAGTTAGGATGGATACTTTCAGGAAATGTTTCCAGTTCTGAGACTGGAAACAACTATATCTCATTATGCTCAATATCCCAAGGAGATGATAATCTGCGACAATTTTTTGAATTGGAATCGGTTCCTGCCGCTCTTCCATTGACTAAAGAGGAGAAGAGTTGCGGGGACATTTATGACAAGAACTTTTGCATATCAACAGATGGAAGATATTCTGTTGGTCTACCGTTTAAATCTGTGCCTAATCTCGGAGACTCACGTCAGAATGCCATGAAACGATTTCTTTCTCTTGAGATAAAATTGCACAAATCTTCGAATCTTCTTCAGCAATATAAGGATTTCATGATGGAATATCTTTCTCTCAACCACATGGAGCTCATTCCGAAAAACGAACGTGACAAACCATCAGACAAGTGCTATTATATACCTCACCATTGCGTTCTGCGTGAGCAGAGCAGCACTACTAAATTAAGAGTAGTGTTTGATGCATCGTGCAAAACGAGCAACAATTACTCCTTGAATGAATTTCTTCATACTGGACCAAAATTGCAGCATGATATTTTCAATATTCTTGTGAAGTTTCGTACTAATCCTATAGCGTTTACGGGAGATATTGAAAAAATGTACAGACAGATAAAAGTGAATTCTTCTGATCTCGACTTTCAGAGAATCTTCTGGAGAAATAGTCCATTGGAATCTTTATTGGAGTATAGATTGCTCACAGTAACCTTTTGGAATGTCGTGTGCACCATATCTTGCAATCCGTACCTTGATGCAACTTGCCACCGACAAAGAACTCCTGTTCCCAGAGGCATCTAAAATCATAAAAACTGATTTTTATGTAGACGACCTACTTTCAGGCGCAACAACAATCGAAGAAGCAAAAGTTCTCATTGATGATATCCGGAAAATCCTTTTATCTGGTGGCTTTTGCATAAGAAAATGGATGTCAAATATCCCTGAGGTTCTTTCAGAGGTACCAGAAGCGCTGAAAGCACATGATTCATATGAAATCGGAGATAATTCATCTGTTAAGATTCTTGGGATAAATTGGAATCCATCCACGGATAATTTCACAATTACAGTCAATTCACTAAAAGACGTATATTCTAAAAGACAATTGTCATCGGACATTTCTCGAATTTATGACCCTTTGGGATGGTTATCACCGGTGATCATTAGCTTCAAGATTCTGTTCCAAACTCTGTGGAAACAGGATTTGGATTGGGATGATCCCTTGTCTGAATCGTTGTGTTCTCATTGGAGGAGAGTGAAAATGGATTTGGCCATGCTAAATCATATTAAAATTCCTAGATATATTTCCTGCAAGGGACTTATACATTCTTTATAACTCCATGGATTTTGTGATGCTTCCGAATCTGCATATTCATCAGTTGTTTATATGAAATCTCGTTTTAAATCTGGTCATGTTCAAGTCACATTGATTGCTGCCAAGACAAAAGTAGCTCCCTTGAAGGCAACGTCAATACCTCGTCTGGAGCTTTGTGCTGCTCTTCTTCTTTCAAATTTATATGATTCCATTTGCAGCTCATTGCTGTTGCAGATTGACCGAGTAATTTTGTGGACAGATTCCCAGATTGTTTTATGTTGGATAAAATCTGAATCAAAACATTGGAAACCTTTTGTTGGTATCCGGATTGCAGAAATTCAGCGACTAACTCTGCAATCTTCTTGGTACTATGTGTCTACCAAGGATAATCCTGCAGATTGCGCCTCCAGAGGTATAACTTCTTCAGAGCTAGTAAACCATTCACTTTGGTGGAATGGTCCTGATTGGCTATCAAACTCAAGTTTACAAGATCCGCTACCAATCACATATGAACTTCCAAAAGAAGTTTGTCATGAGAAAAGAAAGACTGTTCCGATTGTTCATTTCACTACTTGTCCTATTCTAGACTTTATTTTTAAATTCTCAACATTCAGGAAGCTGAGCAGAGTTACGGCATGGCTCCTAATATTTATCCACAATGCTAGACACAGCAGCGACAAAATAAAACACAAAGAATTGTCCTCTAATGAGCTCGATAATTCAATTCGAACTCTTATTCAAATCATTCAAAGTTCAGAATTTAAAACTGAAATTCAATGTTGTAATCAAAGCAAAGTTCTACCATCAAACTCAAAACTTTTATCCTTAAACCCATTTATTGATTCATCAGGAATTCTACGTGTAGGAGGTCGACTGCGCAAATCCAACCTGCAATTCAATGAGAAGCATCCAATAATTCTTCCTCACAACCATTTCGTTACAGAATTGATTGTTCAACAATTCCACGTAGAGAATCTTCATTCTGGTCTCCAATTAACTCTGTGTGCCATCCGACAAAAGTACTGGATTCCATCCGGTAGAATTCTAGTAAAAAAGCTCATTAATCGTTGCATGACATGTTTCAAGACGAAACGCCAAGTGTCAAAACAAATCATGGGAGATCTGCCTATCCATAGAATCATACCCTCAAGCCCTTTTAGCAAAACAGGAATAGACTTCGCAGGACCATTTATAACTAAACCTAATGTCATAAGAACAAAAGTAACATTAAACTCATATATAGCATTATTCATTTGTTTCTCAACGAAGGCTATTCACCTTGAGATAGTTTCAGATCTGTCAACCCCTGCCTTCCTCGCTGCTTTTAGAAGATTCATCTCTCGTCGAGGAAAACCCTCTGATATTTTCACCGACAACGCTACTAACTTCAAAGGAGCTAAGAATATTTTTAATAATATACATCAACTTGTAAAGGATTCTTCAATTCAAAGTTATGTCGCTAATAAACACATCACTTGGCATTTCATACCTCCATCTGCTCCAAACTTCGGCGGCATTTGGGAAGCAGGAATTAAATCATTGAAGTATCATCTCCTAAGGTGTTTAAAATCTGCAGTATTAAATTTTGAAGAACTCAATACTCTGACAAGTCAAATTGAAGCGTGCTTGAATTCTCGCCCGTTGTATCCGATGAGTTCGGATCCAAATGATTTCAACCCTCTCACTCCAGGACATTTTTTGATTGGAAGACCATTAACAGCACTCCCAGAGCCCAGTTATCACCCTAATGACAACTACTTAACTAGATGGAAATTAATTCAAAAGGCTAGAGATGTTTTCTGGCAAAGATGGTCCAGGGAATATCTAAACAATCTGCAACAACGGTCCAAGTGGAAAAAAACCCTCTTCCAACCTGAAGGTTGGAGATTTGGTGTTGGTAAAAGACTTTCCTATGCCTTCAATGCAGTGGAGACTTGGCCGCATCACCAAGGTGTCACCTGGAGCGGATGGCAATGTCCGAATTGTGGAACTTCAAACAGAGAAACAACATCATCTAATAAGACCCATCTCGAAGATTGCACTTCTGCCATTCTAATTCTTCTTCTTCTTCTTCTTAAAAAAAAAAAAAAAAAAAAAAAAAACTTTCTACACTATGTGATCCTTTTCTTTTGCCTTGTGTGTGGACTTACGTCCACAGGAGGGGAGTATGTTTCGTTTTATTCTAACATAGGTAGCAGAAGGCAGCGCGCGGCGGTGAAGGAACTGCGTCATCGCTGACCAATGGGAGGCCGTCTGGCTGCACCGCCAGAGGGAGCTCGCCACCTTCTAGAAGTTTCTAAGGACGCTCGCCACTAGAGAACTATTCCTCTCAGCTGCGGCTTTAATTCATTTGTAAATTCTTTAGTATTCATTGTAAAGAAAAATAAATTCATTTGTAAAGCTTGGGATGATTGCCTGATCAAAGATAAGTAAATTTGTTTCTTTACACTAGTATAAACATTCTATTCAATTAAGCCTAACGAGAACAAATTGTTTTGTAAACAATCATTCTGCTTTTCCTACTTGCGTATTTGCCAAGTGGGAAACAAAACAGTTGTTATATTTTGTTTGTAAAATTCTTTTGTGAAATATAGTTTAATTTGTATTTTTTTGTAAATATAGACATATATTTTGTAATTCAGTTCAACTCAAATTTTCACAATTCATTGTTATTGTTAGATGAAGGTTGTATGTATACAATTTTATCTTTTAGTCTATCAGCCGCTTTCAGTTTACCCCTACCATGTCAATTACTTTCAAAGAATAAAGGACTGTATTTATAAAGGTTATAGGTTTTTCATCATTCTCCTTCGAAAATAATATCCGAAATGAATAAAGTTTATAAGCATAGTTATTATTTTATTATAGTTTATATTTATATTGATTATTAAGTCGTAATCATTTGAGAACCAACTTGGATTTTTTGATAATTTATTTTTTTCTAATTATTAGGATTACAACCTGATTTCGGTTTATAATCAAAACCGTTTTATTCCGAAACCGATTAAATTTCTAAATATAATGAATTAAAAAATTTTGAACCCTAATTTATTTACAAATAAAAACAAATTTCCATTTTTCTAAATATTGAAATGTTGATATATAATGGTCTAAGAGTCTCATTATTGGCAGCCAAGTTCTCTGTTAGAAACTCGTGATATTTGAATGTGTAGATTGCTCATGTGGCCAGAGTTATAGGCTTGATTAAACCAGTCATCTTGAGTAATCAAATAAGACTTTAGTATTGTGACATCCGACTCACCACTTCACAAGAGCCAAGACGACGTGGGTGGTAGTCAAAGGAAGTACTACTGGCCCAGGGGGACGGCGGGATCAAAGAAAGCGTCAGTTGAGGAAGAGACAGGCTGGAAAACAAACAATATGGTGACATCGGATATGCGAGAAGCGGCAAGTTTGTCTTCGAGTGTGACCGTGTGGATAATCCTGGAAGAGGATGCCAGAGAAGCTTGGCCGACCTGAACGGGAGACGGCTGTTGACGAAGAAGATATTCCTGGTGGAAGACATTGGATATATCTAATCCTTAATTCTACTAACAGCTACTGTCACGCTAAGCTGTATCTACATCGAACCCCACTTTGTTATTTAGAAGCCTTGTACGTAAACATCGATGGCTGAAAATCGTAACAGTATCATTAAGTTTAAATTATACTTCAAGCTGTTTGGATATATGATGTATTTTTAGCATTAGTAGTCGCTTATATTTTAGTATGAAAAGATATAGAATATTGTCATTTATTATTCATTATCGTGTTTATTAAACTGCGGTGTAGTAACGTTTTGGACTCAATTCTGAACTTTTTATCAGAAAGATGTTTAAGAAAGGGCGATTAAATAAAAACAAAATATATAGAAGGTAATATCAGAATCCATAGATTTCCCACAAAAACATTTCGGTCTTTGCTCGTGGAACTCTTTGCAGAATAATAATTATTCAAAACATCATATGTGATATTTATAATCTTGTAACGCCCTCTCATTAATTTTCTTAACCATTTAAAAGGCGTGGTTGCTTAAAAATATTAATAAAATTAGAAAAATCAGTGTTAAATAACTTTCCTCCCACAAATGAACTAATTAAGGAAGCCATTTATACCCTAGTGCCAACAACGATTGCTTAGTGAAAAGGTGATTTGTCAAATATACCCCTATTTAATTAGCAAACACTATCTAACGCTACAATTCGATAAAATGAAATTTAGAAGATTAGATCATTGGAGGGAATCTTTATTTCCAGGCTAATTATAAAGGCATTAAGGCTACTAATTAGAATGATAATTAATTCATATTACGACAAGGGTTTTTAATCCTTTTGGAAGATAAGTGGAGGGTAAATGTATCCTAAACAAAGACACCTTTTCAGAAACACTTTTCAAAACAAGTATTTTCTTTGAAAACAATTTTTTTTATTTTACTTTATAAAGAGTTTTCTTGTGCCTCCACGCACGCCTGAACCTGAAATAATCTGAAAATTAAATGGTTCTTCTTTTGCTTCAGAGCACATTTCATCTTTTCTTAAATGGAGCTGGATTAAAATAATTTTGAAGAGTCTCAAGGCATAGCTTCGATCACTTTTATATCATTTTTTATATTTTTATATAATTTGTTGTTTTTATCAAGACAATATATTTATTGTATAGCACAAAAATCAGTAATAAAAACAAAATTGAAAATATGTATTATAAAATAGCTTATACAATTAGCATTTTATTATTAATATTTCTGTAATGTTATTTTTTTAATTATACATTTTCATGAATGAAGGATTTCATAGCATAGGCTTTTAGATTTTTAGAGCTCAAATGATATATTAGACGAATATTTGCTTTTATATGCCCCCATTAAAGGGTTATAGCCTAGTTAAGGTTATATCCTAGTTAAGGTATACAAGCAGACTATTTTTCAACAGGAAAGTAGAAGTTCGTTTCATTTAAAAATAAAAATGCATTCGTAATAGTTGTATTTCTTAAGTGTATACAAATCTCTTTTTTTTTCTAATCAAATTTTACAATAATAGAACGAGATGGCACCCCTGATTTTTTTTAAATACGTTCTTCCAACAGTTTTTTTTTGTGTATGTTATCACGTCATAGCTCATAACCCATCTAAACCCTAAATATCTATAAATAAAACTATCACTAAAAACCTTTTTTTTTTTGCTTATTCCTAGTACACGTGCTACAGGCCATGATAATCATGGTGGGTAGAAGTTGGCGACTGCTTTTACTCTAAGTGCACCATATGTCTACACATGTGAAAAGCAGTTCGACTTTGCACTTACAAATGTGCCAGAGCCCCGTTTTGATTACTTGCACTCGCTGGTGGGGTTGTACTTTTTCAAGAATCGGGGGCCATTGGAGCATTTTTTTTTAATCAGAAAAGAGTGCTCAATGAGGGAATCGACACCCGGGTCGTAACGGTCGTAAACCAACGGTTTAGACCATCCTTCCACCGACCCCCCTAAAAACCATTAAAAGTTATAAGTGTTTACTAAATAATTAGTTGAAACGTGCATCATACTCAACAATATGTTGTAACAATCAGTACTTAAGGTAAATAGTGTCTATTATTGTAAATCCAACTATGAGGTTCATTAAATTGATTTCCCAAACAAGCATCGCTATTTACTAACAGATTTCAAACCTATGGTCATTATTGTAATGGGAGTCAATCGTAATGTTCTACGCCCCATTTGAGAAGTGTAAAATATAATTATTGTAATTATGATTAATTAGCCTGATAACAATCATATCTAAATTAGGTTCCATCTCTAAATATAATTATCTATTTATAAGCAATGGTTGTTTTATTTTGTCTCATTCTTTTGAATAGCAACCTATCACCGTCCTCTTTAGAGAAAATAAAAGTTATGCATTGTTGATTTTAAAAATATTTTATAATAGAATGCCATTATTCGTTTTTTTTTCGGTAATAATATATACAGTTAAACCTGTCTATAGCGCCCCCTCTTGGGACTCACCAAAATAGGGTGCTATAGAGAGGGGGTGCTATAAACAGGTTACTTTTAATGTAGAATGTTTACATTTTAATGTTTAAAATCGGGCGCTTAAGAGAGGAAGGCGCTATTTAGAGGGAGCGCTTTAGACAGGTTTAACTGCATATATATATGTCGTATCCGTTGTGGTCGAATGGAAGGGCGCGACCGTTGTACATGTAAGCTTCGAAAAAGAACTTGTTCCACACTCGTGGAAACCGAAATATTGGCAAATAAATATTTTATTAAATCCAATATATGCCTTTTTATTATCTTATATATAATTATTTTACCTTATCGTGTCTTGGGTTTCCTTGCCACAGTAACAGCTCGTGTCCTCAACAGCTCCAATTGTTGACAAAAATTTTATAAAATTTCAGTGGTTTGATAAGAACTGTGTTTTGTAAAAGTTATAACGAAAATATAATTGAATTCCAAACGTAAAAGGATTTGATATATTTCATTTGTTGAAAAAAAGCATTAATTTTTACACTCAAAAAGGATCTGATTATACTTGTATTGTGTGGTGTAAAAGCATTTTGATCATCCTTTGAAATTTGAAAATGTCAATATATTTATGAATTAAAAGATCACAACAGTTAAGGAAGACGATTGTATAGCTTTTTCACAAAGAAATTTATCAGCTTTTGTGATGTTTGAATACGTTATTCTACTGTTCCTTTAAATAGGCCAACAGCTACAAGGTAATTTTCGTTTTATATATTGAGCCGTTGAAGAGCCAATGGCTTGATAACTCGCCAGTTATACGATCTCAAAAAAAGAAACCTAACACTAACCTTTCTATTTAGTTCAATTTTTCAAAACCTCTTCATTTCGTATTTTAAAACATAATTAACTCACCACTATCTTATCGAAATAGGTTCTTTCCGGTCCATATTACGTGACCAAGTTAATAGACATTATCTTTTTTTGCCAAAAAGGACACGAATAAAACATTAGATTGCTATTTCAATTTGTATACAATAATGTGTTGTATCACTAATGTTTAATTATACAAAATAGAGTAATTATACTTAATTGTATTCAAACTATCGTAGTTACGCCAATCTTTGTCTGTCTGTTTTACTTGTTATCTCTTAGCATTTTGTTCTCGAAGGTTGATAAGGTGCGGAATGAATCGTCGATTTTCGATAGCCATTACCCAGGATATATTTCTGCATTCTGCACTTTTTTACGAAGGTAATAATTGTTTCAATTTTCACCGATAGTGAGTTTGAAGTTCTGTTGTTTGAGCTTGTCGGAAGAGCTTGGATGCAAATATGTATTAATAATTCCACTGCCCTTAAAGCTCACGTTCATAGTTTGCTTAAACATGATCTCTGAGATTCCAACCTTCAGTATAGCATACATAATCAGAATCGACCAATACAGTATTGGATCTCTAAGAAGCGTTCTGATAGATTGATTTGGCAAAATCGCTGGGAGGGTTCACCATTGATGAATCAAGCCCTCTCAATTTTTTTAATCGAAAAAGTATATTAGAAGTTTGTTTTATGTATAAAAGAAAAATTCGTACTTCAATGTTTTCATTTTCTATATATAGATTGTGGGTTATTGCTTTGCATTTGAAAGTGCAATGGTCGAACTGCTTTTTACATGTTGAAATATAGTGCACTTTCTGTAAAAATAATGCCTCACGATAGCCTGTACCATGCGCACCAGGGATAGTAATAAAAGTTTCTTCCTGTGGTACCCATTCGACGAATTGCTAGTTATCTTTACTCAAATGATAATGATTATAATTTTACAAATTATATTCAGTTATATGCAACCTTTCGTTAATTATAGGCAAATAAGGCTTGTTTTTTCTTATAGTGGTATAACGGCCTGTTGAAGAATATCAATTCGAGTCTTCCTTCTCGATGTTTTCATACATATTTATAAAATAGAAGCATTGCATTATTTACTTTAATTCGTTGATGAATACAATTTTATAAATATAGGATAATTTTGTTTTAAAATCTCTCTAATAATTTCTCTAAAATTACTTGTTCCATCTTACGCGCGTTCATCTTGATTGATTTTTGTAGATTCTCATTAATCATATCGTTTTTTAGTATGATTGTGTATGGGGCTGGTCCATGTGGAAATTATAAAACCTGACCTTTTCTTGAGGCATATGGTAAATTATGAGAGCAATGATTATTGTAGTCGCATTCCTACTGGAATATAGGTGTATTGAATTGAATTGAAAATTCGTAGTAATATGATACTCAAAATATATTTGCATTGAAGAAACCTCCCTGAATTGGGTGTAAAACCAAAGCGTATTTTTATAGAATAAATTTTGATTATTAGATATTGTATGAATTTTAAAATGCCTTTCAGAAATGCTTACAACAATAAAACAAGAACATACACAATTCGTTATGATAAAGAATAGTTTACAAGAACATTAGTTAAATTTTAATAGAATAATAGAAAATTAAATTTGTTTTCCTTTATTATGCAATTAGACTCTAAATATTCAAGGATTCAGAATAGATTATGAAAGACGCGAAATTATTTGTGAAATAGAATGAAAATATTTAACCTTTTTCAGACACATTCTTGAAATTCCAAGGTATTAATTACATTTCTGTGATTACATTATCATTTAAATTTAACGATGCAGAAGAATTAATAATATTTATAGTTTCTAGGAAATATTTTGCTTTTAATTAATGTGTGGTATTTTTAAAATCTTCCAAGAATTCTTCCATAAGATTCCGGGTACAAATATATTTTTAGAAATTCCATTTAAATTTAAAAGTTTTTTTTTTTTTAATACTCTGAAAATGTTGTTTTAGATCGTATTTTCATTTAAAATGTGTAGGTTTCTATTCAAAATGAGAAAGAGTAGCGTATTGTAAAAGGAATACTTTAGAAAGTGTATTCTGACGAATCTAGATATTTATAGAGAGAAAGAAGTAGATACTTGAGAAGAAGGATGGAACCTTTAAAAATTTGCATGTTTTGGCAATATATATGATAACTCTTCTACTCAATCATTCATCAAAATAAGAAATATTCTCTGCATTTCTACTTCCCCTTGGATAGTGAATGGTGAATAAGTCACATTATACATAAAATATTTTAATCTCCAACGTGTATTACATGATTTAAATTTGTTCAAATTAATCAGATTTGATGTTATGGTATTTTGACTCAATTTAATCTGAGTGAATTTCGCATATATAGAGATGGACACTTCTTTTATTCAATTGTCGATGAAAATATATAACTGAATAAATAGGATTACTAATAATGATTTTGAAAAAATATATGTCATAATATATGCTCTTCCAGGATTAATAAAACAAACCAACAGCCAACGAGAGAGAGATGAGCAGCTAAAGCGAGACACTTTAGACAACTAACTCACGACCATTTTGACCACATTCCTGAGGGGGGGGGGGGGCGTCACCACCTGGCGACTTTCCTGGTTAGCCCCCCGGTTGTGTACACAGGGAAAAACAGTCGTTCAGCTGAGAACGTCTCGCTCGCTCTCTCGGCTGGCTGCCTGGAGGATTGCTCTAACAACTCGTCGTGTGATTATTTCTCTCCTCAACACATTTACCACTAAATTGTCACATATACACATTTATATTTTTAAAAAAAGCTTATTCTGACCGTCATAAGAGCATCTTATTAGAAATGTTTGTTTCAGTAAAAATTACGAAAAAGGAAATACCTCTTGCCCTAGTTTGACAACCTTTTAAAGAAAAGACTGCCATTTTTGCTTTTGTTGTCTTTTGTAGTTCCACGAGCTCTTTATAAACATACAATGTAAATTCTTAAAATAAAAAGTTATCTTTCTTTTTAGACTAAATATTCTGAACATCTTCCATTTAAAATGCTCTTTTGAGAAGTAAGGATATGCATTTTTTGTTTTTAATATTAACACCAGACCTTTTTATATTTTTCTTATTTTTCATATATATATGTGGCAATATAATAAGGTGGGAAGAGAAATAAGGACACTACAATTTGGAAGAGGAACCCAGGAAACCAGAGAGAGAGAGAGCCGGGCGTCCGTTCATGTCGCACACAATCCCCAACTGTTTTCAAAGTCCCAAGGTGCTAACTGACGGACCCCAGTTGTCGCCCCCTGGAATGTCGCTGATGTCTAAAGTGACCGGTCCTTACCCGCCCGTCTCTCTCTGGGTTGACTGTAGGTTTGCTTTATTATTCCTGGAAGAGTATATATTATGACATATATATGTGGTACAGCCTACTCCACGCTGACGAGCGCCAAAAGCGCGAAACGCGTTCGTGGATGGCTTTTTTTGATTTATCAAGAAATTGTGTTGGTCAAATATCAGGGACAGGTTAAATCAATGAATAGTTGAATTCTGTTCCACCAGATGGCGCTCTGCCTTTTAAAAAGCACATGTCTTCCTGGTCAAGATATGCCTTTTTTGTTTTTCATTTATATATATGTGTGGCCTTCAATGATGACTTCCACCACAGGAAAGGCTGCGTCAACGATAGATCGTCAGAGGTTTTTCCCACAGAGTAGACAGGTCGATGAGGTGGCTAGCATTGCCCAACTCAATACCTAGTTGGTTCTTGTAGATGGTAGCTTTCGCAACAGATGTAGTCTTCATTGGACGAAGGCCGACGCCAAAGATCCTGGCCATCATATCCAAAAATATGTCGCAGAGAAGGTTGACAAATAATTATCATATGATGAAATTCTAATTGGAATTTCAACCAGGAATAACGTAATATATTTTTTCTCTCATATATATAATAAGTATTTAAAATATGTATATAATAATGTGTATATAAAAAGTGTTTTCATTATTAAGTTCTTAACGTGATACTCCTGTTGAAGGACTGACAAGTCCTAAAGCTTGAAAATAAAAAGTTGCACAAGAAACTTAACCCTGGAAGCTTCATTTATTTTATAGTAATGATTTTATTATCGCACATTAATATCATTTTCTCGTAATATTACAATTGTATGTATTACAATGAAATAATTATATATTTAATAATTAAATATATAAAGAATAATTTCAAACAACTGACAAAATAATCACATAAACAAAAAAGAAGATATAACCAATTTTCAACAAGGTAAATTGGCATTTTTCAATGACAACTACAGATATTAATATCAAATTAAATAAAGTTACATATAAAATCAAAGTAAATGAATTTTCTAGAAACCGAAGTTTGCTATATATTTTATATTCTATTCCGAAATATACTGATGTTCGAATAAAAGCGTATTTATTTTATTCAAAAAATAATTTAATAGTTAGATAATTATTTGATAAATATTTAACCACGTTGTATAAGCAATATCTTTACAAAAACGAAGTTATTTGTTAATGCTCTCAATATATAATTAGTTATAAAAAGTGAACTTACCTTTGAAATTTCTGAAATAGAAAATGGAATTTTGCTCAGATTTTAATTATCTTGTTTGCTAACTTTTTTTAAAAAGGCACAACAAAATAAACTGAAATCCATTTAACTTAATAATTAGATGTAAAAGAGTTTGTCTTTTAAAACATGAAATTATAGTTTTAAAAACAACGTTGCTTTGAAGATTCTCATTCCTATTTTATTATTTGATGTTGATAACATATTTTTCTGGTATTTATACTCGTATATGTGTATTTATATTTGCAATATTTACAAATACATAAAATAGAAAATTTCTAATTAAATACATATATACTTTTTATGAAACATCAAATATTATTTTCTGATAGAATAAGTAAGATACAGATTTCAAAACATTTTTGAGAAGCTTTAGGAATCTTGTCTTGTTTATTTGCAAAGGCGTAATGATTTGAGTTTTATCCAGATTTTACAATATATAGAATATTTAAATTCCAACTTCTAAAAACTAGTACATTATATATAAAATAAAACATATAGCTGAAGTTAATTATATTAACTTACAAATTTATTCTATATTTATTAGTATATATAGATTGAAATATTTTAGCTTTGTATTCAATTAGTGAAAATTCAAAAATTTGAAAATTAAATATAAATTATAAAAGAATATATATACATATATTGTTCTGAATAAAAAATAATATAATGCCTTTATAATTTATATTACAATTTCTAATGACTGAACGCCAACCTTTGTCAAAGAATATATTCATATATTGTTCTGAAAAAAAAAATATATATATATAATGCCTTCAGAAGGCGTTCAGCCAACCGAAATATTGGGAAATAAACATTTTATTCAATCCAATATATGCCTTTTTATTATCTTAAAAAAATATATATATATCTATCAAAAAGTATAAATATTATCTAGCTATGTATGTACAATATTCTATTTGTAACAGAATGTATAGTTACTGAGAAGTCTGCGTCAATAAAGCTCTCGGCCTTTCCAAAACTCGATTGGATTTTGTGCTCAGTCGCACAGATTTGAGACACTTTCTGCTAATTCAACAATGAGGGCATCCTCTCAAATCAACGCTTTCTTTGTTCATTATTTAAATATAGAAGTGTAAACATTTATTTTCTAACAATCAGTTATTATATTGTGGCGAAGAAATAATTTTTATTTTAATTATTTAATGAAAATATTTGAAACAGATTTTTATTACTTTATATATTTGTAAAATCATCATATATAGCTGCCTAGCTTTCTTGCTCGATATCCTCTAGCTGTAGATAGTTTGGTTGATAATTGAGGACTAATCGCGGTTACGCCATCAATAAATACTTTGACATCTAAAGATATTCCAAGACTTGATTTCTACGCTACAATATCATCAGTTCATTTCTTCTTAATAATATATCTTAAATCCTAAATAAATATTAATTAGTGTCTAGATATAATTTGTTATAATTTATTTGGAATGAAGATCCAATTTATTTTTATTCAAAACTTTGATTTTTAAAAACGTGTCTTCATTTTGTATGAGTTAAACTCAAAAGTTAAAATAAAAACTAGAGATATTAGCTACAGTGAGGATAGAATTAGCTATCAGATATAAATTTGTTAATTTTTTATCCATAATATAATGCAGATTATTATATTAATATTATGTTAAGCACATCTTCAAAGGTACCCGAAATGACATTTGTTAATTTTCTTATCAAAGCACACACAAATACAGCAACAGATTTTATAACACCCTAACTTCTAAGATTGTCTAAGGTAACTCAAAGAATAAATTAAAGTTGATTTTTTTCTTAAGTGATATTCCGAATTATATTGATAAAATAATCATTAAAAAATAAATAAACTAAGCGCCTTTGAAGCATCTAAAAAGTGAGATATAAAAATATTAATAATACTTTTTTAACTGTTTAAGATGTTGAACCTATGGAATAAAATTTTAGATGTTTTGATAAGAAAAAAATTAAATTTTTTCAACAACTTTCTTCAAACTAGAAGACAAGAGAAGACTAATCCCTTCAATTTGATGTTTTTGTTTTCAACTGAATAGGTACGGGAAACAATACACGTTGAAGAGATTGCAGATAATCTTAAAATCTCCTTTTATCGTTTTCTCTAATTAATATTTTATTAATTAGCTTCACGTTTCCTCAAAAAGACTTTTTAACAATTAAGAAAGTTGTTTTTTTAAACGATTTATCTCTATTAAAACTAATTAAATAAGGTTTTTTTTATGAATGTATAAAATCTGATAATAAAGGATAATCATCTCTAAAATTAATTTGATAGTTTTTTTTTTTACATTGTTTTATTTATCCTGCTTTACAGATTCATATAGCGTTTTGAAGGTTGCGCATGCGCATCGTCATTTCATTTTCAACATCTTTGCATATGCACGGTCATTAGGCCTATCTACTGATCAGGTTTTCCGATTTTAAAGCTGTTTATTTATAAGAATTTTAGCTATATGTGTGATAAAAAACAATTTAAAATTTGGTTCGGGAGATCGAAAACTTTGTCCGTCACTGGCTAATATTTCAAAGTTTAATAAAAACAAAAATTTAGTTGATAAAAACATTAATATTTTGAAGTATATATGAATATGCTCAAGAGAGAGATTCATTCTAATTTAGGAAATATTTTATTTTCATTCTCTAATATAGAAGTTAAAATTAGCGAATATTATTCAACTCTTGATTTTATAAATGCATTATAACAATTCAGCAACTGAATACAAATAAATAATAGATTTCATCAATTTTACCTCAGTCTAGCACAACTAGCTTTAAATCGAGAAAATATATCAAATAATATATAACGTTTATATTCACTATGTCAAAGGTATTTTGTAATAATGTTAATAAAGAATTCTATTCTACTTGTAAAATATGATTTTTATATATTTATGATAGGTATATATAAAGATGAAATATGCAAATATATATTTATTATTGTCAACAGATACAATTTCAGCGATGTAATTTTACTGAATAAAAAGAGTTGGAGTTCGAATGAAAGAATTATCATCTGTTTCCTCTGATCTCATTAATCTTCAGTTTCTCGTCTTGGATTTTAGGCTTAGCGATAAATCCATTTCTGATCCCTTTCCTAGATCGTTTTCATACAACTCAACGAAATATTATCAACTCACCTTGTGTTGTTTTCTAACTGTGTTTGTTTTGAACACATCTTCGATTTCTTCTCCATCTTTGTATGAATTATTTACACATAAGAAGAGAAATATTCTTGTTTGATAACATGGTAAATTAGTGCGCCATTTGTTATAAGAAATACAGATATTTTTGAGGCCTATAAATATTAATAATAAAGAGGGTATATCCTGACCACGAGCATCAATGCTTTTTAGATTGCACAGCGCCATCTAGTGGAACAGAAATCAACTAAATGTTGAATTACTCTGTTCCCTGTTATTTGGCCAAACCATTTTCTTGACCAATCAAGTTCAATCAATCAATAAAGTTACAAGTAGACAAGCCATCAACAAGGTAACTGAGATGTGATATTCAAGAGGTGTGAGATGAAAGGTAAAGTAGAGAAGCCATCAACAAGGTAACTGAGATGTGATAGTCAAGAGGTGTGAGATGTAACGGTAAAGTAGACAAGCCTCAACAAGCTAACTGAGATGTGATAGTCAAGAGGTGTGAGATGTAACGGTAAAGTAGAGAAGCCATCAACAAGGTAACTAAGATGTGATAGTCAAGAAGTGTGAGATGTAACGGTAAAGTAGAGAAGCCATCAACAAGGTAACTGAGATGTGATAGTCAAGAGGTGTGAGATGTAACGGTAAAGTAGAGAAGCCATCAACAAGGTAACTGAGATGTGATAGTCAAGAGGTGTGAGATGTAACGGTAAAGTAGAGAAGCCATCAACAAGGTAACTGAGATATGATAGTCAAGAGGTGTGAGATGAAAGGTAAAGTAGAGAAGCCATCAACAAGGTAACTGAGATGTGATAGTCAAGAAGTGTGAGATGTAACGGTAAAGTAGACAAGCCATCAACAAGGAGACTAATAGTTTTATTATTTATTACAAAAAAGCGCAGAGAATGAGTCTTATTTACACCGATGTGGAGAGTATGGCGGGCTCAGTGAAGGGAGGGGGCGGCTGGGTCTTGTCCACTCGAGACTGGACATAGCAGCATTTCCTCTCATATAACACTACCTCTCATACACACATCCTATCACATATACATCGTTTCTGATACACATACACTCGAATGTATCCAGGGATTGGATGTAACCAGTAGATTTGAAAATTATATTCGCGTAAAACTGATCGAAAATTGTTATTTTATAGAAACTACCGCGTTCATACTCAGGTTAATTCAACCGGTTGAAGAGCGAAGGGCTCGAAAGCTCTCTTCATATTTCATTCAAAAGAACCTTGCCTTCTTTCCCTTAATTTATTCACCTTATCTAAGTACACAATATCACATTTTCACTATTTTTACATTTAAGCAATAAGTTACTTCATTATTGGGTAAGGATTTTAAATATTTTATAAAATTAATTTGCAATTTCCTTATATCCTGTTTATATAATAATTCAAATTTTGAAAATAAAGCAATTCATAAATAAATACTTAAATAAAAAGGCATATATTGGGTCTAAATATCATTTATTTTACCAATATTTCAGTTGGCTGAACGCCAACCTTTATCAAGGTATTATAACATTTTAATGTGTGTCAACAACAAACTCAGCGCCATATAACGTCAGTAAAATAATAAATATTTTGTTACAATATGTATCAAATTTTTCTCCCCATTGAATAAAGGCAAAAATATTTTTTTCAAACTTAATTCTATTGACGTTATATGTGGCGCTTAGTTTGTTGTTGACACACATTAAAACATTATAATACCTTGATAAAGGTTGGCGTTCAGCCAACTGAAATATTGGAAAAATAAATGATATTTTGATCCAATATATGTCTTTTTATTTAAATAATTTTTATATGTCATATAAATTATTTTTATTTTGAAAATATAATTGAAATTTTAATAACAAATATATTTGATAAAAAAAAACTTGATATATACACTTGAAATGTTTTTAGATTCAGACATTTAAGTAAGAAAAAGGCCTAAAATAAAATGGCAGAAGAAAGGAAATGATCAATTATAAATCGAAAGCTGTCAAATATTTATCAGAACATGGTTCTCTTGCGACATCAGCCTTCTAATACCGCATCAATTATTTAACTTGAGATTATAACAAATCAATTCGGAAATGTTATTGGCAGAGGTTTTTTTTTTATTCGAAACGTTTTTGTTTTGTTTTCAATACTGATTGAGAGACAAGTTAAATGTTACCTATTCATAAAAAAAGGTTTAATGAGAGAAATAAATGATAAATTCGTGAAATTCATTGTTGCAGATAGTATTTTGATAAAGGGGGTAGTAAAAAGGTAATTCAAAACTTTTCTTTTGATACAATCCCACATTGTATGACTACAATTGATATTTCAGCAATAATTTTACTTTTGCTGTTTGTAACTAAGCATTCAATTTATAGATTAAATCCATACTGCACTACGATTTATTTTACATAATATCAATAATTTGTTAAAATAATTTTGGTTTATAGTTAATTATAATAATTAAATTTGTTTGAGGCAATTTTATAATATTAAATTCAAATTGAAAGGTAATTCTCAAGAATATTCTCAAAATTATCTTACCTTTCTATGATATATCAAAATAAAAGATATGTATCATTTGAAGAACAATAAACTCCCATGGAAAGAGATTTATCTTGGACAAGGATTCTATAAACAATCGCTATTGCTATAGTATTGAGAGTTTATTATAATCCAGCCATAAGTATAATAACTTGTAGTACTAATATGTTGCATTAAAAGATCTAGACCATGAACTAATCGTTTATTGATCCTCGCTGAAAACTATTTCTTAATAAATATTTATTAGTGATATAAAATAATCTTCCAAAAATGTCCAAATGTTACATTAATAGTTATGAATTGTAGCAATTAATTTAATTGGTAAAATTAGAAGTATGGTTAATGGAGTTATTTTTGTAACTTCCCATTTCTTGAACAAGTTCTGGTTTACAGTTACACCATTATGGTTGATTTTAAGCTATTTTCTTCATTTCTCCACTTTCTAAAATAGATAATCAGTTTAATACACCTTATTTTGAACGTTCTATTCATATCTTGATTCGACAATCATTTCCTCTCACTATATTTCATCATATTCTCAATGTATTTTTATAATGACAGCTAACAGATCGCGATCTTTCCCAAAATCATCTCAATACTTCTTCATTGCAGATGATGTCCAAATATTTTATTCTTTACATTCTCAACTATATTGATATTCCAATAGCCCTAACTTAATTTATTAGCCTTCTCAAATTACACCTATAATGGCGTAAACCACCTAGCGTATATATTGAATAGCTATATGTACTATGATAAAGTACAGTTTGAATTATAGATTAGAAACAAAAGGTAATATAGCACCAAATCCCAATTAATAAAGTGTGGGTAACGTGTTGGAAACAGCGTTGTTACCTTTATCACCAAAAAAGAGGAAATATTGATGACATTTACATATTTATTTTTAATTTTATATAAAAATATCATTTTAAGGTTCTTGGAAACTAATTTGATGCAATATATATATATATATATTTTTGATAATGGCAAAAACGTTGTTTACTGAAACGTCATATACAATTTATCAATTTGCATTTGGTTTTGTTACCTTGTGTTTCTGATTCTATGTACAATTAAACTATAAGTATTACTACACTAATAGTACTACATTCTATATGTATTACTACGCTATATCTACTACTACAAGTACTACAAAATGGAAAAAAAAACTTACTGGAGCTTTTTGCTGAAGATCGTTAATAAGAGGTGTTTCAACAGTGATGTCATCTCCTTCAAATTCTGGTTTCCTCGGAGACTGCAAAAATAAACAAGGTTAGAAATAACTTGGTTTCATTCTCAGAATATAATGAATACTATTTATAATGATAATACTATTTTTATGACACCACATTACGATATTTATTCAATAGAATTAATTCTAGTATTTTGAAAATAGATCCATCCATATTCAAATCATTAGATAATAAAAAGGCATATATTGGATTTAATAGAATATTATTTTGCCATGCCTCGATAAAGGTTGGCGTTCAACCAGCCGAATTATTGGCAAAATAAATATTTTATTAAATCCAATATATGCCTTTTTATTATCTAATGAATTTTATTATTATTCTCTCATTTAAAATTAAATTTTATTTACTTATTATCAAATTAGACATGATATCCCTACAAGGTATATTTACGTCAAGAAACAACACCAGATACTATATTACATAAACAATTGAATAATTACAAGGTTTGAGTAGAGTGTAAAGAAGAAAGGAAAGGACATTAAAATCATGCTTGAAATAAACACACAAACCCATATACCTAGTTTGACAATTACAGTTTTTTTTAACCAAGATATAAAATCATAGATATATTTACAGTATTTTCTAAATTTAAAATAGGAGTCCTTACTATTTCTAAACATAAAATTAAATTCTAGATTTAATAAAATTTAGCGTATACATAACGTACTATTTTTTAATATTCAATATGTTTCTATTTTCTAAATTAATAAAATATTTTTATTAATATATATCCAATTGAGTTTATAAATAAAAATATATTAATAATATAAAAAAGATTTATAAATATTGCCACTCATAATTATATTTAAGATGAAAATAGAATCTTCGCTTTCACCAAAGTTTCTTTTTTTTTTAAATCGATGGGAAGAAAACAAATCTTATTAACAATTTTGAGCGAGTAAATTTTTTATTAGAACAAACAAGAGAATTGGAAACAAAACAAGTAACGTGAGTAATTCTAATAAAATTGTAGCAGAGAAAATAAAGAAAGCGGGAGATATTTGTGCTCTATAGTAAATTTTTAGTATTTCTCTCCCTAGATGTCTCCAGAAGGTGCTAACTACCCTGGCCTGAGAGTTGACCCATTTTCTCGCCTTATGGAAGGTTATAGCTTCCCCATTATTAACTTGGTTATAGGAATAGTTATTTCTATGGCTAGATGATGGAACAACCTCAGTAAATTACATATCTGTGAATCGAACAACATGAAGTATTATAATACAATATAATGCGGCTTATGATTATAGAACGAAAATTGCAATTATACCGCGAATGTTTCTTTTGAACGAAAAATCGAAATTTATTTTAAGGAAAAATAGTGATTATTTCTAACCTTAGGGATGAAATATGATAGGATGAATTGTGAAGATAATTGATAAACGTAAAAATAAAAGTGTGTCCAGGGATGAAGTATTATAATAATATATTCATACACCTAAATATCAATATAATATGTGAATAATATATGCATATATAGATATAGCTATATATTTTTCTGAAGATATATATATATGATGCATTAGACCTCTATCTAATATGCGAAATTTGAACTATTTATACGCATATGTTTCTCTTCTAATTAAAACATACGCGTAAAAATAAGTTTATTTCTTATAGATAAGTATATTTATATTTAAAAAGTATCTATTCCTCTTAATAAATTCGAAATGAAAGGATCGAAAATTTTATTTTTTTTACTGATGCGCTATTTTATATCAATGAATAACCAAAAATATTTTTTATTCATTGCAGCTAGGGCAGTTGAAAATTAGCTTCCAATATTAGGAAAAGATAGAAATATATCTATATAATATCTGCCTAATATTGGTAATAATTTGTAAAATTAAAGCAATAATAGATATATAAAATATCAACACATGTTAATAAAAGGAGGAAAGAATATCTTTATTGAAAAGAACACGACTTAAAATAACCCAAAAGAGCCATTTGTAAAAAGATAAGTGTGCAAGCGTCCTTCCAAATAGGCGTACGTTATAATTTCCAACATAATTGTCACGAAGCCTTTCGTCCATTAGGATCTATTTAATTCCAAGCGATGATGGCAACTGTCCAATATTGCCAGATTTTTTTTGGCCCCCTCTCTCTCTCTCTGCGATGGAATGATTAATTCTTTCTCTCTACAATTTATCTCACTTTAAAAATATTCTGAATAAGTAAAGAGTGAATATTTTACTTATCAAAGAAATGCTTATAATGTTTATAAATATTATTCAAATAAGCCTTCTACAATTTTATATAGTTTACTTCTATGTTCAGCTAGGAATAATTACGCTAAATATTATTTAGGTATATGAATATTTTAGAGGAATAAATTTAATCTTGTATAAACTGAATAAAGATAAATGTGTCATCTTCAAAATTATATTTAAGCTTTTATAAATAAATCGAATCAGTATAAATGTATTTTTATTATATTATAGACTTCAAAGAGTTTAAAAATATTATGTTTTATATTATTCATAAATATTATTCTTTATTATTTTTGTATATTAAAATCTCCAAAGGTTTGTCCTTCAGATTATTTGTAAAAAAGGTTTAACTACCAGTAAAATTCTGAATTATATTATTTAATGAATCCATATATCTCTTTTTTAATTAAAACTTCGAATTAATTTTATTTATATGATATTATGGTTATTCTATCTCCAATTTGAATAATAAATATAATTTATTTTTAAATACTACTTGTATATTAATATTTTATAAAGGTATATCACAATTTTCTTATATCTGATTATCAATATTAAAACACGCAAGTAATAATATAATGGAAATATCAATATCATGTTTTTGTTTCAGATTTAATGTGTTTATAAATTTGAATAATTATTATCAGATAATATTTATAAATAAAAATATATATTTATATAATATTATATATTGCGATTTATAAATAGAAATAAAGGTTAATTTTAAAACCTGAATATTATTAAAAATTTATTCTACAGTATAAAGCTGAGATTGTAAATGGAATTAATATTTACTAATTTACATAATGGCATATGTTACATTTCTAGTGGCTCCCAGTACAGTATGCAAATATCTGAAGTTCGGAATAATGGAATTCCAAGTTGTTGAAAATCAGATTATGTAATCATTATTAGTAGTCGTAATAATTAATAAAATATATATATATATATATATATATATATATATAATATATATAAAGGTATTATTTAAAATGTTATTTTATTTTAAATATATTTCATATATTGAAATATTCTGTTAAGTCGACCGCCATAGGTCGCGCTTTCTGTTTATATAAATTTGTTGTTTCCCCATGACCGGCTCAAAACGTCCGTGAATTATGTAAATAAGTTTTTTTTTTTAATTTTATGCCTTAAGCCAAGCAGTATTTTTATAAAATTGTGTTTTTTCTATATCCAATAAGCAAATTAAAGCAATATTGACCTAAAGAATTTGTAAATTTACCACGACAGCAATCCCAATCATGTTTTCAATCCTCAGTATGATCAGCATCGGCAACTAAAAGTTTTATATTATCTCAAATCATCAAAAATAACAGAAATCTCATTAATTTTATAACATATATATGTGAGAAATAGTTACCTATAAATTAATTTAAAATGGAAAAATAAAATTCAGGTAGAGAGTTTCTTTTTATTTTGGTTTTTTCAAGCTTTCGAGAAATTTTTCTTGATATTGTACATAGATGTATTTGCTCGTTGTAGAACAGAAAATTTTCTCGAAAACTTATAAACACCAAAATTATAAGAAACTCTTTACCTGAATATTATTGTTACATTTTCAAATATATAGGAATAATTTTTTTTTTTTCAATTCGTTATCAGAAATACATTTTTATTTTACAACATAGAGAAATATTATTCAGATAAATACTTCTATATCCATATGATTTGACGTAATACATATTAATCCAAAGTTTTAAACAATAAGGCGATATAATTTCATTAAGTTAAAAATAGAATGAAATTTATATTCTAATATATATCAAAAAATCTATATGAAATACATTTTATAATAGTTTCCATTAACGATATTCAATTAGAAAAACGAAATTTTTGTTATAAGATTCTTCTGAATTCTAAAATATTCGTTATATAGAGTTGAAATTATATAAAGAGAATCGTTTTTCAATTTGAAAAGAATGAATATGGAATTTTTAAAGAGAAAATTTGAGTTCTCTAAAAGATTCTTTAGAGTTTTTCTTGATAGGGAAAAAGTTTTTCGTTCAGAAAGAGTTCAATTATAAGGATTTTTATTATAAAGAATTTCTTCATAGAGGTTTTTCTAATTATGAAGAATTATTTCATGGACATTTTCTATTAATAATTCTCTATATTTATTTTTATAATAATTCGTTAAAGAGCCCTCCTTACAATATAATGAATTTAGATATATAAAGTTTCAATGGGTTGGTCAAATATCAGGGAACAGGTTAAATCAATGTTTAGTTGATTTCTGTTCCACTAGATGGCGCTCTCTGCGATCTAAAAAGCAAATGTGCTTCTGGTCAGGATATGCCTTCTTTATTTTTAATATCAACACCTGATTAATATGTTTAAACCTGGTGAAGTTGTTATGGCCCAAATTGTTGAAATTATATATATAAACATTTTTGATACGTATAATCCTATGTATTTCACCTTTAACTTTCTTTACTTATTCTTATACCATTTTTCTTTCATATATATAAAAGATGTAGCCTAGTGGACATGACATCTGCCCGGTAAGCGGAACATTGTGGGTTCGATTCCCATCCCTGGACACTTTTATTTTTCTGTTCATCATTACTCTTCATAATTCACCTTTTCATACCTCATCCAAAAAGGTTAAAAATAGTCCATATTTCACCTTGAAATAAAATTTGATTTTTCATTGAAAAGAAACTCATGCGGTGTAACTTCAAGTGTTGTTTTACAATCACAAGCCGCAGTGTATTATATTGTAATATTATAGATATAACTTTCTTTGTATAACCTTTAATACTATAATTATACTATATAATTATATTATAATATACCTATAATTATATTACTATTATAATACTATATAACTTTTCTTTCAATTATTTGTCGTTAATAACTTTCAATACTGTCGCTATATTTTCAACTCGATATTCATTTATCTTAAGGCTTTCTTTAATCACTATTAAATCTATTTGAAAAAAAACATATATATCGAATATGTATAGATTTGAAAAATCAAAGTTATATCTATTGACGTGGTGGATTTCAACCAGTATGTATTAGTATAGTTATAATTATTTATTTATCATTTATTATCATCATATCAGAAGCGATATTATTTATTTACCAGTTGCAAACAAGACACGCTATATCCGATCTGGATAATTGCGCTTGAAACTATTCACAAAAATTGTAGTAGAGTAGGTAACAGAATTGTCAGAAGAAAATAAACAACTAAGAAAAAGGGCATTTAATTAACATATACATTAAACAAATAAGCAACAACATAAGCAGATAGAAGAAATCACAAGGTAGTTATTTACAGTATGTTAAGCAATGATGGAAGTTGATTTAATGAAGTTATCTGCAATATTTAGTATCGTGGAGAGAGTTAATTGATCAGTTGAGCTATTTACAATGAGTTATGTTCTAAAGTAACTTATTAATTATTTAGATTGTTGTAAATCAAGTCGCATAGTAGTGTAGTTCCTATAGAAGCCATATCTCTACAAGGGATGCTTGCGTCAAGCAACGACACTAAATTCAGAGAACTATTTTACATAAACATTTGGTAAAATACAAGGCTTGAGTAGAAGTTTAAAGAAGAAAAGAACATCAAAATCATGCTTTATTTTACATCTTAACTAGGAAAAACCAATGAAATGAATACAAATACATACTTTAGCAAATACGGTTTTTAACCAAGAGAGAAAATCATAGATATATTCACATACTGTTATTATATTACTGTTTATAAACATAAAAAGATTCCTGTATTCAATTTCTTCACGCTTTCTGTAGATATGGGTATATGAAATTCAATAAGCATAATATTATAGGTTTTTAACTTCAAATTAAAGATTTTTTAATTTCAAATTAAAGTTAATAGTAATTATAGTTTTCTATCACCATATACCCCCATGTTAAATCCTATAGAAAAGGTATTTTCAAAAATAAAATTGACCACACGAAATTTGCTGGTTGATCCACAAAATAATCAAAATTTGGTACAGATTATTGAAAAATCAGTGACCACTGTAACTTCTACTGATTGCAACAATGTTGACATGTTTACCGCTGGCTGTAGCAGTACAACCGTTGAATTAAATGCTTTGTCCAAATTGCTTTATTTAACTTCTTTTATTCTTTTTCTTGTTAGTATTCATTTTTTATTGTAAATATTTAATATTACATTCATAAACTTTAATTTGAAGTTAAAAATCAATATATGTATTATAATAATATTGAATATATAAGAATAGACAGTATTGAGGAAGTTTATTTCCGGAGGCCATAAAGTTGGGTCAATGGTTGGGCCATATGCAAAGTTGGAGGCATGCAAATACCGAAGTTATGGCAGAGATCATTAACCTCCTCTAAATTCTTTCTTCCAAACTTTCTCACCCGAGAATTCCATAGAGGATAAAGGCTTTTATGGCCTGAATAAAGTTTGACACTTTGGGTTCTACTTTGTCTCTAGGATACAATCTCAATTTACCACTGCCTTTACATTGTTCCCTTCTTGAAATTGTTATATAATTGGTGATATAGAATATAATATTTTTTGCTTAATATTCATTATTCTACGTTTTTCTAAAGTCAAATACTAAATGATATCTCCCCTAAATGATTAAGCTTCTAAAGGATAAATTTTGAGAACGAAAAAAATGTATATATAAATGTATGAATACTTATAAATACACACATGCTTTATGGAAAATATTTAGGAAATATAGAATTCGAGTAATCTATGTGTGCATATTTTCAACAGAAATCAGTACGATGCTCCATTATTTATTGAATCATCTGGGTAAAAATGTGTTTAATTTAAATACATAACTTATAGAGGAATATAACATCCTTTCAAGCGATTATATTTATTTATTCTCTAAAACATATTTCTGCTATATTTTATCTTTTATATAAAGAATTGGAAAATAGTATTTCAAATATATACACCATACCTCGCTTTGCGTCGGGGTTACGTTCCAAAAAAAAAAACACGACGCAAATTGAAACGACGCAAAGTGGAAATATGTGAAGGCCCAATTAAAAACAAAGGTGTTGCCATATTTTAGGAAAAAAAAAATAAAATTAAGACTCGAATCCAAAACAACGCAACTTCGAAAATCTAACGACGCACAGTGAAAATCAGTAAAAATTAAGCAGCGACGCAACTTCGAAAAAAACGCAAAACGAAACGACGCAAAGCGAGGTATTGGTGTATTCCCTTTTTTTCAGGCAAAAGACATTATATTAGCGTGATTTTTAATTGCCATTTTTTTCGGCAATGAGAGAATATTCCGAACAAAATAATAGGAAAATGTAATAATAAAATTAAAATTGGTTCTACAAATGAATAAAATACATCGGCCAGTAAATATTTTTATATCTATATTAATAAAATGGAAATTTCATAAGTGGACATCACTAAAAACTTTCGTTACAATGCATCAATTTCAACCAAATTTTCAACATTTATGTAAAACGAGATGGAGCAGGTTTTGCTTAACATCAAAATATATTTCCTAACATTAACATGCGTAACTTCGCTGTTATCGATTAAATACAAAATTAAATTTCAACAGAGTTAATTTTTTTACATACTAGCTAATAATCTCAATCTGAAAAATATTCAAAACAAGCAATTTTAAGATAACACCATATGTAAAACAGTCGGCCAAGAAAACAACAACGATATTACATCTTTCTCACATATTCACACACAATCTTGATTAATAATTAAAACTAATCTTTAACATTGTTTATTATACTTCAACTTTTATTTCTACATTTGTTTTTAAATACCCAATTGTTTTATCATGTTTCTAATTTCGCCTAACAAATATACAAATTTATAGTGACCAACATATGCAAATTTTATCTTTGTTTTTATTTAACTTGATATCGTAAACATAACATCCATTGTAAGCATTTTTCTGTTCACCTTCCGTGGTTTCTCTTTTCCCTGATAGTTTTTAGGTGTAGTATGTTTTCTTATTACTAGACTACAAACATTCCCTCGAGAAAACCCTGGGCGAAGCCGGGTACATCCGCTAGTATATATATATAATTAAAATATTTACTGGCCGAAATATATTTAATTTGAAGAACAGTGGGTGCCGGTCAGGCAGCCTCTTTCTTTACGAAAATTAAATTTATAGATAAATGAATTCATTATTGCTCGATGCTATGATCATTGTTCAAATATCACAATATAAATATGAATACCCACACACACACAATCTACAACAATAATAAGAAAATACCATTGTTAAAACTATAGATAAATACATATTCTGGTAACTCATTGTGATACCCATTGTTCAATATCGTGTCAATAATGTTGAACCAAGCATTTCCCAACCACATAGTTCAGGTGAGCGTAACAAATTCTTGGGAAGATTTATGAAACCATCTTTCATGGCCCTGTGTAACCGGCCTCGGCAGCAAATAAATGATCTTTACAAGGCGACTTACAAGCCGCCAGCCAATAGAAACCCGCCTAATCAATAACCGTTAGGTCATTTGGCCAATGGCAAATTGGACGTTAACCGTCCAGGGAAAACCTTCCTGAGATCAAAGTAATGCAATTTCATGCCGACATAGAGTTCCTGCGAACTATTAATTTTAAGATGATTTGATTGGTTAACCATTCAACCAATCATCGAGATGTTTATTTAACTTCTTCTTGAAGATATATTTCCATAACGGATATCATCAACATCTGAGTTATGATATTGAATAGTCATTCATATATTTGTTGTAGGTTATTCATATATACATCTTATATAAATACTATTTTATTTAAAATTATAATTACAAGATCAAATTACTCTGTTAAATCGACCGCCAGACGTCGCCGCTTTCCCTATATAAATCCATTGTTGTTGTTTCCCGTTGGCCGGCTCAAATCTTTCTGTAGATATGTAAATAAGTATTTTGTTCACTTTCTCAATTATGTATTTTATATTCCTTAAGCATAATTAAAGCAAATTGTGATTCAATCTTTATTTTATTGATATATTTTCCACGTCTGTACAACAATATCCTAACAATGTTCATATATAACAAAATCAAGCCACACCTATTAATTCTATATCTCAATCTAATTCCAAAATCATTAGTAATATTTTTTGTAACATACATATATGATGAACATATATTATATATTTACTATTGCCTCGCATGGTTAATATTGAAATATTTTTACAGTCATTTCAAATATATTTTCTTGTATTTTAAATATTAATGACATTTTATATATATATTTTTTTATAAACAGATTATGTATTTATGAGTTATTATTGGTATATTCAAAATATTTTGACTACACTACTCTTCAAACATTTGTATGATAAATAGAGGCATCTTGAGATTATATAGTTGTCTCATTATTCTCTTAGCTAACTATGTAGGATAGTTGAAACACGCTCTGGAAAGATACAGGACATGTTTCAGAAGAGAATTAAGGCTGGGGAGAATCTACAAAATACATCTATTTATTATAATTTCATTGATCAATAATTATAAACTTTCGATCACATAGTTTTAGAATATGTCCATTTGAAATAAATATTGTAAATATATATAACTACCTTATCTATTTTATAACATTTACTATATAAATTATAGAATTAATTTTATAAATTCTATATATATTCGTAATTATTTTGTTGTACCTTGTATCCCGTATTTAAGAATATACTACTTGATTGAGTAATTCATCAGGCGGCGTTTTATTCATTGCATATGTTCTCCTGTGAAAGGGTAAAGATGCCCGAAAGCTTGAGATGATATTTGAAATAAAATAAAGTCATCCGGAAACCTTTTTTAATTTAATATGATTAATCCTTTTAATATTTTGTAATACGCATAGAATCAAAAAGGATGAGTTTCTTTTATTGGGAAAAACGTTTCTAGCTTTCGGGCGTAACCGGCCCTTCCACAGGAAATAATGGAACAATTTCAAGTAAAGATGTATATACATATATATAACAGGTAATTTTTGCATATCTAGGATTAATTATGAAGTATTATATTTTATTATTTAATAAAAATTATTGTTATGTAAATTAGTCAATTTGCTGATATTATTATTAAATGCATAATTGTAAAATGGTGTGATGAAGAAAAAACGGAAAAATCTATTTTAGTTTTTGGACCAGCCTATCATATGTCTCTGGGATGTCTATATGTCTGTTTATACTATTATATTTTGTTGATATCAATGCTTCTAGTATTAATCTTTTGTATTTACTGTTTATGTTTGTGTAATGAATATTTGGGTTTGCTAGATTGAATTCATGATCTGTGTGTCTGATGTGTTGCACTATTAGAGATTTGGGGTCTTTGTTTTTAATGTTTCTTCTGTGTTCGTCTATTCTGTCTTTTATCTGTCTTCCTGTTTTACCTACATAGACATTATTACATTGGGTGCATGGTATGGAATATACTGCTTTGCTATTGTATAGTTTTGATATAGGAATACTGTTTCTGGTAATAGGGTTTCTTAAAATGGTTAATATACTCGAGTTGCTTTCATAATATGTTCTGATACCGTGTTTGTTTAAAATTCTGGCTATGTGGGTACTACTGTGGGAATATGGGATTGTACATATCGATTTATAAACATGATTATTTCTTATGAGAGAGGGATTGTAGAAATGTCTTAATATAAAGTTTTTCGGATAACCTATAGAAGTGAGTTTGTTGATCAATAATTGGGTTTCTGTATCTTTTGAGAGTTGGGTGGTACAATGTGTATATATTCGTTTGGAAAGGGTTTTAACTGTGTTGATCTTGTGACTGATGGGGCAATAAGAGGAATAATGTATATAATCTGGAGTGGAATTTGGCTTGTGGTATATTTCTGTTGTATATTGGTTTTGCGTTTTTAGTATAAGTACATCTAGAAATGGTAAGGTGTTATTGTTTTCTGTTTCTATGGTGAAATCTATGTCATTATGTATGGACTTTAGTTGGGTAAAAATGGAATCTATTTTGTTAGAGTTGGATATACTAAAAATGTCGTCTATGTATCTCTGCCAGATGATGATGTCTGTGGAAAACAGGTTGGTTATCGTTTTATCTATTTTTCTCATGACTATTTCTGCCAAAGGTGAAGAGAGAGGACTTCCCATGGGGGAGCCCTTGGTTTGTTTATAAAATTGGCTATTGAAGGAGAATATATTGTGTTGTAGGCTCAGCTTAATTAATGAAATAATTTTAGAGGATGTATCTGGAGGAATATTATTTAATGCTAAAATTTCTATGGTGTTATCTATTATTAGTTGGTGTGGTAAGCTTGGGTACATATTCACTACGTCAAATGATATCATGGTGCTGTTAGGAGAGGGGGGGAGACTATGTATATTTTCTATAAATTTTGGTATGGAGATGTGATGGATGTGGTGGTAGGATTGTCTTTTAGAATGGGGATAAGGAAGTTTGCTAGAAATTTTGCTAATGGGGCTATAGGAGACATATGATATGCTATGATAGGGCGAATAGGAATACCTGGTTTATGGGTCTTGGGTTGGCCGTAGATATAAGCGGTATTTTTTATGTTTCCTAGGAACAATTTCAAGTATTGCCTCTGTATAAATTCCTTAGATCTTTTGTATATTGGGCAGATGATTGAGATTTTTCATTGGTGGTTATAGGTTTGAATACTATGGAGTTGTTTAGGATTTCATTCATTTTTTATATATAATCTAGAGTGTTCATAACAACTGTTTGCGATCCTTTATCTGCTTTTGTAATTACAATTTCTTTCTTGCTTCTTAGTGAATTGGCTATATGTTGATTATTGGGCTTAAAGATAGGCGTTCTTGATGATTTTTCCAAGGAGGTAGTCACTAAGTTTCTGATTTTTGATTGTTCATTATGTGTTAGGGTTTTTAATTGTTTAAGTTTATAAAAAGAGCTATAAAAATATAGATTCTATAATAAATGCAAGATATTATGATGCATTAGCGCGCCATCTGTTATAAAAATTCTAAACTATTATAATTTAATATAAATTGTTTAATTTTTAAAAGAATCATAGTTTCGAAATGCAAGATATACCCAAATTGGATTTTATAACGTTATATTTTAATTTCACTTATAATAATCAGTCTTGATATTTCTTTACAATAATGATCAATTAATATCTGTTTAATCATATGAGGTTATATATCAATTAGAAAGAGTAATCGTAATTATTATAAATAACAGTTGACTGTTTTTAATTAGAGAACTATGCAAATTTATTAGAAGGTGATATATGTAACAGAGGTGTGGATATCGCTATGTAAATTACCAGCTGCGGAAAGAGAATTCGTCAAGTAATTGCACACCAGAGAAAAGAAGGATCAATTACCATCAAAGTGGGCACATAACAATTATCTCTGCATGTGCCAATTTACTTTCAAATAAGTCCTGTCTCCATTACTCTAATGGATGCCAAAGAGAAAGAATTAAATCTTTGCAATCTCGGTAAGGACCAGTAATGGCATTACGGCTAAGTACTTTTCATCCATTGGTTTGATATTGCGAACTTATTTAAGTACACCCTTGACTCCGCACAATTCATACTTTAATACCGTATTATTATCTATTATATCAGATATTTCTAGATTCGGTTTTAAATATATTTCGTACACTGATTATTCACATTTACTAAAAGGAAAGGATTTTTAAAGCATAAAGATTCCGAAATATGTATCTTCCCATTCTCATTTTTCGGAAATTATTCAAAATATTAAATTGACTTTACTATATTAGAAAATATCAGGATAATTCTTTCCTATTACGTAAATAATTTATTTATATCATTTTTAGATATTTTTAAAGGGCTAAAACCTACCTGAAATGACTTTTTTCGAATTATACTCTTTAGAAGAATATTCTATTTACCCCATCATAACAACATTAAAATTCAAATATTCAGGATAAAAAATTTCGTGATATTTTCTATGATATGAGTAGGCAATTATTTTAAACATAAAGTAGGAATTGATGTGAAATATAGATTCTATTCTCAGTTTCAGACAGAAAAACAAGTCAATTCATAAACAGTTCAAGATACGATGAACCGCTTCATATCTCCATCTAGTCGAGTTATACACAAAGTTGATATATTCAAATTTGAATATATGACATTGTATATTGATTAGAAGGCTATTCTAATAATTAAAGTAGTATGATTTTGTATATTTATAGAATACACTTGAAATTGGGAATTTGACCTCTTTCCCATTTCATATTTTTCGTTATGTAATCACCTTGGGTATATAATTATGCAATTTGAAATGGATTTTTAAAATACTGAAATCATTTTTCTCTCAGTTACCGCCTCAAAAGCCATTTTTTCATATTTCAGCCATTGTATTTTATCAAGCTACTTCTACAGCTATATGTATTCGTCAAATTCTAAAGCATCTATGTGAATAGTTTGTGGATTTAAGTAATGTTAATCCGCTCTGGGCGGTTTAGGTGGATTTACTTAAATTTCCGTAGATGATTTTATAGCATTGTCATCGACACAAGTGTTCTAGATTACAGGGATGTTCAGTAAATGGCACATATATTTGACATCTATTTTGGCTGAAGTGTAGCCTTCTTATGCAGTTAAACAATACATCTACTTGGAATTCCCTACGCAAATCTCGCTTATTAAGAACTTTGAATCACCACCAACGTCAGGTCCTTAGATAATTACAATATAACCTTGATATCATAGTTTTGGGATTTGGCCTTCAATAATGTAGAAGTTTACTAACTAATCTGAAATAACCCCGAAATGATCAAATAAACGCATTGTTTTAAATGCATCCATTAAAATCATAAAAATAAACGTTTAATTAATCGGAATTTTGCTATAGAAGGAACGTAAAATTATAGCATTTAGAGTATTAACAACAGAAATATATTATTTATTTAGACAATTTCCAAACCAGAGAGCTCTACAAATGCCAACTTCTCCAAACATCTCCATCAGAATGGAATGTTTGAAAGTTATTTTACCAAATAAGACAAATGATCCCGACTCCAATTCAATTAAGAAACCAAATTACTCAGAAATACAACTTCCTCCAATAATAAACCACACAAATTTCTCCACACAACAAACCGATTGGTTTCTGGCAAATAAATCTCCAACAATTTCCACTATTGGAAATCCAATAACAATTTTAATCTCTGAAATTAAACTTTGCCATTGGAATGGATATATTGACATTTTAAACGCTAAATTATAATAATATGCGTGATTAATAAATGTTCAGAATTTGTGTAAATTACTGCTCAAAATCAACATTTTTCAAAAATAAAATTTATATAAATTTTAATTATAAATTCAGAGTACATTTACGTTTGTAGCCCTTGTGATGAATATATGGCGAGAAAAACTTATACACGTATTTGAATTTGTATTTTAACTTGTATTTGAATATTCCGTGAGACCTTGATTGAACGGACCAAAGATATAGAAAGACTTCTATTATAACGTCCCTAAAATTATTACTAATATTAAAGAATCCATCAAAATGTGAAATTATAATTATTATTAGTGCTTATTATTTCTAAAGCCACTAAATAGAAGGATAAAAATGTATATTGTGGAAAGATATCAACTTATCGTTGATTTTTTTATTATTCCAGAATTGTCTAAAAATCCATTCTTGAATAATCAAGAAGAGCTAACCACGGATTCGTTTCAGGCTGTTGGCCATTATCAGTGTGGCGCAAGCTGTACCTCAATGACTATAAAACTGTTCTATGAGACATCCTGAAAATTAAATTAAGCCCAGAAGGATGTGAGAACGAAAAACTACGTTAAAAATAGCAAAAGTAAAATTGTACAGGAGTAAGATGAAGACATTGAGAGAAAAAAGTATCTCCTGATCGTTCCACTAAAGGTTGCTGATGATAAATGAAATCGAAACCCTAAACAATTCCATCATATATATAATATTTTAGAACAACGTTTGACAATTATACCGCAAATGTTTCTTTTGTACGAAAAATCGAAATTTATTTTAAGAAGAAATAACGATTATTTCTAACCTTAGAATCCCTTAGAATCTCTGGACACTTTATTTTTCCGTTTATCATCACTCTTCACAATTCATCCTTTCATACTTCATACTTAAGGTTAGAAAAAAATCGTTATTTCTCCTTAAAATAAATTTCGTTTTTTCGTTCAAAAGAAACATTTGAGGTATAATTGTCAAACATCGTTCTACAATCATAAACCGAATTATATTGTATTATATATAATTTTGTTTAACACTGGGGAATCGCATAGACCGCAACCTCACACCTTCTTTGCAATATCACTTTCAGCATATTAAAGAGTGAGGACTCCAAAGCTTGTGGTTGAGTTATTAAAAAATAGTTGATTTCAAATTTTTATTTTTATTTTCATTTTTATTAATTTTATATGAAATTTGAAATTAAAGGCAATTTATTGATAATTAAAATATCTAGTAAATTATCGTAAAGATAGAGGCTGCCTGACCGGCATTCATATTTCTTGAAAATAAAGATACTTCGGCCAGTAAATCTTTTTATTACCTCCACATTTCGACAAAAATATTTTTCCTCGTCAGGATCAAACAAAAATTAAAACAATTGGCAAGGCGTTAAAAGAATAAGTTTCAATTTTTGTTTGCTCCTGACGAGGACAAAATATTTTTGTCGAAACGTGGAGGCAATAAAAATATTTACTGGCCGAAGTATCTTTATTTTCAAGAAACCTAGTAAATTATTTTAATTATTGCTAAATCGTAAATAAATATATTTAGAATATCATTATAAGAATAAATAAATATAAGATTTAAAACATTGTTCGTAGTAGTATTAATGTATTGATATGATTGGTAAAATCCAGTCCAAATAGATGTATGTGAGACAGCCATTCTTCTAAAAGCAATATTTGGCGAGAAAGTAAAATATTCGTAGGTTCCATTTATTCATCTCATCATATTGACCTGATTCGCTATCATATTTATTTGGGAAACAACAGAGTTCCTGTCAAACTCAGACTTCCATCTCAAATTCTAGCAGATGGCTTGTAGTGATAGCACTTGCTAAATTATTCATCCAGGCATCAATACCGTTTTCTTGAGTTTATCTCCTAGCCGTGTTATGGATCGTCCATAATTTGTGCAAAACTATGTGTCGAATAATATCGATATTCATGATGAATATTTAATGCATAATTTCCACACCTAATGACATGAAGATGATAATTTTACGAATGATTTCCTTCTCATCAATTGAAATCGATAAATATCGATTAGATTTTAAAGAAAATGGGGATGAATAATTAAACAACAAGTTTGAAAATCGTTTTCTTTCGTTTTAATTCTTTGAAATGACTTTTTAATTATTTTTTGAAGATCATTTGTTGGCTGAAAGTTAATATGGAAAAAACACAGCCACATCAACCTATTATATATTTAATTCTCCATGTTTCGATGACTCCCTGACACTCTCCTTAGGGAAATAATTATTTTCAATAATTTATTTGAACAATTATTTTAGCAAATTTGGTTAATATTTTACCTATTAACACAAAGCAATAACGCGCCATCTATTCATATTAAACGAAAGGATTTAAAAGCACGAATGTTTCTTTTATACATAATATAAACTTCTACTGTCCTTACTGCGATGAAAAAAATACATATATTGGGAGGGTTTGACTCATCAGTGGTGAACCCTCCCAATATATATTTTCATCGCAGTAAGGGCAGTAGAAGTTTATATTATGTATAAAAGAAACATTCGTGCTTTTAAATCCTTCCGTTTAATATATTTTACCTATGTATATAATATACATTTTTTTCTTATATTAAAATATTATTTTATTTAAAAAATTATAATTTCATAGATTCAAATACTCTGTTAAATCGACCGCCAGAGGTCAATCTTCCTCTATAAAAACTCGTTGTTGTTTATCCCCGTTTGGCATGCTCAAAACTTTTGTACAATATGTAAATAATCTTTTGTTTTCCTTATTCTACTCGCCTTAAGCCAGGCATTACTTTTATCAAATTATGTTCTTTTATATATTCCTCAGCTCAAATAAAGAAATCAATGATCAAAACTCTTTTATTTTTATCCCACGACTGCAAAGAACAATATCATAATGATACTCATGTATCCACAAAATATTTAGAAAAAAAATATTCCATAGTCAACAGAAGGAAAATCTCATTTTTATATATAATATGTATATGGTATATATTTTTATCGATAAAAATACCTATAATCAATACCATTGAAAATATTCGATTATATTGTTGATCATTCAATGCTTTACAAATAATCGATATTCGAAACTATACAAGTTCAAACCTGCATTAGGCATTATTTTAATTAATTGACCTCAATAACTGTCGATTATTAAACAATTCTAACTTCGTCAGTGATTTATAGGTAATCAACGAGGCACATTGTCAGTGAAAATATTGAAAAAATGGGTATATATATTATATATTATAAATTGAAATTATTATTTCTTTTTTACAAACATATATTTTATTTTCATTCATTGAAAGTTCTACATTTTTTGACCATTGATTCAGAATATACCACGTTAATTATTGTTGTAAATATGTATAGTTAACCCTACCTTTTTTTAAAATCACGATTATAGAATTCATTTTATAAATTATATATTACTGTGAAAAATAATTTTATGTGTAATTTACTTCAAGTAATTCAAAATAAAAAACTACTTGAAAGGTAAATAACTATCTTTCTTTTTTCACGACTGCACCTCTTTTTCAACAACAAAACAAAAAAATAATCACAACATATATATATAGTGTACTTACAGTAAAGTGTATTGATAAATCCCAATCAATAATATTATGGCCTTTATCATATGTACTTATCAGTATTCACAAATATAGTATAAATTATTTTGAGATAGAGAGTTCTTAGAATTTTTGTATATCGATAATGTATATAAAATATTTTTATTAATAATATCTGATATTTCATAATAATTTAAACAATGTCTCTAAGTCACGGGCCTCTTCAAACAATATATTAGCACGTCTATTTATAAAGCAGCTCTCTGTCTTAAATCCATTCTGCTCGACTCTACTGAACTTCTAGAATCATTCTATAATGAGGCTTAGATACTTATCTAAAAAGCTTATAGGGTCATTTTTGACGTTAAATGTTAAAAACTGTGTCCTAAATTACCGACTACTAACAATAACTACTCATATAGATGGAAAAGTTGCCGGGAGGATATTGATCCATAGAAGCATAGGGCGCCTCTCCCGTCAAAAGTTTGCGGCGACGGTCAATAGATGGCGTCAGGTTTTGACGTTTATTTTACGGGAGATGTGCCCTCTGTTTCTATGAATAACTACTCAATTTACACACTTATACATTTTTAATTAAAAAGCAGTTATTGGATCAAAATTTCGATTAAACCTTTTGATCTATTAAAGATCTATTTGTGGATTGCTTTATTTTAAAATCGTATATAAATATTTCAAAACAAATGAAGGTAATGAGATTCAATGAAAGTATGAAGACATTATGAGATGATATGACAAATGAGAATAAGGAATTTGAACTGACCAAGGTGAATTTTCTAATATAAATAACTACTTATTTAGATATCGAAGTTTTCAATCTCACTCTTAATGATATTGCTCGACTACCTTTTTTGTGTGTGGACCTTCACAGAAACAATAATTTATGTCTAGGTTAATGTTGAAATAAACTATAAAAAGTAATTAGCTCATTTTAAATACTTAAAAAGCTCACAATTAGCTCATTCTGTTATGAATCTCTGTTATGACAGCTCATCTAAATAATCGAATTTATTAAATTCAGACATTGTGTCTTAAACCTGAACTCTGTTCAATTTTAATAGCGAAAATTCAAAATGCAATGTTGATGCAGAAATGAAAAAAAAACAGGAGTTATACTGAGGCCTTATCATCTGGAAGCACTCAGCATGATAATCCTTTGTTTTTAAATCTGCCGTGAAGTGGGACATGTCGCCTATATCTAAATTGGATCAAGATCGATCGACACCACACAAGATGGGTTTGCCAACATTTTTGGCCAAATTCTCGATGTCCCATGTTTGACTGGTGAATAAACAATCTCCTTTAAGCATTAATACAAAAACAATCCCCAATAATCCCCTTTGATGGTTTCATAATTATCTTCCTGAGAAACTGTGGTCGCATATATGATGGTTTAATGGTGGAAGGCCAGGTTTATGCAATTTCAAACTGCATTTTACGTAGTGTCATGTGCATAAATGACGAGAATGACAACTCCATTAGGAATGGTTTAGTGATCGCTCTAATAGTTAGGGTAGTTAGGTTGGTTCATATATTCATTAGGTGTTTTTGATGGTTTTCTTTGTTCAAACCATGGTTTTTAAGTCTTCTATTCTTCTTACTTATATCCACTCGCAATCATATTGAAGTATAAAACATATAGAGCTTGGGACTTTTGATAGTGTCAGTTCGGGATAAGTAAAGTCCATCAATGGATGAGTCAATACAGTTAAAGATGTGTTTGAGGTTACAGGTCGAGAATTGTACTTAGTACAGATTTGTAAAACTTTGCAACCATTCTGTAACGTCACCGTAGATGACCAGACTTAAATCTGGAAATCAAGAACTAATGTTCCCTTGGGAGGGCAGAATTGTTGCTTGTCTCTCCTGCCTCGTTCCAGTCATGGGAGCAGCAGTAGATTTCCATTCTTGTTGGCACTGATCCTTGATGTTACGGAGATCCTCTAATAGTTTTAGTAGCGCAAACTGGCCTTCGCCTACGTGCAGGTTAGAAAGAATATTGTTTACATTTTTTTTATAAGGAACCAATATAATTTATAATGCTAAGACAAAAATCTGGTAAAATTCTCGACGATCTTCCTATATTGTAGAAAAACGCTGATATCATCACAATAAACTCATATCTAAAAGATAAACAGATTTTTTAATTATAGCAATGTTTGGTCTACTTGCTCTTCCTCTTATAGATGCTTCATATTTATATTTAGCGAGATCAAATGAATCATGACTGAAACTATTGATGATCACAAATTTCAACACAACTTCCGATCATGAGCTTTATAAAAAAACTTTAATAAATAGCTTGATAAAAATTGATCTTCTAGAGCGTCTTGCTTCCTCTAACCTCTCGATTTTGAAGTTAGAACTCTTCGAAATGGTTCGAGTAAAGTTGGTAAATTTAGCGCAATCTAAAAATCCTGTTTATGAATATTCTATCATGTGTTGGCGCATTCCACTTTTTGTAGGATCTAAAACATATTTGCGATGGGAAATAGTTATATATCTGATTGAAGAAAATGACATATACCACCTACGCTACCCCAATGTGTTGTATTACAAGTGAATTTATAATTTAGATTTGAGAATCTGTATTTTTAACATATTTTTAAGAAACATAAATTTTCCATTGCTCTAACGGCTTTTATTAGCTCTTAAAATCACAACGACATGTGCCTAAACATTGCTTTAGACCATTAAGGAGCGCTTTAACTTTCTCAAATGTCGGTAATTATATCCATTATTGGTGAATAGATATATAGTAAATTTATATCGGGGTTATATAAACATCTATCTAGATTTTCACATTCAAATTGCATTTTAAAACGATATTAATCAGCCATAATGGCATAAATAGAAAATATAAAAGGAAGATCGAAAAATATAAATGTTCTAATAAAAGCTTCAATTTGATATTTGCGGAAGAGCGATTGCTTGATGCATATTATATATTTATAATTGTATGTAATTCTACTGTCCTCAAATCTTATGTCCATAGTTTATCTAAAATACCCATTCAAAAGGTCTAGCAGCTGTATCATTATAAAAGGAATATCGAAAAATGCAATATAACAGCGGTATGGTAGATTAAACTGGCGAAACCGCTGTAATGGTTCACCACTGATGAACCAAGGCCCTCCCTTTGATTTTTCCATTACAGTAAGGGCAGTAGAAATTGTTTAACTTCAAAAAGAATCTTACGCGTCTAAAATAGTTTCTAATTTTCATAATGGTATAAATGTTGATGGTTGATTGAAAATTAGGCTGTGTCAACAGGATATAATAATGAGTGTAAAGAAATTATTCTTTGGGCTTTAGTGGGGATTATTATCGTCTGAAGCAGAAGCCTGAAGAGGCTTGCAAGGCACAATATATATGGTAATGACCGTGTTTTCAGCGATTGCTTATATCGTCTGCTCTATAAATGAACTGCTTACACCTAACATTATTCTATATTTTATTCTTATTTCATCTACATGGGCCCAATTGACCATTTTATATACCATTTATGATACCCTAATATTTCAGATGTAAAATATTATTAGATTATTGGTAAATATGAATTGATAAAAAAATTACTTTTTCCAAATAAAACCGATTTCTTTTTCCCTTCTATGGCTTTTTTTATAGAAAATAATATCTGTAAGGTTTGGGCGATTACTTGTAAACTCTTTAGGAATCAAGTTTACGTAAATTATTTGAATTACACTCATGGACAAAACTTAATAAAAACTAAATAGAATGTCCTCGATATCGCCAATCGTCTATTTTTTGAAGGAGACGGAGGCGATTTTTCTCACATTTGGTATTCTGATGTTTCTTCAATAAAGGTAACTGTGTATCAAATATCCTCAAGAGTTATTTTCTGAATCACGATTATTGCTGAAAGGTACAACTTACTTTAATTTTGTCGATAATTGCATTTGTATACGAGCAATTCTCGATGCATGTATTACCGTAAATTAGTGTATATTTCTACTTATAACTTTTAGATAACGTTGTCATATAAGACTCTGGTGTCTTAATAAACGTTTTATGTATATGATAATGTTGTCAGGATTGTATTATAGTTTTTTAAGAATCGAAATAACTTGAAGGAATCGCTTGAGATAGTAAATAATCCCAGCCTTACTTCGAATGTGGTTGATTCATCGGAGATCGGGAATGGATGGATGTTCAAGTCTTTTTTTTCATATACTCGTTTTCAGCGCGCGATATATAATTAAATATTAAACTATGGAGACATGTTCTTTGAGAGATTATAATTATATTTGTAAAAACAAATATTCCGAAGATATGGTTTTATATAAATTAAATACTAAAACGCGCATCAATACCTTTTATACTTAGTGCTTTGAATCCCTGCGCTGCGAGCCCAGCGTGTCGGGCGATTAAAAGAAACTACAAGAGATCTGAATATTTTTTCAAAGTTTAAACTCTAAATTGATAACAGAATTTCGCGTGAACATTGGTAAATGAAGGTAGAAAAAAGTATGGGTTGTAGCATTAGATATTTTTGAATTTGAGAAATATTTTTCTGCTCTAGTAATAATTCCTCAAACAAAACGTCCTGCCTGTTCTGAATGACCTAGGTCTGTGCTTACCTCTAGAATCGATGGATCCTCTTTAAATGAAGACCTCCTGCCTTTATGGTAGATGAATTGAAGCGGCACGTCCTGGTACTTCTCGAAGCCATTGCTATCGGCCCGGCCCTGCAGCCTTGGGTCGCCCTTCTCTGCAACAACATACAACTTAATTTATATGCAACATCCATGCAACACTGCATGTGGAGCATGTGGTCGATGTGGAGCAATGTTATCTTAGTTACAATGTAACTTGGGTCGCCCGTCTCTGCAACAACATACAACTTGAGTTTACCCTTATCTGCAACATCCATGCAACACTGTTCGATTTGGAGCAATGTTATCTTAGTTAAAATGTAACTTGAGTCATTCTTTTCTGCAACAATATACAACTTGAGTTATCCATTCTCTGCAACATCCATGCAACACTGTTGGATCTAGAACAATGTGAATTTAAATACAGTCTAACTTGGGTCAAACATTCACTGCAACATCTAACACATTGAGAGATATAAAACAATGGAAACTCAGTTACACTGGAATTTTGTATAAATTTTGTCTGCAAAATCTAACACTTTTAGTGATATTCAACAATGGAAACTTATTCACAGTGAAACTTGTGTTAATATTTTTCTGTAACATCTAACACTTTGAGAAATATAAATAATGGAAACTTAGTTACAGTAAAAATTGGGCAAATATTGGTATACGACATCTGCAATTATAATAAAAGTTTAATAAACCAAATAAACTTTTATATTATTTAAAGGCCGTCATTTTGGCGATCCTCTATAGCCAATTTTAATAAATTAGATTAAAATATTTTATAGGAAAATAAAATAGTAAATTTTTCGATATGCAGAAAACTGGATTAGATAGGTAATTCCAGGAATTTGAGAAATCATATTCAATTTTTGTTATTTTCTATTCTTTATTTTAATATTTGTTTTCATTTTTCTAATATATAGTTATATTCTGGTTAAACATTAATTTTATTTTTGAGAAAATTACGGTTCATTTTATCATGTTCTCAACCTTCTATAAAACGTATTTGATTATTTATTACCTCTTTTTATAAAGCATTTTTCTGCTCTTTTTCCTGTGTGCGTTATTAAACCCTATGTTGTTTGAAGGTTTAATCCTTTTAACATCTTCTCTTTAAATTCTTCGATTCTATTCTCCAGAAATCTGGGAGATATGAAACAATGAGGGCCTAGTTAGAATTAAACTATAATTTACAATTACTGGCAATATTCAAACGGATATATTAGTATTGTTCCTGCGGGAAAACTGCACAAACTCTTCTTCACCTTATCTATGACTGTCCTAATTTTACAGAAGTAAGACATCGATTGTTCCCTGATCTAAATGATTTAACTCTTTTACACAGCCACTTTGTCTATATGATGTTTATAAACTCGTCAATTAATATATATATAAATTTGAAAATATATAATTATAAGTTCCAATTTGTTATTATGTTTGTTTTCTCTGTAATAGGCGCAAATATTTCAATATCGCGTATGGTTGATTAATAAATAAAAAATAATATGTTAGACCTAAACAATGGAATATTTTGGTTGAAATATTTGGGCCTTGTTTAGAAAAAAAGGTGAAAGTCTTCATGAAAATATGATGAATATTATCTGAATTCTAGGATCCACATATTCGGATATCTGGTACAATTTGATGATCTTTGCTGTGCTATTAAGAATTTCTTTAATCGTAGACCTAGGACATTAGAGTTTCTAGTAATAGATATGATTTAATGAGAATTGCAGATAAACAAAATTCCAAAGAAAAATTTGATAAGCTATTAAACACAAACATAATGCTAGACGGAAACTCCCTAAAGCCAAAATCGACAGAGAGTCACCTCAAGAAAAGACATTTTTTTGACTGGACAAGTAAGTCTTTTAATGTTGACTTGAGTGTCAATATTGACATGACTTTATTCTTTGATCTGGCCATATTTCTTTCCAGCAGTTGTGAGCTGGCGGTAATTATCTTGCCATGCAAATATCTTAAAATTTAATTTATATATAAAAGCTCCGTCACCTTATGAATATATAAATATTTTCCTCACTATTTTATTTTTCATTGCTAAATGTAAGAATAAGGAATAATACGAAAATCGAGTCATTAAATTTATAAGCATTACATAACGATATCACTTTACTTCAATAGTCATATTTTTAACAATAAAATATTATGAAATTTCTCTCTCCATATCTATAAATGACTAGAAGGGGGTCGGTGGAAGGATGGTCTAAACCAAGCATGTCAAACTCGCGGCCCGCGGGCCTCATGCGGCCCACAACGAATAAATTTGCGGCCCACCAGACAATATATTTTAATTAAAAAAAAATAAAAATTGTAATTATACATAATTTATTTATTAATAACGAACCACTGGTCGCCATACATAAGTCGTAAGTTTTGATAATATTATACCTACATACATAACGTATGTACATCGCCATAAGTATTGTGTGCCTTAAAGTTTAAAGAAAATATTAACTTTACTTTCTTTTATCTTATTAGTATTTTTTAAAATAAACCTACATAAATGTTACTATAAAAATTTAATTACTTGTTTTATTTTTTTGCGGCCCACATAATCTTATTACTTTTTTATTTGGCCCGTGTTAGGATTTGAGTTTGACATGCTTGGTCTAAACCGATGGTTTTCGACCGCTACGGCCCAGATTCGAATCCCGCATTGGACACTTTTTTTCTTAATAAATAAAAAGCTCCAATGGCCCCCGATTCCTGCAAAGGTCCAACCCCACTAGCGAGGGCAAGTAACTAAACGGGGCTCTGACACATTTGTAAGTGCAAAGTCGACCTGCTTTTAACATGTGTAGACATGTGGTGCACTTACAGTAAAAGCAGTCGCCAACTACCCACCATGATTATTATGGCCTGTACTCCGTGTACTAGGGATAAGCAAAAAATAAATAAATAAATAAGTGACTAGATATTTCACCGTTTTAGTTTACTTTAAGTTTTTTTTTTTTCTTGTAAATAATATATATTTTTTAAAAATTGAAGTAAATTGTTTTTATATAATTGTAGTATTTAAAATATGTATAAAATTAAAATATTACATTTTTATACAACTATCGACCTTTTGCAGTATTACATGTAAGAAAACCTATCCTATCCCTATATAATATATTATAAGCTAATAATACATTAGTAAAAATGAAAAGGGTTTATCACCAATAAATATTGTTCTTATATTTATTTGAATAATATCAACCACATGCATATATATATGCATATATAGCGTAGATGGCGTCAGTTTTTGACGTTTATTTTGACGGGAGAAGCGCCCTATGCTTCTATGGATCAATTTCCTCCCGGCACAATTTTTCCATCTATATATATATATACAGGTATATAACCGCATATATGTGTGTATGTATATTTACATATATATATTTAATAAGGAAATTACTGAAGAACTCCCCCATTACCTGCTTAATTGTACAGCCCTTGATGAAGAAAGGAAGGCCCTATATCAACAAATTATATTGTACCAACACTTCACCCTACGTATATTGCTTTCCAAAATATCAGCAAACAAATCTAAGGCAATAGCTTACTATAAATATTTTAGATCATCATTATGTAAGGACCAGTCAACAATTGAATGACTTTGAGACGAAGAGTAAAGCCAGTTCTATCTTACTACCTATGTAAATAACACAAGATGATTGTTACCTTACCCAATTGGGAGAATCTGTATGGGGCAAGTCCCTAATAAAGGCTTTGTGTGTGTGTATATATATATTTAATTAAAAAGCATATATTGGATCAAAATATAATTTATTTTACCAATATTTCAGTTGGCTGAAAACGCCAACCTTTTTCAAGGTATCATATCATTTTGATCCAATATATACCTTTTCAATTAAATATCTATTGATGGATTGCTCTATTTTCTAATAAATATTTATATATGTATATTTACATATTTATGTATATATATATATGGTAAAAAAGAAGTAAACATTCTACTATTTATTCTAATAGGTTTTATTTTCCAAATGTTTTCTGAATTTTTATTCTACACCGATACCTATTTATTCGAATTGTTTTCAGGATATTGCCTTTCGCCTCGTTTTTATAGGATTACATTTTGGAATTCAGACGAAGGAAAAAAATCTTTAAATTCTATCCTGTATTGGTAATGACCTGTTAAAATAGTAAATGTTACCGGATTTATTGGTATATTCCATACTTGTTTTTCATCCTTTTTCATTTGTTCCTATTTAATATTTAGGTTTACAAAAGAGAATATATATTAAAATATATTTGTAATAATTTCAAATATTCTATATTGTGCCTTTTCAATAATATTTTTAAATAAAATAATGGAAATATTTAGTATTTTTTTCTACTTGAAGCATTAGAAAATATCAGTTTTTATTATTGAATGTGATTTGCAATGTGTAGAAATTTGAAAATGACTATATAATATGAATTGGCGAAGACTATAATCACCTTGATCAATATATGATTGAACTAGAAGTTTTAAGAGAAGAATTCTTTCTCACTCTCTAAAGTAAAATCTTAGAAAAAATATATATAAACTTTCGAGAATTTCTGTCCATCAGAGGGTATCAAAACAATTATTGTAAACCAGTAACATCGCTGAAAAGCTTTTTTTCACATTTTTATTAATTACTCGAATAATCTTTAACAATTATAGGCAATAATTATAAAGACTTAAAACATGCTAACCTTTCGAGGAATATTATACAATAGTTTTATTTCTCAAAATACCATATTTTAGATCTTAAATTACTTCTCCGTTTAATAATTGCCTATAAGTTTTAATACAATATAATAAACTGCGGCCTGTGATTGCAAAACGACACTTGAAGTTACACCGCATGAGTTTCTTTTCAATGAAAAATCAAATTTTTATTTCAAGGTGAAATATTGACTATTTCTAACCTTTTTGGATGAGGCATGAAAGGGTGAATTATGAAGAGTAATGATGAACGGAAAGATAAAAGTGTCCAGGGATGGGAATAACCTAAGTTTACATCATTTCAAAATATTCTACTTTCAGAATAAAAATTCAGATATTATCGTACTCAAAAATCAAACGTATAAGGTTCTGAGTCTTCAGAATTATTAACTCTTTTTTGATAAAGTAGATTACAAAAGCTAATAAAATGTGAAAATGCTAAAGCACACTATAACAATTTTAATCTTTAGTTACAAATCTCTCAATTATTAAATATCAATTATCACACATGCATAGCGCTGTTTTTATTGAATATATGTGTATGAAAGCTATTTTCAAACGAAGAGTTAAATAAAACTTGGTTTTTAAATAATCTTTGAGTGAATACAGATATTTAAAAGGTATTTAGAAAAATAATTTTCTATCTTAGATCTCTCTCTTTCTCTTAAAAGAATATTATTAAAACTGAATCTATAAATTCAATTGCAATATATCGATAAATTTTGTAACAAATAAATTTACTAGCAATGTGCTTTTCTTTTCAATAATATTCTCAAATAATATCAAATAGATATCTATAGAGATAAGAGTTTATGATAAAATTGAAAAGAAACGCATGACATTAAATATAATTGTTACAAATATTATTACTAAAACTACCTTTTAAAAATTATGTATAGATAAATAGGTAAGTATTTGAATATATAGATGAGGTCAAAATGTAAAGATGTTTATACTGAAGGTATAAGAAGGGACACCTTACCTTGGAAATAGCTTTTTTCTGGAATGATGTCGGGACCTTGACTGTCGGTGATCCGGGGACCCTTGCTGCATTCTTTCATGAGATGAGCCTGGGCTTTCTCCTCTTCTTTCTGCAGCATCTTGCCTGTAACACGCCACATTTTATCAACAAACATCTCCTTGTCATTTGACACTACACGTATTTGCAGAGCTAATATTTAGATTCCGTATTAAACAACGTTTTATTCTGCTCTTTTTCCTATGGAATGTATATTAGTAAGGTCTGGTTTATTATTGGTAGACTCTCAGTACGGTTTGTCTTCCAGACCATTCTAATATTTTATTCGACAGTATGACTTTTATTTCCGACACTGTTGAATCATTTTTGGTAAAGTTATTTAATTTAAATTACTTTAAATTATATACATTTATAATAAGTATATATATTTAAGTGTTTGTGTATTCAATATTTACACTGACGAAGTTTAATTATTTATTCTAATTTATACGATAATAACAAGGCGAAGGAAGACGAGTATCTTTATTGGTGCATAAGAGCGAGCTTTCGGGCAAAAGCCCTTCGACTGGCAAGATATAACGACGCTATGAACGACATAGATGGCTGTAGAGAATATATACACTTATTAATTTACATAAATATAGAAAAAAGCATGCAAATGGGCAATTTAACTATTTGTAAAAATGAGAGGTAAAAATAAAAATGGAAAAAATGAAATAGAAATCCTATAGGGTAATAGAAGGGATGCTAGAACATTAGCTGTAGGTAAGAAATATCAGTGAGGCATAACACATGGCTGCAATGGGATATCAAGCATATAAAAGAGAAATTTATACATAAAGGCCAGGAGAGCTTGACATGCTTCAGGGAGGTCAATATTCTACAGTTAAATACAAGGGGGAGGTTTAAATAAAGGACAGGAGAGGATGATAGGCTTCTGGAAGTTCTATTTTTCTATTGATGCTATTTAGTTTGTGAGATACTATTGATTCTAAAATGAGTCTTTGGTGTAAGATATGTATGTGGCTGTAATGTATGGTGGGGTTGTTGATGTTGAACGTGTGGCCCGTGGTCTGCATATGTTGATAAATAAGGGACTTGGTATCTTGACGGGAAATATTGCGGGAATGTTCAGTCATCCTGATGGATACAGATCTACCCGTCTCACCGACGTAAGTGGCAAGGCACTGTTCGCATGAGACGGAGTAGACTGCACCCACAGAACGAAGGGGGGCAGGAGGAGCTGAGGACTTAGTATGAGGGTGACGGAGGGATGAAAGAAGGTTCGGGGAGTTTTTATATATGGTACGGATGCCATAGGATTTGAGTTTTCTGGCTATATCAACAGAGTAGGGGGAGTAAGGGAGAAAACACAATGATCTGTATGTCATGGAAGGATTGGAGGATGCAGGTGTGTAAGTATATTTGTTAATGAACCAGAGTGGAAAAGAAGCCATGGAGAGCTGGGTTATAATGCGATTTCTTTCTATTATTTTAAAGATGTCTATGGAACAATGGGTGGATATTCTTTTTGTAAGAGTTCTAACAATATTGATTTTATGGGAGGTGGGGCAGTGAGAATTGTAATGAGTGTAGCAGGGGGGGCATTGTTTTTTATGATAAACTGTAGTGTGAAATGAGGATGGGGTGCGGATAATTAAGATGTCTAGGAATGGGAGAACATGGTTAGTTTCAGTTTCTAGAGTGAAGGAAATATCTTGGTTGTAATTATTAAGGGTTGATAGTATGAAGCTCTCCTGACCCCTTTTGCATACACAGAAGACATCATCAATGTACCTGCGCCAGAACTGGATATCTGTTGGAAGGGTATGAGTAATCCAATTATCTATTCTAGTCATGACAATTTCGGCAATAATGGTAGATAGAGGGCTGCCCATTGGGGAGCCCCTGAACTGTCTGTAATGGTGCTGTAGGAATGAGAATGTGTTCATGCTTAAGCATGTTTTGGTAAGTTGGACTATGGTTGAGGAAGTGTGAGAATCGACATTTTGAGATTGAAGGAAATGAGTCAAGCCATCTGTGATGAGCTGATGAGGAAGACAGAGGTAGAGGGAGGTGACGTCGAAGGAGCACATAGTGTAGGCGGGGTCTGGTTTAAGAGCTGTTAATTCATTAATGAAGTGTGGGGTGCTGTTAATAGAAAGGGTATTATTATAATTGGTTAATAGAGGGGAGAGGAAGCTGGAAAGATATTTAGCCAGAGGGTAAGCGGGGGATAAGTGATAGGCTATGATGGGGCGGAGGGGTACTTCAGGTTTATGTATTTTGGGGAGGCCGTAAATATAGGCTGAACTGTGGAGGTTTGAGGTAAACGAGGTGTATTCTTCAGGTGAGATGCTTTTAGATTTCTTGAGTCGGAGAAGTGAGGTTCTGAAATCTTTAACGACAGAGAGGCTGGTTTGGTCTGTGATGGGTAAGAAAGTGGAGTCATCGCTAAGTAAATTGTGCATTTTTGAAATGTAACTTTCCTGATTCAATATAACTGTGTTAGCACCTTTATCTGACCTAGTAATAACTATTGATTTACGAAGTTTGAGTTTTTTTAAGTGTAATGGTGTTTTCAAGATGGTTAGGGGGAGGGAGTAAGGGCCTAGATAAATTTTTAGCTACCATTGATCTGATGGAAAACTTCTCATGCAGATTGAAGGACTTGATGGATGATTCAATGGCGCTGATGATCACTGGTGGATTGGGTTTGGAGGGGATGCGGTATTTCAGTCCCTTCTCAAGGAGCGAGGTCTCCGATGGCGTCAGAGGGTGGTCCGACAGGTTAATGACTGTTGAAGATCTTGGGCGAAGGTCACTGTAGAAGGTGTAGGGTAAAGCATATTTCTTTTTCCAAAAGAGAAGTTTCTTATGGTGTCTGTCGAGAATAATTTTTTCTTGGGATTTGATATCGGTGGTGATTTTTATGATATGCTTCGAGAGATCTGCCAGTGTGATATTTTGGGAAACTAGGGTTATGAGACCTTTGATTGACTTGGTGAGGAATCTAATATTGGAGAAACAATTTTTGATTCTTGCATTAAGCAGCTGCTGCTGTGTTTTTATGAGGATGTGCCTTGAAAAAGAACTGCCAACCGGGTCATGTATCCTGAGGGAAGGCGGGATGAAATCAGCATTTTTGCAAAGACGGTTGAATCTGAGGTGGCATCTCCATCGCGAAAGTTGTAGGGACTTCTTATGTATCATCCATAGGTACCATTCGATGTCGCTCGTAGAGAGATTCATAGGTACAAGAAATAACGAATTTAGAATAATAGTAGAGTAATTCTTCCTGGAATGAACTTATACGATAATAACAAGGCGAAGGAAGACGAGTATCTTTATTGGTGCATAAGAGCGAGCTTTCGGGCAAAAGCCCTTCGACTGGCAAGATATAACGACGCTATGAACGACATAGATGGCTGTAGAGAATATATACACTTATTAATTTTTCCATCAGATCAATGGTAGCTAAAAATTTATCTAGGCCCTTTCTCCCTCCCCCTAACCATCTTGAAAACACCATTACACTTAAAAAACTCAAACTTCGTAAATCAATAGTTATTACTAGGTCAGATAAAGGTGCTAACACAGTTATATTGAATCAGGAAAGTTACATTTCAAAAATGCACAATTTACTTAGCGATGACTCCACTTTCTTACCCATCACAGACCAAACCAGCCTCTCTGTCGTTAAAGATTTCAGAACCTCACTTCTCCGACTCAAGAAATCTAAAAGCATCTCACCTGAAGAATACACCTCGTTTACCTCAAACCTCCACAGTTCAGCCTATATTTACGGCCTCCCCAAAATACATAAACCTGAAGTACCCCTCCGCCCCATCATAGCCTATCACTTATCCCCCGCTTACCCTCTGGCTAAATATCTTTCCAGCTTCCTCTCCCCTCTATTAACCAATTATAATAATACCCTTTCTATTAACAGCACCCCACACTTCATTAATGAATTAACAGCTCTTAAACCAGACCCCGCCTACACTATGTGCTCCTTCGACGTCACCTCCCTCTACCTCTGTCTTCCTCATCAGCTCATCACAGATGGCTTGACTCATTTCCTTCAATCTCAAAATGTCGATTCTCACACTTCCTCAACCATAGTCCAACTTACCAAAACATGCTTAAGCATGAACACATTCTCATTCCTACAGCACCATTACAGACAGTTCAGGGGCTCCCCAATGGGCAGCCCTCTATCTACCATTATTGCCGAAATTGTCATGACTAGAATAGATAATTGGATTACTCATACCCTTCCAACAGATATCCAGTTCTGGCGCAGGTACATTGATGATGTCTTCTGTGTATGCAAAAGGGGTCAGGAGAGCTTCATACTATCAACCCTTAATAATTACAACCAAGATATTTCCTTCACTCTAGAAACTGAAACTAACCATGTTCTCCCATTCCTAGACATCTTAATTATCCGCACCCCATCCTCATTTCACACTACAGTTTATCATAAAAAACAATGCCCCCCCTGCTACACTCATTACAATTCTCACTGCCCCACCTCCCATAAAATCAATATTGTTAGAACTCTTACAAAAAGAATATCCACCCATTGTTCCATAGACATCTTTAAAATAATAGAAAGAAATCGCATTATAACCCAGCTCTCCATGGCTTCTTTTCCACTCTGGTTCATTAACAAATATACTTACACACCTGCATCCTCCAATCCTTCCATGACATACAGATCATTGTGTTTTCTCCCTTACTCCCCCTCCTCTGTTGATATAGCCAGAAAACTCAAATCCTATGGCATCCGTACCATATATAAAAACTCCCCGAACCTTCTTTCATCCCTCCGTCACCCTCATACTAAGTCCTCAGCTCCTCCTGCCCCCCTTCGTTCTGTGGGTGCAGTCTACTCCGTCTCATGCGAACAGTGCCTTGCCACTTACGTCGGTGAGACGGGTAGATCTGTATCCATCAGGATGACTGAACATTCCCGCAATATTTCCCGTCAAGATACCAAGTCCCTTATTTATCAACATATGCAGACCACGGGCCACACGTTCAACATCAACAACCCCACCATACATTACAGCCACATACATATCTTACACCAAAGACTCATTTTAGAATCAAAAGTATCTCACAAACTAAATAGCATCAATAGAAAAATAGAACTTCCAGAAGCCTATCATCCTCTCCTGTCCTTTATTTAAACCTCCCCCTTGTATTTAACTGTAGAATATTGACCTCCCTGAAGCATGTCAAGCTCTCCTGGCCTTTATGTATAAATTTCTCTTTTATATGCTTGATATCCCATTGCAGCCATGTGTTATGCCTCACTGATATTTCTTACCTACAGCTAATGTTCTAGCATCCCTTCTATTACCCTATAGGATTTCTATTTCATTTTTTCCATTTTTATTTTTACCTCTCATTTTTACAAATAGTTAAATTGCCCATTTGCATGCTTTTTTCTATATTTATGCAAATTAATAAGTGTATATATTCTCTACAGCCATCTATGTCGTTCATAGCGTCGTTATATCTTGCCAGTCGAAGGGCTTTTGCCCGAAAGCTCGCTCTTATGCACCAATAAAGATACTCGTCTTCCTTCGCCTTGTTATTATCGTATAAGTTCATTCCAGGAAGAATTACTCTACTATTATTCTAAATTCGTTATTTCTTGTACCTATGAATCTCTCTACGAGCGACATCGAATGGTACCTATGGATGATACATAAGAAGTCCCTACAACTTTCGCGATGGAGATGCCACCTCAGATTCAACCGTCTTTGCAAAAATGCTGATTTCATCCCGCCTTCCCTCAGGATACATGACCCGGTTGGCAGTTCTTTTTCAAGGCACATCCTCATAAAAACACAGCAGCAGCTTCTTAATGCAAGAATCAAAAATTGTTTCTCCAATATTAGATTCCTCACCAAGTCAATCAAAGGTCTCATAACCCTAGTTTCCCAAAATATCACACTGGCAGATCTCTCGAAGCATATCATAAAAATCACCACCGATATCAAATCCCAAGAAAAAATTATTCTCGACAGACACCATAAGAAACTTCTCTTTTGGAAAAAGAAATATGCTTTACCCTACACCTTCTACAGTGACCTTCGCCCAAGATCTTCAACAGTCATTAACCTGTCGGACCACCCTCTGACGCCATCGGAGACCTCGCTCCTTGAGAAGGGACTGAAATACCGCATCCCCTCCAAACCCAATCCACCAGTGATCATCAGCGCCATTGAATCATCCATCAAGTCCTTCAATCTGCATGAGAAGTTTTCCATCAGATCAATGGTAGCTAAAAATTTATCTAGGCCCTTTCTCCCTCCCCCTAACCATCTTGAAAACACCATTACACTTAAAAAACTCAAACTTCGTAAATCAATAGTTATTACTAGGTCAGATAAAGGTGCTAACACAGTTATATTGAATCAGGAAAGTTACATTTCAAAAATGCACAATTTACTTAGCGATGACTCCACTTTCTTACCCATCACAGACCAAACCAGCCTCTCTGTCGTTAAAGATTTCAGAACCTCACTTCTCCGACTCAAGAAATCTAAAAGCATCTCACCTGAAGAATACATCTCGTTTACCTCAAACCTCCACAGTTCAGCCTATATTTACGGCCTCCCCAAAATACATAAACCTGAAGTACCCCTCCGCCCCATCATAGCCTATCACTTATCCCCCGCTTACCCTCTGGCTAAATATCTTTCCAGCTTCCTCTCCCCTCTATTAACCAATTATAATAATACCCTTTCTATTAACAGCACCCCACACTTCATTAATGAATTAACAGCTCTTAAACCAGACCCCGCCTACACTATGTGCTCCTTCGACGTCACCTCCCTCTACCTCTGTCTTCCTCATCAGCTCATCACAGATGGCTTGACTCATTTCCTTCAATCTCAAAATGTCGATTCTCACACTTCCTCAACCATAGTCCAACTTACCAAAACATGCTTAAGCATGAACACATTCTCATTCCTACAGCACCATTACAGACAGTTCAGGGGCTCCCCAATGGGCAGCCCTCTATCTACCATTATTGCCGAAATTGTCATGACTAGAATAGATAATTGGATTACTCATACCCTTCCAACAGATATCCAGTTCTGGCGCAGGTACATTGATGATGTCTTCTGTGTATGCAAAAGGGGTCAGGAGAGCTTCATACTATCAACCCTTAATAATTACAACCAAGATATTTCCTTCACTCTAGAAACTGAAACTAACCATGTTCTCCCATTCCTAGACATCTTAATTATCCGCACCCCATCCTCATTTCACATTACAGTTTATCATAAAAAACAATGCCCCCCCTGCTACACTCATTACAATTCTCACTGCCCCACCTCCCATAAAATCAATATTGTTAGAACTCTTACAAAAAGAATATCCACCCATTGTTCCATAGACATCTTTAAAATAATAGAAAGAAATCGCATTATAACCCAGCTCTCCATGGCTTCTTTTCCACTCTGGTTCATTAACAAATATACTTACACACCTGCATCCTCCAATCCTTCCATGACATACAGATCATTGTGTTTTCTCCCTTACTCCCCCTCCTCTGTTGATATAGCCAGAAAACTCAAATCCTATGGCATCCGTACCATATATAAAAACTCCCCGAACCTTCTTTCATCCCTCCGTCACCCTCATACTAAGTCCTCAGCTCCTCCTGCCCCCCTTCGTTCTGTGGGTGCAGTCTACTCCGTCTCATGCGAACAGTGCCCTGCCACTTACGTCGGTGAGACGGGTAGATCTGTATCCATCAGGATGACTGAACATTCCCGCAATATTTCCCGTCAAGATACCAAGTCCCTTATTTATCAACATATGCAGACCACGGGCCACACGTTCAACATCAACAACCCCACCATACATTACAGCCACATACATATCTTACACCAAAGACTCATTTTAGAATCAATAGTATCTCACAAACTAAATAGCATCAATAGAAAAATAGAACTTCCAGAAGCCTATCATCCTCTCCTGTCCTTTATTTAAACCTCCCCCTTGTATTTAACTGTAGAATATTGACCTCCCTGAAGCATGTCAAGCTCTCCTGGCCTTTATGTATAAATTTCTCTTTTATATGCTTGATATCCCATTGCAGCCATGTGTTATGCCTCACTGATATTTCTTACCTACAGCTAATGTTCTAGCATCCCTTCTATTACCCTATAGGATTTCTATTTCATTTTTTCCATTTTTATTTTTACCTCTCATTTTTACAAATAGTTAAATTGCCCATTTGCATGCTTTTTTCTATATTTATGTAAATTAATAAGTGTATATGTGGCAATATCGTTGCGGGGTTTCTTGTTGTTGGATGCGAATGGTGAGGTTTGGTTGAAGCGCAGTCGTTTGAGTGGAAGTTGCAGCATACAGTTAGGAATAATCAGGACACGTGATTGAGTTGGAGAATAAGAGGCAACTGTGTTGGAGGGAAGAAAGCTTGAGAAGAGTTGAGCGATTTGACTTATTAATTAGTTGATCACATGGCGATGATGAAATGAGCGGAGAGAGATATCTCTAGAGTAGATGTTACCTTGTTGGAAGCGAAGGAGCACTGTCCGAACTCGGCGAGAGCCAGTGAACCCTGTAGGTGTTGTTCCTATGAGAGCTCAAGCGTAACCACTCATTCTTGTTTTCCGATTTAACACCAAGCCTCAGTTTCTCTCTGATTGGTCGAGAGATGTCACATGATCTTTTCCTATTGGTTGACCTACTTAAGGTACTGTCTTTTGATTGGCCCGCGGTTTCCTTTGATATTAGTTACGCCCGGCTTGGGTCAGGAAGTTTCGTGTTTATTTGACTTTATTTACTTCCGCGGCTATCAAAATACAACCTGTTTTGTCAGGAAGTATTGAATGCTAGCTTTAACATTTATAACTTCTGGTCATTAGAGACGTCCTGTTTTGTCAGGAAGTATTGAGTGTATCTTGGCTAAAATAACTTCTGCGGTCACTAGAGACGTCCGGTCTCTGCCCCTGCAATATTGACACAGGGGTGCCCAGAATAGTCGTGCCAGCCTTAGGTCTACTTCCTATATCTTAATGCTACTTGCTTCCCTCCAGTTACCTTGTTCTTTATTAAGTCTTCGAAAATCATACATGGTATATACATAGTGGGTCGGGGTTGCATTTAATTATATACAAATTATGACAGATGCGCCCCCTACATGTGAAGAATTCAAGAAGGGGTTAGCCTGAGAGAATTCTGTAAAATGAAAAATAATTTTGTGGGAAAATTAGTTGTGGGTATTGAGGGGCTATATACAAGCATTGCTGGTAATATAAAAGTAAGATAGAATGGTGTTGATGATATAGGTTGAGTATAATTAATAGAAATCAAAAATTTTTAATTGTAAGAAATCAATGAATGCTATGGTACATAGTGGGCTAAAAAAAAGGAAAATGCGCCTAAACGAATTCTACTCGAGTTAAGAAATGAATTCGAGGGAGTTCTATTAAGGCTTTTGAAATCAAATAAAAATAATATAAAAATAGTTGAATGAAATCAAAATTGAATGTGTTTGGTTGAATGGTGAGAAAAAAAAAGAAAAATGCCTAACCATATTCTAGCTCGAAATTGGGAATGAAATCGAAGGAATTCTATTAGGTCTTTTGAGAAATCAAAAATAAAAATAAAATAAAAGTTTTTTGAGCGAAATCAAAGTTGAGTGCTTGGTTGAATGGTGAAAAAAAAAAGGAAAAATGCCTAATTACTTTTTTGCTTGAATTTTGGAAAGGAATTCGAGGAAATTTCATAAGGTCTTTTGAGAAATCAAAATAAAAATAAAAATAAGAGTTGAACGAAATCAAAGTTGAGCGTTTTGAAAAAAAAAATGAAAAATAAAAAGGTTTCAACAACAAAGGGTAATTTAATGTTTTTAGTTTAATCGAAAACCAGTGGGTTTTCGTTGATAATTGAGTTGTGGCAATATAAGTCAAGTGGTAAATAGAATGATAATTGATAAATGAAAATGATAATATAAACTAATTGGTAAATAAAATGATAGTTAATGATTAAAATTGATAATAAGTTGAATAAATTGCTAAATTGATTAAACATTTATATTTTTAATTGAGAGAAAATAATGAAAATGATTGATATGAAAGATAAGGTGTATTGGTTTGAACCCTATGGTATCTACATGCCCTGATCTACATGTATTGGTTGCTCCATTTTGCCCTATAAATGTTTTACTTGCTCAATTATGCCCTATAAATTTTTTGTCTCATCTGTAGTGACACTTAGGTGAAAAACGTGATTCTAGCCCTCAAGTGCGTTTATGCTGTGTGTACAGGAGACATGGAAATCTATATAACCTTTATGTGTAATTTTTTGTCTTTGTGTGTGTGTTGTGAAAAATGTTAGAAGTCGGTTGTGTAAGAGATGTTTGAGCTAGTTCTGGGTGTTGTTTCGTGGATGTGTAATTGGGTGGTAAAAATCGATATGTAGACTCGAACTGGAATCAAAACCGGTGGCATAGTGAGGTTCCCAGTCGACCTCAATAGGGGATCTTCTCATTGTAATTAGAGATACGGAAGTGGGGTGTGTCGGGCAAACGAGAGGGAGGGAAATTGGAGATCGGACGAAGGCGCTCCGCTTTGTTTACAGAGGCCGAATTTAATCGCCGCGGACTATACTTCCTGTCGTGGTGTTTCAAATCCTCATTTCCTGCCGTCTATTTATTTTGGGGTGTGGCTCGGGGCTTGTTTTTGGAGCGTGGTTTCTCCGACATTGTTTGGTCATCTTTTCAGTTACTGTTATCTCTTCGGAGTTTATTTAGATTTTCTGCGAAGATGGTTCCTAAAATTATGAGAAGTTTTATAAATGTTTGTCCACAATGAAGAACTGCTTGTCCAAAATTAAAAACTACCTCTTGTAGTTCGAAGATTTTCTGAGCGGGCATGGCATAGATAAACAGGTAATTAATGAATAAAATTGGGATACAGTTGTACGATAGAACTAATAAACAAAGGATAAAAATCAGATGAAAGATAGGATATTGCTCCATGTTCGTCCACATTTTTGTAACTGGGGACTCTGAAATATTTGCTTGAACCTTATGAATTGTAGAATTTGAATGATTGGTAGGTTCGCCGTTCTCCTGTTTGATGTCTTTAGGGGGTGGTGTGATATGATTGAGTTGGTTGTCAGGTTTGCAGTTTTTAACATCGGGGAAGAGTGATGTAAATCGTCTTGTTGTAAAAATGGCAGGGTCTAAATGCCTGAAAGGTTCGCTGCTGGTGGGTTTGAACCTTAATGACTCTGTTGGGAATAATTCGGGTGTTAAATGTTTGAAAGGGAACGTATAATTGGGGTTGTGCTTTATATGATAGGTGCTAACGGCGGGTGGTGATATATAATGGATTTTTTCTGTATACAGTTTAAGTTTGTTGACATGGATTGTGTCAGTGTCTCTTTGAAGTGGTTGATTTGGTCGATCTATGCGGACCACATTTGGTGAAATAATTTCTAATATTGTGTGAGGTCCTGTGAAATATGACGCAAGTTTCCCTGTATTTGGGTGGTGATATAATTTTACTAATACTAGATCACCTACTTCGAAATGTGGTTGCTTGTGTCGTTGGTCATAAGTGTTTTTGTCTTGTAAATGTTTGTTTTGTGTGCGTGTGTGTGCAATTTTTCTAGCTTTGTCGATATCTGGGTACGGTGTGTTATGATTAGAGATTTCTGGAGGTAGGATACCAAACATTAAGTATATGGGTGGAAAACCTGTGGTAGAGTGGGGTGTCTTGTTATATATAAGTGTAACCTTCTTGACCAACTTGGTCCATGCGACCTTAGGATTTTCTAGGTGTAATAACCTAAGTTTTCCCGTGAGGGTGGCGTTTAGGCGTTCACATAGACCGTTGGCCTGTGGATTGTTGCTGGTTGTGAGCAATGGGTGAATATTTCTATTAAGTAGAAAACTACGAAATTTGGGTGAAGTGAAGGCAGGGGCTCTATCCGTAAGAAGGCGTTTTGGAGAACCATCCTGGAATACTCGTTTAAGTACCTGTTGGTAGGTGGTGGTACTGGTGGATTTAGATGGAAAAGCCCACGCGTAGCGTGAAAAATGATCGACTACCACATGGAGGTATATCTTGGTGTTGCCATATTTGGCAAATCCTGCTATGGTGTCCAGAGATAAAAGGTCGAAGGGTTCTTTAGATTCCGGAGGTTGACTTAATTCTCCGTAAGTGGGTCCTACTGGACGTTTTGTTAATTGGCAGGTGGGACAGGTCTTAACTTTTTGGTTAATATCTTTTGACATACCTTGCCAGTAATATTGTGTGGAGATAATTCGTGACATTTGGGAAATACCGGGGTGATTGTATTGTGTGTGTACTGTTTGTAAGAGTTGTTGTATGAGTGGTTTTGGAAGTATAATCTTGGTTACACCTTTTCGGGAAACTGTATGTAATCCATACTGATCAATGGTCAAAGTAGACTCTTTCGATGGAGGAGGTTGGTGGGTCTTGATAAGGGTGGCGTCCAAGAATCCACAAAACGGGTTACGGGACAAGAGATCTGCTTCGTATTGTAGTTTTCCCTTTATGTAGCGGACCTCATATTCGTAACTCGATAGTCGTAAACTCCATCGAAACAGTCTACCGGACGGGTTCTTGATGGTTTTCAACCACTGCAATGCGTGATGGTCAGAAAATATTGTAAATTTTCTGCCCATAAGATAGATGCGAAACTTCTCCACACTCTCAACGATTGCTAAGCACTCAAGTTCAGAGATGGAGTAGTTTTTCTCGTGTGGGCGCAATGTTCGGCTGAAATATTGAACTGGATATACGTTTCCGTCAGGGTGAACTTGTTTGAGAATGCCTGCTATACCGAGGGTGGATGCATCGCAATACACTTGGCATGGCAGACCTTCGTTGTAAAGGTGTAAAATGGGGTGTTGTGTGAGGTTTCCTTTCAGGTCAATGAACGCCTCTTGACAAGCTTCATTCCAGTTCCACACGACGTCCTTTTTGAGGAGATTGTTGAGTGGTGCTCGCAAGCGAGCGTATTCCGGAATGAATTTGTTATAGACGTTCACAGCGCCTAAGAAGGATTGTAGTGTTTTTCGGTTGTGTGGTTGTTTTATGGCGTGGATAATGTCGGTATTGCGTGTAAGTGGTGTAATTGTACCAGCTGTGATGGTGTAACCTAGAAAATTTATGGATTGTTTAAAAAATTCGCATTTTGCGAAGTTAAGTTGTAACTTCTCCGCTTCGCAAAAGGCGAAAAATTGTCGCAGGTGGTTTTGATGTTCCTCCAATGTGTTGGAGTAAATGATGAAATCATCAAAGTAATGTGCCACACAGTCAAGTCCGTGTCTCTGTAGGACCTGACTTATGGCTCGTTCGTAAATCTGAGGACTGGTTTTTAACCCGAAAGGTAATCGAGTGGGTTGGTATAATCCTTCAAAGGTGGCAAATGCTAACAGTGGTCGAGAATCGGGGTGTATTGGGACTTGCCAATACGCAGAGGATATGTCGGCCGTGGAAAAATATTTGGCCTGTGCGAGGCGGTCTAGGATATCCTCGATTCTCGGGAGGGGATGGACATCAGAGCTGATTAGCTCATTCACCTTCCTATAATCGATACAAAACCGTTTGGTTTTGTCGCGCTTAGTGACGAGGGTGACAGGGCTCGAGAAAGGTGAAAAAGATTGCTCTATGATGCCGTTCTCCAGCATTTGTTGTATTTGGTTACGGATTTCTTGTTGGTCACATATCGGAACACGATATGGACGTATGGTGATTATTTTTTTGGAATTCGTGGGTATTTTTACTGGTGGAATACGTAAGCATGGTACGTTGAATTTGTCCTGTGAAAAAATGTGAGTGTACCTTTGTAGAAGTGTTGTGAACTGTGGTGTATAGTGAGTGTTAGGTGTTGTGTTGTAGTATGCATGTGGTAAAGGGTTTTGTTGTGTATTAGTGTGAGTGTCGAGTTCGTTGTGTGGGTTGGTCATGTGAGAGTTGTGTAACGGTGTGTGATCACCTAGGTTTTTGGTATGCGAGTTATCCCGCTGTGTGGGTGCGTTTTGGACAGGTTCATAAGTTGAAGTTGTTGTGGTTTGATTATTTGAGGGCATGTAAAAAGGGCAATTGGCTTTAGTGAAAAAGGGGCATGTAGATAAGTGGGGTTTTCTCAATGAATGCACGCAATGGTTGTCATAGGCGGAAAGTTGGGATGTGGGGAAAATTTTTTGTGACATCGCCTGACATTGCCAGTATGTGCATACATTGGACACATGATTAAAATGGTAGGAAAGGGTAGACAATGGGGCGCCCAGCTGGAGTATAGTGCATTTATTAAAATCTATGGTTAATCTGAATTTATGGAGGCTATTGATACTAAGAATTCCGAATGGCAATGGTGCATTTACTACATGGAAATACTCCTTTCGTGATATTTGTCCTATTGTCAGTGGGATAGATAGTTTACCCATGGTTTTTGCAAATCCGTTTAGGGTTTGGAGGTGTAGTGAGTGTCCCTCAAGGGTTAAATTAGGCAGGTGGGTTTTTAGCATATGATAAATATTATATGGCACTATACTCAGGCTGGCGCCTGTATCAATTAAAAAGGGGCATGATACATTAGGGGCTAGAAAGAGTTTGACAGTCAGTTGGTTTAGGGATCCTACCTCAGTCTCGAAAGGGCTGTCCGGCTGAGGCGTCTCTGGCTTGACTTGGTTGTGATGAAGTCGGAACTGGTGATTTTGGGACCGTTTGCACTGTCCGGACCTTTTCGTGGGTCGTCGGGATTGGTCGACGTCGGCATTCGCTGTGCCAGTGTCTCGCGCCGCAGAACTTGCAGTTGGACGGCGGAAGAGGTGCATTCCATGCACCTGGGCGTCGGGATGTGCTGTGGTACGGACCCGACATTGTGGGTGGTTGATCTTCTCTGGATCGCGTTGCCGGTACACTGGGCCCGTGGATCCGCTGTACCAGGCGGAACCATTCTCCTAGGTTCTCGGGAGGTACTACGCGGACTAGGCGCTGGTCGTTGAATGGCAGTCCTTCTGTCAGCGTCTCGAGGATCACCTCTTGTGGAAGTCCTAGTTGCAATCCCATGGCGGTTTTTTCCCGGTAGTAGGTCTCTAAGTTGGCTTGTCCAGTGAGCTTCATGGCGAAATATTTCGCAAAGGACGCTTCGTTTGACTCAGGGTAGAGATCTAGGAGGATTTGTCTCACCTGGAAATAACTCCGGTCGGCCAGCCGAAGTTTCCTGAAGAGTTCCAGGGGTTGTCGCACCAGGTAGTTTGGTAGGCGCAGTAATTTTTCTTGTTCTCCCATGGATGCGTCTTCCATTTTTCGGTCGAACGTCTGGAAAAACTGTGTCGCGCTGTATGTGCCGTCGAAAGGCGGGATCGCCGATTCCGCTCCATCAGAAATTTTTACCCGGGTCAGAAGCGTTGACAGCTGATTGACGGCGTCCGCTAGGGGCGCAGTTGTCTCGCTCGTCTCTCTTACTTCCTGCCTCCCTTCCGTTGTTGTTTCCATCGGGCCGTCCGATTTTACGCCTGTGGGATCCTGATTTAATTCCATCTCACTATCCTGTCGACTTAACCGATCTGTGGCAATATCGTTGCGGGGTTTCTTGTTGTTGGATGCGAATGGTGAGGTTTGGTTGAAGCGCAGTCGTTTGAGTGGAAGTTGCAGCATACAGTTAGGAATAATCAGGACACGTGATTGAGTTGGAGAATAAGAGGCAACTGTGTTGGAGGGAAGAAAGCTTGAGAAGAGTTGAGCGATTTGACTTATTAATTAGTTGATCACATGGCGATGATGAAATGAGCGGAGAGAGATATCTCTAGAGTAGATGTTACCTTGTTGGAAGCGAAGGAGCACTGTCCGAACTCGGCGAGAGCCAGTGAACCCTGTAGGTGTTGTTCCTATGAGAGCTCAAGCGTAACCACTCATTCTTGTTTTCCGATTTAACACCAAGCCTCAGTTTCTCTCTGATTGGTCGAGAGATGTCACATGATCTTTTCCTATTGGTTGACCTACTTAAGGTACTGTCTTTTGATTGGCCCGCGGTTTCCTTTGATATTAGTTACGCCCGGCTTGGGTCAGGAAGTTTCGTGTTTATTTGACTTTATTTACTTCCGCGGCTATCAAAATACATCCTGTTTTGTCAGGAAGTATTGAATGCTAGCTTTAACATTTATAACTTCTGGTCATTAGAGACGTCCTGTTTTGTCAGGAAGTATTGAGTGTATCTTGGCTAAAATAACTTCTGCGGTCACTAGAGACGTCCGGTCTCTGCCCCTGCAATATTGACACAGGGGTGCCCAGAATAGTCGTGCCAGCCTTAGGTCTACTTCCTATATCTTAATGCTACTTGCTTCCCTCCAGTTACCTTGTTCTTTATTAAGTCTTCGAAAATCATACATGGTACATACATAGTGGGTCGGGGTTGCATTTAATTATATACAAATTATGACATATATATTCTCTACAGCCATCTATGTCGTTCATAGCGTCGTTATATCTTGCCAGTCGAAGGGCTTTTGCCCGAAAGCTCGCTCTTATGCACCAATAAAGATACTCGTCTTCCTTCGCCTTGTTATTATCGTATAAGTTCATTCCAGGAAGAATTACTCTACTATTATTTATTCTAATATCGGATATTTTTTCACTCGACATTAATGCATAATACATATAGCAAGACACGACAATACATATAAAATAAACGGTTAATATAATGTTCTTGAGATATCGTTCCATAAAAGATAAAAATCTGATATCAATTTTAATATGCGTCCACATTACAAAGGAGAAATAATGCATTGACAGATGAAGGATCGTGGGATGACCAACTCGAAGTTTGCACATTTGTGGAATATTACACGTCTTACAATTATCAAGGCCTTTCAGCCCATAACCCAGCGGGAAAATCCGGCTGAGCCTAAGGATTTCCCAAATCACCTGCATTACACGTACAGGTGATACAAGCTATGATAATTATGATACGTTAACTGCTGTTTTCACTGTAAGTGTGCCGCATATCGCCTTTAGCATTTACAAGTGAGTGATAACAATTCTTGCAAAAGCAAATTCCTACATTAAGTGCAGTAACCCTGTTTAGTTATTTGCACTAAATGTAAGAATTTACTTTTGCGAGAATCGGGATCTATTGAAATATTTGTTTATTAAAAGTGCCTAATTCTTAAATAGATCGCTGTTTGTGGCAGTTGAAAATCGAAGGTCCTCTATCAAAAACCCCTCATGAAACTGTAGCCTAAACATTGAAAGATAAATCATTTTATTCGCGATCGAACGTTATACTGTACGTATTACATCCCAAACATGATTCGACGCCAGCCATCTCTGTGATGAGCTCGATATACCTTCTCGGCGACCGTTAAGCCAGTGAGTTCCTTTAATTCGTCCACGAAGCGTGTCGAGGGCGTCCAGGTATGCGTCGCCCAGACGTCTTTACGGTCAATATGGTGTACTCCATTCCCCAACGTTGCACAATGTGACCGAAGATCCCAGACAATTCCGTTGTACACGCCACAGAAGTCGGTCATCTTCCGAAATCGATAGTTGTGATAGTATCGATGCATTCGTCCTACGCGCTGCCCAAGGTATATGAAACATTCTTCGCGCTAACAATACATAGCTTCCGAAAAAATGATAGTTGACCATTATTAGCATGAATTTACAACATCAGTGAGTACCTTTTAGTTAACATTGATAGTTGCTGTTTACAGTTACATTTCAGAGTGTCTCTTCATATCATTTTGGTGTAGTTGTACATTCATCCTTGTTATCAAAATTCGAAACAATTTTAAACAGGCAAGATTATTTTTGAAATTAAACAATTTCTACTGCCCTTACTGCAATGGAAAAAATTAAAGGGAGGGCCTGGCTCATCAGTGGTGAACCCTCCCAGCGGTTTCACCAGTTTAATCTACCATACCGCAGATAGCGCGCTGGTGCATCATATTATAAAATGCATCCTTATCTTTTCTAAAAGAAATATTCAGTTTGTCCTAATTATTTCTTGTAAGGGAGAATCCAGGATTTGGTGAGTCCATTTATGAATAGTTTATAGACGACTGTGCCATTTACCCCCATAAATAAATCAAATTTCAAGTAAATTCCTGAAAATAATACTCGTAGATATGAATGATGAACTATCATAGCCGAAGTCTGTGTTCCAATGGAGTATACGGTAGAGTTAGATATTAAATAAGCATCTACAATTATGCATTCAAATTATGATCCCACTCTGTGCATATGAAGTATGAATATACATAAGTTCTCGAGTAGAGATGATCATTTCTGTGTCCGAAATCTAGCAGACATCTGCTCCTAGGCCATGTATCACTTAGGTATGCTAGCCTTTGAATAATTTACTTCGACAATTGGCAATCGAAGAAGTGTTATACATTCTGTGATGTAACGGAATAAGTCAATTATCATGCAACCTGGAATATAACCAGATTTGAATCAATTAATTTAGAATATAGTTATACATGAATTAATTATTATACAACTTTGTAAATATAACTAGATTAAATTAATATAAAATCTGGGTGGAAGGGGCGTTATATCAATAATTAATTCAAATATATACACATATACTGTTCTTTAAATAGAGAAATACATATTTAAATCATTAGATAAGCAAAATGCAAATACATCTTTTATTCAATCAAATATATGCCTTTTTATTATCTAATACATATATAGGTATTATTATTAATATATACAATTTGAAAAGTGAATGGATTTAAATTAATTATAGAATACTGAGAATGAATAAATAAATTGGGATAAATTATTATACAACCAGGAATATAGCTAGAGAACATGGATTATACACACAATATCAACGAGCTACATATATTTATTGGAACTTGTATATTTTGGCAATTCCTTTTATATTTGATATGTTGTCAAACAAATATATTTTGTTTTGTATTTTGAAGAAAAGCATAATATTAGACATTTAATTGTTAGTTCAGATGTATATTGCTGCACATATAGATTCCTATGTCCATTTTTCCGTAAGTCGCCTTATAGTTTATTCTCTAATAAATACAGACTAAATAAGACAATCGGTCTAATACAATGATAGAGGTCTCTGGAGATTAAGTGGAAGCTGGTGGGAGAGTTCATTACTGATGAGCCAGACCCTCTCATTAAAATGTATATAATAAAAGCAATTAAAGTGTTTGTAGGGGGTCGGTGGAAGGCTGGTTAAACCGTTCGGGTTTCGACCACTAGGACCCGGGTTCGATTCCCGCATTGGACACTTTTTTTTTCTGTTAAAGAAAATGCTCCAATGGCCCCCGATTCTTGCTAAAGTCCAACCCCACCAGCGTGTGCAAGTAACCAAACGGGGCTCTGGCACATTTGTAAGTGCAAAGTCGAATTATCATAACCTGTACCACGTGTACTAGGGATAAGCAAAAAAAAAATGTTTGTAGAAATAGTATTCAAGTAGGAAGTGTTTACTTTTAAGCTCCCAATAAGATAGGCAAATATTTTAGGAGAGCTATGTTCACCAATAAAAGATAGAACTGGCCAACGGGTTATGTAAGTTCATCACAGCCAGACCTTTCTAATATATTATTCTCATCGCAATACAAACCGTCAAAGTTTTTTTAAATGGAAATTCTACCATTTATTTATATCAATCGGTAAAGGTCCAGATATACCAAACATAAAATTTATGTTTTAAAAGACATCCATCATCAATTACTAGAGAAGGAGAAAACTTTCAAAATATATTTTTATTTGTATCTTTCTCAAATAGATATTAAAAAATGATTTATCGTTCAAGTGTGAAATGTAAACGTGCGCGAGATAGAAAGTTTTCATAAAATGCAAATGGATCGGCGTCAGAAGATTCATTAAACAAATACCAGCACCATTATCTATCAACTGGTTGAATATGCCTATATATTCTCCTGATGTAAAAACTTCAAACGAGCAAAAATAATGAAAAATAAAGAGAAATCAACTGATATAATGTAAAAATAAATGTTTGGCAAAATGCCCTCTTTTAGATATTAATATCAAAAACATCGCTGAAATGAAAACGTTTTATTCAGACATAAAAAAGATGTTATTAAAGATATCAAAATGATCAATCACTATAAATATTTAATTCATCTTGGTTTTTTATTCATTGAATTAATATCTGGCTGTTTTTTCTATTGCTGGTTGGTTTCCTTTCTATTTGAGAATTGCTATATTAACCTATATGTAATTTTAATGATAATTAATTCTAATAATTTTTAACCATATTGAAAAAAACCTATTTGTTAAATAGGTTAATAAGAATCCCCCCCTCCCCCCTTTTAAACACGTTTATTATGAATAACACGAGGAAACGATTGGTTGTTAAAGGGGTCTATAGAGAAACAATATCAAAATTCGAAACTATTTTAAAGGCGTAAGATTCTTTTTTAAATTAAACAATTTTACTACCCTTACTGCAATGGAAAAATTAATAAGGGCCTGGCTAATCAATGGTGAACCCTCCCAGTTTAATTTTTCCATTGCAGTAAGGGCAGTAGAAATTGTTTAATTTCAAAAAGAATCTTACGCCATTAAAATAGTTTCGAATTTTGATAACAGATGGCGCGCTAGTGCATCATATTATACATGTTTTAATAGGAGAAACAATATATTATACCTAAAACAAACGAAATAAGTCTATTATATACTACGCTTTCAAATTCATATAAAATATATTCAATATAGATTATGAATTCATGAATGTCCATCTCTCTGTAAAAAAACAAAAATATATAATACACAATTCCATAAATAGAAAATAATAAGATTTGAAATAGTTTTAATACTTTCAGTTTAAATTTGCATATTCAAATATCTGTACATTTTAATCTTGAAATTCTCTGAAAGGAGCCGCTTTCGTAGTTTAATGGTCGGAATTCTTTAATTAAATGAAAAAGAAATCAATGTCCAACTTTGAGAAAGAGCTGAAAGAAAAAAGCTTTTACTTCAATGTTATTAGAACTCTGTTTAATTCTACTTCTTAGAAGGAAATTATTCTGTGTAAGAAACAAGTAAATCCTTTTACTGGGCTTTCTTCTCTACATGGAGGAAGGCTGAATTGAATAACATGAATAACCCTGGTGATTAAATATTAATATAGAAAAATATGGAAGTATATATATATTAAATACCATTACTGCATTGTATCTTACTTGATATTAAAATACTCAGGGTAGAATGTCTGGAATCTAAGGTATTTAATTATGATTTTTGGGTGCTTATATATAAATCATTAGCTGAAACGTTTGTAGATTTAACTATTATAATTATATATTTATTTTTCGAAAATAGAACAATCCATGAATAAATCTTTAATTCTAAAATATTCTCTCACAATGAGTTTCTTTTTTATTTTAAAACGCTAGCTTTCAAGCGATGATCGCTCTTCAACGGGCTTAATAAAACATCGACTATATCCTACAATTCATTTCCAATGAATATAACAGCATAAACAGGAAGATAGATTTACCATCACAATACCTTAGATATCTCAGAATAAATCAATAGATCAATTTTATAGGTTCTGGATGCCCTAAAAATGTTAATAGACATATTACATTACATTGTTAAATTACATATCAATTTTAAATATCAGTTGTTAATATCCACGCTCCGCGCGTATGTTATTGTAAATATTTCTTGTAGGATTATAGACGATGTTTTATTAAGCCCGTTGAAGAGCGATTATCGCTTGAAAGCTAGCGTTTTGAAATTAAAAAGACACTCATTGTGAGAAAATATTTTGTAATTTCAAAACATTTTCACAATATCATCCTGAATAAATCTTTAATTAAAAAGGCATATATTGGATCAAAATATTATTCATTTTATCAATATTTCAGTTGGTTGAACGCCAACCTTTATCAAGGTATTATAACATTAATGTGTGGCGTTCAGCCAACTGAAATATTGGTTAAATAAATAATATTTTGATCCAATATATGCCTTTTTAATTATAAAAATGTATATATATTGTTCTGAATATAGGGCAATCCATATTTAAATATATAGATAATAAAAGGATATATATTTTATTCCATCCAATATATGCCTTTTTCTTATCTACATGTGTATATATATATATAGATAGAATGTAATTTGATATTCAATATTGTATATATTTTTATACTTCTCTATACCTAAGAAAGTTTAACAATTTCGACAAATACTTCCAGCAAAAGGTACACAATACTGTCAATTATATGAATAATAAATTGTAATTTGATATACTATATTTTATATATTTTTGCTTTCAAACACAAGGAAGTTCAACTAGAAATTTCGACAAATACCTTTACTAAAAGCTTCTCAATACCTTCCTTTATATAAGCAACAAATTCAAATACAGGAGTAATCTGATCTAGTAGTTAAAATCGACTACCAACTAGAAGTATTCGCAAATGAATTGAAAAGTATTTTATGCATATAATCCCATTGTAGTTTGAGAAAAAAAGAAATCCATTCGATTGACAAAACAGGCTGGGAAACTATATCGCATAGAGTAGTATAGAAGATAAAAGGTTTTAAGGTATATTTTCAAATATTTTTCGACGATAAGTATATATCAATATTCCTTAAATATGAGACAAAGTATAAGATATATAGTCTTAAACATAGATAACACCAAAAGATATAACATATTTTTCCGCAGAAAGTAAATGCATATTTTATTACATATTTGAAAATATTAAGTTGTATTTCCCTCAAAATTATATCAAAATGTTATGTTAAAAGGTACCATTATGAAGATCTGATCTGTAACCTAGCTAAGGTTGGGTATAGATACCATTACTCCTGTAATATAGGTGTTATAGTTAGCATTACTCCTGTACTATAGTTTTTATAGTTAGCAATACTCCTGTACTATAAGTATTATAATTAGCATTACTCCTGCACTATAGTTGTTAAAGTTAGTAATATTCCTGTACTATTGATGTTATAGTTATCATTAATCCTGTACTATGGGCTTTATAGTTAGCAATACTCCTGTACTATAGATGTCATAGTTATCATTAATCCTGTACTATGGGCTTTATAGTTAGCAATACTCCTGTACTATAGGTGTTATAGTTATCATTAATCCTGTACTATGGGCTTTATAGTTAGCAATACTCCTGTACTATAGGTGTTATAGTTAGCATTAATCCTGTACTATGGGCTTTATAGTTAGAAATACTACCTGTACTATTGATGTTATGGTTAGCATTAATCCTGAACTATGGGCTTTATAGTTAGAAATACTCTTGTACTATAGGTGTTATAGTTATCATTGTAGTTAGAAATACTCCTGTACTATAGGTGTTATAGTTATCATTAATCCTGTACAATGGGCTTTATAGTTAGAAATACTCCTGTACTATAGGTGTTATAGTTATCATTAATCCTGTACTATGGGCTTTGTAGTTAGCAATACTCCTGTACTATAGGTGTTATAGTTATCATTAATCCTGTACTATGGGCTTTATAGTTAGAAATACTCCTGTACTATAGGTGTTATAGTTATCATTAATCCTGTACTATGGGCTTTATAGTTAGCATTACTCCTGTACTATAGATGTCATAGTTATCATTAATCCTGTACTATGGGCTTTATAGTTAGCAATACTCCTGTACTATAGATGTCATAGTTATCATTAATCCTGTACTATGGGCTTTATAGTTAGCAATACTCCTGTACTATAGGTGTTATAGTTAGCATTAATCCTGTACTATGGGCTTTATAGTTAGAAATACTACCTGTACTATTGATGTTATAGTTAGCATTAATCCTGAACTATGGGCTTTATAGTTAGAAATACTCCTGTACTATAGGTGTTATAGTTATCATTAATCCTGTACTATGGGCTTTATAGTTAGAAATACTCCTGTACTATAGATGTCATAGTTATCATTAATCCTGTACTATGGGCTTTGTAGTTAGAGATACTCCTGTTATATTGATGCTATAGTTAGAATTAATCCTGTACTATGGGCTTCATAGTTAGCAATATACTTGTAATATAGATTCTATAATCAGCATTAGTTCTGTACTATAGGTATTATAGTTATCAATACTTCTGTAGAAAGTATCTAAGTTCAGAAAGCTTGAGTTAATTAAAATTCGTATTTATTTATGCTTATGAGGTGATACAGCAACGTCTTTACAATCATGGGTGCATAATGTAGCTGCTGTATGGAGATATTTCCATATATATATCCATTCTTATGGAGAAACATTTCCCTGGATGACTTATTTTTTCTTGAATGATATGATGAAAGAGAATATAATTTTCGAAACTGAAGGATTCAAAACTGAAGAGTTATAGATCCCCACTACGTTCCAAATTGGAGAGAAGATCTATGTAATTATATTTGTTGAAAATCAATTTTTCCATTTATAATATAATATTATATGGCATGAAATTGTAGAAGAATGGTAATCATTTACCAAAATAGAACCTCTTTTTCTATTTGTGCATTAAACAATGTATTTTACTGGAGTGATCAACTTAATACATTGTTTATATTCCAAATTAAAAGGGGAAGTGACTATTATAATACATAATATTATGATGAAAAAATGAAAGTTAACGGCGACGTGTTTCTTTCATTAATGTTGTAAATTCGGCAAGCTTTCGGACTTTGACGTCCTTCGACAGACAACTTTCCAAGAAACTAGAAGATGATATTTAGATACAGGTGAATATTTAAATAATTAGAACTTTTTTTAGTGAAATAAATGATTAATATACAAAATTCTTTCTCTTTATATATATAAACAAATTTGTTCTGAGAAAAGGATGACTACCTTAGGATGCAGGGAAAGGCAAAAATCATCTGAAACCCCTCAGACAAAAAAAAGGTGTTAGAAACTTGGGAGGTTCAATTTTTACAAGGTGAGGGAACAGATTGGGTACTATTATTATTAAATATGTGTAGGTATTGTGGAGGAAGGTCAATTTTTCTGTAAAAATATATTGTTAATATTATATTGAATATAATACAAAGGCATTGAATTGAATGAAATATTCAATTTTAAATATTTCGGTTGGCTGAACGCCAACATTTATTAAGGCATAACAACGTATTATATATTTTGTATAAACAAACTCAGTTCCATATAGAGTCATTAGATCAGAATAAAATAGTTGTAAAATATACACGAAGGGAAAGGGAATTGATGCATGAAAACATTATTATGAAACTATTCCTGTAAAAATAAATTTAATATTAGAGATAATGTTGGTGGGGTGAATAGTAATTTATAATTTAAAAGTTTATTGATATAAAAATGTGTCTTGAAACAAAAAAAAAAAGGGAGCGATAGCTATTTATTAATAAATTACTATGAATACATTTTTATATTCCCTTTGCACTATTTAGTTTCAATATTCTAAATTGAAAGAGACTAAAATATTGCAAATGAAGAATTTATGTGCATAATAATTATTTTTAATTTTGTCTTTCTTGTTAAAAAAGTAATATATATGAAAGAATATTTTTTTTTGAAAAAAAAAAAGAATATTTACATATGTCTACGAAAATAAATTTTTACTTTTGTTGATATTGACTAAAGACTACCATTGTTGCTAATTTTCGTTTGTTTGTTTGCAGGCAAATAACAAGTGGATTATATTCGGAAAAAAAAGTAGGTTAATTTTCATTTAATATATAAATTCGTTCTCAAAGTTATGTAACGCTACTTTAAAACGTTTTACCATAATTTTTTAATAGTTTTATTTGTGTTTGAAAATATAATTTTACGATTCATTACATTTACATTATAATATCAGCTAATTACAAAGTATTTTATATATAACTGAACACGTTATACCAAATAGTATTGAAGTGAAAAATGCATGTAAAAAATAGGTACTTTCATATTTTCTAAAAAAACATGAAAATACGCTTTATATTTTTATGATTATATTAATATTCTCAAAGAGCTATGTAAATATACTTTATAATTATTGTATAATTGGATTGATAAAAATATTTTACTTTTTACCAAATTAGATGAAATATTGTTTATACATCATTCAAATATGTATGTGTAATAAGTGATTTGAGTTTGATAAACTTATGTTTATAAAAAGGTTTTATATGTTTATACATGTTTAACAATTAATTCATGTAGATTTAAAGATATTATGTTTTTGAAATGTATATTTTCACATATATATTAATTTTGTCAGAAGAATGCCATTTGTATAGAGCAGACTTTATTCAATTATGCAAATTTATATTTTAGGTATTTAGTTATGTAATTAGAATTTTACACTCTAATAGTTCTGAAAGTAATGCGCTTAAGGTAAGTCGCATTGAAAATTTGGCTTGTAAACTAATCTTACTGTATGCCTTATCTAATTTTTTACAATACTGACAATTAGATATGGTATCTTCTGCCTACATTGGGTAATGTAAATCTGCATGATTATCACAATATTCTCCTTTATTCTTATACTGTGTGTCTTATCTAATTTTTACAATACTGACAATTAGATATGGTATCTTCTGCCTACAGAATTTAATGTAATTCTGCCATGATTATTACCATATTCTCCTTTATTCTTATATAGATATGTTAAAGTTTGGAATTCGAATGCTGAGAAATTTTGCAAAGGAAGCTGCGCTTAAAAAAAATTGTTTTTCACACATTTAATATCTATATTTTAAAAAGTTATTATTATTATAGCCATGTGTTATATGTTCTTTGCACTTTTTTTATAAATATCATTGTATTCTATTTTGCATAAATATATTAACAAATTGAGCCTGTTAACTTCATATGTAAATTTTTGATATTCAATTTCAAAGGTTAGTTAAATTTTTTGTATAAAAAGTTTTATAACCTATATGCAGATATTCCTCTATATGGCTTTTCGGATTTTCTCTATTCATAATTCGAGAATTGTAGGTTTATGTTTAGCAATGAATCTGTATAATATAGATAAGATTTATGCTCTTAAGAACTGAACTGGTCATTGCTCTTCTTTAAAAATACATGTGTTCTTCTTTGTTAGCGAGCAATATAATATGAAATCTATCAATTAATGTATTGTGTATTTGCAATCTGTTAATATATTTATATAATGTGAATTAGTCATTTTTAAAGGTAGGTAATATGTTGTGAATCTGTTCTTTATAGGATGGTATTATGTGAACCTCTGTTATTTTAGGTTAGTATTATAATGTGAAATTATCTGTATATACTTGTTGGTTAGTATTATCACGTAGTTTATCTTGTACCCTTGTATTTAGACATGTGCTCATGTATGTAAACCTCCTGATTGTAGGCTAAACTGTGCCTCATGTAGTTTTAGTGATGCTAGGTGAACCTCTATTTTAGGTTGGTATTATGTGAACATTCCCGTTTATAGGTTAGTATTATCATGTTGTGAATCTTGAATCTTTTTAACTAGACATGTGCTCATGTATGTAAACATTGTGATTGTAGGCTAAGCTGTGCCACATGTAGTTTTATTGATGCTAGGTGAACCTCTATTTTGGGTTGGTATCATGTGAACATGCCTGGTTATAGGTTAGTATTATCATGTAGTGAATCCTGTACCCCTGTAACTAGACATGTGCTCATATATGTAAACATTGTGATTGTATGCTAAGCTGTGTCACATGTAGTTTTAGTGATGCTAGGTGAACCTCTATTTTAGGTTAGTATTATGTGAACATGCCCGGTTATAGGTTAGTATTATCATGTATTGTAAATTGTACTCCTGTATCTAGACATGTGCTAATGTATGTGAACATGTCGATTGTAAGCTAACCTGTGCCACATCTAGTTTCAGTGATGCTAAGTGAACCTCTTTTTAGGGTTGGTATTATGTGAACATGCCCGGGTATAGGTTAGTATTATCATGTATTGTATCTTGTACTCCTGTATCTAGACATGTGATAATGTATGTAAACATGACGATTGTAAGCTACCCTGTTTCACATGTAGGTGTTGTAATGCTAGGTATCTATTTCAGGTTAGTATTATAATGTGAATATATGCCCGGATATAGATTAGTAATAGCATTCAATGAATCTTGTACCCTTGTAACTTGACGTGCTCCTGTATGTAAACATATGCCAATTGTAAGCTAACCTGTGCCATATGTAGTTTTAGTGATGCTAGGTGAACCTCTGTGTCTATTTCAGGTTAGCATTGTAATTTGAACATATGCCCGATTATAGATTAGCATTATCATGTAGTGAATCTTGTACCCTTGTAACTAGACATGTGCTAATGTATGTAAACATCCGATTGTAAGCTAACCTGTGCCACATGTAGGTTTAGTAATGCTAGGTGTCTATTTAAGGTTAGTATTATAATGTGAATATATGCCCGGATATAAGCTAGTATTATCATTTAAGAATTGTGTACTTCTGGAACCATACATGTTGTATTTATGTAAACATATGCCGAGTGTAAGATAAACTGTGACAGATGTAAGTTTAGTAATGTATCAGGTAGGTAGAGAATATTGTACCTCTGTAACTAGACATATGCTGCGTCCTATGTGAGCATATGCCGATTGAAAGCTAACCTGTGTTACATCTAGGTTTGAATTATGGTATGAAATTGTGTTAAATGTAGGTTGATATGTACGTATGTCTCACGTGTTGTTCAGTGATATAATGCGAATTGATGTTCCATGTAATTTTGTAATACGATGTGAATATGTTGTCAACAGGTAAGGTATTATTGTAAACAGCTATTATCTTATGTTTTACCTTTGATCCTATTATATCGTAAAATCATGTCATGTATTATATCTTAAACGTGTGTCATTTTTAGGTAAGGAGTTTTACGTGTATATTTATTTTATTTTTTATTTTTCAATCCTTTGAAATTGCCTAATTTAGGTGTGTTTAGCGCCACTTCCTAATATCGGAAGTTCTACAGCTCCCTTTCCTACTGCGGAGAACCTCTACAACTCGCCTTCCTAATAACGGAAGGACCCCTTCCTACTAACGGAAGGACCTCAACAGCTCCCCTTCCTACTAGCGGAAGGACCTCAAAAACTCCCCTTCCTACGGCGGAGAACCTCTACAGCTTCCCTTCCTACTAGCGGAAGGACCTCTACAGCTCCCCTTTCTACAAGCGGAAGGACCCCTTCCTACTAACGGAAGGACCTCAACAGCTCCCCTTCCTACGGCGGAGAACCTCTACAGCTTACCTTCCTACTAGCAGAAGGACCTCTACAGCTCCCCTTTCTACAAGCGGAAGGACCTCTACACCTCCCCTTCCACTAGTGGGAGTTCTACAGCTCCCCTTCCTACTAGCGGAAGGACCTCTACAGCTCCCCTTCTTGCTAGTGGGAGTTCTACAGCTCCCCTTCCTACTAGCGGAAGGACCTCTACAGCTCCCCTTCCTACTAGCGGAAGGACCTCTACACCTCTCCTTCCACTAGTGGGAGTTCTACAGCTCCCCTTCCTACTAGCGGAAGGACCTCTACAGATCCCCTTCTTGCTAGTGGGAGTTCTACAGCTCCCCTTCCTGCTAGCGGAAGGACCTCTACAGCTCCCCTTTCTACTAGCGGAAGGACCTCTACAGCTCCCCTTCTTGCTAGTGGGAGTTCTACAGATCCCCTTTCTGCTAACGGAAATACCTCTAGCAGGAAGGGGAGCTGTATAGGTCCTTCCGCTAGTAGGAAGGGGAGCTGTAGAACTCCCACTAGCAGGAAGGGGAGCTGTAGATCTCCCACTAGTAGGAAGGGGAGCTGTAGACCTCCCACTAGCAGAAAGGGGATCTGTAGAGGTCCTTCCGCTAGTAGGAAGGGGAGCTGTAGAACTCCCACTAGCAGGAAGGGGAGCTGTAGTGGTCCTTCCGCTAGGAGGAAGGGGAGCTGTAGAACTCCCACTAGTAGGAAGGGGAGCTGTAGATCTCCCACTAGCAGAAAGGGGAGCTGTAGATCTCCCACTAGCAGAAAGGGGAGCTGTAATGGTCCTTCCGCTAGTAAGAAGGGGAGCTGTAGAGGTCCTTCCGCTAACAGGAAGGGGAGCTTTAGAGGTCCTTCCGCTAGTAGGAAGGGGAGCTGTAGATCTCCCACTAGCAGAAAGGGGAGCTGTAATGGTCCTTCCGCTAGTAAGAAGGGGAGCTGTAGAGGTCCTTCCGCTAGCAGGAAGGGGAGCTTTAGAGGTCCTTCCGCTAGTAGGAAGGGGAGCTTTAGACCTCCCACTAGCAGAAAGGGGATCTGTAGAGGTCCTTCCGCTAGTAGGAAGGGGAGCTGTAGAACTCCCCCTAGCAGAAAGGGGGATCTGTAGACCTCCCACTAGCAGAAAGGGGAGCTGTAGTGGGCCTTCCGCTAGTAAGAAGGGGAGCTGTAGAGGTCCTTCCGCTAGCAGAAAGGGGAGCTGTAGAGGTCCTTCCGCTAGTAGGAAGGGGAGCTGTAGACCTCCCACTAGCAGAAAGGGGATCTGTAGAGGTCCTTCCGCTAGTAGGAAGAGGAGCTGTAGTGGTCCTTCCGCTAGTAGGAAGGGGAGCTGTAGAGGTCCTTCCGCTAGCAGGAAGGGGAGCTGTAGAACTCCCACTAGCAGAAAGGGGATCTGTAGAACTCCCACTAGCAGAAAGGGAGCTGTAGTGGTCCTTCCGCTAGTAGGAAGGGGAGCTGTAGAACTCACAATAGCAGGAAGGGGAGCTGTAGACCTCCCACTAGCAGAAAGGGGATCTGTAGAGGTCCTTCCGCTAGTAGGAAGAGGAGCTGTAGTGGTCCTTCCGCTAGTAGGAAGGGGAGCTGTAGAGGTCCTTCCGCTAGCAGGAAGGGGTGCTGTAGAACTCCCCCTAGCAGAAAGGGGATCTGTAGAACTCTCACTAGCAGAAAGGGGAGCTGTAGTGGTCCTTCCGCTAGTAGGAAGGGGAGCTGTAGAACTCACAATAGCAGGAAGGGGAGCTGTAGTGGTCCTTCCGCTAGTAGGAAGGGGAGCTGTAGAACTCTCACTAATAGGAAGGGGAGCTGTAGATCTCCCACTAGCAGGAAGGGGAGCTGTAGTGGTCCTTCCGCTAGTAGGAAGGGGAGCTGTAGAACTCACAATAGCAGGAAGGGGAGCTGTAGAGGCCCTTCCGCTAGTAGGAAGGGGAGCTGTAGAACTCCCACTAGCAGAAAAGGGATCTGTAGAACTCCCACTAGCAGGAAGGGGAGCTGTAGTGGTCCTTCCGCTAGTAGGAAGGGGAGCTGTAGAGGTCCTTCCGCTAGTAGGAAGGGGACCTGTAGAACTCCCACTAGCAGGAAGGGGAGCTGTAGAACTCCCACTAGCAGGAAGGGGAACTGTAGTGGTCCTTCCGCTAGTAGGAAGGGGAGCTGTAGAACTCCCACTGGTGGAAGGGGAGCTGTAGATCTCCCACTAGCAGAAAGGGGAGCTGTAGTGGTCCTTCCGCTAGTAAGAAGGGGAGCTGTAGAGGTCCTTCCGCTAGCAGGAAGGGGAGCTTTAGAGGTCCTTCCGCTAGTAGGAAGGGGAGCTGTAGACCTCCCACTAGCAGAAAGGGGATCTGTAGAGGTCCTTCCGCTAGTAGGAAGGGGAGCTGTAGACCTCCCACTAGCAGGAAGGGGAGCTGTAGTGGTCCTTCCGCTAGTAGGAAAGGGAGCTGTAGAACTCCCACTAATAGGAAGGGGAGCTGTAGATCTCCCACTAGCAGAAAGGGGAGCTGTAGTGGTCCTTCCGCTAGTAAGAAGGGGAGCTGTAGAGGTCCTTCCGCTAGCAGGAAGGGGAGCTTTAGAGGTCCTTCCGCTAGTAGGAAGGGGAGCTGTAGACCTCCCACTAGCAGAAAGGGGAGCTGTAGAGGTCCTTCCGCTAGTAGGAAGGGGAGCTGTAGAACTCCCACTAGCAGAAAGGGGATCTGTAGAACTACCACTAGCAGTAAGGGGAGCTGTAGTGTTCCTTCCGCTAGTAGAAAGGGGAGCTGAAGAGGTCCTTCCGCTAGCAGGAAGGGGACCTGTAGAACTCCCACTAGCAGGAAGGGGAGCTGTAGAACTCCCACTAGCAGGAAGGGGAACTGTAGTGGTTCTTCCGCTAGTAGGAAGGGGAGCTGTAGAACTCCCACTGGTGGAAGGGGAGCTGTAGTGGTCCTCCCGCTAGTAGGAAGGGGAGCTGTAGAACTCCCACTAGCAGGAAGGGGAGCTGTAGTGGTCCTTCCGCTAGTAGGAAGGGGAGCTGTAGAACTCCCATTAGTAGGAAGGGGAGCTGTAGATCTCCCACTAGCAGAAAGGGGAGCTGTAGTGGTCCTTCCGCTAGTAAGAAGGGGAGCTGTAGAGGTCCTTCCGCTAGTAGGAAGGGGAGCTGTAGACCTCCCACTAGCAGAAAGGGGATCTGTAGAGGTCCTTCCGCTAGTAGGAAGGGGAGCTGTAGACCTCCCACTAGCAGGAAGGGGAGCTGTAGTGGTTCTTCCGCTAGTAGGAAGGGGAGCTGTAGAACTCCCATTAGTAGGAAGGGGAGCTGTAGATCTCCCACTAGCAGAAAGGGGAGCTGTAGTGGTCCTTCCGCTAGTAAGAAGGGGAGCTGTAGAGGTCCTTCCGCTAGTAGGAAGGGGAGCTGTAGACCTCCCACTAGCAGAAAGGGGATCTGTAGAGGTCCTTCCGCTAGTAGGAAGGGGAGCTGTAGACCTCCCACTAGCAGGAAGGGGAGCTGTAGTGGTCCTTCCGCTAGTAGGAAGGGGAGCTGTAGAACTCCCATTAGTAGGAAGGGGAGCTGTAGATCTCCCACTAGCAGAAAGGGGAGCTGTAGTGGTCCTTCCGCTAGTAAGAAGGGGAGCTGTAGAGGTCCTTCCGCTAGCAGGAAGGGGAGCTGTAGACCTACCACTAGCAGAAAGGGGATCTGTAGAGGTCCTTCCGCTAGTAGGAAGGGGAGATGTAGAACTCCCCCTAGCAGAAAGGGGATCTGTAGACCTCCCACTAGCAGAAAGGGGAGCTGTAGTGGGCCTTCCGCTAGTAAGAAGGGGAGCTGTAGAGGTCCTTCCGCTAGCAGGAAGGGGAGCTGTAGAGGTCCTTCCGCTAGTAGGAAGGGGAGCTGTAGACCTCCCACTAGCAGAAAGGGGATCTGTAGAGGTCCTTCCGCTAGTAGGAAGAGGAGCTGTAGTGGTCCTTCCGCTAGTAGGAAGGGGAGCTGTAGAGGTCCTTCCGCTAGCAGGAAGGGGAGCTGTAGAACTCCCACTAGCAGAAAGGGGATCTGTAGAACTCCCACTAGCAGAAAGGGGAGCTGTAGTGGTCCTTCCGCTAGTAGGAAGGGGAGCTGTAGAGGTCCTTCCGCTAGCAGGAAGAGGTGCTGTAGAACTCCCCCTAGCAGAAAGGGGATCTGTAGAACTCCAACTAGCAGAAAGGGGAGCTGTAGTGGTCCTTCCGCTAGTAGGAAGGGGAGCTGTAGAACTCACAATAGCAGGAAGGGGAGCTGTAGAGGCCCTTCCGCTAGTAGGAAGGGGAGCTGTAGAACTCCCACTAGCAGAAAAGGGATCTGTAGAACTCCCACTAGCAGGAAGGGGAGCTGTAGTGGTCCTTCCGCTAGTAGGAAGGGGATCTGTAGAGGTCCTTCCGCTAGTAGGAACGGGAGCTGTAGAACTCCCACTAGCAGAAAGGGGATCTGTAGAACTACCACTAGCAGTAAGGGGAGCTGTAGTGTTCCTTCCGCTAGTAGAAAGGGGAGCTGTAGAGGTCCTTCCGCTAGCAGGATGGGGAGCTGTAGACCTCCCACTAGCAGGAAGGGGAGCTGTAGAGGTCCTTCCGCTAGCAGGAAGGGGAGCTGTAGAGGTCCTTCCGCTAGTATGAAGAGGAGCTGTAGAGGTCCTTCCGCTAGCAGGATGGGGAGCTGTAGACCTCCCACTAGCAGGAAGGGGAGCTGTAGAGGACCTTCCGCTAGTAGGAAGGGGAGCTGTAGAGGTCCTTCCACTAGCAGGAAGGGGAGCTGTAGAGGTCCTTCCGCTAGTAGGAAGGGGAGCTGTAGAGGTCCTTCCGCTAGCAGGAAGGGGAGCTGTAGAGGTCCTACCGCTAGTATGAAGGGGAGCTGTAGAGGTCCTTCCTCTAGCAAGAAGGGGAGCTGTAGAGGTCCTTCCTCTAGCAGGAAGGGGAGCTGTAGAGGTCCCTACGCTAGTAGGAAGTGGCTCTGTAGAGTTCCACTAGTACGAAGATCTGCTATTGAACTTCCTGTACGCTGTGCAGCTTCTTTCTGTAACGCCAAATGGCGCTGTAAAACTCCCACTAGGGGAAGAGGCGCGGTAGAGCCATTTCCTGTAGCGGGAAGTGACGCTATAGGACTTCCTAACGTAGAGAGAAATGAATTTGTATATCTATTTATCTCTCTAGAAAACATTTGCGCTTTGCAACCTTACTAATTGAAGTGTGGGAACATTTCCCTCTATGGAGAAGTAGGGCTGTTTCTTAAAGGTAAAACGGGGGAAGTAGAACTGTATAATTTTAATCATAGAGGGAAATAACGCTATTGAGTATCTTTCCGTAGAGGTACATTTATATATCGAACTTATCCCGTTTTGGGAATGTTTTTAAAAACCTGAAAAGTAAATTTGTGTCACAGATAACAAGCGCATGGAGATTGATGGCACTTCACAAGATTCGCTCAATGGGAGAGAAAGATTGCCCTATTGTCTCAGTGATATGGAACTTTCCATTTAGAAGAATGAATAAAAAAAAAGTTATCAAAACGACTGCCCTTTGCTCAACTCAATCGTTGCTAGATGAAATTATACAAATGAATGGAAGGATATGGTTGACTTACCTTTTCGTTTTTTCTTTTGCTTGTACCTCGTGGCCACGAAGACGCCGATCATAGTGATGAAAAGGACGGCGATGGCGCCGATGATGATGCCCAAGAAGTAGCTGAGCAATTCATAATCTGGAAACATATTAAACATTTTATCATTCTTTTCTTTACTAAAATACACCACACATTTCCTTTGGGTACATCTCATTACAAAATATATCAAAATATTCATTACATGTTGTTAATAAACTCTCGCTATAGTAAAAAAAAAAGTGATATTAATAAAATATATGCATTTTTAATATTCGGGAACATTAAAATATTTCATAAATGCTTGTGATCTTAATAATGATGGTGTTTGAAAATGTCAAGCGTAATATAACGAGTCCATTCTCTATTTTTAGTTTACACTTAAAAATAGCTTGTTTGGGAAAGTTACCAGAATATAAGTAAATTGAAAGTTCTTAAATTCCTGCCTCTTTTGTTATAAGGAGTTCAAAGTTCTCTTAGAAATGAAAGTTTAAAAAACATAAGAGGAGAAACATCCTGATCTGAAGGATCCTTTAGGCATATCCTTAACTAATTCAAATTCATCCGATGAAGCAAAAATTTAATCTGTATTTTGAAAATTCTTTGTTTTTTTTTTTAGCGAGATATCTCAACTCGGCTCAAGACTTATTCCGGATTTTATAATTTAGTGCATCATATTTGTGTTCTTGTGTCCTTTTAGTGTATGTAGCATTATTGAATCACATTATGCACTTTATATTGTTTATATCTATTCGGAATTTTTCTTGTACTTTGTTATACTACATTCATCTTGTGTATATTTATCCTGATTTACATTGTTGACATTTATCATAGATCCACATTGTTTATACTTATTATGTATCGTTGCAATTCAATAAAATATTTTACGAAATCCTCTGATATATATTTTTTAAATAATGAAAAGCTATACACCCGTATATAATAAAACCAATATTACTCTTCTTTTTTTTCATTTTAAAACAATTTCACTGAATGCAAATAATCAATAGAGGGTTCAGCACACTTGTAAAAGCTAAAGACGAACTTCTTTATACATGTGTAGACTTGTGATGTATTTACAGTAAAATCATTCAGCAACTATCCACCATGAAAACATGGCCTGTATCACGTAAACTAAGGATAATGATTATAAAAGCTTCAGTTTTTATTTCGGGAAAATAATGAAAAAATATATATAATAGGGTCGCCCCTTCTATCAAAAGAGACATTAAAAAACTAGGTGCCATCTTTTGACTGTATTTGGCGGATTTTGAAGAGTCCATTTGATACCTGGGGATCTGATTAAATTAACTCTTTCTTTCCTGGACTGAAAAGGGGCTATTGCTCGAAACCATGGTTTCCATCCTGGACTGAAAAGGGGCTATTGCTCGAAACCATGGTTTCCATCCTGGACTGAAAAGGGGCTATTGCTCGAAACCATGGTTTCCATCCTGGACTGAAAAGAGGCTATTGCTCGAAACCATGGTTTCCATCCTGGACTGAAAAGAGGCTATTGCTCGAAACCATGGTTTCCATCCTGGACTGAAAAGAGGCTATTGCTCGAAACCATGGTTTCCATCCTGGACTGAAAAGAGGCTATTGCTCGAAACCATGGTTTCCATCCTGGACTGAAAAGAGGCTATTGCTCGAAACCATGGTTTCCATCCTGGACTGAAAAGAGGCTATTGCTCGAAACCATGGTTTCCATCCTGGACTGAAAAGAGGCTATTGCTCGAAACCATGGTTTCCAGGTGGACGCTAATTAATTATCCAAAGCTGGTGTTGTGATTTTGTAGTGGATCCGAGTTCGATAATTTGCGGAGACGGTCAATAGATAGTGCCTCGATTCGAGTATATTTTAACGGAAGATACGACCTTGTTTATATTTTAAAAATATATAAATAAGAAAGAAAAATAAACTGTTGCAACAATCGATTTCTAGGTTGTTGTTTTCTCTATCTTAATTCATATAGGAATCCTAGAAAAGTAGTTAGAAAAGTATGATCAAATATTCAAATTCGTTTGTTGTTTCTGGTTCCATTGTGTTTATTTTATCTAAACATCAAACGATAACATTTAATGACAGGGTATCGATTTATTTGGTAACATATGACATGTTTTAAAAGATAAAAGTATTATCTATAATATATTCTCGTGAGTGTAGAGAAACAAGCTGAAAAAGAAAATCTAATGATCAAACAAAGATTTTTCAATACAGAAAATAAATTAGTTTGTAGACTTTCAAAAATAATCAAATATAATGACTAAGTAGAAACCCAAATTTATTGCTATTTCCTTAATATCGGCAAATATCGATTTTCTAGTTATTTGAGAAAGCGGCCGAGAGAAAACAAACAAAAACAATAATCCGAAAATAAATTTCAGAAACATTTTAAAACTACTTTGATATTCAAAAGGTTTATGCGAAATTGGTGGAATAAATCAAGAGCCCGTATAAAATCCCTATTTATTGGTTTAACCAATAAAATGAAATTTATTATTTCCAAACATTTGAGGGCGCTTTCTATTTCCCGAAATTGCCCAAGTAATCTATCACATCCTTGAGATTAGCTCTTCTCGGTTCGAACAGCGAAACAATTGCAAGGCTTAGATGCCAAATTGTAAGCAACCAATCCACTATTGTATCCTTACTGATGACTTTCCCATCTATTTCAACCCATTGTCAAATAATTATATCAATTGTGTCTAAATAAATATTCATTGTAAATACCATATATTTTGAAAATATATAAAACAATCTTTCTTTCGAATACAAAATTTTGTAACAAATAAATTTACAAATGTGTTTATTTTAAAAATATCATCAAATATTATCTCTACAGATAGGGCTTGGCTCATCAGTAGTGAACTCTCTCAGCGGTTTCGCCAAATTAATCTTTAGACCTCTCTACTCTTGTATTGGATGAAGGGTATATCCCAAACCAATCCAATACAATAGTAAAGCGGTCTAGAGATTAATTTGGCGAAACAGTTGAGAGTTTTCACTACTGATAAGCCCTCTCATTCAATAATAAATGTAATTGCAGAAGAGCTCCTCATTTTCGTGGATCAGGGGGTCAAAATCAACCAAGAAGTGTATCGCCGCGAAATTCTCGAGGCCGTCGTACTCCATTTGGCTCAAAATCACTTCGGATATTCGGATTGTAGGTTCCAGCAGGACTCCGCGCAGGCTTACAAAACGAAATTGACTCAGGACTGGTGTAGGGCCCATTTTCTGGACTTCATCAGGTCGGCGGAATGGCTGCCCTTTTAACCCGATCTCAACCCGATGGATTACAGCGTGTTTTCTATTCTGCAGGTCAGGGCCTGTGCTACACGTTACAAAGGTTTAAAGTCGCTGAAGCGATCGCTGCGCCGAGAATGGGACCGATTGTCACCAGAGAACCTGCGGCCCATTGCCGAAAATTTCAAGTCACGTTTAGACCTGTGTATCGTCAACAAGGGAGGCCAGTTTGAAACCGGATGGATAAATTGTTAGTTAGTATCTACCTCATTGTTGTGCATTGTTATTTTTAAATTCATTTTGTATAATAATTTAATGAATGAAAATCTAACTTCGTCATTTTGAGACCCTGTAATATTGTTTTAAAAATATTACAATTATGATTTCCAAAATAATTTATATTATATTTTTCAAAGTATATATATTAGATAATAAAAAGGTATATATTGGATTTGAAAAAGTTATATATTAAAAATTAATAATGGATATATTATATCCAATATATGCCTTTTTATTATCTAAAATTAGATATATTTGAAAATAGAGCAATCCATATTTAAATCATTAGATAAAAAGGCGTATAATGGATCAAAATATGCCTTTTTAATAAAAGAAATATATATTAAAAATAAAGAGAGCTTATCCTGACCAGGAACACATGTGCTTTTTAAATGGCAGAGCACCATCTAAATCTTCGTGCGCCATCTTCGTGGATGGCTTTTCTTGATTTATCAAGAATTTGGGTTGACCAGATATCACGGATCAAGTTAAATAAACGTTTAGGTCAATTTTTCACCACTAAATGGCGCTCTGCCATCTAAAAAGCACATGTGCTTGTGGTCAGGATATGCTCTCTTTATTTTTAATATCAACACCTGACCCACTTTTTTTTCTATTGTTTTTTTCATATATATATACTTATAAATAGATAAATTTGTTTCAGAGAGTATCAAACCAAATCGAAAATATCTATTAAATATTAAAATGTTGTTATTAAAGTGTGAAAACACAGTAAATATTTAGAAAACGTAGTCATTAAAGTACAAAATGATATTATAAAATTATAAAATAGGGTTAAATTACAAAACACTCTTATAGGTCTTAAAATATAGTGTTTTATTTAATATTATATATTTAATTCATTTTTTCAATAAATCAATCATTTAATATAGAAATAAAAAACTAATTAAAAAAAAACAATACTATATTTATTAGATGAAAAATATTTTTATTTAATTTGTGGATATATGAGTTCTTTATTTCTTTTATAACACCTATATATACGAGTATAAACTAAATTATTGAATTAATTATTCTAGATAATTAGTATATGTTTGATGCCACTTCTATTAGGTATGTTTCTAACATGTGATATTTAACCTACTCAATATATTTCAGCCATCAGACCATTTCCTAGCTTCCCAAAGATTCTTTTATTGCCTGTCTTCTTGCCCTCTATTAACCCCTTGTCATTTATTCCAAATATTTGCTGGTCAATTTATTCTCCCTTCTTTTCCTTTTTTTTTTTTTCTAAAATTTTGTCGAAATTAGTTTACCTCTCTCCCTCGTGATATTAAAAAGTTTCTTTTTTATTCTTTTAGTTTCACGATTTTTTTTTTCAAATGTTTCTTTACATATTATATAAGTAGTCGGTGTATATTTACATTTCAAAACTTTTTTTTCTTCAATTCTATTAAGAATATTTTTTTCCAACTATTAAATAATACATTTTATAATATACACATAGTTCTAACATATTTCTTTATTATTAATTATGGTTTTCATCTCTTACTATATCGAATTATCTCATTTACCAATTATACTTATTAAGAGTTGAAATTATAATTTAAAAAATATTGATCTTAAGATGGAGTACATTTTTATATAGAACCAACGTTCAAGCGTCTTTATTAACTGATTAAAACATTTTCAGATTAATTCTATTATAATTTATAATGCAAATTGTTGCATCATGGCTAATGAACCTATTTTATTTTAATTTGTAATATTATTTTTCATTTTTAAATTCAAATTTATATTTCATATTTATTTATTTTATTAAACAGAATATATGTATTATATAATCCTCAGTTGTATTATGGTACACTTTGTGACTTCACAGCTCTCTTAGGTGTGAGAAATAAATAAATAATTCTGGAGGTTACTTAAAGTAGAGTTATCTCCACTTATATAAATTTGTAGGATGGTTTAAACACGCTTTGGAAAGATACAAGACCCAGCACAGGAGAGAATCAAGGTTGAAGAGTCTGCCAAGCCGCAACCTGGTGCAACAATATATAAACAAGAACATGCCACCTATGTTTAAAATATTGAAACCTTATCAGCACACTTTTCTTTTTTAACCAGTTATATAGTTAAATTTCTAATATATTTTAATTTTAAATACATGAAATTACTAACGATCTTTTTTTGCTTATCCCTAGTACACGTGGTACAGACCATAATAATCATGGTGGGTAGAAGAAGGCGACTGCCTTTATTGTAAGTGCACCACATGTCTACACATGTGAAAAGCAGTTCGACTTTGCACTTACAAATGTGTTAGAACACGGTTTAGTTACTTGCACTCGCTGGTGGGGTTGTACTTTTCCAGGAATCGGGGACCATTGGAGCATTTTCTTAAAATCAGAAAAAAGTGCCCAATGAAGGAATCGAACCCGGGTCGTAGCGGTCGAAAACGAACGGTTTACACCATCTTTCCAACGACCCCCTGACTCCCGATCATAGATATATTCAATCAATATTTGAAAATATTTGTTGATTGGAAGTCAGTATGGGAAAAAACTCCATCAGCCAATAATATATTTAATTATCGACGTTTTAATGACACCCTGTCACTCTCTTTATGGGAAATGGTTACTTTGAATTCTATTCCTACTTATATAGGTACAAGATTTTCTAAAATACATGTAAATCGTCATGTATTCCATAGATACACAACTCTACATACGTAAATATGGTCAAATATCAAAAACAAAGTTTATGTAAATAATTTTGAATTTTTAATCTGTTAATTTGTGAAGGTCTCTTATTTTTATACTCTCATTTATTTATCAATATAAACAGATACATTACGCTTTACATTTATTTCAGAAAATCGTTTATATATATATATATATCAAAATTAGAAACTATTATAGACGCGTATTATTCTTTTTATAAAAAAAAAAATAATTTCTACTGTCCTTACTGTAACAGAAAAATTAATAGGAGGGCCTGGCTCATCAGTGGTCAACCCTCTCAGCGGTTTCGCCACTGATGACCCAGGCCCTCCCATTATTTTTAATTTCAGTAAGGACAGTAGAAATGTTTTTTTTTTTTTAAGAATCATACGCGTCTATAATAGTTTCGAATTTTGATAACAGATGGCGCACTAATACATCATTATATTAGGTAATAAAAGGCATATATTGGATTTAATAAAAGATTTATGACTTTTATTATCTAATGAATTAAGTTTGGATTGCTCTATTTTCAAAACATCATTATATATATATATATATATATATATGTTATATTAAAATATTATTTTATTAAAAAAAAATTATATTTCATAGATTCAAATACTCTGTTAAATCGACCGCCAGAGGTCACTCTTCCCCTATAAAAACTCATTGTTGTTATTTCCCGATGGCCGGTTCAAACCTTTTGTACATTATGTAAATAAGTTTTTTTCATTTTTTTTTAATTCTTACGCCTTAAGTCAGGCACTACTTTATTCAAATTATGTTTTCTATATATTCTCTTAGTTCAATTAAAGCAATCTCTGATCAAAACTATTTTTAGCATTATACTTTCAAGATTTTTGCCACGACGGTATTACCATAGTATAATCCTCAAGATATTCAAAATTCAGCAGAAAATAATCTTATTTATAATTTATATATTAGAAATAGGTATCAAAATAATCATTCCCTTGAATAGAGTGGAAGCGAATCACTGAAACGACGAGAATAAATTATAAATTCATATTATTATAATAATATTTTTAATGATTCGTTTAATCAGAATTTAGATACTTATAAGTTCAACTATCATTCTATCGGTACACAGTAATGTTCTACTCTATAGTACAGGATAAAAACTCTAGTTCATCAACATGGGAGAGTCTCATAAAACGTCCAGAAAATTGCTCAAGGAATCGCCGATAAAATTGAGGAAGTTTATTTTCCAAGGCAACAGAACCCATTTACCGCCTGATTTAATACAGTAAAATGATTATTACAGTAAATTATAAAGGACACTATACAAAATTTCCTATTTAAAGTTACAAGTATTATAATTAAACATATGGTAATTTATATATGATTATCTGATATTTTTTATCTAAAGTTTTCCTGTTTATTCTATATTCATTAATGCTATTATTATCATTTAAAAGTCTGATATTTAAAATTCTTAACTTCATTTCAAATTCCATTTCTATAATAAAATATATTTATTTTGAATCAAATATACTGATATTAAACATAAAGAAGGCATCGCCTGACCACGAGCACATGTGCTTTTTTTTACTGATATATATTAATATATTTTTTCAAGTGTTATCGATCAAAATATGAACAAAATATGACGTCAAATTTATTTCTCTTTATTATAAACATTTATATAAATTATATATTCATCATCATTAACGGTTCAATTATTCAGCACTTTGTCGTTTAACTTAAAGACAAATTATAATTTTATATAATTTTGTTTTCAACTAAATATATTTTGAATATATATTGATCTTCATTTATTTGTTATAAGACGTGTCAAGCTCAGTTTGAATTCTAACTTGCGATATTTTTCAGTAATACTGTTGTTAATTTGACAAATTTATATTCATATGAATAAGAAAATTTGGGTTTAAATATGGTATTATATACATTGAAAATACATAAAACAATGCAATGTGTGTGTGTTTTTTTTACATGATTTTCCCTCTTTCTCACATTAAAAAAAGGTATTTTATCATATACTATATGTATTTATATATACAATATAAAGTCACAGGAGGTATATTTTTCTGTTACATATATTTATATAGTTTATAATTAAAAAGGCATATATTGGATCAAAATATAATTTATTTTACCAATATTTCAGTTGGTTGAACGTCAACCTTTATCAATGTGTTATAACATTTTAAAAATGAAATATTGGTAAAATAAATGATATTTTGATTCAATATATGCCTTTTTAATTAAAGATTTATTTATGGATTGCTCTATTTTCAATATATATATTTATATAGTTTTATCAGGCAGATCTTTAGTAATTCTTATATTGAGGTAAATATGTTTTGCAGTTTGAAAAGAAGTTTGAAATTGAATAATTTAAATATTGGAGGTTCACTCTAACCTATAATTATTCAGGACTACAAATATAGTACTAATATCCTATATATAAACAAAGTAACCTAGTAAATATATCTATATAATTATTTGAAATCACATTTTGCTTTATATGGGCTCTTTTATTGTCTTTTTTGAGCGCAAAATGCTTAATAAAAAAATATTTGACCAAATATGCTCTTTTTTAATGTACATTCAATATATATGAGTCAAATATAAAATTTAAAAAAAAGTACGCAAATCATTGCCGCCAATCATTTTAATATAATATTAATTGATTTATAGCCCTAATATAAATTATGTATCTTATGAACATATATATATACAATTAAATTAATGTTAAAATATATTAATTATCGTTGAAACAACCAATGAATATGTATTTTACAATTTAAAATATCACCTATATCGATCACAAATGGAATGAACACATTTCATTGTAGTTCTAAAAGAATTGTTCCAAAATAAAATCCCGTTTTAAAATTTATATAGTTCAAAAGACGCGCACCATTTAGTAAATAGGTAAAAAATAATAACTTTTATCTCAGGTAGTATATTTAGGAAGCGTATAAAGTTGAGCAGCAGACGAACAAATATTTAGAAAGCGATGGCAATCCAATTTTTAAAAGCCTATCTTGGAAATAAACCACGGGATCTCCTGGCCGGCCGCCAACCCTCTCCACCTATCACAATCGACCGGGTGGTCTCTTGGACGGCCGCAGCCCCCGCTTTCTTTAGAAATAGCTTCAGACGATTCTTTCCAGCTTCAAATATCTTTTGAAATACCTAAACGTTTGGCCATTTGGAACGATAATAATATAAAGGAAAGAATCTATTTAATATATGCATATATATAATTAATTTGATAAATAACTATATATATATTTTTTTTAATTTTTGAGATACAATGGGAATAATTAATTGTGTCAAAGGTTTTTAAGATATTCAAATATATTTTGAGTTTCTAATTTATTGAATAGAATTGATATTCTAAAAAATGTTTGGAATATTTCGCTTCTTGAAAAAAATAAAAAATGGCATCTTAACAGATGGAATATGTTTGCGGAATACGCCCTATTGTGTTGTGCCTTGTGTGTGCAGATAAGCTAGTCTTTAATCTATTACTAACATCCTTAAAACTTATATATATTTTCAATATGAATATTTTAATATTTTTATATGAATTCTCTAACATATAGTATGATTCAATATTTATTTTTTGAAAGAGATAAACAACGTAGTTTCATATATATTGTTGCACCAATTTTAATGCACTCTACATTAATTCAAAATATTCTATGATATTTAATATTTATTTAAAACAGATTATTTAGATTATCATCATTCCTTTTATAATATTTTATTGTACTTATATCTTGATTGGTTATTGAGAGAAGCGAGAGAGGACCTAGACTGCGGATCACGACCTACGAGGAAGACGACGAATAAATAAACACAACAACTTTAAAAAGTAATTTATTTTTATTTACTTTTATTTATTTGCTTTTAATATGGAAACCCGCTCGGGAAACGTGTATAACACCAAGAAGGAAGAAACCAAGGTCAACGACCCTGCAAAGCTGCAACTTGGTGTAACAATATTTATACCAACTATAGTTGTATAAATTGTAGCTTTTTTTCGTAATATAGGGCACACTCACAAAGGAAAGCTTTCCATCGTTGCATACACACTTTTCAGCCATTTCCCTTAAACATTTTTAAAGATATTTTCCCAGATTTTGGGTCTTAAATAAAAAATAAACTTTTAACTCAAACATACATTTTGAAATAATTGGGAATTTTTAAACGCCATTTATATATACCCAGACATCAATTATTTCCTCAATCTAATTTATATATAAATAACTGTACCAAAAGTGGTACCTTTCCCAATATATAAGCATTAAATCAATACATTAGGTGTATCACTCTGAAATAAAATTAATGCTAAATAATGAGCCATAACACCCTTTTGGTAAATAAGAAAAAATAATCTATATACTAAGGCTTCAGGATATGGTCCTCATCAGTACTAGGGCGGTTTTGGTTTCATAAATTCCTATGTTAGAATTTATGAAAACGGTCAAAAATGACAAATTCGTAGGATATGAAATCGAAACCGGTCTTGTACTGATGTAGGCCTGGATGGACATCATGGTATACAGGTTGGCTTGACTTAATTTGCCTAAACTGGTGTTTTGACTCATTATTACTAATATTAGGATTTTTCTGAAAGGAATGATAAACCTGATATATTGGGTTTTGAGGCATATTAAAAAGAATATACACCGCTTTTGGTACATTATATATACAGTTATCAGCGTCATAATCAATTCTTTCTTAATCAATTCTGTCACCGTTTGCTTTTGTGAAAGGAATAAATACCCAAATATAGCCATTTCTCATAACCATCGGTGGTTCAGTGGTAGAATGCTCGCCTGCCACGCGGGCGGCCCGGGTTCGATTCCCGGCCGATGCATTTTTTTTTTTTTTTTTACAATTTTTAAAACTCATTTATATATTATACAAGAATGACATCCACGGCGCCAATTTATAATTTTAACAAATAGTATTTGAATAAAAGCATTTAATCGGGTAAAACCCGGGCGTTGCCCAGTTCATTCAACTAGTATATTTATATACAAAATCAAAGGTCGCTTCTCTAGTTAAAATAGAAGTCAAAGATAGACGCCATCTATTGGCCGTCGCCGCAAATTAGAGACCTCAAGTCGGTGACAAAGCCACAATATCAGATTTTGATGGAATTCAACCCTTGTCTTTGTAGATTAATATCCTCCCGGCAAAATATCCATCTATAATTAAAATAAATATTAAATTTTTTCCCAAATTTCTCAAATTGTATAGCAATTCATCAAAAACTCTCAGTGTGTATTTTTTATTATTATATTTTCACCAGAATCCATTATTCCTATTATAATGAAAGAACGTTTGTTTTATTTTATATATTATGTAACAAGAAATATTTCGTATATATTTAATCTAGCCATTTTTGATTTTTTTTTTAAAAGCTCAAAACTATCTTTTAAAATGTCATGTAAGATACGAGGGTTGTCCGTTAAATAAGTTCCACAGAGGTTTTTAATACAGAAAAACAGGTTTATTTGCCCTGAACTATACATTTTCGAAATTATCAGACTTCTTCATTTTATACATATTCCCCGTTTCGTTCGACGCATTTTTGCATTCGGGACACCCACTTATGTAACCCAGAGTCAAAGAACTCTGCCGCCTGGCCGCATAGAAAGCCTAAAACCGCTTCTTCCAACTCGTAATCGTCCTGGAATTGGGTTCCACCCAGGTTTTTCTTCAACTCGGGGAAGAGAAGAAAGTCACTAGGAGCTACGTCCGGGCTGTAAGGTGGGTGTGACACCAATTCCCATCCAAATTCTTCAATGAGGGCGGTGGTTTGACGGGCAGTGTGCGGCCGAGCGTTGTCGTGGTGAAAACGCACCCCTTTGGTTAACATCCCTCTCCTCTTGTTCTGAATCGCGCGTCGAAGTGGTCTCACAATACCGGACGGAATTGATTGTTGTACCTTGACGCAAAAAGTCGCACAACAATAGGCCCTTTCGGTCCCAAAAGACGGTAGCCATCGTCCGAAACCGAAGGCCGTCCAGCACGCGGTTCATCGTGGACGTCTGTTCGGCCGTTTTTAAATTCTCTGACCCATCTGCGCACCATCCCGGAATTCATACACCCTTCTCCATACACTTGACAGAGTTCAGTATGAATGTCCTTCGCAGAATTCTTCTTTGCGGCCTAAAAGCGAATTACTGACCGTAATTCGCAGCTGGCGGGAGACACGAGGGGAAGCTCCGTCACTAACGGCTGCTCAGTCAATACTAAGCTTACCAGCGACGTGGCCTTGGTGGGAAATTGGAGTGGAGAGAACAAGCTACGAGCCCGTGCAGTCGGCTCGCGCCTAAAAGCGATCCTCATGACAGTGGTGCCCCGTGGAACTTATTTAACGGACAACCCTCGTACATCCTATAGTTAGAATTCTCCTATCTTAATATAATGCAAATATGACAATGTGTTTTTTAAAAGGTGATGACAAAATTGTCATTACATAAATTCAATTATTTTTTAAAATTTCTCTATTATAGATCGTCCTCTTTATATTTGTTTATGCGAGTTATTTTTTAAAATTTTACAATATTAGTATATCTACAAAAAATCGACTGTAAAAATATTTATTATTAGTTCTTTTTGAAATTTGCTTTTTAAATTAGGGTTGAATCATATTAAATACGTTATTTATGTTTTGTTTTAAGAATTTTTAACTTTTTTGTGTGTGGCGTATGATTATTTTAAAAATAAATCAATTTTCTGTCCTTACTGTAATGATAAATTGATTTATTTTTGAAATAATCATACGCGTCAAAATAATTCATATTTCTCATAACAGATGGCGCGCAAATACATCCTATTAATAATGTTTTGTTGTTTTTTTAGACAAGTTTATGACGCCCTGGAAGCCGAACTTTGAACTTAAATCCTTTTGTGACGTTTTCTATTATAAATAATGTTAATATATAAATATTACTAATTTAGGAAGATTCACTGATGAGGGCTAAGTCCAAATCCATGGTATACAGGTTTGTCTGAATTTGCCAAAAGTTGTATTGTGGCTCATTCATTATTATCATTAGTACATATTTTACTAGGGTGATGTACAGTGACATCGTTCTGATAAACAATTGTTGGATCGGTGGTTCAATCAGATGCAGAATAGATTGAAATATATAAGTTTTAATATATACGACATAGCAAGCAGCCAGAACAAGGGATAAACAGGAAGTGAAGGGAAAGGTACAGCGCCTCTAGTGGTAGGAAGCTCCTGAATGCCACGTCGTCCTGTGACGTAGACGCGCTGTATTTTGAAGGAAGCACGCAGTTCAGCAACAACAAAGGAAAGAAGTACTTCTATTGGTATATCTATATATATATATATTATTTTGTTAAATAATAAAAGGCATATATTAGATTTAATGAAAGATTTATTTTGCCAATATTTCGGCTGGCTGAACGCCAACCTTTATCGAGGCATTACATTTTTGTATACAAAATAGTGTATACAAAAATGTAATGCCTCGATAAAGGTTGGCGTTCTGCCAGCCTAAATATTGGCAAAATGAATCTTCTATTAAATCCAATATGAACGCCAACCTTTATCAAGGTGTTATAACATATTTAATGTGTGTCAACAACTTATGTGGCGCTGAGTTTGTTGTTGACACACTTTAAAATGTTATAACACCTTGATAAAGGTTAGCGTTCAGCCAACAGAAATATTGGTAAAATAAATGATATTCTGATCCAATATATGCCTTTTTAATTTAAAAAATATATATATTTGTGTAGAAAATATTATTGGCTACAACTTAAAACACGAATGTAATCCATCTATCCTTTTAATTGATCATGTAATGGAGTTTCGATTAAACACAATAACGAATTATTATTTAATTTTTGAGAAAGGTGTATAGTTGCGCAAAGATTTGAAATCCCATCTGAATATTCGCATCTTGAAGGTGTCATTCTATCCCGACATACAATTATAAAAAATTACTCTCGTTATAATAATATATAACGGTTATAATGAAAATATCACATTTAAGTAAACTTTGAATATAAATACCATATTATATATATTAATAAAATTATTTCCAATCACAGACACACAGTAAATTTCTCATCGAAATTCTAATTGGATTTAAGAAGTGCTTGATAGAATTTGAAATTTCAACTTGATTTAATTTATAGCAGTCATTTTGGAGGCAGCATTAAATTTTAAATTGCCTCTTTTTTTTCTCTAATTGCAGACTTTCTCTATTCTCTGGAATTAGCGCTCTTTCTTTTATAAAATGAGAATTTATTATAAAGAGGTCGTCCTTTTGTTTTAAATATTAAATACTTGTTCATTCAGTATTTATATGATAATTTTGTTATTTTTAAGTATTTATGTTGAGGATCGTATTTTAAATGCTATTTATTTTCAATATATAGTAGGGATATCTACATATGGTTATTTAAAAAAGAAATATTACTAAGAAGGCCCTTGGTTAATCGGGTTTTGAACCTTACCAGCGATTTCGTCAATTATGACTGGATATACACATATATCCTGCCTAATATTGACAATATATATAATGAAAATATCATATAAACTAAGTTAGATATTGTAATATACCTTATAATAATATTATAATGTACTCGGTTTAATTAATTTATTTTTGAATGTTTGGATTTGACAGCACTGTAATTGTTGTTGTTATGAATATATTCAAAAGTGTATATATAGCTTTAAAAATATATATAATTAAAATTTGTTTATTAATTTGGTAAAGCATATTTATATATTTAATCGAAGAAATATTACAGATATATTTGCATTATTTATTCTTAATCATCATTATTTATATTTGTTTATCTAACGATCCCCATCTATAAAATGTTTTATAATAACAATAAGAAAATATAGGTCTTGTTCAATCTTTATTGCAGTTTTATTTTCTTTCATAATTTTATAAGTTGAATATTTTTAGATAAGATCAAATTAATTATTCAAAAATTAAATATATTTCTATTTTATTTATTATATAGATATTTAGAATAATCAATTTGCGCTCTTCATTGGCATCCTATATTTGAACTGTAATTAGGGAAACAAACACAACGATCAATTATCAACATTATTACTGAAAAGGTATTGCAAGTTAATTATAATAACAATCAGGAAATATAGGCGTTGTTCAATCATTATTCCATATCATATGATTTTATATTTTTTTTAGTTAAATTTTTAGATAAGATCAAATTACATAATAACAATTAGAAAATATAGGCGTTGTTCAATCATTACTCCATAGCATATGATTTTATAAATTTTTGAGTTAAATTTTTAGATAAGATCAAATTACGTTATTCAAGAAATATATATATTTCTATTTTTTTTTCTATTAATATTCAAAATGAAGAATAATATAGTAATCAGTCATACGTTATTCGATCAAAATTATCATTGTCTAATCTTTTCGTTATTTTAATATGGATGAAAATTCTGATTTGATAATCATATACCAATGTTTTTTTCCTCAAGTAGTATAAAAGAAATTTAAAGAAGAAAACTGTTTTAAAATAAAAGAGTTACTAGATAATACGTTATGATAGAGAAGTAGACTAGAAGAGGGTGTAACAAGTACTCTAAGATAAATAAGAAAGGTAACGAAGCAAAACAAATTGGGACAGTCATTTATCTTCCGATGCAAAGATTAATGCAGATAATAGATAGACTGTATGGACACTAGGTCTTCCTTTTATTATCCTACTTCCATTTGTTATCTTTTGGTAGTTTAAACCTTTCTCAGATCCTTTAGACTTCAAATTTTGAGCTCACTTTATTCCAAATGACAACTCGATTTGAAAATTCGGATATTTATTTATACCATTAACTTTATTAATATACTATAACACGATACTCAAACTCGGGGATATTTGAGTCAATACATTTATTTACATTGTATTTTATAAATTATAATAAAATTATTCAGTTATATTGACACTTGATATTACATTTTATTATACGATTCCTGGTATTCAAATATTCAATAAGGTGTCTATTTGTTAAATATCTTAACTATTAACTTTTTACTTAGATTTACATATATACCAGAGCATATATTTTCTTCGATATGTGTAAAGAAACATTGCCAAAACAAAGTATTACAGATATTAACGATAGATGGTAATTGAAGTTTCAAATATATTTTCTTTATTATAACAATATCCATTGTTTTTGATAGATCTTCAATAAATCAACACATAATAAAAAGGATTTTAAAATTTATTCCATATTGTCACGCAAATTGATATACCACAATTTGATAAAACATTGGAATATCTAGTTTGTCTAACAAATTTGAATATATATTATTATAACCAGATATACATTGAAAAAAAAAACTTTCTTTTCTATTTTCTTCTGTTTATCGAAGCCCATAAAAATATTGAAAGGAATTTGTAGGCACTGAATTTTAGGTTGAAATATTTGTATAAAATATATACAAAATATTTCAAAGTTATAAGAATTTTGACAAATAGTGAAATAGAAATGTCACTATGTATATCCCATATCAAATATTTGTCTCAAACGTCCAATATTTTCTATTATCATAGTGTCAGAAAATTATAATAAAATTATTCAGTTATATTGACACTTGATATTACATTTTATTATACGATTCCTGGGGTCTCCAAATATTCAATAAGAAATCTATTTGTTTAATTTATTAACTACTAACCATTTTACTTAGAAAACAATCAACCACTTTTCCCTATAGCAGCCCATCAAGCTTTATACTGATTCATTCTGGAGTCGTAAAACAATAGTAAGAGTTTAAAAATGCGCATTTCTTATTGTTGAGACCAAACAAACATTCTAGTATATTCTTCCCTTTTAATTGTTATCATTGTTCTAATTTATCTGCCTAACATATTTTATCAACTGATATTACTAATAATCAAAGCTCCCATCTGCCATGGGATCAAAAAGTTGCAAATCTTCGACATTACGCTAATAGACAAATGTAGACGCTATATTTGCCTTTCTAAAGCCTGGAGCCATACTATGGAGCATCCTTTCTTTAATATCATATTCGCATGAATCAGATTGAGAGAAACTGTACATGTGACCATTTAAATCGAAAAACACTTCCATATTAAGTATTTTATATAGTTATACGACATAGAGTTGCGAGAAAATTATATTAATGTTTTTGAAGTTTTTTACTGAGGTGATTAACATAATGAATCCTTCTCACGCACAATTAAAGAGAGAAGTCCCTCTCTAGGTACAAATTCTATATACAGTTACGAGCGTCATTCTTTATCAGTCATCTCTGTCACCGTTTGCTTTTTTTTTTTTGGAATGGCGTCCTCCTATTGGTCGGCTACGATCACGCTCCTTTGCCCCCCCCCCCCCACTCGCTTTTTCGTTTTTGTAACCATTGTGTTGGAGCGGGTCGCTCCTTAAATAAATGCATATATTAGTTAATAACCAAATGGAATCCTCTCTTTCTTTTTCCCAGTAAGAGACGCCTACGGAAGCCAACAGTACATAGACAGATAAAGCACAAAGGCTATAGTTATTAACTAACATATGCATTTATTTAAGGCGCCAATTTATAATTGTAACAAATAGTATTTGAATCAAAACATTCAATCGGGTAAAACACGGGCGTTGCCCGGGTCATTCGGCTAGTATATTTATAAATGCAAGTCATTAAAAAAGTCAACTTATGCATCCTGTATATGTTTCTGTATTTTTCAAATTTGGTATTGAGGTACATTCTGTATCCCAATCATAATGCCCTGAACTAGGATGATGAAACAAAATGCATTATTTTAAAGCATATTTAAAAGTAGAAATTACCATTTGGGGGGGGGGGGGGGGGGTACATGAATGCTATTCTCCCTCAACCTTTAGGTTCGTATATATTTATGTATAAGATATAAATCCATTTTCGCATAATATTTGTTCATTTCGTCGAAAATTTGATATTTTACACTGAAGGAAATTGCTATTGGCTTGATATATTTCAACCATATCTTGATATTATTAACGATTGTTTTTCAACTATATTGATTTACAGCCAACTAAACCTAACAACGATATATTGACAATGTTGGTTTTGGAAAACTCAAATTCAACAGCTAGGATATATAAGAAATAATTTAATATTATAGGTGTTTATAGAATATATGAAATCTCTATGGAAAAGTAAAATACTCTGCAATATATATAAAATAGTAAATATAACGGTTTTCGATGATGAGTTACTTACTTCATTATTTTTCTCAAGATTTCGGGTTTTACAAATCCTTCTACAGAAATATATGATCATATACAATTGTGGAAGGATCTGTGAAACCTGAGAGATTGAGAAGAATATATGATAAAGTAATAAACTAATCTTCAAAAGCCTTTTTATTTATAATTTTTTTACATGAAATCCTGAAATCTTAAACAAAAATAAATTTGCTCTTTATAACCTTCTTCAGCATTTCAACTAATGGAGCCGTATTCTATCATAAAACCCAGTATTTGTTCCTAGCGGACTTTAAAAAAACCCAACATTGAAAATTGCCATTTATAGGATGAAATGACTTTAGTTGAATGGCTAACCTTTATATATATAGAGAGAAAGCATTGTACGATGGAGTTTTTCTCTCACCGTTACCATTAAAAGTGTGAAGAAAGTTAAGTTCCGACTCGACGACAAGGTAAATGGAGTTTTAAGGAAGTGGAAAGGAATCCATTACTCCTCTAATTGCACTCAATATTTAATCTGGATTGACAGGTCCTATAATTATTTCCCCCCACCCAGGTCCCGCCCAGATTATCTACAGGGCGCGGTCATCGCCACCCTGCGACTTAATTACCCCCATTCAAACCTTCCATTCCATTTCTATTTTTACCTTTTAATTTACTTTCTTTCCGCCATTTTAATAGATTCTTTCCAGAGTAGAGAAATGACCTGCTACTTAGTGAACACACGTCAAGAGGTCGTTGATCTGAAGAATTTATTGTAGACACAAAAGAATTGCCCAGCATTTCAAGATTATAGAATGAAGAATGAACAAGTTGTTTGTGAACTTAACGATTTGATTTCCGATGAAAAATCATATTTAAAGTTCAATTCATTTTTTAAATATATTCTAAACTTTCTACAAAATCTGGATTTCTAATGTTTTCATGCGTAAATAATGTAAATAACTTATGTAAATAAACTTTTCTCCTTGTTTGGCGCAAGTATCCCTTGCGGGATATAGCGCTTTGGAAATAAAATAATTGTAATTGTAGACACAAAGATTGAATCTTTAGAGAAGAAAATAAAATCAAAGTTCAAATAATAACATATCTTAAAGATAGAGGCTGCCTGGCCTTCATTCATAGTTCTTCAAATTAAACAAACATCGGCCAGTAAATCTTTTTATTATTTCGACGTTTCGACAAGATCTTTTGTCCACGTCAGGAGCAATCAAAAATTTATAAAATTTGGCAAAGCGTTAAAAATTATTGCCAAATGTTTTAATTTTTGTTTACTCCTGACGAGGACAAAAGATTTTTTGTCGAAACGTTGAGGTAATAAAAATATTTACTGGCCGAATTATCTTTAATTTAAAGAAATAACATATTTCTTTAACCATTTCCACTCTCACAATTCCAACATAACCAGTGAGTGCAATTTACAACAACAACAACAAAAAGCCTTTATTGAGGACCTCTCGTCCTATATAGGATTCGCCAGTTTACAGAGTAATTGAAGAGAAGAGAACTAAGAATACAGAGAGAAACCTATATGTAGTAGGTATAGTATAGTATTTTCTACACTGTGACTATATACAACAGCAGCAACAAGCCTTTTACTGGAATCAAACAGTGAGTGCAATTTACAAAACGAGGCTTCAATAAAGAAGTTCGTTTTATGTATAAAAGAATAATTCGCGCTTTTAAATCCTTTTATTTTAAAATATATATAAAATATATATATATATTATATATATATATATATAAAATATAAGAGTAGCTATGTTGCGAAATTATACTCACAAACTCTAAGCCACCATGGTTATCATGGCGAGTGCCATGTGTATTTGATATAAATGCTGTTTTATCTGAGTTTTCAATTTCATATTCCTGAGATATTCCAAATTTCACCATTGATTTATTCGAAGGCAATTAGAAGATTTTAGAGATTCGTGTTCCACCGAAATACTACACAAATCTAATCTAGATGTATATATTCAATTTTTAGAGCCAAAGGTGAAATATTTACCATTGATTTCATTTAAACATTATACCTTAACATCATTCTCTGCATTTTACAAAATTGTATAAGCAAATATAGCCAGTATCATCAACAAGCTGGCATTTGGAGGTCAAAAATTTATTTTTTCTACCAATGCTAAAAAACGCAAAGATAAAGGCTGCCTACCCGGCATTCATAGTTCTTAAAAATAAAGATATTTCGGCCAGTAAATCTTTTTATTATCTCGACGTTTCGACAAGAATCTTTTGTCCTCGTCAGGAGAAAACAAAAATTAAAACACTTAAAAATTAATTAACAACAAATTAGAATTATTTATAATTTTTAACGTCTTGCCAAATATTTTAATATTTGTTCGCTCCTGACAAGAACAAAAGATTTTTGTCGAAACGACGAGGTAATAATAAGATTCACTGGCCGAAATATCTTTAATTTTAAGAATTAAACATGATGTTAATTACTAACTAGAGATTAATCCCATGTAAATATCAACAGGTATATTGAGAAATCGTGTTGTCTGGCTATCAAAAAAAAACTAATTCTATATAGAAAAATGACATTGAGAGGAAGTTCTATCGAAAGATTTTAAGATATATTGTAACGTATATATAGGTCTATATTTGTTATCTACATAAAGAAAAAAATATATATATATACAAGCATACACTTATACTATATATTACTTAACGTAAAGATAGAGGCTGCCTGGCCGGCATTCATATTTATATAAAAAATAGACACTTCGGCCAGTTGGAGTTTTTAATTTTCTCAACGTTTCGACAAATGCCAAATGGTTTATTTTTATTTACTTCTCCTGACGAAGACAAAATATTTTTGTCGAAACGTTGAGAAAATAACAAACTCCAACTGGCCGAAGTGTCTATTTTTTTTAATATGAATATATATTACTTATTACTACTTATTACACTTATTACTATATATACAAATTTACACTTGTAAAAATGTTATATAAAACTTATTTCATTAAAAAAAAAAAATATATGATAATTTCTAGAACAAACTACTCTATAAATTCGACCGCTAGATGTCGCGGCTCTCCCTATATAAACTCATTGTTGTTTTTCCCGTTGGCCGGCTCAAATATTTTGTAGATATGTAAATATGTAAAATGTAGATATGTAAATAAGACTTTCTTCAAATGAAAGACATTTCGGCCAGTGAATATTTTTATTGTCTCTACAAATACAAATACAAAAGACAATAAAAAGATTTACTGGCCGAAGTGTCTTTTATTTGAAGAACTATGAATGCCGGCCAGGCAGCCTCTATCTTTACGATAAATAAGACTTTTCTTTTTTTATTCTACTCACCTTCAGTCAGGTATTTTCATCATCAATTATGTTATCATATCAATTAAAGTAAATTGAGATTAAAACTGTGTTTAATTTCAAAATATATCAATTATTCCAAATTCAAGGAAATTCTCAAACTATTTATCTATATCTCACTTAATAATTTCACTTTCATCTCAATAATAATCATAATATATATATTGCTACAGGTTGGATATTTTCTTTATTTCTGATCGAAGAGTTCATCTTATTAATTATGAAAGGTGGGATGTTTAGAAACTTTTCCGTAAGTTTCAATTGCTTTAAATATAACATAGTCTTGGTTTTATTATTGGCACTCACTGTAATAGTTGAACTTGTACAAGAACGTTGTTTAATAATATATATTTTGAATAATTAATGTACACACGTGGCCACATAGAACTTATTTAGGATAACAATGATTGCTTAACTCTTGTTTTAACCATAATTTCATTTTGTAGGAAGAATATTATTATATTTTTAGTTGATATGTCTATGTAGGTTATCTTTCTCCTATACCTACTATTTTCCAATAATTTACTATCATCTTACCTTGGATACAGCCAACCTATTTTTCATCTGGGAATTATTATTCGAGATTTATATATATAATTTATTAAAAATTATATTTAATAGATTCAAATATTCTGTTTATATCTACCACCAGATGTCGGGACTTTCCCTATATATTTATAACCTATTGTTGTTGTTTCTCGATGGCCGGCTCAAACCTTTTGTAAAAAAATTATGTAAATAAGTTTTTATGTATTTTTTTTTATTCTTACGCCTCAAATCAGGCAATATTTTCTCAGATTATGTTTTCTATATTCCATAAGCTCAATTAAAGCTATTTATAATCTTCAATAATATATAGCTTATATTTGAAATTGTAAATGACAAATTTCCTAGAAATAAATAAAACGGAATAGGTAATTCTGAAAATAAAAACAACGTTTAAACGATATAATAGATCAAGAAACTCTAAGGGATTGCATAATTTGAATATATTATAAAAGTAAAAAATGAAAATATAATGATTTGAAGAAAAAAAGAAAAAATATTATTTATAAAGAAATAAACAAATACGGAGTAATATAATGGTGAACGGTTAAAGAATCCTACGTTGTGTGTTTAAAGAGATAATAGAACTAATATATGATATTAGAGATAGGAATATATATAGGCAGTACTTTGGTGTTATAACGTGCTAAAACAGAGTACTAGGTAAATAAACTCGGATACCTGAATAATGATAAAAATGGGAAGAAAGGTGAAGTTATTCGTGTTGTGGGGGACCATCTGTTACATAGGGGAATTATTGGAAACAGATGTAAGGTATTGGCAAACCCAACACGTGATGGATCGCGCAGGGGAGGAACACGAACCGATGTGAAATCATCAACAGACAATCACCTTATAGATATATCATATTGAGCAGAACGTTGAATGTTCGTTAAAAGTGAAAACTATTTGAAAAAAATGTTTTATTTTATAAAAATATTTTAGTTTGAAACGGAAGATGAAGACTTGATTCCTTAATGAGAAGAATTTACACACACAAAATGGTGTTTGCTAATTGATGTGAAATAATCAACAGACAATCACCTACTTATAGATATATCATATTGAGCAGAACGTTGAATGTTCGTTAAAAGTGAAAAAAATTTGAAAATCAGAATGTGTTTATTTTATAACTATTTTCCAGTTATTAAACAGAAGATAAAGACTTGATTCCTTAATGATCAGATTTTCCAAACACACACACGATAGGTTTTGCTAATTGATGTGAAATCATCAACAGAAAATCGCCTTCTTATAGATATATCATACTGAACAAAACATATAACGTTGAAGATTCGAAAAAAGTAAAAGGTTATTTGAAAATCAAAATGTTTTATTTTAAAAATAATTTTTAGTTATTGAACGGAATATAAATACTTGATTCTTCCATGAGTAGAGTTTCCACAAACACAATGGGTCTTGTTAATAAACTGCTAAAACTTATTATGTTTGTTAAGCATGAGGCAGTTTTTCGCCATTCATATATAAGGAAAACTATTCTAATAAATATTTTTGCTTTTCCAAATGAAATAAACAGTCTACTACACAACTGCGATAAAAAAAATGGGATAGGTTGGTTCATCAGTGGTGGACTCTCCCAGCGGTTATGATATCTGAGAAAATTATGAACATAAGCTAAGAGGCCAATATAATATATATATTATATATAATTTTATCTTTGCAGAACCAGTAGAAGAATTTTGTAATTAAAGAAGAATATTCGTGCAAATGGCTTTATTTTTAACTATTGAAGTGTGTATTCTGCTTGAAATGAATCGATAAAAGGTAAATAGTGCTTTTGGTGTATAGAGGTGGACCCATATCTCATCCATGGTTAAATATTGCAGCACAAAATCGTTCGGATCCTACTTGAATAGGTACAAACATTGCTGAGAATGTCGTTTGCGCATTTGCTTTTGATCTGCATTCAGGAATGCGGCGCCCACCTTACGCCGAGTTTTCGCATCCCTAATTCTTCATGCAAAATGTTCCGCACCCTTTCTTCTGACATTTCAACGGCCTCAGCTATCTCACACACCTTTACTCACCTATCGTCCAAAACTATATTGTGCACATTTTCGATAGTTTCTGGTGTGGATCATTTTTTGGCCGTCCTTCACGTCAGTCATCTTCGAACACGTTTAAATTAAGCTGCCCACTTTTAAACGGTTTCTTTAAGGGTTAATTCATCCAAAACGAAGAATTTAATATCTGTATGATATATTCAAATTTATACATTTTAACGAAACACTCTCAAAACGTGTAATGCAAAACTCGTTTACACAAACTAATTTAGCGAAAAAGTTTAAAGTTACCCGACGATCGTATGTCATGCGCGCGCAGGAAGGAAACAATTTTTTGCCGAAAGGAATTCCTATCTGGGTCAGGCCGAGAACTTTCACCTTACCGTCGTATAAGAAAGAACATATCGTGAAAATATTTGTTAAATACTTTCAATAAATCATCAAAACATTCATATATTTTACTTCTAAGTAGCTATATCGCGCAAATTCAGGCCAACAAAGAGATTTTCAAATACAAGATTGCTGCTGGAATTGTTGTAGCCAAAGGGAAATTCAAACTTAATATCTTCATTCAATGAAACCATTTTTGTTATCCCAGTACAGAAAGTGCTGATGGGGATGAAGAAATGAGTTTTACATCACCTTTGAGCTAATTGATCAAAACTCAACTTGAATTTAATTATTATGGGCTTCATCGGCAAGAGGCTACGATATAAAATATTCAAATATGGTATATATTGTATATTTTCTATTAATTTCAATTTATAGGTCAGAGAATAAATCGATATATTATTTGAATGAATTTAGTATGAAATGGATAGACACTTTTTACAAATATTAAACGTAGTTTAATAAACACTAATACAATAGAAATGCAATTAACATTACGAAAGTTAATATCTCGATATATATGGTACAGGAAGTAAATTGTGAATAAAGAATTCTCTAGCCAGCACAGAAATCCATAGATGAGATTATGAAGAAGAGGTTATTGATGGGCTATGTAAATTTGTGACGCACTCAATTTCCATGTTCAAACTTAACTTCACCCTAATCGCTGTCGTGAAATATTGGCAGTTCGGAGTATATTGCCCAAGCTATAGCTAGTCGTTGGCCAGGATATTACCTGGGCTATAGTTGTAACAACCTTTATTGGGGCTCATATACGCCTGCTTGCTATAGAAGAGTCATTTTATAAAATTGGTTAAATATTCAGAACGCGGTTATTTTGTTTCATTGAAAATATTGACTGGAAATTTTGAATGAGGGAGTAATGTATGTGTAAGACAATATTCTTTAATCGGTATCTCAGTCAAAACATAACTAAATTGTCTCTAGATATTATCTAAAATATATTTACCTTTTTGTTGATGCAAATTGATGAATATATTTTATTAAATATTTAGAATTTAATGATATATCAAATTTTTCTTTGTCTTTCTCGTAAAATTTGATGGACTATTCATTTTTTGTTCTTTACTGGTTTATTTTTTTATGTACATTTATTGATAGTATGCACCATTTGATAAGAATTAATTTAATAGAAATGATTAATGTGTTTATTAAATATCGAAAATTATAATAGATTAGATTTTCTACTCTTATTTTCATAAATATTGTAGGAATATACTTATTTGTTCTAAATTGTTGTTTAACAATGTATTCAATAATAAGTTTGATGTGAAAATTTATTTTGTTTAAATATATAAAAGATTAAGTAAAAAATATATGGATATGTATTATTGAAACATATTTTTCTATTTTAAACTAAAATTGAAGAATATTTATTCACCAAAATGTAAAGAATTTATTAAATTTTGAAATATAAAACGCACATATTGATATGCGAGAATAGTATTTCTTCAGGGTAAAAATGCATCAAATTATTATTTGCCTTCTTTGCTCATATCACATAGATTGAGATAAATTTTAGGTTGTATTATAACATAAAAAAATCAAAATTGTAAACTAGGCATGCCTGTATGTAGTTTTCAAAATAAATGAATTCCTTCTACCCTAATTGCAATGAAGAAATATTGAGAGAACTTGGCTCATCAGTGATAAACCTGTTTAGAAATTAACCAGTTTAAAATCGCTGTTGACCTCTGATCCTCTGTCATTAGTTCATCATTGCATAAATAAATTGCTTTAAATATATTTTTTTTTGAATAGCAGCATGAATAGTTTATAATTTCGAATACATATAGCGCGTCTATATCAGGAAATTATATAGCAAATCTTGACATATATAATGATCGCTTGATCATTCAATAAGTCAACATTAGCTATATAATTAAGAAAAGGCATCTACTTATCGTGCAACTGAAAGTTGCTGATGGCTTGCGCCATCTATCGGAATAAATATCAACTATTCTCGTTGATTTTTAATTATTCCAGAATTGGCCAAATACCCATTCTTGATTAATCAAGAAAAGCTAACCACGGACGCGTTTCGGGCTGTTGGCCCTCATATATATTTCTATTTATTTATTACAGAAACACGCTATATCCTATGGGGATATTTTCATGTAAATGTTTAAACTATTTTATGTACATAGTCTTTAAATATATATACAAATTATTTATAGTTTTAGAGAGAGAGAGAGAGAGAGAGTGAAAGTTATTCAAATTTACATTTTAGAACAATAAATTATAAAAGAAACAAAGATTATTTACATACATATCATCAAGAGTCCAATATATATTTAGAATTACAACCACTAAACCAGTGGCACAAATATACTAATTAAAACTATATAACTATATATATATATATATATATATATATAATTATATGAAATGTTTTTTCACATATCAACGGGGGGTTTCACACACATATTACAATCTAGGAATTTTAAATAAATAGTTACCTACCATTAAGACAAAATATAAATTCCTAAACTTGAACTATAAAGGATATTGGTAGAATTCAACAAGAATGGGTATAAACTATTTGTGATATATCAAATCCATAATATTGTCAAAATACCTTCTTTTTAAAATATAAATTAAGAAAAGACCACGTTTACATTTCATACTATAGGTTCTCGTCAGCATGGTGCGGGATGTATTTCAACGACCAAAATAGATGGTCTTAGAATACTCCTGAATATTAATCATCTACTATTGTTTGTTATTTGTAAACTTACTCATTTATTCTAAATTATCTATTATATATAGGGTACTTTTATATATATGATAGGCAAAATAAATGATATTTTGATCCAATATATGCCTCTTTTTTTAAATATATGATTGAAAATTTAAAAAATATATATAATGGCGCTCTGCCATCTAGAGATGCTCATTTGAGCACGGTCAGGATATGATTTTTTATTTTTAATGCATATACATTAAAAATAAGTGCATATTGGATCATAATTATTTATTGAAAAAATTTCGATATTTCGAAGAGGCTGTTCACCTATTTTATTCAAGGATTGATCCGAAATATGCACTTATTTCAATATCCTTAAATTTGCTTAATTTTACCTATATATATATATATACCCATATACCTATATACCTATATATATATAATGTTTATATAATGAAAAGGCATATTGGATTTAATAAAAAGATTTTTCACCCAATATTTCGACTGGCTGAACGCCAACCTTTGTCAAGGAACACAACACCGTATTACTCTTGAATAAAATACTCGGCGACACAAAGCATATATATGTTACTGTTTAACGATAAAAAATACTTTTGTAAAATATATTTCTTCATTTCGACTTGTTAAATATATATAAAGGAGGTGGAAAATCATATATGAAAAATGTATGAATAAATTACAATTTAAAAAAATATGAAAATTGCAATTAACCGCGAATGTTTCGTTTAAACAAAAATCGAAATTTATTTTAAAGAGAAATATCGATTATTTCTAACTTTAAGGATGAAGTATGATAGGATGAATTGTGAAGAGTAATGACAAACGGAAAAATAAAAGGGGTATGTGAATATTAAAGGATAACAAAAATAGCATTTATCCTTAATCTGAAAATATTTTTTACTATGAAAATAATTAAAAATCAGATGTATATGATATGAAAATGTATTTATAGTAATTTATATTTTAAATAATTATTATGATAAAAAATGAGTCTTTAAATATAGACTGCACTATTTAAAAATATATTTATGTATGTAGATATTTAATTTTGTTTTCAATTTTTTTGTTTGTTAAAACTATTTCTATATAGGTTTTCAATTAGAGGAGGGCATTTTATTACATAAGAAGTATACGCTTCAAGTGTTTATATAAGATAATAAATATATATATGCTATATTTAAATATTATTTTATTTGAGAGAAATTATATTTGATAGATTCAAATATTCTGCTAAATCGACCGCCAGAGGTCACCCTTCCCCTATAAAAATTCATTGTTGTTGTTTCCCGATAGCCGACTCAAACCTTTTGTACAATATGTAAATAAGTTTTCATTTTGTTTTATTCTTTCGCTTTAAGTCAGGCATAACTTTCTTAAATTATGTTTATATATATATTCCTTTAGCTCAATTAAAGCTATTTCTAATCTTCAATATTTTTTATTATTATACTTTCAAGATTTTAACCACGACTGCATTACCATAGCATAATCCTCAAGATGATCAAAATCAACAAAAATCTATTTTTTTATATAACATACATATATCTTTCTCTCTTAAAAGATATTTATTTATTGACATTAAACTTAATTCATTAGCATATATATAATATAGCATAAAGAATAAATTGGAAAATCTAAATGAATTGAATAAAATAATATTTCCATCTGTATTTTATTAATTAACAATTAATTATATAATTTAGAGTCCGAGTTAGTAAACATTTACTTAATGGTTTGCCAGATAATTAAAGATGATTAATTTTTAATGATTAGTCATAATTAATTATGTCCATTGGTTTCCTAGGATTAATTCCTAAGTGATTGATTATAAAATGTTTCCTCTTACTTCTTAGCCTTAGCATTGATTCGATATTTTCGTCGCTAATTATTTTTATCATTCACTTTACTAGTTTAAATAATACTATTTATTTGATATTAATATTCAAAATGGATATTCCAAGAAGCATTATAAAATATTCAATTGATATTTTGCATTCGATGGCAGTATTTAAATGAAAATGGCGAGAAATTTAATTTATTTATTGAAGAGGTTTCGAAGACTTCCCTTTCTGACCCCAAATTTACATAAATACCAAAGATATAAGAGTTTAAATCAATAGAAGACATATTTAAATTATTTATAATGCGGCTTATGATAATAAAACGAAAATTGCAATTATACCGCGAATGCTTCTTTTGAACGAAAAATCGATAATTCCGTTTATCATTACTCTTCACAATTCATCCTATCATACTTCATCCTTAAGGTTAGAAATAATCGCTATTTCTCCTTAAAATAAATTTAGATTTTTCGGTCAAAAGAAACATTCGCGGTATAATTGCAATTTTCGTTTCACATATTTACATACTCAAATACTTCACCTTTTTTCTACTTCAGAATAAGAAAAGCCAGTACTCGAAATTTACCTCAACGACCAAAAAAGCTGTTACCACGCTGAAGTTCAGCCTTCTTGGTAACCCGGGCTAAGAGCCTAATTGGATTTTCTTGATTATCAATAAAAAGCATTCGGCCAATATTGAGGAATAATTACAAATTCACGATAAGTTATATTATTCCGAAAAATGACGCAAAGCTTCCAGTAACTTTCAATTTCATGGGAAACAAATACGGATCAATGAATAAGCCAATGTTCTGAGCAGTTATCAGTGAAATACATTGACACATTTGATAGAAGCTCTGTGTAAATCCATTTATTGATAAATTAAAGTGAACTTATCTAACATGGAACATGACATTTACGCACTTGTACAATAGAAGCTCTTCTTCAAGTCATTAAAAATTTAAGACGGAATAATGAGTAATCAATGTAGATCTATTTGGCAATCGAGATCAATGTTGAAAGTCTATATTTCCATTTCTGAGTAGGAACTAAATAGAGAATACGTTTGATTCAGAGGTCAGTTGAAAAGACAATAGTTGCACAGCAAATGTGTTTACTAGTTGAACAATTCTCGACATCAAAGAGCTGAAAAGAAATGGAAAGTCATCTTCTATCAGAAAGTATGCAAGACTAATGCTGAGATTGAAAAGATTTGACAAAGTTTGAATGCACAAAAAAAGCAATGATATTTGAATTATGTGAACATAGTTATGAGATGTTATATCCATTATTATCCATATATACCCATCATTAAAGTATTCATTAAAAGCCTCTCCTGCAAGGGAGGGGAGTTTAGCCGAAATCTCCATCCTGGACTATGGCTTGTACATGGTGGTGTCAAGACTGAAGAACCCTTCTACGCCTCAAGGTCGCAGGGAAAGGGTGGGACATGGTTAGGTATGGTATTGGGCGATTTATGGTATCCACATTGTTACAAAGGTTTCTATATTATATAACAGTAGTTGTGAAAATAAGAATTTGCTAGTATACCGTCATCAATCTTTCGCCTATACCAAAATATTCTAATTATCCTGCTTGCAGGTCATTTGGGATATTCCAGGCTATGTGTATTCATATGAATCGTTGAAGCTTTGTATTTTTATTTATGTTCGAACTTCATTTTTTATTGTTAGAGTCTATTATGTCAAGATGACTTCTATCGACTCTCTATTGACAAAATTTTTCCAATTTTATCTGTTAGTGACTATAGCTCGCAGCTCACAACCCCTTCCAAGCATCCTATTGCCGGTCTTCCACCTTTTTTTCTTTCTTTGGCTTTTCTCAATATTAACATTTACCAATCCATTTGTATTTATTATGTATATGAAGTAGATATTTGCATATTTGAGATTCTAGGGATCTATCAAGATTAATTTTATTTAAGATTGTAATATTTGTTTTTTAATCTGTCTATACACTTTGAGTAGCTCTCCCCATTCTAACATTTCAAAATCATATATCCATAAACCTAAAGCCTTTTCTAATCACCAACAACTTAAACATTATTCTCCTTATTTGTTCCATCAATATACTGCTAGTCATACCAGCCATTTATTGATCGCTCTATCTTTTAGGGATTATAGAAGAATATATTGGTGCGCCGAGTAAACATTATTTATTTATTAATTGATAAATCAACATTTTACTAATTATTTTTATCTAGAATACCTTTCTTAACGCAACGTAAACATTACTATCATAATCCCTTCTCTTCATGTATTTTTTAGACTTGCGGCGATATATTTAATTGAACAAAATTCGAAATTTAAGATACTTTTTAAATAAAGGTTACTGTCTGTATTTTATGTACATTATACATTTATTTAAATTTTGTTTTTCGTCCTATATATTATAGTTTAATTCTCGAATTAATATCGGGCTAATAGCATCTTTAAAAACAGTAAACTATTTTGGTAAATTCTCAAAGCAGCTGCTCGACAAATTTCCATCGAAAGAGCAAAGATTGGTTACAATTCCTATTAGGTCATAGTATCTTTGTTTGCTTTGTTGTTGTTGCTTTGTTTTCTGGATCTTTCCAGTTGGTCTCGAGGACCACGCCATCACCATCTCCTCAGCGGCGAAGTACGAGATCTACGTATTCTTCGTAGATCGCGAAATGCGTGGTGTCGCTGGAGACCCCCTGGCGATTCTCCACCAAATTCTGCAGCGCTGGCAGAGGCGCCATATTCATTGTACATAGTGTATATAATCCTTTTTTTAAAATAGTGCAGACTGTGCACTTTGCATGTATTGACAAAATGTCAATAAAATTAATTTAATTGTCAATTGTCTTTGTTTGCTTTAATTGTTATAAACGAAATGTTTAGTTACACTTCTTTATAAATACCGTCTGAGATGAATTTCAAAAACTACGAGAAGAATTCTGAGAGAGAAAGATTCACTAGAAAAATTTACAGAATTTTTAGAATTTGTTGAAATTCGTCGTGGAAGTAGTGATATCTAACCTCTAGGAAAAAAATAGGAAAGAATTTTTCCCAGAAGAAAACTTTAATAATAAAATCATCACACCTTTTACAATATTGGTTTATTTGGGAGACAACCAGAGTCGCAAAAAATGTAGCGCAATCCTGAAAAAATTCTTCTCTTTATTTTGTAAACTTAAAATTTTTGCTTTCCTTGACACCATGTTCTTCTTGATGTCTTCTCCATATTTCTTTATTGCTTCAGTTCATCAGTAACTAATTTTCTTGTGTATGTATGATTATGATTTTATTTCTAGTCATTTTAATATCTAAATTGTTATCTTTGAATAATCTAATTTCATACTTTAATGCATTTCCCATTCAAATTTGATCTATTTCAGGTGACCATTACAGATATTGTTCCGCTTCCTATCCTAAAGATTATTACCAAGCCTGGTGAAATCCAATGTATGAAAAAAGATACAGAAAAATAGGTCAATGAATAAAATATTGATTTTGACATATAACAGGTTCCATCTTTTCCACACAATTACCCCCATCTTCCTTCTATATCGTTAAAGGTTTTATTCAATAAATAAGTAAAAAGCAATTTTGCATGTACGTTACATAAAATAAACATTTTCAATCTTCTAAAGTCAAAATAAATATTACCCTATATATAATAAATTTGCTTGTATTAGTATTGATTCACTTATATCTTTTTCCTATTCTTTATTCCGACCTTAAAGTGAAAAGTTTCATTATAAATATTTGATATATATATAGACGTGTTTAATAATATTACAGTAAAATATGTAGTATATCAATAACATTGGTAATAAACAATTTAGATATTTATGTTTCGTTACTCTGTTATCTTTCCTATTTTCTACGTACCATTTTGGTGGAGATCTGGGTAGATTAGATCAAGAAACTGAAGTTTGCCGAGAAGAAATTAACACCATGAGTGCTGTGAACTATATTTTACCGCGACTGACCAAGAGATTACACCACAGTATAAAACACAATACTATAAAATGAATATAAAGTCTCTCTTCACGCCGCATAAAATAAAATGATGCCAAAGGAAATAGGGACAAAGTTCCAAGATTTCGAGGATATCCTTGAAAGAATCACATCAGATCCATGTCAATAGAAACACGATCTGTAAGCTGTGGGTAACATAGGGAAGAATATATTCCTAACGACATCTTTTAAAAGCATATTTCGGAAGTCATCAGAAACTTCCAGTTGCAGGATAAGTTTTTCTTGATAAATTTCACTTTTGTACAAAAAAAAAAGAAAACTCAGTAATATTAAAGAAAGTAGCCAATATTCTGTAATTGTGTTTCAATATGCATGTCTTTATTTAGGCCTCAAAGTATACAATGGAAATATATAATACATATTATAGATGGAAATTTTGCTTTGATATGAAAACGCTATTTGAATATATATACTCGCGTCAAATTTTCTATCCTTATGATGGTCATATGGCTTTAGCCACTTTACCATATGAAAATCTCTATAACAAATTATGATTTAATGATTCCCTTGTACATATCACGAAATCAAAGATCGCCCTAGACTAACGAGGCCATAGTCTAAAACCATAGTGTCCAGGTAACCGTTCCAAATGTGTCAAAGCTAAAGTTGGTGCTTTGTGATCAACCCAAGGTTTTCTATTACAGATAACCTAAGAGATATCACAGATATTTTGCACTCTATTTAGAAAGAAATACTCATTTTTTTCTTAAAATATTAATAGTATTATTATAATAATTATAAAGATTATTTATATATATACATTAAATCCCAATATAAAATATCATTTATGTAAATATTCATAACCACCATAATTCAACACCACAAACATATTTTATATATTAACATTGAGGGATAAAATTTAAATTACATTCGCAATAATATTTTTATGAGATATATAAAAAGAATTTCCTGAATTATAATATTTAAAACACTTTTATTCTTTCTAATAACATATTTAGAACTTTAAAAAAGAATTCAGTCAAATAGAATTCAATGGGTATAATCAAATTTAAACACATTCTCCTTAAACCAAATATACCTATCGGTTGTTTGAATTCCTAAAAATCGATTAACCTGAAGGCAAACATTTACAAGACTAATTATAACTTTTATTTCCTTCAATACTTTGGCGACTGACAAAAACATGCGTCTTAGAATCTTCCATTTTAAAGACATTATATAAATGGAAATATAGACTTTCACAGGGAATAGAAAGTGTCTCTCTATTGAACTGTTGTATGTGCAAATATAATTATAGTCATGAGTAAAAATAGTTTCAAATGAGATTTTTTGATATCCTTTCATTAATATCTTTTATATATTATATTTAATAATTCTATTAAATTAGAAATTTAATGGAGCTATGGCGAAAAGAATGTAACTATTAGCTATAACATAGCTAGCTGAGATGATATATGAATAAATGACTATGCTAGGGGCTTGGCTTGCGATAGAATATAGATTGATAGTTATGTTAACATCAGGTTTAAGAGTTTAAGGCTACTGGAGGAGTACGAGACCTATCCAAGTGAATACGATTGAGTAAAAATTGATGAATAGTTACATGAAGTAAATATAGACAATTTATTGATGCCGACTTTAGGACATATGTAAAAAAGTCACTCTGTTCCACACAATTAATTTATTTTAAACCTCTATAGCAGTGAAATCTACCCAATATAAAACTCTAAATGTGAACCTAGAGAATAAATGTTAAGACTTCGCGTGCGATTGTTTCCACACTAAGGCCCCCATATCACGCTCTGATATGTAATGGGTAGAAGATATGTTAATTGATTCTATACACTATAAATATCTATGTGTACTCGTATCTATGTAAACAAATACATTTTTATACGAAGTATGCACACCGTGGTTTCACTACTTATATGGTACTAAATATTTACAGTTTGGTTTTCTAGTTTTTCCCATCAAGTGAATAAAAACTGATCATATTCGTATTAATCAATATATATCAATATAGAAAATAAAACGGAGATTAAAAAGGAGTATCTTTTGCGAATTTTATTAGCAAGCTATCGGATGCATGACGGATTCATGACGCTTTCTACCCCTGTAGAAGGACGTCCGAAAGCTTGCTAATAAAATTCGCAAAATATACTCCTCTTTAATCTCCGTTTTATTTTTCTATTTTAACTCGAAGAGTTTATTTTAGTCGATTATCAATATCTATATGATGTATTAAAGGTGATATTTACAATTAACTTGACAATTGATGCTATCTAGCCATTATCACCACAATGTAGATCAATCAATAATTTAATTTTCCTATCCTCAAATAACTTTTAAAATAATATTGTGATAAGAACTCACGACTATAAAAGATTATTTCTGTAATGTGCGTCAATTTTCAATCAAAAATATTCGAGTCAGTTATTATTTTTATCGGGAATTTGATAAAAAAATTTAGGTTTCGAAATCATCGCGAACTATCTTTTCAAGAATGAAATTTTATGATATTTCAAGCTTAAAATCTTGACGTGTTACTGAAATATCACTGAACATGATTAGGACGTCTGATGGAATAGAAAGTGGTAAATCATTGGGATACACAGTGCAGTGATAAATAAGGTAGAAATTTTCACATGAGAAAAACATGGCTAAAACATGCTCTCTTTCAAAGTAAAATCTCACTGGATACTAGGTAGGCTCAAATAAATGTATACATCACATATATGGTCTCTCGGATAGTTGATTGCTCATGGGAGGTTCGACTGTATTACATGAAAGATGTGTGAATAAGGATAGATAAAGAAAGCACCTTCTTCATCTAACCATTTAGATCTAGGTTAGAATACCATTTTTGGCAGATTGACTTCAACCAATCACAAGCAGGTAAGGAACTTACCTGTTTTAGCGGAGTCTGGCGACGGCTCCGTCCGGGCGGGTACCGCAACCACCGGACTAGATCCCTTGGCGTTGAGGGCGGTCACCAGCACAACGTAGGCGGTGTCGGGTCGCAGGCCGCAGAGCACGAACACCGGGGCTTCTCGGGCCGATAGATTCCCTGGGTGGGCGGGATCAGGCCCCGCTAGCTCCGCCCGGTACGTGGTGGGCAAACCTCCGTCACTTCCCGCCTCACACTGGACCACGACCATATCGGAGCTGGCGTTGGTCACCAGGCAGTTCCGAGGCGGGCCCGGGGGACCTGCCGCACATATTTACATCTTCACTTCTTGTAAGAAAATTTACATATTTACAAACGCAGATTGCGACTTGCGCGACATTGAGGCAGACACTTTTGTTTGTGTATTTTTATTTTAGTGTTATTTGTATTTTTTAAAGTTAGACTATATTCGTGATATTTCTAAATCTTTTCATTACTTAATAGATACATTTAATAGTTTTGATATATAAATAATAGAAGGCCAATAAAACGGCTCGGCTTATTAGCGATTCTATATCGTTCAATAAACAAGATATAGAGACACCTTTTTTGAACCACAATTTGAGACATAGTTCAGAAATATATCTTCATAAGCTTTATAAAATACTACAAATCTAAAAGCGCTCATTACGTACTTTATACAAATTGTTTTGATATTTTACATATGTTCCAAATTGAATACTTTGCGCATTTACCATATTTATTTTATAGGTTAGCTAATAGGTTAGCGTCATAAACTATATACCTTTTTAATCCTAAAGTAAACACACTCAGAAGTGATGTTGTAATTGAAACATCGATAAATTACAATGCGGATAATGAATTTCAAATTTTCCTATATATTCATAATAAACAAATTTTATCAAATACTATTGAATTGTAATATGGTATGTTTAAATATACCAGCACATCGTCAACAGCTAAAGTCCCATCAATAGACGCAAATTCTGCACTTGCAAGAAACAACTTTTACTCATTATGTCATTACTCTTCATAATTCACCCTTTCATACCTCCTCCAAAAGGTTAGAAATAGTCAATATTTCACCTTGAAATAAATTTTGATTTTTCATTGAAAATAAATTCATGTGGTGAAACTTCAAATGGAGTTTGATTAAGAAACAACTATGTTTTTCGCCAAAATCCTCTTTGTATAAACCATGGTAAGTCAATCAGGAACTAGCCGTTTATATCGGAAGAGAATTGACCATAGATGTCTGTTGGGCTGACTTCTAACTTATGGCCGACTTTAATGTGATTTCAACAATTTATGAAAATTTGGAACGCATCCTTTCTTGAGCAACATTAATGTCGGTGTTTAGAATTGGTTTGATTTCCCCTCAAATCTACATTGTAAGAAAATAGCCCTCTTTTCATACATTATGACTGTTTATAATAATCCACACACGAACTTTATAATAGCCGATTAACAGGGTTAAGAGGAACATGAATGAGGTGAACTGCATTTATCAGCAACATATAGAACACATGAGACCTATGGAGTCCGATAAACTACACCTTCCATGTTCAACAGATTTTACCTAAAAATAAAACCTTCATGAAAACTATCAAAGATAATTTGATGCTTAAATACTGTGAGAAGAAACAAATTAATATTTTGCCCTCAATTTATTATGGTCTTGGATTCCTATAGAAAAAAATATCTTCAAGAAGTCTTTTGATATGGTCACGTTAATCTCCAATCGCACAGATCCTGTTGTTCAAACTGTTGTGTGAAGAGAAGTACACTTCTTTCTTTGTGAATATTCCTGATTGAATGGTGACAACCAAGCCATGAATTTGAATATGATATTTGACACACATTTATTGGGTTGCCAAAACCTCCTTGCTGTCTTTATCATCCACTTCCTCATGGTTAGTACTCTTCAACGTGTCCTCTTGAATCTTCACTGATGTATCTTCTTCTTCTTCTTTCTTAATTCCACTCAATCATATTAGAGTTGAAATCGTGACCCTTGATGGTGTCTGTTTGACAACCATCATGACTGGGTGAAATAGAATGCGTCTGCCTTTTTCATTAAGACTGGGAGCACTACTCAGTGGCAGGCCGTCCCTGATGTATGATATTAAATATCTTAATGTTTCTTATAGTATAGTTTCATAAAGGTTCAATATGATTAGGTTTCTTATATCGACAAATAAATCGCTTTAAACTGCCTTCCAAACTATCGTTTGAGATGGGCAAAAAGCTACAAATCAATAGAACATTCATTTCGACTACAGATAAAATGATTAGGAAAATTTTACCAGCCACTCACCAAAATCTGCCTGTGCATGAACACCTTCACCTATTCCCATACCCACTTTAAACAGATCAGGGGAACCACAATGGGCAGCCCCCTCTCATCCATTTTATCTGAAATAACGATGTCTACCATAGACGAGTGGATTTGTAACCGGCACCCCTCAAACATCTTCTTCTGGCGACGATACGTTGACGATATTTTCTGCATATGCAAAACCGACAGCGAGGATACCATTCTCTCCGACCTCCACACTTACAATCCTAACATCACATTCACACTCGAGAGAGAGAACGCGAGCATGTCATTCCTTTCCTAGAAGCCCTAGTCATACGCACACCAAATACCTACCATACCACAGTCTACTACAAGAAAAACCACCCCCCTAGATACACCCATTATAGGTCACACTGTCCAACTTCCCACAAAATCAACATAGTTAAAGCCCTCACCCGCCGCCTATTAACCCACTGTTCACTCCCCATCTTCAAAACTATTGAAAAGAACCGCATCATCTCCCATCTTACAGCTTCAGCTTTCCCTCTGTCCTTTATAGAAAAACACACCTACTCGCCTGTTCCTCTTAACCCCCTGCAGCCTACAAATCCACGTGTGTGATCCCATTCTCTTCCCTCTCAGTTTACCTCTCCCGTTTCCTCAAACCCTTTGGCATCCGTACCTTTTTTACTAACACACCTAACCTCCACTCACTCCTTAGACATCCCATCACAAAAACCGACTCCCCCACTGACCCTCTAACATCTACTGGAGCGGTCTACTCGGTCTCATGCCAACAGTGCCCTGCCACCTATGTGGGTGAGACCGGTAGGACCATCGCCATTAGAAAGTCCGAGCACACACGCAACATCACCAACCGAGATCCCAGTTCCCTCATTTTTCAACACATTGCATCTTCTGGCCATTCCTTTGGCACTGCTAACCCAACCATTCACTACAAAAATATCTCCAACCTACACCAAAGATTGGTTCTGGAATCCATTGTTTCCTCCAAGCTACACAGCATAAATAGAAAAATAGACATTCCCGCAATCTACACAACCTACATCTCCAATGGAATTTTTCAGATTGTACCTCTGGTATATTAATAACCCTCTTCCACCACCTCAGTCACACCGGTCAAAAATCGGTTTTTCTCTCACTAATCATTAAATACCAATTCATAGATGGCAGTCCATAGCATAGTCATTAACCACACAAATTTACCCGTAATAGTCACTTAGATATATTTAGTTATGTAATATCATTGTAATAATTTTTCTAGCTCTCTAATTTTTCAAATATTAACACAATTTTAATTCATTCAAATCCAGACGCGCGAGTAGTCTCACGCGAGTTTGTATATATATCTTTTTTAATTAATAGATTTAAAGCGTTCGAGGATGCGTTTCTTTATATAAAGAAACGCATCCTCGAACGCTTTAAATCTATTAATTACATTCTTTAGAGGATTTCAACCTTCTTTATATATATCTTATTTGTTTTTTGTTTACTATGGTTAGCTAATATATATTTACATTGTTTAATTCTCAGTTACTTAGTTGCCTTAATTTACCTTTAATTTTTGTTTTTATTTTTATTTTACCTGTAGAAGGGCATTGCCCGAAAGCTTCTAATGTTTTACAATTAAAAGAAACTCATTTTCTGAAACTTCTTACTTGACATATCTTACTGGAAGAGTCTTTGACCTTTATTCTATATTCTATTAAAAGAAGCTGAATGTTGATAGAATTATTTAGTGCATTATCGTAGTTTTGACACCTTGCTAATTATTGATTTAAATGCGATTTTTATATCGAAAATTTTGTTGAAATAAATATTTCTTATTATATATTTTGCACTTCTCAAAAGCTTGGTAGTTTAAAAAAGATTCTATCTTGGGTTATCGCCTTGAGAAGATTCATGAAAGGCGTGAAAAAAAACTTATAATTATATATTTCTGTCGTATCTTTTTCTTTAAATGTAATTCTTCTAATATTGGTATATATGCAGACATGTATATACACAATTCATCATTCTAAACGCTTTCTATATTTATTCTGTGGAAGAACAGTAATGCTTTTTCGAGCATTACTCTGCAAAATAATATTAAAAAAAAATGCTTTGAAAGAAACCTTCTGATTTCGTGCCTTTTATGAATAGATTATATCAAAAAGTGCACTACAAATTATTTTGTTAGCGCATGCAAACTTACAAGATAATAACAGCAATACAATTTACCCATAAATATAGGATAACATGGATAAAGTTCTTTTAAAAGGCAACAGTTCCTGTTTCTCTACAGGGGGAACTTCCCAATTAACTAGTTCCTAATGAATCCATTCAACCGCACGAGAATAATTAAATATCTTATCTGCTAAAACTCCTTTAACAATCTTCCTAGCAACTTCAACTCTCACATTTATTGTAGATCTCGCTAATTGTTTCCGGCATTACCAACTTATAAGCATCCTTGGAAAAACTAAATTCAACAACAAACGTCTCAAGCACTATTTACAAATTTCCATCACATGAAGATAGAGTTTTAAAAGTTGGAATACCTATTTTTAAACTCAATTGGGAATTATATGATTTTTACTTAATTAAAAAAGTATATATATTAGATTTAAAATCAATATAAATATATATTTATCACAATATTTATTCTAAATATATTATTCTTTAATCCAATATATGGATTTTTAATAGAATATCTATTTATGGATTTCTCTCTTTCTGTATGGATCTCTTTCTATTTTAATATATGTTTTTATTAATAATTATTCGAAACATTTATTCTCATTGAGGTTTGTATATTTATACTCAATATTCTTTTTCAGGATGGTTTTATTTCCATTAAATTCTAAAAATTAACTATTTTGAAAACCACCATTCATAAAATACATTATTTTTCAGATATTATTTTTTTCTTTAGTGCATAATAAAGGATTCTATTCACTAATTGATTTCCAATTTTAATGAAATGTTAAATATTAATAAGGTATACTATTTTTAATACCCTCAAAGTGTATTGTTTTAAAACTTGCGCATGTTTTACCACTAATAAAAAAAATGTAAACCCATTATTTAAATAAACGATTATTTTGTTCATTCTAAGAAGTGTTTTTTGATAAAATGACTCACAATATAAAAATAATAAAATATAACGGTGGATTCTGTGGTTACTGGATATGCGTAGAAACTGGGGGCTGTTGGGTTCTGCAATGCCTGGAGTATAGGAGTTCCATCTATGATTTCTTCCTGTGGTGTATCTATATAAGACCGATGGTCTTAATAAATATGTATATGTGTATATATAACCTATTTAGATATACTAATTTATATTTAAGTAAAAAGGATCAAAAGTAAATTGGATCAAAATATCATTTTTTTTACCAATATTTCAGTTGGCTGAACGCCAATCTTTATCAAGGTATAACATATATTAACATATTATAATACCTTGATAAAGGTTTAGCCAACTGAAATATTGGTGGAATAAATTATATTTTAATCCAATATATGCTTTTTGAATCAAATATTTTTTTATGGATAGCTCTATTTTCAAAACTTATTTATATGTTTAAGAAGGGTCATCTACGTCCCAATTTATAAATTCTTGACACACGTGCTTATTCTTTTTTCTTTCTTGAAAATGAAATCTATTTAGAAACATATTTATAAACAAAATATCTACAAAAAATATTATAAATTCAATATATATTCATTTGATTTATGCTTTTTTGGAATTTTTATTAACAATAAGTTGCAAGAGAATATAAATATATATAGCTTTCATTGAAGACATTGGATTTTTTAAACTTTTGTTATAAAGTGTTTTACTATAAAAGGTGTTTGATTATAGTGAGAGTATTATACTGTTAGTATATTTTTTTTTCAAGTTGGAGAGATTTAGCATTTCCTAGTTTTTAGAGATTTAAATATAGAGAAATAAAATGCTTATTTTTCATCGTTTTGTTATTTTATCATGGAAACTAACTTTTATAAAGAAATGGAACAATATTGAGGGAGAGTTGGTATTTTTAGAGAAAAAATAGAAAAGGATTTTTTGCAAAATCTTTCTGGAAACTTTTTTTATATCAAATTGCTTTTGTAATGTCACAACCGAGTTTAGATTTCAAATGAATATGTATATAAACTCTGTTTTGAAAAAAAAATCAGATTAAAATTTATGGAAAATACTGGCTATTGTTAACATTCAGGAATTTAATATTTTCTTTATTGATTTTATTTTTATTCTGAAATATTTATGTCTTTTTAAAACTAAATACATATTACTTTATACAGGTTGGAGCTTTTTATTTTATTTGTCAGAGCTGGTGGTGTCGACTATACTTTTATAAATATTTTTGAACAAAATTCATTGATTTAATACATTTCAAAGAAGAGGCAGCTTTTTTGTAGTATATGAATGATACAAATCCGCAATTTTGCATTGTGTTCTAGTATGAAAGTCGGCCCTGTTATTTCATCAGTTTGAACACCTTTTTAGCAGTTTCGGCCGATTGTATAACTACTCCCATATGATGTTATTAAATCATCTCTGTTATCTGTGTCTAAATTGATAATAGTCATAACTGTATAAACAATGGTATAGGCTTGACCTTTATAGAATCTTTCAGAGCTAATACTGTGGCAGCTCTTTAACACTACTTGTGCGTTCTGCGCAGAATTAATTAAAATGTATTGCTTTAATGTATTTTTAAAAGAGGGGCACCATCCTTCATTAATGGATCACATTAGATTTTATTTTTATAAATTATTCAACGTTAATTACAATAATTCTCTAGTATTGTATCAGACTGTATCCCTTATATATTCTGTATTATCAATGTGTGGAATACATTTTGGAGGTATATAGGAAATCGATCGAAATATTCTAAGTGTGGGTAATGGTTTACACATAATTAATTAAATGTATTGAGTTTAGTGTTAATTACCAGACCTCGTGCCTATTGTATTAGACTGTATTCAATATATAGTCTGTATCATCAATAGAATTTAAGGAGTATTTAGGGAATCGATAGAAATATGCCTCTAGGAGTGTAGAAGTGTATACATGTAATTGGAAGATTACTAATTATATATCTCTGCATTTACTTTTTCAAATATAAACGAAACAGAATTACTGTAAATTTGGTCTTGGTATATGGGCTTCTTTGTAAAGATAATCAGGTTTGTTTGAAAAAGCTAGCCTATTATAATTTAAAATAAATTTACTCTACAATAAAAGTTGGTTAAATCTTGTAGCAGGTGTATCCCTCTTTCCTTATCCAAAAATACCTCTGGGAAAACCCCAGGACTATAATAGAAAAACTGAGACAATGGAACCTAATGGAGTAATAAGCAACAACAACAAATAATGTGATTTGAACCTGCGATATTCGATGTTTAAATATTTTTACTGGTTTATTACTTCTATAGAAAACATTCTGATATACTTTAACTATGTAAAACGACATCTGAAATTATCCCGCACGTATTTCTTTTAAACGAAAAATCAAAATTTATTTCAAGGAGAAATAGCCACCGTTTATAACCTTTGGGATAAGGAATGAAAGGATGAATTGTAAAGAGTAATGATGAACGGAAAAATAAAAGTGTCCAGGGATGGGAAACACTTTTATTTTTCCGTTCATCATTACTCTTGACAATTCACCCTTTCATTCCTCATCCCAAAGGTTATAAATGGTCGCTAATTCTCCTTGAAATAAAATTTGAATTTTCGTTTAAAAGAAACACGCGAGGGATAATTTCAGAAGTCGTTTTACAATCACAAGCCGCATTATATTATACTTTAGCTATGTAGATTGGGTAGAGATGGTAAGAAGGAAGAACTGACCTGTGAGGAAGAGGCGGTAGACGCACGGCTCGAGCTGTGGCCCCACGACGTTCCTCGCCCAGCACCGTACCTCTCCCGAGCTCGGCCTGTCGCCCGGCAGGAGCGTGGCCCTTGTCCTCAGCGGCTCGGTGGTGTTGGCCCCGGCTCGCAGCTCCACGCCCGTAGCGTTCACCTCCCACCGGAACGTTACGTCGCTAGGGTGGGCCTCGACCTGACAGGCAAGGGGCACGGGCTGGCCGGGGGACACGCCGAGACGGATGGGGGACACCTCGTGGCACCGGGGGGCATCTTCAACATCAAACTTCTTGTGAGATCAACATCGGCGTACACTTGTTATGCAGGGGATATACTGCATAGATTTGATATACCTACAATATACTGAGCTTAAAGTTGATATATACAAATCTGAATATTAGAAAGAAGGAATCATATATCGCCGCAACTCTTTTTATTATTATAGCGGTTAAGGAAGCTTTCGGGCAAGCCCTTCTTCAGCTAATTATATTGTACAAACAAAGAGAGATTATATATCGTTTTTAATATGAAAACAAAATAAACGAAAAGAAATTTCCACGCCCCTATCGCCCTCGTTCAATAGCACCGCGTGGCCACGTCATGTCTGATCCTAACTTCAAATGTAATATGGTACAAAAATATCTTAAAAGAAAGTTACGTAATTGAAAAAATATAAAGAATCAACTATAAACAGTTCAACGGATTTAGTGGAGATTTTTAGGATAGAAGGGGAACGTACTGTGATGGCAACTGTATACTTTTGTTTAATGGTTTAGGGTGCTTCATGGTTTCTATTGCTTCAAGAATGAGTCTTTGGGTTTTAGTTTTGGCATTTGTATGGAGGATTCTGGTATTATTGAAGTCTGGAGTGTGTCCGGTTTCTCTGACGTGGTCAACAATTAAGGAGTTTGGGTTTAGTTTATATTTATCAGAATGTGAACTCTCAACGTTTCATTTTAAATTAATTTCCAAAACAATTCCAACTGTAATTTGAAATATTTTAAATGGATTTGACTTATCAGCCCGTAGAATACCATAAAGAGTTTTCCAGTTTAATCTCCAAAATTCAACGAATGATAACTTGGACATATCGAGATTAAAGCGTAGAGAGAATGATCCTCAAAAATTGCAACCATTTCGAAAGGAAACCTCGTTTAAAGATTCTCATCTGTTAAAAATATAAAACGAACGCAATACTAATCAATTTGTTAGTCATATAGTCCCGTTCATAGTTTTATTTACTGAAAATAATAGTAAAAATTTATAGTTTACTAAATACAAATATGAATAATATCACTTTATGACAATTACAATCGTATAGAGTTTGATAGATATGTACTTGAAGGTATTTAATAGAAGGGAATCAAATTGTTGAAATGTGTCAAATAACGACAAAAATAATTCAAAAATTTGGTCAAGATTCTATTTGATACAGATATGTCTGGATGATGAAGTTTTGAGCTTGCAAATCACTCCTCTTTTGGTGATAAAATATACACCTTGTAAATAGAAACAATAACTTCAATTTCACAAGCTTTTCTTTAGGTCAATGAAATACTAGAAATATTACATTCAAATATGTTTTATAATGACATCAGAAAAATTTCTGATTCCTGTATTCCTTACATGGACTAGAAAACTCATATTTGTATGAATAATGTGATCAATCTTTATCACTATATCACTGTCTTCTAGCTATCTTTATCTCAATATTTATAAATTTGCATTTATCCCATATAAGACTGAGTTTTCCCAAGACTGAGAAGGATTGGTAGTGAAGACATCGATATATTCCTATATGTGAATAAGTAATTATTAATAAAAAAAGAGAAATACATATTTGTAAAAACGAGTTTAAAGGTATAACGATGCCATATGGATGTCAAGTGATAATGTGATTACAATGGTTCTGTACCAGGAAAACACGTTGATCCACGTGCCAGACATGGATAAGCTGTTTTTCCGAACAACAAGACATTCCTCGTGATGGCAAACTTCCGTCACAGAAGAGGATTAGTGTCAATTCCAGAACGTTTACTTCAGGTTTCTTTTCCTTATCGCGTCCAATATAAACTTGACACCATTATACTTCTTTCGTACAAATATACTTACTTCGTAGGTCGTAATTTTTTATCTAATCTGTTTAAATTACAGATTATCATTGTTGTAATATATTTAATACTGGTTACCTAGAATTACAGTGATTACATTTTGACTTATCTAATTACGAAACTATTTTAGACGCGTAATATTTTTTTTTAAATAAAACAATTTCTACTGCCCTTACTGCAATGGAAAAATTAAAGAGAGGGCCTGGCTCATCAGTAGTGAACCCTCCCAGCGGTTTCGCCAGTTTAATCTACCATACCGCTGTTATATTGCATTTTTGGAAGTTCCTTTTATAGTGATACTGATGCTTGACTCTTCGAATGGGTATTTTAGATGAACTATGGACATAAGCTTTTAGGACAGCAGAATTACATATAATTATAAATATTATTTCCATTGCAGTAAGGGCAGTAGAAATTGTTTTATTTTAAAAAGAATATTACGCGGCTAAAATAGTTTCGTAATTTGATAACAGATGGCGCGCTAGTGCATCGTAACATTTTGACCTGTTGTGTTTGAATATGCTCATTTATAGCTATCATAATTGTTAGTGGCAAATCTCATTTATTTTTATGCCTCTACTTTGTTTTGTCGCCCTCTCCATAACCCCCATATGCAACTTTATTGAAATTTAAAAATATATTTGATAAATGGATTCTGGCTTTGAGCTGTGATGTGAAAGTGTTCTCAATTTGATCGTGAACGCCCGTGTGAAAATAATTTAACCTACTTTATTTCAAACAATTAATTAATAAAAGAATTTCAAAATATTCAATTAGAATGGACTAAAAAGGAGAAAATATTCCAGCTATCTCCATTGAACAGTTTGATTTATATGAGTCCAAATAAAGTTGCGGAGGCGATCATTGTATAATGAGTGAAGAGACAAAATATTTAGTAAAGCTTATAATATATATAAATTTTAATCGGTTGCTTCATATTAAATCACATTAAGTTTGGAATTCATCATAATCATCTCCGAGCGATTTTTTTGTATTTATATAGTTCGATTCCCATCCCTGGACTTTTATTTTCCCGTTTATCACTACTCTTCACAATTCACCCTTTCATACCTCATCCAAAAGGTTAGAAATGATCGTTATTTCTCCTTGAAATAAATTTTGAATTTTCGTTCAAAAGAAACACATGCGGGATAGTATTTCAAAGGTCGTTTTACAATCACAAGCCGCATTATATTATATTGTATAGATCTATTTGTTCAATGGCATTAGCCGAAATAATTATTTTTCCCCTTTTTAGTACATTATAATAAAAGCTTATTGACTATTTTATTAATTATGTATTTTAATATTTAATTCTGAAAATACAAAACACTATAATCAAGAGTCAACATACATTCAAAATCTAAACATATATCCATAAATATTGATCCCATTTTATTTTCAAATAAAAATATATTAGCATATTTGAAACATATATATGCATTATACTAATTCTATACTATAGTCTATTCAAAGCCACATTAAGGTTACGCAGCAAGACCTAGTTTTTACACATATGCATTGTAAGTTTAATTGAGTATATAAATTTTTACACCTAGGTAATCTGAAGTATATTAGAAATTAATCACAAAATTATAAACAAAATTTGAAATTAATTCATTCACGACAACCCACAGGTCTTAAAATTTGTAAATTCTCATCGTTAGATGGATTGGTTGAGTGTTCCAAAATTCAGTCTTCTATATAGTCAGGACGATTATTACAAAATTAATGGCCTAACCTAGTAGAAAACAATTTAAAGATACTTCGGCCGGTAAATATTTTTTATTATCTCGACGTTTCTCGTCAGGAGCGAACAAATATTAAAACATTTGGCAAAGCATTAAAAATTGTTCTATGTCGAGACAATAAAAAAGATTTACTGGCTGAAGTATCTTTAATTTGAAGAAATATAAATGTCGGCCAGGCAGCCTCTATCTTTACAATAGTAGAAAACACTAAGTGATGATGCAAGACGGACAACGATGGAAAGAGATTGTGATGAAGTCCTCATATAAAGGAGAACAGACAAAAACAAACAAATTTCTTTAACACAAAGCAATAACGCGCCATCTATACATATAAAATGAAAGGATTTAAAAACACGAATGTTTATTTTATACATAATACAAATATTTGAATGTAATTATACTGTCCTATAAGCTTATGTTCATAGTTTTCTTGAAACCCATTTCTGAGTGAGAGAAACCCAGTGCTGCATATATAAGTAGAATCGTCCAATACAGTATTAGAGCTCTGAGAAGCGGTCTGGTGGATTGAATTGGCGAAACCGCTGGGAGGGTTCACCACTGATGAGCCAAGCCCTCCCAATATATTTTTTCATTGCGATAAGAGCAGTAGAAATTTGTATTATGTATAAAAGAAACATTCGTGCTCTTAATTCCTTTCATTATATAAGTAAATTTCTGTAAAATAACAATTCTTACCTAACAAGACAATACTGACATGATATGGATATCCTAATTTATATTTGCATATCTATTGTACCATTCATTTAAAGATAATAAATTCGCGCCTTATTCAAACAAACATTAATTACAAAATTTTCTATTTATTTTGTCTAAAAAGAAATAACTCGGTAACAATCGAGCTATTTAAAAATTCGTTGAGAAAACAACAAAAGGTTTAATATGATACAAATTTTAAACCCGCACCCTGGGAGAAAATAAATTATGTTTTGATAATTAAAAACAAATTTACTGAAGCGAAGAGCGATTCAATTATCTATAGCATTACACATTTGTGCTTTTCCTCGAACCCAAATCTAATATTGGGAATCTACAAAATTATTGTTCATTTTATTTATTCTGAATTATGTTTTTTTATGAACATAAATAGAACCTCTTTCACGCTTGGCTTCTATGCTGAAATAATTGGTTTCGAAAATAAATGAGATTCCTTTAGGATCTTTTTAGGGATTTAACTATAGGGGTCATGGCGTTGTTTTTATTATTATTTTTTAGAAAACATTATTTAAGAAGGCTTCTCTATAAGAACTTATTTGCCTTAAATTTTTATTAGATACCTTTAATTAAAATTTTTTATATTCTAGTTGCGAAAAAAATCTTCTTTCATGGAAACAATGGACTGAATATCAATTAAAATATGAAACAATAGATATCAGCTATTTAAATCTGTATCTTTCTTCACATCTTTTAATGATAATTGAATTTATTATTGATTGTGACTCTCTATTATTGATAACCTTCTATTTAATACCTTATTACTTTTTATAGCAGAAAATTCGAGGTTTCGCACATATATCCTAACTATTCAATTAAAAAGGCATATATTGAATTGTCTTTAAAAAAAAGGTTTATTTATGGATTGCTCTATTTCAGAACGATATCCTAACTATGTACACACGAATTATTCTGAACATAGAACAATATATATATAATCAATTTATTAAATAAATAAGGCTTATTTTGGATATAATAAGAGTTTCAGTTTTCCAATATTTCAATGGACTAATTGCCAGGTTTCACTAGGTTTTTTTTTTTTTTGGTTTTGAAGCGCAAAACATGTCTCGCCTTTCAGGCAACCTGCCTGCGTTTCAAAACAAAAAAAAAATCTAAAATATAGACGATTGATCCATTTAAATATTTAATAGATAGAACTCTCATTAAATCCAATTTTATCCTCATTTTTCAAAACGAATATGAATATAATCCTTTTCAATTTATTTATTACTATGTTGCGGATCATCCTGATTCATTAAGTGTCATTAACATTTAGATTTCTGTATATTATTATCATTTAAAATTATATTTAGCACTTTTTTTATCTATAAAAATATTAAGAATATCAAATTATGTACTATAAACTTTGCGGAGCAGTATTCTCTCTTTATCCTTTTATAGTTCAAATAGTGTTGTGTTGGTATTGGAAAAACAAGATTATTTGAATGTCATCACATATATTTTCTATACTATGTTATATTATTATTCTTATCAAACTATTAAATTCGCTGGACGAGTCGGTAACACCCTCGATTCCCGACAGTCATGAACCGGGATTGAATCCCGCGTTAAAATTTTGCTTAATATGGGAATAACCTTCACATATTATTCACTGTTTCAATTATCATGAACTAGGTTGCTCTTGTTGAGCGGTACCTAATGGAGTGATTTTGAACCGAAACTATTAAATTCTAATTATTGCCTACAATTTTTCATAATTCTTGTAAATTAGTGGATTTTATTAAAATTATCCCGAGGGTTTTATATATCCGATTACAAGGCGTCCTAAGGAATTTCTGCTTTAATATACAAGGTATGTCCCATAAGTTCCCGGACTGGGTCCATAAAAATATAAATAAATGAAAAATGTAAATAAATTTGACTGTTTATTATAGAAAAAAATATCTGGGAACACGGTGGTACCAATATCGAGGCGGTACATTAGCGCGCGCCAAGGTAATTCTAATTTATTTAAAGGTCACACCTAGCGCTGCGGCGATTTTACGATGGAAAAAAATTGAAGCAGATGATTTGCATAGAATTTTGTGGGAAACTTCAAATATTAGCAACCGAAACTTTTGAAATGCTTAATAAAGCATTCCCCAATGACGCCCCAAAGAAAACAACTGTTTTGGAATGGCATTCTAGATTTAAAGCTGGCCGAATTTCCATTGAAGATGCTCCTCGTCAAGGACGCCCAAAATTTCAAAGTACTGATAAAATGTGCAGAAAATCACCGATTTGATAAAAGAAAATCCTCGAACCACTTTGCTGGAGCTAGAGAAAGACACAGGCATCTCTAAAACAACGATTGGAAAGATCGTAACCGAAGATTTGAAGCTCAAAAAGACTCCTGCAAAATGCATCCCAAGATTCCTCACTAATGAGCAAAATCTGTGTCGGCTTGCAACCTGTGAAGACATGTTTAAAATGACAAGAACGGATCCGGAATAGAAAGACAAGATAATCACAGGCGATGAGACATGGGTCTATGGCTATGACCCTGAAACCAAGCGTCAATCTGCCGAGTGGAGAGGTCAGGGTGAGCCTAGACCCAAAAAATCCAGGATATTGAAATCCAGAAACAAGGTGTTGCTGGTCGCTTTTTTGGATAACAAGGGCATTGTTCATCACGAGTATCTTCCTGCAGGCCAAACAGTTATTAAGGAAATGTATTTGAGCATTCTTCGCCCCTCTAAGGGAAGCGATTCGAAAAAAAAAGGCCAGAAAAATGGACTAATGGTGACTGGATCCTACACCATGACAATGCCCGCCCTCACACAGCGCACTTGGTGACGAGTTTTTTGGCGAAAAACGGGACAGAAATCCTACCTAAACCACCCTATTCCCCAGACATCGCACCAAATGACTTTTTCCTGTTCCCCAAACTCAAAGCATTTCTAAAAGGAAGACATTTTGACACCAGGGAAGACATAATAGAAAAATCGCTGCTGGCATTGAAGAGCATTCCAAAAGAGGCCTATAAAAACTGTTTCGACAATTGGGAGAAACGATGGCGCTGGTGCGTTGAAGCAAGGGGGGATTACTTTGAAAAGTTTTAATAAAAAAAATTTAAAAAAATCTTACCTTTTTTTTTATGGACCCAGTCCGGGAACTTATGGGACATACCTTGTATATTTAGAATGTGTTCATACAAATATAAAATATAAATATCAAATTATGAGGTAAATATAAATATATTTTTAAAATAGAGCAATCCATTAATAAATCTTCAAATAAAAAGGCATATATTTAATCAAAATATCAATTAATTTACCAATATTTCAGGTGGCTGAACGCCAACCTTTATCAAGGTATTATGACATTTTAATGTGTGTCGCCTTATAACACCTTGATAAAGGTTGGCGTTCAGTAGTTCCAACTGTAATATTGGTAAATTAAATGATATTTTGATCCAATATATGCCTTTTTATTAAAAAAAATATATATATATATTATAGATTAGAATTTTTTTGTGTGTTTGATTGTTGAAAAAAGGTGCAGTCGTGGAAAAGTAAAGATAATTATTTACCTTTCAAGCAGATTTTTATTTTGAATCTCTTGAAGTAAAAATATACATAAAATTATTTATATCACAGGAATATAGAATTTATATAATGAATTCTATAATCGTGAATAAAATATAGGTAGGGTTAAATATACATATTTACAACAAAAAAATAATAATAATAAATGGTATGTTTTGAATATATGGTCAAAAATGCAGAACAGTCAATGAATGAAAAAATAAAATATATGTTTTTAAAAAAAATAAAATATTTGTATTTTAGATTATATAATATATATATATAAATATATAATAGTCACATTTTCTATCAAAATAGACGCTCAACCTAAACGGTATATATTTATAATTGCCATTATCTCTCTCTTTAGCTTCTATGAGCTCGTAGGTGTCAAAGCATTTGACAATTTCAGAACATCTACTTGGGAAAGGGTACGGGCTGATGTCCCTTCAGTTCAGGGAGGGTTTTTACATAGGATTCGATATCTTCAGTAGTTGACAAATCAGTATTCAGCTGACAAAGCGAATAAGCTAATGCAACTGGCCGCAAAATATAGATGGATGGAACTATTGGAAAGAAAAAAAGCTAGGCTGGAATCAAATCTAAGCCAATAATATAAGCACCGATCGAATATCATCCAAGTTTAATATACACTCATACCTCGCTTTGCGTCGGGGTTACGTTCCAAAAAAAAACACGACGCAAATTGAAACGACGCAAAGTGAAAATATGTGAAGGCGCAATCAAAAACAAAGGTGTTGCCATATTTTAGGAGAAAAAATTCAAAAAAAAAAAATTAAAGACTCGAATCCAAAACAACGCAACTTCGAAAATCTAACATCGCACAGTGAAAATCAGTAAAAATTAAGCAGCGACGCAACTTTGAAAAAAACGCAAAACGAAACGACGCAAAGCGAGGTATTGATGTATTTCGATTATATTTTCTTAATATTTGACATTACTCACTGGTTTTATTACGTCCTTACTTGAAAGACCATCTCTATTGATAACCAGCGCTGTAATATCAAAAGCGACATGATTACTTAATCCTATAAGAGACCATCTTTATTAAAACCAAGAAGTATCCAGGTTTATGCTAAGTATCCATGGTATATTATGGCTCGAAACGCCTATGTGGATGGCTTTTCTTGATTTATCAAGAAAATGGGTTGGCCAATTCAACGTTTAGTTGATTTCTGTTCCACTAGATGGCTCTCTGCCATCTAAAAAGCCCATGTGCTCCTGGTCAGGATAGGCCTTCTTTATTTCTATTATGGAAATTGTATCATATAGTTCACACACACAGATCAAACAAAAATATGTTCATGTATTACGGAGAGGTTTTGCCCAAGATATTTTGTATTTAGACAAATAAATAATTAAAATTAAACATTTATAGGAGCATTTAAAGATTTATACATTTTAATTATATAAAGTATAATAAAATATCTTTATATAAACCAACTATAATTGTTATTTTATATCAAACATGCCATGAATATAGTGGGAATCCATTTGATGAACAAACATTTCAAAGAACGACTATATCGAAAGATGAATGAATTACATTTTTATATATAACTACATCGAATGATCTATTGAATCCTTAAGAAGAAGAAAAATATTCAAAATTTTAACGGTTGTTTCGAGGTTTGTTTGTTATGCTCAATAGGATGAAGTAAAGAATTAGAAAAACAAAGTTGTGATAGAGTGGATTGAATGAGCTATAATCACATAAAACAATGTATAGGATAGTGTAAGAATGGAAAATACGTTACAACAACTTCACCAAATGGTTGCGTCTCATCATTTATAAACGCAGACGATTCCTTTATTTTCCCAAGTTATTAATTGGATGAATGCCACCAGACGTGATCTTTAATTACCAAAAGAAAAATACAGGGCGAGCTTCTTTTCAAATTAATCACACGCCCTCTTTTCTAAAGAAGAATTTACTATCCGAGGGTTATATATAGTCCATGGAGGAAAATGCACTTTTTATTTTTAGCCTTGTTGGTTTAAGAATCATTTTTTATATTTAAATAAAAAAGTTAGACTATTAAACGTAATTTATGAATCAAAAGAATTTTTAATAAAGACGTGAAAAATTTATCTTATTTAGTTCACTTTCTTAAAAATAGCTCGAGTGAATATAATCAATTGGAGAGAAGTATATGCATATAATTTTATTATAGTATGTAAATATAATTTTTGGTGTATGTAATTATGCCTATATATAAATGTTGTTGGTTGTTATTATTTATTTGTGATAATATATTAAAAATTATTTGATTTTACAAATTATTCTCGATGAATATTGTGATTTTAAATAATAAAGTAAATCTTAGATATTTATTTTGGAGTCTATATATAAACAATTTCATGTTTTATGATGTTGATTTAAAATGCCTTACTCCTGTAAAAGGGTTTATAATATCCGTTAGCTTGAGAAAATATTTGAATAAAGAAAAAAACTTATCTTTGAAAGGAGTTTTTTATTATTATGAAATACCTTATAATATTCTTTGTAATGACTTTATATAGGCAAATATAGAAGCCAATGGATATCAGAATTAATAAAGATAGAAAATGTGTACAGAAAGTAAAATTATTTCCTTCAAGAAATTATTCACAAAATTTACATATGCAGCTCGTTCCCAGTGTATAGAATTTGTTAACCAAACAATGACCATGTCATGAATACTAATAAGCAATATACACTCATATCGTTCAAATATTCCTTAAGAAGAGATAGTATTTGATCGGAGGTTTGGATCGAATAATTGTTTATTCCTGAAAAGGTTGTCGGTTAACCAATGAATCGTTCATGGTGGGCGAGAACTGATATATGCAAAAGATGTATATTTAAAGGTTATTTTGGGCATGGAATATGTTTAAGTATTCCATAAAATACCTTTGGCTAGACTCGGTCTCAACTGAAGATTGCCTCTTTTCACAGACTTTGTCATGTCAAATTATGAGGAGCCTTATATCCGAAGCGGAATTTCTTTAGAGAAAAAATCTCCATTAGAGACCGGATTTATTTATATTTTAGTGATATATCTCATAGAAATGTATATATTATAAATATTTCTAGTGGGATTAAGTCGATATTTTTGTAAGCCCGTTGAAGATCGAATAACGCTTGAAAGCTAGCATTTTTAAATAAAAACGATACTCATTGTGAGAATATAATTGTAATTATAATACTTTTTCACTATTTCATCATGAATAGAAATTTATACTCTAATAAGCATTATGAATATTAGTCCATTTATAACCCTATTATAGATATAGATAATAAAGTAAAGAATTTATTAGTATAAAGACCCAACGATTCTATAGTGAATTCGATTTTAATAAACATAGATGAAAAGTGGAATTTCTCTGAAGGCGATTAAAACAGACCTTTTGATTTTTTATATGAAATTCTGAAATTTTCTTTATGTATATCACATCACTGGTGGATAAATAGAGTGAAACTGCTTGAAAGTTCTCGAAAAACTATTTATCAAGAAAATATAACAAACTATGTTAGTGGTTAGATTGTATGTAAAGTCGTTTAAACGCAAGACATTAAGAGAAAGAGAAATAACTATTAAAAGGATTAATATTCAGTATATTGATAATTAATAGAAATAGATATCTCTCAAAGAACTATAGGCAAAACCTACCCAAAGACAACATGGCAAAATTTAGGGAGAAATTTTCTATTTGAAACAACTAAGAGTCCTAAATGCACTGTGAGTTGAGGTCGATGATTACCTAATTTCAATCATTGGTAAAATTGAAGTTGTTTTAATAAATTATCAAGTATATACAAAAAATCCAAATATTCCCTTAAAACCAACCTTAATTAACATATATATTATATAAAATGTTAAAACAACACTACTATGGAAATAATTTGATAATTATTCAAGATTATTTCGAATTATCGACTTCAACGATCTCAATTATTCATAAAGATAAATGAAGCCTGATAATTATTGTATATAAATTCAGGCATTGATTCGAATAGAATCGCTTGTTTAAAATTAGATAAAACGTTATATTAAAAATAGCTGATTTGGAGTTCCAATTCTATTTGATGGCTCATTAGGTATTCCAAAATATCGAAGGTTTTTTTTTGTTCTGGAGGGTGGAAATTCTGCCGTTGGGAGGCGCAAAAACAAGCTAATTAACCAACTATTGATAGCACTATCTGTAATTAGTGCCATGTTTTACTGCCGCGCCGAATAAAGCCGTAATTAAAAGAGTAACATGATTAGTTACAATTCATGGGGGTTTATTTAAGGTTTTCTTTGGAGCGTAGTTTGTTGAAACGTTAAGACATTGAGCCTTTTTCTTCAGTTTACTTTTACTACTATAGATATACATATAGAAAAAAAATAACATTATGACAGATATATTCTCTTATAAATATATACAATTATTTATAAATTTATTATTATTCATCATTCACATTTAGATATTTTTTCAAATACAGTTAAACCTGTCTATAGCGGCCCTTCTAAATAGCGCCTTTCTCTCTATAGCGCCCGATTTCAAAAATTAAAATATATATAATGCGGCTTGTGATTGTAAAACGACATTTGAAATACTATCCCGCATGCGTTTCTTTTCAACGAAATTTCAAAATTTATTTCAAGGAGAAATAACGATTATTTCTAACCTTTTGGATGAGGTATGAAAAGGTGAATTGTGGAGAGTAATGATAAACGGAAAAATAAAAGTGTCCAGGGATGGGAATCGAACCGACAGTGTTCCGTTTACCGGGCAGATGCCATGTCCACTAGCCTACCCTGGACATATTTTTCCGTTCGTAAATAATACATAAAGTAATTAATAATACAATATAATATAATGCGGCTTGTGATTGTAAAATGACATTTGGAATACTATCCCGCATGTGTTTCTTTTCAACGAAAATTCAAAATTTATTTCAAGGAGAAATAACGATTATTTCTAACCTTTTGGATGAGGTATGAAAAGGTGAATTGTGAATTGTTCCGTTTATCATTACTCTTCACAATTCACCTTTTCATACCTCATCCAAAAGGTTAAAATAATCGTTATTTCTCCTTGAAATAAATTTTGAATTTTCGTTGTAAAGAAACACATGCGGGATAGTATTTCAAATGTCGTTTTACAAACACACATTAAAATGTAAATATTTTACATTAAAAGTGACCTGTCTATAGCACTCCCCTCTCTATTGCACTCTATTTTGGTAAGTACCAAGAGAAGGCGCTACTGTACTGAATATATATTTGTAACTATGATCTTGTATGTTTTAGGTATATACTTTTACACCAATTGCATTGATTGCGTGCGGACGTTAAAAAAGAAATTTGGAGGAATATATATTATATTGATAGAATACAAAAATGCAGAAAGAAGTATTTCATCTAACAGAAGAAGCATCTTACCATATAAAAATGAATTTAAACGATTCGTATTAGTTTATCACATAACACTGTACAAAGTGGATTTTTGGTGATAAAAAATGTTCCACCACAAGGAAAATATTTATATTAATCATTTTGATTGTCTGTAATGTCAAATAATAGGTCTTCTTCTTTTTTCTTATCTCAACTCAAACATATCAGGGTATGGATCCTTTAGAGATTAAGACTTTTTTAAAATGTTTTGACAACCATCATTAACTGGGTGAAATAGAATGGGTCTGCCTTTGTCCTTATGACTGGTAGCACTACTCAGTAGCAGGCCGACTTAGCTCCAATATGAAATGGCCGCCTCTGACATGAGATACAGACGCCATGTACAGCCGCTTCTAACATAGAGTAGAGACGCTGCTCATTCTGTATTCCTGGATCAGGCGCCCTGACAGGGTACTATCAGCCGGGCCAGCTGAGGTTTTTTAGCGAGCTTGTTACTGATTTCCCTCTCCTTTTTTCATATATAGGTCAAATCGATAAGATTTGTCGTGATAAAAATAGTTGTTGAGAAACTTATCTGAAAAAAAGTATATCAAGTAACCGTGCAAGTCATGTACTGGTATTCATTTGGATAAAGGGAGTTCCCCAATTTCTCAAACTCGAAATACATTATCACACACGTTTCAATATATGTTAATACATTTCTACACAACTACCCATGTCTGCGAAACATTTTTCCATTTGTTCACATTTCTACCCATTTTGGAACAGCTCAAAGCATTTCTATACACGTTAATAAAATATAAGACTTATATAATAAATGATATATTTGCAATTAGATTTGCAAATTAAAATTTGCAATATGCCTAGATAGAACCATTGATAATTACTTGATTGTCATAGGACAGCTCACATTTTGTATAGAAATTTCATGACGATATAAAGAAAATAACATAAAATAGTATCAATTTTACCTATATATTCAAGTTTTCCGATTCATATAAACAGTATGTTTGTAAATATTATACAATCGTTGTTTTCTTACTCCGCAAAAATACATCAATACAGACTACGCGCCAGATGTCTACAAAAATACATCAATACAGACTACGCGCCAGATGTCTACAAAAATACATCAATACAGACTACGCGCCAGATGTCTACAAAAATACATCAATACAGACTACGCGCCAGATGTCTACAAAAATACATCAATACAGACTACGCGCCAGATGTCTACAAAAATACATCAATACAGACTACGCGCCGAATGTCTACAAAAATACAAAGATTAAAAAAAAAAACTTAATATTAATATGTTTATAAATTTAACATTGGAAAATATTTATTCTCAAAATTACAACAAGGATTGATAATATAAATTATCATGAGCAAAAGGATTCGCGATTAAACCTCGTTTTCGAATATATAATATATGACAGTGAAGCTTCATTAACCAGTGAGCTGCGAATATAATTATACGTTGATTGGATAAGTAACTCAATGCTGATTGGTTGGTTGCGTTCATTGGACGAAAGAAAAACAAGTAGCTGCTGAATAAGCATATATACATATACATAGTACGTCATGGTTAAAGATAATATTATGAATTAATTTATACGGAATTCGTTTAAGTTTAAAATACATCAATATAGAAAACGTGGTGTTTCGAATTAAACTTTCTTTTCAACATATTTCCACATCTTTTCAATAAAAAAATTAGTTAAAAAAGCGAGAGAAGAAATCCCAAGATAAGGTTTCAAATTTAATCCGTGTAGGTTTATTTTTTCTTTTGAAATAAAGTTTATAAAATTTCTTGAAAACGGTCAAATTACCTTGTGGAATAAAAAGCATAGAAAACTAAGCCATGGTAAACATTCGAATTTTTATAATGAGAAAGCTAACCTTTCTATTCAAGAAGTTACATGGCTTGAATTATGAGTAAATCATTATTGAATAGTTGATTGGATTTCAAATTGCTTCTCCATATTGTAAGGTATAGGAATTTTATAAATATCAATTCCCTGTATAGTTCTATTTTCAGAGTTTAAATCTATTTATAAGTAAATTCTGAATCTTTAACCTATATATGCATAAAGCATTTAAGATTATCTTATCCATATATTATCCATTCTCACAACATCAGCTTTGGCAAACTTAGAAACCACATCAGTTTGCTAAAACTGGTGTTTTTGCTTTGTCACCGACCCGAGGACGTTAATTTGCGGCGACGGTCAATTGAAGACGTCTAGTTTATGAGGTCTGTTTTAACAGAAAAGCCGACCTTCCTAATAATACTTTCTATGAATTAATAAAACACTTTCTTTAACTGATTGCCCAATTTTCTGGCATCCAACTGCCGTCCTTTTTTCAAAGTAAAAAATGTAATACGATGCAAAGGAAAAACAAATGTTCTATGTTAACGTCATTGATCAATTTCAACTAATTTCATATTACCTTTTTCGAAGAGGCACTTCTTCCATCTTCGGAAATGTATTCAAAATTTTATAAATATCTCAGGATATACATTTTTTTAAAGATGGAATTGATTAATTTTCATATATATTTTATATATATCCTACCTATAGTATTTTTTCCTTTCTATATCTCTATAAATATATTAAATATAAAAGCACAATTTATAGTATTATTTTAATATCACGAATAAATCTACAAATACTGATAGAAGAAGGGGATTGCCAACCATCGTCTAAACTCCACGAATATAATATGGAAATATTTGAAAGAGATAAAAGAGAAAGAATTGTTCCTCGCACAGCCATATCTAAATTTTGGAGAAAGGCAATAATATCGGAGCTTTATCTGGAATAGTACAGAGCGGCGCTTTGGAAAAAGATCGAATTGCAATTTAAAAGAAAGTTGGAAAGGGGCTTTCAATAATCAGATAAAATCGGAATAAAGTATGGGCTACTTTTTTTTCGAAAAACCTCAAACACTTTCAAGTCTTTCTTTACTTTAATGGAATCATCAAAATAAAATAGTTTTTGGAAGTTTATCATATTTATATATAAAATTGTTTCTGTTTGAGATAGGAAAAAGTGCACTACGTTATTGTATTACTAAATTAATCGAGGTACATATTTATGTTCGATGTTTTTATAAAACTAGTTTTGAACCAAACTTTGTAATAATTTAATATATTATTTCAGGGGAATATATATTCAAATTTTAGCTCAGGTAAACATATTCTATATTTTGATTTAAATATATTTATATAATGGGATATTATATAAATAATATTTTATATTTCTATCTCTCTATAAATCCTTTACACACAATTAAAAATTTATGTTCTCTGAATCGTGTTTGAAATTCATTCTTAAATTCATTATTCATGAAATATTTCATATCCATCAAAAAAAAAAAATCATAATCTATTCGAGTGCATAGATATTCGACAGATGTTGCAAAATTGTTCCTTTAACAAGAAAAATCATCAATATATATGTTTTTAATATCAATACCTGACCTTTTTATATTTTTCTTATTTTTCACATGAACAAAGTATATATTCAAATTCGATCTTAAATAAACATTTCTCGATTACTCAAAGAGCCACTTGGACCAACTTATTTGGACGTTAGAAATATATTTAAAACATAGTTTATAATTTGAACACAATATATAAGAGAGAAATATGTAGGGATACAAAATATTTATCTACTTATATAATTGCCTTATTCTGTCTGTGTGAAGTTCACTGTGTGAAGTTCACGGATAGATTTTGGTCATCAACGCGCGCATCATCGTTATGATCATTATCATTATCTAATGATAATAATAATAATTATTATTATCTACTTATATAATTGCCTTATTCTGTCTGTGTGAAGTTCACTGTGTGAAGTTCATGGATAGATTTTGGTCATCAACGCGCGCATCATCATTATGATCATTATCATTATCTAATGATAATAATAATAATAATTATTATATTTATCTACTTATATAATTGCCTTATTCTGTCTGTGTGAAGTTCATGGATAGATTTTGGTCATCAACGCGCGCATCATCATTATGATCATTATCTAATGATAATAATAATAATTATTATTATACTTATCTACTTATATAATTGCCTTATTCTGTCTGTGTGAAGTTCACTGTGTGAAGTTCACGGATAGATTTTGGTCAGAATGGATAAAATAAAAAAAAGTGTCAAGGGATGGGAATCGAACCCACGACCTTCCGCTTACCGGGCAGATGCCATGACCACTAGGCTACCCTGGACATATTTTTCCGTTCACATTTTTATTTTTATATTTTCAAGACACACACAGTTTGGGGCGGGACGTTTCACAAGAGTTACATCCATGCCGCCAATTTATAATTGTAACGAATAGTATTTGAATTAAAACGTTTTAAAAATATATACGCATTCAGGTAAAACCCGGGCGTTGCCCGGGCCATTCGTCTAGTAAATATAATACCCGATTAAAGAAATTTACTAAAATATAGAATACTATTATCTAAAATGATATTTAAATATATATGCGCGCGAGCGTCTAAAACAAAATATAGGCAATAATTTAAAATATATATTAAGACATATATTTTTCAAATATTCATAAATTCCCAGTAAATATTTTCTCATTTTTGGTTAATAATATATAATGCTTGAATGTTGCGAAGTCTTTAAATTATGATATCAAATTGAATATATGAATGATATAAAATGCGTATAAGGATTAACTTTACAATATAATATATTTAAGGTTATTTATCGTTTATATTAGGTGTTATTAAAGATATTTTACTCGATCTTTTAAATAAATAATCGATTAAAAACAGAAAAATCTGTAACAATAAATCATAAGCATTCAGTAAACGCCTATTTAGTGGCAGCTAGAAAAATGGTGAAGAAAGAGCCAAGAGAAAAACAAGAAGAGGTATTTCAACAAAGATGCAACTTCGACAAATTTCCCTTCCAAACTCCATTCACCGAATATAATTTCTTGAAGAACTTAATCGAGCGCTTGCTTTTCTACTTTTTGTAACTTTTTACTTCCGTGTCAAAATTCTCTTCGGTAAATTTATATTGCTTTTAACGTGACAACATAATTATGTTGTTAGAAAATGAATTCCTTGGTCGATATATATCAAAACTATGTTTATTATTTTATAAAATATTATAAAATAAGATCTCTATTGATTGATCTATTTATTGATAACCATCTTAATGTACGAAATCTCCTGTGTATGTGGAATTATTCAACACTTATTCTCAAATTAAAGATATTTAATGAAATTTGTAAACTGATGATGAACAAGGAATTGGAAAATCTTGAATCATCAATGAAATATTTCTGTGAAAAATACACACTTCGACCAGTTAGAGTTTTTTTTTTATTTTCTCAACGTATCGACAAAATTCTTTTGTCTTTGTCAGGAGAAATAAATAAAAAATAAAGCATTCAGCAAGGCGTTAAAAATTGTTCTAAGTTTGCAGGCGCGTTCTCACGCGATTTTTAGAATTTAGTTCATCTAAAGCACGAGTTAAAAACAAATATTAAACTCGTCAAAAACTATGATCTTGGAAATAAATAAATAAATATTAATGAAAACTCTAACTGGCCGAAGTGTCTATTTTTCATAGAAATATGAATCCCAGCCAGGCAACCTTTATCTAAAGGATAATCAATGATATAATTGAACAGATATTTAGACAATTTGATGCACCAGTTCGCTACAATTAGTTTACATATATCTTTATTATTTCTACATAGTCTGAACTTGTGTGAGGGTTTATACTTGGCGATGGCGTTTAAAGCAACTATGGAAATATGATTTTGTAATTGCATAAAAAAGAGTAATGGCTAAATCGGCTATTCTACGCTTTAATAAGATGACCACCTTTTTCTATCAAGGTTTAACTTAGTAAAATAAATTATTAAGAAAGGATTTAGCTTTATTTATAATCAATATTCTTGCCTTTTCCATCCATAAAACTATTTGAAAATTCTCACAGGTTTTTGTTGTGATTAAAAGCTCTGTTTTTTAAAAATTATTTCTAGTACACGGGGTACAGGCCATGATAATCATGGTGGGTAGATAACGACTGCTTCTACTGTACACACATGTCTACACATGTGAAAAGCACTTCGACTTTTGCACTTATAAATGTTCCAGAGCCCCGTTTAGTTACTTTCACTCGCTGGTAGAGTTACATTTTGCAAGAATCGGGGGTCATTGAAGCATTTTTTAATTAGAAAAAAAGTGCCCAATGCAGGATTCGATCCCGGGTAGTAGCGGTCGAAAACCAACGATTTAGACCACCCTTCCACCGATCCCCCTGTGTCGGTGTTCTGTAAATGTAAATGCTCAGTAATTTTAATAAGTTATATTGGCCCATTATTCCAGTTACTTATCACCATATACACCTTTTTTTGTTACTGTACTGCAATGAAAATACACTGCGTGACATTGAAAATGGAACACCAAGAAATAGTGGCCAGAAGATGATGAAACTCGGCAGACAGAGAGAGACAGGGACGAACAATAAGTGATCTTTATTTCAAAATGATAGTCATAATACAGAGCGAGAACGGCGTCGGCTTAGTAGCAAGTAGGACCACCGCGGACGGCAATGCACGCAGCAACACGTCTAGGTGGAGTGTCAATCAGAGTACGGATGGCGTCCTGAGGGATGGCTCTCCATTCCCTCTCAACCATTTGCCACAGTTCGTCTTCTGAACGCGGCTGTGGCAAGGCATGCAAACGGCGTCCAATGATGTCCCAGACGTGCTCGATTGGTAGGAGATCAGGAGAGTACGGTGGCCAGGGAAGCATCTGTACATCTGCAGAGCTTGTTGGCTAATGCGAGCAGTGTGCGGTCGGGCGTTATCCTGCTGATAAAGGGCATTGGGTACCCCCTGAAGGTAGGGGAGTGTCACCGGTCGCAGCACATCATCGACGTATCGTTGGGCCGTCATAGTGCCCTGAAAACGAAGTAAAGGTGACCTGGAATCATACGCGATTGCGCCCCAAACCATGATTCCACGTTGTCGCACGGTGGGGCGTTCCACAATTGCTGCCGGATTGGACCTTTCTCCACGTCGACGCCACACACGTACACGGCGACTATCACTGGACAAGCAGAAACGCGACTTATTCCTATGCCATTCCGTCATCCACGTCGATCTAGCCCGGCACCATTCCAAACGTTGGCGCCTATTCGGTGGGGTCAATGGCAGTCTTCTTAGCGGACAGCATGAGTGCAAGCCATTAGCAACCAATCGACGAGAAATGGTTCTGGTCGAGATGGAATGATCTAGGGTGTCTTGCACATGTTGCAGGATGGCGGTACAAGTGGCTTGTGGGGCCGCCACTGCTTGTCGAAGGATACGCCGATCCACACGTGCTGACGTCACTCTGGTTGCACCGACATTCCTATAAATTGCCACATTTCCTTGTTCCAACCATCTTCTCCACAGTCGGTGCACCGTGGACGCACCAAGGTGTGTATCAGCTGCGATTTGACGTATGGACCAACCTGCCCTTTTCAGTCCGATCACCATGCCCCTCGTAAAAGCGTCTGTCTGCTTGAACTGCCTCCGTTTACGATGACCTGGCATTCTCTGTTATTACACGTGTCTTTTGACACAAGAACAAAATTTCTACAATGATTTTCCTTGAAGAAATAACGACACGAATACTGTCCTTTCTGCAAGTTCCTTCCCTTATATCTTACTCCATGTGCGCACGAGAGCTGCGCATTTTACGTCATTTGCATAACTCGGTTAGGCGCGTCTACCCTGAAATTTGCATAATTTTCTGGCCACTATTTCTTGGTTTTCCATTTTCAATGTCACGCAGTGTATATTGTGATGGTTTCACATATAGCATAATGGTGAATTCTGGGGGTTTGTTTTTAAGGATTGTTACCTATTTATCAATTTGTTGCTCAATAACCTTAAAGACAAAGTTATTTCCTTGAGATATAAAATAATCTGTATATTAACTATAAGTTAATTGTGTAATAAATTGATAAAGAGGAAGCAATCTCTCGAAATATTTATGAAAAAAAAAGTTTTTTTTTTAACAGATAAGGTACACCCCTTTTTTTCATATAAATATTTTCAGTGGATCGCCTTTTGACTCAAACTATTATTTAACATGTTTGTATTCCAAATTACGAAAAGGTAAATTGCATTTCATGTTTAAAATTAATATTTTCTTTAAAATGATTCGAATCTTTAGACTAAATAAAAACTCTCATTCCAGAATATGGAATTATATAATCAATTTATTGATTCAACTCAGATTGAACATGTAGACCAACACTAGGAGAGACCAGTTTTATCGATTTCAGGTGTTCTGTATATTTTTTATAGAGTAGGTGTTAATTCTATATTATTTTCAGGATCAAAACTATATCATTATTTTATTGTAACGAATTCAATCAATGACAAGCTGCCCCTACAGGAGGTGATCTCATGGTTACGTGAGTTAGAATCAGGTTGTTATTGATATATCCAAAATAGTCGTTATGGAGATTTTAGCAACAGATGAAGATATAATGAGAGGTTTTCTGTAAGTTAACCTATTGGGCTTTGTCCAGGGTTATTTAATGTGCCTTTAAAATATGTTTATCAAGAAAACCTAGAAGACACACTCGCATTGAACTCTGAGCAACTCTGGAGGTGTTCTGATAACGGAGGTTACATGAGTTAAGGTCAGGTTGTCATTAATATTAGAAAAATGGTCGCTTATAGAGATTTTAGAATAAAATGAGGGTATAATGAGAGATTTTCTGTAAATTAGCCTATTGGGGTTTGTTTGTTTAGGGTTTTCTAAGGTCTTCTTTGAAAGATTTTTATCAAGAAGATCTAGAATACACTCACATTGAACTCTGAGCAGTTCTGGAGGGGTTCTGAAATCGAAGGTTACGAGTTTAGGTCAGATTGTTGATAATATTAGAAAAGTAGTCGCTTATAGAGATTTTTGCATCCTATGAGGGTATAATGAGAGATATTCTGTAAGTTAGACTATTGGCGGTTATCTAAGTTACCTTGTTTATCAAGAAAATGTGGGAAACATTCACATTGAACTCTGAGCAGCTCTGGAGGTGATCTGATACCGGAGGTTACATGAGTTGAGGTCAGGTTGTTATTGATATTGTAAAGGTGGTCGCTTATAGAGATTTTGGCATCAGATGATGGCATAATGAGAGATTGTCTGTAGGTTAGCCTATCTAAGTTACCTTGTTTATCAGGAAAATGTACAAAGCGCACTCACATTGAACTCTGAGAAGCAGCTTGGCGCTCTCCGCGCGGCCCTCGCTGTTGGTCGCCGTGCACTGGTAGGTGCCTCGGTGTTCCCGGCGCAGAGGCCGGATAGACAGCCGCGGGCCGTCCAGTGCCAGCCCCGAGCTGGGCGCCAGGAACAGGGTGGTACCGTTGAAGAGCCAGGACACTCGCTGCGGGGTCGGGTTGGCCCGCACCTCACACGCCAGCACCACCTCGGCCCCCTCGCGTAGCTCCCCACCGCCTTCTCTGGAGGCCGGGGACTCCATACGTACCGTCACCTTCGGCTGATCTGGAAGCCATCAGCATAAATATTCATCCTTATAAGGCAAACCTAGACCTTTATGTTATTAATATAATCCCTTCGGTAATATTATAAAATAAGACATTTCGCTGAGGAAGGAGTTTCTTATATATATGTGACAATATAGTGATAATGTGGGGAAAGGGAAATAATCACGCCACAAATTGGTAGAGGAATTTGGAAGCCATCCGAGAGAGAGGGAGCGCCACCGCTGAACCGCCGTCTGTCGCACGCCCCCCGCAAACTGTCCAAAAATAGTCCTCAGGTGTTGACGGGCGGGCCCCATTTGCCGCCCCTTTGGAATGTCGCTGCTTTCTCAATTGACCGGACTTTACATCCCATCTCTCTCTGGGATGGCTCTAGGTTTGTTTTATTATTCCTGGAAGGGCATATATTATGACATATGGCCCCCGTTGAAGAAGGCTGAACATGGTTTGAGTATACTTAAAGCTGGAGACGCCAGGAATAGAGAAAATATTTTTACAGTTGAAATTAGTTAAGGTAATGGTGACATAGTTTTATGTAAATAAAATATTGTATAGTACACAAGTAAATATTATTTACAAGCAATTTTACAACACCGGAGGGCTTGATATTTATGGGAAATTTTGAAAATATCAAGGTTATAAAAGGCTATATACAATAAATTCTAATGTATTATAAGGGAAATGCTATTGAGAGGTGTGAACAAGGAGAAGAAGAGTCACATACACATGATGAAAATATTGAGCCATTAAGACTGGGAAACTCTACACTTTGAGATATGTTTTCAGGCGGACATGGCAAGGGGAAGACATGGCATGGGCTTTCTATGCTATAGGTGTAGAGTACGAGAAATGAGGTTGAGGTTGGCAATTGTGTGAGCTCAGGACTGAGGTAAATATAGAACTACATACAATGTTAGAACCTTGGCGAACATAGCGTGGGGAAACTTGCCCTGGGCCATTCTACCTTATCTATGCAGTTACTTGTGTAGCGAGTCCGAGGGGAAAAGTCCCGTGTGTAGGTGAGGAAGTCGAATGGACTTATATTTAATTTTCGAAGATAAAATAGTTCGAGATGCAAAGGTAGAATATAGGCGGACAGAGGGAGGGGAAACTTGCCCTGGGCCTTTCTACCTTAATTATTTAGATACTACTGGGTTCGTAAAGTCTCGTTGTCAGGTTAGTAATTGGTAAAGATTTCAGGGGATAAGTGGTTCAAATATCTTTGATCATCTTGATTGTAAGTGTAGTCATGTTGCTTTCGTGAGTTAATAGCCGTTTTAGTATGGATTAGAGTGTGATTGAAGTGTTTATATGGGAAATTGAAGGTATTTTTGGGTTGGTCTCGATCATTTACGGGCGGTGAAATAAATTGTTCGTTTTCCGTATAGTGTTTTAATTTGTTGACATGAATTGTATCTGTCTCACGACTTAGAGGTCGGTTGGAGCGGTTGATCCGTACGATTTGAGGGGAAATTATCTCCAGTATTTCATAAGGTCCTGAGAAGAAAGGTGCCAGTTTACCGGTGTCTGGGTGGTGGTATGTTTTTGCCAAAACGAGATCGCCTACTTCAAAATCGGAAGCTCTATGTGTTTGGTCGAATCTCGCTTTGTCGCGTAAGTGTCGTTCGTGTGTCCTTTGATAGGCCAATTCTCTGGCGTCGTCGATTTTTGGGTAGTTTTGTACATGCTCGGATAGTTGTAGTGGAAAACTACCTAACAAAAGGTATGACGGTGGAAACCCGGTCACAGAATGTGGGGTATGGTTATAAGCCTGAAGGACCTGAGGTAGTAGTTTGGTCCAGGCCATCTTAGGTTGTTGGAGGCGCAACAGTTTAAGTTTGCCAGTAATCGTGGCGTTTAGTCGTTCACTTAATCCGTTGGCCTGAAGGTTGTTGCTTGTCGTGAGAAGTTGGCCAATGTTATGTCTAATCAAAAATCTACGAAATTTCGGAGAGGTGAAGGCAGGAGCTCTATCCGTCAAAAGTCGTTTAAGAGAACCAAACTGCATCACCTTTTTAATCACTTGGGTATAGGTGAGAATGCTGGTGGACCGCGATGGAAATGCCCACGCGTACCGTGTGGCATGGTCCACTACGACATGTAAGAAGGTTTGAGAATTTCCATATTTCGCGAATCCACAGAAATAGTATCTAGTAACACTAGTTCGTACGGCAGGACCGCTGGGGGGAGTTGTCCCAATTCTCCGTAGATAGGTCCTTTTGGTGGTTTGACTAATTGCCATACTGAACAGGTCCTTACATGTGTCCTGATGTCATTTGTCATGCCGTCCCAATAGTATTGGGCTGCGATCAGTCTGGTCATCTGCGAAATGCCGGGGTGATTGAAATCGCGATGGGCTCGTTGTAGTAGGGTGCCACGGAGTGATGGTGGAACAATTATTTTAGTGACATCCCGCCGTGTGATGGTCATAAGGTCCTTGTCATTGAGGATATACCTTGTGTCCCTCCGTAATTCGCCCTGATGATCTTTTATTTGACCTGTGGATAGAAATCCGCAGAAAGGGTTACGGGAGAGTTGGTCCGCCTCGTACTGACGCGAGCCCTTGAGGTATTTGACCTCATAGTCGTAAGCTGAGAGTCGAAGGCTCCAACGAAAGAGGCGTCCGGTGGGGTCTTTTATGGTCTTTAGCCATTGTAAGGCGTGATGATCCGAGTAGATGACAAACCTTGTACCTAGGAGGTACACTCGGAATTTGTCAACGCACTCTACAATGGCTAAGCACTCCAGTTCAGATATAGTGTAATTACGCTCATAGGAACGCAACGCGCGACTGTAATATTGTACAGGGTAGATGTTACCGTCAGGATGTACTTGTTTGAGTACACCTGCGATGCCCTGCGTGGAAGCGTCGCAATAGACTTGGCATGGGAGCCCTTCTTGAAATAGATGTAACACAGGTTGTGTTGCGAGGTGTTGCTTCAATTTATCAAAGGCTTGTTGACAATTCGGGCTCCAAAGACATTTGGCGTTCTTTTTTAGTAATTGATTTAAGGGGTGGCGAAGTGTAGCATATTCTGGGATGAATTTATGATATACGTTGACGGCCCCTAAAAATGATTGTAGAGTTTTAATGTTGATAGGGGTTCTAATAGCGTTGATGATTTCGTTTTTTTTTTAATATTAGGTGTGTAAGTCCCTGCGGTGATGGGGTAGCCGAGAAAATCTATTTCATTTTGATAAAAATTACATTTTTTAAGGTTAAGCTGGAGATTTTCCTCTAAACAGAATTTAAAGAAAAGTCGAAGGTGTGTGAGGTGTTGTTCTGAGGAGTCAGAAAAAATAACGAAGTCGTCATAATAATGGACTATGAAAAAGAGGTGGTGTTTGTGGATCAACTGGGTAATCACACGTTCGAAAATTTGGGGTGCTGATTTGAATCCAAAGGGTAAGCGTTTGAAATTATATTGCGCTTGTTGAGTCACGAAAGAAAGTAGTGGTTCACTCTCCTCCGCGATGGGGATTTGATAGTATGCATTGCTCATGTCAACGGTGCTAAATACTCTGGCTTTCGACAGGTTATCCAGTACCGTTTCTATCAATGGCAAAGGATGCAAATCCGAGGGTACTAGTTCGTTCACGCGACGGAAGTCAATGCAGAGACGCATGGTGTCATCGCGTTTGCGAACGAGTGTCACAGGGGAGGTATATGGGCTAGAGGAGGAGGTGATTATGTCATGTTTTAGAAGTTGAGATACCTGGTCCTGAATTTCCTTCTGGTAGGCATAGGGAGTTCGGTATGGTCGGAGGGAAATAACCTTATCGGAAATAATTTTGAGCTTTACAGGGGTTATGTTGAGTGGTAATACATTGAATTTATTGATAGGGAAAATATCTTTAAAAGAATACAATAATTGCTGATAAGGGATAGGTAGTTCTGGGAGTTGTTCGATAAATTCTTTAATCATTAATTCTCTAGAGGGGCATGGTCTGGTAGGAAGTTTATTAAGGTTGTAAGGGTGAGAGGGGCATTCAGGGGAAGGTTGATAAATATTACTAAGGGTTGTTTGTAAGCAAGGCTCACGTGGAGGTTGAAAATCGTCAACGCCTAAGTTAACCGAGTGAATTATGGGTCGTTTAGGGTTAGAAGTTATTATTCGCGAGCCGTGCTTACAAGCAGGAAGGTCACATACAAAATGGTACAAATGTTTAGGTACTGGAACACTATTTTGAAGTATCAATTGATTATGAAAATCTATTGTTAATCTTAAGAATTGCATAACATGAATAGATAGAATACCAAGTTCAAGGGGTGAATTTAATATATAAAATGTTTCATTAAAATTAAAATTATTAAATTGTATTGGTAAAGTAACTAATCCGATTGGTTTGGCCTGACTAGATATAGTACGGATAATAACATCATTGTTAATAGGGGTGGAACAAATGAAACTATTAAAATTTTTAATATATTAAAATTGATTTAAACTAATTATGGAGACATTGGCTCCAGAATCAACTAAGAATGGCATCTTTAAAGAATGAATGATAGGGGTTAAAACAATTGCACTTACAGGCGTATGCTGGGTTAGGGTGCAGGTAGGTTCATTAAGCTTCGGAGGAGTTCTGCTGCCGAAGTTGGCATTACTTGGTTTCTCCCGAGCTCGTCGTTGCTGCGGTCTCGTAGACACCTGCAGGGCGAGTCGATCTTTGGGGTTGCTCGACGTTGTGGACCGCAGGTGTAAAGGTCCGAAAGGGCCGCTGGTAGGGCCCTCGCTGCTGACACTGTGCGTGCCAGTGTTGTCCGCCACAGTAACGGCAAGGATATGGTGGGGTCTTGTCCACGGTGGTGGAAGGTGCTCTGCTCTGGCGCGGTGATCGTTGTTAGCCAGCTTTAGTGCTTGTGTTATCCCCTTCGTAGGTCAGCTGTTGGGCTAAGCGCAACCATTCTTCTGGTTCCGAGGGTTGTGCCATCTTTAAAAGGTTGCCATAGTTACGTGGCACACCGTTGGATAGTGCTTGTACTATGGCACTCTTAGGGAGGTTGATCGCCAATCCTATTCGGACCTTGTTCTTGTAGTAGGTCTCGATCTCGGCCATCGATGTGCATTTAAGCTCATAGAACTCTTGAAGAGTGAAGCTAGGGCGTCGGGGATAGACGGCGCAGAGTTACTCTTTGACCTCTTCATAAGTCTTATTGAGTAGAGCTAAGTCTTGTGCAATTTTGCGAGGTTCGCCTCTGAGTGATGATAGAGCCTTTCGAGCTTGGCGTGCTGGCTCTAAGTTGTGGAAGTTCGGCTGAGACTCAAGTTGTGAGAAGAAGTGTGCGGCAGGTTCATCTCCGTCGTAGGTGATTGCTTCTTCAGGCTCACGGTTTAAAAGTTGGTCGAGACAGAGGGTGTCGGTCGTTGGGTCTTGTGGGTTTGTCCGATCATCGTGGTATTGCTTCTTGTTTTCTTCATACTCTGGTATATGAGGGATTTGTTTCCCCGCCAGGTCTTATCCTGTCGACTTTCAATGTGACAATATAGTGATAATGTGAGCAAAGGGAAATAATCACGCCACAAATTGGTAGAGGAATTTGGAAGCCATCCGAGAGAGAGGGAGCGCCACCGCTGAACCGCCGTCTGTCGCACGCCCCCCGCAAACTGTCCAAAAATAGTCCTCAGGTGTTGACGGGGGGGCCCCATTTGCCGCCCCTTTGGAATGTCGCTGCTTTCTCAATTGACCGGACTTTACATCCCATCTCTCTCTGGGATGGCTCTAGGTTTGTTTTATTATTCCTGGAAGGGTATATATTATGACATATATATATATAATCAGAAAAAAAGTGCCCAATGCGGGAATCGAACACGGGTCGTAGCGGTCGAAAACCAACGGTTTAGACCATCCTTATCCACCGACCCATATATATTTTACATAGAATGTTTGAATACTTGCATTATTTGAGACTCATATTATTAGACTTTTCTAATATTTTGAGTAACTTCACAATTGTACTTTCACTATTATATTTACAAAAAAGAAAAACAAAGGAGAATTACCATGAAATAGACTTATTTTTAACAAGTACTAAAAGAGATTGTGCATCAACCTTCTATTTAATCAAAACAAAAGAGGTTTCCGAGAAATCCTTACATCTGCTTAATATGAAAATATGTGTTTAAAAGTAAAAATATTGACTTATTATTTTAATACAATGTGCATTTATATGATGAAAGGTTTGTTTGAGGGATACTTCTATTTTAATTATATAAAGAGTTCGGCGTAATATTCCCATTTTAGATGAAAAGGCTCAAGAGGGCCATTAGCCCGAAACCATGATTTCTAGGTGGACGCTTCTCAATTTGCCAAAGCTGGTGTTGTGGCTTTGTCATCGACCCAAGGCCGCTAATTTGCGACGACGGTCAATAGATGCCGTCTAGTTTTGACGTTTAATTTGACGGGATAAGATACCTCTGTTTTTTTAGACTTACCATTTTAGTTCTTCATATATGTGTCTTGAGCATAAAGAGAGACAGGAGAAAAACCAGAAGAGAATCAATCCGCGATAGGGTGAAATATACATCCTATATTCATAACAAACTAACTACGGTATTGTATCTTATAATACAGAATTATCAATTTTTAATCTCTTTCTATCATTAATATATTTCATTATTTAAAAGTTTTTTTTTTTAAATTGAGGATTAAATTATTTCCTTTTTCTTCGAAAATAATTAATTATTTAATCTTTCAACTCGGCAAGAATAAGAAAGTTTTGGAGGAATGAGACACGAGTTAGGCCTAATCCGTCTATTTATTCTAGAAATTTCTTTGTCTCTCCTCCACTAATTATCTTCACATTTAAACATTCATCGCACCATAATCCCCTACTTCCAAATAGGATTATCTTCGTTAATAGAAAAATAAATTCTCTACTTCATAAAAACACTTTATTAAAATAATTCTTCTATTTTTTTGTTTGCATTCTCTTGAAAAATAATAGTTTTAAATTGATTATTTTTGTTACTTCTAAATGGAAATATTAGTTTTGTTGAAATGTGTCTTTATATAAAGTACTCTAAATTGATTATTTTAGAATCTGTGATATCGTACATGATGGTGTTTTGTTAAATATCATAAGTACATATAGGAAGAGTTGTGATGAACTTGTTTTATATCCTGAATACACAAGGCAATATAGCTGGGAGGGTGACCGACTGATGAACAAGTCACTCCCAATAATGAAGCATATGCGGGTAATTTATATTTACTATGTTAGGATGCAGGGCTATGATCTTATGCTCTTCTCCTATGTCCTTGTTAGACTAAAAAAGCGGCATAGTTTGTGACGCTACTTGTTTGTAGATGAAAGATATGCATTTTACCATTTCAAATTTATTAAAACATGTTTGGTGCATCAATTGAATATTCAAAAGTACCGTATATATAGATAAATATATATTTTAAAATAATTTCAAATATATTATTAAGATATATAATCGTTTGATTGAAATATATTATTTTACTCTTTAAAAAAAAAAGAAAAATAAGACGAAGGTGATTGTTTTATCAGTGGTAAACATTTTCAGTAGTTTATTCAAATAAATCTGCCTTCATCTCGAATATGTTTGGAGAAAAAGATAAGAAAAAAATCATTTACGGAAAATAGATAGTCAATGCATTTGCTTGTTTTTATGCCTATAATATTATGCGGTACAATAAACCTCATAGAGACTATTAAAATTGGATTATGAATAACTCGATATATTGACTCATCAACATTTTCAAAAAGTTCATTACGGGATGTTTTGACTATTCACAATCAGCCTTTGGAAAGTTTCAAGCTTATTCTACATTTTAAATTAAGAAACGTAGGTCTATACAGATTCCGACTTGAACTATTATTATTTACTTTCAATAATTATTATGAGGAGCAGTAAACCGATTCTCAAATGAATGCAATACTATCTGCAGAGACAGTTTTGTATGATTTATTTTTGTATATATATATATAAAATTTTAAAATTCGAAATTATTTTAAAGGCGTAAGATTCTTTTTGAAAATAAACAATTTCTACTGCCCTCACTGCAAGGGAAATATTATAATAGAAATTGTTTATTTTCAAAAAGAATCTTACCCCTTTAAAATAATTTCGAAATTTGATAACAGATGGCGTGCTAGTGCATCATATAATATTTTGTATATATATATAAATAATATATTTGTATAAATTTTTGAAAAAAAATGCTCCTCTATAAATAGATTGATAAACAGATGAAAGTTAGTTGAGTTTCAGATTAGCATTGATGCCATCTCATCGCATCACACACATCTATATAAATATATTTATTGTTGAAAATAGAGAAATTCATTTCAAATACTTTTAAAGATTAACGCTTATTTTGGATCAATTATTTATTATAACTTCCAATATTTCGATGAGACTGTTCGCCTATCTTCCTTGGGGATTCTAACCTTGTAACCAAATATTTGTTTACAGGGTTAGAATCCCCGAGGAAGATAGACGTACAGCTTCATCGAAATATTAAAAGTTATAATAAATATTTTTGATCCAAAATAGGCGTTAATCATTCATATATATATATATATAGAAGCATAGGACGCCTCTTCCGTCAAAATGAACGTCAATACCTGACGCCATCTATTGGCTTAGTCCGCCCTAGACTGATGAGGGCCATTAGCCCGAATCCATGGTCTCTAGGTGGAAGCTTCTCAGTTTGCCAAAGCTGGTGTTGTGTGGCTTTGTCACCGACCCGAGGCCGCTAATTGCAGCGACGGTCAATAGATGGCGTCAGGTTTTGACCTTTATTTTGACGGGAGAGGCGCCCTATGCTTCTATGAATCAATTTCCTCCCGGCAAATTTTCCATCTATATATATATATATATATGTAATATTGATGCAAATGTGCCGACGAATGGATAAACTGGCAGTCGTGAACGTGAGGCGAGTGTTGATTATCTTCCCACACGCGGACAACAAGAGGCAGAGGCAGGGCTAGATGTTAACACCGAGAGTGATCGGGAACAGCCCACGGGACAGAGATAGAGGCCATGACACAAACTTGGATGCTTACCCCCGAGACATGGAGGAAGAGCCTGTGTGAGACAGAAGCCGTATGTCGATGGCCACACCCTAGAACCATCTGCTGCTGACCCCCTGCCAAAATCTGTCCTGTTTTCAGGGGTCGTCTATAAAAAGTCCCTGGGGGCCCCACATGGGCTTTGGCATTTTCCTCCTCTCTCCCCAGCTGACCGCTCTTTGGATTTTTATTTTGACGTCAATATTTTTAGTGTTACATACAAATAGGGATTTACAGGTATTATCGATAAAGATATAGCATGTATACAAAATATGGGGTGGTAATAAATAGGAAGTGTCATCATTATACAGTTTAAAATATACTATATATATATATGAATGATTAACGCTTATATTTTATATAATATAATATATATATATATATTTGGCCGAACAAAATAGGACTCATTTGTTACATAAATAAATCGACTCAAACAATATCGTTAAATATAAATGGTCGATATATAAGAAAGCTATATTACGGTTTTATAATAGATGTGGCCCTTAAACTTTGTACATTAGATGGTTTATCTGGAGCAAGGCAGTAACCAGTTTATGACTATTTACTCCGGGTTAACAGCGTCCATATACTCTGTTCTCATTTAATTTAATGGCTTCTTGGTTTAAAACTTCCAATATCTTCTGTAAAACTACAGATACGTCTTATATATTACAGTATATAATTTATTAATTGAGTTATTATATATGAATTGTTTGATTTTATATGTTATTTTAATTTTATATATATGTTTTAGTTCTTTTAGCCTTTTAATAGCTTCAAATATACATATAGACTATGATTAAAATTATTGTAAATATAATTAATGACGGCTTCTTTTATTATAGGGGGGGGGGGGCGAGTACTTCATTTGTATTTTCAAAACATTATAACTTTCATTTAACTATTACACATGATAAAATATTTATCTCGATTAATATATTTCACAATATAATATAATGCGGCTTGTGATTGTAAAACGACATTTTAAAATTATCCCGCTAGTGTTTATTTTAAACGAAAAATCAAAAATTATTTTAAGGAGAAATAACAATTATTTACCCTCAGGTTAGAAATAATCGTTATTTCTCCTTAAAATAACTTTTGATTTTTCGTTGAAAAGAAACATTTGCGGGATAATTTTAAAATGTCATTAATATATTTTATCAAATATTTTGAGCTGGAATGTTTGAGCTTGTTCAGAAAGCACTTAGCTTTGGTCAAGCTCTTGGTTCTTTCGGACATGATTTGTCCTCTTAACATCACGTATGATTTGTAACGGAGGTCCTCATGAACCACACGTCAGATGGTAGCCTCATCATCCTGCAGCTCTCTGGCGAGCGCCTTAATTGATTTTCCAGGGTCCTCATCGATGGCAGCTTGGACACGGCTTATAAAGTCTGACGTCCTGGTACTGTCAGAACGTCGACAATGTCGTTTCCTTTGGGAAAAATTCGCCCACATTACCCTTTGCAGCTCACTATTCTCTCTAAACTTTGAAAACAAATGATTAGGTGACTTTCAAGAATGCAGCAGTCTCTGAATCGGTGTGTTCTGCAGCCAAGGGGACAATAACTGCATGTCTTCTCATTTCTTGTGTAAGAGTAAGTTATACCATGTTTACCTGCAATAGAAAATAACTATGTTATTATAGCACACAGGAAAGTGAGGTACCTATATTGTGTGCTCTCAAATAGCATCTCTCTGCCGCACCCTGTATAAATTTAAAGGAATTATGTTCAAACTCTACACTCTAAAATAAGACCTACGATGAATATGGTGAAATACGCTTTTAAACTCTTGCCGAATGTTTTTTTTTCCAAATTTATCCTAAAAGAGATAAGTTTTTTCTTGAATATTTTCTGGTCGGAATGTGTTCATATCAATTTCCTAAATCATTCGAATTGCGATTATAGAAAATCAAAATTTCTGCACAATTATATTCAAAATATTTAAGACTATGCATCAAATGTAATATCTAAAGCTAAGTTATCTCATATTATTTTAATTGAATATTTTACTCTTTCAATATATTTCAATAAATTATATTGAAGGGTAATTTTATTGTGAATATTGCTATTTACAAAATATATTCAATCACTATTCATGATAAATTTGTGAGAAACGTTTATGTTCAAAACTATAAGTCTGAGGGATAAGTGTCTTATGCGAAAAAATTTTTTATTTCAAGCTTTCGGGCACAACCGCCCTTCGACAGGAAAAAATTACTATACTAAAGTTTCCGGATCTGATCTATATATATACATATAACGGAGCAGAAAATAAAACAATTATGCAAAAACGGATTTACATAGTGAAGAAAATAATAATAAACTGAAATTTAATATTGTATATAGATTTGTATATTGTTTTATTTTCTGCTCCGTTATATGTATATATATAGATCAGAACCGGAAACTTTAGTATAGTAATTTTTTCCTGTCGAAGGGCGGTTGTGCCCGAAAGCTTGAAATAAAAAATTTTTTCGCATAAGACACTTATCCCTCAGACTTATAGTTTTGAACATTCTATTAGGGGATTAGCCGATTAATTGAAACGTTTAAAATTATTTTAAAATATTTTATTCACTATTAAGATATATATATAAATATTTAATGTTTTAGTTGAAAGGTTTGTATATTAGGTGAATAAAAGAGGGCTTTAAGCAAATTATGCATTTAATTCTGAAATAAAACTTTTCCTCGTTGCATTTTAATCAGATAGGATTTATCGTTTTCTCTAAGTATTCTCTCTTTAAGTATTCATTATATTTTTTAATATATCTCAGAGGTATGAGATAGTATTTTCTTCTTCCTAACTTCTTATGAATATATAATATCTTCTTATTATCTTCTTATTCAGACTTTCTGCTTTCTTTAGCAGGAAGAGTCTTCAAAGACGCCATGTTTCCTCAACTTTAGATTTTCTCTTCTTCGTAACTTTGTTTTTATTATATATATATATATATATATTCGTTTTAATTTCTAGAACTTACTTCATAAATATATTTACTCTTAATATATGCTCAATCTTATATTTATTGTCTTTTTTTCACAACAGATATTACATCTATGCTTGTGAAAAATTTTGTTATATTATATATGGATTTAGAACAGAAAAAAATCCATAATTGTATATAAAGAGGCATAAGGTATCGTGCTGAAAGGTTTTATTGATTTATTATTTTCTAATTGCATGGAAAACATACAGCAATATCACGGATTGTGTAGTTATTATCGGAGATTTATAAAATATTTCAGTTCACTAGCGCACTACCTCTAACAGATTTATTGAAGAAAGATAAAATTTTCCACTGGTCTGAAATTTACCAAAAAGCATTTGAAACTTCGAAAAATTTAAGCACACAACCTCCAGTTCTGGCAATATACGATCCCACCTTACCATGTAAGCTCTACACTGATGCCTCAGAGCAAGGACTTGGTGCAATTCTTGCACAGAAACATCCAGATGGCAGAGAACGGGTTGTTTCCTATTTCCCAAAACGGCTCAACCCAACACAGTCACGCTGCACCGCTACAGAGTTGGAATGCTTTGCCATCATCGAAGCAGTCAGACATTTCAACAATTACCTAGACAAGCCATTCCAAATTGTCACTGATCATAGTGCTTTAAAATGGCTATTGAATCATAAAAACCCTGGGGGAAGACTTTTCCGATGGTTAATGGAGCTATCTTTTAGATCGTTCACCATTATCCACAAAGCAGGAGGACAGCAAACACATGTTGACGCACTTTCCAGGAATCCAGTGTGCACATTCATAACCGAAGATATGATGAAGATTGCTCAACAACAGGCAGACTTGCGATTAGTAAAGAACCCTCGAATTAAAAGCGGCATTGTCACTATACGAATTCGAGGCCATTCCAAAGCAGTTGTACCTGATTCCCTACGGGCAAAATGTCTCCACCACTTTCATGATGACGTTGGACATCCTGGAAAAAACAAAACCATAAACAAGACCATAAAAGAATATGTTTCCTCATGTAAAGTTTGTCAGCTCAGCAAACAGTCAAACCAACCGTCAATCGGCCACTACCAAATACCGGACAGCGACCTCCAACCATTTGACCTCATTGGACTCGATACAATTTTTTTGGGAAATTAAGCCAAGAACACCAGACAGCCAAGTATCTCCAGGTCATCATAGATCACCCTAGTCGTTATATTTGGGCATGTCCCACAGCATCCAACAATCCAGCTGCCATCATCAACATCCTTAGACAGCTGTTATCTTCTGGAGTACCAATCAAACGTATTCTGACAGACAAGGGTTCGAATTTCACAAGTAGAAGCTTCAAAAGTTTTCTGTCAGAAAATAAAATTGACCATTCCCTTGCTACTACATGCCATCCTCAGACATGTGGAATGGTAGAAAAGGCTAACCATACCCTTCTCACAATATTGAGAGCTGCAATTTTGGAGAAACCGAAACAAAATGGTCGACACTTGTGCCATTTATTGTCAATACATACAACCAGACCCCACATGAAGTAACCAAATTCAGCCCCAAGTTTCTTCTGTATGGGATTGATGAATCACCATCTTTTGCTGACCATCCCATCACTTTAGAAGAAGCAAGAGGTCTGGCTCGGGAGAATACCAGAAAAGCTCAGATAAAGAGAAAGAATCATCATGATGATAAACATCCAGATGTGGAATTCTCTGAGGGAGATCAAGTAATGAGGACTGTTGCAAAGCACCATCCATGCATGTCTAAACTCAGCCCAAGACAAGGCCCTTTTTTCGTTAAGAAGAAGATCAGCAGTCTAGTCTATGACATCCAAGACACCGAAGGACGAGTGTACCGGGCTCATGCTTCTCAACTTCGATCTTTCAATGACAGGGACAGTGTTTTTACCCACCGCCAATTCTAAACAGTCCTTTCAACCGCCACCACCTCGGCCGGCTGTGACGCTAAGTCGGCGCATGCGCGGCGGTGGTGACGTGTTAAGCACGGGGGAGGATACCATTTTTTTTGTCGCCTCCACGAGCGAACGGCCATTTTCATCCATCCATTTTCATCAAACCTTTTAAAAATTCTTTACTGGATTTTAATTTGTAACGATAATAATCACTAAAATTTAACATTGATATTTATTCTTATGTTATATCTGTAATAAAATTAAAATACCTTGGAATGAATAATTGAATCATTTATTGAAAACCAGACGAACCACCACAATAGGATAATAATAATAATAAAAACAATAGAAGATATCAGGACAATACTTACAATAGACATCTAACTGCCAGATGTCTTCAATCTCGGAGTCCCGAACGTGCGGGCTGTCCGCGCGGCAGGAGAGGTTGCGGCCGTGGTCCGCGGGGCGGGGGACGAGGGTGAGTACGGAGATGGTCAGGTTGTCCTCCTTCACGGCGCTCTCGGCTACGCGGCCCGACTCCCGCGTGCGGTGCCCCGTGGGTCCGTCCAGCCACCACCACGTCACCTGGGCAGGTGGCCGCCCGCCCCGTGCCAGGCACACCAGCTCGGCGGGCTGCCCCGCAGACAGGGGACGGTACAGCGTGGTGATCTTCACCTCCAGCGGCCGCACTGCCAACACAATCCTTTGTTGCAACAAGCAGTGCCTCACATAGAGAGCATAGCGGGACCTCGTATATAACATTCAGTGTATAACGATTTATGTATATCCTCGTGAATATGGTAAAGAGGCCCTTGTCTATAAACTGATGTTACCAGCACTCAAGTAATAAACCCGGCGACTATCCTATTGTGGAGCCTTGTTCACACAGTTTAACAAACTGCCTCAATAAACGCCTATTCATATACATGTCCAAACACTTTAGTGAAAGCCAGAGAAAGTGCAACTAACCAAAATAGAATTCAAAGGACAATGGTAAATCTCCTTCTGGAAATATTCAGTAAAAACAGTTTCTAGTACCTATCCCTACGGATCATCATGTTATGTTCCAAAAGTTGTTATTAAATATAAAGTGTGTATTGCCCCATATATAAATTCAATATTACTAACATACTGTTGGTAAAATATCACGTATACGAGTATATATCGTATATAGTAAAGTCTCCCATGAGAAATCGCTTAAAAACCTTGCTAAATCCGGTTTCCCCTGAAGGTAGTTTTCCATCAGACGCTTCATGCTCTTAGGCAAAATTATATATAATGGGATATTTGAATCTGGACAGTCTGATAAGAAACCACTTCCATTAAATACTGAGTCTAGCCATGATTTAGGGCTTGATTCAAATATAAGCCAAATGAGCTATAAAGACAAAGATGATAGTAAAGGAAGAGAGCTTAGGATAAACCTACTGATAGGTTATCTTGAAAGGTTTAGCTATGATTATTCACGCTTCTTTTTGCAACGAAAATATAAAACATAATTTTTAGAAAAACAGGAATTAATTCTCAATCTAACCTGATTAAAATATTTTAATTATGAATCGCCTCGGAACATAAAAATAGGCACATAAAGCCAGTAAATTCCGTAGTTTATGGAGATAGTTTAAAACATTATTTATCCATATCCCGTTACGTACTCGAGGAGTATGAAATATTCTCTATGATAAGGACCCATGTACAAAGGGTAGGTAAATGTGGACAACGCCTTAGAGCGGCTAAACTATAATGATACCCAGCAGAGATTGTAATAAGTTTCCAACTCCATACTATTATGGAGAAGGGTTCAAACTTGCTCGATGTTAGAAACTGCTTATAAATGTAGATGAACCTACTATTGGGTTAATTGCATATAGAAGGCAAGTTCGAAACTCAGCAGTATTTTTCTCACCAATATCTTCAATATATGGATCATCTTGACCAAGGAATAGTGTGTGTCATGCCAACCAGATTCTAGTTATACACTCATGGACAAACCTTAAGGAAGTTCCATATTCTAAACATAACAGCGGATTTCCCATACATGTAAATTCAAGCGTTCTTATTAAATAATATATAATGAAAAGCATATATAATAATAATAATGCTAAAAGGTGCAACTTGCTTATGGTTTGTCCATGAGTGTATTTCGATTGCTTGGAAATGTCTGATTGAGAAGTTTAGTCAGATTTAGGACTGAATATATAATATTATATATATATATTCACCAGTAACAAATACAATTAATAATCTCTACAATAATATAAATTATAAGATACTACTCATCTATACCTTTCTTTCGTACATAGAACGATATCTTATGGAGAATTCAGTAATTTCCCTGATCGAATCAAACTGAGACTTAAGTGAATTGTAAGTTAACTCTATAACGCCCCTATAAATGAGATTATTCAAGCTTTAATGAAGTTGTTATATAATCAAATTAGAGAGTTCATCCTCTAATTATATATTCACCTGAATTAATTTCATCAATCATAGAATATAGAGGTGTTATGATCAATAAGGGGTTGTATTCAACACTCACAAAATATTAATATATTTATTTTACAATTAAATATATTTGTAGATTTGATTATATTATATTTTGCAATCTCTTCATATCCGTAATTCATTTAAAACTACCCACACAACAATATTCAACTAATATAGTCGATATTTCAAATTTGGTATTAAAATTATTTTCTTAAAAATAGAGGCTGCCTGTCCAGCCTTAATAGTTCTTAAATATACTTCGGCCAGTAACTCTTTTTATTATCTCGACGTTTCGACAAAAATGGTGTTCCTCGTCAGGAGCAAACAAAAATTAAAACATTTGACAAAGCGTTAAAAATTATTCTAAGGCTACAAAGGCGTTTTCACGCAATCAAATTATTTTATTATGTGTTCTGTAAAAATTGATGATTATGCTGCTTTTTTATTGGACGAATGTTTAATATTTCTTATTTCATTTTTATTCTATGAAATGTTGAACGTTATTATATAGAATGGTAAGGACGTCTCTCAAGACACTCTCCTGCATTCTATTTCAAACGGATTGACACCAATTGCGTTTCCAATGTTGCAAGAAAAGATATAAGCAACAATCTAACAATGACAATCCATCAACCATCTTATATATAATTTAGAATTACAATGCGTACATATTAGAGTCAAAATTATTTGCAATAAGTATTTTATTTATTCAATTAATTGATATGATGCATTAGTGAATCATCTGTTATAGGTAATTCAAACTATTTTTGAGGCGCGTATGATTATTTTTGAAATAAAACAATTTTATTAACTAATACTTCAAAGTACAAAGTCTATTTAATAAGTAATGCAAAATTACCTATAGAAACATATTTAAAGGATTAATCATCATACAAATTTTAATTTTAAGCTGAAAACATTAGGCCTCAAGGGATAAGTTTCTTTTTTTTTTCAAAATTCAAATCTCTATCTTTTGAGCATGAAAGCCCTTCTACAAGAGAAACACAATATGAAAACTTTTATGATTAAATAAGAATTCATGGTTTTATATCTGCAAACATTTTCAAGATATTATTTGTATTTTACAGATATGCAGCCTGAAGTATACAAGAACTCTAAAACGGTGGTGATGGAGTTACTGTTTAAGTCCGTAGACATTTTAGCCACTGTAATTTCTTCGAAGCTGAGTCTGTGTATGAAAACGAAGCAATGAATAGCATCACAATACAAAGATGGATTCAGCACTTCTAGACTGGTGGGTTTTATATTAGTGATAGAAGACCAGATAGATAAACCTCTTTAGTGACGGATCAAAATTTGGCTCTAACGGAAACTAACCGGACAATCACGACCTATCAAATAATGAACAGATTTTCATGCCTAAAGTAAGTGTTCTCAAATTTATTAATGATTTTGGATATCAAAAGGTACTCTCAAAATTAGTGTTAAAATTTTTACACAAAAAATGATGCAAATTTGGAAAGAGGTTTGTTTAGACCTCATTTTGTATTTTTCTGGAGAACATTCTCGGGTGTTTAAAAATTAGGTGTGATGAGATTTGGATTTATCATAATTATTAATATTATTCAATGCGCCAACAATTAAATGGACCTATAATGGACCATCGCCATTAAAGAAATAACAAAGGATTTCTCATTCCATGGATAAAATCATTATCTATCTATGGAAGCGAAAAAAAAAAAGGAATGATATTCTTGAACACTTAAAATAAATTCTTTTATGAACAAGTAATAGTGAATAATTAGAAAAGTTAAAGATAACAATTGAAACAAAAACAAACCCAACTTAAAAATCACCCTAATCAAATTTCGTCATGGATAATGCGAGACCTCACACGGCGCTCCTGACTTTGGCTCAGATTGAAGGGTCTGGGTGGACTTTGAGTCCTCACCCTGCGTAAAGCCCAAACTGGCCACTCAGACTTATACCTTATGGAAGTTTACAGAGTTTATTTACACGGTAAAACATTCGAAAGTGATTCAATTTTACCCTAAGCTGTTAGAAGATGGTTCAGAGTTAGATAAGGCGTTTAACCAAAGTGCCTCTGCTGGATCAAATGTGAACAGAATATATAAAAGTGAATATATGGAATTATTCCAATATAGATGATTGTTAGGAGAGTTCTTATATAGAGAAGAAGAGTAACAGTTTTCTAGTTTTCAATTAAAAAGGCATTACCATTCGTGTTTTATGTATTGGCTGAATCATGTGTATTATATCTCAAAAGCCTGATCTCGCATATATCCATCTAATGCGCGAGACAGACGTATTCAGAGAAAATATTTCACGCCAACCAGATATCCAGATAAAATGAAGGATGGTGTGTTATGAAATATAATATAACAAATATTAAAGATATATATGCAAGAATATTGAAAATTTGAAGATTAATATTTAGCAAATAAAGCAAACCTTCCACTTTTTCTACTGCAACGATGAAACATAGAGAGTACCATGCCTCTCCCAGGAGATTCTTTACTTCATCGGATCGGCCTAATACTGCATTAGGCTTGTCTGATCGCAAAATGGATCGAATCTCTGAATGGTTTTATATTCTTGTGTACATAGAAAACGTGAGCATAGATAATGTTTTATCATCTTATTGTGTTAATGTCTATTTTAATGGATAAGTTGTTCTGTTAAATATCGATACCATGTCTTATTGAACTCGCAAATAGAAGATGGTTCTTTGGAACCCGATGGCAAGATGAAATATGAGGCAGGTAGGATTTTGATATAGGAATCTATGAAATATCTCACCTCGATGTAATGAACAATAATAAAATAATATATAAACAGATGTGTAGTAAGTCGGTAGCATTAATATACCAATATATTTTTCAATTCAAAAAAATAATTCCTTGTATCAATGTTAAAGGTGAAAACATCAGGCTTTTATAGGGATAAGTTTCTTTTTGAAGAATTGAATTTATATCTCTAGAGAGAGTTTTCGGGCATTTGGAAACTAGAGATAGGAATTAAATTCTCTAAAAATAACCTTGTCGCTGTAATTCATTATTCCAGGATTGCAGATTTCGACAAATTACAAATATCTTCAGACACCATAACTATTTTATTTACATTAATTAAAGGAAGCTTTCAGATAAGTCCTTCAGTTAACTAAAACGTATTTGGTTAAGATAACTGAAGAAGCGTTTGACCGAAAGCTTTCTTATTCTATATACAGTTACGAGCGTCATGCGTTTTTAATAATTTTTCATCTCTATCACCGTTTGCTTTTTTTTAGGAATGGCGCTCTCCTATTGGTTGGCTACGATCACGCCACCTTTGCCCCCCCCCCCACTCGCTTTTCCGTTTTTGTAACTATTGTGTTGGAGCGGGTCGCTCCTTAAATAAATGCATATATTAGTTAATAACTAAATGGAATCCTCTCTTTCTTATTCCCAGTAAGAGACGCCTACGGAAGCCAACAGTACATAGACAGATAAAGCACATAGGCTATAGTTATTAACTAACATATGCATTTATATAAGGCGCCAATTTATAATTGTAACAAATAGTATTTGAATCAAAACATTCAATCGGGTAGAACACGGGCGTTGCCCGGGTCATTCGGCTAGTATAAATATAAATAATAAAAATAGTTGCGGCTTCTTAAAATTTTGTGTAATTTTTTCCTTGAAGCCTGATGCTTTCATATCAAATACCTTTCTTGTCATGTTGATTCCAAATTACAGAATAAATAAGACATACCTGGTATGCATCGAGAAGTTTGACAAATATAAGGAAGAGAATGATATTCTAAAACTAACATATAGCGAATATATAAAGATTATCATGAAAGCATAGCAAGATTTGTGCCAAACCACAGGACCATAAACAAACCGCCAAATCCACCCACCTAATTGTCCGTCTGCCCTAACGCCGTCTATTAGGGCCGATATTGCATTCCTCGGGCTCCAGGGAATCTCTGCTACTGGAGATTGACGTTTTTGTAGCACCTTCTTCTGCTAACTTGAATATAGCTGAACCTCTTAAGAACGCAATTTAAACTGGCAATTTGTTTCTTCAATAATTCTTTGTTTTCGGGGTGTATCATTGAACGTCCCAAATATTTTTTATAATTTAGTTCATACAAATTACATAAAACTTTCACTGCGATTTTATCTTCTGATTGTTTTATGTTTTAGAATAGTATATATGTTTTTATACAATATTATATATCATTTTTCTCTTAAATCATTCCATTTTCCCTTTCATTCTGCTTTCATCTTGAGATCGCAAAAAAAAAAAAAACTTGAAACTTCCAGTAGAATAATTTTTTCAATAGGTTGTGTAATACTCTATTTAATAAATAAAAATAATTATGAACCCAAACTACCGATTTTCAAATTAATATATTTTTTGAAAATGGATAACTATGTTATATTTGTATATAGATCATAAAAATGACTTCTACAGACCTGTCTGAGATGATACAAAGTATCAAATTAGAGGTCTTGGTTTATTAGTGATGAACTTCACAGCGATTTCGCAAATTAATATCCAGACCGCTTTATTATTGTACAGAATACTTTTCTTAACTAGTGGACATATTAAATGCATTTGAAAATGTCTAATATATGAGAAAATAAGTGTAATATAATAGTAAACAATTACAAATATTTGTTTGATAGCTTGTCAATTACATAGATGCACCGTATGTACAATTATCAGTATATACATAAGTAGATAATTTCAAATATCAATATATATATGCCACATGTACAATATCATCTGGAGCCGTCTTTGTAAACCCCACTACAGAAGACAAATGGTTTGGCGATTCGACGGCGCTTGCTGTACAGCTAATAAACTTGTACCGCGGCCTATTTGGACGTGTTTTGCGATCTCTGGTATGCAACTATGTTTGGTTTCCTAAATCTCACTATGTACATTACTTTTTTAAACTTAAACCTCCTTTAACAGTTAATATTGTTTCATTAAATATGTTTTTATTTTTTCTGAATTATTTTTACTCAAAAAATGATCTCATTCCGGCACATGTTGACATGCGTCTAGCTTTACTTATTTACCATTATATTACCTTCTCTTATCACCCTCTTAACTGCCTTGACTTAGGGAATCTCATCTTGCTTAACCACCTTGGTGGGGTGATGTAACTTGGTGTATTGCAACAATGCATAGCGGTCTGTCTGCTTGCTACGGCCATTGATTGGCTCAAAAATTGTTTTAATGTCCATCCATAGAGAGCAAAACAACAACTGACTCACCCGTGCTGGCAAGGTCACGCTCCGCTGCGTCACGTGGGAAAACATACGTAGATGTTTTCTTACATGTTCTCAGCACATCCCCCTTTTTAAGACTTGAAATATATATATACATTACAAACTTTAAATGCATAATATAATTAATAATGAAGGCGATCCACAGGTTTAACAATTCGTCCACTCCGGGTTCTTATCTGGCCGTCTTCTGAGTCGTTAGAGGGATAATCCACAACTGGGGTCTTTTCATTTTCAACCAGTTCCTCTCCCGAAAAGGTCGGCGTCGATGGGTCGGCTGGATATTGCACTGTATATCCTTTTCGTAGATGGAACCTGTTTCGACGTAAAGTCCCAACTGGAGTATCAACCATATACGACCTTGGTGTCGATGCTTTCTTCTTTACAATCCCCCAGGTTCGCATATCTGTAATCCAAACCGTGTCACCTTCGGATAGATCCTCCATGTCCGTAGCTCCGCAGCGTCGATCATATCTGGATTTCATATCCTTTCTCCTTCTCCCCTCCTTTCTTTTCAGGGTCGTATCTTCTTGTTGAGCTTCAAAAATCTTCGTCAACATCTCGTCTTTGTCGGTTATACTCGAGAGAACTGCATTTATATGCGCTGAGGTTGGCCGTTCGTCTTCACCTCCCTCGGTTGTAAGAAGTGGTTGTCTGGATAATGCATCGGCGTCGAGCAGCTCCTTTCCAGGGATATGCACTATTTCGAATCCAAACCTCATCATACGCATTCGGAAACGTTGCAGTCTTGGGGTCAGCGAACTCAATTCTTTCGTCGAAAATAGAGGAATGAGAGGCTTATGGTCGGTCTCAATTAGGAAACGCTTTCCAAGCAGGAAATCTTGAAAACGTTCGCAGGCCCATGTAATTGCGAGAGCCTCTTTCTCGATCTGAGCATATCGTTTTTCGGTAGGTGTGATAGTTCTAGAAGAATAAGCAACAGGTCGCCAGATTCCATTCTTACCTTCTTGCTTCAGTACCGCTCCCAAGCCGTATGAAGATGCGTCGGATGACACCATAGTTGGTTTCCTGACGTCGTATGCTGCCAAGATGGGTTGAGTCGTGAGCAATTCTTTCAACTTTCGGAATGCCTGCTCCTGGCTGCAATCCCAAACGAAGTCTTGACCTTTCACCAACAACTGGTTCAGTGGTGCCACAATTTCAGATAAATTTTCCACAAAGCGTCCCAGATGGTTCACCATGCCAAGAAATCTTCTTACGCCATGAACATCGGTCGGGGCAGGCATCTCCGCCACTGCTTCAATTTTCGCTGGATCTGGTCGGATGCCGTCTTCATCCAGTATGTGCCCAAGAAAATTAATTCTTGGCACGCCGAAGACACACTTGGCCTTGTTTAGTGTAACTTTCGCCTCTTTCAGTTTTCGGAGCACTAAACGAAGAATTCGATCGTGAGTCTTGGAGTCGGAGGCAAATATCAGGATATCGTCCAGGTAACACATTACACCGTCCATGCCTTGCAAGATTATTGACATAACTCTCTGAAAATACTCTGGGGCGAGTGAGATTCCAAATGGCATTCTGCAGTATTTATATCTCCCAAAAGGAGTGATGAAGGTCGTTAAATGCTGGCAGTCCGGGCTCAACGGAATCTGGTGAAAGCCACTGTTCGCGTCCAGTTTCGAAAAGAATCTTGCTTCCCCCAGTTGCCCCAGCATGTGCTCCACCACTGGCATGGGATGCACTTCGCGCTGTACATGTTCGTTCAGCCTTGAGAGATCCACACAGAGTCGTATGTCGCCATTCGGTTTACCAGCAATCACAGTCGGTGCACACCATTCAGTCGCAACATTAACTTGTGCTATGATTCCCGCCCTCTCGAGCTCTTCCAATCTTGTTTTGAGCTTTTCCATCAAAGGTATTGGTACCCGTCGAGGAGTATGCACAGCATATGGTTTTGCTCCAGGTTTCAATTTGATTTCGTAAGGGTTTCCGATCTGTCCCAGTCCTTCAAATACTTCAGGGAATTCCTTGATCGGGTTAATTCTCGTCGCAACCACTTCAATTCGCCTCGCCAGGTTCAAGAGCTCACATGCCCGGCGACTCAGAAGAGGTTCACTCAAACGATGAATGACATAAATCTTCTCCTTGATTTCATAATTGCCATTTCGCAGCGTTGATATAAACATACCCACAGTCTGAAGTTCGGAGAATTCAGCAGCTCTAATGTTGATATCACTTTTCACTAGTCGTTGCTGTCCCATTATCTTCTTGAAGAGACACAGAGGAACACATGTAACATCCGCCTGGGAGTCGAGCTTAAACTTCACCTTTTTCCCGTTCATTTGGATTTCTGCTGTCCATCGCCTCCTGCACTCGTCTTCATCATTATCGAGATTAGATGAATCCTCCACAGCTGAGACCTCCAGGAGAAAACCAATTTCTTCATCAAGTTCAGAAACAGCTTTGACTTCCGCAGTCTTCTCCTGCTTATCTGGGCAGCAATTCGCAAAATGGCCAGTTTTTGAACACAGGTTACATCTTTGTCCTTCAGCACGGCAGGCCTGTCCTTCCCTGTGGTTGAAACCTCCGCATTTTGGACATCGTGATCTTGTTTTGGCTGACATCTCCTTCTTCCTTGAAGGTTGCTGTTGTTGTTTCGGTGAAAAATTCTTCGAGTTGAACTTCACCTGATTGACCTTTTGGCTTGTTGAGGGACGCTGCAGGTCGACTTGCTGCTGTCGAACGGCTTCATGCTGTCGAACCATTTTCACCGCCTTTTCCAAAGTCAGTTCGCTGTCCAACTGCATTCTTTTAGATAAAGCTTTGTCCCTCACTCCAACCACAATTCGGTCACGGATCAACTGCTCATGAAGACCCTCAAATTCGCAACTATCAGCCAATTTGTACAATGAAGTGATGAATTCGTCCACTGGCTCCCGATCCTCTTGGATTCTTGAATTAAATTTCGCACGTTCGTAGATAATATTCTTTCTGACACAGAAGTGGCTGTCGAACGCCTTGAGGACGGAATCAATTTTCGTTGCCTCTTCCTCCTTTTCGAACTTGAAGGTCCTGAATATATCATCCGCGCGGTCGCCCATCAAGTACATGAACAAATCGATCTTGTCCGCCTCCTCTTCCTTCTTCATTCCACTGACCACGAGGTATCGTTCAAATCTCTTCCTCCATTTGGGCCATTCGTTGGGAGTTGAGAAGTCGAAAGTTTCTGGAGGTTGAATCTGAGCCATGTTGAATTATCTTCCAAGATAAGCAAAAATCGATATTTTGCGATATACGGGTTCGTATTTTATCCAGTTATCGCTGCCACCATGTTTTAATGTCCATCGATACAGAGTACAAAACAACAACTGACTCACCCGTGCTGGCAAGGTCACGCTCCGCTGCGTCACGTGGGAAAACATACGTAGATGTTTTCTTACATGTTCTCAGCACAAAAATTAAACTAATTGGTTAGTAGCCTAGATAAAATCATGCTATGCACAATACTGGCGACTCGCCATCAATGTAGAGTACGGTGGAATATCTACAATATGTATCCAGCGACACTACGCATTTATTGTCTGACGAAGTAAACGTAGATCGTAAATTTACTCAAAGAGGTGAAAGCCTTGTCCTCGAGACCCTTTGGCAAGATTCAGGACTGCAGGTCCGGCGACCGCCAGAATATATAATTATGCATAATAGTAAAATATAGGAAGGAAGCATCCAATACTTTTAATTTTTCAATAATGGCGGACTATTTACATTTAAAAAAACTAAATATGAAAAAGAATTGGTGAGACTTGGTTCATCAGTGGTGAACCCTCTCAATTCGGCGAAACCGCTGAAAGGGTTCATCCCTGATGATCCCTCTCAAAAGATAATTATTACAAATAGTAGAGTGTGTTATTGAGTGCTCATTGTTGTTGGGCGAAGCCCTCTCATTATTGCCATCTTCTCAATCATCTCTACAGAATTAGTTGGATCATTCAGATATACAATATATTATTGATATTGATATTATTTTTATCCAGATAAGAAAGATTAGGGTCAAAAATATCTGCCAATTATTCGTCATATTCATTTTTTTAAAATTAATTTTTTGATCTTTTTTTTTTGCATATATCTCTACAATTTTAGAGTTTGAGTTCGTAAGAAAACCAACTGAATAAGATGTGAATGTTTTACGAATTCCCATAATCAATATTGCTTTTCATATTATCAATATATGAATCCTAATGTTTATATATGTTGATAAGAATAAGAATTAATTTACGACTTCTGTGATAGAAGTGCAATGGAGACCTCTGAGGCACTTCATTGGACACGACAACGACAACAACAGTCAATTATTATATTTTAACAAACGATTTCAAGTTAAGTCGATTCACATGAAGGAAGAAATATATTTTTCTTCTTTATGATTTTTAAATACATTTTTTCCATAATAAATATAGAAACTATTTTAATATATTTCAAAATGTTTTTAAAGAGATAGACGAAATTATTTTAAAACTTTTGATATTATATATTGTGATTCATATCAAGAAAATAATTCCATCTTGGAAATAATTTAATGTTTAAATATTCAAATAGATAGTGAAAGTGCTTGGAGGCTGTTGGCAAACATCTTGAGAGAATAGTGTGTAACTTCACTGTGGAAGATTTATTCTAATTTCCAACACTGCTCGGTCCTCTCTCACCATTTATAATGGTGAACGCCAGCCTTTGTGCTCGCTAGAAGTATGCTAATGACCTGTCCCCTCTATCATCATTAGAGATGATGATGATGCAAGATCATCATATTCATTAGTGATCTCACAACCTGATTGGCATAACGCCATAAAGGTTTTAAATCATCGCCTGGTTAGGTATTGACAAAGTTATCTCGGGAAATATTAATCAAAATCACGACAGGAATCTGGTAGCAAGGTGGTAAATTTTTGGATATCGATGGTGTAGACCTGGGAGCGAATCCCGCAATGTGAACCTTTTTTAAGATATATATATATCTCATATTCAACTTTAACAAAGAGTTCAATAATAAAATGGGTTTTGTCAACAACTAGAACTCTACAGTCGAACTACTTTCTTCAAGTGAAGACGTTACAGTTGAAGCTGTCACTAAATACCCATCATGATTAAGCACACTCATGGACAAAACTTAAGAAGGTTTTACTATTTAGCATGAATATATATTTTTTATTTATTCATCATATTTTATGTATTTCTTGTTATCTTTTAAGGATAGATTTCAAATTACATGGACTTAACAGTTGAATATGTCATTAACTACCTATCATGATTACGCACACTCATGGAGGAAACTTGAGAAAGTTTACTTTTTAGCATGACTATATTTTTTTTATTATTTTATTATATTTCTTATTGTTTTTATAAAAGAGAAAATTCTAATTCACATATATGGGAAATCCACCGTTATATAAGCAAATAAGGAATGTTTTATACTTTTAAAAAAATGAAACTTCGTTAAGTTTTACCCATGAAAATAATTGCCTGTATCATATAGACTCGGAAAAATGAAAGATAAAGGGAAATATTTATTATAAAATTTGAAATTATTTGTTTTTAGGTTCTGAAAAGGACCGATATATTGCTATTTGAATGATTTTTCATTTTCGTTTATTATTATTTTAGAAGGTTGGTGATGGAGGAGTGTGCGCCTTCGATTTTCGACTGCCACGGCTCGATATTGGATACCGTATTCAGAACATTTACTTTTTGATGGCTTTCGATTCTTGAAAGTATATACTCTATTAGTTAGTTCAAGTAACTAAACATGGTCAGGTATCTTGGAAGTGCAAAATTAAAACTACTTAATGTGTAGACATGTGGTGCACTTACAATAAAAGGCAGTAACTAAATATCCACCATAAATATTGTGTACCATGTGGATACGCACACATAAGAATGGATAAAATAATAATAATTATTATTTGTTATATGAATATATAAAACTATATATATATATTTTTTTTAATTATCATTTACAAAGCACGCGATATCCGTCTTGGATATTTGCATGCATGCACAAGTTTGGGAGCTTATTTAAAGTAATTATTAATATGATTTTAGTTATTATAATAGAAATTATTAACATATTTGTCAGTTAGTTAACGATTTAATTACCCTATAATGAATATTAGTGAACATCAAAGATAAGAACAGAAATTTAGAGCTATTTACAGCATATAACTATATGCCAGTTATTACAGCCCAGGCTATCTATTACTAAAAAACATTCTACAAAATCTATTAAAATTTATATACATATTCAATATCTTCAAGATCTTCAAGAAGATACACATTCAAAATATATAATATTAAATGTTTCTGAACACACGCCCGCGCGTGAGTCAAATTTCGTTTGTGATCCTAAAGATAAAGACATTTTACCCGGCTTTATTTCTTCTGAAGGAGTACTAAAGCTAATGTTTTAATTTTTATCAACATGTAGTTGAAAGTTTTTCTCATTATAAAAATGAAAATTCAACATACACCTATCCCCCGATTCACACGGTAGATACGTTCCTGAGAAAAACGTGTAAATCGAGGGATAGGTGTACAGAGAAATAAAAATAAATGCATTGACAGGTTAAAATATGTAGTCAGCACATAAGCTCGGGATTCCTCGTGAGATGTGTACACAGCACATGTGTTCAATCACAGTAGCATTTAGTATAGTGCGATAAAAACAAAAAAAAACTTATTTGGAAAACCGTGTAAAAGCGAAAACGTGTAAAACAAGTACCGTGTAAATCGGGGGATAGGTGTATATTCAGATAAAGTCACAGAGCAAAAATTCCATTAATAATAATATTATAGAACAAAATAATAGCGAGAATTAAGCATATATTTATTTACTCAATAACTGATTATTGTTGTTATTTAAGTTGCAATAAAAGAATTTACTAGGCAATCCATACATCAATGAACTCCACATTCAATGTCGGAATGAATATTTTATAATGGAAATGCGGATTATCAGCCAAGTTCTATCTTATACAAAGGAATGTCATCGTTCTCCCCACGGAGGTCATTAGCGAGTAATGTCAAGGTTGGTAGGTTCCCTACAGAGCTTCTCCTGGGACACTACAATCGAAGTAGCGTCTTCTGGTACAAACTCACAGAACTTTCTAGAAAGCTCCAATTACACTTCAGGTAATATGATGCATTAGTGTGCCATATGTATATCCTGACCACGAGCACATGAGATTTTCAGATGACAGAGCGTCATCTAGTAGAATATAAACCAACTAAACGTTGATTTAGCCTGTTCTTTTATATTTGGCCAAACTATTTTCTTGATAAATATGCTCGTAGTTAGGATATGCATTCTTTGATTTTAATGCCCAAAAACTGACCTTTTTATTCAATATTTTGTGAATTATTTTTTACAATATAAGAAATTACAACTATTTCAGACACGTATGATTCTTTTAAAAATTAAAAGAAATTCGAATGCATCGGGAAAATTGCTTTATTTTAAAATAATCATACGTATCTCTAAAATAGTTATAATATCTTACTTCATGTAATACTGGTGGTTCAATGTATATAAACACTGGACTAACCATACAGTAGAAGTCTAAGACCAGAGAGTTGAGTGGGATTAAAATCAATGCGGATTTTGACTGCGAAGTTTCAATAAAAATACTTATATTTTACATTTATGAAAAAAACTAAAAGATTTATAGAAAAGGTTTTTTTACCTTATCTTCAATTTTTTTTTTAAGTTTGGCATCTTTGATTCCTAGCTGACGAATTATCTGCGTTAACCTTGTTTTTCTATATCCTTAATTATGAAAAAATATTAAACCTTTATGTTACCTTAAATATAAACTTATTCTATTCCTTTTCCTGTTAATTTTTCCTCTCAATTTATATTTCTAAAACTATTTTTTCTTTCTCTCTCTCTCTATATATATAGATGGAAAATTTGCCTGGAGGGTTTCATAGAAGCATAAGGCTCCTCTCCCATCAAAATAGACGTCAAAACTAGACGCCATCTATTGACCGTCGCTGCAAACTAGCGGCCTCGGGTCGTTGACAAAGCCACAACACCAGCTTTGGGAAACGCTTCTCAATTTATCAAGGCTGGTGTTGTGGCTTTGTCACTGACCCGAGGCCGCTAGTTTGCAGCAACGGTCAATAGATGGCGATGGCTTCGACGTTTATTTTGACGGAAGAGGCGACTTATACATCTATATATTTATATTAAAAACTACTTTTGCCATTGTTGTTGTTCATTTAGAGTTTGCTATACTGACACTAGTTCGATATATATCAATATACAAATCAGTTTCTAGGTAACATTTATTGTTTAATTTGAAAACCTTTTCACCATAAATTCATATAGTAAATTAATAAAAAAAAAACATTTTTCAAAAAGTTGTGATATCTCTTTTAAACACACACAAAGTATTATAATATATTACCATGCGAAGTAATAGTTAGATATTGGTAAAATTTCCAACCTTACTGTAGCTACATTTGCATGCATTACCTTTTTCGAGCATGAAAAAATGGCAAGAGCCTTCCTTAATGAGATTTATTTGTGCTATACAGTAGATCCTCTCCTTAGTGAACACTCTTCAGAACAACTACTCTTTTGATATTAAAATTAGAAACTCTTACAAATATAATCTAAGTGTTAAGTGATCATGTCTTTTCGTGTTGTTTAGTGATCTTTAATAAGAGGCCCACTATCTTTATGTATAAGATGATACACTGCTGTAGAAATGTTTGTAATACTCGAAAGCTTGAGATCATATAAAATAAAGCAAGATATGCTCATCCTCGAAGGCCGTTCTGTTTATTATTTATATATAGTTAAACCTGTCTATAGCGCCCCCTCTTGGGACTCACCAAAATAGGGTGCTATAGAGAGGGGGTGCTATAGACAGGTCACTTTTAATGTAAATTGCATCGTACTACGTATTTAAAATCGGGCGCTATAGAGAGGAAAGCGCTATTTAGAGGGGGCGCTATAGACAGATTTAACTGTACTATATCTATGTTAAAAAAAAAAAAAAAATCTATGTTAAACTATATATACAATATTCTCTCTTTTTTTAAATAATATTATATTCATATTTGAGAGAAAGAACTCTCTAAAGATAATTTTTCATATTGAAATATTTTCCCCCTCTAATCAAATTCCTGAATATTAATATATATATAATTTTTTATTTATAATGAAAAACATATATCAATATTTATACGTTTTTTCAATTAATTAGTTGGAAGGTATAGTGTTTAGTTTTTTTTATGTACATTCGCCAATATATGTAAAAAAATCTAAATGTTCAGTTGGAAATAGAATTTTTTATATATAAATTAATAAACCATTTCATTAAAAAAATAAATTCTAGATTGGCTTCTATTTAATTAGGTTTGAAAAATAAAAATATTCCGTTTATTTTGAAAATGTTGATTAGCAATTTGATTCTTTTTTTTTAAATAAATAATAGTAAAAAATCATATGGGATTTTTAAATCCAATTTTATTGAAGCCAATTTTGAGTTTATTCACAAATTTGTTATGTTAAATACTATTAAAAGAAAATATTTTCTATGAACATTTGAGAATTTATCTATTTCTTTTTTCTTTAATTTCAAATTCACATGGATTCATATTTACAAACACAAATATATTTTTAATATTAAAGTGGGAAAACATTCTATTAATTTACAAAAAAAAAAACATATTTTTTTCATCTTTCTTTTTTTTTTCAACTGCTTAAAATGTTTTCAAAATATTTTACTAAGAGTTTTCAGGTTTTGGCCTTTCTCAACTTCCATAGTCAAGTATATTATTCAAAGCTCACCCACAATAAAATATATTCTATTAACCCTGTCCTAAGTAATAAAAATAATTCTAATAATAGAATATACTACAATTGCTAATATGCATATAGTTTTATAAATATTCAATATATATATAGCGCGAATATTTTTGTATTAATATATATATATAATACGAAAGCCATTATTTACATATAGTAACGCTAATTTTGTAAAGTTTTTAAAATTTGCATTGTGTGCACTTACCGTAACTTAGTAAGTAATATAAATTTCTCTCTCAATAAATAATGCTTTTGTAAAATAAAGTAACACTCGTATAAAAATATATTTCAAAAAAAGTACGCAAGTAACTCGAAAAAAAAAAAATGCAGAACGCTCTTTGGTCGCTTAATTGGCCTGGTGTTGTTACTTCGCCTCGTATTTACTCCGTATAAAAAGTTCCTCAAATGAAAAAAAAGCCAAAAATACTAATCAAAATGTAGCCGGACACCTTCCTCAGGTTTATAAAAAGCGACATGCAAAAATTGTTCTAATTGGTTCAGTAGTTTTTGAGTTTATCGCGAAACAGACAACAGACATTGACTTTTATATATATGAAGATTGATTTTTTTATCCAATTGATCCAATAAATGCCTTTTTAATTAAATATAAGAAGATATATATATATAACAATTGTCTACTGCCCTCATTGTAATAATACAAATTTTAAAGATGCCTGGTTCATTAATGGTGAACCCTCCCAACGGATTCGCCGGGAACAAGAGCGCTTCGAATAGTTTTATTATTCAAATACACAAGGAACGCTAATATATATTGATATATATTAAATCATAGGTTGCCTCCCCCGTCAAAATGGATATCAAAACTAGACGCGATCTATTAACCGTCGCCGCAAACTATCGTCTCGGGTTGGTGACAAGCGACAACACCTGATAATGGCCCTCGTCAGCCCAGGGTGGACTTTATTTAATGAGAGAGAGAGAGAGGTCCTCAAGGAATCAAATGGAATCTTCACAATCTGCCGAAGAGGTGTTTAGCTGGTTGAATGGCCATAGATTTGTTCTATTCACTCTGTCAGATAAACATCTCTTTGGCAGATTGTGATAAATTAATTTGATTCCTTATGGATCTCATGTAATAAAGTCCTCTCTAGACTGACTATAGCTATTTTTTCGAAACCATCGTCTCCAAATTAACGATTTTCAGTTTTCTAAAACTCTAAAATTTCGAAATGTTTTTCTATGAAAATATTTTATTGTTCAACTATTTGTTATTATTATTTGCGCCATCTATCAAAAATAGACTGAACAATGTTTATTTGAGTATATTACCCTAACTTATTTTCTTGATATATCTCGATCTACACCGCCGGGGTGGACACAGATGTTCACAAGGAAGACTTGCGATTGAGGTCTAAGGTAACCGAAGTAGACACGGGTTCTAGGAACTTTACATGGAAGACTTGAGTTCCGTGATAACCGAAGTGGATACAAGTGCTGCGATTCAAGTAAAAGTAAAGTAGAGTTTGCGTCTAAGATGAGAGATAAAATCGGTGCCGTGAGGTTCACAACAAAGACTAAAGATTGTGTATTTCTAGAAAACTAATATAAACAGGCACAGCGAAGTTTTCAAGGAAAACTGAAGCCTGTGTTTGTAGAATACAGATTGAATTGGGTGCGGTTGAGTGTACAAAGAAGACCAAAAATTGTTGTTCAAGATTAGGCTTACAAAGAAGACTAAAGTTTGTATTTAAATATGACTGAGATAGAGACGGGTACCATGAGGTTTACAAAAAGACTAAAGTTTGTGTTTCAAGTTGAATGAAATGAAAAGAGGGCCACGAGTGGAACAAGGAAGACCAAAGTTTGTGGTTAAAGAGAGATATAAGGTTTATAAGAAACTCTAGAGTTTTGTGGTTCAATATGAGGTTCACGAGGAAAACTAAAGTTTGTTTGTGTGTGTGTGGTTTAAGATGACTTAGATAGATACGGGAGCCTTAATGTGGGTTAGGAAACCAAAGTTTGTGGTTTAAGATAACGGATAGAAACTGGGGTCGTGAGATGTACAAGAAAGTTCAAAGTTTGTGTTTCATATGACTGAGATGGAAACAGGTTCCATGAGGTCTATAAGGAAAATTAAAGTCTGTGGTTCCAGATGACCAAGATGGACATAGGCGATTAAGTGTACAAGAAAGACTCACATTGAGGTCGAGAGTGACCGAGCTGGACACGGGTGCTGTGAGGTGTACAAGAAAGATTAAAGCTGTGTTTAAAGATAACTGAGATAGAAACGGGTGCCGTGAAGTGTACAAGGAAGACTAAAGTCTGTGTTTCAAGATAACTGAGATATAGACACAGCCGATGAAGTGTACAAGAAAGATTAAAACTGTGTTTAAAGATAACTGAGATAGAAACGGGTGCCGTGAAGTGTACAAGGAAGACTAAAGTCTTGTTTCAAGATAACTGAAATAGACATAGGCGATGAAGTGTACAAGAGATACTCACAGTTGAGGTCGAGAGTGACCGAGCTGGACACAGGTGCCGTGAGGTTGGTGTTGCTGGCTTGACAAGTCAACACCGCCATCAGGTCACTGCGGTTGAGGGAAGCTATCGTTAGCTCGTTACGGCTGAACTCCTGCGCTGTGAGCTGGAATGTGTCGTCGATGAGCAGGCCTTCCCGCCACCAGGTTACTGCGGGCGGAGGCGAACCTGCGACAACAGCGAGACATTGGGATCACAGTCATTCAGATGATTGAGGATTGGTTTATATTAACTATAGCAGTCAGAGTAACTCATAGAATCAATCACATATTTCAAATAGGGAATATAAAAATACCTTTAACCACAATATATTTATCTTTAATCGTTACTACAAAAAAAAATATTTCTTTTTAATATCATAATAAATAGGTGAGGGTCAAAATTTTCCTTCAACATATACTTCTTTAGTAAATAAGACAAAATTTCGCTTCATTGAAACGGACTGTGAGATAATGAGCATTTCAAAAATTTCCATAAAATGAAAGTAAAATTTTCAAATTATTCGAATATTGTAAAAGCTATTTGGAATATACATGGTTTACAAAATCGCTCTAAATTTAATATAGAAATAAATTGAGAGTAATATATTTGGAATGACAAATTGAACAAAATTTCAATATAAACAAAAAAGAGCAGATTAAAAACAATAAATTAGAGCTATTATTTATTATTTTTGAATTACATTGCTTACAAAATGGTATTCCTTCCATTCTGTAGCCGCGATAGAAATAATAAAGTAGAAATTCCAAATTAAAACTTATTTGGAGTTGTTTACCTTTAATGAAAATACATATTTGTGAGTAAACAAAATCCCCGGACAAACAGCAACTCTACGCTCGCCTCGGCCAATATTCAGTTACAAAGCCGTAGTTTCCGGAATAAACAACCGTCCTAGGCGGTCGAGGAGAAATAGATTCGAACAAAAGTAGAAAGTGTGATAGATGTTCCCAGAAAGAAATAATATTGTCGTAGGATTGTGGCTTGAAGGACTGGCTGGTTGAATACATGTTGCTTTCAAGGAACCTGATAATGGAAGATTTGTGGTATGAAGCATAATATTATGTCAATTTTTCTAGTAATCAGATTAACATGGACGTTCTAGGAAGATGTTCGTTGCCCGAAGACTGGTTATATGGAATTTGTGAATCTTATAACGTACTATTGGAAGATTTGTGGTTTAAAGGACTACTAGCGGAAGATCTGTGGTCTAAAAGACGCTCAATTTGAGACTTTGTGGTCTGAATGAAGTTCTAATATAAGATTTGTAATTTGAATATTGTTATAATGGAAGAATTGTGGTTTGAAGAACGTATTGATGGGAGATTTTTGTCTGAAATACGCTCTGGTGGAAGATTTGTTGTACGAAAAACGTATTAGTTGAAGATTTGTGCTTTGATATACGTACTAGTGGAAGATTTGCTGTCCAAAAGACTTTATAAATTATTCAAAAGAATAATTTGTTTTGATATTAAAGATTGAAGCATTAAGATCAAATAGCATAGCTAGCTTCTAAATTATTTGAAATAATAATAGAGCTTTAATAGGTTTCACATTAGACTTAAAGTTCTGTATATAGAAATATTTATGTACTTTGATAATGAAAATGGTTACGTCGTTTAAAATATCCCAACGTCAAAATATCATTTCTCGTCTTATAATTAAGTGAAGCTTTTTTATTACACCTCGATACAGCATCTCTCTTTTTGCGCTGTCTTTTCTGACTCGCTCCTAAATGTTATATTTGATATCCTGTATATATATAATATATATTATAATTATAATTTTGACTTTTGGCTGAGGCTCGATAATATCGTTTTAGCGAAGTTTTTGTATTTCACCCTCTACATTGGCTATTTATTTATATCACTAAAGTTAGTGTCCTGTCAAATCCTTTCGAAATTATTACTAATGAGTTCAAGACTTCAATGAATTCATTTGAAGGTTTTTTGATTATTTTATAAAATACTCCTGAATATATCCATTATATGAAGGGAAATTTATCATTTGAAAGGAAATAGACATATTAGCAATATATTTTTTTATATTTGTTCTCAGGTCTTTGAAATATATGCTTCGTATTTTGATATTATTTAATTTCAAAAATAAAACTACAACCTTTCGCAATGAGTTTCTTCAATGAAATTTGTAACGCAATTTTTCGTTTACTTCAAATATTATTTAATGTAGTTTAAACTTCGGGATGTGCATGAACTTTTAATTTATTATGAAGAAACTTACAATATGTTCTGAATTTAAATTTGACACCGTAAATAAACGGCAAAAAAATATTGACAGTTACATTTTTACACCATCTGCCAACTATCACCCCAATATTTGGATACCGGTATTATTTTCGACTGCTTCTGACAACAACCTCAACACTGAATGAAAAATTCTAATGGAAATATATTGATTTGATTCAGGTTCTAACAGTTTCATTCTTTAACAACTCAATACTGCAGTTTCTCCTCATCAATACTATTCATAATTATTGGATAGAGGACTATTGTATTAAATTGTTTATTACTTTACAGTATTAAGAAACAATGAATTTATTCTGATTATTGAAAATAAATATAGATGGAATAAATTCTTGTACATTAAAGAGATATATAGTCAGTTTGAAATATTCTAGAAAGCTCTCTTCATTAGAGTTAATCCAATATATTTTTTTTCAATTATTTAAAAGGGCAATGTGATTTTTTTTATATAACGATTGTAGTTTTGGAACGCGATAACTTGGAGCGACTATAGGCTATGTGTTCAGAATTTAGAGATCAAAATACCACCTCCAATGATAAACACAGAAATAATGGTTATTTATGGTTTAGCCTCAGGATAAACTCATTTTACAGATTATAACTAGATAAGTCACTTATTTATTATAAAATATGATCTTATTAAAGCTTGATTCGGTTAATAAATGATTCAGTTAAGACAGGATTGGCTCAATAAATGATACACTTAAGAAAGAATTCGCTTGAAAAATGAGTATTGACTTAAGAAATGATCTAATTGAGATATATTAGTTTATAAATGATCCGGCTAAGATTCTATAAAAAAATAACCTAGATTCGGTTGAGACATGATATACTTTTAAAATGGGCAAATTGAATTTATGATTAGTTAAAATTGATCCGCTTAAGAATCCGTTCAAGAAATGATTCACTTAAAAAATATCCGATTAAAATATGTTTCATCTAAGGCAATTTCTTCTCAAAAATGATATATTTAAGACGATTTTCACTTAATGATTCAGTTAAGACAGGGAAAGTTTAAGAAATGAATCTGACGAGCCAGGACTAGTTTAAGAATTTATCACATTTACACAAGGGTCTGCTTAAATAATGATCCAGTTTATTTTACTCTAGTTAATATTACTTTCAAATAGGATAATGGTACAAATTTGTGGTAGGAGATGAAACAGTTGGTATGTGCGGAGTTTGGGGGTGCCGGACTGAGGTCCGATGACGGTCCGGGTATCAAATATCGCTGAATGTTGTTTCTCCCAGCAGGGCGGATCGGTTTGCCAGAGGCATTTCAGGCCGGAGCTGGGTGGGTATATAGTTCTACGCTCACGTCGTTCACCAATCAGTTCTGCAGTGCAACATGTTCCTGTACGCTTTCCCAATTCTTCTTCTCCTGGCAGTCGTGCCTTCCACCTTCTGTGGCTTGCTTCACAAGAAGAGATGCTCATCCTCACCTCACATCGGCACTTGTTCAGGAGGAGGAGGAGGTATAAGTGTAGGAATACCTATTGTCCGAACAGGGATCCAGAAATCTCTTCACAACAAGTTCTGCTTCAACAGTAATACCAGAAAGTGCCAGAATATCGACTTGGATGACATTTGCTTCTCGGGCCAAAACTCTTTCCGCTCTATGTCCGAATGCAATAGCTACTGCCAGGATGATGATGATGAACGCTGTCACCTCGACCCTGACTTCATCCACTGCACATCGTCCCGCTCGTCTCGAAGGCCCACGTCGCTGCACCAGTACTGCTACGACAGACTCGCCCGTCGCTGCGTCCATATCAAGGACTGTGAGGTTTGTTACAAAGGTACCAATTCCTTCCATAGCATGGACGACTGCGCTTCTTCTTGCAGCGGTTAAACTCTTCAATTCTTTACCATCTTCTACCATACATATATATATATATAAACATCAAATTCTTCTTTTTATTATAAATTTGTAATATTTTTATATTCATTAATAATTTCGCTCTTCAAAAATGTAATTATAAATGTCTAAATACTGTTAATAAAAAAGCTATTTAATGCTGAAGTGGTACCTATCTTAATTAGATTCCGTCTCTAAAAAGATAACTTTTTTTGAGACTGCAAACACGTACCCATAGATACTCTACACATGTGATGGAATTCATGTTGAGTGGAAACACTTTTCTGTTCAATGAGTGACCGATTGAGGCAAGTTCTACTGTATCAACCAAATATATTTATCAATCTATTTTTTCCTGGTTTCTAAATAAATTTATCACTGAAACATAAATCTATTTAAGCATATTTAATGAAAGATATATATACGATTGATTATAAATATATAATCAACTAATTAAAAAACCCTAATTATCTTGTTAATATTAGAGTATTAGCTCTAGTACGTAATTTATTCATATTGCCATGTGTAAAATCAGGAAAGTCAAACTTTAGTATGGCACAAAAATTTTATTTGACGCAAGAACAAACTATGAATGATAAAAATAGATAAGCAATGAGGGAGGTTCACAGAGTAGTAAAATATAAACATAAAAAAATGATAGTCTGTTAATAAAATAATGAAATACTTTGCTACATTATAAATCAGTATAAATTTACAACATTTTAGTGCATCCTTAGAATCAATAGTTTAATAAGGTAAATAACACGTGTTTGTCAATCTAAACCCTATCTTGAAAATGTCCAGGAAAAGATAATGAAAACGCTTTAAGCAATTCACATTTTAACCTAATTAACCAATCCATCAAACTTTTTCTTTTAACAATATCCCGAATCTCTTGTCCAAAATTGTTCAATTACATGACGTTAATTTGCCCTAAAACCTCTTTTGTAATTAAAAAAAATCAAAATGTTTCAATAAAAAAAAATAATTCATTTTCTTTCCATTATTTCATAACCTTTATGACACTGAATTGGCTTTTGAATTTATCAAAAAGTTTAAAAAATCACATATGTGTATTCATGGGAATTATTAAATGGTATAAACTCATAAATGAAAAGGAAATGTCATAGAAATTAGTGTCTCGGATCTTTAAGAGTTAATGTGAAAAATAAAGAAAAAAATGTTCAATTAGATTAACCCAACATTATTTTCATTAAATATTAGTGTAATGTATCATTCTATGTAATATATGCTATATAATGGTTAAATGATTTCTTACAATGGATAGATAAATGTATAGGATAGTTTAAAATATTGTCGATTTTATTTCATATTGACTAATTGGGACATAGCTTTATAATAAAGAATGAAATATTTTCGTTATAAGTTTATTTATTCAATCTATTCTCGATTTTTCTCGCTCTCGATCTACGACTCTGATCGTGTGAGGAATTATTATTGTGGTACAAGATGTTTTTTTGATAGAATTCTTTAGGAATTTTGAATCTTCTGCTTATACCTTTCTTGAAGATTTCATAGATTCAAGGGTTAAATTTTATTTTTTTATAATCTTGATATCCTTTCAAATACCTTTAGAATTGTTATTAGTAAATAATGTAGTTAAATATGAATTAATATTATTTTATTATTAATTAAATAAGACAACAGAAATCATGAGATGCGTTTCTTTTCATTCTCATTGCTATATCAAGCTTTCGGGCATTACCACTGAAAGCTTAAGATTGCAATGAAAATTAAAAGAAACATCTACAGAAACCTGTAGCATTATTCAATTCATATACAGGAGAATCACATCTATTGTATTATATTTTATTATATTGAAAGCAATTTTCAACAGTTCTTTCTTCGAAAAGACATTTTGGGAGACCACATAGCCAATCAGTAATGAATCATATCATCCCTTGTTCATTTTATTTTCTCTTTAGACTGATTGTCTCCTTTTGTGTGTGTTTCAAACTCCATCATTCAAAGATATATTTATAAAAATTGAAGCTAGAATAAAATATAAGACATTTAATGGTATAATAATGTTTCCTGATATAGCGTTAAGTTTTGATATAGTGTATATGGTGATGATAGTTGTTTAGAAGTCATAAAATGTGATTATTTTTCAGATTCCTTGAACCGTTCAAAAAAAAAGGTAAACTGTCTTTATTTAAGTGACCCACTCTTGCTTTAAAAAAAAAACATAATTAACTTTGTTTTATCTAATAATTAACTTAGTATAGATTTTTCTATATGTACTGGGAATAGATAGACAAAATTAATACCTTTTTTAATTATTTTTTATAAAAAAAGTATTGATTTTGTTTCTCTATTTCCAGTACATATATACGTCCGTTATTGAATATTTTTCATCGTGTATATAGTACTAGAGAATAAATCGACAAAATACAACTTCGTAAACAATATTTTTTTTTTTTTTGAAAATTCCGTGAGTTGGTCGCCGAAATTTCAAGGACGATATGCTATTTTTTACGCTTGAATTGATCAAAATCCAACCTACAATACTTCTCTATATATTTACGAATTATGATTCCAATATTGGATAATATTGTATATCAATATTAAGAGGAATAACTATATAAGATGTCTCCATCATCAACCGATATGTTCTTATTGAATAAGAAACTTCCAAATTTCTGTAATTTCCTGTCAAGAGATATGTGGTTTCCCTCGGACGTTTGAAGCTCATGAAAACGTAGGTTGTTTTGATTCATTTTACGTTTTTTTACTTGTACAAAACCACAAATGACTAAACAAAGAGAGATATTATTGTGAATTAGCGCGCCATCTGTTATGAAAATTCGAAACTATTATAGGCGCGTATGATACTTTTAAAAATTGTTTAATTTTTAAAAGAATCATACGCGTCTATAATAGTTTCGAATTTTCAAAGAGAGATACGTTGATTAAAATTCATTGATAGTATTCAAAAACACGATAATTAAAGCAATAAAAATGTACTTTTTTTGTTAGATATGAAATAACGTATCATACTTTTTTTCGAAATGGTGTTTTCAAAGAGGTATATAGTACATTTAAATGTATAACTACGAGATAAATTCACGATAAAATTTTATACATTAGATTAAAAGAGTAATTCTATGAAACTATTGACTAAGAAGTTTAAAGAAATTACAGAAGTTTTCGTGTTCTTGAGCGCACTTTCATAGAAAGCACTGATGTTTTTTTTCAGGAAGAATGTCGAATAATAATTTAGTGAAAAATAACCTCAAAATATTAGGTTTATTCAAATATTCATCACGGAAAGTGAAATACAATATAAATATATATTAACAATATGCAAATATTTATTTATAAATAAATGTTTCTATTTTTAGAAAATGAAAGGGCAGAGTATCATGAAAATATTGAATGAGGTGAATAGGCAAAATTCAGAATTCGTTTAATTCTAGAGTTATAAATAAATAATTATTGGGTAAGATAGATTTTCTTGTCCTTTAATTGAATATCATTAACAGAAAATATCGAACATCTAAAAAATTTTCTGTTCTCCAGGTTTAGATAAAATAATTGATTTCAAAAACAGCAGATTACAAATAAACAGCCACAAGGTCGTTGTTTTGTTTGAATATTTGGAAAAGAAAACGAAACCAAAAAAGACACTTTCCGTAATGAATGGTTTAGTGCAAGCCAAGTAATTGGTTTGGAACTTTTATCGACAAAGTTATTTGACTGTAAAATTCGCAATAATTGATTATGGGGGCAGTTTTTTTTTGTCTTCCAGGAGGATAGAGGTTTGCTGAAACGTAACCTTCTCTTTATCTATTAGTTTGTGTTTGAAATCTTTCTAGCAACTTGGATCATGATGCTTGCGGATTTTTAATAACTTAATAATTAAATATTAAATGTTCCTGTATATGAATTACATAAGACAACAGATTTATGGAGTTGAGTTTCTTTTATTTCTTATTGCAATCTCAAGCTTTAGGGCATCCCCACCCTTCTACAGGAGTACAGAAATTAGCATTATTGTTAATGTAAAACGACACCCAAAAATTATCCCGCATGAGTTTCTTTTCAATGGAAAATAAAAAATTATTTAAAGAAGAAATAACGATTATTTCTAACCTTAAAGATTAGGTATGAAAGAATGAATTGTGAAGAGTAATGATAAAAGGAAAAATAAAAGTGTCCAGGGATGGGAATCGAACCCACAGTGTTCCGCTTACCGGGCTGATGCCATTTCCACTAGGCTTTTGGGTGTCGTTTTACAATCATAAGCCGCATTTTATTATATTGTATTATTGTTAATGTTTGTACTCCTATAGAAGGCCAGTAATGACCGAAAGTTTGAGATTGAAATAAAAATGAAAACAAACTCCTCTCCAGGAACCTCTTGTCTTATTTACTAAATAGGTAATGCCAAACCTTTTTCAAAGAAGATATAGAAGTATCTGACGTACAAGCTTACTTTCAGCTATAAACATGAGCGTATTGATATGGTAAAGAACCTTGTAGGGAGGACAATAGATATAGACAAGAATAAACAATCAACATAAAAATGGATGCTTATTAAGAGTTTATTAGAATAAAAGTGTGGAGTTAACTATTTTGTTGAATTCAATTTGATATTCTTCGAAGAATGCAAATAATATATTTATATAAAATGGCCGTACGTGGATCTGTCAAGGAAAATTTCTAAATACTTCGAGGAATTGCTTCATCTTTAGCAATTTATTGCACAGATACTTAAGCGATTTAAATTTATGGCAGATCACATGGAAACAATTTGTAAAATACTTTCAAGCATTTGTGCAATGAATTGATAGAAAAGAAACAATCCTTTGGAAATATTTTTGAAAATGAATGTTCTTCTTTCACAGGTCCAAGTACGCCGTTTTTATATAACTTTATTCAGTGAATCACCTTTTAACTGAAAGAATATATTTCTTTAATAGATAACAAGAATAAATAGCCTCTCTCATAAATACACTTCAACATCAAATTCAGAGGAACAATTAAAGGTTGAGAGAGAGAGATTTATTACTAGTATAACGATAATAATGATGATAATAGGGAGAGATAGAATGTTAAGATAGAATCAAGGCAGACGAGAATATGATACACGATAGTCTGATTACAATTACGTCCGGTATTTGATCTGATCGACAGTAGTTAGTTCGAAGGAAGAAGAACCAACACAATTAATACAAACATTCTCTCTCTCTCTCTCTCTTTCTCCATATTTATTTTTGCACAAGTACAATTAGCCCAATAAATAAAACATAAAATTTATCAAACTTCATAATATATAGTTATTTTACTTTATTAATATATATATATAAATTAAAATAGAATATATGTGTGTTGGGAAAATATACTGTGAAAAGTATCCATGACAATAATATTTCTCATTATAAGAAGCTTTTCTCTTTAGACTTTTTAATTTTTAAAGGGCAAAATAATAATATTAGTAAAATTTCAAAAAGCGTGACAATATGCAAAGTTTCCAGATTCTTTATATATTTGAATATATTTCTTTCTCCCGTGTTTCAATATCTTAATGTAAATCTATTTTCAAATCAAAGTGTCCAATTTAACTAGAAATATAAAGCCAGAGTTATCAGAAATAAAACAACAAAAAGCTGTATTAAGATCTTTTAGTCTTATACAGATTCTCCGAGAAGAAATGTAGGGATCATGCAGGAATAACAGTAATGATACTAGTAATAACTATCGTTATTATTCTAATTTTTAAAGCTAATCACATATGAGTTAACAGAAATATGTTTTGACTCAAATTATCAAATAAAGAACGGGTGTAATATGCTTAAAGCTGATGAAAGGTAGACATCCAGAAGTTCCAAAGTTGTAGTATAAATCAATACTGCGCAAGAATGCCCCATCAATATTGGAGAATACATCACTGAATGCTAATTATTCTCCTCTTTAACGGTGTATATGTGTTGAATACACAGGTGTATTTTTTGTAAATTTACTTTCTGAAATAGTTTATTGCAGTTGCTGAATGTATTCTTTAGTCACGGATTCAAAGTATTATCTATAAATAATTAATTGAAACTGTTTTGTGCTATAGTTTAATATTAAAAACAATTTCCAAAATGAACCTTCCTCCATAAGTAAATATTGGAAGGTTCTGAAGAAATATTGTTCGAATTATTTTTTAGGTATACTCAGTATAAGTTATTCCTTACAGAATATATCTTAACGTTTGAGTCAAAAGAGGATCCATAAATTAAGATTATTCACAGAATACATACTTTACAGATCCAGGTACGCCTTTATATAATATCTAAACGTGTTTATTATTTGCCTATTTTGTGTTATATTCACATAAAAAATATATATTCAAAATAAAATATTTGAATATATTTCATATCAACGCTTTTTATTTAATTTGTTAGTACCTTTTAGGTGTTAATTTTCTTTTATACCTTAGCTATTTCCGTAGATATGTTAGCTAGAAAAACCTTGTTGAGAGGTTTTAGATCACTAGTGAGAGAAAAAATTCAAAGGTTTCGTGAATTTTACATCACTCAAATTACGTATATTCACGCAGCGATATTAAAAATCGTGTCCTCTCTATAAGATGGTATAATAATATATAAACATGAAGAATAAATTTGCGCAGCCTCTGAAGAATTAGACTTCTAAACAAATGTTCTCATTGCAGTAAAAATCTCAATCAGAAAGGACATTAAGGAAATCGCAAATTTAATAATAAATAATGGTAATTTTAATTAGAGAATTTATTATACAACATTATGTTTTATTGTGATACTAATGATTATTTACATGTTTAGTTTGTATCTTGTAGGTAAACATTTGATATTACTAATTATCAATTTCAGATTCCCAAATTTCTTTCACTGAATCTCAAAGAAAATCGTAATTTATTTGCAGATTACCTTCATAGTTTTCGCTAAGTCATTTAAATGGAAAGTATAAAATATAGTATATTTGGTAAATATAAAATACTTGAGATATTGGATATATGTAAAATTTGGTTAATTTTAATAAAGTCCTCATGCAACCTACCAGGTCTTGATCGAGCAATTCACATCCATTGCTAGAGTGTGATTAGGTCTACTAGATTAAAAACATTGTTATGGTTAAAACTACGAGTTTTAGAGTTAACATCATTTCTAAGTAAAGTTACTCAAATTTAATTTGTTCGTAAAAACGCACCATTTATATATAAGAAAAAGAACTATTAACCCAAATATTTCTTCCACAAATATAACTAAGTTTCTACTGTTCCTACTGCGATGATATACACTGCGTGACATTGAAAATGGAACACCAAGAAATAGTGGCCAGAAAGTGATGAAACTCGGCAGACAGAGAGAGACAGGGACGAACAATAAGTGATCTTTATTTCAAAATGATAGTCATAATACAGAGCGAGAACGGCGTCGGCTTAGTAGCAAGTAGGACCACCGCGGACGGCGATGCACGCAGCAACACGTCTAGGTAGAGAGTCAATCAGAGTACGGATGGCGTCCTGAGGGATGGCTCTCCATTCCCTCTCAACCATTTGCCACAGTTCGTCTTCTGAACGCGGCTGTGGCAAGGCATGCAAACGGCGTCCAATGATGTCCCAGACGTGCTCGATTGGTGAGAGATCAGGAGAGTACGGTGGCCAGGGAAGCATCTGTACATCTTGCAGATCTTGTTGGCTAATGCGAGCAGTGTGCGGTCGGGCGTTATCCTGTTGATAAAGGGCATTGGGTACCCCCTGAAGGTAGGGGAGTGTCACCGGTCGCAGCACATCATCAACGTATCGTTGGGCCGTCATAGTGCCCTGAATACGAAGTAAAGGTGACCTGGAATCATACGCGATTGCGCCCCAAACCATGATTCCACGTTGTCGCACGGTGGGGCGTTCCACAATTGCTGCCGGATTGGACCTTTCTCCACGTCGACGCCACACGCGTACACGGCGACTATCACTGGACAAGCAGAAACGCGACTCATCTGAGAACACGACCCTGTGCCATTCCGTCATCCACGTCGATCTAGCCCGGCACCATTCCAAACGTTGGCGCCTATTCGGTGGGGTCAATGGCAGTCTTCTTAGCGGACGGCATGAGTGCAAGCCATTAGCAACCAATCAACGGGAAATGGTTCTGGTCGAGATGGAATGATCTAGGGTGTCTTGCACATGTTGCAGGGTGGCGGTACAAGTGACTTGTGGGGCCGCCACTGCTTGTCGAAGGATACGCCAATCCACACGTGCTGACGTCACTCTGGTTGCACCGACATTTCTATAAATTGCCACATTTCCTTGTTCCAACCATCTTCTCCACAGTCGGTGCAACGTGGACGCACCAAGGTGTGTATCAGCTGCGATTTGACGTATGGACCAACCTGCCCTTTTCAGTCCGATCACCATGCCCCTCGTAAAAGCGTCTGTCTGCTTGAACTGCCTCCGTTTACGATGACCTGGCATTCTCTGTTATTACACGTGTCTTTTGACACAAGAACAAAATTTCTACAATTATTTTCCTTGAAGAAATAATGACACGAATACTGTCCTTTCTGCAAGTTCCTTCCCTTATATCTTACTCCATGTGCGCACGAGAGCTGCGCATTTTACATCATTTGCATAACTCGGTTAGGCGCGTATACCCTGAAATTTGCATAATTTTCTGGCCACTATTTCTTGGTGTTCCATTTTCAATGTCACGCAGTGTATTATTGATAGGGATGGGTTTACCATTGGTGAATCCTCACAGAGGTTTTGCCTATTTGATCCACCAAATAATTCAATCCACCTTGCTTTGAAGTCTATTGCCATGTCCAACAACACTTATTTTGTTTGTCTCAGCCACCTCGACCATTCGACCTGTAGAGCTGGTCTTTATGGTCAGAAAATATTTAATTGATCTAATATAAACTAATACAAAATAGAGGCCTTTACCAGTAGAAACTAGGGGTATGCATGTTTCATGCAGTCTATCATACAATATTTTAATATATTTATGTCATATAAAGCATTTGTATACAAATTTCTATTCAAATTGTATTTTAAAAATATAAAAACAAATTCAAACGATTGTGGCTGCAATAAAATGGCCACAGATAGAATAGATATTCTATTCATGGCCCAAGTGCTGACTTCAAAAACGTCCATATGGCTAATGGCCTCATCCAAGATTGAGATGTTATCCCTTTGAAGCTTCTGTCTCTTGGTGTGTCCTTCAATCTACTCGACACTTTTTTTTCACATTTCTTAACTCTCTCTTTCTCTCATTCATATTTATATTTATTTTGTATTTAACCTTATATAATCTTATATGGGCGTTGTAATAAATCAGTTTCAATCTCAATCTCACTCTCTCATCACAACTTATTCAACACAACAGAGAACAAGACCTAAGGATTTAAAATAAATACATTAGTATGCCTTGACGAAGGTTGGCGTTCATCCAACTGCTATATTGGCAAACAAATACTTTTTTACTCCGTATCTAAATAAATATATTCCATTTTGTGTAAAAGCAGAATGATCCAATACAGTATTAGAGCTCTGAGAAGCGGTCTGGTGGATTAAATTGCCGAAACCGCTGGGAGGGTTCACCACTGATGAGCCAAGCCCTCCCAATATATTTTTTCATCGCAGTAAGGACAGTAGAAGTTCGTTTTATGTATAAAAGAAACATTCGCGCTTTTAAATCCTTTTAAATATATTCCATATTGATGCCAAATATCATGAAATATGATGAATTAAAGCTATGTCTTGTATGCCTGTATTACATCACTAAGGTATATAAAATATATGTTCATATATACAATTTAAATATATTCTGTAAATACACGTCTATTCAACATATATTTATGTATTTAAAAGTAAACCTATATAATAATATTACAATATATATATATACATATTTCAGTTAGACACACCTATCTGTACTAAATATTCAAGGAATAAATACAGGTAATTATTTAACACACACACACCTTAGAAGTAATCAGAAATATATTTAAGCATTTATTCCAAAGGCAATCTGAAGCCAAATTCATTCCCAAATCTATTCATTGTCTATTAATTAAGGTTAATTTGTGTATTATAATTGACTTACCAGCAGCCAATTTCCATCTAATTAACCGACCATTGAACAAGATGCGACCAGAATTTAGAGATGGTCGGTCCCTGGCGAGAAATCGCGCTCTAATTAAACTGCCATTCCTTTCTGTGATTGCACAATGGAAATCCTCTATGAATGCCAATTATGCTGTATGATATAAAGACAGATAAAGCTATGTTCGGCCCTCCCTAAATGTCAAAATTCTGCCAAATCAAATACACATTTGACACATTTACTTACTAGGAAAGACGGCCTATTCAGATGATATTTTCCTTCTTAATCTGCCCTTGATTAGGCTCTAATCTCTAATTGGGCCTTGCATATCTATCTTGAACTCTTCTCCTCATTTTAAGGATTGGTATTTCCATTAGTGCATTAGTTCATTAGTCAATTCTTTTTTTTTTGCTTATCCCTAGTACACATGGTACAGGCCATGATAATCATGGTGGGTAGAAATAGGCGACTGTTTTTACTGTAAGTGCATCCCATGTCTACACGTGTGAAAAGCAGTTCGACTTTGCACTTACAATTGTGCCATAGCCCCGTTTGATTACTTGCACATGCTAGTGGGGTTCGGACTTTTGCAAGAATCGGGGGCGATTGGAGCATTTTTTTTTTATTTAGAAAAAAGTTCCAAATGCGGGAATCGAACCCGGGTCGTATGGTCGGAAACCAACAGTTTAGACCATCCTTCCACCGACCCCCATTTGTCAAATCTTAATTTTTCTAATGTTCTTTATTTATTCACTTCCCAATACTTTCAACAGGTTCATTTTCTATTAACATGCGTCCCATCTAATTTTACCTTTTAGAGAACCTCAACCTGCTTCTTCGCCCAATCTTCTAAAGTCTAGACGTTTTGTGAATACCTAGAAGAATAATTTGCTTTAATAAACGGTAAATTAGAGCAATAGTGAAAATCTTTGAAATATAAAATTTAAATTTGTTATATAAGTGAGTTATACATAAATATATTTTGGAAACATTTTTCATCAAACTTATTAATAAATGAAGCGCACAGTGATATTTTGAATAAAATACGTAGAAAATTCTGAACAAATATATGGATAAGAAAGGCCTGAGAGATATTTTATAATGTTATTTTCATATTGGCATACATTTCAGTGAAAAATTCGGGGAAACTTTTAAGATGTGCTGAAAACGTTTGCTGGAAATACTGTCGGCTCAAATATGACACATAACTATCGAGTGAGAACAAATGCCTCATTGAAATACTGAGTACGAAAACTTAATTTGATATCTGCCATATAAACTAAGACATGATAGCTTACTGAAAGTATTGATTAAATGGCCATTGAAGGCAATAGATCAAGAAGACGCCTCCGTACTACTTTAGTGGATCAACTTAAGAGAAAAATCACACATGACAACTTATCATCATTTAAAAATAAAACATGTTCCTTTCGAACACAAGGCAATTAGACCAAATCCAAATAAATGAATAGTGTATGTTTGGTCTTATTACCTTGTGTTTATAATCTATAATCCAAATTGTGCCCTATCATCTTCATTTCGAAATATTTTATTCTGTATTATGTCATGACCTTTCAAAATATTAGCGTGAATAGAACAGCTTCCTACTGTTCTTTATTCAATTGGAAAATTTTGGAAGGTACTGGCTCATCAGTGGTGAACCCTTTGCTCTTCGTCAGTTTATAGTTTCCCTTGTATAAAGGACAGTGGGAAATTACCTTATTCTCAAAAAATAATCGCGTTAAAACATTTATGAGATTAATTAAAAGATCGCGTGCTATGTATATACTAATTGCCATTTGTCCGAATTCAAGAAACGTTTTTATGTGGAGGTCCATTTCTTTGGATAACTCACATGCAAGAAAATGTTTCTAATCAATTATCTGAATTAAATACAAAACATACCTATCTCTCTTATATTTTTATATATATATATGTATGTCATAATTTGTATAATTAATTCCAAGAGATATAATTTTTTTTCGTCAAAATAAGTATGTAAATATGTTAAGCTTGTGTTAAAATGTAAATATGCAAATTCATCCATCTATAAAAACGGTACAAAAATAAAGGTGGAGACATCGCGGGTGCGCTGTTCGCTTGGCTGGAGCTAATTCTTGGTTGCGCCCTTTCATTTGACCACGACATGTATATTTATAAATTATTTTTATCTATTTATTCATATATTTATCACGATACAATCATATTTATTCATATTTATATTTATTCTGTATTTAACCTTATATAATCTTATATGGACTTTGAAATAAAAAGTAGTGTCAATCTCAATCTCTCTCTTACATATTAATTATTGCCATGTATAAAATTAGGGAAGACAAACTTCATGATGACACAGATATATAAGGCAAGAAAAATTATGAAGGATAAAAAAAAGATAAGCAATGAGGGAAGTTTACAGAGTAGGAAAATATAAAAATAAAATAATAAATACTTCACTACAATATTATGTATATAACAGATGTATTATTAACATACATATAATAAAAAACTTTCATATATTCCTTACATATCAAGTAGAAAATTCGATATTATTCGTGAAAGGAAAAAATAAAATATCAGACAACTTTACAATCCAAATATATAAATAGCTTCTGACAAGGCCAAAAGTTCAATTGTGTGGGATATAAAACTGCAATATAGCGTTTTATTGAATCCAGACAAAACATCACATTTCCCGATTAAATATTTCAGATTTCTGTGGTAAAGATATTCTTGTAAATATTTTCTAGAGTGTTTTCTAACGATTGCAATAAAATATATAGAAATATTTATAGGGGAGAATATGGAAATCATGTATTTTAAACTGCCTGTTGCCATATAACTTGAATATATTTGAACTAAACAATTTCTTTATTTTTCTATAATGTTTAAATCGGAATTAAAATTTATTTTTGTGTGTCTTGAATGGATTCTTACAAAAAGGTTGTAAGCATTATATTTATGACTTCAGTTTACTACAATAAAAGGTATTATTAGATCATTGAGAAAAAATATGCTTTTATTATTATTTTTGAGTCTAAATATCAAAATCCTATATATATTTATATTCTGAAAATATCTTCTTAATATATTGTAATATTATGGATTTGTTTTTCTGTGCTAAAAATACATTAATATTTTTGAGTAAAAACATTGATAGGAGGTATTTATATAGAATTATTGTGTAGAAACTCAGATACATGTTAAAGGAAGAAGCATAATGATAACTTAGACCAACAAAACAACCTGTTTACCAAGTATAGGTAACAATTGGTGCATAGACACATCTGGTTCTAATCAGATTTTTACGGTCTTTGTTATAAGTGGCAATTCAAGATATTTCTACGATAGAATACTCTTGTGATTTACATAACATTTCAGTATTGTCTATTTTAATTGACATCTCTATTTATATATCACAGCTTTGTTGGATTGTTAGTTGGCTAGCGGTTATTGGATAGGGCAGACCGGCGTGAGCTGCTGATGTACATATAATTTGATCTCTTGTCCTTCTTCTATAGTTTTATACCTTTAAGTAATAAAGGATATTTCTCTTCCACGAAACTATAAATTTTTCCCAACAGTCTTCATAACAGTATAAGTTTTAAATATTATCAAACTTTGTCTTTAGAAAATTAAAAAGGCTTTTAATTTTTGCATTGAAATTTGTATTTTCCACTAAGCATAAATATATATCAGATAGTAAAAAGGCATATATTGGATTGAATAAAATATTTATTTGCCAATATTTCGGCTGGCTGAACACCAACCTTTATCAAGGCATTAAAATTTTGTATACACAAACGTATACGAAATATTGGCAAATAAATCTTTTATTCAATTTAATATATACATTTTTACTATCCAGGTATGGATTGCTCTATTTTCAAAATAAATATATGTTATATAAAAATATTATTTTATTTTAAATTATAATTTCATAGGTTCAAATACTCTGCTAAATCGACCGCCAGAGGTCACTCTTCCCCTATAAAAATTCGTTGTTGTTCTTTTCCGATGGCCGGCTCAAAACTTTTGTATATTATGTAAATAGTCTTTTGTTTTCCTTATTCTTCTCGCCTTAAGCCAGGCATTACTTTTATCAAATTATGTCTTTTTATATATCCCTTCAACTCAATTAAATTACTGATCAAACTATTTTTCATTATCATACTTTAAAGGTTTCAACCACGACTTCATTTCCATACCATAATCTTTAACATGATCTAAATTCTCAAGCAGGAAATCTCTATTAATTTTTATTTATCATATATATATATATTATAATAACGTATATTGAAAGGATTAATCGTCTTAAATATATATATATATATACAAGGGCATAGCGAACCATGAATTTTTAATTAGCCTCAAATTATATTTGACCAAATTAAACACTTTCCTACTGTTTTTTTCTGGCTAATAAAAATATTGAGGGCCTGGCTCATCATTATTGGTTAAAACTCCCAGCGGTTTCCTCAGTTTAAACTACAATTCTAATTTAAGATGGTGTATAGAGCTATTATTTTTAAATATCCGGCACTTTGGAGGAACTCTCGGTTTATGATGGTATTATAAATAAACTATTATAAAAATAAATAATATGCATAAATTTTACTAATATGTATATTTTATTTTACATATTGTGATACGTTTAATCAATTCATTGCGTGAATTCTAGAATATTAGTTTTTTTAGTAATATTTGAGTTTATATATATACTATATTTACCCTCTTTTCGACTGCTGATAGTGATTATATATTGAATTTTTAGTATAGTTTATAATAAAAATATTAATATATGATTTGAAACATTTTTGTTCACACAATATATAAAAATAATTTTGATGTCCGCTTAAGACGCAGACACAATGGCCCCAAAGAAATCAGTTTTAAAAGACAGGTTACATGTAAATCAAATAGAAATATATTTTTCGAGAAATTCTTACAGAACTTAGGCTTGGTTTGAATTCAGGGAAAACTTGTTAATATAACGAATGGAGACATTAAGACGCGAATGTTTCTTTTCACAAATAAATCAAACTTCAACTGTCCTTACTGCGATGTTGGAAAAATATTTTTTTTCATCGCAGTATGGACATCAGAATTTTTATTTATTTGTGAAAAGAAACATTCACGTCTTAATGTGTACATTCTTTATATTTAGATGGCGTGTTATTGCTATTAAAATATATAGTAGTTATTGATATGATATCAGATTATAAAAGGAGATTAGAGAGATATAATAGAACATTATTATGATATTAATTATATCAAAATTATTATATTAGGCCCACGATTTGATGGGATATTTGTTTATAAACGTTGTTTTAAGTTTGAACTATGGACTTAATGAGAATGAAAAAATGATGTCAACAATTGACAATGAGATAAGTAGGATTATAGTTTGCCATTGTTGACATTATAGCGTATTAAAATTGATATATACTTTATGGGGAAATATTATATGCGGTTACTTACTTCGCTTTCTGATAGAAAGTTTATATAAATGAATAACCGTCAGAAATAAACTAATATGTAACAATTTATAAACATTTGTAATTAGGAAAAATCGACGATATATCTGCAATGTTATGTCTATTCAACCTATTGAAGGCTTTATAAACGATAAACAATAATCATTCTACTATTGAGGACAATAAAATATGAATATCAAATGTAGACAATACATTTATCGAAGCTAATATGTAAATTATACACTAGAGCCTTTTAAAAGTATATACTTATAATAGCGAGCAACACAAAACAAATATAAGGTTATCCTAAAAGTTCGTATTTTTCTTATCACTTGCGAATAATATTATTACGGCGAATACATAATATAATACATAATACAATTACTTTATACATAATACAAATACATTATACATAACGTTGAATAATATTGGTATTTCAATTTTTTGGCAAGTGTTTACGAACTTTTGGGTCAACTTTGTAGTATTAAATTCTATGTCTAAATCATGGTTATAAACCACAATATTTGAAGGTAAGAGTATCTTCAAATACAGACATATTGACTTCTATTTAAGACAAACATATATAATGGATGATAAAACATTTTGTGGCAAGGTAGAGATACTGAATGAAGAAGATAATTGCTAGGAACTTCATGAGCCCCTTGGTAGCTACGATAAGCCTTATGGCAAAAAGAAAACCTTGAAAAAAGACAAATGAGGAGTTACTGGAAGAAAGGATCGCCGCAGCTGGAGATTTCTTCTGTCGGAAATAAATGATAGCTGCAGAGAGATCATTTGGCATCACAGAATACTCATCAGCTGATACCTCGCTGTTCACAAGTTGGATGATTACTGCAGGTGGAGAAATATGAAGGATTCTATGTCTCACTGAACATGGAGAGAATTCATCAAATACTTATTCAAGTATAATTGCTATAGACATTTGATAATTAAATATATTTTATTGACACTCTTAGTAAATTGTTACAAAATATAATGAGAAATTAAACAAAGAAAATGATATTATTTACAATTTGGTGATTAAATATTTGAAAAAACTGTTCTCATGAAGGGAGGCTCCTCCATCTTGAGAGAGTTCTCTTCCAGACAATGACAGAATCTCTTTGAACCGCTCTCAGCTTAATGTTGAAATGATACTTATAGTTGCAATAGATATAATACCTATACCAATTAAGAACCTACAAGTACATTACAATAAATTAATATATTACTATAATATTGTGAATATTATTTTATATTGAAATAAAATAAGACATATCCTGACCACTAACCGCGTTAGTGCGAGTTAGAGAGTTTTGTAGATGGCAGAGCGCCATCTAGTGGAACAGAAAACAACTAAACGTTTATTTAAGCTGTTCCCTGATATTTGGTCCTATATATATATATATAACTTCGATATTATTTGACCCTTATAGATGAATATTTAATAGTAAGTTTGTATTTATATAAGAATAACATCGAGTTTAAAAAGGTTTATTCTTTATATAAATTCATAAATATTATCTGTATTTGACTTTTTTTACGTTGGATTCTCTGATAATATAATTATATTTAATTAATAAACTAATTCAGTATTGAATATTGTATTATTAAATATTTAGAAATAGATGTAATTAAAATTTAGAGAATAATTTCATATCCGTTGTAGATATTTATGCATTTTTCCGTTAGTATTATATTCTTTAGTTTTAGTCATACAAGTTCGTTAATAGTAATATGTAAAATAATATTGAAATTGTACGCCATTCAATAATTTCAATAATAATAATAATAGCGTACAGGTGTTAACGAGATGAGGGGATGTACAAGTTGTTTGGAGAAATCAATGACTAGCGCTGCAATGGCGCAGTTTAGGGTCAAAACGATAAAATGGCAGCAACTCTCGTGAATTTCTAGTTGCACTCGCAGATTGCAGTTCCAAGAGAACAGGAAACTGTTTCAAGGAGAAAGGAATCTTTTCAATTAAGCAAATGTCTCAGCTGGGAAACAGCTTGAAGTGGCGCATTTGGAGCCCAATTCTGGGCCCCCTCTGTCCCATTTATTGAGCAACCTCGAGCTGATTGGGCTCGAACGACCGTTGTTTTTTCAAAGAAATTTTAAAATATCTTTCCTATATATACCTAGGTAAAGCTACAAAGTATTTAATTAGTATATGTATGTAAATATTTCATAACTTTTCAACAAAATTTCTTTAGTACATTTGAAAAATAATTAAGCTCTCGAGAGAATTCTTCAATGGGCCATCATGCCAAAATTCCAAAGTAAAAACATAAAACCATCAATTTAACAATAAATAAATACTAAAATAATATGTGTATGGGTATGAAATGCTACCTAAAGAAAGTGAAGGGATACCAGAAAGGTAAATGGTTGGTTTTCTTTTCCTGACAGGTTGGTACTGAAAAGGTAGATCAATACGACTGTGAACACTATTCAAGTCACCAGAAAAAAAAATATTAATAATATTTGGTATTTTGATCTGATATTATAGGCGCATATAAAGAAATAGTGGTTAAAATATTGGTCGATTCGAGAGATATGGGGATATACGAGGTGTGTTCAAAAGGTATCGCGACCTTTGAATTTTCGCGGGTTACGTATATTCGAATTTCGATCTTTTTGTGGCTTTATGTTGGTACTCATATCTCTCACTTATGCCGACAAGCTAGGCCATTTTGAATGTTCACTTAATTGTTGACAGCTGCTTTGCTTGCAGGTATTTCGGATCGTCTTCGATTTTTACCTATTAAAAAAATGGATCAAAGAACCTGTATCAAATTTTGTGTGAAAAACGAAATTAAGTGCGCGGATGCATTCAGAATGTTGACTGTAGCATACGGAGAAGCTACCTTGGACCGAAGCAACGTTTATCGGTGGTACAAAATGCTCTCAGAAGGCCGAGAAGATGTGAACGACGAAGAGCGTGCCGGACGCCCGAGCACTTCAACAACAGACGAAAAAATTAATGAAGTGGAGAAAATGATATTAGCCAATCGTCGAATCACCGTTAGAGAAGTTGCTGAGGACCTAAACATATCGATTGGCTCGTGCCATTCGATTTTTATCAATGATTTGGACAAGAGACGAGTCGCCGCGAAATTCGTACCAAAATTGCTCAATTGCGACCCAAAACAGCATCGCATGAACATTGCTAATGAGATGTTAGACTCTGTGCGCAACGACCAAAATTTGCTCCAGAGGGTCATAACTGGTGACGAAGCGTGGGTTTATGGTTATGACGTGGAAACCAAAGCTCAATCATCTCAATGGAATCTGCCGCACGAACCAAGACCGAAAAAAGCGCGCCAAGTTCGGTCGAATGTGAAAGTTTTGCTGACAGTTTTCTTCAATTGCAGGGGCGTGGTGCATCATGAGTTCTTGCCACAGGGTAGAACGGTCAATAAGGAATATTACCTGCAGGTTATGCGCAATATGCGCGAAGCAATCCGCCAGAAACGCCCGGATTTGTGGAAGAACAAAAATTGGCTTTTGCACCACGATAACGCCCCTGCTCACACATCGTTGCTTGTGCGCGACCTTTTGGCTAAAAACAACACACTAATGATGCCGCAGCCACCGTATTCCCCAGATCTGGCCCCCCGTAACTTTTTCTTGTTTCCTAAACTGAAGAGGCCCATGAAAGGACGACGTTACGCTACGCTTGACGAGATAAAGACGGCATCGAAGGAGGAGCTGAAAAAGATTTTGAAAAATGATTTTTTGAAGTGCTTCGAAGATTGGAAAAACCGTTGGCACAGTGTATAATATCTCATGGGGATTACCTTGAAGGGGACAAAATAGGTATTCATGAATAAATAAATAATTTTTGAAAAACACAAAAGTCGCGATACTTTTTGAACACACCTCGTACCATTTAATCGATATCTTTATTATTCAAATTTCTGTTGTGTTCAATCGAATTTATTTTACAATAGAATAGTTTTAGAGCTTTACACACCCAAGAAAGTGAACATTGCTGCTCCTGTGATAGAGATGCATGGAGACATCTGAGGATCTTCTTTAGACACGACAACAACAATAGAAGAGTGTTAAGTCTTCTATGTGAAGAGAAAGAAATTATTTACTAGTTAATTCTAAATCAAAGATTTAAACTTCATTTCTGCATATCAATCTGCATATTTTTTTCTTCAGCTACCCTATTTACATACCTATGATGATAGATCGAATATATCAGTGATAATATTACTCTGATTATTAACACATAATTAAATTATTATTATTTATAACAAATATTTTGACGTGACAACGTCTTAAATTAGGTTGCGGCTGGGAGTCACTTATGAAAAAGTGTAACGCCCGGTAACGTTACGATGAGTCACCGAACGAGAGTGCTGCGCGCGCAGCTGCGCGCGCAGCGCTAGAGAATTAGGCGCATTGAATCGGCGCATGCTTGTCTCTGTCTTTGTCTTTCTCGAACGTTCTTGGCGTTGGAAAAACAAGAAAGCGTCATAATACAAGTTCACACGTGTGGTTAAAGTATCGTCAGCTGTGTCTGTAGTGAAAACGTGGAGTGCTTAGATTCGTCATGCGTCAAGAAGATTCTCGTTTACGAGAGGCCCAGTACTGGACAGAGTTTGGCACCGACTTCATAAAGGCGAGATTCTGCACAACGAATTCTTTGAGAAACTCCGGATCCTCTAACATGCGTCGGGTTACGCTCTCTGTGATCGAAACACTTCGGAATGTGCTGTAAATCCCATCGACCATTCGCAGACGTAGAATCTTCATTGCATCGTATAAGACTTTTTGAGGCGTGGCTCCACGCCTGTCACTCCGTCGTATTTCACTGGTCGCCATCATGTACGGTGTCACTGAAATGTTCATGTTGAAACGGCGGGGCTCTCCGAAGTATATCGCAGGAAATGATAGTTCTTCTGCATGACGGTCATAAATGATGTAAAGAGGCGTTGCTCGATGTCCTGGTGCGATGTCAAGACAACCCTCTTCATTCCACAGTAGTGTGTGCTGTCTCGCAGCAAGAACTTCAGACTCGGGCGTATATTCGGCGGAGATTGCTTCGATCCGATTAGCAGGATCATCTTGAAGGCCTTCATCTGATGGCAATGCAGGCTGCAGTCTTGACGAATGTATCGACGGATTGTACATCATAACAGAAAAGGACTCTCCATTGGTTTTCAAACATGGCCGAGATGGAAACGACTCACAGACTACTCGAGATATTCGCAATGAATACTTACGACTTCGTGGACACACTCTAGACACAATTACCAAACAAGCCGTAAAATTCTGTGACGACGCAACCGACGCTGGACAACTTATTGTAACGAACATCAACTGTCAAAGTTTAAGTGCCCATGCCGCGGACATTGAAACAGATACAGTGATACCACGATCAGACTATTTAGTATTGACTGAAACGTGGATGCGCGACACTTGTGAACCAACTCCAATCAAGGGTTATGAGTGCGTATCCAGGGAAAATAATCGACCTAACTCAGATACCAACGCGGCTGTGGTGGAGTGGCGATCTATCGTAAATTATCATCGACATCTACGGCGGAAGTGTTCCAAGTTGCGATTACAGACGTAACTCGTGTCATTAAAACCAAGGGTGACATGTGCATGACTGAAGTTACTTGCTTCGCCGCTAATACTAGCTTCAAGTTTATACTCGGTGCTGTATATATTCATCCAGGAGCCAGTATGCAGGATATTGGAATGTTACTATGGCAAGGACTCGGTCCGTACATTCACAACAGCCAGTACGTGCCACCGTTCGTGCAAATTGATTCTAGTATACCGATTCTTCTGTGTGGTGATTTTAACAAAAACGTAAAGCCTGACAACTCGTTTCTTAATTTCATGAAAAATACGTATAATCTTGATTGCGTATCAAACGTTTCTAAGTCAACTACGTTAAAAGGAACAACTATCGACTTGACTTTCGCAAGACACATTACAGCAGAAACACTTCCTTTCATTTCATATTTCTCCTATCATAGTCCTATCCTCAACAAAATCACTCAAATAGGAATTAGTTAAGTTTAAGTTTACATGTACAATGTTTTAGTAAACAAAATATATTTCTATAGTTAAAATTTGTGCAATTCTTATTTTCATTCAATTACTCTGATTATTAACACATAATTAAATTATTATTATTCATAACAAATATTTTTTTTCTAATATATATCAAAGGTTTCATAGCTTCCCCATGTGCACTAGATGCAAAACCGAAGAGGCCACTCCCCAACATATACTAAATTGTATTGGAAAGGACAAGGATCCCTGTACAGAGAACCAAGAATAGTTCTTGAATTCCTTTATGAGCACGACCTCCAAGATATTGTCTAATTTAGACTAATAAAAGGATAAAGGAAAAAGGTTTCATGATATTTAAGTACAGATGGAATACTATATCGTTCAATTCAAATTATCTGACTTGATCCCTGTCAATGATAGACCACCTTCAGGAGATACTTGGAATCTATTTAGGTTAGTTCAACATTCTCTTATAGAATGTTTCTATATTACGGACGATTAACATTTTTGAACATATCGCTTGGGTTTACTTTGGGAATGTGTTGGCCCAATTGTGTCTCCAATGGAGCTTTACTTCCGTGTCGTGGCGAGAGTCACGTAACAATCCCTCGTCACGTCATTTGCCACTTCATCAACCTTCATCAAGAATTCAAATTGGTTTAAATCTTTTAATTCACTACCCCGCTCAAATTGTACACTTCACTGGAATAGATTTAATGCTAATTTATTTCAGAAATATTTTATGTATACCTGTATAAAATTCAGGTGTTATATGAAAGTTTAACTTTTTCTATTTGGAATATTTTAGTTGAAGAGTAGGCACTGAATTGGCTACGTTAGAATTGCGTGAATAAAATTATTAAAACTCGAGGTGATGTGAAAATGATATAGTTTTTATTTGTGTAATAAAACATTCAGTAGAATTTTAAAATTCAAAATGGATACAAATATATACCTACAATGCTAAACATATAATTTTAGGTCTTTCTTATTCATTTATTCATATATATTCATATATATTAAAAATAAAGAAGGCATCTCCTGACCACAAGCACATGTGCTTTTTAGATGGCAGAGCGCCATCTAGTGGAGTAAAAAATAAACTAAACGTTTATTTAGCTTACTCCGATATATTTGGCCAACCCAATTTCTTGATAAATCAAGAAAAGCCATCCACGAACGCGTTTCGCGCTGTTGGAGCTCGTCAGCGTTTTTTCTTTTGTTTTTTCATTCATATATATATACACGGCAAATATTCAGTAAAAACACCACAGCTCTAATCTTTAATAGCATTTTTTTTATTGCTACCTTTTTCACTTATAAACGTAAAACAGGAGAAAAAAATCTTGATTGAATGAAAATTATCGAGATTTTGAATAATTTAATTTATCGAATCTGTACATATGCATATAGATTTAGATAATAGAAAGGCATATATAGAATTGAATAAAAATATTTGGCAATATTTCGGTTGGCTGAATGCCAACCTTGTTCAAGACATAACCCATACATATGTATATATTCATATACCAATACTTTCTATACAAGAAGTGCATATAGATTTGAGAAGTTTTAATTCAATCATAGTTCAATAATCAGAACAGAATTCTTCATTCAAATACAGTTGTTCTTAAATGACAAAGATTTGTTGGAGATAACAAATCCGTCACAATAAAACTGTGTCTTGATATACGTGGAAAATTGGAAAAGACAAACTTCAGGATGACACAGCAATTTATTTAAAGCAAGAACAAACTATGGATGATAAAGAATATATTAGCAATGAGGGAAGAGAGAGATATTGATAACCCAGGTTCCTGGAGCGCAGAGCCCCAACTACCCGGGGAAGTTTACAGAGTATCAAAATAAAAACATAAAAAATGATACTCTGTTAATAAAATAATAAATATCTTTATTGCTTTGACTCCGACTAATTTACCAAAAAGAGATAAACTTCTAGTCCTAAATACCTTGCTAAAATATAAACGAATTTATTGTTCGTTGAGAAATCTTAAAATGTTAAAAAGATTTTGCTTATACATTAACCGTTCTTAAGTTATTTATTTCAATATCTTTTCGGTGACTCACTATAACCTTCCTCAAGGAACATTACCGAAATGTCAACAAGAAAAAAATCAAGAACCTATCACTTATAATGAAGAACTTGAACAAGTCGACTTTATCAACAAAAATACTACTATATAACGATGTATTAGCGCGCCATCTGTTATCAAAATACGAAACTATTATAGACGTGTATGATTCTTTTTAAAAATAAAACAATTTCTACTTCCCTTACTGCAATGGAAAAATTAATGGGAGGGCATGGCTCATCAGTGGTGAACCCTCCCAAAATACTATTATTGATCAAATAAAAACTGCGCTTGATGAAAGATTTGATGTGTCTTTTCTTTAATGTTGAAACTTAAAGAGTTTTTTTATTCATTCCTTTAATTTTGTTCCACACCTATCAAATATCCTTTTTTATATTTTAATGTATTCTTATTTCTTTTATTCACTTATTGATATTGACAATCTTTTGGTGACATATTTGTCAATTTTAAATTATTTTAAATAGAATGAAGTGTTTTTTATAACAAAAATACGAAGATTCTATTGTTTTAAACTCGTTTTTTACGCGTTAAAATTGTCAAAGTTTTGTTGTCGTTTATTTACATATTAATACAATCAATATTTGCTAATTTACACTATTTGCATAATTTTATTTCAATGGAGATTGGAAAAGAAATAATTTGAAAAAAAATTGAATCAAATTTTAAATAAATTATGTAAATTAAAGGTGTTTTTATTTTTGTTTATAAATTTTCAAAATATAAAAGATAATTAGAAATATATTAAGAAACTATGAAAAATATCATACATATATTAAATTCCTATCAAGGGGTCCATGGATGAGTAGTCTAAACGGTTGGTTTTGACCTCTACGACCTGTGATCGAATCCCTCATTGGTCACTTTTTTCTAATTACAAAAATACTCCAATGGCCTCCGATTCTTGCAAAAGTCCAACCACACTAGCTGGTTCGAATAATAAAACAAGGCTCTGATACACTTTAAAATGTAAAAGTCAAACTGCTTTTCAGATGTGTAGACGTGGTGCACTTACAATCTCTAATTTCTACCCAACATGATTATCATGGCATGTATACCACATGTACTAAGAATAAATCAATAAAATCCTATTCGAGTAAAAATTGAAGATGTTTTTCAGTTTCTCTTCTTTAGTGAAAACATTCTCATTATTGGTGGCGTCATACTTTATTTTTCATAGCTTCACTTCCATCTTTCAGTCTATTTCTATGAAAAATAGACACTTCAGCCAGTTAGAGGTTTCTATGATAAACTTAATCATGTGCCTTGTTTCTCTTTTAAAAATCTCAGTACTTCATTCTAAATCCTTCCGAACCGTCATATCCATTCCATTTTTCTTGGATTGAAAAAGTGATTAAGTTCATTAAACGTGCCATTATTGTATATTAAAGCCTTAAATATGTTAATGATAAATATATATAATATATATATATTCGTATAATAAGCTTGTAAGACGTCCCAGGCACAATTGAAGCACGCGACCTGCTGTGCGTTTCAGAACAACAACAACAAAAAATATGCTAATAAAATATTGACAACTGGTCCCCACCAAAATATTAAATAAATAAAACTCCTATTCAATCCCAAATACACTTTATTTAAAAATATAATTTGCTCTATATTCAGAATATACTTATATAATATAAGCACAACAGGTAGCTTCCTATATCTTTAAAAATCCATTAAATGTTGTTATATGGTTTCTGAATCAATTAAACAGATTAAACAGTATCAAAACTCCTAAATATTCTAAATAGGAAAGAGTTGCCTTTGGAGAAGAGAGGGCTTCAAACCTACTTCTTATTTGCGTGGTAAGGACAAAATACTCAGGAGATAAGTTTCTTCATTAATTTATTAGGACATCAAGCTTTCGGGCACAGCGTGGCCCTTCTACAGGATCAATTGTATAAGAAAAATGATACACTATATACACGAAGAATAAATCTGCATATGTATTATTAGAAATTAGTTGTAAAATTTTGAAATAATCGGTAATACTTAGGATTTTTGTTTAAAAAGAACATCGAGACATAAGCAAATTAATAAAATTTGTTCAACCATCAGAAACTGTTAAAATTTTGGGAGTTATTTTTAAAAATCATAGACAAAGGAATAAGATTAATTTTGGAACACATGTTGACAATATAATTATGAAAGCTACGAAACTTAAGAATATATTATTCTCATTATGTGCACGTACTTGGGGCATTGATACTCGGCGTAGATTGATCCTATATAAAGCTATGATACGCTCTACAATAAGCTATGCATCAAATATTTGGTTTCCTTTTATCACTGCAGCAAAAAGATCCAAGTTGAATTCTATACAATATCAAATTCTTATTAGATGCATTCATGCTTATAGGACTTCATCTTCCTACATCACACATATACTAGCGAAAACCCCTTTACTGTCCGATTATCTTGAATTATTACAAACAAAGTATAATATGACAAATTCTCTCACAGATCGAACACTCAAAAGACCCCTTCAAAAAGAATTAAACAAACTATATCTGGATCTAAAATTTAAGTTTTATCTTTCTCAATCTAATGAACTGTTCAAGAAATTCTTTCCAATTGCTGTCCCAAATTTCATTTCTTCGGATAAATTCACTACTTTATTCTTAACTGGCAAAGGACCCTTCTTAAGTTTCCTGTTCAAACTGAATGCTATCAATGATCCAACATGTGAATGCCGCTTAGATGTTGAATCACCAGAGCATCTTCTTTTATCTTGCCCTCTGACTAATCAAATTGTATGTAGATACTTTGAAACATTACCAAATTCTCTTTGTGTATATACTCTATCTTATGAGAACTTTGTTAAGTTTAGAACTATTTGTACAATAATTTACAAAACAATACTAATCCTTCGTGTAAATAATTAATCATATATATATAATTAATACTAGCACAGCACAATAGTCCTTTGGACTTCGTGCTCTTGTAACAATAAATAAATAAAAAAATAAAATTAAGAAGAATAATATTCGAATATTACAAGGTATTAAGATAAAAGCGTAATAAGACTGAAAGGACGTTCCTACGATTCGACGGAAACTGTGATAAAATTATGAGTATTTATAAGGTAAAACAGTTTAAAAGGATATTAAAATAAATGAACAAAACAGGGAATTCATGGGGTACATCAATGGCTATTTATGTAATAAGCTTATATACGGCTCAGGTACATCAATATGTCTGTTTATACTTATTTGAAAAATCTGTTTAAAATTAAGCTATCATAGAGAACTTTGACTGCTATCCCTCTGATGTAATTTTGAAGATGTTGTGGTGTTGGAATATAGTCAGCGAATCATTGAACCTTCGAGAACTAAATAAATTATTGGTTTATGTGGCTATATATATTACAATTGGTTTTTACATAAAATTAATATCTTAATGAAATTAGGAAAATAGTTCTCTAATTACATATCAGATACCTCAATACTAGATAAATGCTGAACTCTTTTATATATTTAGCTTAAATATAAACCGGTGAAAAGAACCTATCAGTAGTTAAGTACGAGTACATCTGACACCGTATTAGCTAAAAAAGGGGCATAATATAGATATTCTTTAAAAAGTTAAGGATGCCAAAAGTTCCATCTAAAATATTTTATCGTTGAAAAAAGTATGAAGTCGAACAAGGAGTTTCTTTAAGAAAAATTTCACGCTGAATAATTTCCGTTGATGTTCACAAGAAATCGCCTTCCGTGCAGGAGGAAATCACGTGAAATGGGCGTGGTCGGGTAATCATCACCTGACACCTCCCAGTGGGATTATGCAACTTTATCTACATATCTACTCAATCTGCATATTGGGTGGTCGCCCTCGGTTTTATTGAGGCCTCTATGTGCTGCATGCTGATAAGTGGTGTGCTATTTACTAAATTGATGTATACAGTGAATACAAATTACAGCAAAACCTCATATAATCTGACATTCTGTTGAGTTACATTGAACGATAATTTGCTTAATATCAAAAGTAATCAAATTTTGAAGAAATCTGATATCTAATAAATGACATCTCTAGATAAATAAGGTAAGCGTTAACAATTCTTCATGTTATTTTGATTCTCTGACATGTAGTCGATTCCCTGCTACCTTCCCAAAGATAAAACGTATTTAAGGAAACATTGAGTCATAGAAACTTCGGAGAAATAAAATAAATTTTAAAAAGGCTGGTAAAAGCTATATTATCTTTCAAATCCTCTCAACCATCAAAGAGTTTTTCAAAGAATATTAGTGGTTTTATGTTGTCGCGATTCGGAGGTTCTATAATATATATACAAAATTTATACTTAAATATAATATACACTCATAGACAAAACTCAAAGAAGTGGAAAGTGAAATAGTCGATGGTCTTTTTTTTTTATGGAGCGAAAGACAATTTTGTTCACACTTCGGTTATCTCGTGTGTCTTCAATAAAGGTTATTGTTTATAAAATTATTTTCAAGATGTATTATCTGAATACCGATACACATGATAAAAGGTAAAAATTCCTTAAGTTTTGTCTATGAAAATGTATTTTAATTTTTTTAAAACTTCATAACTGAATATTTGCTATTTAAGTAAACGACAACTTTTCAAAATTAAAGATTGACCAAGTCTGACTAAATCTAACTGTGATGTCCTCTATGAGAGCTAGGAGAAGGCATTTCTTACTAGATAGTACCTTCAACCTTTTTTTCAAGTATAAGATTCTACACAACAAATAACACTTTTCTTCTATTGAAATCTGGGCAGAACTTCAAGCCACAGGATTTTATCCCATAACTAAACCTGTATAGGGTGCATAGATATGTTCATAGAAGGACTTAAGAGAGAGATTATGACTTGAAACCTGCCCAGATCACAATAAATAAAACGCTAACTAAATTGTAATAGTATCCCTTAATTGAAATAGTAACCAGCGTTATATCATATAAGAAGATTCTAAAGTTTAAATTCAATTAGCATTCAAAGAGATATTAATTTAAAGGATAAAATTCCGTTTTATGAGATTTTTTATGGAGTTTTTAAAATTTTTAAAGAATGGCAATTTCTCAAGTTTAGCAAAATCTGTACTTTTCATTTTTACTATCGAAAAGAAGTAAACAATTATGAATAAAATAGAGCTAATATTTATTTAAGAACCAGTAATCTCTTATAATGTGAATTCTTTGGGGAATCAATCAATGATTTCAGGAGTGGTTACCCTAATTTTAAGGCACGATTTACTGAAAAGTAATCTTTAATTACCTAACATGATTATCATGGTCATGTGTACTTGGGATATGTACCAGCACATTTTTATTTCTAAGTATTTACATTCAATTAGAAAAATTACTATTTTGAAGTATAGTGCAAAATTGTATTTGGATTGGATTCAAGTGGATAAATTAAGAAAAAAGGCATATACTAATCGTGAAACTAAAAGCAATCCTTCGGTCGTAACAATATATTATCTGTGAAAAAATAGTACAAATGTAATATTGTACTGGGATAAGGTGCATAAATTATGAAAAAGACATCTCCTTATCGTGCAAAAAAGCTATCGTTGCACGATAAGGAGATGCCTTTTTTATAATATATTATCTGTTTTTACAAAGTGAGTTCTAATTAAATTTGGAAACCTAAGTTTTATTTTGAATATAAAAATAAAATTTATGTCCACAATTATATATATACTTTAAAAGCAAAGGTCAGTTTTCTCCTAAAAAAAAAAACGTTAAAACTAGAAATGCCATTTATAAAATTTCCTCTTATTTATATACGAAAAACAATTGATAAAGGTTAGGCGCGTTTTATATATATAAATAAATAATAATAGAAACTATATTTTAATCAAAGATGTTTAAATAAAAATCGTCTTAAAGAGTAAACACAAAAGATCCATACAATTCATAAATGGACCAAACCGCACAATTCAATTTCAAAATAAAAAGGAAACTCCTATAAATTCAAATTATTTATTTTGATTAGAGTGAAAATATTTTTTTTTAAGAGCAGGAGACACATTTGTTAAAGATCCAATTTTAGGAAGAGGGCAAAAATCCCTAAATTGATGGAAAATAGTTTCTTAAAAAGATAAATTTGAGATAAGATGCCAGTTTTGTTTATTGTTTGAGCCGAGGCAGTTTTTAATGGTCTCATTTGGAAAACTGAGTACTCGTAAAAAGAGAGGAAGATAAGGAAGCTGTCGGAATATATGAGGTTTATGGAAGAATGACTTGCGATAACAAGTTAGTGTTTATTATGTATAGATTGGTGGATTATCTAATCTAAGCCGATTAGATTTCCTTCTCATCAGAAATATATTGATGTACTTAATCCATAAATATATTAGAAAGTACTCAACTCTAAAATAGATTTGAAACAAAGCACTTTTTATGTTATGGAATTTTTGTATACATATATAGCCATGAATTCAATTATTTTAGATTTTATTTGTTGATTTTTATGTAAATATGTTAGTTTCATAACTTTTTGCTCAAATTCTCGCCTCATTTTAGATCTAACTAAAAATACCTATCTTATTAACGAAGCGATTTTAATTCGAACATAAAAATTGATCGATTCTTAATATTGTCTTCATATTTTCATTCAAATTTACATATATCCTCATTGTTGCATATATGTCGGTATGTGATAGTGACCATCGGCTTTTCTGAAGTTCGGACCTTTATATGATTATATCTTGACTAAGGTTAATATGGTTGTGTTTTGAAACTATATGAATTGTTTTTTTAATTTACATAATCCAACTTTTGCATATGAATCGATATATTATAGAGAGAAGTATAAATTTCAGGCAATATAAACTTTTACAAATTTTTTATCTGAAATTATTTATTTTGTTGAATTTTAAAATGATAAAATACTTGTTTATCATATCATATAATAGTAATATTATGCATCAATACATTTTAGCCTCCCTAAAATGTTCACTTGGTCATATTTAATTTATATTAACAAAAATAACACACACACCGTAGTGATTATGTATACTGACTTATTCCAAAATTACTGAATTATCTTCCTTAAATAGGGAGGTATACAATGTATAAAGGCTAAAAAAATCTATATAATTCTGGCTGAATCGGGATTGAGTTAGGTTTGATAACGCTATGATGATACGGGTGCACAAATTGAAACAAAGCAAAAGAACGCTATCGAAAAATCTAAAACGCGTGAAACCTAGCGCCTTAAAATTCAAGCAAAATTACATAATGTTAAATAAAACGATCTAAAATTTAACTAGACCATTAAAAAATCCAAAATCGTATTATGTAGTCATAGAGTTGATAATATGCATGTCAACGGTTGCCACTAAGTCACGGCCGTTGGTTTTTAATTCCTTCACGATTGCTACTTGAATATGAAAGCTTGAAAGGTTCGAGGAAATGCTTCCTAAGTTATTCATTGTCCATTTGATATACTTGTTTGAAACCTAGTCTGAACATTCTCGATGGTCTTCGAAGAATAGACTTTACGTTGAGAAATCATTCCAAATTGTAATTTATTTACCCTTCAGGGTGTTTGTTGGTCGAGTTTATTTAATGGTGAAAACTACAATGGCACTATTATAAAACTTTATTAACAATATATAAGAAATATAAGATGGTTATTCTATTTCAACTATCATATAGGAATATGGCATTAAATAATGCTATTGATAAATACCTAAGTATATATATATAGTTTTTATTAATACTGTATATGTCATGAATAAATATTGTTTCACATTTCAATACCTAATACTGATTCAATCAATTGAAAAAATCTACACAACGTTTCAAGGCAGCTCTTTGTCTTAACCTGGCAAACTACGACACAATCTAGGCTGAATATATAGATCTCTTTGTTAATAAAATAACACTAACATTTTTGGATTACTTAAAACTTGCTCAAGATATCATTTAAATAAACCATTTAGTCTAATTTCAGTTTATTAAATAGAAGAACTAGGTAGAAGAGCTACCTACCTTGAAACTGACGCAACCTGAAGATGTAAGAATTACGTAAACAGTAAGCAAATTATCATTTCAAGTCGGAAAAAATAAATTTGTGAATGTTGTATTTAAAAATTGGATATGTAAATATATACATACCATTATTTATTATTGAATAAAATTTTATATATGTAAATATGGATCTTATATTTTTTGTAAATATCTCAAATTGTGCAGATAAAAAATCGTCAAGAAATAACTTGTGCTTAGTGGGTAGGATATTTACCTGCTTTATTCTGCTTGTAATATGAACTGTAGATTAATAAAATTTTGTATGTTTAATAGTTAATATGCATCGATGGCTTTAACATGTTTATCCATTTAGTTCTAAACATACGATGCACATGTGATAATTGCTTTGGGAATAATAAATTTTAAAGATATGCAATTTGATGAAAATATATAAGGGCACTTTGAAATATTTATCAATTGAAGATATTAACTTTTAATTAGGCAAATTTTATTAACATTTTTGATAAAATAGGATGAGTATAATGAGTACTTGGGATATTCTCCGGAAGATTCTTATTCGTGAGAATGTTACAAGATATAATTGGAGATTCGAAATCAATATATTTTAATATATTCAGAGAAATTACGGATGAACGTGATTATAAGCCCGGAGAAGAGCAAATTGGCTCGAAATCTTCAATAATTTTCACTAATAAAACAAATTAAATATAATAATTTTTAAGTGAGTAACAAACACATACTGATATCTTCATATACATTTATGTATATATAACAATGTTAATTAGAAAAAAAAAGTATATCAATTATATTTCCGTAGCTGTATATCAAATCCTTCATAAAAGACCTCTGGAAAAACCCCAGGACTATAATAGAAAAGCTGAGAAAATGGAACCTAATGGAGATTGTTTAAACGACTTGAGGAATAAAGAACAACAACATAATATTTTTGTAGCATCATATGCGCATATGGCTTAGGTAACCAAATTAGTTTGTAAATATTTGAATATGATATATAGTATATTTTATTATTTATCAAAATATCAATTGTTTTCAGTTACCCAGCTTTTACAGTGAGCTCTATACGAAATTTTCTATAAAATAAATTTGTGTTTGTTTAAAGAGCTGAGCAATAACTAACATTGTCGATAAATTGATATTTAAAAATGGAAATTGATTTATTAAAAGCGCATTTTCTATTATTAATCAAGAAGACAGGAGGTAGAATATTAACTATTGGAAATAATACTTTTTTTTTACTTATCCCTAGTACATACCATGATAACCATGGTGGGTAGTTAGCGACTGCTTTTACTGTAAGCGCACCACATGTCTACACATGAGAAAAGCAGAAGAATACTATTTACATCTAATCATTAATGAAATATTAACCATATTTCATATTAAATATATATTGTTTTAAAAAATTTGTTTTAATTCTGCAAAAAAACTTTTTATAAAATGAGATAATTAATTTTGTTTATATATTAACAAAAATCTGATGTATGTTTATAAAAACTTAGGTTTGGATTTAATAACTATATACTGAAAAATAACTAGGATATAATTAATATAGGATTAGGTTTTTAAACAAAATATTTTTATCCGAATATCGTTAAAGAAACCCCTTTATTATAAAACGCTTATAAAACGATCTTAACTCCGTTTTTTTATTAAAATGTAAAGGTGGATTATAGAATGGCAAATACATTTAATAAAAAATAGAAAGCTTCACTGAGCTTAACTATTATCAATAGTTTACTGTTACCCCTTCCCAATAAAAGGTTAAAATTTTATTTTTTCCACTTTTAAAATTCTAATTATTTCTATTGGAAGAATTTTCTATAAGCCTTTCCCTCCTCTTTCAGATTTTTTTTCAACTTGCTTCCGTTTTCAATCAATTTTTTTGGAAAATAATTTTAATCAAATTGAATAGATCTCTCTAAGACGATATTTAAAACATCTTTTGAGAGTTTGTTTGATAATATATTAATTATTTATTTTGAGAATAATATTAATAAATTATAATAAGAGCATGATTTATTTAAAACCTCAAACGAGGTATTTATGAATGCATTTTAACGAAATTTAAGGGCTCTTTTATTAGCTTTTATAAAATTGATATACCCTCGTTTAGATCTATAAGCAAATACCCATCCTCCTTTTCTTTCAATACCTTCCTCTACTGAGTGTGAGCCACATAGTCTTAAATGTATATGTATATATGTAAATGTATATATGAATTCATATAAATGGCAAAATAAAGAGATGTGATAAATTAGCTCAGGGAGCTCAGTATTTCATGGAATTTTAAAATAACCACTGCGAATATCTTTATCGATCTAAATGCTTGAAAAAATAGCGAATCTGAACATTTAATTCTAAGATATTATCGTCGATACTTCGAGAGAGAAGGGGAATACGTTGATCAACTATTTGTTCAAATATTGGCAGTAGAATAGAGGAGGGAGAAAACTACCCACCAGAATTATGGCCTCGAAAATTAGACTAATTACTAGACAGGCTCTAGAAGTAAACTGGCTGGAGACGACCGAGATAGAAATATAATCTGTAAGATCACGAATTTCCATAAAAGAACGAACAAATATACTTGTTGTAGTTTCCATTCACTCTAGTAAATCAATAAAATAAGGTATCCTTGCATTTAAAAATAGAAAAGAAGTAACGAAAACTATAAATATATCAAATTTCGAATATGAATGTCAATCAATCTTTAAAAAAAATACCATCTTTGGTCAAAATAGGCAATACGAGCCATCTTATCGTCCTGCCCAGTCTTTGGGAAAGACCGAATGGTCCACCGAAGGCAGAGTTTTTCCAGTCGGGGATTCCACTAATGAAAGATATTTTGTATATAACATATATATATATATAATTATCAAATATTTATCATATATTTATTTTTGCATATATACTTACATAAATCTCATTAATTATATGTTTTACTAAATCTTATCATGTCCAGAAGTCTAACCTCTCCTCTACATGGCGGGCGGGAGAAGCAGCACAAGTAAGGGACTGCCCTGTATGGCGAAGTACGGTGTCGTGAGCCCCGAGCCGCTACTCGCTGGAACTCCGAAATGTGGCTGACTAATGGGTCAATGGCCCCCCCCCCCCTTTCCATAGAACAACAAAATAATATATTGACCCTCGTTTGGCCGGTATTGTGATCAGGATGCGCGGACTGATCTGATCTGCTCCATGGACAAAACACCACCACCTCAGTTGGCCGGTATTGTGATCAGGGTGCACGGACTGATCTGATCTGCTCCATGGACAAGAAACCACGATACACCATCACTAAATATTATATAACAAAATATGAAATTTAAACTAATTTGAAGCGTATGATTTTTTTGATAAAACAATTCTCTACTGCACCTTCATTGCAATGATAAAATAATGTGAGGGCCTGGCTCATCAGTGGTGAACCCTCCCAGCGGTTTCGTCAGTTTAATGTTTTTATAACAGATGGCTCGCTCATGCATCATAAAATTTATTTGATTTTTTTTAAAATGATTTTTCGATCTCAAACCTTCTCTCTTTCGCAAATACATATAACCTAATTAAAAAACCATTTTTAATAAATGATCAATGAGTATTTATTTCTGAAGAGATATGGAGAAATGAATCAAACTACCTTATTATGTATAAAATAATATCAATATTTATTGTTTATCCGTTTACGTGTAATTTAGTTTTAATCGCAAAAAAATCGATAAAAGAGAAACCAGTTGCCTCTAGAAATATTGGGAAAATAAATTATATTTTTTATACCCAATATGATCCGAGTAATATATATATCGGCTCATATATTGGATATAAAAAATAAAATTTATATATATAAATCACCATTACCAGTTGTATTGAGCTGTTAGTAAAATTACTTGAAAACTTTCTCCATAGATTGTATAAACGACAAGGAAGAGTAAGGAGAAAAGATTTTTATTCAATTAAACTTGTGACAAGCTTTCGGGCAGTCACGCCCTTCAACAGGTAATAAAAAGAACAATTGACTATTAAATAGGAAACAAACTGAGCTTTAAACAAAGATGATACAACTGCAGCCTGGCCGCGAGAAAACGTGAATTCGGGAAAGTAATGTGAGGTGGGGGGGGGGGGTTTATCCGGTTTTTAAGTTAATACATATATCGTGATATTGTTTAGGTAAATCTATATGTCGATTAATACTGTCATTAGAAATGGGTAAAATGGCCTCTATGACTAAAAATATATAATTTTTATGTATTCATAAATGAAGAGGTGCCTCTTTGGGTACATTTATATTATTTTTTTACATTTCGTAATATTTAATTAAAAAGGCATATATTGGATCAAAATATCATTTATTTTACCTATATATCAGTTGGCTGAACGCCAACCTTTATCAAGGTGTGATAACATATTTAAAGTTTGTTGTTGACACACATTAAAATGTTATAACACCTTGATAAAGGTTAGCGTTCAGCCAACTGAAATATTGGTAAAATAAATGATATTTTGATCCAATATATGCCTTTTTAATTAAAGATTTATTTATAAATTGCTCTATTTTCATATCGTAATATATATAAATCGACAAAATTACCACAGAAATTACAATATATCAATAAGTCTCGCTTTTTACTATAAACCTAAGAGTGTATTTTTCAAATGAGCAACATGGTGTTTCTTCAATCTTTATTAAAATTAAAGTGAGATATTTTGTTCGATGATTTTATACAAAAACATATTGTTCCCCTCTTACATATATCGCATTTTTTGTATATATTCCAAGTACACATGTGTGACAATCGTTATGATAATCATTGGGCAAAATTAGCAACGTGTTTTCAGTAAAAGTGTGCACATATCTAGATATATATAAATAACTTTAATGATAGCGCCATATATCTGTGTTGACTATATTTATTCATGAATAATATTCAAAACGGTTTCGAGGATGAATTTTCTAAATTTTATATTCATCTCAAACTTCCGGGTATCACAAACCCTTCACACGAGTATATGAAACACAATGAATCTTATTCTCTAACAAATATTTATGACTTATATATTAGTTTAAAAAATATATATGAATATTATAAAAGTAATGAAAATTAGAGAGGTATACCCCTGTAGAAGGTTATGTGATACCAAAAGCTTGAGATTAAAATGAAACAAGAAATTCACATTCTGAATACATTTGTTTATTATTTATAGTATTGCATAGGAATTTACCTTTCTGAATATATATTTTTCATAATTATTAGCTCTAATTATATTTGTTCTATTTGAAACCGCAAAAAAATTCACCAATTATTTAGTAACCCCCCCATCCCTATATATTTTTAATCGTCTCTTAAGTGGTTGTAAAAATTAGTCATTAAAAATAACAAAACAAAGGTGATAAAAATGTGATTTGAATTTAACATGTACACATATATATGTTAAAATTTATTTGACTTCTTAACCCACAGGTGCATCATTTGAATAATTGTACTCATCGCTTGTGAAAGAATCAGGAGCCCTCAAACAAATTTTACTTTAGATTGTTTCATATATCTGAAAATATATGGACAATTATCCCGCAAATGTTTCTTTTGAACGAAAAATCAAAATTTATTTTAAGGAGAAATAACGATTATTTCTAACCTTAGGGATGAAGTATGAAAAGTAGAATTGTGAAGAGTAATGTTAAACGGAAAATATTTCGTTTAAAAGAAACATTTGCGGTATAATTGTCAAATATCGTTCTACAATCATAAGCCGCATTATATTGTGTTATATATTACTGAAAAAAAAATATATAATACTTTTTAGAGACTTTCTCTCAATATGAATATAAATTTGAAATGTAGTTTCATAATATAACATAGACCTTCAACAAGCAATACGTGACCACTTATGAGTAACCACCCCATTGTAAAATAAAAATAACTTGTACTCTAACCTAGGCTTCATTAAACGACCACTTCCCAAAGTAAAAAAAGGAACATTTATGTTTTTTACGTGACCGATTTTTTGGAAGTTCTACCTATACTCTATTTATATTAATGAACACTAGAAAAATGTCATCTCTTTCCCGTTTAAATAAAGGGAAAAACTAAGTGTCATCTCTATAGCTTTTGTAAAGATAGAGGCTGCCTGGCCGGCATTCATATTTCTTCAAATAAAAGACACTTCGGCCAGTAGATCTTTTTATTACCTCGACGTTTCGACAAAAAGCTTTTGTTCTCGTCAGGAGCAAACAAAAATTAAAACATTTAACAAGGCATTAAAAATCATTCTCTTTAATCTTTAAGTTTTAATTTTTGTTTGCTCCTGACGAGGACAAAAGCTTTTTGTCGAAACGTCGAGACAATAAAAAGATTTACTGACCGAAGTGTCTTTTATTTGAAGCTATAGAGTTTTGTCAAACGGACTGAGAACGCTAGATTACGGAGACGGTCAATAGATGGCACTCAGAATTTGCGTCTATTTTGAAGTCATAAGTGACCTTTCTTCTCATCGGTCAATATCTCCTTCCGGAAAAATTTCCATATTTATGATCAGAGTATCCTAATCTCTATTGATGTATTTTCATTTAGCAGTTTCATTCTTAGGATAATAAATATTAATAATTTAGTAAATTTATTGAGATAAAAATTAATTCTGCGTAACTCGATCAAATTAAATATTTAATTGAGTTGTTAGAAATGTTTTAATGTTATAGCCTCTGGGCGTTAGAAATTTTCTTTCGTAGCAATCGCTTATCGAATATTATCTGAACTTCTCACAAGATAAATTTCATGGATTGATAGAGAGATAAAATAAGAAGGAATTGGTGTTATTTATTGTCAGCATTTTGCATCCGAATTCCATTTGTTTAAAATTACTCTCCTCCTAGCTTCTGCCATTAATCAACAAGAATCAAATTTATATTGAGAGAGAGGGAGGCAGAAATTCCCAGGAGTTGGAATCAGAAATTGAACAAATCCATTTATATGTTCTCTTTATACTTGTCAAATACTTTCAAATTATATATATTTATATTTACTATTTTCCTATTAGGTCTAAATTATTATATTGAAATACGTATTTGTAGAGTGTATAATAAATCATTAGGTAAATATTGTGCTTTATTTATGTAAATATCTAAATAAATATTAATTCAAAATAGGGAAAACACTATTTTGTGATTGATAATATTATAAAAGATTCTGAAGTACATTTTATCTTAATTTTGAAAGAGAGGAATTATTAGTATACACAAGGTATCAAAGCCATAAATCAACTGCATGAAAATAACCTAAACCGGTTCAAAAGAACCTCTGGTAAAATTTTCATTCACTTCATATCTTACAATAATAAATAATCCAATGTGTTTTTATTTATTTATATTCATGGACAAAACTTAAGAAAGTTATACCTTTCAACATGTATATCGGGATTCAGACAATAACTTTGAAATATATTAAATACATAGTGGCTTTCATATATATATGTCATAATATTATCCTTCCAGGAATAATAAAGTAAATCTACAGTCGACCAGAGATAGACGTAGAGAGGAGGATGTAACGGCCGGTCACTTGATATATCAATCACATTCCAAGGGGCCCATTTTCGTAGAACCTCAGGACTATTTTTGGACAGTTGGGGGGTGGTGTGCGACACGAACGGTCGTTCAGCGGTGACAGCACCTCGCGCTACCTCTCTCTCGCTGGTCGCCTGGAATTCCTCTTCAAAACTTGTGGTTTCCTTATTTCTCTCTCCCCACATTATTATCATATTGCCACATTGAAAGTCGACAGGATCATATCACATATATATATTAAGACACAGGAGATAGGCAAGTGCAAACAAAATTGCCTCTGTCTCCTTCAAAAAAAAAAAACAGACAACCATTAAAGACGCTCCACTTTTAGAGAAATTTCAGGTATTAACTGGATTAATAAGGCATTTGACCCCCATCCCTGCCAAAAATAACTTGCACTGTCGCCTCATGCTGGAAATATTGGTGTTAAAGAGTTATTTTGAATTCCGATTCCGATCCATTCCGATTCAAGAGCAGTTGTCCTGGGTGGTTCTTGGCGGGCTGATACCCTCCTCCCCAGATAGCATGTTCTATGGGATTGAGGACCTCGCCAGCCATTCCATTCTGTACGTAGCTTCGGTTTCCATATGTTAATTAACAAGATCAGTTCTGTGTGGGGGCACGTTGTTATCTATAAACACGCGGGCTAACATTCAACCAGAAAAGCCGGACATGGGGTTCTTGGATCTCGTCCCGGTATCGCTGGACATTCAGAGTCCTGCCGTCGAACACATGAAGGGACCATTTGTCATGATCCCTGCTCAGACCATCACACCCCTTCCGCCAAATCATCCTTTTCTACGATGTTTGTGGGCTGTTAGCGTGTTCTCCTTTATATCTATGATGTCACAAACAGGATTCTCTTTTACAAAGAAGTTCCATAGTGCTTTTTCATTACATTATTTTATATTTATAAATTATTTTCATTTTGATGCTTTCCATTGTCAAATAACTCAGTAAAAAATGTGAATATTAAAAGAAACGAATTTCCTGATGGGTCTTCTAAAGAGAAATCCTTTATCCGTAGACATCTCATTGTGTTTTATAAAATTAGTTGATTGAAACTCTGAAAAAACTAGAATGAGATTAAGATCTAAAATTGTATCTAATTTTATATACTATAAAATAATATATATAATTGTTTCATAATGAAATTATCAAAACTCTAGGCCAGGTTTTATATAAAATATATTATATTTAGAGAAAGAACATATTGGCGAATATAATCCGATTATTAAAGTAATCACATATGATTCTAGTTATTTTTATTAGAATTACATATAGAAAAAGTTGAATTTTAAAATGAACTAAAAGCTCTAGAAAATTTTAATACAATTCTAAACGTTTTATCGTAACTTTATTAAAAGGAAGACGTCTCCCCCGCGCCAGTATTAAATTATCGTACAAAACAGAGAAACGGAATTAAATTAAAATCTTTTACGTAAATTAAATTTATATTAAAAATTTAAGATAATAACACAGAGAGAATGGCTTCTCTTCCATTTGGCTTAATATGCTTAGCACACATGCATTTAAAAACACAACAAATTCGTTTCTAATTGTTTTAAATGCGTTTGCTTCACTTAAGTCTTTATCTTTTTTATTAAACTGGAATATATATTTAGGAATTTTTAAACTTATCTCAAATATTCTTGAGAAGATATTTTGTAGACCAGGATAGATGTAATTTAAAAATTCAGTGATTGAAACAAGTAAAGTCACTAAATTTATGCATTCATAGTCAAAATGTAAATAAATATTAAATCCATTGCTTAGTTTTAGTAACGGCCTGAAATCAGACAACGTTTGTAATGTGACTTTTTCTGGTAAAATGAACTACGTTAGCTTTCAATACAATTATATAACAATTATATATTTTAAGTAAAAAAGCTCATGTGAGTATAGGTCAGGATATGTCTTTTTTAAATTTTGATATATTTACATGTATATTATAATATTTCTGAACCTGGTGTGAATTGGGCAACCCTTCAGTTCTTTATTTTTTCCTTATACTTATAAAATGAAGTGCTATGAATATTCTCTGTTGATAGGTAATTCTGATTGATGGCAACCGACTATCAGCAATTTTAGCTGCACGATCTAATGATTCCTTTTCACCACATATCTCTATAGAGATTCTAAATATCTGATACATTAATTTCTAACGGCAATCAATATCATCAATACTATAGAAACAAAGGTATTTTAACATAATTGTTGGTATAGTATTTTTTATTCTAGATTACCACTTTGTTCGAAGATTACCAAAATAGTTGAATTATATTCCAAACAAAGAATATATTCAACTGACTTTGATCAATAGTAAATAAATAAATATTTATATATATGTTACATAAAGATTTTATTTAGGAAATGTTATATTAAAATCATTTATTTAAAATGTTATATTGAAATATTTTATTTAAAAATGTTATATGTTAATAGATATGAATACTGTTTTAATCGACCGCCAGAGGTCACGCTTCTACTATATAAACTGATTGTTGTTCTTCCCCGGCTGGCCGACCCAAGGTTTTTGTAATTATGTAAATAATCTTTTGTTTTATTTATTTATACGCCTTAAGACAGGCATTACTTTTATCCAATTATGTTTTTATATTTCTTAGCTCAATTAAAGCAATATCTTATCAAAACTATTTTTATTCTTTCAGTATTTTAACCACGACTGCACCACCATAGCTTAATCCTCAAGATAACCAATAATCCTCAACATGATCCAATATCAAGCAAAAACTCAAAAATCTTTTTTTAAAATTAATATAATATATATACATTACATTTACCAGAGACCTATATTAGATTTTATATTTGATATTTCATTGATATTACAACGAACACAGTATAGTCGTCTTCAGCGTATAGAATTGAAAGATATTTTCATAAAATTTCCGCGTCAAAATTAGGGAAGACCAACTTTGGGATGAGACAACAATTTTATTTCAGGCAAGAACAAACTATGAATGGTAAACAAAAGATAAGCCACAAGGGGAATTTACAGAGTAGCAAAATATAAACATAACCACTCTGTTAATAAAAAAAAATAAAATTAATAAATACTTTGTCACAATATTATCGTATTGCTCGTTTAAAAACCAATAAAATATTAAATGTGAAAATACAACATTCACTTTTCTTATATTGAGAAAGATACATGGGGGGGGGGGGGGGGAGAAGTCCGACCACACCTCCCTGCGGTCCCCCCTGGACCCTTGGAATATTCGACCAAATTCTGGTTCGTTTCCAAGGTGACTAACGTGGCAACGGCACCCATTTTCCAATGAAGAGCCCCAAGATAGTGGATATTGCTACTGCTGTGATGGAGATGCATGGAGACATCTGAGACTCTTTTTTGGACACGACAACAACAACAACAACAACAGAAATATACATATTATTGCCGAAAGTGAGAGCTTTTCAATTTATAATTAAAATTCTTTCCTTCTCGAAATATTTATCTTTCTAATAAAGGCTATATTAGGAAATCTTCAAATTTTATTTTGATTTTTAAGAATAGAAGATAATGTGGAGGTGATTACTCGTCAAATGAACCTATCATTGATTGTTGAATAACGAAATTTATCAAAATTGTTTAAATTATTTTGATTTAGTTGAAGAGTTGAATAAAATATTAAAATTATTTTATATATTTTTATATATTGAGTACTGTTTTAGAATTATAATTGCAAGATTTCAATAGGTTGGTCATCTTCAAGTTTTTTTTTTTTTGCTTATTTCTAGTACACGTGGTACAGGCCATGATAATCATGGTGGGTAGAAGTTAGCGACTCCTTTTACTGTAAGTGAACCACATGTCTACACATGTGAAAAACAGTTCGACATTTCACATACAAATGTTCAAATGTGTTTGGTTACTTGCACTCACTGGTGGGGTTGGACCTTTGCAAGAATCGGGGGCAATTGGAGAATTTTTATTTTTAAATCAGAAAAAAATACTAAATGCGGGATTCGAACCCGGGTCGTAGTAGTCGAAAATCAACAGACATCTACAGGTGTATATAGGGAATAGATATTGACTATTTTATAGCTAGGACTGTTTAAAGATGTTACATGTAAACACTTGCAATATAAATAATATATACTTTGTGTATGAAAAACCATTATAATAACAATATCTTTCTCAATTATACCTTTATTAGTAGATATCATATATCGGTATATGGTCTATATGATGGGATGATACAAGTTTCCAAGGATTTATGTAAATATTGATATAAGGAAATCGATAAAGTGAAGAAAACCCGTCAAGGAATCTGACGCCTGAAACATCTGCCAAAGAGACAAATACTTGGCCCATTCTTTCTTCACAAAAATCGATGAAATATTCAGGGTGAAATTATCAGATAAGCTGGGAGGCCACACATTAAACTATATTCGTATATGGAGCGTAGCGTTGAAGTATATTTTCTTAAATTACAATATATATATATATATATATATGAAAAAATAGTACAAATGTAACATTGTACTGGGATAAGGTGCATAAATTAAGAAAAAGGCATCTCCTTATCGTGCAACTGAAAGTTGCAGATGGCTGGCGCCATCTATCGGAATAAATATCAACTATTCTCGTTGATTTTTAATTATTCCAGAATTGGCCAAATACCCATTCTTGATTAATCAAGAAAAGCTAACCACGGACGCGTTTCGGGCTGTTGGCCCTCATCAGCGTGATGCAAGCTGTACCTCAACGACCAAAAAATTGGTCATTAAGGCATCCTGAAAAATCATGAAACGGGTAGTTAAGGCCAGAATTGCGTGAGGACGCTACACAATGTGAAAAAATAGTACAAATGTAACATTGTATATTTGGCCAATTCTGGAATAATTAAAAATCAACGAGAATAGTTGATATTTATTCCGATAGATGGCGCCAGCCATCTGCAACTTTCAGTTGCACGATAAGGAGATGCCTTTTTCTTAATTTATGCACCTTATCCCAGTACAATGTTACATTTGTACTATTTTTTCACATTGTGTAGCGTCCTCACGCAATTCTGGCCTTAACTACCCGTTTCATGATTTTTCAGGATGCCTTAATGACCAATTTTTTGGTCGTTGAGGTACAGCTTGCATCACGCTGATGAGGGCCAACAGCCCGAAACGCGTCCGTGGTTAGCTTTTCTTGATTAATCAAGAATGGGTATTTGGCCAATTCTGGAATAATTAAAAATCAACGAGAATAGTTGATATTTATTCCGATAGATGGCGCCAGCCATCTGCAACTTTCAGTTGCACGATAAGGAGATGCCTTTTTCTTAATATATATATATATATATATATATTTAGAATATAAAAAGGCCTATATATATATTGGATTGGATAAAAATATTATTATCGCTAAATTTTCGATTGGCTGAACGCCAAACTTTGCCAAAGTATAACAACGTATTTATAATTTTATTCATTTCAATGAATATATGTCTTTTCATTATCTAGTAATTTAAGTATGGATTTCTCTATTTGAAAAACAACATCATATAATATAATTATGATATGTATTGAATATATTTGCCGATAAATTTATATATAGTATAATAATATTCACAAACTTTATATATATATTTGATAGTAAAAAGACATATTTTTGATTGAATAAATGATTTATTTGCCAATATTTCGGCTGGCTGAACGCCAACCTTTATCGAGGCATTACATATTTGTATACACAACCTCAGCATACAAAAATGTAAAGCCTCGATAAAAGTTGGCGTTCATCCAGCCGAAATATTGCCAAATAAATATTTTATTCAATCCAATATATGCCTTTTTACTAATTATTATATATTTATGCTTATTGGAAAATACAATTTTCAATACAAAAATAAAAAAAAACTTTTTAATTTTCTAAAGACAAAGTTTGATAATATTTAAATCTTATACTGTTATGAAGACTGTTGGGAAAAATTTATTATAATGATTTAAGTAAGGATTGCTCTATTTTCAGAAATATATATATACATATATATTTTGAAGAGAGGCATTTTAAAGTTTATAAAATATTCATAAGGAATAAGATATTTTTGTGAATAAAAGATAAATATTAAAATTATAACCTAGATATATATTTTTTAAGGAAATATATTGAAAATAATAATCCAAAGTATATATTTCTAAATTAGTTGCAATACTTCAAAGGATTCACGTAAAAATGAATAAGATTTATACATTTATATTCTAACCTATACCTAGCCGTGTAATACCAATATGTAAATTTATTATTTCAATATTTTTATTAATAAAATATGGCTTGCATTCTACGCGTAGAATTTGTTAGAACCAAAGTTCAATTACGCTGAAAGGGAATCTAAGAGAGTTTTTTCTGGCTTAAAAACATATTTTCTATAAACTAACGAAAATATTCTCTTATACAAAATTTTGGTGTTAACATAATTATTATTTATTTTATTTCAATTTAAAGCGCTATGTCCCCCTAGGGACTCTTGCACTGTCATACCTGAATGCCTTTACATTTATCTATACATAAATATACACAATAATTTTAGGCCGTTAATAGAATAGTCATATGATGTTAACAATGAGAAGGAGAAGAAAAAAAAAGAGAAAAATACCTGTGTACAAAAGAAAGAAGTGTCTTGCAATATGTACAACAAGTATAATATGAATTATTAGTTTATTAAAAGATATTTGTAGCAATAAAATTGAAATATATCTACAAAAGGTATTGAATTCAATATATATTACTTTACTGGAAATAAGAATACTTGGAACTGTTATTATTAAATTATTTTCGATTCTGTAGTCTGAAAAACAGGACAATCTAGTAAATGATGTATTTTAATTAACCTAATAATCATATATAGAAAATAACGAAATAGGGTAAATATAAAAAAACCTATAAATTTCAACAATATATATCATTATATTACAATATAATGCGGCTTATGACTGTAGAACGACATTTTAAAATTATTCTGCAAGTGTTTCTTTTAAACGAAATATATATCATTAATAAAAATATGAACTATTTCTTGTATATTTCGAAAAATAATTGAAAATAATTCGAGTATCGTTCGATTAAAGAAGAATTCAATAAATTCAATTACAAGATTTGATAGCAAAACATCTGACATTCCCCATCTGGATGTTTACTTCAATTTGACAGTAATTTTCTTTGGCATTTGATAGAGAATCTCCATTCCTCAAATAAACATACGCTATATTTGTTTTAGACTTAACGCTTTCATTTATATATATCGATATTCATATTGATTTGATATCAATCTTCTTAAATCTCTTGTATATTAATCAAATAATTATAAAGGTTTCCGTAGAGTATTTTCTTTTTATTTTATTAAAACCATCTCAGGCTTTTGCACATATCTACCCTTCTACATGAGACCATAACCCTGATATGAGTCCTCCTGTTTTCTTCCTATTTCCGAATGTAAAAAGATGCCTGAAGGGTCATCGTTTCGACGATATCCCGAACATCCAACGTGCTGTCACGAAGGCACTAACTGGGATAACTCCAACGGACTACAGTGGGGCCTATGAAGCTTGGAAAACGCGCTGGCAACGTTGTGTCGACGCCCAAGGCGAGTTCTTTGAAGAATATTAACGTTTTGTACAAATCGGATCAATAAATTTGTTTTTCTAGAAAAAAAATACATGAGAGCATAATTAAATATATGAATAAATAAATATATAAAACACCGCCTGATTCCCAAATGTCTTTCTGTAGAAGGGCAGATATTCCCGAAAGCTTGATACGGTTTTAATAAAATAAAAATAAACTCGGAAATCTTTTTAATTGTTTAATTCATATTGATAATTATATTTATTTATAAAATGAAAAGCTTTGAGCACTAATTTTCTTTTATATACAATACAAAATTCTATTGTCTTTACAGCGATGAAATAATATATGAAAGAGTTCACCACTGATAATCCAAGCCCTCCCAATATTTTCATCACAGTAAGGACAGTAGAAGTTTGTATTGTTTATAAAAGTAGCATTCGTACTCAAATTGTTTCATTATATATTTTGATTATAAAAAAGGGCATACGTGGATCTGTAAAGAAAAAATATTATTTGTTTTTCAAAATATATCAGAGCTAAAATTATTGGATAATTGGTTTGAGATGTTCTCTTTAATTTTATTCAGCTTACTAATTTGTGTATGGCAATTTGAAATTCTAAAATTTAGAATTTTGTACCCAAATTTCAGAAAGAATGATTTAGATTTGTTGGTTAAAACAAATATCCAATATTTTTAGCTCTGATATATTTTGAGAAAAAAAAATGTTTTTTTTTTCTTTACAGATCCAGTTTTATATAATCTTAATTAATGAATCGCCTTTTGACTCAAATTATGTATTTTGTTATGATAAATTTGTTTTCTATTAGAATTTTCTTTGCTTATTAATAAAATAATAATATAATTATTACTTGCCTATGCTGATTATATTGAGGATACATGAGTATGTTTGTGATATTGATTAATGTTTTGCAGTCGTGGAAACGATAATAAAACAGTCTAGTTCAGGATCAGCTTCAATTGAGCCCATGAAATATAAAATACACAACCCGAGAAAGGTACCTGAATTAAGGCGTATGAATAAAGAAAACAAAAGCCTTATTTACATATCTACAGAAAGATTTGAGCCGGCCAACGGGAAACAACAACAATAAATTTATTGGTGGTAGACCCAACAGAGAAATTTGATCCGGGAATTATAATTTTAAAATTAAATACAATTTTTATATTGCTTGTTATTGCGCGTTATTGCTTTGTAATATTTATTTATGTTTCTATATTTATTGATTGATATTTATATTAATTGATTTTTAAAATATTCACGTTTTGAGAGAGATCACATAAATAGAAACAACATCCAGTTATACAGATCTGCTAGATTAAATTGGGGAAATATCTGCGAATTTTCTTCATTTTTAAGCCAAACTTTCCTAACATAATAATTATAGAAACCTGACATTTTCTTTGAAAAATTATTTGTATACTTCCTATTTCAATATAAAAAGAAGGCTATTTGTGTTTAGTTCGAATATATTTTGAGTTTATATTTTTCTCCCGCACTCTTATAAAAAAAAGAAACGTTGAATTCTCTAATTAACACTTAGTTTTTGTGAATATCTCATTAAAATGATATTTTATCTTTTAGTTCGAATATTTTTAATGAGACACAAAGAATTGAAATCAGAAATACATTAAATATAAATATAAATATATATATATATATATATATATATATATATATATATATATATATATATATATTGGAATTAATATTCTTTTATTGAATTTTTCTTGTGTGTGATTATAATTTATTGTATTTTTATTTTTGAAAATGTGCATACATTATATATACATCATGTTTCAAGATATTCAACTATATATATGTTATATAAAAGTGTTATTTAATATAAAATAAAATTATAATTTCTAGAGCAAACTACTCTGTTAAGTCGACCGCCAGATGTCGCGACTTTCCCTATATAAAACCCATTGTTGTTGTTTCCCGTTGGCCGGCTCAAATCTTTCGGTAGATATGTAAATACGTAATCATTTATTTCCTTTATTATACTCGCCTTAAGTCAGGTAGTACTTTCCCATATTATGTATTTTATATTCTTCATTAGCACAATTAAAGCTAATTCCGATCTAAACTATATTTATTAATTTTACCACGACTGCAATATGACAAACATACTCATGTATTCTTAAACAACCTAATAAAAATATATATTAAGCAAATTTATTTATGAAATATATATATATACCTAAATATAAATATTTTAAATATATATTAATACATACTTAATTGAAAGGCATATATTGGTTCAAAATATCATTTATTTTAACAATATTTTAGTTGGCTGAACGCCAACCTTTATCAAGGTATTATAACATACTATAGACACATAAAGACACACTTTAAAATGTTTTAACACCTTGATAAAGGTTGGCGTTCAGCCAACTGAAATATTGGTAAAATAAATGATATTCTGATCCAATATATGCCTTTTTATTTATATATTTTATTATGGATTGCTCTATTTTCAAAAGTAAAACATATATAATTTAATATATATTTATATTTTTAATTTTAATGTATTAATAAGGTGGGCTAACAAAAATATTTTTTTAAATGTTTCATGAACTAATCTTAATAATGGTCGTTGTTGATATTTTGTTTATAAAATCATAAATCAATATAAGGGTAAAATTAAAAACGCCCTTTTTATCACACATATATATAATAAAAATATTCTAATATAAAATTTTCTATTCTGTGTGTTCATGATAAATATATTTTGTATAAAAATGCTATATATTTTGATTATTCTGTGATAATTAGGGGAATGTGGTGTTTGGGAGAGAATTATAAATGACTATAATGAACGTTGTAAGATAGAAAGAGATGTGTTAACATTTAAACATATATTCTAATTATTTGTTAAGTAAATTAATGACTTCCCAACAAAGTGCAATAGATCCAGTATGCTACTGACGCAGATGGATGGCCAGGCCTTGCTGAGTACTGGCCACGGATGAAGGGCCAAAGAAATCCTGCCAATCGATATCCGCCCAACAATGACTTCCGGTGTCGTCTGGTCCCATAAATTCCGGAATAATATCAAACGATATCACAAATGCAAAGTATCTATATAATATATTATATACGCGTTTCTTTTTCTATATCATTTATTAATATTTTGGTAAAAATCACACATGCTATATATTATTATATATATAATTTTTCTCTTTCTCAAATAATAATTCTTGAACTCTCATTTCCATAATTTTATTTATAAAGAGGAATATTAAAATTGTGGTTTTATTGTATTATATATGAAGTATGATATTAAAATTGTAATAACTTAATTTAAATATTATTATGTAATTTTAGACGAAATTTCATTATAAGAGCTTAAATAAGAATAATTTTAACGTTTTGTAATTAATAGGAAACTCGAATAAATAAATTATTAAAGATGATGTTGTTAATTAAAGTTATGAAATTACGAAACTATTTTAGACGCGTGATATTCTTTCTAAAATAAAACAATTTCTACTGCCCTTACTGCAATGGAAAAATTAAAGGGAGGGCCTGGCTCATCAGTGGTTTAAAATAAAACAATTTTTACAGCCCTTACTGCAATGGAAAAATTAATTGATGAGCCAGGCCCTCCCTTCAATTTTTCTATTGCAGTAAGGGCAGTAGAAATTGTTTTATTTTAAAAAGAATATTACGCGTCTAAAATAGTTTCGTAATTTGATAACAGATAGCGCGCTAAAGCATCGTAATTAAAGTTATGGTTAAAAGTGAAAAATAACCAACATTAGTTGTGCTAATGATGATAAATTTACATGTTTCACAAAAAAGAAATGCTATGTGCTGTGATTATATATAGGTATATGATATAGATTATTCCTTTCTTTGGCACATTGATTTAATCAATAAAGAATCAAAGGTTTCGTTTCTTTCATAAAGCGTTAGAGAACAAGGTAATCTCTAACAACTAAAATTACAGAACAATTTCCATCGATAGTTAATTTGTATAGTTATGTTGAATACTTTGATTTCCTTTTCATTTTCCCTTCCCTCCTTTGTTTTTTTTTTCCCTTACAGGACGGAAATGTCCTAATAAAGCTGTTGTTGTTGTAAGTTTCGTTTTTTTTCATAAAGCGTTAGAGAACAAAGTAATCTCTAACAACTAAAATTACAGAACAATTTACTTCTATAGTTAATTTGTATAGTTATGTTGAATACTTTGATTTCCTTTTCATTTTCCCTTCCCTCCTTTGTTATTTTCTTTCTTACAGGACGGAAATGTCCTAATAAAGCTGTTGTTGTTGTTGTAGGTTTCGTTTCTTTTCTTATTCCTTTTATTTTTCAAGCTTTCTGCCCAACACACCCTTCAACACTGAGATACTGAAGTATAACTTCATGCTACAGAGTAAATTCAATAAGTTACCGAAAATTGAAGCTATATATATGTTATATTAAAATATTATTTTATTTAAAATTATATTCCATAGAATCGAATACTCTGTTAAATCGACCGCCAGAGGTCACGCTTCCCCTATACAAAACTAAAATTAAAATTTAAAAAATCGAATCATGACTATTGTGCTCTAAATCATAAATTAAATAAATCACTAAATCAAATAAATCACTAAATCAATTATACAAAACTCATTGTTGTTGTTTCCCGATGGCCGGCTCAAATCTTTTGCACATTATGTAAATAAGTTTTTCATTTTTTAGATTCTTACGCCTTAAGCTAGGCATTACTTTTATCAAATTGTGTTTTTTTTAATATATTTCTTTAGCTCAATTAAAGCTATTTCTAATCTTCACTATTTTTATTATTATATTTTCAAGATTTTAACCACGACTGCATTACCATAGCATAATCCTCAAGATAATCAAAAATCAGCAGAAATCTTATTTTTTTAAATGATATATATACTATAGCGAAACCTTTTCTCAAAATATACAAATGACAATATTGAAGATAGAGGTTGCCTGGCCGGCATTCATATTTTTGAAATAATAGACACTTCGTCTATAGGAGTTTTTATTTTTTCAGTTTTTAACTCTCCTGACCGATATTTCTGTTATTTGAATAAATATAAATAAGAATGTCTCATCAAAAATTGATGTATGATCTCAGTAGGAAGTTTCTTTCATTACTTTAACAGTATGATTCAATTCAGCTCTATACACAATAAGGCACCTCGGTTGGCCGGTTTTGTGATCAGGGTGCACGGACCGATCTGATATGCTCCATGGACAAGACACTTCGGTTGGCAGGTATTGTGATCAGGGTGTACGAACCGATCTGATTTGTTCCATGGAAAAGACACTTAGGTTGGAAGGTATTGTGATCAGGGTGCACGGACCGATCTGATCTGCTCCATTGACAAAACACTTCGGTTGGAAGGTATTGTGATCAGGGTGCACGGACCGATCTGATCTGCTCCATGGACAAGACACTTCGGTTGTCAGGTATTGTGATCAGGGTGTACGAACCGATCTAATCTGCTCCATGGACAAGACACTTCGGTTGGCAGGTATTGTGATCAGCGTTCACGGCCCGATCTGATCTGCTCCATGGACAAGACACTTCGGTTGTCAGGTATTGTGATCAGCGTTCACGGACCGATCTGATCTGCTCCATGGACAAGACACTTAGGTTGGAAGGTATTGTGATCAGGGTGTACGAACTGATCTGATATGCTCCATGGACAAGACACTTCGGTTGGCAGGTATTGTGATCAGGGTGAACGGATTCATCTGATCTGTTCCATGGGCAATACACAACCACCCACAATATTAATCACTTTCAACCATTTACATTCAAAAAAAAAAAAAAATTATAAGCCCACATTTTATCGAATATTTAGATAATTTTGTCAATGATGATCGTCTGTTTTCTTCTTGGTGTAGGTCTCTATAAACCTTTTATCTACTGGTGAATATACGAGATTACATTTTTTTATCAAGAAAAACTATGACAATGTACAATTTTGTATTGAGAGAGAGCAAATATTTTGGTTTCAAATATTATTATAATATTTTATTCAAGTAACCATGCCATAATTGAATAATCTAATATGGATTGTTCTTTATATATAAAATATTATATAGGAATGGCACAATTCCTATTTCGCAAGATATGAAACATTAATTGAAAAAGTATATATTCTTGTACGGTAAACAAGTGCGCATTTTTATATCAAAATTTCGAATTAAAATAGCATATATATAACTGTAGCTTGAATTTTTAAAAAATAAATTTCAGCTAAAATATAAAGTTGTATTTGGAAAAACACACTTATTATTGATGATTTTAAAAGGCGTGCAGACAGAGCGCTCTATTGGAATATTGAAATATGAATCTAAGTGACAGAAAGAAAATTCGCTGCAACAGAATATCTTAATAAATAGCAGCAGAATGCCAATATTGATAGATACTAGATAGTTCTATAAATTGACACCTTAGAACAATTCTTCCCTTCTAGACAAATAGCAACAGTAATAAAACTTTGGCAAAACACCAATATCTAAAATGATAGTTTTTTCCTCTTATCACTATTATTTTTTATCTCTCTCTCTCTCTGTATTTCTCTTGGAGGCTAATGCTAGCTTTTATTGAAGAAATCATTTTGTGAATAAAAAGAGATTACTATCTCTATAGTTAGAGAATCTATAATTAATTCACATGTTGATATAAAACAATTTATAATAAAATCAAATCAAAATAAGATTTCTATCTATCTTATAATGTTTATTTTGAATTTTGATTTCGAAAGATAGTCATTTTTTGGTAGGTGATAAAATACAATTTTGAGATATAAAATATAAAGACATATATAACAATAAAAGAAAAAAATGAGAATGAGACTCTGTGAAAAAATAGGAATATATGTCGTTTAATTTTCTGCTTTTATCTTCATTGATAAATGCGTAGCACACCTATATAAATGTTAAAATAAAACATTGTGATAAGATTTGATATGTAAACGCTTGTAATTATATTTTAGTAAAGTATTTATTATTTTATTAACATATTATCAATTTTTATATTTATATTTTGCTGTTCTGTAAACTTCTATCTCTCTCTCTCTCTCAATGCTTATCTTTTATATTATGAATTATAATTTGTACTTGCTGTGTCATCCTGAGGTTTGACTTTCCTAATTTTCTACGTGGCAATATTTGAAAAAAATGAACTGAAACAAAATTTATGTAAAAGTGGTAAAATATATACACACACACACACACACACACAAAAGCCTTTATTAAGACACACTGGTCTTATATAGGATTCTCCCCGATATTACAAGAGGCCTGTGAAAGTGAAGAATATACAGAAAAAGAAAAAGAAAGATTATGTAAGTATGATATATACATACACATACATATATACAACATAACAACAAAAAGTGATAAAATATAAATGATATGATTCAAATATGGAAAATATTCTTCATTAAGTCTCTGTGAAAAATGTGTTTCATTTTATTCATTCTTCATTTACTCGGGCAAAACATCATTCTTCAGTGAGAATGATATCTTAAAGAGAAAATATATCTTAATATTTTCATATTGATATAAGTTAGTTAATTAAATTCAAAACTTTAATATATCTTCGATTTTTATTGCAAAAATCATTACTTTGTAATAATCTAATTATCGATATACGTCTATAAACTATTATTTCAATATTCTTTCTGAAACTCAGAGCATATTTTAAATTCTGAAATTATTTTCTAATCAAACACTCATAAATATTTGGGAAACAAAAACTTCCTTTATCAAGGTTTCATTTTGGCAAAAATTTGACGACGCCTTTCAAAGAAGTTCAAAATTGTTTTAATATAAACACTTCAAAATCTAAAATACTAGCCGAATGACCCGGGCAACGCCCGGGGTTTACCCGATTGAATGCTTTTATTCAAATACTATTCGTTACAATTATAAATTGGCGCCGTGTATGTCATTCTTGTATAATATATAAATGAGTTTTAAAATTGTAAAAAAAAAAAAATGCATCGGCCGGGAATCGAACCCGGGGCGCCCGCGTGGCAGGCGAGCATTCTACCACTGAACCAAAAGCAAACGGTGACAGAATTAAGAACGCATGACGATTATAACTGTATATTATCCGTGACAGAGGCCACGACAGACGGTCGTGACTATATATAGTAATGTATTCATGTATTTTTAAAATGTAATTTATTGTAGACACTGCTACATTTTAAAATTATTATATTTATTCTTAGACAAAATAAAAATATTTATATTAAATATTGAATATATATTATACAAATAAATAAATAAATCAGTCAAACTGTTACCAATTTGATTTGAACATCAAAGTTTAGTAGAATGAGATGTGTATTTTAAATGTATATTACTCTAGTGAAAGATAAGCAATGGAGTAGTAAAAAAAGTTGAAGATAAAATATGTTCCACGTATTTCTGGCATCCCCCATTTATCAAGAATGACAAGCGCCTGCCAAAAAAATTAAGGAATTTATTTTTGAATAAATTTAGAAGGAATAAATATATTTTTGATTTTGACATTTGACCTTCCATCAAAATGTTATCTTCACCTCTCCTCCTCATATATTAAAATTATTAAGATTTTAAATTGGGAATTGGTGAATCAGATAATAAGTAATGTCATTATTATAACCTCTCTTTTAGATTTATATATTCACCTCTTAAAAAATTGAATCTAAAATACATTTAATTTCAAAATATATTTAGATTTTTGCTTTTTGACTTGAGATTTGATAGAATCTAATATTTAGAATTATGTTCTGGTAATTTCTAATCAAATTATTCATATAAAGATATATCTATCAGAAATACGTTTGAATAGAACAAAGATTTTTTCCCTAACTTACACGTTTTGATAAACATTCACCTTTTTTCTAGACTATTTATTAATAATTTCACACTCCTCTTTATATATATATTGAATTTTTATTTTTTTCTTCATATACCATTCCATATTCGTATGCTATTCCATATTATATAAAATTTGCGAATAAAAAAATAAATTAGTTCATTCAAATAATTTTGCTAGAATATAATAAATATAATTAACCAATCTATAATTTATTATTAGATGTGTATTAGAGAAAAAATCAAGTGTTATTTATTTTTAAATCCCGCATTTCGCTCCACCATTTCTTCATGACTTTATTGGGGTGGATTCTATATTGCATGAGAAGTTATAAACATTTTAAAGCGACATTTTAAATTTTGTCACACACTATCATCACATTTTCACTTTAATGTATATCATTATAAAGGAAGAAGGAAATAATAGTCATGCAACGTGAATACGTGAATATTTTATCATAATAGAGTTATTTCTATACAAATTGTGTTAATATTAACATTTGCCAATCTTGAAATATTGGATAAGCCTTCATATGCATTTATGGGCGTCACATTAATTTACATAAAATTAGTGTGGTGGGGAGAAGGGGCAATTAGGCTGACTTCTATGACGCCAGAATTAATATGCAGAAGATTGGCTATAATTAAATCTCACCAGACGATCACCTTGTAGCCGAATCAAATCAAGAAGTTCATTCCCTCTGAAGTCATCTTCCCTCTTCTAAAGACTTGAAATTTGAAATTCCGTTTTTAGTTATTTTTTATTCAATTACAAACTTAATTTTAAGAGAAAATAATTTTCTATTTATATTTATTTTAATTAATTGTAAAATATCAAAAACCTTGCGCAATAAGTTTCTTTTTTAAAACCCTATTTTTTAATCATAGATTATTTTATATATTTTTTATTTCTATTTATATTTTATATTATATATTTTTAATTATATATATTATAGCATACAAGAGAATTTTTGAAATATATTGAATAAGCAAATAAAATAGTATATTTAAAATAACAAATAAAATGTATATATATATATTTGATTTATAAATATATTAAACAATTATTAAATACCAATATTTCTATCTTCTGGCTACCCTAGGCTTTTATGCATAGTTTTCTGAAGGTATTTTTTAAAACCTGATAAATATATTTTCCATATACATATTCGATATACGTTTTAAATAAAATACGATCATTATTATTATAAAAGGTTAATAAAAATGAAATTGTTTTTAGAATAATTAGATGAAAAACTGATAGAAATGATCTTTAATGATAATATCTATCACAAACTAAATCTCGGCATCTTATTATGTTTCAGCCTTCAGTATTTTGAATGTTTGAACAAATTTGCCGAATATTATAAATAATAAATAATCAGTTATATATTATCTTAATGATATAAGCGCATAATCTGTTTTCAAAAGTTTATCTATTCATGTACGCGTTATATGTTTATTTTTAAAAAATACAGAATTCCCAAAACCATTATTAGAATGAGAAAATTTGTGAGAACTTTAAACATCTGTGATGAACTCTCCCAGTGGTTTGGCGAGTATTTTCTACCATTGGTACCATTGATTATAGAATGCTAGATAAAACTGGTGTAATCGCGTAGCATACTTCTGATGAGCCAGAAGCTCCCAATATTTTCTCATTGAAAAGTATGGCCTCTGTTGGAGCTTGGTTCCTGACAATGTTAGCCAGGACTTCCTATAGCTCCTTCAGCCTCTAGTCTGGTCTCGGGTGATGACGATATGTGGCAGAGCTTGTTATTGACTGTACTCTACGAGACCAGACCGGCGGATTGACTACCGAAAATGTTGTCCCTTCGCAAGACTGTGATGTAGCAAGCTGTTTGAATAGAGGAAGGACGCCTCACTCGTTTTAGCTAACTGACTAACTTACTCATTTTATCGAATCCTCAAATCATTTTATATACATATATATATTTACATAATTAAAAGAAATACATAAAAATTGAAATGATAATAGAACAATTCAGCCTGGCAATTTTTTTACATAGCCAGGAGCAAACAGCCCCGTTGATTGATTATTTAATTTTAAAAGGAACATACATGCTTCAACAGTTAAATTTTGATTACCTATTTATTAGATAAATCAATTGTATCAATTATATTTACTGGAAATGTGTTTCCTTTCAATAATTGCATTAAATATTATCTCTACAGATCTTACAGCAACGATAAAATTATTGAATGAGAGAGATTGGCTTATCAGTAGTGAAACCTCTCAGCGTTTCGTCAAATTAATCTACATGTTTCACATTGGCAGTAAATTTATCGATATAATTTTTATCGATTGATTTATGGCAATTGAAATCATAGATTTGATCATTTATATTTTATTTGTAACTATTGAATCAAAAAGGTAATTTTGATATCAGAGAGAGTATTTAAAGTAAAAAAGTCTCTCTCTCTTAATATACAATATATATATATATATATGAATAGCCATCATTTACACTTTTTCTCTAAATATTATTAACATAAAATATCGTAAAGATAGAGGCTGCCTGGCTGACATTCATATTCATATGAAAAATAGACACTTCGGCCAGTTGGAGGTTTTTATTTTCTCAATGGCAAGGGCCTTGCAACCTCAGAATAAATTTTAACGCCTTGCCAAATGTTTTATTTTATTTACTTCTCCTGAGTAAGACAAAAGATATTTGTCGAGACGTTGAGAAAATAAAAAAACTCCAACTGGCCAAAGTGTCTATTTTTCATATAAATAACATAAAATAGTCTACCGAAAAATGTGAATGATATCATATTTATAAATCAAAAAATATATTATTACTTGTTTTTATCGACTGCACTTATTTTACCTTTTGTTAATAGGGAAACTATTGATCAGTAGATATATTTTCAGTAAGAATTTAAAACCTTAATTGATATACATAGAAAAATACCATCTGTATTTTCAATAGAATTTTTCATCAAATGAAAAATCCACAAACCAATACCTTTCATTTTCAAACAAAAAAATAACGAATATCTTTTCAAATTTGTAATTATTTCGAATTCATTAAACTTCGTTTTTTATTTACATTTCGTATTATATTTATTAAATAGAGAGAGAAAATACATTCTATTTTATTGAATAAAATTGTTATAAATAGGTTTAAATTGTTAACCATCTAAATAAATCAAGTAAAATATTTTAATATTTGTGAAAAGAGATATTAAAACCATTATAGCAAATAGATATTTGAAATCTTGCAATTATACATTAAACCATTGGAATCAGTTTCAGCTTATTTAAATTTGATTTAAAAATTCGAATCAACTTCTTTTATAATTCAAAATCGTTTAGAAAATAGGGTTTGAACAGGTTTCGTTAGGATTGTATTGCGATAATTAAAATGCAAAGTTTATTTTATGGTAGAGATATTTTGTAAATTGATAAAGGTTTTTTTTTTGGTAAAAGAGGATATATTCACACAACACACATGATTTAAGATAATTATTCAATAGTTGTATTGTTCTGGTAAATATTAGTTAGGGGAAATTGCTAGGAGAGTTAACCACTGATGAACCTGGTCTTAGAATATTTTCAATCTTTACTTTCACTAGCAACTCGTTCAGAAAATAGATTTTGAATTGATTTCGTCAGGCATTGTATTGATATATTTAAGATGCAAAGCTTATTTTATGGTTGAGATCTTTAGTAAATGGATAATGTGTATATGCCGATCATATAATCAGAATATTCAATGTTCTGGTAAATATATTGTCTGGAGAAATTGCTGGGAGGGTTAATCATTGATGAACCATGTCCTACAATAATTTTCATCATTATGTTCAATGGCTGTTTTTTAATTCTAATAGTGTTATTTCTAAACTTTCATCTCTGTGTCTATTTTACCTATTAGATCATAAGTTTTGTATTGCGCTACTATTTATTAAAATTAAATTTAGTTTTTTCTCTCTCGATCCAAAAACTTTTCATCAAGCCCCTGCGTGTAATGAAATCGTGTCTTAAAATTTGCTTCACCACACTAAACACACATAGAGCCTGATTAAAAGGTTTGGCTTGAATTTTAACCCAATATCATTATGATAAATAATCATATTTCAATTGCGGTTTTTAAATATTCCATAGTTGTAAAATTAGGTCCTATATTTAAGTTTAGAAAAGCCTACATTTAACCAATATCATTATTTGAGAAAACCAAAATTGTCAAAATATAGAGATCAAAATAAATGGACCAATAATTATTGAAACTGGAAAAAAAAGACCAATGTGAGATTACATCCGTGAATATTTTGAAAACTGATTAATTTACCTAAAAGAACTATTTCAAGCAAATAAATTGATTTGTCAAAGTTTAATCCAATCTCTAGGAAAATACCAAAGTAGTATTGGTTTGTAAATATGCCCTTTATGAGAATTTAATATTCGAAAATGTTTGTGAAACACGTAAAGGTAATTTAAATGCAATACGTTAAAATATGAATATATAATAAATGTTAAATACTTGTCAAGGTTTCTATATAAATAATGGGAATATACAATCTCGAGAGACAATTTAAATTTATCAAAGGACCACTGCTGACTCCTGTGGCAAGAAAAATCGGCTCATTTGCCTTTTTCTCCTTCAGGAACTATCAATTTGCCTATTAGACTCTTCCTGCGTCCCATTTGGAAAAGGTGATTATTTACACTAATGCGGTGTGGATATTTATTAAACTCTCTTTGTTCACATTTACATGTAAAGCAATTTACAAACCTGTGTGGATACCTTAGTTTTATTGAACTCTTTGTTTGATTGCATAGATCTTTTGGAAACCGACTTTTCATTTGCTCTCTGACTTCAATAACTGTCCTTTATTGTACGATATATTATAATTTGTATATCCCTGTTACTTAAATATATAAAATTCCTTTTCAAACCTTTTATCTGACTATAACCATAAGAACTCTATTGAAATTCTAGATTGCTTTAATATGTTTATTGTATTATTCTCACTCAAATTTTCTTGAGAAAAATAACGTCATGAAATCTTTTAATATATATATATATCATTTTATATTATATATATTTTTAGATATGCGAAAATACAATAATAAAGATAAAAAAATATGACGATCATAGAAAAAAAACATACATTTTGATAAAGTCGTGAAGTTTATAAAGAACCTATTACAAATTTGTAAAAAATCAACAAATAATTTGTAAAAATAATAATTTGATAATAAGAGCGCTGATTACATCATTTTATATTATATATTTTAGAAGGAAAATATTACACAATAACTAGAAATATATTTAGAAGGATTTGGGATAAAAGTGATTAACCATCATATTGTTTCTAGGTTGCATTTTCTTGATTAATAATTACATGGTATTTCATCAGAATTCTGTAATAATTACAAATTATCGAATGCTTAATATATACTCCGATAGATAACAGAAGCTATTAGCAACTTTCAGATGCACGATCAGAAAATGAATTTTTCTTAAATTAATTAGTTAAAGAGAATAACCAGTTGAGAGAGAGAGAGATATTAACAAATAATTATCTATCTTAGTCATTAAAAATCATATAAAAGGTTTGATAATTATTCAAATTATTCAAACTTTCCTAAAACCTAATTATAATTGATTAGGGAATATTCTTTACACATGAAATGCGTTGATATATTAATAAATCTGTTTTGATTACATATTAATATACATGAAAATAGAGCTCTATCCAAAATTAAATCTTTAGATACTAATTTATTTGCCAATAAATACATTTTTACTATATAAATATCTTAATATTTAAAATACATTTTTAATCGAATTTAGTTAATATTAAAAAAAAGGCTTACAGATCATATTGCCACTAATTATCTCACATAAATAATAAGATAATATTTTAATTCAAAATATTATTTTTTCAAATCTTTATACAAATTTAATATTAAGGCAAGTTTTATTATTCTTAAATACATTTAATCACACTAACACAAAAACTTAATTATCCTCGCTTGGATTTATTACCTACTCCCCTCGACATACCATTTATATTACTATTATATCTTTAAATACATTCAGAATAATAGTAATAATAATCTAACACCATAATAGTTAACATTAGTTTAAACAATAGTCGATGAGCAAAATTTCACTTGGAGAAACCCAACCGAATTCGGGTAATTAGTATTATGTATATTATAAATTTGAAATATTATAATAAATCCAATCAAATATTCAGTTTTAATTTCAAAAGCATCATCAACTATATATAAAATATAGGTATATGAGTAGAGATATGATATAATATCGATTTATATTAATATAGATGGAATTTTTTTTATATGGCGTCTATTTTAAAGGTTTATTTTGTCGAGAGACAGCCTATGCTTTTATAAATAAAATAATATAAATTTAAAATTATCTATAGAATAAATATTGTAATTTTAATATATGCTAGAATTATACGAGGTATAGGAATAGATTAAAAGTAATGAAATAGATCAAAATTCTTCATCAAGGCTACATTCAATGAAACAATTACAAAGGCATGATTTTTTTACCTACTGGATCTTGAAGAAAAGCTTTTGGGTTGAAAAAAACCTAAATAAATTATATTTAACTTTAACGCAATACAAACTTCCAGATCTGATAGTTTTAATAGAACCATAGAAAACGGTTAAGAAGCAACACTTAAAGAATGAAAAAAAAAATACAGCTATTGAACATGATGATGAAAATCATTGTAGGACCAGGTATATCAGTGGTAATGAATGGGCCAGATAATATTGTAGCGAAGTATTTTTTTATTTTATTAACAGAGTATTATTTTTTATGTTTATATTTTGCTACTCTGTAATCTTCCCAAATTGTTTATCTTTTGTTTACCATTCATAGTTTGTCCTTGCCTTGAATAAATTGCTGCACCATCCTGAAGTTTGTCTTACCTAATTTTCCACGTGGCAGTATTCTGAAGTTAAACGTTTCATTAAACATGGCTGTTGTCGAGGGAAATATTCAAGGAACAGTCTTTTATTCCAAATCCAGAAGAAATTCAGAAATATTGTGAAACCATTTGAAATCTATGTGTCTTTACATTAACTTTTATTATTCTTAAAATAGAGAAATCCATATTTATATCTTTAGAAAATAAAAAGACATATTATATTAAATAAATATTATTCAATCTAATATATCTGCCTTTTTATTATTCACTTTTATTTCAATTTCTACCTCAAGTAGTAAATTATCACATAACTAAACCACTTTGGTACAATTATCACCGGCCACATTTACCTGTAAAAATCAAAAGTTATTGTGTGACCAAAGTAATTGCCTTTTCGCACGAACACCGTTATAGACCAAAGTTTCTGAAATATACTTTCTAAAAATATATAGCATTTAATTTATATTGCTCAGACATATAGAAAACTATATATATAAATTTATCTTTGAGATTTTATATTTTATATTAAGAATAAATTATCAGATTTTATTATGTTTTCATATTAATATTGATCAAAATATCAAAAAGGGCTCTTTTAAATTGCAATAAAGTATGTATATGGATGCAAATGTAAATTAATTTTTCTTATATTATCTTTGAAAATAAGGAAAGTATATTTTGATTTTCATTCATATATTATATTATATATATTTATTCAGTTTAAAATTATTTCTCGGTAATAGCTTTCTATACTGACAACATATCAAATCAAAATCAATTAACTGCCAGATTCAGTTTAATCAGTATAATATATATATTGTTGAATATCGAGCATTCCATTTTTGATACGTTAAAATGAATATATATATTCGATTTAAAATATGCATCCATTTTAATATTGACACACTTTAATTAATAATACCTTTAAATAATACCTTGGTAAGGGTTGGCGTTCATTGGTAAAAATAAATGACATTTTGATCCAATATATGCCTTTTTATTTGAAGATTTATTTATGGATTGTTCTATTTTCAATATATATATATATATATGGCGCTCTGCCATTATAAGAGCACATGTGCTTTTGGTTAGGATATGCCTTCATTATTAAATATATATATTCGAAGGGCAACTCGCCTCTCTTTATCGAGGATGTTTAATTGCATTTTAAAATGAAGAGGTGCCACTTTTGGTATCTGAAACCATCCTCTCGCTGTAAATTGAATTTATGTCAGTGAAAAATATATTTTTAATTAAAAAAATATTTATTATAAATGGAATACTCTATTTCTTATTGATAGAATTATTTCATTAAATTGTGAATATGTTTTAAATATATTAAAATAGTAATATGAATTGGGTTACATTTTGTCTTTATAAAATTATAAAACTATATACTATATATAATTCCATATGCGGCGCTGAGTTTGTGTATACAAAAATGTATTGCTTCGATAAAGGTTGGCGTTCAGCCAGCCGATATATTGGCAAATTAATCTTTTATTCAATCTAATATATGCCTTTTTACTATCTAATAATTCCATTTGTTATAAATAAAATATGTGTGGTTTTATTCTAATAGTTGAATAAATTGATAAATGAATATGCTGATATTTGGAGAATAAAAATTGATGTGACATATGAAGAAAAAATAACGAAAAATATGGTATATAGATCTCTATGTATAGTTTAGTTTTTTTTTTAGAGATTGCTTAAAGCTATACGACTGAAAATTCTGTTAGTGTATTATCTATATAATATAACAAGCTTGGTATGTATATAAAATATACGTTTATATTATGAGGTAGCATACATCTGTTGTAATAAGAGAAGGAAAATGTTTAAAAATAATAAATCAATGATCTTAAAATACTTTTAGGCTGACAACACTGTAATATAAAAAGAAGAAAGAATAAGTGATATTTTTGTTTATATAATTAGTAAGTGTAATTGTTAAATGTTTTTTTCTCTCTCTCTCTCTCTCTCTCTCTCTTTGAAAATATTAAATTTAAAATAATTTCTTAAAAGGTAAAACCGCCTTATTCTTTAAAACCATTTCAGCTGTAAGTTAATTTATTATTTATTGTTTAATCGTCTGAATCATAAAGGAATCCCAACAACATCCGCATTAGAAAGCAATATCACTTGATTTCAGTTAGTATAATCAATTTTAGCTTGTTATTCCTACTAATATTAAATATCCTTGCTAAAAATAACTAAATATATCAGAATAACAAATATAAAGAGCTATTAAATCAAATAGCCTATTTAGATAAATTGGAATCTCAACAATGATAACAATCTTAGAAAATATGATTGTGAAACAATTTTTATTTACCATATCGCTAAGAGATTAAAATAGCTTTATATTTACAAAGATTCACTAACAAAGAAAATTGTTTAGTCTTATATAAATAATTGTTTAATAATCTATACAATTAAAATATGAAATTTCTGTTAATATCAGAGAAATATAGAATGTATTATAGGATATGAAAGAGGTAGGCTGCATCATTACCGCTAAATATTGCCATGCACGCTGGGGAAGTTGGTATCAAGTGTTATCTAATGGGGTGATGGATGGAGTTAGCTATCAACGTAGCCTCCAACACCTCTTTTTATTTTCCCTCCGTTTTTTACCTAAAGCAATTTTGTAATTTCTCTTCTGTACCTCACTCTCCAGGGCTTTATGCAAACTCTACCCAATAATTTAACAGATTGTTAATTCTTTTATTAAATTGTAACGTTGTTGTCATACCTAGAATCTTCTATATATAAATAACAAAACCTTGTTTTCGAATATTTGTGTCACTCAATTATCAAATTTAACTATTAATATGTATTGTATACTGATTAAATTTGAAAGAAAATACTATGTTTCTGTTTATTATATATTTTAATCGAATATTATGAATGATATTTAGTGTATTCTGTTTATAATATTGTTTTCTTTCCTTGGCGTCCAGTTAAGTATTGTACTGTCAAGAGTTGATTGAAGTTTCATATATTTTATTAATTATTATTTTTTGCTTATCCCTAGTACACCTGGTGCAGGCCATGATAATAATGGTGGGTAGAAGTTGGCGACTGCTTTAACTGTAAGTACACCACATGTCTACACATGTGAAAAGCAGTTCGACTTTGCACATACAAATGTGTCAGAGCCCCGTTTGGTTACTTGAACTCGCTGGTGGGGTTGGACATATATTTCATTCATCAATATATATAAAATGGTAGAATTAGTTGTTGAATAAAGTTGATTTATCAATAACAAATACCAATCTATAGTAAATCTTCAATCGAAATCAATATTGAATTTATTTAAATAGTTTATAATCAAAGTAACTATGAAACCTATGGTTAGATATTAACGAAGCTATCAAACCACTCTTGTTTTTTTTAGATTTGTCTATTTTATGTTCCAGAGATTTATATTTACAACGGCATATATCCTGCTTAGAATATATTCCATTCCATATCCAAGCATTCAAAGAATAGCCTCCTATTTTACTTTATCCCTTTGTGGAATATCAGAGATCATTCCTAATATCTTTCTTGCTATTCAAAGAAACCTCTGGTAATGCTTATCTATAGTATTTATATCTATTTGGTTTATATATTGGTTGGAACCTTTCATATAAACAACCATTAAAAAATATTAGAATGGTAAACCCAGCTAAAACGGCGGAAAAAATGATATAAACAGAGTCTATTTGAAGTTATATTGCATATTTTCACATCTTTTATATATTTTCATTAAGTGAAATATATCTCTCTAAATCCTTTCACAAAATGTTCACGTCTTAGAATGGGAAAATTTTCAAATAAATCAATTTCATATATTCATTACAATCACATATTTATAATAGGATTTTACACAGGGGTCTCTGATATTAAATATATATTATAATTAACAAAATACTAATAACTTTTTTATATCATATAGAAATAAACAATTAACTCTATTTATCAATTCCTTATTTTCATTCAATCATATAAAGGCCTTAAATAATGAAGATATATAAACTGAGTTTTCAATAAACACGAATTCTGTCAGTACATTTAATATTACAATAATAAATATGTAATATACCTTATAATAATATTATAATATACTCTGTTTAATTAATTTATTTTTGAATGTTTAGTTTTGGCAGAACTGTAATTATTGTGTTGTTGTTATGAATATATTCAAAAGTATATATATATAACATTAAAAAGATATATAATTAAAATTTGTTTCTTGATTTGGTAAATCATATTTATTTATTTAATCGAAGGAACACATCACAAAATAAAATTAAAGAAAATTCATAAATTAGTTGAAAATATAATTGTTTGCCCAAATTCACATATAAAATATTATAGAGCTCAACAATAAAGAGCCATTGAATTCTGGAAACTAATTAGCCATAATCGGAGTAGCTGAGATTTCAAGTTGTTACTATGATAAAGAAATACAATATTCTATACATATTTTGTGAAAGTGTCTTTTAATAAGGTATTGGAGAGAATATTATCAAACCTGAGTATTAATTTGTGCCGCGGTCTTACGCAATTCTGGCTTAACTACCCGTTTCATGATTTTTCAGGATTCCTGAATGGCCAGTTTTTTTGGTAGTTGGGCTACAGCTTGCACCACGCTGATGAGGGCAAAAGCCCGAAACGCGTCCGTGGTTAGCTTTTCTTGATTAATCAAGAATGGGTATAGGGCCAATTCAGGAATAATAAAAAAATCAACGAGAATAGTTGATATTTATTACGATAGATGGCGCCAGCCATCAGCAATTTCCAGTTGCACGATAAGGAGATGCCCTCATTTCTTAATTTGTATAATGTTATCAAAAATAGAAAAATATAATGATATTCCTGATATATATTTAGATTTTTATATGCATTGGAATATCAAGCCTTTAACTCTTTTCGACTTATTTCTTAGATTTATTCATATACACATATACAATTGTATAGATATTTACATCAATTAATTATATTTTGATGAAAATGCCCTTATATATCATTATTTTTAATTAAAAGGCATATATTCGATCAAAATATCATTTATTTTACCAACATTTCAGTTAGCTGAACGTGAACCTTTAACAAGGTGTTATAACATATTTAATGTGTGACAACATCAAACTCAGCGCCACATAACGTCATCTAAATTAAGTTTTTAAAAATATTTTGTTATAATCAATAGGAAGAAAAATATTTGATGTATAAATTTATATTATGGACGAAATAAAATTTGTAAAATATGGGTGTGAATATTAATATTTATAAAAATATTTATAAAATTTTAATATTTATAGAGTGTTTTTAAATCAATATATTCACAATATATTTGAATTAATATGTTCTTCATTATTTTGTCTCGGAGTAAATTAATGACAAATACTTAAACTTATAGATTATAATATAAAAAACTATTATAAAACTTTTATTATATTTTTAGTTGTGTTAAACAGATTTAATTACCTTTTCCTTTAAATAAGAAATAGCTTAAACACCGTTTTTATAGGTAATAAAAGGCTTTATCAAAAGGCCCAAAGTTGAAAGATAGAAATCGTCATTATAAGAGGTATAAAGAGATTTATGTTATTTAAATGAATAAATTTATATTAAACTTAAGCTAGGTTCACACAAATTCCTATAGGCATTTGCAATTAGATATGTTGAAATTATAAAAGTAAATAATTTAGAAAATTGATATATAAATGAATTATTTTGTATTTATAACAATGCAATATTGATATACCCAGGTATAAAGGGATGCACAACTACTGCTGTAAAATACAGTCTTTTTTATTGCTAGACAACAGACAGTAAATAATGTTGTGGATCTATATCAATTTGTAAATACTAGAGATAATTGTCATAGATTTAACTATTTTTGTAAATATATCTATGATTATCTTTCTAAACTGAAAGGTTCAGGTTCCTAATATATATTATTGTTTCTCTTTTATATTTTTAATCATTTTTTTGTATAATATGTGTATAACTGTTTCTGTTTAAAAGTTTATATCGACGCAATTATCCCTACTCAGGATATCGCGCTTTGAGTGTTGAAATAAATAAATAAAAATGAATAAACAAATAGTTGTAGATGCATTTATGAACCTAATCATATATGAATAAGCATCAATATATGCAAGTAAACACAAAATACATTAATTCAATACTCGCAACAAAACAAAATTAAGTTTCTAATATTGTTTTTGTAAGTATTGAATGCACATGTTTTTTTATAATTACATGTTTCTATGCCTCTTTCATTCTATACTTGTAATTTATTATCTTCTTATATTTACTCTTTCATTTTTATTTATTCCAATTCAAAGTATATATAATTCAAGCACACTTTAAGGGCATTTTTTATCATTGTATATGTTATTCGAACTTTTTGTATATATGCATATATGTAATTTAATCTCACAACATATGATATATAATAAATATTTTCATTTATATTTATTATATATGTACTTTTATTTATCTTAAATATTTAATATGAAAGAGGAATTCGATTTTTTCTCTCTCTTTATTAAAAAAATAATACTTTATAAATGTTTTCTAGCATGGAATATGTATGAAAATATTAGAAAATGTATTTGTATCATAATATTTATTATATATATAATATTATATTCATATATTCATTTAAAAATAATATTTTCAGAATATATTCTAACTCAATTTCATGAAAAATATGAAGCCATCAAATGATATTATTTTAGACCTATTTCTCTAAAATTTGAAACATTTTCTATTGGAGAAATCCATTCGCTTGATATATTTCAAGTCAAAAATCAATTTAAGAATAGTAAATTGGTTTATAAAAAGTTTTGAGGCTTTCATATAGGTTCTATTTTTTTTTATCTACAGTTGCGAAGCGAGAAATAAATAATTTTTCTCATTTTTATAATGATTGTGTGAAATTATTCAGAAATTTTAGAAAGAGAAAATAGCTTTATTTCTTACATATTATATTTATTTGTGAAAATAAATTTCATGATATATCATATATTCGCGCGTTTCTTCTATTTATTATTGGAATCTATATTTCGAAAAATAATGTATAATTATATTTAATACCTGTAGATAATATATTAATTATGAAATGTGTAGAATAAATCAAGTGATTGTAATAAAATTGTCTCGATTTTAGAACCCAATATATTGGAGGTTTAAATTAAAAAAAAAAAAATCAAATATTCATTCTCTCTCTAACAAATATTTATTATATAATCGGTGTATTTTAAATACAATCTATTTTTGCATAAATGTATTTTTTTTTAAATAATAGCAATCCTTTTTTTGTTTTGAAAGAGCCAGAGTTTTTAAAATATCTCCACCAAGACATTTTAATTATTATCTGAAATATGATAAAAGAGCCTAATCAGTATTAGAGATTTATGTTTGATGTAACTAGTAAAACAGATTAAATTTTTTATCCTCTGATGAGCCTAGTCCTTTCGATATCATTATTGCAATAAGAGAACAAAAAACATAAGTAAGATATTGTTTTATTTTGAAAGATAAAAATTCGTTATACAATATAATGAGGATTTTTTTATGATTGTAGAACAAAATTTGGCCATTATACCGCAAATATTTATTTTAAATTTCAAATTTTCGTTCAAAAGAAACATTTGCGGTATAATGGCCAAATTTCGTTCTATAAAAATTCGTATTAATAGTTTATATTTCTACATATATTTATTTTTACAACGAATACTGTCAGAAATATCCAATCAATTTTAAGCAAGAACTTGATATAAGCGATGTAGCCACGTAGTTCTGTAGTTACTCATTACGATTTAGTGTTGAGTTAACACACATGCCATATTAATTATGAATGTTAAAATATTTAGGAAAACTCGCGACTAAATATAAACAATTAGTTATTTTTTTATTAAAACAGAGAAGAAAGATTTAATAACATTTTATTTTTTACAGGCTCTCAATAAATAAGACAGGAGAAGACAACCTAATTATAAAAGGAAAGAAAATTCTGCGTGTATATGTGCAGATCTGCATTAATTTTGTAAAATTATATTTTGAAATGATGATTATTAAAGATATTTGGGAGGTAGGCAATATACCTTATAGTTGGAAATGCAAGTATTCTATAGTATTTTCTAAGGAACCGGAACTCATTTTTTTGTTTAGTTTTAGAAAAATCTGTTAGATATCAATTTATTTAATTATTTTTATATTTAAAATGTGCCAAAATAGGACTTAGACATTACTCGCTAGTTGAAGGAAAACAGTGCCTTATAGCTGGAAATGCAAGCATTCTATGGTATTTTCTAAGGAACCGGAACTCATTTTTTTAGTTTAGTTTAAGAAATATCTGTTAGATTTCAATTTATTTAATTATTTTTGTATTTAAAATGTGCCAAAATAGGACTTAGACATTACTCGCTAGTTGAAGGAAGCAGTGCTTCGCCTTAGCAGGCCCCACCAGGAAGACCTAGGACCTATCGTTAGACTTCAAACTACTCCAAGAAGGTCACACAAATCCTTGCAACTTCACAAAGAAATGCTTTAAGAATCACGACATTTTCAGAGCCCTTGGCTACGTACATGGGAATCATTTTAAGCATTCAATATATATATAATTTACCAAAAAATAATTTAAAATATAATCACTTTTACATACTCTAATTTGATACTTGAGCATCTCTATGGGCATTTGAGAATTTGATTTTCTATCCTTTTTTGAACCTCAAATATAGTTTATTTAGATCATATCTTTAAGTTTGAATATTGTCACATATCTACCTAAAAGGAAATACAGTGGAAACTTTCTTAAGTATTCATTCAAGGAAACAATGAAAAATGTCGCATAACACATGCGTGTATACACATTGTCTTCGGATCATATCGGCTTTTGCGTATAGATACATTTTAAGTTCAGAGCCTATTGAGTATAATATACGTTTCGTTGGAGTGAAAAATATATCGAAATTTAGATATTTAAAGCACATTTGAATGAAAGAAGTAACAAAATTTTAAAACTACATTTTATACAAAATAAAGCCAACTTTTCTAGATTTTATACAACAAGGAGATTGGAAATTTGGTTATATTCAATGATAAGAAGATACTTTTAAAAAATGTTGATTTTTCAATTCTATAAAGAGATCTAACATAGCAATAAATAACGAGATCATTTAACAATAAGAATATTTTAGTCATTTCTTGGACCATTCCTAAATTTAAGTTATCTAAAACTTGAAATTATAAGTATTCAAACTATATATTTGAGATTAGATATAGAATATTCTTCTAAGCAACATATGTAGCGATTAACAAAGTGAAAGAAGACAAGTTTTTTTAATTATCTCGACGACGCAATTAAAGAAACTTGTCTTTCATTTTGTTAATCGCTATATACATATTTGAGAATTGTTTCTTTTTTTCGAGAGAGAGAGCGCTAAGTTTTATATTATTTACAATATAAAAAATTTATAGCGATATATTAATTGAAATTTATAGTATTATATACTAATTTATACTATTCTTTAGTGCATTCTGAAAATAATTGGGGATAGCAGTATTAAAACTTTCAGTGGTTCCGCCAGTTATATGTAAACACTGATTTAATTTTGTATGAGAATGTTCTGCCTATATATTTGGAATTATATAGAATACATAAGGAATGCTTCAAAATGAATAATTTCAACTCTGAGATAATAAAGAAGAGTATATAGATAAAATATATGAGGACATATACAATTTATATATACCATGTATATATTAAGGTGTTATAAAATAATATGATTAAAATTATATATTTTTTAAATAAACAGATTCCTTCAATATACAACCAGTACCGGAATCTCAAAAGGTGTTCATCGTCAATGGCGAGAGTTTAATAATTCATTCATAATATATATAAATCTTTGTATTAATATAATATACTAATACAGTTAAATTTCTGATAATATATTATTATAATTCAGGGATCGCTATTTAATATTAAATATAAAATGTAAAACAGCTTTGGAGAATAAATATATTTGTGAATTGGCATATTTTGTGCAAAGGATTATGAAACAAACCTATGTGTGTGTTAAATGAAAGAAATTTTGAAGGAAAGAGAAGCCGAGAATAAGGCGTACATCGCTAGAAATTCAGAAAATCAATGAGCACCGGGTAATAAAACATTTTTATGTTGGTCAACAAACAAAAACTTCCATACGACAACAAAAAAGCTAACTATGTTAATTATTGCAGGGTTGCCAGGGAAAATTTTATTGGCTGGATAAACTGCTGACATCAGAGCGGCTATGAAAGTCTATCTTCCCATAATTCATTGCGCCATTATAGAAATTAGGTATTATCTCGAACATAAATATTGCCTTAAATAAAATTGATAGTGTTAATTTACAATAATTGGTGGGAAATAAATGATCTATTTGTGCTTTATTTTATATATGATCATAAATATCATTTATATGATAAAATAAATTGAGAATAAAATAAATGTTTTTCTGAATAGACGAAAAAAAAACCTTTTGCATAGTTTTTTTCAAAAATAGTATCTGAAATAAATATTTCCCAATTTTATATGAGTATTTTGTGGAACCATTTTTAACTTAGAACAAATATAAATAGAATTTGTGCTTCTGACACCAAACTGCTTTCACTAATTTAGATAAGAAGATAGATTGGATAGCCACCATGTCAATATGGTTTATGAAATACACTTAATAAACATATCTATTTTTTTAATTATTGGGTGTATTTTTTATCTAATACTTATTTCATTTTGAACTATTTTGATGGAATGGTCGCCCATCTTTCACGAGATTATTTCTTTTTTTATTAGAATTGTAAAAATTCGCGAGATTCAGGGGAGAGTAGAAAATGGACGATCACTAAAATGGGAAATATATATAAGGCAAGTATTCATTACTAAATAACCCTATTTATTAAAATTTAGGTTTTATAGATTTTCATATATAATATTTAATGATTAATATGTTTATCTAGGTATATTGAAAAGGTGGGATATCGCGTCCGATATGTCAAATAAATAAATAAATATTGAAACGGGTGTATATATTTCCTTACCCAATATATATATATCGATATTGGTCTGTCATATATTTCATTATATTTAATTAGAAATCGTGAGTACAAACACCACCCCTGAGCATAAAATTTATAAATGATCAATTTATGTATCCAATTTTCAAACAAAATCTATCGCTTCTGTGGAAGAATTTAAAAATTGGTAAATAATTAATTTTAGGAAAATTTATTAAATTATCGACATTTTCTAGTTGTTTTAAAAAACTTGTTTGTTTTATTAAATCTGGTAATAATTTATGGTGTGTTACAAATTGTGGTATTTATTAAACATAATTAGTTGTTTCTGTTAAAACTATTTTTATGTATAATGAATGAATAATTATATAATTGAAAGAGAGAAGATGACGAATCAATAGGTATATTCGATCTATGTAAGAGATAAATGTAAATGTAAATTGAAAATATTAGTAATATATAATTTTCTTTTTATACAGTTACGAGTAAAATGATTCAATTCATCGCAATAAGGACAGTAGAAGTTTGTATTATGTATAAAAGAAACATTCACGCTTTTGAATCATTTCATTTTATATGTATAGATGGCGCGTTATTGTTTTGTGTTAAAATGAATAATGGCAGTTGACTATTTCTTATTAACATAACAAATCAAGGATTTATAAACATTTATTTGTTTCAGTGTGGCCGATAAAATTATAGTCTATTTGTATTACCGGTTCTATATTTAAAGAAATATTTCCTTAAAGCTATTATGATATTTTGTTTGAGAGATTACCAGTTCTGCATTATAACACAAAATGTGAGAATAGCGTTAAAAGTTATGAAGATGACAAGAAAACATACAGTACTTATAATATCCCATCATCAAGACTGTGTATAGAGCTGATTACATATGTATTTATTGATGTTCTAATCGTTCTTTTCTTATTTCTGTTTGTACTTAAATACGTTTCTAAATAGGACGATGTGCGGTTACAAAATCACTTTATTAGGTATCGCTTAACAAGAGAGCAATCTAGTTTGTGATATTTTCAACAATGAATAATATGTGAGTTATTCACTTATGAAACAAAATGTTAACGTGGGATTCAATCCCAGTTCATGACTGTAGGGAATCGAGGGTGTTACCCACTCATCCACTGACGTTTTTTTTTAGATAGGACGATGTCTTAACTACACTTTTTATTATATTGGTTTTGAATCTTCATGATTATTAATATTTTTCTATAAACTAGCGTCCATATTTGTCTTTAACGTTAAGAGTTCTGAGGACTAGAACTTTTTGCTTGGCAACCATAGTAACTGAAGTAGAAAAAACCGAATAATGAGATTTTGATAGCGTGGATAGTGAGATAAAGGGGCTATTTTCATTGGTTGCAAATATATGAGAGGCGAATGATTGACACCTTGATAAAGATACAATTTTAACAACGATAAGCTTATCTTGAATAAATATAAAATTATTCATTTAAATCCTATAAAATATCGATGAATATACCTATATTGATCCAAGATAAGCTATCATTAATATATTTAATATGGAAAAGTTTCCTTTTTCGCAAAGAGAAAACTGTATATATGAATGTATTATGATAGACGTTATGAATAGATAAAGGTTGTTAAATACAGTATATAAAAATAAACTTTATTTTGAATAAATAATTGAAAATTTTCAATAAAAACTTTGTACATTAAGAATGAGATTTTTCTTTAAAGAAAAATGATATGCAAACATATTAGGGTGTATATTCATTAATTCATTCTCAATGCTAATATCATTTTTTTCAATTGGTAAAGAAAAATAATTTCCATTCTCTACACTTAACTACAATCCCATTTTCAAAAATATTTTATACAATCCCATTCTCAAAAATATTTTATACAATCCCATTCTCAAATAAATGATCTACAATCCAATTTAAAAAAAAAAAATTCTACAATCTCATTCTCAAACAAATTTTATACAATCCCATTTTCAAACAAATTTTCTACAATCTCATTCTCAAACAAATTTTCTATAATCCCATTCTCAAACAAATTTTCTACAATCCCATTCTCAAACAAATTTTCTACAATCTCATTCTCAAACAAATTTTCTACAATCTCATTCTCAAACAAATTTTATACAATCCCATTCTCAAACAAATTTCTACAATCTCATTCTCAAAATAATTTTCTACAATCCCAATTTCAAACAAATTTTCTACAAAACTTGATCAAAAGTAATAATCTTCAAATTGATGGAACTTTATAAGAGAGCATCGGTTGTATATGTTCGAATAAGAAATTACTAATATTATACTCTTTTTTCACTCTACTATAATATTTTAAAGTATTATATACTGGCCTAACTTTAAACAGCTCTAAAATCCACAATATATGTGTGGTTGAATATCCAAAAACGAAAACCAATATACAAAACATATTTGAGAGATTAATTCTTCATAAATATTGTTCGCTTTTAAACATATATATTCAAAAGGGGTATGATATTGATTAAGCATTAGTCAAATATAATTATAATAAAATCAGAGAAGGATAACTTACCTCCATCTCCTTCACAGATTAAGGTAAGAGTGGCACCTTCATTGTAGGGTCCTATAACGCCATGTAGACGTTGACCGAACTCGTCCATTATGATGACATCGTGGGGCGGCACTGCGCATCACATCACCACATCACTAACTATTCATAGTAATATAGTTAGTTAAAGCTTGTTGGAAACTATTTTACATATTGTTATCATATAGTTATATCATCGGTGACGGAGTCTTTACCGCGGTATGCGCCAACAATGAAGACCTTTAATATATAAGAAAATTACGATATATTTTTATAAAATATCAAAAAGACCTTATGGAATAAGTTTCCTTATTACCTTACTTAGGTACCTTACTTTATTACCTTATTACCTTGTTGATATTTTCCATAAATGAAGACCTTGTATATATATTATATCTATGTATTGAAATTAGAGAAATCCATTAATATATCTCCAAATTAAAAAGGCATATATTGGATAAAAATATAATTTACTAGCGGATGTGCCCGGCTTCGCCCGAGGTTTTACCCGAGTAAAGGTTTGTCGAACGAACATTTGTTAAAACAATTCTCTATAAACTCATTTTTAAAAAAAAGATATATTTTGATAATTTGGAACTCGTAAATTTGAATCTCTCGATAAAGTGAACATTTTTTCCCGGTCCCTGTGTGCCGTGTCATCCTGAATTTTGTCTTTCCTGATTTTCAACATTCCAAAATCATCGTTTTATCTAGTGAACATTTTTTCCCGGTCCCTTGAACATTTCTTAAAACAATTCTCTATAAACTTATTTAAAAAAAAAGATATATTTTGATATTTTGAAACTCGTAAATTTGAATCTCTCGATAAAGTGCTCATTTTTTCCCGGTCCCTTGAACATTTGTTAAAACAATTCTCTATAAACTTATTTAAAAAAATATATATTTTGATATTTTGAAACTTGTAAATTTGAATCTCTCGATAAAGTGCTCATTTTTTCCCGGTCCCTGCGTGCCGTGTCATCCTGAATTTTGTCTTTCCTAATTTTCTACATTACAAAATCATCGTTTTAGCTAGTGAACATTTTTTCCCGGTCCCTTGAAAAATACTCGATAAGGTTGAATAAATTCATGGTCGTTTATGGAAGATGGACGAAGTTCCCGGAGGTCTATCATTTCTAAATTGAATGATGTAAAAATAATTATACATGAAATTTGAAATAAGTTTTAGAAAAGTTATCGTTAAGTCCACGGGAAAAGATGTAGCCAAAACAAATAGGTTTTTAACAGTGACACGTGAGCACCCGCCTCGAGACGCGCTCCTCTCTCCTAACATTACTCCCCCTCTTGAAAAAGCCTATCTCCGTCTCAATGGTGGCGCTACTTGCGAGTTAAAGCTACAAATCTGCAAATAACTCTAAGGATATTAAAGATATTCACGATATTATTTTTCGTAAACCTTTCCGGAGATACACCTAATAATATCCCAAAATTTCACGGCGATTGGATGTATGGTTTTTGAATCCATAGAGGACACACACACAGACAGACAGACAGACAGACACACAGACATTCAATTTTATATATATAGATTTACCAATATTTTAGTTGGCTGAACGCCAACCTTTCTCAAGGTATTACTACATATAAATATCAAACATAAATAGTTGACATACATATGTTGCAATACCTTGATAAAGGCGTTCAGCCAACTGGAATATTGGTAAATAAATTATATTTTGATCCAATATACGCGCCTTTTTAACTGAACATATATATGTACATGTCATAATTTGTATATGTATATAGTTAATAATAGTTGTATTTGTATATAGTTAAAATGCCAAGAGATACAATTTATTCTCGTCAAATAAGTATGTAAATATGTTACGCTTGCGTTAAAATGTAAATATGTAAATTCATCCATGTATAAAAGGCGGCACAAAAAATAAAGTGGCAGACATCGCGGGCGCGCTGCTCGCTAGGCATAACGACTGCGCCTCTTCATTTAGCTACGACATACATTTATCAAATTTTTAATAAATTTACATTCATATTTTAATGTATCTATAATTATAAATTTTTATTTGCTTATATATATTTGATTTGTAGTTACAATTATAACAATCATATAGACGCTGTAATAAAGTATATTCAATTCAAATCTATCTCCAAAATAACACATGTTTAGTAAGAAATATTCAGAATAAACAGTGAGGCCGATATAGAACAATTCATTATTAAATAAGAATATTCTCTTTTATATAAAACTAGACGAATGGCCCGGGCAACGCCCGGGGTTTACCCGAGTGCGAATATATTTTAAAAACGTTGTCTTGGGTGGTCGCTATAGACAGGGTGGTCTGTATAGACAGGTGTATGTATCACACAGCCGATAACAGGGTTGTCTAGGGTGGCCGCTATAGACAGGGTGGTCTGTATAGACAGGTGAATGTATCACACTGCTGATAACAGGGTTGCCTGAAGTGACCGCTATAGACAGGGTGGTCTGTATAGACAGGTGATTGTAACACACTGACGATAACAGGGTTGCCTAAAGTGACCGCTATAGACAGGGTGGTCTGTATGGACAGTTGGATGTATCACACAGCTGATAACAGGGTTGTCTAGAGTGGCCGCTATAGACAGGTGTATGTATCACACAGCCGATAACAGGGTTGTCTAGGGTGGCCGCTATAGACAGGGTGGTCTGTAAAGACAGGTGTATGTGTCACACAGCCGATAACAGGGTTGTCTAGGGTGGCCGCTATAGACAGAGTGGTCTGTATAGACAGGTGAATGTATCACACTGCTGATAACAGGGTTGCCTGAAGTGACCGCTATAGACAGGGTGGTCTGTATAGACAGGTGATTGTAACACACTGACGATAACAGGGTTGCCTAAAGTGACCGCTATAGACAGGGTGGTCTGTATGGACAGTTGGATGTATCACACAGCTGATAACAGGGTTGTCTAGAGTGGCCGCTATAGATAGGTGTATGTATCACACAGCCGATAACAGGGTTGTCTAGGGTGGCCGCTATAGACAGGGTGGTCTGTAAAGACAGGTGTATGTGTCACACAGCCGATAACAGGGTTGTCTAGGGTGGCCGCTATAGACAGGGTGGTCTGTATAGACAGGTGTATGTATCACACTGCTTATAACAGGGTTGCCTGAAGTGACCGCTATAGACAGGGTGGTCTGTATAGACAGGTGATTGTAACACACTGATGATAACAGGGTTGCCTAAAGTGACCGCTATAGACAGGGTGGTCTGTATAGACAGGTGGATGTATCACACAGCTGATAACAGGGTTGTCTAGAGTGGCCGCTATAGACAGGTGTATGTATCACACAGCTGATAACAGGGTTGTCTAGAGTGGTCGCTATAGACAGGGTGGTCTGTATAGACAGGTGTATGTATCACACAGCTGATAACAGGGTTGTCTAGAGTGGTCGCTATAGACAGGGTGGTCTGTATAGACAGGTTGATGTATCACACAGCTGATAACAGGGTTGTCTAGAGTGGCCGCTATAGACAGGGTGGTCTGTATAGACAGGTGGATGTATCACACAGCTGATAACAGGGTTGTCTAGAGTGGCCGCTATAGACAGAGTGGTCTGTATAGACAGGTGGATGTAACACACTGCTGATAACAGGGTTGTCTAGGGTGGCCGCTATAGAGAGGGTGGTCTGTATAGACAGGTGGATGTATCACACAGCTGATAACAGGGGAGTCTAGTGTGGGCGCTATAGACAGGTGTATGTAACACACTGCTGATAACAGGGTTGTCTAGGGTGGCCGCTATAGACAGGGTGGTCTGTATAGACAGGTGGATGTATCACACAGCTGATAACAGGGGTGTCTAGAGTGGCCGCTATAGACAGGGTGACCTGTATAGACAGGTGGATGTAACACACTGCTGATAACAGGGTTGTCTAGAGGGGGGCAGGGAGGACACGTGTTCGCAGGCAGCCAATGGGCGCGCATTCTATCCGTGAGCTTCAGACATACAGACAGACAGAATAAGGCAATTATATAAGTAGATAACCATTTTTGTATTTAAAAAATGTATCGTTAATTGCGTTTCTATTTGTGTATAGTTTTCCTAAATATTAAAAACTGTCTAGTCAAATATTTTTCATACACAATTCTGATATATAAACAATTACTATGACACTGTTTGATATTATTTTAAATACTACCTTTACATTCCTGGAGTTTAGTAATTTCTCTGTGTTGTCGCGGCAAGTGAACCGCACTGGACCATAGCCTCTTAAATAATTTATTCTACCCCTCTATTTATTTTGACGAACAAAATAAATTATTTAGAAGTCTACAAACTCCGCTGACTCTCTATGTTTAGCAGAAAGTAATTTTGTATGAAATATTTACATGAAAGACTTTTTACATATTAACAGGAAACCTTATCACCTACTATTATCTCCTATAATGATGAGGTTTTAATAGTCCTACAGAAATTATTCAAAGCTAGCTTTTGGAATAAATTAATTTTATCAAAAGGTTTATGCTGTTGAAATTTTGTGTCATTATTAATGTAAGGCGCATAAATATAGTTTAAAATGTACGGAGTCATTTGTACCTGAATTTACATATATATTTAGGGAAATAAACTAGGTAATATATAGTAATATTCGTATGTAAATATTCCTATTTATCATCTATAACCATCAACTATAATTATTTAGATGGATGAAATTGAGAAATCTACACATGAAATATACATAAGAAAGATATTTTAAATATAAATATTATATTAAATTAGGAAATATAATATTCTTCAAGGCTATATGCAAAGTGCTTTTTATATTTATAAATTATATTTCTTATTTTCAAAGTATTTCTCAACATAGCAGAATACCTTTCTTATAATATTAAATTAGTATAATAAAAATATATGAATATTATATTTGAATTTAAAACTCTAGAATTTATATTTTAAAATATTTTTGCAATGAATAATTTATTAATTCTTATAAAAAAATATTTCAATTAGTAATTTAAATCTATTTTTCTTGCTTTTGAAGAGATGAAATTATAGGATAATATTTAAGAGCGCAATCAATATTGTTTCTAGAGAAATATTTTCCAGAAAGCGACTATATAAAAACAACTTCAAACTCAATATACTGTAATTAGATGAATATATTGAGAAAGTCTGTATCACCAGAAATGAAGCCTGAAATTTCTCTTGAATCCATTGCATAAACTTCACTTTTGATCAAAATATCTTTAGAATTTTTTTATTTTATCAAATATTCAGAACTATATATAAACATAATAATGTGCTAAAATGTAGATAGTCATCTACATTTATTTAATATAAATTTTAAATCTATTCAATCGGTTCCTTCTTTATTATATGGAATTTACGTTGGGTGATGAATAGAATATTTATTTTATAATATATATGTGTGTTATTTATAGTATATAAACCCGAATTTACATCTATATCTCATTTAAATGTTCACTAAATGATGTTGAATTGAAGCAGCAAAGGGAAAAGGTCATGGATGCATATCCTGCTGGCTCAGCAGGTTGAGGTAGAGTTATTCTCTTGACAATGTCCTTTCATATCAAGTTTGATAGAATATAGGCGCAACATTCCTGACAGATCCTTGAGATTGTAAATATTCAAGCTATGATGTCGGACTTCTCTCTGAACCGCCAATATCGTCACATATGGCTATCAGAATGGACTAACCTCTGCTTCTTGAATGTCAAGCTTCTTCTTCTTCTTTTTCAGAAATTTGTTTATGGTAAAGGTATATCAATATGACCTTGGGCCGTGAAATCATTCTGTGTGGCCTTTCACACTACTTAAACTTCGATTGTACTCAAGATAATATATACGAATAAATCGAAATCTTTTATGATTTTATAAAATCATTAATTCCTTCAGTGATAATTTTATTCTATAAATGTTTATTTCTAAAGTTTCACTCCATCGACGGAGGTATCACACTAACATCGAAGATCTGATAAGTCCAAAAGCTTGAGATATAAAAGGTTGTACAATAACCTCAGCTCTGTGGTGCATTATTGATATTATTACATCAAAAAAAAAAAAACTCTTCATAATTAAATTGGAGTAAATTGTATATATTATAAGTTATTATTGTGCTTTATTTCAACTTTTTATGTATACTTTATTCTAACGTTTTGTCGACCCGTTGTCGCTCCTTTCAAGAAAAACTATTTCTGTATGGATTTGATGCCAAATTTTACAAACTTGTGAGCTTTACAAAAATAGTTTTCTTTGAAAAAGGTCTCCGAAGCGTTTAAATACAACTAGCCGAATGACCCGGGCAATGCCCGGGGTTTACCCGATTAAATGCTTTTATTCAAATACTATTCGTTACAATTATAAATTGGCGCCGTGGATGTCATTCTTGTATAATATATAAATGAGTTTTAAAAATTGTAAAAAAAAAAAATGCATCGGCCGGGAATCGAACCCGGGGCGCCCGCGTGGCAGGCGAGCATTCTACCACTGAACCAAAAGCAAACGGTGACAGAATTAAGAACGCATGACGATGATAACTATATTATCCGTGACAGAGGCCACGACAGACGGTCGTGACTATATGTGGAAATATTGAGAATTAAATAATTCATAAATCATATAATAAAGGCAGCCTGAAAAATGATATTTCTACAGGAGTATTTTAGCTATAGAAGGTACTGTGTGCAAGAAAATTGGGTTTTTCAATTCTTTATGAACATTTATACATATTCAATAAAGATGCATATATTGGATATATAATTATTTTATTGTTATAATATATTGATGGGCAACTCTCCTCTCTTTATCGAGGATGTTTGTGTTTTTCACTAAAAAATATTGGAACAATAAAATAATTATAAATCCAATATATGCATCTTTGTTGAATATAATTTTAATAATGGATTACTCATTCTTCAAAATATATACATATATATAGTTTTTTGCTATATATATTATTTATAAGTTAATTAAAAACATATCATAATGATAGGTAAACAGGTATAATATACCTATACAATATATACACATTTAAAGAATTAAATTACTATCTATAAAAAATATATTTTAAATGTTTCAAGAATTCGAAATTAATTATCCAATGAATGAGGAAGAAAATTGTTTCAAAAATAATATTGTATTTACCAAGCTAAAATATAAAAAAGTCCTTATTCAAATAAATTTCACTTCAAATAGAATTTCCCTAGGGAATGTTGCCATGTGACTGGTTAAATATTAAGTAAAGAAAGAGTTACCTTACAACGAAAAAAATGTGAAATTTTTTCTTCTAAGTAAACTTAATTTTGCTAATAAACTAATTTAAATTTATATAGAAGTGAGAATGCAAACAAAGAAATTAAATACAAAATATCGACTAGGAAACTCAACAGAATTGATGAATTTTGAAGAATTTTTTTTACTGAAGTCGAGATGAAAAAAAAAAAAAAAACTTTTGTTATATCTTTGACAGCCTTAAATGTCAAATCCCTTTTTCGCTATCTTTTAAACTTATCACTTTTCAAAAGAATTATTTTTTTTCGGAGAAATTTGAATTTTAAAATTTTTATGTTTGGATTTCTTTAAACATTTATTATTAATAGACCATTGTGTTTCTTAATTATTGTTCAAAACGATAAACTTCTACTGTCTTTTAAGTTATAATAATTAATATATTTATTTATTTACGAATTCTATATATATTGAATTTTAGAGCTTAGATAATAGAATATTTACACAAATATAATTTTCATTAGCTATATTAAGAGAAAAACATAACAATTTCATTCTAGAAAATTAAGATTTCAAATCCTTTAGTTGTGAAGGAATGAAAGATCAAAAGAGATATTATACTATTTTAAAATATATATTTAGATATATTAGATAAAAAAGGCATATATTGGATTGAATAAAATATTTTAGAACGACGTTAGACAATTTTACAGCAAATGTTTCTTTTGAACGAAAAATCGTAATTTATTTTAAGGAGAAATAACGACTATTACTATCCTTAGGGATGAAGTATGAAAGGATGAATTGGGAAGAGTAATGATAAACGGAATAATAAAGTTTCCAGGGATGGGATTTTCGTTCAAAAGAAACATTTTCGGTAAAATTGTTAAACGTCGTTCTACAATCATAAGCCGTATTTTATTGTGTTATAAATAAGATATTTATTTGCCAATATTTTGGTTGGCTGAACGCCAACCTTTATCAAGGCATTAAATTTTTGTATACACAAACTCAGCGCGCCGCATATTGTTATAATCGTGTTATATTTTGTTTATACAAAAATATAATGCCTTGATAAAGGTTAGCATTCAGCCAACCTAAATATTGGCAAATAAATCTTCTATTCAATCCAATATATGCCTTTTTATTATCTAATCATTTAAATATGGATTGCTCTATTTTAAGAACAGTATTTAGATATAATAAGATGATTTTCTTAACGTCTTTGATTATATTTAATACGCGCGCGCGCGATGAATATAATTACTCTCTCTTACTATATATGATATTTTAAATAAATATGAAAAACACTATATATATTAAAAATAAAGAAGGCATCTCCTGATCACGAGCTCGATGTGCTCGTGGTCAGGAGATGCCTTCTTTATTTTTAATATCAACACCTGACCCACTTATCTTTTATTTTTTCTATTGTTTTTCATATATATATATATAAATTAGAAAACAAATATACTAGACACAATATAACCTACTTATTCAGATCGTGACCAGATAAAATCAACATAATGTTTTATTATGACCAGCACTATTGCATTTTATGATTTAAATGTGAGGGGAAGGCGATATCAAATTTTATATTGTTTTTCCTACATTATGATTTTTTGTTCTGAAAATAGAGCAATCCATACTTAAATCATTAGCTAGTAAAAATGAATATATTGGATTGAATAAAATAGTTATTTGCCAATATTTCGGCTGGCTGAACTCCAACCTTTACCTAGGCATTACGTTGTGTATGCAAAAATGTAATGCCTCGATAAAGGTTGGCGTTTAGCCAGCCGAAATATTGGTGAATACATATTTTATTCAGTGCAATATATGCCTTTTTACTATATAATTATAATTTATATGTTATAAGAGTGTTACCACAGAAAAAATCTAAATATTGAATTCTCTATTTTATCGAAATATGTATTAAAATATTTCATTGTATTTCCATCAAATCAATAAGAAATTTTGGATTTGGTTACTTTTTACAATTATTTCTTACTCGAGCTTTCTTTTTAGATGACCTTAAACACGCAGACCCAGAAGTACTACTTCTGAATCTTTTTCTTAATATATCAATCATATTCTATCATAAAAGAACATTTCTTCTATTTTTATTCAATAAAATAATAACAATTTATTACGACTGTGACTATTTTTTAAATAAAGCAATTTTTTCCATTACTCTTACTGCAATAATAAAAAAATAGGGAAAGCCTAACTCATCAGTGATGAAACCTTCCCAAATGTTTTGACATTTTAAACTGGAATAGTGAAACAGTAAGGACAGTTTAAATTTGTCTCATTTAATAAATAATGATATGCGTCATTAATAGTACAAATTTACAATAATAGGTGACGTGACAATGCTTTATGTTTGTATTAAGTCTGAAAAACAATAACAATATTATTAAAATAGCTACAAATCAAGAGTATATATATTGTAAAACGACATTTGAAAATTATCCCTCATGTGTTTCTTTTGAACGAAAATTGAAATATATTTATTTTAAAGAGAAATAACGATTATTTCTAACCTTAGGGATAAGGTATGAAAGGATAAATTGTGAAGAGTAATGATAAACGGAAAAATAAAGTGTCCAGGGATGGGAATCGAACCCACAGTGTTCCGCTTACCTGTTTTACAATCAGAAGCCGCATTATATTGTATTATAAATTGCAGTATATATATTATATATAAAAGAATCGGATACATAAAATTTACATTTTAATATGAAACATGTTTTAAAAATTCGAAATAGAAGAATAAAAACATTTTAATATTCTTATCACAAAATTCAATGATATTATTCATAATATAGTTATTTGAAACAAATCTGAAAAAAAACAAGTTTTTTTTGTTATTAAAATGAACGAGAATGTACGCCAAATATTCTAGCATATTGTCGATTCAATCAGCAATTAATTAAATTAATTTTATTGAGAGTTAAAAATTAATTCAAATGAATAGAATCTACAGAGGAGAATTTATTTGAGTTATTGTACACAGCGAGAGTAAAGCATTAGTAGATCAAAGGGAAATGTTTCACCTAATGAGAAACATTTTGTTACCAGAGTAAAAAAAATATTTTAATTAAATTTTTCGGCCATTAATTTAATTTTCAGTAAACGCACCATTTTCCTGACTTTTTCAAAAATGCAATGTATTTAATTGCATTACTTAATGTAGAGGAAATTCATTTAAAAAAGATAATTCGAAGTATTTTCTCTATTTATAGTTGAAACGTAAAGTAATTGGAGTTTTATAGCTTCCTTTTTCTCTTTATAATCACTTTAGATAGAGTTCTTATAGGGTAAATATATATCGTTATGGTTGTTTAACTCAATTTATAATATTTAATTTATATATGTACCGAATCTGTTTACGAGGAAATACAATTATCTATTATTTTATTATATATTTAGGTTGTTTTTTCTACTCTTATTAAAAGGTAAACTGTAGTATGTATGTTTATTTGGTAATTATAAATGTTTTTGTGTTAGTAAAATGTATTTCCTGATTGTTAAATTGAACGTTAATGCTTTCTTGAGTCATATAGAAGAGAACTAAATGTTGATATATCTTATGTTTCTGAATATTTTTCTTGATTTTGATTCGGATAAATGTGAAGCAAGCTTTCCGAATTAAATACAAGCTACCTTACTCCTGTTAAAAGACTCGAAGGCTAGAAACTAGAGTCAATCAAATTATATTTTTTCAAAAAACTCATCCCTAAATTAAAATGTTTCTCTTAAGTTGAATTTCAAATTTTAATACTAATTATATTTCAGAGAATGTACTATGTATATTAATTATATACAGTATATATTTATAGAATATATTCAATTAAAACACAGTACAGTAGACTCTCCTATAACGCGAGTTTTTACAACGCGATTACGTACAACGCGATAAAAAATTGCGACAAATTTATTTATACAACGCGAATTTTCGTATAACGCGTTATAAAATAAAATGCGGAAATTTCCTTATTGACAACTGTACAATACATTTGCATATAAATAATATAACATTTAGTTTTGTTTTAGTATATAATTATTTTTCCTATATACATCATTTTATACAATACATTTTTACATGATATTTGTCACTAACAATTTACTCTAACAACATTCGCGTTATACAAGTTTTATTTCGTACAACGCGAATTCCTATAACGCGATTTCATACAACACGGAACACATTAATCGCGTTATAGGAGAGTTAACTATATTTAAATAACCTAACACAATTTAAATAAATTAATAAACTTGAGAGAATAATCATATTGAATAGAAAGTTCATTTGTGAAAAGTTGCTAAAAATATTAATAATTTCTTAAATAACTTATTTACTTATTGGTATCACTAAGGTTATAAATTGGGTTTGAATTAATTGCAATCTTCAAATAATATCTAATGAAGTCAATTAAAATTTGCCTCAGGAATTGGCACAATTATTAGTCGAATTCTCAACTAGATTATTGGCCTCTCACTAAACTTCTAAGTTCCTATAATGTCTAACAACACCTTCGAATTTATTAAACTTTAGCTCTTTATACTTTATACCTTTCAAGGCATTATATAAATATATATACTCTATTTAATGTGCTATATATAATATAAATTATATAAAAAACCTTGTAAAAGAATGATAAAAAAATGAATATATATATACTGTATATATATTCGATTATATTCAAAACCCTTGATAAATAATATCATCATTTATAATTCCATATATCTATTCATACATGTATTATAATAATAATTTTCTGGTTTATATATATAATACGGATTAATATTCTTATTAGAGTATTCATAACGTAGTTGCATATAAGGTATATTCAAATCCGATATTACATATGAATGTATGCATTAAAAATCATTATTGAAATACTTTTTAGAATGCTGTTTCAATGAAACCTAATGAAAATATGGAAATCATTGTTTTCGCTATCATTCTATAATATGAATAGGTAGTTTTCAATAATACTATATTCATATATCCAATAATGTGATTCAATTTCAATACTAGCAGAGAGAGAGGGTGTTCCCACATATATTCGGCCGCCTGTTTGATAAATAAAAATATCTCAATTATATATATTAAAAAACGAATCAAGATAATGAAAAGGTAGTTAACCTTTAAGACTTATCAAGCAAATGGGTTCGCCAAATATCAAGTGACAGGTTAAATCAACGTTCAATATATTTCTGTTTCACTAGATGCTGCTTGACAGAGCACCATATGGTGAAATAAAAGTCAAAAATGAGGATTATTCTATTATCGGCATTATTATCGGCAACCCTTTTTCTTGATAAATCAGGTAAAGCCAACCGAGTACCCGTTTCGAGCTGTTGACCCTCTTCAGCGTGGTACAGGCTGTACCTTAACGACCAAAGATTCAGCCAACCTGGCGTTTTCTGAGGAATCAATAAAAAGGTAGTTACAGCCAATTTTGATTAATTACGATAAATATATGAAAGGTAAGAAAGAATTATACAATATATTTGGTCTTTTTATGAAAATATGAAAAGGCATATCCCTTGACCGTTCAACTGAACATTTTAGATGGCTAAGCGCCATATATGATCATATTTATTATTATGTAGTCAGATATTTTGAATCCTCAGTTAGAGTTATCCAAATAAACCTGTTTGAATGATATGGACGGTTATAAAGAGAAAATTTTCGATAATTCGATAATGGTTTTAATGAACAGAGAGAAACAGCTTTTTTTAATACTTTTTATAAAGAAATAACTCAAATTAATTTCAGTGAAAATGTGAAATTATAATCATTTTAGCGCTACCATTTTATTAATTTTCAGAAATTAATTTTAATAATATAATTTTTTTACTTATTATGTTTATTGTTTAAATTTCTCTTTTAAAATTTAATCAGGAATATTAACTCTGACATTGATAATATACCGCATTTTCAAATATATTTCTGATGTTTATAAAATATTTTTCCTTAAATAACGATATATAAATAGGTTATGGAAAGTTTTATGTATGCAGGATATGTAATTATCAGCACTATCAATGAGAATTGCATTGATAAGCTAATCAAATTGTTTCGAGTGTTAACGGAGATAAATCGATGAGTTATCTATGGAAATCAATATGCAACTAATTTGCGCGTGATTGAGAAATAGTTGATGAGTTGGCTCTACCGATGACATTAAGGAAGGAGTCCTGTGTGTCGGTCCTGGCTCGACGGTACTCCACTCGGCAGCGGTAGCGACCGGCGTCCTCGGCCACCACGGCTGAGATCCGTAGGACGGAAGCTGAGGCATCGTAACGTGCACGTGAGGCCAGAGCGGGGCCTGGGAAATGGGAGGCTGTGCTTAGAGGACCTTCCCTGGCATCCACGCTGTACACAGGTCTCCCTGCCTCTCCTCCTCGATACCAGAGAACGAGAGATACGTCAGTGGCATTGACTTCGCACGGCAGCTCTGCACTGTCCCCCACCACGCTCTCTACCACGAGGTCCTCCTCTGCACACCCAAACACGGGCTGAGCCTCAGCTTGGGTTGCCGCGGAGGTGAGACGGCAAACCCGTCACAGACCATAGTTTGCCATCCCACCTCTTACATTTTAGCAGAGTCTCTATCTTAAATCTATCTAGATACACTACTCAACAATAGATATTTTACTAATTCATTTTTAAGATATTCAAATACTATTTGACGGAATAAACAGTGCTATGCTTCACGCAAATTGGCTAAAAGCTCGAACAGAATTTATTATAATCAAAAAAGGCATATCCTGAACACGAAAACATGAGCCTTTTGGATGGCAAAACGTCATCTGATCATCTTCATGATAGTGCGATTTTAGATTTCAACACTTAAGAAATAATCTTCACCTCTCCCATCAAATCGACCACATAAGAAACGCACAGCAAATGTCATCTATGGAATGTAACAAACCCAGGTAAATTTAAAATCCTTGCGTTATATCCTTGCAACATAAGTTTAAAATCCTTAAATTTAATCAATATAACACCAAATACCATAGTGTTTATTTATGGACACCGTAGATCGCGTCTGCTTTGATATCGCAAAATTCCCCAGAAAGTCATTTGATCTTTCATATTGACCAAAGATATTTTATATTTACTGGTTATTAAACCGTTTAGAATAAATTTAAGGGTCTAGGTTTTTTTGTTTTTATATATTGTTATCCGCTTAGTAAAAATCTATTATATAGAATATTTATAACATATAATCGTATATTTAGATGTATTTATAATATAATATTCCAAAAATATATTTAATTTACTTATTAAGAATTTAATATTGCTAACAATTCCATACTAGAGAACGATGGGGAGACGGTGCAGAGCTTTAAATACAAAAATGTATCGGTTTAAAAAATCTAAAAATGAGTTTACAAAAATATATGGTGATATAAATTCTCAACATAACGTATATATATATATATTAATAGTATTTTTTTATTTTTGGAAAAAAGAGGAAAAGTAAAATATTAAGAACTACAGATTTTGAATTAATTTTGAGTCAGAACAGCAAGCTGATTCTGTATCAAATAGTATCGTTATATTTTATTTAATATATTATTAATATTAATATATATTAATATTTATAATATTTATTACAAAAATAAAACATACCTCACATGTTTAAACTCTAAATAACAAATTTTATAAATCTTGAAATTCCCATAACGATACTATATATCGAAAAGATAGCGGTTTCCTGGCCGGCATTCATATTTATATAAAAAATAGACACTTCGGCCAGTTGGAGTTTTTTATTTTCTCAACGTTTCAACAAAAATCTTTTGTCTTCGTCAGGAGAAGTAAATAAAAATAAACATTTGGCAAGGCGTTAAAAATTGTTCTGAGGTTTGCAAGGGCGTTCTCACGTGATTCTTCGAATTTAGTACAACATCTAAAGCGCGAGTCAAAAACAAATATTAAACTCGTCAAAGACTATGATCTTGGAAATAAAAATATATAATAATGAAATTATAACAAATTAAGTAAAAATAAATAAATAAAGTAATATAATAATAATCACAAAGATTATTATATAGATTTATAACTATTATGTTCAATTTTTTATCTTTGATTTTATCTAAATTTGATTAATATCTGACGTGTATTATTCTTTTAAAAATAAATTAATTCTCTACAGTCCTTACTGCATTGACAAATTTATCATAGCAGTAAGGGGGGGCAGTAGAAAATAGATTCATTTTTAAAAGAACCTTACGCGTCAGAAATAGTTCAAATTTTCTATAACAGATGGCGCTCTAATATATTATATAAATATACAATTTTAATTAAAATTCAAATTTATAAAGGTCAACATATTCACATTTAAAAAAGGCAATATCTATTTTCCCCCAAAAAATCATTTTATATATATATATTCAAATTTTATTTTCAATATTAATATAAAAATAAAAATTATTTGCAAGTATAATTATAATTAAGTGAATTGAGTTTCTATATATATTCTTTCTCATTTATTTATATAGTAATAATTTAAAAAAATAGCAATCACAAAATACAAAAGATTTGTCTTCAGTCTTGATTGAAAATTCTGAATATATACATAGCAATGTTTATATATACACCCATACCTCGCTTTGCGTCGGGGTTACGTTCCAAAATAACACGACGCAATTTGAAACGACGCAAAGTAAAAATAAATTGGCGCAATCAAAAACAAAGGTGTTGCCATATTTTAGGAAAAAAAAAAATTAAAGACCCGAATCCAAAACAACGCAACTTCGAAAATCTAACGACGCACAGTTAAAATCAGTAAAATTAAGCAGCGTCGCAACTTCGAAAAAAAAAAACGCAAAATTAAACGATGCAAAGCGAGGTATTGGTGTATAATATTAAAATTCATTTTATATTTTGAGAGAGTGAATAGCACGTATTATTTTCAATAGAAATATCAATTTTTTCTTCAATTATTTCATTGTTTTGAATTTTACTGAAGATCGAGTTATCGATTTATTTTTAAAAATATTAAGATATCTTTAGAAGTTTATTCATCGGCCTAAAATATTAGAATTCGAATACCTATTTCTGTTTATTATAAATGTAGGTTGTCCCAAAGGTTCGTAAACACTTGCGAATATTTTATTATTAATTGCGAAAAGTATTATTAATAATAATTGTATTATATAAAAAGTAATTGTATTATGTATTATTATGTATTTGACGTAATAATATTATTCGCCAAGTAAAAAGATAAACAACGTTTTAATAAAACACGAAATTTTGGGACAAATTCATATAAGATAATTGATTTCTGATCTTTAAAAACAAATTAAAATGTTTACAAACTTTTATATAAAATTTTCACAATAATGATAAATTGATTATATGTCAAATTACTGGTTCAACTTCTACTGAAGATAAAAAAAATGAAAATTTTGATAATAACAAGTTTTATAATTTTCAATGAAGCTACATATAAACATTATTTACGATGAAAAAATATCAGTTATTTTAAAATCAATATAGATAATTTGCTCTATAATCATTGAGTAGAATTTCCATTTAAAATTATTCATTTTGTAGAGTATAAAAGGAATATAGTATAGAATATAATTAAGATTTATAAGCAGTAGCAAAGTTTATAAGCGATTTCAACACTTATCTAGAAGACTATTGCTGAAAGAAACGTGGAACAAACTAATAACAATATATGGCATAACAATAAATCAATTTATAATTGTTGTATATAAATAATTTCATGACGCATCAGCCCGCTATCTGTTATGAAAATTCGAAACATTATAGACGCGTATGATTCCTTTCAAAAGAATCCCATTTTTTCATATATCAGTAAGAGCAGTAAATATTATTTAATTTTTTAAAAGAATCATACGCGTCTATAATAGTTTCGAAATAATTTCATATTAATAATATTCTATATTAGGTTTCGTAAAAACAACTAATTCTTATTTCTTTTTTGTATATATATATACTCTAATTTGATTAATAAAATATAATTTATTTTATAATTATTATAGATAGATTTTTGAATATAAAAACAAAAATAAATTATTACTTGAATGGCTGGCCTCATCCCCAAAGCGACTATAACCAATTAGTCCCAATTGAAAGGAACTCTGGCATTTGTAAAGAGATAGCCAGAGAAAAGACAATAGGAGAATTGAGAAAGGCGTTGACAGAGAGAGGCACTAAATAAATATAAGGGCAATATATTTTCCTAAATAAATATTCAAAAGGTCTTAAGTGGGTAACGAGGGGAAGTAAATTTATCCTTTAATAATTAGATGCAGCAATGGATTGGACCGACAATTATCAGGACTTTACTCAAGATGATACGTCGTAATCCATGAGATTAGCACCTATAACTCGGTGAGATGCACATCCTTCCCTACCTGCTATAGTTATCTATTGTGTATTTATTATATATATAGGTATATATTGATATTTATACCCTTCCCTGCATTGCCCTAGTTTCCTATTTTTATATATTATATATATAGTTATATATTTTGATTATGTTTATAGTCTCTTGATATTCAAACCCTTCTATAATATGCTATAGTTATCCATTGTTTATATATTATAGGTATATATTGATATTCATACTCTTCAGTACCGCGCTATAGATTTATATTTTTTACATATTATAAATATGTATATATATGTTGTAAATAATTTTACCATATTATTTTCTACATAAATCATATTTTTATTAATACTTTATTGTTTATTTCATAGATGAACTCTGTGACGCCGAGATGTCCAGACGGCGCTGATGTAGATATAAACATTTTTTTTTGCTTAGTCGAGTTAGTTACTTTTTTGTTATCAATTATTCAAATTTACTATATTTTTGTTTAATTAAGTTTTTCTCTCAAGATTGAGGTATTCTACCTGTTAAGATTCCTCAAGTTTGTTATTATCATTAATTTTGTAAAACCTTGACGATTGGTTACTAAATAAACCCGTCAAGAGTGGAGTGTTTTGATCTTCTTTAATCAAAAGGCCTTGACTGCTCAATCTCATCTCACCACCAGCACCATTTTTTTAAAAAAGAAATTAAAATATAATATATATAAATTGATTGATGTTTTTAACCTTGTGATATTCACACCCTTCCTTACCTCGCTATAGTTACCCATTGTTTATATAGAATATCTGTGGAATTATATAGAGGAATAAATTGATTATGTTTATTAATAGGCTAATCCCTTAATAGAATGTTCAAATCAATAAGCTTGAGGGATGAGTTTCTTTTGCAAATTTAGCAGAAATTTGGAATGTAATATTCCCTGCAGCCACCCAACCCCTAATGTATCATGAACGCATGACGCACGAGTAGTCTCACCTGTGTTTGTTTCTGATATTTATTTTCTATAGTTCTTTATACATTTTCTTCGCTTAATCTCAGTGTAATATAATTTAATTTACTTTATTTTTAATTTTCCTGTAGAAGGGCGTTGCCCGAAAGCTCGAAATAAATATATTTGCAAAAGAAACTCATCCCTCAAGCTTATTGATTTGAACATGAATTGATTATGTTTATTGTCTGTGGATTTTCACAACCACCTCTACATTAATAAAGTTTTACATTGTTTATATATGTTTATATAGATTAGTTGTGAAATTATATAGAAATCCACATTGATTTTGTTCCTACACTGTTAATTCGAACCCTTCCTTACATTGATCTATTTATCTCTATTGCATATATATATAGAAGAGATGTAAAATTATATAGAGTATATTGTTTTGAAATTAGAGCAATCAATACATAAATCATTATATAATAATATTGATAAACCCTGGTGAGAGATTCACACTTTTTCTCCTATATTGTATTAGTTATTGTTTTAATGTCCATCCATAGAGAGCAAAACAACAACTAACTCACCCGTGCAGCCAAGGTCACGCTCCGCTGCGTCACGTGGGAAAACATAGGTAGAAGTTTTCTTACATGTTCTCAGCACATCCCCCTTTTTAAGACTTGAAATATATATATACATTACAAACTTTAAATGCATAATATAATTAATAATGAAGGCGATCCACAGGTTTAACAATTCGTCCACTCCGGGTTCTTATCTGGCCGTCTTCTGAGTCGTTAGAGGGATAATCCACAACTGGGGTCTTTTCATTTTCAACCCGTTCCTCCCCCGAAAAGGTCGGCGTCGATGGGTCGGCTGGATATTGCACTGTAACTCCTTTTCGTAGATGGAACCTGTTTCGACGTAAAGTCCCAACTGGAGTATCAACCATATATGACCTTGGTGTCGATGCTTTCTGCTTTACAATCCCCCAGGTTCGCATATCTGTAATCCAAACCGTGTCACCTTCGGATAGCTCCTCCATGTCCGTAGCTCCGCAGCGTCGATCATATCTGGATATCATATCCTTTCTCCTTCTCCCTTCCTTTCTTTTCAGGGTCTGAGCATATCGTTTTTCGGTAGGTGTCATAGTTCTAGAAGAATAAGCAACAGGTCGCCAGATTCCATTCTTACCTTCTTGCTTCAGTACCGCTCCCAAGCCGTATGAAGATGCGTCGGATGACACCATAGTTGGTTTCCTGACGTCGTATGCTGCCAAGATGGGTTGAGTCGTGAGCAATTCTTTCAACTTTCGGAATGCTCGCTCCTGGCTGCAATCCCAAACGAAGTCTTGACCTTTCACCAACAACTGGTTCAGTGGAGCCACAATTTCAGATAAATTTTCCACAAAGCGTCCCAGATGGTTCACCATGCCAAGAAATCTTCTTACGCCATGAACATCGGTCGGAGCAGGCATCTCCGCCACTGCTTCGATTTTCGCTGGATCTGGTCGGATACCGTCTTCATCCAGTATGTGCCCAAGAAAATTAATTCTTGGCACGCCGAAGACACACTTGGCCTTGTTTAGTGTAACCTTCGCCTCTATCAGTTTTCGGAGCACTAAACGAAGAATTCGATCGTGAGTCTTGGAATCGGAGGCAAATATCAGGATATCGTCCAGGTAACACATTACACCGTCCATGCCTTGCAAGATTATTGACATAACTCTCTGAAAATACTCTGGGGCGAGTGAGATTCCAAATGGCATTCTGCAGTATTTATATCTCCCAAAAGGAGTGATGAAGGTCGTTAAATGCTGGCAGTCCGGGCTCAACGGAATCTGGTGAAAGCCACTGTTCGCGTCCAGTTTCGAAAAGAATCTTGCTTCCCCCAGTTGCCCCACCATGTGCTCCACCACTGGCATGGGATGCACTTCGCGCTGTACATGCTCGTTCAGCCTTGAGAGATCCACACAGAGTCGTATGTCGCCATTCGGTTTACCAGCAATCACAGTCGGTGCACACCATTCAGTCGCAACGTTAACTTGTGCTATGATTCCCGCCTTCTCGAGCTCTTCCAATCTTGTTTTGAGCTTTTCCATCAAAGGTATTGGTACCCGTCGAGGAGTATGCACAGCATATGGTTTTGCTCCAGGTTTCAATTTGATTTCGTAAGGGTTTCCGATCTGTCCCAGTCCTTCAAATACTTCAGGGAATTCCTTGATTGGGTTAATTCTCGTCGCAACCACTTCAATCCGCCTCGCCAGGTTCAAGAGCTCACATGCCCGGCGACTCAGAAGAGGTTCACTCAAACAACGAATGACATAAATCTTCTCCTTGATTTCATAATTGCCATTTCGCAGCGTTGATATAAACATACCCACAGTCTGAAGTTCGGAGAATTCAGCAGCTCTAATGTTGATATCACTTTTCACTAGTCGTTGCTGTCCCATTATCTTCTTGAAGAGACACAGAGGAACACATGTAACATCCGCCTGGGAGTCGAGCTTGAGCTTCACATTTTTCCCGTTCACTTGGATTTCTGCTGTCCATCGCCTCCTGCACTCGCCTTCATCATCATAGAGATTAGATGAATCCTCCACAGCTGAGACCTCCAGGAGAAAACCAATTTCTTCATCAAGTTCAGAAACAGCTTTGACTTCCGCAGTCTTCGCCTGCTTATCTGGGCAGCAATTTGCAAAATGGCCTGTTTTTGAACACAGGTTACATTTTTGTCCTTCAGCACGGCAGGCCTGTCCTTCCCTGTGGGTGAAACCTCCGCATTTTGGACATCGTGATCTTGTTTTGGCTGACTTCTCCTTCTTCCTCGAAGGCTGCTGTTGTTGTTTCGGTGATTGCTTCTTCGAATTGAACTTCACCTGATTGACCTTTTGGCTTGTTGAGGGACGCTGCAGGTCGACTTGCTGCTGTCGAACGGCTTCCTGCTGTCGAACCATTTTCACCGCCTTTTCCAAAGTCAGTTCGCTGTCCAACTGCATTCTTTCAGATAAAGCTTTGTCCCTCACTCCAACCACTATTCGGTCACGGATCAACTGCTCATGAAGACCCTCAAATTCGCAACTATCAGCCAATTTGTACAATGAAGTGATGAATTCGTCCACTGGCTCCCGATCCTCTTGGATTCTTGAATTAAATTTCGCACGTTCGTAGATAATATTCTTTCTGACACAGAAGTGGCTGTCGAACGCCTTGAGGACGGAATCAATTTTCGTTGCCTCTTCCTCCTTTTCGAACTTGAAGGTCCTGAATATATCATCCGCGCGGTCACCCATCAAGTACATGAACAAATCGATCTTGTCCGCCTCCTCTTTCTTCTTCATTCCACTGACCACGAGGTATCGTTCGAATCTTTTCCTCCATTTGGGCCATTCGTTGGGAGTCGAGAAGTCGAAAGTTTCTGGAGGTTGAATCTGAGCCATGTTGAATTATCTTCCAAGGTACGCAAAAATCGATATTTTGCGATATACGGGTTCGTATTTTATCCAGTTATCGCTGCCACCATGTTTTAATGTCCATCCATAGAGAGCAAAACAACAACTAACTCACCCGTGCAGCCAAGGTCACGCTCCGCTGCGTCACGTGGGAAAACATAGGTAGATGTTTTCTTACATGTTCTCAGCACAGTTATCCTCATAGTTTTCGCACCTTTCTCTACATTTCTATACTTATCTCCTGTTTATATGGAATAGTTGTAAATTATATATAGACTATATATATATATATTTATATTGTCTATAGACTAACACCCTTCCATACCTTACTTCATTTCTCTCTCAATTATATAGAATATTTGTGCAATATATATATGTTATATCAAAATAATATTTTATTTAAATTATATTTTCATAGATTCAAATACTCTGCTAAATCGACCGCCAGAGGTCACTCTTCCCCGATAAAACCTCATTGTTGTTGTTTCCCGATGGCCGGCTCAAATCTCTTGTACATTATGTAAATAATATTTTTTTTCCTTGTTCTACTCGCCTTAAGCTAGGCAGTACTTTTATCAAATTATGTTTTTTATATATTCCATAAGTTCAATATTAAAGCAATATCTGATCTACACTATTGTAATCTTTATTCTTTCAATATATTAAACCTTCTCAGCAATTACCATAGCAAAATTTTCAAGATGATCATAAATCAACAGAAATCTCATTCAATCTTTATTAAATATAACATATATATAGGTATTTTGAAAAGTGAGCTATCCTTAATTAAGTCTTTAGACAATAGGAAGCATATATTGAATTGAAAAATGATTTATTGATCAATACATCGGCTTCCCCCCCCCAAAACCTTGACAAGACATAACAACGTATTTATTTTGTGTTTATTGTTTACTTTTATTATTATTATTTATAGATACATTTGATATTTAAAGATACACTTTCTATTATACTAGTAAATTATCCATTACTGACCTTTATAAATTTTATAATAAGTTCTTCAATATAAATAATTATTATAAAATATAGAGTAACAATTTTGAAAACAGAGCAATCCATAAATGAATCTTTAAATAAAAAGGCATTTATTGGATCAAAATATCATTTATTTTACCAATACTTCAGTTGGCTGAACACCAACCTTTATCAAGGTATTATAACATATTGATGTTAAATGTTAGTTAAATTTTAATGTTAAAATGTCATAATACCTTGATAAAGGTTGGCGTTCAGCCAACAGAAATATTGGTAAAACAAATGATATTTTAATCCAATATATGTCTTTTTATTTAAAGAAATAACAATGTTATCAATAAAGTACATTAATAAATTTCATCTTATCTTAATCCTCAACATTTTCTAAAAACTAAATATTTATTAACCATTTTCTCACTTTTTGTATATCAACGATCACATTAGATATATTATCTATATAAAAATTGATTTTAAACAATATTCAATAGTCAACGAGCCCGTAACTTTTAGAATTGAAAATAATGCATACGTATATGCATATAATAGTATCATAACTTCATCAATTTTTCATCAAAACGTCATCAATTCTTTTTCATCTCTGTCACCGTTTGATTTTTTTTGGAATGGCGCTCTCCTATTGGTTGGCTACGAACACGCCACCTTTGCCCCCCCATCATGCCCCCCCCACTCGCTTTGTTGTTTTTGTAATTATTGTGTTGGAGCGGGTCGCTCCTTAAATAAATGCATATATTAGTTAATAACTAAATGGAATCCTCTCTTTCTTTTACCCAGTAAGAGACGCCTACAGAAGCAAACAGTACATAGACAGATAAAGCACATAGGCTATAGTTATTAACTAATATATGCATTTATTTAAGGCGACAATTTATAATAGTAACAAATAGTATTTGAACAAAAACATTCAATCGGGTGAAACACGGGCGTCGCCCGGGTCATTCGGCTAGTAATTATATAAATGGAATGATATTTTTAGTTTTGTTAATGAATATTAGAATTTTGTTATTATTCGATATACCTATTCATATATACAAATCGTATTTTTATTATATTTAATGCAAACCTTGAACATTTTGAATATAAAACCTCTATAAACCAAAATTTCAATAAAATTAATAAGATAATAGCTATTTGTATATATAAAAAAATCTGAAAATAGAGCAATCCATAATTATATCATTAGATAGTAAAAAGGAATATATTGGATTGAATAAAAGACTTATTTAACAACCGAAATATTGGTAAAAATATGTTTTGTTAAATCCAATATATTCTTTTTTAATATCTAATATAAAATGAATTAAGCATTATATTCTTATTTATGTTGAGTTATAAGATAATATATTCTCCGCATAGAGAATGAATATTTACAGTAATTTCTATCATCTTATTGAATTATTTGAATATTTGAACAGGAAACAAATAAAAATGGAAAAAAAAAGGATTGACATGGACATTTTATCGTCAGCGGACAGTGTCCTGAGGGAAGAATTTCAAATTTTACGCGATGGTTTATTTTAGTGGAATCCGCAAATATAAAACATATTGTCGGAGATTTCAGAGGAATAAAACATGGAATAGAAACGTTACTGAAATACAAAGACATATCTCGTAGAAGCGGAATGATATAAATGACAGTATTATGGAAAACGATAAGATCAAATTCAAATATTATTTAATAACATATCAAAATAATATAAATTAAGAATATTGTTTGAAGTTTATATGTTAATTTTGTAATTATTTTTGTTTTTAAATCATAGAAGCATTTTCTGGCAGACATATTTTATTATTTATTATCATCATTTTTGATATTGTTTTTTTTTTCTTAGTTAGTTGTCAAAACATTTTTGCAATTGTAGTTTTTTCTTTGTTTTGTTTTGTTCCTTTTTAAGCAATAAAATATAAAGGAGTAAGGTGTAATATTCAATTCAAGCATATGGAACCAACATCGATTCATTTTTAAAACAAAGCAAAATCATAAGCTTATACAACTTTCACTTTTTCATACAAATATTTTAAAATATGCTTCTTTTGTATTCATTTTACAAAAAAAAAGGTATTCTTAATAATTTCCTCAATTCTAAAGCGTAATATTCGAGGGTTAAGCTCAGGTGTCATCAAATCACTTATACATTTATAAAATAATCATATATATAACAAAGGTATACATTGTATAACAAATTTATTTATCTGCCAATAAATATATCGGTTGGCTATAATCGCCTAATTTGTCAAAAGAATACTATGTATTTATTTTATGCAAGTAAATCAGCCCAATATTTAAAATTATAGTTGAAATATAAATTCAAATAGGAAATATTCAATAATCATACGTTTCTATCACAAAATAGAATCATTATGAAAAATAAATTAGAATAATTAAAGGTCTTTCATTTGAAAAGGTTTTATTCAGATACCAAATATTTTTATGATGCAAAATTAATCAAGGTTCTATATTGAAAAAGGTAATCAATTTTTGCATGTATCCGTATTATCATGCATTCAAATTCAATTCAATATTAGAAATATTTATGAATCTCAAATTGAAATTCTCGAAGAACTTATATCTTTCTGTATATACTCAATCTTATAAAAACTTTGGCGAATTAAGAGCTATTTGTACACAGATTTATAAATCATTACTAATTCATCGTGTAAATAATTGAAGATATATATGTAAATAATTATAATATAACACAATAGTCTGATAGACTTCGTGCTTCTGTAATAATAAAATAAAAATCCTCAAAATAACTACTAGTAATGAAATGACAATAAAGACTTGTTAAAACAATATTGGATCGACAAACATTTACTTGAGTAGAAAACTCGAAGCATTTCCTTTATAAATTAATCCAATATTTTGACTTCATAGTGTCCTTTAAACATCCTATTTATATCTTTTACTTTCTGTCAGCTTATAAGGAAGTCATCAATTTTTCTGCAATAAAAATTGCGGAAAATTAAAATGAAAAATAAATTAGGTAGGTTAATTATGTAATAAGATTTTCTGGTTAAATTTCTAAAGAAAATATTATTGCAAATCAATATGGTGAACCCAGCTAATTTTCTTAATTAAAATATTCTAAAATTGAATTTTATTGATCTCCTTTATAGATCGATCTTCAAAATTTCGGAATTTTAGTAAAATATTAGTATAAATTTTAAAATAATAAACAACACAATGGAATTAACCTCATTGTAGAATAGAGTGACCATATTTAATCTAAATATATGCGACAAACGATTGATTATATTTTATTATTTTTACATTATTCTCTTTAAATGGTTATTCGTTTATATTCTTTTTGAGGTTTCCTTTATAACTTGAAAAATAATCCTGATGCAAATGTATATATCTTGACACTATGCCTCACTTACATATCTCTCCTTTTTATGCTATTTTTTATCCTTGTTATGATTGTTAGTAGATAAAATATGGTGATCTATTTTAATTTATATATGATGTTATTTTTATATTTAACCATAAATATCACTTTAATTCTCATATGTCGGGTCATGTAAGTGGAAGGAATATTTATAACAGGATTGGTCAATTTGATAAACACTACTAGCCATTAAAATTGATGTACAAAAAAAGAGGAAATGCTATAGATTTGAAATATATATATATAATATAGTAATAAGATCCTGTGGTGTAAAAATGTTGAGATTTTTATCACACATTTGAAAACCTGTTGGTATGGGGTACAATTGTATGCACGACTCGGCCAAACACATTTCTCTCTCCCTCTTTTTTGTTCATTTAGACAATCATAATTATAGTGGTTCTATCTATATATATTTATGGTAAAAACAGTTAAGAATATTTTACGTTAATCTATAAATAATCAATAGAATTTGACAATACATTCAACATAAAATAAAGTGAATACACTCTGATTTCTCGGAATGTGGAATATATATTAATACCGTTGAATATTCGCTGCATATCTATTCAAAGGGAATATACAAGTCTAATTACAAAAAATATTTTAGAGGCGTAATATTCTTTTTAAAATAAAACAATTTCTACTGTCCTTACTGCAATGGAAATTGTTTTATTTTAAAAAGAATATTACGCCTCTAAAATATTTTTGTAATTTGATAACAGATGGCGCGTTAGTGCATCGTAATATACAAGTCTATTTATCAATATTTTATTATTTACTATATTAACAATTATAAGTTTATTGTCAAGAGAGAAAAGATAAGCTGAACATGTCGATAAGGTCATATCGTATATGCTGTGATCGAACATAATACCAATTATATGTTCAACATAGAATATAATCTGATCCTCTAGTGAGATGATTTATATACGAGTATTATATTCATATTATTTATAATATACTAGCCGAATGACCCGGGCAACGCCCGGGGTTTACCCGAGTAAATGCTTTTATTCAAATACTATTCGTTACAATTATAAATTGGCGCCGTAGATGTCATTATTGTATAATATATAAATGAGTTTTAAAAATTGTAAAATAAAAAAAGCATCGGCCGGGAATCGAACCCGGGCCGCCCGCGTGGCAGGCGAGCATTCTACCACTGAACCATCGATGGTTATGAGAAATGGCCATATTTGGGTATTTATTCCATTCACAAAGCAAACGGTGAAAGAATTGATTATGACGCTGATAACTGTATATTTAAATCGACAATTATAGGTAAACTGTATGATATTGCTGATAATATATGCTGATCTCGCAGTGTAAGGATATACAAAACCATGTGAAATATACAGTAATCTACCAGAATGAAAATGATAAAAGCATTGTATAATATTACGCTGTTAATATAAAAAAACTAATTTTATATAAAGTAAAAATAAAATACATGTTGAATGCATAGAGTGAAGTTCTAGTGAAGAGACAAAGTTGTATATATACCGCAATAAACTTGAATAACAGTTATATATGCTCACCGTATAGTATAACATATACATCCAGCGGAGAGGTATATGTAGCCATGTGTACTATACTTTAATTAATTTTAATTTCGATTATATTCTTGTTCACTGTATAATATAACATACACATATATCGGAAATATATGTAAAGCCTTGTGGAATATACTGTAATAAACCTGAATAACATATATAAATATATATATATATATATGTTCACTGTATCCTATATATACAGCTGAGTAGTTGTCATGTAGAATATACTCTATTAAACTTGAATATCAAATATATATATATATATATATTCACTGTACCTTATTTATCCAGCGGAATGATTGCCATGTGGAATATACGGTATTGAACTTGAATACCAAATATATATGTTCACTGTACCTTATTTATCAAGCGGAATGATTGCCATGTGAAATATACTGTAATAAACTTGAATACCAAATATATGTGACAATATCGTTGCGGAATTTCTTGTGGTTCGATTTGAATGGTGAGGATTGGTTGAAACGCAGTCGTTTGAGTGGAAGTTGCAGCATACAGTTAGAAATAATCAGGACACGTGATGGGGTTTGAAAATGAAAGGCAACTGGATTGGAGGAAAGAAAGTTTGAGAAGAGCTGAGCGATTTGACTTATTAATTATCTGATCACATGGCGATGATTGGATTTAGATGAAATGAGCGGAGAGAGAGGTCTCTAGTGAGCAGACATTACCTTGGTGGGGTCGAGTCGATGACTGGGTCTGAACTCGGCGAGAGCAAGCGAACCACTCTAGGTGTTGTTCCTATGAGAGCGAAAACGTTACTGACCATTCTTGCTTTTCGATTTAACACCACGAGTTGGCTTCCTTCCCATTGGTCGAAAATGGAACGCCCCCGTTTTCCTATTGGTTGACCTACTTAAGGGGAGACTTTCTAATTGGACCGCGGTTCTCTTTGGTGAAAGATATGGTCTGCTTGATAGGAAGTGTCGGGTGCTATTTCGACTTTATTTACTTCCGCGTTATCAAAATACGTCCGGTTCTGTCCGGAAATGTTGGGCGTCTCTATACTAATATAACTTCTGCGGATACCAGATACGTCCTGCTTTGTCAGGAAGTATTGAGTGCTTCGCGACTAATATAACTTCTGCGGTCACTAGAGACGTCCGGTCTCTGCCAGGAAGTGTTGGTTTAAACTTAGCTCGCAGGGACCCGGGGTCAGAAGGTTAACTGCGACGTTATTAATAAATATGTTCTCCTCTAGATCTACTTCCTATGTCTTTTGTTACTTTCTTTCCTCCAGTTACCTTATTCTTTTATTAAATCTTTGAAAATCATACATGGTACATACATAGTGGGTCGGGTTTGCATTTAATTATATACAAATTATGACATATATATATATGTTCACTGTATTATATGCATCCATCGGAGGGTTATATAGAGCCATGTGGAATATATATACTCTATTAAACTTGAATACCAAATATATATGTTCACTGTACCCTATACATCCAGCGGAGGAATAGCCATGTGGAATATACCATAATTAATCCAGACACTTCCTGTCACCATCATTTCCTTTCGGAAGGATGCGCTAGTGATTAGCATTTTGAATAATTTAGCTATCCAAGTGACGCTCCTTTTTCTAACTATTACTGGCTTCTAATATTTTCCCATTTTGTTAAACATCGCATCATTACTAAATATACATAAATCAATTAAAATGTTTTCATAGATAATAATTTTATATAATCTAGAGTTAGGAATAAGCTAATATTTGTTGTGGAATTCCTTTAGATATTCAGTATTATAAATTAATATTTCTAAATATTAAGGTGAAAACACCAGGTTACAGGGGATAAGTTTCCTTTTGAAAATTAATACAGATATCTAGCTTTAGCAAGAACCTGTACAGGAGAAAATACGATGTACAAAATCCCCAACAGGCCACAAGTTATATTATAATCAGATAAATATTGATATTTGAAACCATAAAACATGTATTAAATATAGACAAATAGGATATGAGACAATGGAAAAGAAGGATCACAGAATAAACTGGGTCTGTATAGTTATTGTAATGAATATGCTTCTTGGTTTTCACCATAGATCTTCACTTATTTTGGTACAATAGATTCTCTCTTTTGTATTTCTAGAAATATCATTTGAATATTCTAACGTATATTTATACATATGCATATATGTTCTGAAAAAAGAGCAATCCATATATTGAAATCTTTAGTCCTTAATTAAATTCTGATACTATGGATTATCCTTTTGTTCTTTTCTGATCATTATTTGAATGTTTGAACAAGTATATATTTATGCATACACCTATACATGACAAATAGATATTTTATTCAATCTAATATATCAACACAAAGCAATAACGCGCCATCTATACATATAAAATAAAAGGATTTAAAAGCGCGAATGTTTCTTTTATACATAAAACGAACTTCTACTGTCCTTACTGCGATGAAAAAAAATATATATGTAATAATGTGTTGAGATCCTGTCGACTTATCTGTGATGATGTGTTGAGATCCTGTCGACTCTCTGTAATAATGTGTTGAGATGTAGTAGTAGTTTATGCTGTTGAATGAATGCAGTGTGGCATGTTGGCTAGAAGCAGTCGTAGTTGTTGAGCGATGGGTGGTAAGGACACACACACAAAACGAAGCGACACAGTTGTCGAAGGAAAATTCCTTGAATAGATAAAAAGTCGAGCCAAAAGCAAAGATGGAGATAGAAGATTCCTTACTGTTTTACATGGTCGATGAGTTGGTCCCTGGAGACGACAAGGGGTGACGCTGACCGGAAGACTTACTGCAACTGACTCACTGTCGCTAAGGCCGGTCTTATTTATACGACAGCTCTGACAAAGAGAATTGGGTCATGCACGTGGCACACGTGTTGATGGACATCGGACACTGGCGACGGTCTGACGGGGTCCAATCTATCTTTAGAAGTTACTTTGTAAATCTCTCAATCTTGCTTTTAACTTAGCTTTTAATCTATTATATAGTTTTATTTATTTATCCTCAGTACATTACATAGGGTGATGCAAGGAAACATGTCAATTATGCGTATAATTAGTTATAGTTTATAATTAGTTCTATATACAACATGACAATCTTGTTATAAATATTATAATATATAGGTTTGTTGGTTTAAATTATCATATATATGTTCTTTTATAATATAAACGTATATATGTATTGCAAAGCAAAACCATTGTATCGTGTTTTTCTTCTGTAGAAGGACTTCCATGCCTGAAAGCTAGAGAGAAATTTGTGAATAAACAAAAACTAAAAATAATCCTATCCCTGGAGTCTTGATATTTACACCTTAACATATAACTGTAGTTATAATTTTTATATTTTGATTCTACTCTACAAAGATTGTCAAACATTAATTGAAAAATCATATGAGAACAGATAATATATATGAATGATAATTTACACACACCCTTTTATTATATACAAGGGGGATCAATAAATAAGGTGAATTATCTTATTTCTTAAAAAATAAAAAAGCAAAAATAATTTACACCACAGAATATTAAAATATAACATCGAGAGACTATTTAAGGTGTTCTGTTCTTTTTTCCCACGCGCGGCGCGAGACTTATAAATAAACTAAAATGGAAGCTCCCTTGAAGGATTGCGCCACGCTTGAACAACGTGCAGTTATTCGTTTCTTGAATGCAGAAGGTATTCAAACATCTCAAATATGCCAAAGGATGAAAAATATCTATGGTGAGTCTTGTTTGTTTAAAAAAAACATTTATAAATGGGTTAACGAGTTCAAAAATGGACGAATCCACATTTCCTTAATTTGGACCAAACACTTAACCGTATTCGGGTTTCAAAGGCCGCATACATCATGTAAAACTGTATCTACAATCATTAAATTAGGTTTTGAAGTTTTAGAACATCCTGCATATAGTCCAGACCTAGCCCCCTCTGACTATTTCATTTTTGGATACTAAAGAAGGAGTTAAAGGGAAAGCGATTTGACTCGGATGAAGATGTCCAGAAAGTGGTGCAAGATTTTTTTCACACACTTCCCTAAGAGTGCCTATAAAGAGGGTATTTACAAGTTGCCAGAACGATGGAGACGATGTATAGAAAGCCAAGGTGATTATTTTGAATATATCGAGTCCTAATTTTTAATATCGTTCTTATTTTTTAAATAAATTATAATTCACCTTATTTATTGATCCCACCTTGTATATTATAAATTAATGTGATATTATATATTTTAATCGCTATTATATTCAGCATTTTGCAAAAGGCATTACAAAAATTGATATGCATCAATATATTTATATGACTTCTCTGAATTTCTAATTATAATTGTGTTAAATATTAGCTTTCCATGTTAATGATCAATGAGAGAGAAATTTGAAGACAGGAATGTTTCTAACACGCTCTCTAACATTTGATTTATTCATTGGAGTCTATTCCACTTCATCAATACAGATTAATCATTTACACATACACATAGGTCTATTTACTTGTCAACATTATGTTCGTTAACTCTTGACATTATATCAGGTAAATCTTCAACTAAAAAGGCATATATTGGATCAAAATATAATTTATTTTACCAATATTTCAGTTGGCTGAACCTCAACTTTTATTAAGGTGTTATAACATATTTAATTTGTGTCAACAACAAACTCAGCGCCACACACATTAAATATGTAATAACACCTTGATAAGGGTTGGCGTTGAGCCAACTGAAATATTGGTAAAATAAATGATATTTTGATCAAAATATTTTCAAAATTTTCAAAATAATTATATCAGGCGTTTAAAAAAATAGAAAAGTTAACTTCAAAATTAATTTCGAATGAACGAAAGGAAATAAAAGCGAACTTATCATTCGAAAATAGCATAATAACTTATGTGTGAGAAAGAAGAAGCTAAGTCTATGATTTTATTTCTTATTTTCCTCTTTTCCGATTCTCCTCACTTTATTATCAACTTTGAGAAAAATGAATTTCTCACTTTTATAGCATTTTAAACGTTCTTATATTGATTCTTTCTAATAAATACAATATATTCCAAATTATATCTATACAATATCAAATATATATTATAATTTATTAAATTTAACTTCATATTGGTTCAAATTAACACTTTTAGATAAATTACCTGTTATATTTCCGAAAGCATAAATATTTTTAATCATATGTCTTGATAGATTAGGAATTATTTCAAACTTCAATGTTTCACTTTAGTATATTTCCTAGACATATGAATAAAAAATAATTATAATTTTAGAACACTAAATATTTTTAGATGCGAATATCTTTAGAAACGATTTGAAATGAATAGTTAAATTTATTTTAACATTTGCAAAAATAAATATTAAGCACGAAGAAATCATCTTATTAAATTTCGTTCCAATTTAAAGCGCTATGTCACCCTAGGGACACTTGCGCTGTCATACATGTATGTCTTTGGTGGTAAAACATATCTCCCCACAGTTTGGAAGTTGTACATAAACAATTTAAGCCTTAGTTTTGACTATGTTAATTTACCTTTAGGTTATCACAACCTAATGAAGCTAAAAACATAACTGCAAACATTCAAATTAAACTTAAAAATGAGTAGAAACCAATTTAGTGTTGCTCACTTAACAGTGAAGTGGATACTAAGCATATTATAAACCAGAATATTCTTCTAAACAAACTTTGGTGAATTATACATGAATGCCTTTACATTTGTCTATACATATATACAATACCTTTAGGCCAAGAATAAAATAGTTATATGATGTTAACAATAAGAAAAAAAGAGAAAAAAGAACTGTGTACAAAAGAAAGAAGTGTCTGGCAATATGTACAATAAGCATAATATCTGTTTCTTGAAATATATTTGTTGCTATATAATATTAAAAATATATCTACAAAAGATATTGAATTTACAACAACAACAACAAAAAGCCTTTATTCAGGGTCACTGACCCTATACAGGATTCACCAGAGGTATGCATAAGAACAAAGCAGTGAGACAAAGGAAATAACGATATATACAGAAGAAAAAGAAAAAAAAACAAGATAGAGAAAGAGGGAAGCAAGAAAAACAACACAAAAAGAGCAGCAGTAAGAAAGTGAGGAGTGAGTGTCACTTGGCCTTCTTCTGAGATATGGACTTGTGGAAACCATAAAACGCCGTAGCAATATACTTATTCTGGGTCATATTGTCAAATTGTATAATTATTGATGGAAGTGAAGCACAGAGTTGCCCAGTTTTGAGCATAAGGGTTCTTCTTTTTTCTTTCAGAGCATAGCAATCAAAATATAGTGAGTGATTTCATTTTTAGTTTTGAATTACAGAAGGTACAAATCGGGTCCTCACCGCAGAGCATCTTGGTGTGGTTTTCTCTAAAAAACTTGGAAGTATTCTAACTTGTGCGAGTAGTCTTACAACCGGGAAAGGAAAATCCCCTAAAAGGTATCCCTCCGTCATGAAAGATATGTGAATGTCTTTGTAGTGAGAGTATAGCTTAGATTTATCCATTCTTGTAAGGTCGTTTTGTATAGATGGGTCTGCCGCTGTTTTTAAGAGCCCTGTAATCGCGCTCCTCAGCGTTTCAGGATCATCACAGGAAACAAGTGCAGGGGATCCATTATTGTTAAGCAGATTGGTGAGCTTTTTAATGAAACCGATGGGTGTGCCCGAAGCATTAGACAGTTCCCGTGTTCTATTAAAACATATACGCGGCAATCTGTCACGGCTCATATTCAACACCCGCAGCCAATACTTCAGGGTTAATTTTAAAGCTGTTACACTCAATGAGATACAACCGGTTTCTAATCTGATTATGTAGCCTGGAGTGTATCTGGGCAGATTCAGGAACCTACGGATAAATATGTCTTGTATACTATCCAATAAGTCTTTATGCTCTGTTGCCCACAATGGAGCGGCATACATCAGGACAGCTCTCACTATTGTATCAAAGAGTTTGGCTGATAAATTTTTTGACTTTGCTTTTGATTTTATTAATATTGGGTGTGTGGCGTTAATTGCTGTAAGTGCTTTTCCTTTAAAGTAATTTCCCGGGTGAGTAGTTGTTATTGTTGGTGTCAGAGGGAATCCCAAGTATGTATATCTTGAAGTTATTGTTATGGGTTTATCATTCCAGAACCATCTATCCTTATTTAAGGGTTCACCTCCATTACGGAACATCATAATCTTTGACTTGGACTCATTTAGTGTCATTAAGTTCTCATCGAGATATTCTTTTAGTATTTTGATCTTCTTTTGGAGGTTAATCCTGGACTCACCTATAATTGCTATGTCGTCGGCGTACAGCAATAAATGGATATCTCCAAATTCTGGCAAATTTACACTCGGCAGGTCTGAATTATTATAAATTTCGATTAAGTCCGTGATAAATAATATAAAAAGCAGTGGGGAAAGTGGTTCTCCCTGGAGGACTCCCGAGTTTATCTTAATACTTTCCGTAAATGATCCCTTCCATCTGATAGCTATAGTTGCTTGTTCGTAGTAACTTCTGATCGTACTTATGAATTGGTAACTTATGCCTAGGTTGTAAAGTTTGAGTGAGGTACAGTATCAAATGCCTTCCTTAGATCGACAAAAAAGACATATAGTGTTCCCCTCTTTTTTCTTAATGATAGTTGGATTAAAGTAGTTAGTGTAAATATGTGGTCAATACATGATCTTCCTTTTCTAAATCCCGCTTGGTTTTCCGGTACAACCCTTCTTCCCTCGACCCATTCCTCCAGTCTTGATCTTAGGATTGAAGTGAAAAGCTTTGATACATTGCTAATCAGTGCAATACCTCGGTAGTTGGAGGGGCTGTTCTTATAACCATTTTTAAAGATTGGGTGTATAGTGGAATTAGTCCAAATTGCTGGGTATTTTCCAGTCGTCATAACACTATTGTAGAGTTGTTTCAACAGCAGTATGTACGAATCAGGGAGTATTTTAATACTTCATTGGGGATGCCATCGGGCCCGCATGCCTTGTTACTCTTTAAACCAGCTATCAAGATATTGAATTTAATATACTTTTGATCTTATTTCAAATTCTATAGCAGCATGATCAGAAGATAGCTTTCGATATTCCAGGGTAATATGCTAATATAGAGGGGGAATCAACAAATTATATACTAATTCTATAATTTTAGTAATCATAGTTTCCACACAAATTTTATACAAGAACTTGTATGCACTCATGGACAAAACTTGAGGAAGTTGTACCTATATTAATGTATATCGGGATTCAGATGACAACTCTGAAAGATATTTTTCATACACAGTGACCTTTGTTGAAGACAACACGAGATAACCAAGTGTGTATGCACTCATGGACAAAACTTATAGGAAGTTGTTACCTTTTATCAGGTATAGTGGGATTCATACAATAGCTCTGAAAAATATTTTTCATACACAGAGACCTTTGTTGAAGACAACACGAGATGAGCAAGTGCGAACGAAATCGCTTCTATCTTCATCAGAAAAATAGAGTATCGTGGCATCAAAGAATTTGCACTTCCTCAAGTTTTTCCAAGATTGTATACATACATTGCCAAGTACCAATGTACCATGTACCATTACATTACCAAACAGCCGATGAAGCAACTATTTGTATTGTATGCAAAGATATATCTTTGAAAATATAGGAATAATATGATCAATAAAAATATAACTTCTTTTTTATGGAACATTTAAAATCTAGAATAAATTTATTTCCCAATTTCTATGTGAAGATAATTTCCTTTTGAAATACATTTCTCAAAATGTTAAATGGAATTTCTATGTATCCCTATTAAAACATCGTATAGCTATGTTTAAGGAGAAAACACAGCACCGCATCGAATTAAATTTGAATTACATGTGAAAAAACAAATATTTTTATAAATTCGTTAAATTAATTCTTAGATTTAACTTATTTTGTTGTTTTCAAAGTGTACGACCGGCGATTAAAATAGTTTTAGAAATTGATTTTACAATTAGATGGAAATTTCAGCATAAGCCAAGCCTCCTGACAGGATAATTAGCGCTCGAGGTTGAAAGTAAATGGCTTTATAATGAATATATCTCTTCACCCTCTAATTAATTTACATTTACACAAATTTTATGATAAATACAACTTTTAATTGAATAAATATTCTAAAAATGTAACAATACATTTAACTCTTAAGACTTTGTGAACCCATAGTTTAAAGCATTCAAATGTACATATACCATAGGTGCAATGAGGAAATTTGTAGACGAGTTTGTAATTGTAAAAATAAATTCTGTAAGTACGAAAAATTTGATAATAATATTACAACGATAAAAGAAAGAAATCTTCGAAGATAAAGAAAGGAAGAATTGGCAACGCCGTGGTTGCTAGCAGGGTCAGTTCGACCACATATGTTCACCGCCAAGAATAGCCGAGGGGGTAGGACGGGAATCAAGAAGAGGGAGAGGCCCAGCTGACGCCAGGAGAAAATCGTCTTCCCTCGTTATTGACGGTAACTGTTTGATGCTGCTCCTGCCTATACTTAATTTGTTCTCTAGGTATGTACGAAGGTAAATAAAGAGGAGTCGAACAGAGATCCTTACAGATCCCGAAGGGTGCCCATCATTTTCCATTCTCGACACCGCGGCGGTAGCGCGACAAATGTTGTCAGAAAATGGAATATTATTTCTTGGTGGCAATTATTGTTACTAGTGAAACTAGAAAAGAGCGGCGTAGCATCAGACAACATTCAAGCTCTCTTCTTAGCGATGAAATGTTTCAGAGGAATCTGTAGGAAGTTAAAGCAGCGATATGCAGTATTGAATGAGAAGCTCGACCTCTGTCGGGACGCCGTGCTTGGCAATATGGATAATGCCCTACGGTGGTAGATGTGTAATAGAGCTCAATAGAAACGGGTTGAAGAACTAAATAATCCAGACCGGTTGTGTGGCGGAGAGCGAACGGTTCGCTCCTGACAACGCGTGTAGCACGAATACTTGGAACCAAGTCTAGCGAACGGGGAAAGAATACCTTTCAGATGATGCGCTGTGCGAAAATTCCACCCCCTGAATCCCATTCGAACATATTTTCGAGATCATCGGAAATTATGTTGAGCTGCAATACGACGGCGTGTGGGACTGCTGTGACAATAAATAGTTTTACTGTAGTTGAGAGTACCGCGCAGCCCGACGCCTCCGCCTCCAAATGTTTGGAAGAATTTATAGATCAGCGCAAGGTCGGCACGAAAAGACTCGAGACTAGAAAAGCTCAGAAGGAAAATTCCTTTAGAGAAAGAAAATGACAAGCCGACAAAAGACTTAATCCAGCAAATAATACGTATCGACAATCTCAGGGAGCTTGACATAGACTAATATGCCGTGAACAGACACGATATCGTGAGTCGAGAAGACAATTCCACGGTAAAGAAAGATGACCTCTCTAGAGCGCCGCTAAAAGGGGGAAACGACGGACAATATCGAGGTTCCTATCGATACGGAAATGGCGACCGCGGCTACAGGATATGCGCAAGGATAAAACCAAGCCACAGACGACATCATCGAAAGGAATGAATTATGATCGACATTATGTGGCGAACATCATCGTGTGATAGGATAGTCGTTAGACAGCAAGGCGTCGACACCGATTGATAGTAGAAAGATGACCAGAATTGGAACAGTGTTCAACAAACAATGTGAATAAATATTATAAAATGTAACAAAACATTCCATTCCAAAGACTTTCTAAACCTATGTTATAAACCTGACGGTACGCTTTAGGAATGCAACAAGCCTTTTGTAATCCGAGACATTCAGGAGTTTAGAGGTCCTCCTGAAGACTAGAGGATTTTTTGCCTGCTTGAAGCAAACAGATTTTAGGAGGAGAGTAGTGTTACGAAGATGAAAGAAATAAATCATCGAAAATGCCGTGGTTGAAAACAGTGTCAGTTCAAGTACAGCTGTTCATGGCCAAGAATAGCTGAGAGTGATGGACGGAACAGACAAAATGATATCATCCCAGCTGACAGCCACGAGTGAAGTCGTCCTGACTGTTGTTGACGACGGCTGTTGAATGATGTTCCTTTTCTGTGTTTCATTTTGTTCTCCATAATTCACGAAGATAAACAAAGAAGAGTCTAACAGAGATTCTTACCTGACCCCGCATGCTCATTTGACTATTCATGTCACAGCGGCGGTGTTGTGACAATAATAAGTATTTAAAACGTTTATTTAAATAAATTGAGGTATACTAAAGTTCATACTCAAAGTTAGATCTTCTAATTAAACCTATTAAAGTAGAAAATACATATAGGAAATGAAAGTTTAAAGACGCTCTTTCAAACTGTATGAAAGTCGTATCAAGGTATATCTAGCTAGAAATATAGAGCAAACAGAGCGAAAAATCATATTCATTTTATACAATAGAGGAATTAGAGGAAAAAATAAGGATATATGATGAAATATTTTATTAATTAATATTGTTGAATACATTTTTTTTGTTGCCTCAAATATATAAAGCAATAAAAGGAAACCAGCTAAGTTTGGTTTATATTTTGCTTTGAGGAGAAGGAAACAAATCGTTTCTTGTCTGGTTATAAATAAATATTTCTGAGAATTCATTGTTGGAAAGATATATTGAAGAATATCCACAAACGGCATTGAAAGGAAAATTGAGCTCTATTTCTCTGTAAAACATAATATTATTATATATTTATTTATCTGCCGCAAAAAGTAAAAGGTGTATAAAATATAAGTATATTATTTTGCAATAATGTTATAAATTATCACTTTTTTTCCGAAGAATCTTTATCTATAAAATCAAAAATAACTCAATCTGATTTAATTCATTTCCCGATAAAATACCATCTTAAGAAGATAACAGAGACATCTGTGTTTTTTAAGCGTTCGATTCGGAATGCTGCTGCAGTTTGAAGATCAAAACTTAATCTATCGATAATTTATTGATAAATTTGAAAATATTTCATCATATGGAAGATATTTTGAATTTTTTCTTTGAAACCTATTATTTATTAACTTCTGGGAGGTAATTTTCTTTAGATAATATTTTAATAATATCAATATATATATATCTATCGAGAAGAGAGTGAAAATAACTATTAATATATTAATAGCAGTAATTATTAAAGATTTCGGGGAATATATATACCATCATCAGACCTTTATGTATATAGTATAAAATCTTTTATCTTTTCTATTGTTTTCTCATATATATATATATATATATGATAGAAAAAAGTTTCAATGTTTAGAGATTGTATAAAAAAGAATATAAAAACTTGGAGAAAAAACCAGTTTTTTAAATTATAAAGCTTTTCCAAAATCAAATTTCTATTAGAAAGGCTCAAATAAAAACATTGATTAAATTTAATATTTTCTCTTCTTCACAAATTTAACTCAAATTAAGTTGAGCTTCGATTATCCATTTAAGTTAAATAATCACGATTTTAGTCCTGTTATTGTTACTATCAAACCTTCAATAAATTTCATCATGTTTATTAATAAATTTACTTATCACTCCACAGGAGTGCTATATATATATGCTTATGTTATATAGATTAGAATTATGAATGTAGATAGTAATGGCTTACTCCCTCTCTGAATTTGAGATACTGAAATCTTAGAATAATAGAATAAAAACTTCATAAAGCAATATATATATAAATAGTATATAAGATGATACTAGAGCAATAATGGAGCTAGAGACTGCTAATTTATCAAGAAAAGTAAGGTATGAAGATGGGTGGACTCGAAGAGGTGTTTGATATCTCTCTCTGAGATTTTGATATCCCGAATTCTCAGATATAAATATGGAATAAAAACTTCATAAAACACTAGAATGGGCATATAAGATTGATTATATTCGAGCAATAATGGAGCTAGTGGCTGCTAATCCATCTCGAGCAGTATGCTATAAAGATTGGTGGCCGTCGAAGAGGAGTTTGATATACCGCAGTCGGAGATAAGGATAAACGGCCAGAACCGGCCAAGATCCATCTTCCGCAGCTCTTAGCAGCTCATTCATCCAAGATCCGTTTAGAACCTTCTTTATCCTTTTATTTTCTTTCAGGTTAACAGTATGGTACCTATCCTCAATATTCTTCTATAGATATCGGCCCGATTACCTTCTAAATTATACGTACAATATAAATTTCCTTTGAAGTGTATTTCTAAAAATGTAAAAAAAAAACAAAAACATTTTATATTATTAATATATAGAATATAATATAATGCGGCTTGTGATTGTAAAACGATGTTTGAAAATTATCCCGCATGAGTTTCTTTTCAACGAAAAATCAAAATTTATTTTAAGTAGAGATTAGAAATAATTGTTATTTCTTGTTAAAATAAATTTTGATTTTTCGTTGAAAAGAAACTCATGCGGGATAAATTTTAAACGTCGTTTTACAATATAGAAAATTTTTGAAAAAAAATCATATATATTCGGAGAAGGTATAGAAGACTGATATTTACGAGTATCCTTTATTACTTAAAGGTATTTATAATATTAAGAAAGGACAATCGATAAAATTATATACAATCTAGCATCTCTCGCCTATCAGCAAGCTGCCCAATCCAATAACCGCTCTCCAACAAACAATCCAACTAATATGCGATATATGAGAATATTTGTAAATTAGCATAAATACAACATAATACAGATTACAACAGAGTATTAAATCACTGAAATATTCTAGAATTGTCGATTTTAGCAAGAATATAATTATTCTGGGCTAAATCTTCACTGTATTTCCAATATTTTATAATACAAATTACAACAGGGTATTACATCACTGAAATATTCTAGAATTGCCGCTTTTAGCAAGAATATAATTATTATGGGCTAAATCTTCACTGTATTTCCAATATTTTATAATACAAATTACAACAGGGTATTACATCACTGAAATATTCTAGAATTGCCGCTTTTAGCAAGAATATAATTATTATGGGCTAGAATCTTCACTGTATTTACAATATTTTGATGGCCTACAAGCCCATTCTCATTGAAGTTTTATTTTTAAATCATAGTGATACATTGTATGCAGATTAATTTTATTACCTCTATATCTCATATATATATTATATATTACATTTTAAAATGATATTTTGAGTTTTATTTTGGTAATTCGGAAGTGGAAGCACTGAGAATAAAATTATATTTTGAAAACGAAGATCCGTTGTTCTCTATAATTATATGAACTTAACACATGAAGGAGACAATACATACTTTTACATAAGTTATAGAGAGGAGAAAAATAAAATTGCATAAATACAGTTCACAAAGTTCTTAAGAGCATCTCTCTCATATAGAATATTTACTAGTTATTTTAAGATTTTGTATTTATGTGAATAATTCATCTATATTTTATATTTATTGCCCATTTTTATGTATATATAATTTGATCAATGAATATATTATCCGTGACCTTGTATAATTATATAATAAGATAATTAAAAAAAGGTAACAGAAAAATATTCGCATTCAGTTTTCACATACAATTATAGTTGCATTAATTTGTTTTCAGCCATTAATACTGTAAATTCTATAGAGTTTAAGGTATACTACATGAATATTCCTTATAGTTTTTTATTGCAATATATTTATGATAAAAAAATTAATTGGAGATATAATAAATTATATTTATAAACAAAAAAAAACAGTCTATAAAATAATTTCAATGGATAGTCCGATATAAACTATTGGAAAAGATTTTACTTTCTAAAAAAATATGAAAAAAAACTATAAAAAATGTGCAACATTAGGTCTCGATTTGTCACCGTCGAGGGTGTTGAAGACCTCCATTAGATCCGGGACGACACGTCAAAACTCAATTAGACCTTCGTTCTTTCAACTTTCCATATGTAGCGGTTTGTTCCTAACTATTTGATTAGTTAGTTTGCTCAAACACTTTCTATTAATTTTAGTTAGAAACTCAATACTTTGTAGTTCTTCGCTTTATTTACGACTGTCCGAAATTTGTAGAAGTTAGACATCGTTTGTTCCTTGATCTGAATCATTTAAATCTCTTACATCTGCCTCTTCATCTAAATTTTATGATTTCTGTTGAATAATATATATAAATTTGTAAATATTCAATTCTAAGTTCTAATTTGTTTGTTTTTTGTTTGCTTCCTCTGTAATAGGCGCAAAAAAATACTTTGTAGTTGATGGTCTGAATGGTTTTGTGCCTTTTAATATTAACACTTTCTTCCGTTTAAAATAATAAAGCACAATTTGGATTAGAGATTATAGAGAATAAGATCTAATCAAAATAATTTATTAGTGTATGACGTTTCGGCAACAGCATTGACACCATCATCAGACAAAAGAATAAATGAGAAAAATATCACAGCAAGTTATTATATTTATATTTAATATTTTTTAAAAATCCACTTTTAATTCTAAGAAGAATATTTCAAGTTGTCTTAAAAATCTATTTTTCCTTATATGTTATTTTGTTTAAACACTTGAAAACAGTGCTATTTAAAAACTTGTTGTGATATTTTTTCTCATTTATTCTTTTGTCTGCTGATGGTGACAATGCTGTTGTTGAAACGTCACATACTAATATATTATTTGGATTAGGTCTTATTTTCTTGTATTCCGTTTAAGAAATAACTCAATATTTACACATTTAATCTCATTTTAAGCATATGTTTGAGTTATTTATAAAATATATGGTAACAAATTTGCGATAATTATATCTAAACTGAGGTATCACTTATTTTATTTCCAAGAAATATATTATAAATTATCTTTGTATAAAGTGAAATCTTTTAATATCAACTAAATATTGAGACCTTTCGATGGAAATATATTCGACTAAGATATGAAAAGTCTGTTTAAATATAAGATCTGTGATTTGATTAAATTATTGTTAATCGTATTTTATGAAAAATGTATGTATTTTTAAATAAGACCTTTTCCTTATTTTATTATATTAAGTATAACATGAAGATATTAACTGGGTTTCAAGATAGATATTCTAAGAAAATACATGATTCAATAAATAAATTGTCATTTTGCACAATAATATTTTTAATTTTGAAATATATAATAAATTATTTTCGAATCAGTTGTAATAAAATAAGGAAAATGATTTGATATATCTTGAAAGGGCACACACGTACAAAATATAGTAATAATATAATAATATATCATGATAATATCATATATTTGTGTTTATATCTCATATATTTTTATAATAGAATCTGTCTTTTCCATTATTTCATAATGGACTTTGTGTATTTCTTTATTGCTTCAAAAGAATGCTATAAATAGATAACAAGAGAAATATTCTCCTGCATTGTTAGCTTGGTGCATTTTATTTGCAGACGAATTATTTATCAGTAAATCTTTACCAGAATAATTTCCCAAGTAAAAATGGAAAACCTTTGTATTTATTACTGAAAACCACATAATATATTTCAAGAAATGCATTTTGAAATATAAAAATAGCTTTAAAATGCATTTAAAATTTATAGAGCTCTGAACTAATAGATTTCTTGAAATTCAGCCCATTCTATATTGCAAAAACACAAAAATTAAAATAATTTATCGTTAAATTTAATTTCTATTTAATGGTATTTTACTGCATAACTATCAAATTAGTTTTGACCTAATTTAATATCATTTTTCTGATAATTTGAATTTTTTAAAACTTATTTAACTATCAATTGAAAAAGCCCTGTACGATTTATAAATGAATAAAACAAAGCATCAAGGGCTGCGTATCTTTATTTATAAAGATACGCAGCCCTTGATGCTTTGTTTTATTCATTTATTTAACTATTTTTAAAAAAACCCAAACATATGAAAAGGAATAGATTCATTTATTGTTTTATGGTTACCATTTATTTCATGATATATTTGGAAATTGAAAATACGAATTCGAAATTGTTTACAATGTAGTATATATAGAGTAGAACTCTTCTTTGTAAACACAGCACTTCAATGACTTCTATATATATCGGACATTATGCGATCACGCCTATTTAACGACAGCTCCACTTCAACGACAATTCCCATTTAGCGACAACGCTTCTTCAACGACCATTTATCTTTAATGGCATTTTCTCTTTAAAGACCTCACCCGTTCATAAACCATGACTTCTCGACGAACACGCGGAAAAAAGGTCACCTTCTGAAATTCAGAACTCTGAACTTTCAAATATTTGTTTTATTCCTTTTAATTACGAAAGACAACGATTAGATTAAGTCTATAAACCTAGATTTTATTAATATGTATTATAAAATCAGATAGAATTGTTTTTAAGTTTAATAAATTTACATATATATACAATTGATTTTCTCGTGTGTCTACAAACCTTTTTTTTGTAGATGGTTTAGTCTTAACTTCTAATATAATTGAAAACTACAAGCATATTTTCTCGTTGAAATATCAGAATTAAAGCATGCAACATAATAAGGTAATTTATTGTAAACAAATTTTGATTTATGAAAGGATAACTAAAATAAATCATCGCTTCATAAAAGCTTACTCCTTCCTTTAGATAGCTTTTTAAAACCCTAGAACCATTCTTCAATAGGAAGTATAATTTATCGGAAGAAAATTTATTGATGAGATAATATTGAAGTTTGTATATGTTATACCATTAATAATCGTTAATATATTTTTGATTTATAGCGAGAAGTGTAATTTAGGATCGAAATAATCTAAATAGAAAAGAGGAACTATTGTGATTTATTATATTATAATAAATGAAATATCGCATGCTGATTGATCAATTAAATTTTGATAAAGAATCATTGACATTTATCAAAAATAAATAATTGACTGTTGATATTTTTATCTTACAGAGCGTTAAAAAGATTACGAACAGGACATCTTAGAATGCTTAAATATAATGGAAAAATCAAAACATTCCCGAAATGCCCCAAATGCGATTCCCAAATAACCAGTCCTAAACATCTATTAAATTGCACCAAATCCTCCAAAAAAGACCTCTGGGAAAACCCCAGGACTATAATAGGAAAGCTGAGACAATGGAACCTAATGGAGATCGTTTAAACGACTTGAAGAATAAGGAATAACAACAACACAGCGTTAAAAAACCTCATCCTTGTATTACCAATCAACAATTGAATTATGAATTAAGACTTAAGAAATAACTATTTAATTAAGAGAGAGTTATATTTCCTTTTATATGATACTAGAACTTGTATTGTAATCATCTTGGTTCTAATACGTCATTCACATTCAGTTGTGAATAGATTACGAATAAAACAATTCAAATTTTGATAACCCTGGTATCTCTCCTGGAGGTCGTCGCTCATTGGAGGTTAGATAATGTCAATGTAAACCATTTTTGGCTTTACAAATTAGTGATAGCTGATAATCGCTATTAGGAAAGACTTAAGTCTGGTCATCTACGGACAATGACTTTCCAGAATGGTTGCAAGGTTTTCCCACTATGTACTAAGTGCAATTCTCAGCCTGCAACCCCAAGACATATTATTGTCTGTATTGACTCATCCATTGATGAGCTCTACTCTTGCCCGGCAGACATCATCAAAAATCTCAAGCTTTACAAGCTTGATACCTTAGTGTGATTGAGTGGAGATAAGAAAGAAGAGAAGAAGAAGAGGAAAGACATCATGGCAGCAAATAATATATTAATGCATTTTAGTAAATAAAATTGATTATGAAATAAAAATTTTTAATTTATTATTAGGGTATTCCTTTAAATATAATTTTGACAAAACATTCAAATTTTGATGTTCGATATTATATTTTAAAATTATATACAAATAATATTTTTTATCTCAAATTAAATTTTAATATATTCGATATTTGAAAAGTAGATATTAATGTAATATCATTTTGAATTTTGCCAAAAGATATATATTTTTCGAAGTTATGAATATTTCATACCGCACCTCCCCATGAATAAATGTAATATATACAATTATATTAAAGACCCTCTGCAAACTTCGGCCGTCAGAAAATATTGGAAATTCACCCCAGATGTCAAACATATATGGAAGAGATAGAAAAATGGAGATATTTTGATAAATCACGCGTTACTAAATTAGAAGAAAATATATTTTTTCTTCTTAAATCGAAGAAGATAAATTACCAATGCCGAACCTTTAAGTTTATTGCTCAAAGTTAGAAAGTTGCTTTTGGAATTCGACTCAATAAATTGAGGAAGATCTGATGGGAAACTTTTGAAGATATCTTTTGCAATTATTGTGGTGTGTGTGTTAGATTTGAATATTTGTTCCAGAATTTGGATTCTAAATATTTCTTTTCACTTCGAATCTTTAAATAATCGCATTTATGATGTGTTACATTTTAATTTGAAAATGACTTAAAATTAAAACATTTAGAGTATAAATATTAATTATTGATAACTCTACACATAGAACATTATTCATTTATAATATATACCATATGGTATATCATATATTTATAAATAAATAATATCTAAACATGTGTGCGAATTTATTTATTTTTTCTCATATTCGGGAAAATTGATCATATTTAAAGAATTATATTTATACTATGCTTTTCTGTTATATTTTTTTTGTATATAATTGTGGTCAGACATGTCAAGCTACATACATTGGAGAAACAGGTAAATCACTTAAAGATCGTATCAATCAACATAAAGCAGCTTTTAAAAACTACAAACCATTATTCCTACTAGTAGACCACTCCCTAAACAATAGCCATATACCAGATTTCAAACAGACCACAATTATATACAAAAATATAACAGAAAAGCATAGTAGACTGTTTTTAGAAAGTTGGGCTTCTGCCGAAGATAAACAGAGTATAAACAGAAAAATTGATTTTCCAGAAATTTATAAAGAATTCATATCTTAATTATTTATAAATAACTATGTATATACTTTTAATTTACTCATTTATTTTACTTTCAATATTTTTAAATTTAGAATTAATATGTAAACACACTATTTTTTACAATTACACTGTTGTATATAAATCTCTATATCTTTCATAGATAAAATAATAATATATAATGTTAAATATAATTATTTGCTGTATATAAATTGAATACAATAGTTAAATCAAAGATACAATTCTTTCATTGGCCTTGTAGAACGAGAGTGGTGTAGGCGCGCGCGCATGTTCTAATGAAAAACAAAAACATCCTCGATAAAGAGAGGCGAGTTGCCCCTCGAAATATTGAAACAATAAAATAATTAGAAATCCAATATATGCATTTTTTAAATATATATATATAATATTAAAATATTAATTTATTTGAATTAATTTTCACAGATACAAATTTTCTGTTAAATCGACCGCCAGAGGTCACGTTTCCCCTATAAAAACTCATTGTTGTTGTTTCCCGATGGCTGGCTCAAACCTTTTGTACATTATGTAAATAAGTCTATTTATTTTATTCTTACACCTTAAGCCAGGCAGTACTTTTACCAAATTATGTTTTTTTTTTATATTCCATAAGCACAATTAAAGCAAATTGTGATTCAATCTTCATTTTATTATAATCTTTCCACGACTGCATTACCATAGCATGCTCCTCTAATATTCAAATATCAACAGAAATCTCTTTTTTTTATAACATATATATAATTTCAAAAATATATATTTAAATATAAAAGTATCTATTTATAGAACATTTTATAATGCTTGCATAATACGCGCTATCAAAATTTTGCTTTATATATATTTTACGTTCACATAAAGTTCAAATCTATATAAAATGTTTAAAATTCATGAATTCAGGATATATAAAAGTTTTATTGTCTACATATATTCTTTTATCAATATCGTTGTTTCCAGATGGATAGACTTCTAATTCATCCAAGCGATAAATTGTTGAATGAAAAATTTAAAAGATGGCCCTTTTTCTAGCGATCGCTTTTAAAATTTTATTTTACTGCCATGTAGATAATTTGAGAATTTTAAATAATTTATTTTAAAATTCTTCACTTATATATTTACGTGTACCTAAGCATTTCGCTAATGTATTCTTAATCACTCTTAATAACTTATCAATTAGCATTTTACTTTTTCTTTTAAACGAGTAATCAAATTGATGAGATAAATGATGAAAATTTTATATTTATACTTATTAAAATGGTTAAATATGGTTATTTATATATGATTGAGGTTAAATATGATTAATTAGTAATCAATATCCATTATAAAGTATAAATACCTATCGCTTATAAACAAATCATTAATGGGTTTATATTTGAAAATTAGAAACTATTTTAGACGGGTAAGATTCCTCTTGAAATTAGACAATTTCTACTGCCCTTACTGCAATAGAAAAATTAATGCCTCATCAATGGTGAACTCTCCCAGCGGTTTCTTTGGTTTATTCTATCATACAGCTGTTATATTGAATTTTTGATCTTCCTTTTATAGTGATACTGTTGTTAGACTCTTGGAATGGGTATTTGAGATTAACAATGGACATAGGTTTTGAGGACAGAGACATACAATTATAAATATATTTATATTTATTTATTTTCAACACACTGAACACGATATCCCGGCTAGGGGTATTTGCGTCGTTTTACCTTTTTAAACAGAAACAGTTATAAACATATATATGTTATGGGTTTATATGCAAACATGTGACCGATATGTCCTCACTTCTTTTTTCTAGATTCAATTCATTTTGTCTCCTCTCTAATTGTAAATACGCTGCTGTATCACCTCATAAGCATAAATAAATGCAAACATGTTAACCCTTTTATTCGCTTCCTAGTTGATATTCATCTATCCAATTATCTTGATCAATCAATACCGTTCGCAATGCGCTTTTCACCTCATTGATTACATAGAATATATCGGTATTTTATCATTATATTGACAGTATTTCTTTTAAAAATGGACACATTTAAAGTTTTAACTGGTCGAAGTGTCATTTTTTTTTCAAATTAAAATCACGGCCAGGTAACCTCTATCTTTAATATATATTGACAGTAGATTATATATTTTATATACTTGTAATGTTTTTTATTCACGATGAAAACTTCCTCAGCCTTTATATAGATTTTTATTGTCATTTTGACATTTGGACTAGTCAATGTCATCATCTTCAAACAAAACATGAAAAGATTATTAGTGAACTATAATCTTTACACCTTTTTTTAAAGGGCCACAGTGAGTTACCGAAAAGTCAAAATATTAAAAACTTTTATTAAAAAGTATTCTCTCAATAATAACTTTTTATTTCATGTTTCACTATTTTATTTCCAAAATATTTGAAATTATTAATAATAACATTATGTTTCATATATTTGAATTATAGAGTTCTTAGACTTGATTCCAAACCTTAATGTTTAATTTTTGAAGTTTAAGAATAGATTCGTTTTAGTATAATCTTGATACAATTTTGTTTAAATACAAATTTTCATTTTTATTCTATAAATGTATTTTAGGATTATATATGCTTGATATTTTCTCTTAGCATACCTAATTGGCTAATGTTACTGTTAAATATATGTTGTTATATATGATGTATTTTATATTCTCTCTCTCTCTCTCAACATAGGTCTGAAGATATTGGGAGTGGACACTTTTTATAGATAAATATTTTATGGATTTCCTTTTCCTCCACTTCTCAATCTCAGTTGGCAAATATATCTTTTATTAAAACCAATATATTCCTTTTTATTATCTAATATATATATATAGATTATTATATATATATATATATATATATATATATTGATTGAATAATATCTGGTTCGTTACCCTAGTTGTTTTTTTTTTGGACAAGCTCATGACGTGTCAAAGCCGATTTATATGTTTGGTTATGTTAGTAAATTTTTCTGTTGAACATTTTAAATATCTTTACATTGAAACATTTAGAATAATCACCTCAAAATATAATATAAACTTATCTTACTCAGTATCCTATCTAAGTAAAAATCAGGAATAGTTTATAAAAATATATATTTGTTTTTTTTTTCCATAAAACATATGGATAGATATTTGAGATATGCTTAACGCGCAAAATCCAAATAATTTACAGAGAGAATTCTATTTAAAATAACTCTTTATTATTCGAAACTGCATTAATCGAATAAAATGTATTTTCTTCTCAATTATTATATAGAAACTCACAATATGATAATTATATATATCTTGTTTTTTTAATTTTGTTATAGTGATTCTCCCTATATATGTGAATAAATATATAAATAAACGCATCTATAAGGAATTTAACCTTCCAAATATAAAATAGGAAATGCAGTCTAATATAATATCAGATTCCAATAGTAAAGTTTCCTTCTTTAATATTAAATGAGCACTCTATATAATGAAAATATTTCTCATTTACATTTTGTTTTATAGAAACTTTCATTGTATTTGAACATGCATATAAATGAGAATTTATATTGGGGATTTAACTTCCCGATTAGAAACTAAGAGATGCCCCCTAAATTACATATTCTAATGTAATATCATCTAATAACTGCGTGTCATGATAATAATGGAGAAAGACATAAATATGAAATAAAGTTATGCAGACCCACCATTTATCGATGCGATAGCAAAGCTTCTCTTCCCATCTACAAATATATTCCATAAAAAGATAAGAGTATAAATGGTCTGTAGGAACCTTGGATGACATTCTTTTTACAAGAATTACTTGTAAACCTGAAGTGGGTCATAAACCTTGCAAGTTTACGATGTCTCGGAATCGTGTCCCCGGGTCAATATATAAGCCTTCTGTACTTATATCCAATACTTAGTGTGTTATATTCTTGTATGAATTCTTGGAAACTTTAATAACAAAACTTTCTTCTCCTTTTTATGGACAGGATACCTTATTATGTAGAGTTTGGCATTTTAGCTCTATTAGTTCGTGAACCAATATATTTCATTATATACATTTTGAATAAACTATTTATATATTTGAAAAAATATATCTTTAAAATGTTGGGAAAAAATAATCGTAAAATATATTGTGGAATATCTAAATATATATATTTTTTGAAAATAAAGCAATCCATAAAAAAACTTAATTAAAAAGGCATATGTAGGATAAAAATAACATTTATTTTACTAATATTTCAGTTGGCTGAACGCCAAACTTTTTCAAGGTATTATAACATATACATTAATATGTTATAATACCTTGAAAAGGTTTTTGTTCAGCCAACTGAAATATTGGTAAAATAAATGTTATTTTTATCCGATATATGCCTTTTTTAATATAATCTTAATATAAATATATAATATAAAGATGAATAATATTTTTCGGTAAAATTAAAAATTTAATTTTTCATGAAAATGTGAAAATGGAAGTAGTTGCATATAATATTTCAAATATTGAATCTTTTGTTAGTTTTCCTTTCGTGTTCGAAAGGTAATATTATTATTCGGTATTGAAAGTAAAGGTATATATCGTAGAGAAAATACAAAGATAATATTATTATTCTTTAAATCGATGCAAGAAGGAATATGGGATTAAGATACACATTTTAGAAAAGAGATATACACTCATGGACAGAACTTAAGGAAGTTGAAATTCGTTGTGTTGGCGCCGATCGTTTGATTAATTTTAAGAAAACTGAAAAAACTTTGTTCACACTTTGTTATCTCGTCTGTCTTCAATAAAGTTCACTGTGTATCAAATATATTGCAAATTTATTGTAATAATCCTGGTATACATGATAAAAGGTACAACTGCCTTAATACTTGTCCATGAATGTCAAATATATTATTGGCTCCGGTACTTCGAAATTTAAAGCAAATTACAAGCATATGTAACGTTTTTCTATCATGAAATAAACACTTTAAAATCATAATAAAGCATTCTAGCTTTCATTCATTTTGGCGTCATTCAAAATGTGTAAAGTTTAAAATATATATAATATAATATATGATCTCTCATATAATAAATATAATGTTATTTATTTACTGTATGTATACAAAATGCATCAACAATTTATAATTATTTCTTTATAAATTAATATTTCATAAATTCGTTTTATATCGATATATGTCAGAAATTGTTGAGATAGTTATTTAACAAACTCTATGATTTAAATATTATAAATATAAGGCAGGATTTTTAATATATTATAACCACATAGAGATATCATTATAATTAAGTGTTTTTAGTAACTTTCAAAATTTTTATATTTTTGATCGCGTAATCACAATATAAAAGATAGTCAGCAATTTTTGAATTGTTAAACTATAAAATATGCAAGTAATGGACTCCCTCCCAGCGTGTTAACTAATTTAAAGGTTTATAAGAGTGTTAATTAAAAGTGTTGAATAGTTAGGCCTGGATTTGATGGGAAGTGCTGAGGGTTGACAAGCCTTCAACCTTAATTGCCACTTCTCCTGCCAGGTGGCTGCGTGTTCCATGATTGGCTGACTCATCAAGTGCCTTCCTTAACTCATTAAACAAACTTCCTTCAATCTTCGTTATAGAGATTGGATAAAACATTTCCAATATAGTGTATTCGTACATACATCTATTATATATATTTTTGAAAATAAAGCAATCCATAAATAAATATTCAATTAAAAAAGCATATATTGGATCTAAATATCATTTATTTTACCAATATTTCAGTTGGCTGAACGCCAACCTTTATCAAGGTGTTATAATATTTTAAAGTGTGTTGACAGCAAAGATGTGGCGCTGAGTTTGTTGTTGACACACTTTAAAATGTTATAACACCTTCATAAAGGTTGGCGTTCAGCCAACTGAAATATGGTAAAATAAATGATATTTTGATCCAATATATGCCTTTTTAATTAAACATATATTATATGTATAGAATAAGTATTATATAATAAATGAAGCTTCCAGGGTTGAGTTTCTTTTGCAACTTTTTATTTTCAAGCTTTCGGACTTGTCAGGGAAGAGCGTTTGTATACCCAGTACAAAGTTTTCGCCACAAAACCAGTATAAATCAAACTCTTTGAATACATTTACTGCTTCAAATGTCAATTAACATTGATTCTATAATATATTGCATATCAAATGAGTATAAATAGTACACACAAACTTCCTTAATAATAAATTAAACTCTCGATAAAAATTATTTTCAATATAGTATTCATATTATTATAAAATAAATGAAGCTTCCAGGGTTAAGCTTTTTCTGCAACTTTTTATTTCCAAGCTTTCGGACTTATCAGTCCTTCAACAGGATTATCACGTTAACAACCTAATAAAAAAATACAATCTTTATATACACATTATTATATACATATATTAATCACTTATTATATATTTAGAGAAAAATATATTACGTTATTTCTGTTTGTAAAACAAATTTTTGAAAATATACGTGGGTGGTGGATGATATAGAATTCATATATTCAACTAACTTTATTATAGATTGAATAAACACGAATCGTATATAAAAAATGCCATAGCCAATATAAATCAAATTCAGTATATAAAGCATTTTAAATTTTTATTCCCCTAGACACAGATATTTTATATATAAATATCATATAAATTTCGCTACAACTATTATAAATTGAATTCTATAGTAATATCATTTTAAATATATTATATATACATTCTTAAATCTATATCATTACAATAAGTATATATTTAGTATATACAATCTATTCCCAATTTTATACATAAATTAATCTTTGTATTTAAGATTTTCAATATTGTATAGTTACACACAACAAAGCCTTTATTTAGGGCCTCTCGCCCTATACAGGATTTGCCAGTTCACAAGGGATGGGGAGAACACTGTGTGGCCTTTTTCCGGGATATAGTCTTGTGGAATCCAAATATTGCCATCGCTATATACCTATTCTTTGATATTTCATTAATTAATGCCGGAAATGAAGGACAAAGTTGCCCCGTTTTATCATTTAGTTTTCGTCTTTCCTCAGACAGAGCAGCACAGTCAAATAAGTAATGCAACATCTCCGTTGTTATTCCTGATCCACAGAAAGTGCATTTCAAGTCTTCACGCCTCATTAAAATCAGATGGTGTTTTCTGAAAAAAATTGAAAGGGTTCTAAATTGTGCGATTAATCTGATGACAGGAAAAGGGAGTTCACTTAAGAAATATTCTTCGGTGGTAAACGTTGTATATATATCTCTATAGTGGGAATATAACTTTGATTGGGTTATTCTTGTTAAGTCATTTTGTATTGTTTGCTCTATCGCAGTTCTTAATATTCCTGGGATAGCAGTATAGTTACACACATATATTTCGCATGAAGAAAGTATAATTAGAACATACATTTTAACACCTCAATTATAACCAAGCCTCTGGATCAATATTTTCTAATTAGTAGATATACATATATCTATTCAAAATATGTATAATGTGTACATAAATTATAATACCATTCTAAATTGAACTCTGGGTGAATTATTTTCTATATATTATACGTATTCATGCATATATTTAATATCTAATATATTTAGAGTTATAATGCACAACATTTATATATGGAAATATTAATAATATATTACCAATACTAATATATACCGAGATAAAACAACACATTTAATTAATATACTTCAAGTATTTCTATAATTATTACACACAAATAATATATATATCAGCTCATTTATAAATCCACAAGATGGAGAAATTCCAAAATACTAAATTAGTCTTTTAACTCTAAAATAATATAGAGAATACCATAATTGTAGATTGGATTTTGATCAATTCAAATTGTAGACTCCATAAACCTTTTTCAAAAAGTTTATTGTCTTTCACCATTCTATCGACCCATTGTTATCATTTTTGAGATAAAACAGATGGATATCTTATTAACAAAGTAATCTATGTTGTCGATCTATTTATCAAAGCATATATAAATAGAAAATAGCATCTAGAGATGCGCAAAACACTATATATAAAGTATATATAAAGTTTCAAATGCATATACATTGTTAAAAACCTATTTAAGCATGCAAATATGTACAAATTAGGTTCAAAATACTCTAAAGTAAGGTTTTATATCGCTAAAAAAAATGAAAAATTAAATTTATAAAATGAAAAAGAATACTCAGGAATAAACCTATTTGTTCTCATTTTTACTTTTTATTCCGGATCAACACCCTATTTTCCCAATTAAATGTTTGTATTCTATTGGGACTTAGCTTTCATTGTTTGGGAAATCACCGTAGTTCTCTTAGATTCCCATTCCTCTAAGAACATCCTTTCAAATTTATTTTTAATTTCTCTTGTAGTATGTGTAATTTCTCTCAATCGGCGTTGTGATTCTGATTCACTATATGTAAGCCTATGTTTAATGGATTTCTATGCCCTTCAGTTCTTGTTTGTGTTCCTTTGTTTATACCTCCAGGGTACATTTAGTTTCTTCTGTGTACGTTTGTTTGCAATCGTGGCAGTCTATTTTGTATACAATATATCCTATTTTCGTCTCATTTGGCTTGGGGGGGTTTCGTTACTTTGTTTTTTGTTGCAATAACCCGGGGTGTGCCTAGAAGGTTGTAAACATTAAACTCTGTTTAATTTATCTTTATCTTCGTGTTAATTGTTTGGATAAAGGGTATGATATATTTTTTCCACCTCCATTTGTGTGTTTTCAGGATTTTTCAATCGTATTTTTTTCTTTCTTCGACCTATTTATGTATTTTAATTGATTTCTTTTGTTGTTTGCAACCTTGATCGTTTTTTCTTATGTATATATCTATTGGAGAACATTGGATATCAGAAATGCCAAGGTGAATAAAACCTCTCACAATAAAAACAATTGGGAGGATCATATAGAGCCTAAACTACATCAAAATTAAGAAATCGACCGAAAATAGATGAGATGCAATACCTAGAAAACAATATTCAACAATCCGCTACTAATCTTTGTTTGTTGGATTTCTTCAGTGTGTGAAGGACCCACTTGCTCAATTAGAAAGAGAGTCACGCTATTCTAATCAATTTCTATTGTCTATTAATAATGTTAAAATGTGTGTTAATATATTTTACCTTCGTCCTCTTCAATTTACATCTTCGAAGTCTTATCATTCAGTACTTATTCCTGACTACTGTAGAATAAACCATCAGGGGAAAATATCTACTGACCTTTACTTCTAGGATTTCTGGTTCACTTACATGAATACCTATTGCTAATTTTTGCGAAACCTTCCTGTATGAAGTTATTCGAGTAACCTTTCAACCTCAGTCTAAAATACAGACAATGAAAATAACGAGAATATACACATGATAAAATATGCATATATATTCAAATACTAATATTAAAATATATTCGATAAAATATTAATGCGATGAAAATATGCGTAGAACCTGTATACACAACTGATATATACATTACACCAATACCTCGCTTTGCGTCGTTTCGTTTTGCGTTTTTTTTTTCGAAGTTGCGTCGCTGCTTAATTTTTTACTGATTTTCACTGTGCGTCGTTAGATTTTCGAAGTTGCGTTGTTTTGGATTCGAGTCTTTAATTTTTTTTTTCCTAAAATATGGCAACACCTTTGTTTTTGATTGCGCCTTCACATATTTTCACTTTGCGTCGCTTGAATTTTTCGACTTTAATTAGATTACATAGAAGTGGGATATATATATTTTATTGAATAAATATAGCACTTAATTTTTTTTTTTTTGTTAATCAGGTTTTGGTATGTCATCAATTAATTTCATATATTGAGACTGAAAGCTTTTTCTATCTCTCGAACTAAACATTTTAACGCCACATTTAATCTCGAATATGTTTGATAAAATATATATCTTATAATGTATTGATCATCTTTTTTGAACGGTATGGATTTTAAATGCTGATCCCTTTCAGTGAAAAACTGCTTTTTGAGGATATTCAATGTTTGTCCACTTTATATGTTATAGCTTGAGTATTATGTATATAGGAATATCTTCTTTTTATATATATTTAGAAAGAACGAAATCGTCATATATATTTTAAATTCAATGAAATAATACATATTTTCTATAAATAAATAAAAAAAAACATATATATTTATATTCACATAGCACAATTTTCCTTCGATAACTTAATATCAGAATATATTTATAACAGAAAAATACTAAAATATATTATAAAAGTCGATTATATCTTTATTTAATAGAATTAAGTATTAACGAAGACATGGATTTTAAGCCAAAATATAATCCCGACCGATAGTTAGGGTAAAGAGCTAAAAGGGGAAAAAACGTAAAAACAAGTACTTAATTGAATTTTGATTTTTTGTTTAACCTGACTAAAAGGTCTTTGTTCTGGAAGATCCATTAGAGGGATTCCCATCTCGCTATTCGAGAAAAAAAAAGAAGATCATCAGGCGGGAATTCTACGATATATCTAACATTAGAAACATTCTCACTGGCCATTCCTTCATTTTATTTATTTATTTAGCCAAACAATATATATTGAATTATTTTTATTTAATAAATGCTATTAGAGAATTAGAAGCTATAAAAATATATTTATTGATTATTTAAAATGTATTTTAACTAATGTTCTAATGTTTAAATTACTTTATCATTTTTCTTTATAATAATATGATTCTTGTATTTTTAATTTATCTGCATTTTGTATAAATATCACTATAGCAGACTTGAGCAATTCATCAATCTGATAAAGCGAACACCATACATTGAAACTGATATGTCCAATATAGTAATTTTCTAACTAAAACACAAATAGCTTTCGAAGCATGATTCATTTCATAAAAATAATTATATTTTTGATAGCATTGACACAATAATATATTTTATAAAATGTTAAAATATTCTTATATATATATAAAACTCTCTCTCTCTCTCTATTATTTGGATTTAATAGTAATAATTTTATGAGCTCTCTCTATGTTGATAATCTATATATATACAAAACAATAGAAACTCCATTCTATTTTAAAATGTATAACAATACAAAGTCTCAGTAAAACTAATCTAGAGATAAATGGAGGGAAGACCGGAAAGCCCAGAGAATGGATTTATGGAAAATGTCAGGTGAATACTCTACAATGATATTGAAAACTAAACGCATAAAAAGTGAGATTTTAATTGATAAGAATACTGTTTGACACCAACTTATTACTGAAGATAAGTAGATATATAGTAAAAAAATATAATAAAATAATATTATCAACCGGGTATACAATTTTTTTAAGTGAAATATAAAGAGACATACATTTAAATATATTGCGTTGCCTATTATACGCGTATAATTGAGACATTTCATAAGCATTATAACAATTTTAAATATAAGACTATCTGCTAATATTTTTACATATATAATAAGATATCTATAATAATTTGAGTAATACATTGTCGTTTTGAAAAACGTATACCACTTCATAATAATCATTATAAAATATATATTGGTTCCTCAACAATATATCAAATTTTTCCTTTTGGCGCTATTAACCAAGCCTAAAATATGTGCAGGAAATATAAAATCAATGACTCTAAATTCAAATTATAATTAGAATAAAATATTCTGAACTATTATTAGAAAATTTGTCAATATTTTAAATAGTTTCAACTTAAATGTCATGAAATTTTTATTTTGTATATTTATATATAGAGAATAAATTAGAAGCAGCCATTCATCTTATATGTAATTTATGAAGAAGGTTTTTTCCTTCTTAGGTTGTTGAATACAACAAATCGCTTTCTTCCAGTTTAAAAAATATATTTAACAATAAAATTCCATTAAGAGTATACTGAACGACTCTTATCTTTCAATTACGATAATATTTTAACGCCATTTGAGATCAAGTACAATCACACAAAATACTATTTTTGTTTACCTTGTGAAATACTGTTCTGTTAATCAATTCAAACAATATTCAACTGCTCAATATATATATATTTTTATTTTATAAATGATTATATAAATAGAGTGTGATCATGTATTTAAATAGGAAATATTTTATTTTTATCTATTTACTTTTTTACAAAAAATATTTATAAATATTGAAACGAGAAGTATTAACAAAATTACATTATATTATAATATGATATTAATATTAAGAATAAGATATGAAATTAATATTAAGAAATATTTTTCTCAAAATTATACGTTGTAATTATAATAATACTTTGATTTAAAAATTTTTTTTATTGTAATATCGACATTTTTTCAACAAATTCCTTTAAAATCTCTTCAATTTACATTTAAAAGTCGATAGTTATTTTTATATTTTAAATAAAAGGCTTCAATTTCCTCGACAAATTCTTTGAAACAACAACAAAAAACAAAAATAAATTTAAGAGCTTTATTTGAAAAGTTAAATGTTTAGAAAAAAACTAATTTTGAAAGGAAGCCAGAAGTATATGCGTAGGTGTATGATTGTGGAATAAAGACAATGTATCTACATATTGGCATTCAATAATGGCCAGAAGATTAATAACTCTTGTTGGCGCAGTCGTCTGTAGAGATAAGCAGGGATCAGACGAACCTGCTTCCGGTCCAAAGATCTTTTGTTTGTTCTGGAAATAACTCTACCATTTCTTTGTGCTAACATCAATATTTTTTATTTATATTGCCATTGTGTTGATTTGACATTTTTGATTGTTTTCTTTTATTTATGCAATTCCTCGAAAGTGCCATAAACCTATGAATTTATATCAGTTATAAATATTTTCTTTATATATATTGCCTTCAATATATTCTTTATATTATAATTCAAATTCTTTTGATTTTAAAAAAGTAAAATTTTAAATTTTCTATTGCCATCTTTTATTAAAATAAAATTTTATGTAATTTTTTTATTTTTTTATTTATTGTTACAAAAAGCACGAAGTCCAAAGGACTATTGTGCTATGCCAGTATTATTTACATATATATATTAACATGTCCAGTCTGGTGGATTAAATTGGCGAAACCGCTGGGAAGGTTCAACACTGATGAGCCAAGCCCTCCCAATATATTTTTCATCGCAGTAAGGACAGTAGAAGTTCGTTTTATGTATAAAAGAAACATTCGCGCTTTTAAATCCTTCTAATTTATATGTATAGATGGCGCGTTATTGCTTTGTGTTAATTTATTCCTAATGAATTTGTCTTTATAGTTTTTGCTGAAGAGCATTGCTCGAAGCAAATATTTGAATATAATTCTACTGTCCTATAAGCTTATGTCCATAGTTTACTTGAAAACCATTTCTAAGATTCCATCCTTCAGTGTAGCATATAAAAGCAGAATGATCCAATACAATATTAGAGCTCTGAGAAGCGGTCTGGTGGATTAAATTGGCGAAACCGCTGGGAGGGTTCACCACTGATGAGCCAAGCCATCCCAATATATTTTTCATCGCAGTAAGGACAGTAGTAGTTCGTTTTATGTATAAAAGAAACATTCGCGCTTTTAAATCCTTCTAATTTATATGTATAGATGGCGCGTTATTGCTTTGTGTTAATTTATTCCTAATGAATTTGTCTTTATAGTTTGCTGAAGAGCATTGCTCGAAGCAAATATTTGAATATAATTCTACTGTCCTATAAGCTTATGTCCATAGTTTACTTGAAAACCATTTCTAATATTCCATTCTTCAGTGTAGCATATAAAAGCAGAATGATCCAATACAATATTAGAGCTCTGAGAAGCGGTCTGGTGGATTAAATTGGCGAAACCGCTGGGAGGGTTCGCCACTGATGAGCCAAGCCCTCCCAATATATTTTTCATCGCAGTAAGGACAGTAGAAGTTCGTTTTATGTATAAAAGAAACAATCGCGCTTTTAAATCCTTCTAATTTATATGTATAGATGGCGCGTTATTGCTTTGTGTTAATTTATTCCTAATGAATTTGTCTTTATAGTTTGCTGAAGAGCATTGCTCGAAGCAAATATTTGAATATAATTCTACTGTCCTATAAGCTTATGTCCATAGTTTACTTGAAAACCATTTCTAATATTCCATTCTTCAGTGTAGCATATAAAAGCAGAATGATCCAATACAATATTAGAGCTCTGAGAAGCGGTCTGGTGGATTAAATTGGCGAAACCGCTGGGAGGGTTCGCCACTGATGAGCCAAGCCCTCCCAATATATTTTTCATCGCAGTAAGGACAGTAGAAGTTCGTTTTATGTATAAAAGAAACAATCGCGCTTTTAAATCCTTCTAATTTATAAATATATATATATATATTATAAAATATAACTGACTTATATTTGAATATTGATATTTTATATGGTTTTATGATCAATTATATTTTGTTTTATGGCATAATGACCTATAAATATGAAGTCATCCTATCGGTTTGTAGTATTAGGAATACATAAGATTGACAAAGTGATGATTTGAAAAGAAATACCCGGCATCTTCAAATATAGCTCTTAGTAAATAATCCTCTTACACTTGTCTAGATTTCTTAGGAACCTAATCCTATCTTGTTTCAGAAGTTTACAGACAATTCTAAGCTTCTTTGCTTAGTATAGTGAGAAAAAAAGGACAATGGCCATCTTTATTTCTATATAGATGTATCACAAACCTTTGAAGTTCTACTTAAAATGAATAACCAGAATAAGGATTTTTTAGAGATAAGCCATTTAGTTCATATTACAAATTTATACCTCACCAAAACAAATATGAGTCGAAATTGGTTCGTTTTTATTAAATATAATAAAAATGATCAAAAATATATTTATAGTTAAAATTTTACACAAATAAATTTACTGGCAATGCGCTTTTTTGAATATCAAAAAATATTATAGTATTATATCATAGTATTTGTGATATTCAATTTAAAATTTATGTTGAGTGTGTTTTTCAAATGAACAGAAATATTTTCTAAAAATTACACGAAACCTGGTATAATTTAGTCAAGTACTATTCAATCTTTAGTAATTTTGATAAATCAAAATATATATTTGTGGTTTGTAATATCAATATATCTTATAATTGAACTTATAAATTCTGTGTAAAGGTTTATTCGAAATTACTATTATAAACTTGAAATACGTGCAGTCTGTGAAAGTAAATTTCAAATAAAAATATAGTTTTACCTATTCCAAATGCACGTGTTACAGGCTATGATATTCATGGTGGGTAATTAAACAAATTGGTTTACCTTTATTACCAATATGTGAATGCATATATAGAAGAGTTTCAATTTTGCGCTCAATGTTTGAGGCTTTTGAATATTTACTAAAGAAAAAAATACTAATTTTTAAATTTGTTACCGGGACGGGGTTGACTAAAATCGACTTTTCATAAAATTTTGAACCAAACCCCCATAAAAGGTTAACAAACTAAATTTTTAATTAAAAAACAAAGCAAACATTTGATGATATATATATTAACATATTTCGAATTATTTTTACAAATAGATTATATAATCTATATATATATATATATATATAAATGAATGTATGTGTTTGTGTGTGTGTGTCTGTCCTTTATGCCTGACCAAACCACTCATTGTAACGCCATGAAACTTTGGGAAGTTATTTAGCATAGTACTGGGAAGGTTTTTGAAAAATAATTTCTTGAATATCTTGAATATCCTCAAAGTTATTTACAAATATGTAGATTTAACTCGAAAGCAGCTCCCCAAAAGTAAGATTTCCTACCTATTATTTGCGCACAAGTCAAAGTAAGTTATCGAGTACTTTTCAAGGGACCGGGAAAAAATGTTCACTAGATAAAACGATGATTTTGTAATGTAGAAAATTAGGAAAGACAAAATTCAGGATGACACGGCAATTTATTTGAGACAAGAATAATGATACAATTCCAAGGCAAGATACTATTCCTTTAACTTCCAATTACCGAGGTAACCAATTAATACTGATTTTATTCAACTTATCGAGTATTTTTCAAGGGACCGGGAAAAAATGTTCACTTTATCGAGAGATTCACATTTACGAGTTTCAAATTATCAAAATATATCTATTATTTTTCTTATAAGTTTATAGAGAATTGTAAAACGAAAATTGAAATTATACCGCGAATGTTTCTTTTTATAAAAATCGAAATTTATTTTCAAAGAGAAATTCTCTTTGAAAATAAATTTCGATTTCGATTTTTATAAAAAGAAACATTCGCGGTTTAATTTCAATTTTCGTTTTACAATCATCAGCCGCGTTATATTGTATTTTATAGAGAATTGTTTTAACAAATGTTCGTTAGGCAAACCTTTACTCGGGTAAAACCCGGGAGAAGCCGGGTACATCCGCTAGTAATGTTTATATTTTTGAAATATAAAATATACAAATATGAATCATATAGCATCGATGAAAACAAAAATTATATAATCATATTTAGTAACATACTATACGGATTGCCTTTAACTAGGCTACCTTACATTACAAATCGTTTGTAAGGAAACAACATTTACATACTTTTTTTTAATGTTTTAAATTTTATAGAAAATGAAAAAAAAATCTTTATTTGTAAATATTCAATAGAATATTATCATATTGAAAATAACTTTATTCCCAATTATATGTTCAAACGTCCAACATAAAACACAACGATCAGATACCAATGTAAAGTGACTTTTCGCTTCCTTCAACCGGGCAGAATATATTTCATATGAATACAAAATAACTATGTTTTTCTTACAATGTGTTTCTTTCTATTATAGAATGCTAGCTTTCAAGTAATAATCACTCTTAAACAGGCTTATTTGAAACATCGACTATTTCTTATAAAAAAAAATATATTTACAAATTTGCGCGTGCAGCGTGAATATTTACAACTTAAATTTTAAAATGATAATTAAAATTTAAAGTTTTTAAATAATATATTAAAATATAATAGTTATTTAATTTTGATATTTTACATTCTTATTAATTTAAAATTTTGAAAAAAAGACGCAAAAAATTCAAATAGCTATCATATTTTAAAATAATATGTAAAAAATTCAAATTTAAATTTCCATTTTGAAATATCAGTTGTAAATATCCACACTTTACGCGCGTATACTTGTAAACACTTCTTGTAAGAAATATTCAATGTTTTAATTAAGCCCGTATAAAGCGGTTATAGCTTGAAATTTTGCATTTTAAAATGAAAAATATACTCATTGTGAGAAAAATATTGTAGTTTCAAACGTTTTTTACAATTTTTTCTTGAATCATATATATGTTAAATTCTGATGGAAATTTATAAGCTGATATTCTGTATAAGAATATTATGATAATAGTATAATGCAGTAATGGGCCTTTTTAGGCTATTTTTTATATCAAATACACAAGTAGTATAGGTATTGGATAATAATGATGAAAAAAATGTTTTCCCTTTTATTAATAATTTGAGAAATAAAATACCTAAATTTCAAAGCGAAGAGAATAGAGAAAATAAGAGATTAGCTATTTACATATCTGAAAAAGGATTTTTCTGCCAGCCTCTCTCTAAAGGAAAACAAAACAATGCTATTATATAGTGTGAAATCGCGCTATCACAGATTTGTTCTAAGAAAATATATTTAAATTCAAAGAATATAAATTTCATAATATATATATATATTATTTTAAATAAAAAGGCATATATTGGATCAAAAAATAATTTATTTTACCAATATTTCAGTTTCTGAACGCTAACCTTTACCAAGGTATTATAACATATTAAAGTGTGTCAACAACAAACTCATATTGGTAAAATAAATTATATTTTGATCCATTATATGCCTTTTTATTTAAAGAATCATTTTTTTATGGATTGCTCTATTTTCAAAGGAAAATGTATATTACATTTTTATACCTCGAAAAAGGCATTCAAAAATTTAAATATTCATGTTCATTTTATAAGAAAATTTCTTTAGTTTTCCCTGTAAATACTTCGTGATGATAAATTGAAAAACCTTATGTAAAAATGATTATAAAATGAATAGATATAACTGAAATATTTCCTTGAAATAAATTCTATCCAATTTACAGAACTGAATTATCTTCTATGAAAGTTTCGAAGAAAAATGAAGAAGTAAAGTACGTTAAATTGCTCTGTGTTTACTTTGGGCTGGCATCAAATTTCACAGTAATTTTATGAAATGGTATTTGTAATAGGTCTTCTTTTTCTACAGAGTTTATAACAGAAAATTACATTTTTCTTCTACTTTGGAAAAATATCGATGTTGTATCTATTGAGATAGTCAATTAGGGTTATAGGATCCTCATATCCTACTTTTAGTAACTCATAATGGAGTAAAAAAGGATACTATAATTTATTTTTGATGAAATAAAGATACCACAATATCAATATTTTGGGGATATAAACACATTATAGAGGATACATTATATTTCCTTAATATCTCAAGAACATAGCTGTGGAAGTATATATTTGAAAATATCAAAGAAATCAAACTGTCATTTCGATTGTAATTATTATCATATGTCTGCATATATATAAAATAGACATGCAGACTCACCATTAATACAAGGTTGTCTCAAAAGTTCGTAAACACTTGTAAAAAAAAGATTAGTATGACATAATAAAGGCAAAAAAAACTATCAATTTTTTCATGAAATAGAAATTTGTTGCATGTGTTCACTAACTTTTGGGACAAAAGTTTTATTTTATTGTCTAATTATCTATATTAATAAAATGCAAATTTCATAAGAGGACATCACTAAAAACTTTCGTTACAATGCATCAAATTCAACCAAATTTTCAACATTTATGTAAAACGAGATGGAGCAGGTTTTGCTTAACATCAAAATATTTTTCCCTAACATTAACATGCGTAACTTAGCTGTTATCGATTAAATACAAAAAAATCAACAGAGTTAATTTTATTTATATATAAATACAAAAAGAAATTCAGCAATTCATTCAACTCAATCTAAAAAAATATTCAAAACAAGCAATTTTAAGATAACACCGTATGTAAAACAGTCGGCCAAGAAAACAACAACGATATTACATCTTTCTCACATATTCACACACAATCTTGATTAATAATTAAAACTAATCTTTAACATTGTTTATTACACTTCATAATATATAATATTCGTTAGGCAAACTTTCACTCGGATAAATGTAATATAAAAAGCCAACAATGAAGAATGAATGTAAGATAAAAATCCAACAATGAAGAGTAAATATAATATAAAAAGCCAACAATGAAGAATGAATGTAAGATAAAAAGCCAACAATGAAGAGTAAATATAATATAAAAAGCCAACAATGAAGAGTGAATGTAAGATAAAAATCCAACAATGAAGAGTGAATGTAATATAAAAAGCCAACAATGAAGAATGAATGTAAGATAAAAAGCCAACAATGAAGAGTGAATGTAATATAAAAAGCCAACAATGAAGAATGAATGTAAGATAAAAAGCCAACAATGAAGAGTGAATGTAAGATAAAAAGCCAACAATGAATAGTAAATGTAATATAAAAAGCCAACAATGAAGAATGAATGTAAGATAAAAAGCCAACAATGAATAGTAAATATAATATAAAAAGCCAACAATGAAGAATGAATGTAAGATGAAAAGCCAACAATGAAGAGTAAATATAATATAAAAAGCCAACAATGAAGAGTGAATGTAAGATAAAAAGCCAACAATGAAGAGTAAATGTAATATAAAAAGCCAACAGAGTGAATGTAAGATAAAAAGCCAACAATGAAGAGTGAATGTAATATAAAAAGCCAACAATGAAGAGTGAATATAATATAAAAAGCCAACAATGAAGAATGAATGTAAGATAAAAAGCCAACAATGAAGAGTGAATCTATCTATATATATAAAATCGAATGTCTGTCTGTCTGTTTGTCTGCACTCTATAGATTCAAAAACCATACATCCAATATCCGTGAAATTTTGGGATATTATTAGGTATATCACCGGGAAGGTTTTTGAAAAATAATTTCCTGAATATCTTGAATATCCTTAGAGTTATTTGCAGATTTGTAGATTTAACTCGCAAGCAGCGCCCCCATTGTGACGATGATAACAATATATCGAGAGATTCAAATTTACGAGTTTCAAATTATCAAAATATATATATATTTTTTTTAATAAGTTTTTAGAGAATTGTTTTAACAAATGTTCGCTAGACAAACCTTTACTCGGGTAAAACCCCGGGCGAAGCCGAGTACGTTTTATAAGTTTATAGAGAATTGTTTTAACAAATGTTCGTTAGACAAACATTCACTCGGGTAAAACCCGGGCGAAGCCGGGCACATCCGCTAGTAATTTATAATTTATTGGCTAATTATTTAATAATCTAATATGACTCCTATCTTCAATATTATGATATGTTATGATGATATTATTATAGATTTATTATAGCTTATAGAAGTAACTTTTCCGGTCATTCATAGAGATTTCAATAAAGCTGATTAACATTCTGCATAAAATATTGTTTATTCAGATAACTTTATATAATATATGGAATATTGCATGAGAAGAAAAAAAGAAAATCAGTCTCATCTAAATATTGGAGCATTTATATAAGAAGATTTATATAGATTATAAGGTTATTTTATCTTAGTTATATATTATGGGTTGACTTATTTATCGCAATATATTATTAATGAGAGAATGATATATAATATATTATAAAAAACTGAATACATATATTTTGGCTTGGGTACAATTATTTCTGTCAAATAGGAGAGTTTTCCGAGCAAAGAAAAAACTGTTTTTGCAAATATTGTCGGATTTGTCTGTATAGGTACAAATTCATATTGTTTATCATCTATAATATTTTGTATTTATTGTATTCTTTTTACGGTTATGTGCGAGAATAATGATTATTATATATGATTCTTCAAAAATTATATAAATATTTTCAGGAATATGGTCATTAATCAGATTAAAATTTTTATTAATAACATATAGAATTTTAAATAAAATTCGTTTGATGGAATTAAAAAATACTTTTTTATTTTTCATATAAAAATATACATTTATATTAAAAATAAGAGGATTTGGAACAATAAAAATATTAGAGAAATATGTTTTCTCTGATGGAAATATATCGAAAAGAAGAATACCTAGCCAAACATTATCATATTCAAATAAAAAAAAAACTGAAAATAAATGTATTAATGTTTGTAAATTTGCTCTGAATTTCATACCTAAAGATTATATTTGATTTATTAATTTAACCATTTATCAAAATGATCGAATTATCCTATATTACATATAAATATATATTGATATATGGATAATCATATATATGGATGGATAAATAGAAATTTAATTTCGAAATGAATATTGAAAATGACACGTTCTCATTACAATGCAAAGCCAAGTCTGAACAGCATCATAACTTCTTGAATTATTTATAGATTAGAGACTGGGAACTTGTAATCTAATAAATTCTTCAGAAGAATGTCAACTGGTTCCACGGGCAGTGCTTATCGATGGAGGAAATTCGATTTGGGCTTGTTCCTTTTGTGTGGGAGCGCTCAGGGGCCATCTCACATTCTGAAGCAATTTTAAAAATAAAACTCGCCCAAACTGATAGCATATTTTATTTAAAATTCACTCGCTTGTTGGGAAAGGTCTTTGGAGAAGAGTAAATATAAATATATATTTATTTTCGGGATTTTTATGTCGTTTTTTTTTCTTTTTCAATGATAAATATGTAGGGTTGCACTAATATTTCTGAATTTATTAAAATAAAGTAAATAATAATATGGGATATATAATGACTATTTATAATATTTTATGGAATAAATATTAAATTAAATTAGTTTAATTATACAATATGTTTTGGTTTTCCCGAATACAGAAATATATTTATAAGAATTACATCTGGAATTTTTATTTTATAAATTCCATTTTTATTTGTATTAATTATAAAATTTTTATAAGGTAATATATTAAATCATGTTTTTTACAATAATTTATTAGTATGAATATGTTAGGATGTTTGTTTTTATCCTATAAGCTGATGTTTTGCGCTTTGTAGGCACTTAAAATTCTCGTAAATTTATAACCAGAAAAAAAAACAACAATAATTGCGTTTATTACAAAATATTGAAATTCAAGTAACAACTACTATTCTGTGTAGTGTGTGTGTATTATTGTATATATAAAACCATTATTATTAGTTAATAAAAAGGCATATATTGGATTTAATAAAAGATTTATTTGTCAAACCGTTATCAAATCTTTTATTAAATCCAATATAAGCCTTTATATTATCTAATGAATTAAATATGAATTGCTATATTTTCAAAAAGACATTATTATAATAAGGATGCTTCACCGATTTTATCCTTTGTCATACTCAATGAGGAATATAGAGTTAAAAACTTTTATTTAGAAAATAAATAAATAAAATAAAGAAAAACTTAGTCTTAGAATCCTTATTGATTTTGACAAAGACATTATTATATTAATTATAAAGAGAGAGAAGCCTGGGAGAAGAATTCGGCGAAATCGGCTAGAGGGTTTAAAATTCTAACAATTCATAAAAGTTCCTTTTAAAAATGTACGAACAATTGAAAACCCCAGTTTATTTTGATGTTTTTCAATTATATAAGCTAAAAGTTGGTGTCAGAAAATTGTATTAATAATATTCAAGTTATTTTATTTTTCGAAGTCTGAATTCGCCTAGAGGTAGAAATGAGAGAAAATGGAATATACCTTGTTACAGAAGTTGGAATGCTAATTTACTGCATCAAATTTTATTACATAGAACTTGCACATAGGAATTATGGTACCTTTTCATTCGCATATATTTTGTGATCATGTTTACTACTGGACTTTCAGAATTTTGTATATTATATTTATAGAACTTGCTAACAACGGAATAAGAGGTTCCTTGTTTGGAATAATAATCACATAGGTTGTAATATTGTTTGGAAAAAAAACTATTTTCCTTTGTTATTAGGTTTTGTTTCCATCCCCAAAGAGATCGATTTTAGAAGGACCCGTTATTAGTCGTTAAGGCATGGTACTTTGATGCTATTCCCTCTTGTGACAATTGGTTTCCTTTGATAATTTTTATATCTAGAGTACATGGTGTCTTGAATTTTGATGAATGATCATTAATTCCGGTATTTGAAAGGGTAGAATCTTACATTCTTTACTCAAAATTTCGCAAAGTATGTTATGACTACATTTGATAATGTTCCCTTGCAGAAATAAACTCTTGATATATTTGATATTCTTTTTTTTTAAATGTCATATTTCATATTTAACCCTACCTTTATTTTTAAATATAAATAATAAAAATGTATTTCTACAGCCCCCTCATCCTGAAATCAATAGAGATTTAAAGAGGGAGAGAATATATAGCTCGCCGTTTTAATCTCCAGTTTACTGAGTCTCTTATACACCATGAAATACTCTCTCTTGTCATTGGATACAGTAAATTTGTTTTCTGAAAAATTGTTTTTTCCCCACTGATAGCCATATCCAATCTCTTTCAATTTTAATTCATTGCAGGCTAATTGCTGTAGAAATTATATATATATATATATATAATATCGATATTATATATTTTCAAAATAGAAGTGATGCTAAAATATGTTTATAATTTCAATGGATAGATGGAGGGAGGTTGTTGATAATATTTCATGATCATACCTTGTCTATTCGTTTCTATTAATTATACGTAGAATTGCAATAATCCAAATTATTCATAATATCAGTTACTATATGGTATATTTCATATAATAATCGAATAGATGTCATCAATTAAATAATATTCAATCCATTTAGCTCAATAGAATATAAAAACAGTATTAATATTTAGAACTATAACATAAATGATTTTGATCGTTAGAGTTTTAATCAATAAACAAACCTCAAGACATCTTCTGATCGATTGCCCAACATTTCAAGATTATAGAATGAAGAATGAACTAGTTGTTTGTGAACTTAACGATTTGATTTCCGATAAAAATCATATTTAAAGTTCAATTCATTTTGTAAATACATTCTAAACTTTCTACAAAATCTGGATCTCTAATGTTTTAATGCGTTGAATAATGTAAATAACTTATGTAAATAAACTTTTCTCTTTGTTTGGCGCAAGAATCCCTTGCGGGATATAGCGCTTTGGAAATAAAATAATTGTAATTGTAACCTAGAATAAATTGGTATTCCCTACCATAATATAATTTCAAAATTAAATATGAGCGACATTTAAAGCATCTCATTTTCCAGCAGGAATAATAACATGTATACTAACAATTACTAACGACCTTTCAAATATTTCAAGTTCTATTTACCATTTATAGAAGAGAACTTTTCTCTCTGGGACTAACACAGTTTTAATTAAACTGGCTAGAGGAACTGGTTAAATATTTTCCTGGCAAATAAAGCACAAAACTTCATAGGGACTTATTGATCTATTCAATAAATAACCTATTTGCATTTTAAATTGATGTTCTTTTTTATCGTAATTAAGTTTCTTTTTATTATGCGGGTGTGTAAACTTTTTTTATAGAGTAAACAAATTAAAAGTTGTGCCCTCTCTAATTATTTATGATTTAATACTCCGAGAGACATTTGGGAAAACAATCATGTTAGAAATTGGAAGAGAAAAAATTTATTCGCAATTTAGAAAGATCCATAGAAGTTATTTTTAATATGATTGAGAGATTTAATAAATATCAAATAGAAGCGCACTTATTCATAAATTTTATGATTAGAATGTTCATACACATTTATCAATAATATTTTTTGAATCTATTATATATTCTATAAATATTAGTAATGCTAATATAAATAAAATGGATATTTATAATATATATATATAAATGTTTCTTCCATTAAAAATCGTTTATAACTAACATATTTTGTCTTTTCAACACCTATATCATACAATATCCGATTATAAATAACCTAACATCATAAAAATACTAGCGATGGCTTTCATCCTGTTGAAATTGGCAATTCCAGATATGTCTATGATAGAATACTCTTGTGATTTACATATATTTCAGTATTGTCTATGTTAATTGATATATTTGTCTATATATCACAGCTTTGTTGGATTGTTAGTTGGCTAGAGGTTATTGGATAGGGCAGGCCGGCGTGAGCTGCTGATGAACATATAATTTGATCTCTTGTTCTTCCTTATTGTTTTATACCTTAAAGTAATAAAGGATAGTTCTCTTCTTCTACGAATCTATAATTTTCCCAACACATACATGTTTATAATGTGTAATCGCACAAAGAGGTAATTTAATAATTCAATTTTTATCAGAAAAATATATAGTTACTATATAGCGGCCAAATATGAATATATATACCCCAGATTTAAAATTCCTAAGAACTGAAGATAAAAATCGTTATAGAATCATCTTTTCATATTTTTATTAAACATTATCATTAAAATTAACATCAAGTGTAAACTACATAAGAAGAATTATCTATTTTTCTGAAAATAGAGCAATCCATATTCAAATATTTAAATAATAAAAATGAATATATTGGAATGATCATTGATTGATCTTCCTTTTTATTATCTAAAGAATTAGTTAATATTAATTGTAGTGGATTGAATAGGTGAAATCGTTCGATAATTTTAACTACAAGTAACCGAACCGTACTCTTTTAATTTATAGTCAAATAATTGTAATAAATCCGTTCTTTTTTGAAGAAAAAAATAGGGTTGATCATTTCCACTTGAAACATACAAAGTACGCTTTCTGTATTTTTCACGTAGAACATAATGAAAATTTTCATATACAAATGTAATCATATTTATATTAAAGCTATAATAACCACGATAAGAAATATGTCAGTGCTCAAAAGTGTATTTAGTAGTGTTGACTTTGCTTAGAATTTTTAATGAAACTGATTCCAAGAATATTATTAATTATACATTATATTTATTGATTTACAAGAGAGAGAACAAAATATAAAAGGGAAACAAATATTAAACAAAGGAACTATATTTTTGTTTTGGTTAGCGCCTATTTACACATGAGCTTACACACACTCTGTGGTTACAATTAATTAATATATATACAGCAAATAGATTTCTCAACCTCTGATATTAACTGTATCAACATGCGGAGTGTGTTGTATTAATCCTAGAAAATGAAATATCAAATTAATATAAAAAAAAAAATACACAAATGGGGATTCGATTCCATGTACCTAATTTATCCGAAAAATAGAAGGAATATAAACAAGGTCAACAACACACATAGCAGAATAATATTATATTCAATTTTATAGCTCTGGGGAGGACAAATTACTGTATTCTATTGAGCGGAAAATAGAGTTGAAGCTGAATTTATATTAAAAATTACAGACAGTATTATATATAGTGTAAATAATGTATAGTAAGGCTTGGTATTACTTTCTGGAAATTATATATTAGTCATGTGAATCCTAAATATAAATTCCTATATATATGTTATCCTAATATAAATTCTGATATCTTATGCATTCCATTCGTTTAGATCCCCTTATTATACCTCTTATAGATTATATTTCAAATAAAACGCGTAGAGACATATTTCGAATGCTCTATTGATATGTAGAAAGATAATCAATTTGATTTAAAAGATATAAAAATAAATATATAACCTTTTAGGTAAATTTAATTTAATTTAATCGTTAAAAACTTTCATAAATAATATTACTGGCAATGCGTTTCTTTTAAATATATTCAAATATTATCTCTACAGACCTTACTGCATTCAATAACTCATATAATTGCAGTAAGGTCTGTAGAGATAATATTTGATGATATTTAAAAGAAACGCATTGCCAGTAAATTTATGTGTAAAATTTTAACCTTTTAGGTATTTATAAGTTTTTATTTAGCTCAAGGTAATATTGTATAATTATATTAATATCTTTAAAATACTAATAGCCTAACTTCTCCATATTTAATTTTAAATTTACATTCATATTCTACAGGTGTATGTATATATTTCGATTCTAATATAAAAAATCTATAAAAGAATGCATCATTATACATGAATATGTTAATTTAGACACAAGATCTTTAGGCGTCATCTATGATTAAATATTAAACTTTAAACATTATGTTTCTTTTCCCAATATAATATAAAATTATTACTGTATTTTCTCATCAGTAAAATGTAATAAATATTAGAAATAATTCATAACAAATATATATATTTGAAATATAATTAATTTTAAAAGCAAAAATTAATTATAAAGATTTTATTTATTTTTATATAACTATAGATAAATGCATACATAAAATTATAATTATACGCATTTTCATATTTTACACTCAGAATATACAAAAAGAAATTAATACAATTTTAATTTTCATAATAATTCATCAAGGTATAAATGTTTAAAAGATACATATTCACTGTATATTCTTATCAAAAAAGTTTCTATTTAATAGTCAAACATCCAGTTTTTGTACTAAATAAACCAGCTCGTTCTAACTGCTAGCGAGGATGGAGAGAAGTACTTATTTAGATAAAATAAAAAATCCAGAGATAAATTCATTAGCTGAAGGATGTTGACTTTGGACCAGTTCTCCTATTTCTTCATCACTTGCCTAATAAAATTCATCTTTGCCCACATAAAGTATTTTTTTCTTCCAACGGTTTTATTGCAGCCAGGATGTATACACCTAATATAAATGGATAGCAAGTACACCTTTCCACAATACCTACTATATTTTGCAAGTTCTATATAATATGTCCTATTTTAGCTTTCTGAAACATATTTTATAGTTTTATTAAATGTAATGACTGAAAAAATTATAATATGTAATTAATTATATATAATATTTATTTAGAGGTTAATTAGTCATATTCTAAAGATATTAATTATAAAATCTATTTCCTTATATAATGAATATCCTCTAAAAAACAACCTATAATTTTATATCAGAAAAGATAATATGTTTATATATTACCAAATTCTAAGATAAAAACAACATTTAGTTTAAAATATACAATTTTTGGTGCTCTGCAAATATTTTAACATTGATATTATATATCATATATATATATATATATATATATATATGTAATGATATAAATATTTTATAAAGATGTAATACATGATTTTGAATATATGAGTTTTATGGAATTCTTTTATATTATTTGCTCAGATAGGAATTATTGAGTATTTGAACAAAGTTATGGAATATACATAAGTATTCAAGGTATTTTTGTTATGGTATTTCGGAAAAAAACATTTTAAATCAGTATTGCTTTAATTGAGCTCATGAAATATGCAAAACCTTAGCAAAAAAAAAAAATATTCATATTGATAAATCTTATAATAAATTGATACCATATAATAAGGATATTTAATATTTAATAGATATTATTAAAGCGTTAAATATAAATATTGGTTGATCTTGAATAGCCAAATAAATTAGACCGCTGTGTACGGTTAGATAAAAAAAGGTTTGACTCTATTCCTTAAGGCATTTGGTTGGAATCAAAGAAATGGAAAGAAAAGGCTTCCATGATGAATACTTGGTGAGCTAAATGGAGCTAAGACGTCTTAATCCTTTTCCAGGAACTTGAGACACTATCTGTTTACTGTCTTTTCTTCCATTTTATTTATTCTATTTGCATACGCCTTGTTATATACATGACTAAGTTATGCAAATTGTGACAACGATCAGAACAGCTTAAGTAATTTTAATTATTTACAATAGGTTGAAATTCTTCTCTCTTATTTTTATTAAAAAAGATATTTTAAAGTTTGTTATGGTGATGACTTTTCAAAAAGCTGATTTCGTGGAGAATATAATTCCTATTAAATAAATCGTAAATATGTATTTAAAAAAGAATTATATAATAATTTGTGAATCTCTATTTACATTGCTGATACGTACATTTATTTCTAGTTGTTATACAGTCTAAATAGGCGCGAAATGTCCGCCATCTGAGAACCTTCTTCGAAAATTGTTAGTTACGGGATGTTTACCTGGTCATAACACAAGCCTTGGAAATTTTTGAATTCTCACCTTGAAACCATGGGTTCTGCTTAATGGCCCTCGTCAATCCAGGTTTGAATTAAATTTCATTGTTCTACTGTGTATTCCAGGTTTAATTGTGCTTGACAATTTTCGTCGCATCTACGACTGCTGATGTATTCTATTTTATATATAAAGCGAGAGTCACTGATAATTAATTTTATAGAATAATATTTTTTTCCTTCTTAACACAGATAGAGAGCAGAAGGTAAATTGAGATATTAAAATTCCATAGCCTTGAAGTTATATTAAAAGGAAATTGAGAAGGTATTGTACCATGGTAGCCTTGTTGCAAGGATATTCTACAATAAGATCTCCATTGTCACAATAAAGGCCGGCTTCAAGCTTATTAAGCAGCTATTTATAACCCATTCGACTCTCCTCGCTATATTTAGGGCTTCCTATGTATTGACGGGAAGCCAATATCCAAGTTGTTGTTGTTGTCGTGTCCAATGAAGAGTCTCAGATGTCTTCATACATCTCCATCACAGCAGTCGCACTGTCCTCTTTCTTGTATGTGTAAAGCTGCTCTTCTGGGTCCATGTCAATTTTCTGCAAGGCTGCGGCCATTGCTGGGAATGTGAATATGTGGGTAGGTGTTAGTCCCACACCAGGACAATTGTTACAAGCCCTGTAGGTTTATGTGTCATCAGGATGCGTTGTTATTCCTTTGTAATGTTTCATTATGAGTATTGTGATTGTATAGGTAGGAAAATATAGTAGTCTTTTAGTAAGATTTGGAAGTGATCTATTTATTAATTTAAGTATTTTAAAATACAAGGTAATATGACCAAATCCAAATAAATAGTGTGTGACGTTTCGGTAACACCGTTCTTACCATCTTCAGACAAAAGTATTGAATGAGAAATTTTACCACATCATGTTTTGCAGCAGTTATTCTGTTTTTCTCAGAAATCTTATTCTTATCTGCTATCTTGTTTACACACTTGATAACAGTAACTATTTAAAACATGCTGTGGTAAAATATATCATTCAGTACTTTTGTCTGAAGATAGTTACAACGCTGTTATAAGACTAATGTCTTAATAAAGGCTTTGTGTGTGTGTGTTACAACGCTGTTACCGAAATGTCACACACTATTTATTTATTTGGATATGGTCATATTACCTTGTGTTTAAAGTCTATAATCCAAATTGTATCTTATTAGTATTTTAAAATGTTAACGATTTTCCATTTTATATCTATTGAAGGTACCAAATATATGTATAGTGTTTGTTTCACTTGCCTAAATTATCAAATTTGGTTTTCTCGTTAATTGAGAAGTCAAAGAGAATGAATTCGAGATTTAAACTGAATATGCACAATAATGACGAAATATATTTTCTTTGAAATCAACGTTCGGTCAATTGAATGAAAATATACCTAATATTTCCTTTATTTAATGGAATTTCAAACAAATTTTGAAATAAATAATTTTTTTTAAAATTATTTAGATAATTTTTATATCTCATGATGGATTTCTATTTATCATCCATATTTTATTTTCTAATATATTATATTTAAGATTTGTGTCATTACAAAATATTTTATCATGGATTTTCAGATAATATACTCAGTTTTAACCTTTTTATTTTGTCAAAATATGTATTTCTCGTGTTTGAAATTTTATAAAATGTACAGATCAAAATGTCTGAAATTTAAAAAGTGAATTTACTATAGATTAGAATGCAAACTATATCTAGAGATAGTTTTTTTTTCTGAAAGGTTTCGCCAAAATGCGTCTGTTATCAGAAAATGGAATCAGCCGTCATTTCATCAACCTGAATGCCAGCTTTGATAGAAACCTCGCAGCTGTCTTAATGTAGATTAGGACATACATTAGCTCTAGGGGAAATATAGAAAATCTTCATCACAGAACTATATTATTTATCTCACACGTTTATAATATATAATAATATATAATTGATAAGAAATTATATCATGACCTCTCTCATAAATGACTATCTCTATGAGAAAATGCACTCAACGTTTTTGTATTATCCCTACTAAACGTGGCTATTATTCCTAGTACAGGCCATGATAATATTGGTGGGTATAAGTTGGCGACTATTTTTACTGTAAGTGCACCAGATGTCTACACATGGCAAAGGCAGTTCGACTTTTGCACTTACAAATATGTCAGAGCCTCGTTTTGTTCCTTGCACTCATTGGTGGGGCCATTGGGAGAATTTATTTATTAGAAAAAAGTGCGATTTGATCCCGGGTCGTATCGATTGAAAACCAACGGTTTGGACCACCTTTTCACATAACACTAAATTTAAAGTAACTTTCCAAAATGGATTTTCAAATGAAAATCAAAATAATAAATTCAACTTACAATGAAAGACGAAACAAAAGATATACCAGGTCTAGCTACCTTTTTGGTTGTTTCTCACTCAGGATTCTAATATGGTACCTAGACAAATGAGTCAGTTTTTACTATATATCCACAACCAACGATATATAAACAACAACAACAAAAAGGTTTTTTTAGGGCCCATTGCCCTGTATGGATTCGCCATACAACAACAAAACAATACAGCAATTCCTCTCCCTTTCCCCTTTTGCACGAGTCTTTGTTTTAAATGGATTTATTTACACATCTGTTCTAAAACTTTCTTCACTACCTCTTTTGTGTATGAATCTTTTTACAATTGATCTGTAGAAATTATAGAGTTCTATTGCTATATTTTTCTTTTCTGAAATAGTTCTCAGCGTCTTCAGTGGGTTGCTAAATTTCCAGAAGGTGTTTGATATATAAACAAATTAGCCCATTTTCCTTTTAATTTTATATTCCGGAGTTCATATAAAATAGTGACTCATTCCAGACTGTGCTTAATATAACGGAAAATATTTTCTATGAATAGCTCAAATATTGTGGAAGGGGGATGAATGCAAGGACCCGAAACTAAATCTTTCATTTTTATTTATATAGAAGTTATTGAGTTAAAAGTAATATATGAATTTGAATATAAACTTATTTTTCGCTCTCTAAACATATTTATACTGCAAATAAAGGTGTCTTTTTATACATTTTATCATGCAGATAAAATATATATTTTCGAAAATATTTTATATTTTTAACGCGCTGGTGGGCAGCAATCGAATATTTATGGTGTATTTTGTATATATTGTTATATATATAAGTTTAGAATGTTAGATATAGAAAAATAACTTAAATATAGATACATTCCATTTTTTGCCTGGATTCGCTGATATTCTGGAACACTTCCTTTCATTTTGGGCAAGGGAAATGTCTCTTTCATTTTCTAACTGGGATTATCAGAACATTGTGTTTAATTATTATATTTTAATCTGTTGCTCTATTTAGCGAAAATAATTTATTTATAATAAATCTCTATAAAGAATACGGCCATTATATTATAATATAGAAAGCTTCGTATTTTGAGTTGAGAGGTATTTTTCGCGTGTCATTTTACCAGAAAATAACTTATTTTTATTCTTCAATATTTTTCTTTTATGTGAGTAATCGTTACCTAGAAATTATTTGAAAAAGAAATAATAAATACAATTAAGACAAAGAGTTTCTTTTAATTTTGTTTCGCAATCGCAAGCTTTCGACACTTGTACATATAAATATTTGCCCTTTAAAGATCAGAAACTTTGCGAAATCAAAATTGAAATAAACCTTTCACCTTAATTTTATTTATTCTTTCTTTTTATTTTTTTAAATCATATAAGCCGTCCTACAGACCAGAATACAAATTCATTGGTGGATTAGAAGATTCAATCAAAACCTTCAAAGCCGTTTATTTAAATATTGAAATATAATAACTGGTAAAATAACTCTAAAACGTATACGTGTTCTACAGACAATCTGTAATTTTTTTGATTGATCGAAATACTTTGCTAATATTCATTATAAATGAAAATATTAACGTCTTTTTTATATTTCTAACGTTAAATTCATAGTAGCTAAAACACATTGGATACAATGATTATGAATTACTTTTGCATCTTACGATATTTTCATTTTCCTTTAAATTTGATATTTTTATTGGTAATGGACAAAATATTTAGTTACATTTAAAAGCCTCTCTAAATAATCATTCGAATGTATAACACAAATGAATATAATATATTCAATATTTTTGTTCAAATGTCTTTAATATATTTTCTTTACACACATCTTCACATTAATATAATTAATACTTAATATTTAACAATTTTAAAACATATCCCTATGTGTTTAGACATCAACATAGAGCAATAAAATATATTCTATTCATCATTTAGTTGTGAATGAATAATAAAAATGAAATATAATAAATAAAAAGCATACTTCAACTACCAATGTCAAATATGTTTCACATATTACGTTTTTCCTAAATTGAATTAGAATAAAAATAAAATGAATTTATTTAATGTGATTTTTTGAATATAACGCCTAAAATATTAAATACTAAATGGATGCATTTGCAATTCAATTTAATAATATATATATTTCGAAGGTTTTTCTTTTCAAAAGTTTATATTAAATAGAGAGAGGTGAAATTTGTATATTATCTATTTTTTAGAGAATGTATCGTGTACTTATACATATATTTAATTAAATCAAAAATTCCCCTATCAGTACTATCTTTCTGAAAAGTGCCATATTATATATATATAACACATTATTAATTATTACATTCGCTGTATTGGCCGAAATTATTATTAGAGTGCCGTCTATTAGATCTTTACCTTTTATATAACTAGTTTCTTCTCTATACTTCCGTAGTAATGAGGCGTAATTGATGATGATGAAATATTTTAAATTATTTGTTTGATTTTAAATATATTAGCAAACACTTTCTTTTTCTACCTAGATCTACCTTTCTCTGGTGAAGTTTTATTTTAAATTATTAAATTCAGAACAATATATTATAAAGTATTTATATGAAGATATTATAGGTATATAAAATAAAAGGATTTAAAAGCGCGAATGTTTCTTTTATACATAAATCCTTTTATTTTATATGTATAGATGGCGCGTTATTGCTTTGTGTTAATTTATTCCTAATGGCCTTGTCTTTATAGTTTGCTGAAGAGCATTGCTCGAAGCAAATATTTGAATGTAATTCTACTGTCCTATAAGCTTATGTCCATAGTTTACTTAAAAACCATTTATAAGATTCCATCCTTCAGTGTAGCATATAAAAGCAGAATGATCCAATACAATATTAGAGCTCTGAGAAGCGGTCTGGTGGATTAAATTGGCGAAACCGCTGGGAGGGTTCACCACTGATGAGCCAAGCCCTCCCAATATATTTTTTCATCGCAGTAAGGACAGTAGAAGTTCGTTTTATGTATAAAATAAACATTCGCGCTTTTAAATCCTTTTATTTTATATGTATAGATGGCGCGTTATTGCTTTGTGTTAATATTATAGGTATGAAGATAAATTAATTCAGAAAATATACATATCACACAGACATTCCAAAAGCCTACATATATGTTTCAAATTAACACAAAGCAATAACGCGCCATCTATACATATAAAATAAAAGGATTTAAAAGCGCGAATGTTTCTTTTATACATAAAACGAACTTCTACTGTCCTTACTGCGATGAAATTTATATGCTACACTTTGTGTTAATTTATTCCTAACTGGCCTTGTCTTTATAGTTTGCTGAAGAGCATTGCTCGAAGCAAACATTTGATTGTAATTCTACTGTCCTATAAGCTTATGTCCATAGGTTACTTGAAAACCATTTCTAAGAATCCATCCTTCAGTGTAGCATATAAAAGCAGAATGATCCAATACAGTATTAGAGCTCTGAGAAGCGGTCTGGTGGATTAAATTGGCGAAACCGCTGGGAGGGTTCACCACTGATGAGCCAAGCCCTCCCAATATATTTTTTCATCGCAGTAAGGACAGTAGAAGTTCGTTTTATGTATAAAAGAAACATTCGCGCTTTTAAATCCTTTTATTTTATATATGTTTCAAATGTTTAAAATAACGCGACGTTTTTAAAATATTAGTTTACTAAAAGCTTTTTTACTCTAATTCCTTAAGAGAAAGCGGAAGATGCAAAAAAATAATACAAAATTAAGTTTAGAAATAAAATAATTCAACAATCATTTTAACACGTCTCAAAGGATTATAACTGCTTGCTATAAAAGGCAAGCATCCTGTTTCAACTTTTTTTTTTTAACATTTATTGTACGTCTACCCTTTTAATTATAAATTAATACTTAATTACAACCTTCTTTATATTTAGTTGAAATATAAACGGAAATAACAATTTTCATCTAAAAATCTTATAAATAATTTATAGACCCTCCAATCAAACAGAAGGAAGTCGACACAGTTGGCCAGGTGAAAATATGGTCACCTGCGCCCTCTAGTCTATAAAGAGGGAGCCAAAAGCTTCCCCATGTGTACTAGATGCAAACCGAAGAGGCCACTCCCCAACATATACTAAATTGTATTGGAAAGGGCAAAGGATCTCTGTATAGAGAACCAAGAAGAGTTCTTGAACTTTTTTATTAGCACGACCTCCAAGATATTGTCCAATTTAGACTAATAAAAGGATAAGTAAAAATATTCATATATTTCAATACAAACTCAATAAATGTATTAATTCAGTAGATGGAAGTTAAAAAATGTCTATAGAAAACTTCCATTAAATTAAGATATCTTCTATAAAAGAAAGGATGTTTCCTAGAGAGGGAAGAATGAAAAGGATTTAATAAAAATGAGCCGTGTTAGAACCAACCAAGTGTTTCAATCCATTTCGGCGGTTGTCATATCGGTCGAAGATTTATGGTTTACATTTAGTGCCACACTCGATTCTATTTGCCTAACTTCCAACTTACATTCTCTATCATATATTTATGACCTTTTCTTATAATACATATTAGTGCCTTTTGTTGAATACGTTATTCATTAAAACGTTTAGCAGTGAATAACTATATTTGAAGCAAGAAATATCTATATTAAATATCAACAATTATCTTGAAGTATATTTATATTTATATAAGAAGGCGTATCTGGATCTGTAAATAAATAAAAACTTTTTTTCTCAAAATATTTCGAGATTTCTCCCTCTTTAGGTACGCCCTTTTAATTGATTTATTTAATATATTTAATTGATGGATCGCCTTTTGACTCAAAATATATATATTTGTTATAAACGCGAACACCATGAATAAACCTTCAGGTGAATGCTATATAAGCAGAATTGAAGTTAAATATTAGGTTAGTTTGGCTAAATCTTTGGAAAGGTTCCCTATTGTGAGTGATGACCATTCTTAACAATGCAAAAGACAAAGAAAGTTGGTTAAAGATGATTTATCCTGGTGTAAAAAATATTCTCCAATTATAAATAATAAAAGACAGTTTCCGAGTGGATAAGTTTGTTGGTTTATTTTATATTCTCTCAAGTTTTCGTGAAACTTATTATAAACCCTACTACAGGGGTATTTAACAAAATAACTGTGGAAGGGTTTCTAATATCCAGAAGTTTGAGAGAATATAAAATAAAATAAGAAACATATCCTCAGAAACTGTGTATTGATATATTGGAGAGTATCTCCATTTTCTTATATATAATTATATATTTTATAAAACTTTATGTATCTTATAAATAAATATATAGACACACATTAATATTTTTGAAAATAGTGGAATCCATAAATAAATCTTTAAATAAAAAGGCATATATTGGATCAAACTATCATTTATTTTTACCAATATTTCAGTTGGCTGAACGCCAACCTTTATCAAGGTATTATAACATTTTAAAGTGTGTCAACAACAAACTCAGCGCCACATACCTACATAATTCTATTGACAGTATGTGGCGCTGAGTTTGCTGTTGACACACTTTAAAATGTTATAATACCTTGAAAAAGGTTGGCATTATTCCAACTGAAATATTGGTAAATTGAATGATATTTTGATCCAATATATTCCTTTTAATTAAATATATATAATTCAATTAAAATTATTATGAAATATATTATAAGACAAAACAATATCATTTATATGTGAATAGACGTATATCATACTGCTCATAGCCACATTCTGAGTCAAAACTTTGTAAATGGAACCAGAGAGGAAATTCATTAAAAACACACACAAAGCCTTTATTAAGACACGTTAGTCTTATACAGATTCTCCGTACAAGGTGCAATAACAGGAAAAGAGCAGCACAGGAAACCAGTAGTTCCGCAACTATATACAATTATTAGTAATAAGGAAAAGTAAGATTTAATATGAAAGGTCGACGCCATCGCCTCAAGTCTTCAATTCCATAAGCGCGGAGCAGTAATAGGGACTAAGTTATTTAGTTCGCGATAAATATAATAAAAACTAAATATTATATTTCAAATAAAATCATAATATATAAACTCGTTTATCTGTTGAGGATGTTTTTGATTACTATACAACTTAATAGATCAATAAGTTAAAGCATATAAAGGGATTTCTGTCTAATTTTATTTCTTCTCTATATGGAATATATTAAAAAATAAATATTATAAATAGTATAAATTTGTGTTTGTAAAAAGTATATTTAAAATCTTTTGATAATTATATGTGCTTCACCAGGCAAAATTTGAATGGTATTTTAGAATGAAATATTAAGCGTAAGATTGATTAATTTATATTCGTATATGAAATATGAAGAATAATTTGATTGGGTTTACAAAGGAAAATATGGAAGAAATGGTCGCCTCTCCCGTCAAAATAAACGTCAGAAACTGACGCCATCTATGTATTTCTCCCTCTTTAGGTACGCCCTTTTAAATGATTTATTTAATATATTTAATTGATGGATCGCCTTTTGACTCAAAATATTTATATTTGTTATAAACGCGAATACCATGAATAAACCTTCAGGTGAATACTATATAAGCAGAATTGAAGTTAAATATTAGGTTAGTTTGGCTAAATCATTGGAAAGGTTTCCTATTGTGAGTGATGACCAATGTTAACAATGCCAAAGACAAAGTTGGTTAAAGATGATTTATTCTGGTGTAAATGTTGAGATTTTATTCCAAATATTAACATAGTGGTATTAATAAAAACATAATATTTTGACAAGGAAATAATAGATTGCACCATATTTTCTGTCCCTTGCTATAATTATTACGTTGGGGCTCACATAACTATGACACAAAAATAAAACGCCCAACTTTCTAATAAATTAAAATAACTATTATTATAATGCAATGGAAGAAATTATAATGGCCAAAGCATGACCCATCACCCGTCAAATTTATAAATGGATTGGTTCCTTTGTTGTTCATTTGTAATTGTTGTTCTCAAAGGTATTGTAAAAAAAAATGTTAAATCCACAAGGACGTTTTACCACTGATTAGGTAAGACCTTCTGATTTATTGCCACTGCAATATAATTTCACAAAATAGTTTTTCTAATATAATCTGCATATAGTTTACTCTTTTATACTCATAGATGGCATATATTAATTCACTTTATTCTAATATTTTTAGCTGAATATTCTGTGGCATATTTATATTGTAATATATTGTTACGACGCTTCTCAGCCGTCGATGTTTGCGTTCAAGGTTTCTAAGAGAACAATGTGGATTCTTTGTGGATACAGCTTAGTGCGGTATATTTATTATACGAGCTTAAAGAGTAGATTAGTATATATATACAGTAGATGGACTTACCTTCAATATAAATGAAAATAGACAAAAGAATTGCTATAAATTTATTAAATAAAAACAAACGATAGCATTGCGTCTCTTTATACATGAAATTTATTATGCTAGCTTTCGGATCTTATCGATCCTTCCACAGGCTAAGCTGTAAGTTGAGAGAAAGAGTATATATAGTTGTACAATATTATTTATATACACCTAACGAAGATAGAAAATAAAATATAAAATAAAATAAATATAAACACATTTCACGAGTTCACGTTTTCTCGTGGCCAGGCTGCAGTTGTTTCATCTTTGTCCAAAGCTCAGTTTGTTTTCTATTCATAGTCAATTGGTCCCTTTATTCCATTTTCTTGTTGAAGGGCGTATATCTATCTACATGCGAACAAAACATGGTGTATGGGTTTATGGGTGTGAATTTGAAACTGGGGAAGATGAGGAAGGATCTGGTGAAAAGGAAGGGCTGGGCTGTTTTTTCTTGAATGAGTGGTACTGAGGTAGTTATATACGCCTGTTGATACTTTTTAAATCATGAGAGACAAAGGATTCTATTAATAATCTTTGATATTTGGATTTGATGTTATGGTAATGACAGGTTGGGTCGGAAAGGTTAAAGGCATGGCCGGTTTTTGAGGTATGCTGAAAGATCAAAGATTTGGGATCTTTGTTTATTATATTTCTGTTGTGCTCGGAAATTCTGTTGTAAATGAAGCGGCCAGTCCCACCCACATATTTTGCGTTGCAATCTTGGCAACCTATGGAGTAAATGGCATATGGTTGCTGGTCGGGACGTTTCTTAATATTAGATCTGGTGATGGGGTTCCGGAGTATTTGGCCTATTGAGAGGTGGTTGGTGAAAAAGGTTTTTAAACCAAATTTCTTGAGGGAGTGGGCTATTGATTGATTTTCAAAGGAATAAGGTATAATGCAGGTGTTACGGTTTACTACGGGCTGAGTGTGTTTGGAAGGGTTGAAACTATGTCTAAGTATGAAGGGAAGTGGATAGCCACTTGCTGTTAGATTACTGATGATGGTTGTCTTTTCTATTTTTTTGAAGGCTGGGGTGGAGCAGTGTGTATGTATTCTTTTCGTGAGTGTTCTGACGACTGTGAGTTTGTGGCCTATTGGGTTATATGAATCAAAAAGGAGATAGGATGGTTTTATGGATTTTTTATAATAAACTGTTGTGTGGTATGATTCATCAGTTTTGATAAAAAGAATGTCCAAATATGGCAGAACTTTGTGGGACTCATGTTCTATTGTAAAAGTGAGGCGTGTATGGTAAGAGTTTAGGGTTTCCAACACCAAAAGGACGTCGTCCTTGTGACATATGCAAAAAATGTCGTCCAGGTACCTTTTCCAAACTTCTATTCGGAGATGTTTCTGTTCCAAAATCCAGCTGTCAATGGCGCTCATGACGAGCTCTGCCGCAATGCTTATTATATTTTAATCTTATTAATATATTCGAAATTTCTCACTCTTTAAATTAATAAATAATAGGTCTCTCCAATAGAATATCAAAGACATTAACTATTGTGATTGTACATTTTTATTAATTAATATTAAGATCAAAGAAGGATAGGCATTTGAAATTCATACGCTTCTTATTTGATATAAATTTCGATATTATATTATAAATCTACATTTTTTGAAATACATATAAGAAAGTAATTAAATTTGAAAGATTTTTGTTTTTCATTGACTATAAAATCACACCTTGACATTTTTGCTTCAATAACTAAACAAATATATTACAAAGCACATTTTGTGGTTGATATATATACACCTAAATTTTGGAGGTCCTTACGCAGAAACTTTCCTATTTAAAGGGAAATGATAATTATATATAATATGTATTGCACTTGAATAGATATAAGAGGAATTCCAAAATAATTATTAAGGAGGGAGAGAAAAAAATGAAATATTTTAGTTTAAAAGTAACTTATTAAATTTAAATGTCTCAATTTTTATCGCTGTTTCTTTCTGCGTTCTTTGAAAAAAAAAACAACAACTTGAAGTACTTAGGAAAACCTGGAGTAAATAAGATCAAATTCAAGAAATAATTAGATTCTAAAAAAAGAATTTAGATACTTTTTATAGAAATGTTTAAAACATTTTATCTATTAAATGTACATTTTGGCAAGGTTGACCTTTCTTGATTTATAAAGAAATTGAGTTGCTGTAGCTATATTTTTTCCGAATAAACTTCCAACTACAACTGATCTTCAGAAGCTATGTCTATTATTTCATGTACAAAATAAAATTCTCTGCGATACATATGACTAATAACACATATCAATAAAGCGCCATCTATATAATACAAATAAAAACACTAAAACGCGAAAGTTTCTTTTCACAAATAAATTAAAATTCGACTGCCCTTACTTTAATGAATAAATACATCTTGGCTCATCAGTGGTGAACCCTTTTGTTCAATACTCTTTTTCTTGATTGTTTGTTTTCTTTTTGATAGTTCTGTTGCCTACTCTACTACAATATGAATTATTGTGAATAGTTTCACGCGCAATTATCCAGATCGAATATAGCGCGTCTTGTTTACAACTTGTAATAAATAGTGGCGAACCCTTCCAGCGGTTTCGCTAACTTAATCTACCAGACTGCTTCTTTAGATCTCTAATACTGTATTGGATCATTTTCATTCATATTTATATGTAATTCTACTGTCCTAAAAGCTTATGTTTATAGTTTTCTTAAATACCATTTCTAAGATTACACCCTTCAGTGTTGCTTATAAAGCATAATGATCCAATACAGTATTAGAGCTCTGAAGAAGCGGTCTGGTGGATTAAATTGGCGAAACCGCTTTGGAGGGTTCATCACTGATGAGCCAAGTCTTCCCTCTCTTTCTCTCTCTATATGTGTAGATAGTAAAAAGGCATATATTGGATTGAATGAAATATTTATTGCCAATATTTCGGTTGGTCGAACGCCAACCTTTATCGAGGCAATACATTTTTGTATACATACTCAGTAGTGCCGCATGGTGTTATAATATCACAGTTGAATTGATTTAAAATACAAAATAGGTGGGGGATGATTTATTTATTTGTGAAAAGAAATATTCGCGTTTTACTGTTTTCGTTTGTATTATATGGCTAATAAACAAAACGACTTCATAGTGATAATTTCTCTTGTTAAATAATAGAAGAAACTCTCTCTACCTCTTGTTCGGCGGTACATATACTAAAATTGGAACGATACAGAGAAGATTAGCATGGCCTCTGCGCAAGGATGACACGCAAAATCGTGAAGGGTTCTACCTCGGGAGGTATTATATTAAATTTTCAGATTGATATTCGCAAATTAATAAACGTTTCTTCTATTTTATTTTATGCTGGTGTAAATTGACATGTGAATATCCCCCTGTTTTTATTCAAAATGCAAAGACCTTTTTGCATGTTGTTGACTCATACAAAGATTCAATTCAGAATTTTATCAGTACTAATACATTTTATGTGTGTGTGTGTGTGAACTGGAAATTTATAATTTTCCTATTTGTTTTTATAATTTAAAGGCATACTGTTATTCAATTAATGTAATAAATTGTTGTGGTTTCTTGTCCAAGTGTAATATATACATACTGTATAATATTTATATTTCAGCCAGAATTTGTGAAAGGAACCTCTACATGAATAGATAGTTGATGGTACCTTTTTTCAATAAAGATGCTATACGGGCTTATATAAAGACAGTGATGTACGTGGCTAAGAGACTAAATTGACAAATACCTTCTATGATAAATCTACCAAACAGAGTCTTCTATTACAATATATGATGTCTATCTATTAGTATTTCATTATAGCATTACATCTACTGATCGATTGCCCAGCATTTCAAGATTATAGAATGAAGAATAAACTAGTTGTTTGTGAACCTAACGATTTGATTTCCGATAATAAATCATATTTAAAGTTCAATTCATTTTGTAAATACATTCTAAACTTTCTATATAATCTGGATCTCTAATGTTTTCATGCGTTGAATAATGTAAATAACTTATGTAAATGAACTTTTCTCCTTGTTTGGCGCAAGTATCCCTTGCGGGATATAGCGCTTTTGAAATAAAATAATTGGTAATAGTTAAATATTTTTACACATTTCAATTTTGTTGATATTTTCTCTCTAACTAAATTGCATATTAAGTCTTATACCTATTTCAATAATATTTCTTTCTTTTCTCTTAGTTTATCTCTAAAGTGCAAGTGTCCCATATAGCGCTATATGTCGAAATTAAATCGAATTGTAGTTGAATTTGGAATATATTCAAATATTATATCAGGTATACATAATATATTCATGTTTCCGTCTTACATCAATATGATCGCATATATGACAGTATGGAATTATTGCTTCAAAGATGCCAATAAACCTTCACCGTTAATCCCTTGTTTAGAACATGACACCGTTGTAAACGTCCAGCCATGTTTCATCCGAGCAATAAATTTTAAACCATTTTTCATCGGTTTAGACCCATTAAAAGCAATTTTCGACGCGGTTGTTAAAACATTATTTTTTCTTCGCTGGACATTCCGGAACAGATTTTTCAACTTTTTTATAGAAATATTTTTAGAATCATCATTTGACATTGTCAATCCTTCTGAAGTGTGGACAAAAGATGTATTGATTGAAAGGTCATTCCTTGAAATGAACCTTTTATATCTTATATACAGTTTATTTGTTAACATTTTGATGTGTTTTTACATTTAATTTATAATAATACATATTTGAAAACATAGTTAAATCATCTATACATATATTTTCTGGTGTAATATATATCTAATTATAACGTTATAAATAAACCAATTATAATGTTAAATATAATACGATGACATTATGGTAAGCATTTATATATTATTATATTCCTGAATGAAAAACTAAAATATAATAATGCAATACCAGGTGAAATTAACTAATAATATATATACTTACCAAAATGTAAGAAAAAAATATATTTCAATATATTATTAATTATAATTTTCAATTAGCAGAGAGCACTCTATTTTATACACCTTATAAACCTTTTATATCATATTCGAATTATATCAAAACTAATATATAAATATTTTAAAAATATGTATTCTGATTTATATTAATTATGAATGTTTTCTACTCTCTCTACTAGAAGACGTCTAGTGGCTCACCTGGGGCGCGCGACCTGCTGCGTGCTTCACTGCAAAACACCTCATAAAAGATGGAAGATTGATCCATCGAAATATCGGTAAATAAATAATCGTATTTAAATCCAAAATAGGCCTTATTTTAAAATATTTATATCTATTTATTCAAATATTTATCAATTATATAATCTTATTTTTTCTTATTTATATTTATTCTGTATTTAACCTTATATAATCTTATATGGACATTGTGATAAATCAGTTTCAATCTCAATCTCTCTTTCTCTAATGTATTAAACAATTTCTATATTTGAAAAGGTGTACGGATTAAAAGGAAAATATCGTGAATGTTTAAAAAATAGTTTTTATTAAACAGTAGAATGCTATTAGTGCATTGAAATATATTTAGGCTATAACAATATATATATATATTCGACAATAGGGATGAAAAGGTGTTTCTTCACAAAAATATATCGAAAAGAATGGGAGCGTGGGGCATTAATTATATAATGAATTTAATAATTAACAGTATAGTTTGAGAGCTGAAGATAATTGTTTATTCAAAATTGTTTATTTGCCCTTGCTCCTTACACTTTTTGTTATATCTGTTGAGATAATTAAATTTCAAAATAATGTTTGTTGTAAATTCATAGAATTATCATATTTTAATTCAGTTCATAGAGGTTTTATTGAATATATATATAATTTTTGAACATTATAATATTATATAAAGTAATTTATAATACAATATAATACGGCTTATGATTGTAGAACGACGTTTGACAATTATACCGCAAATGTTTCTTTTGAACGGAAAATCGGAATTTATTTTAGGGAGAAATAACAATTATTTCTAACCTTAGGGATGATGTATGAAAGGATGAATTGTGAAGAGTAATGATAAACGGAAAAATAAAGTGTCCAGGGATGAGAATTATAATATTATTCTATATAATGTCAGATTTACTATATATAAAGGCACATATATAACAATAGTCTCTATTAAATTATTTATCAAATGAAATATAATTTGTAGTAGTGTGCAAAAAGAGAATCAATAAAATATATAATGTGGGATCATCTGGAGAGTATATAGAGCTATTTCGTTCACCACAAACTTCCAATAATATCTGTGGAGAATTAGCCCGAACTGCTCATGCGCGAAGATAACACAATGGCAGCCATGATTTATGATGTCAGACGATGTCCCGAACTGGGCTAATTGGCGTCAATCTAATTTATCCGACAACATTCCTCTTTTTTTACCAAACGATACCAAACTAACCCAGTTATCTGGTTAGAGCCGTAAATTGTTTCATTTATTCCAATAGACCACTTCAGTACATGTGGGTCATAAATAATAGAAGAAAAACTACACCTAAATTTAAAAATGTTTCACATTGAATTCTTTCCTATTTGAATTATAACACTCTTTGTGATCCAAGTTGTTTTCATCCTCATATTCTGGTTTGTGTATTGCATTGTACGAATTGTTTATAATAATTATAATTGAATCATTACATGAATAACGGCATACATTGGATCATAAATAATGTGTGATACAATTTATATATTCTCTTCTATAAATCATTGTATATATAAAGATTAATCTCACTATATTTCTATATCTATTTATATAAATAACGAAGTTATATAAATAAGATTATACCATAAAAATCATCATCGCCATAAGGTGATAAACCTAAATGCGTTTTTTCAATGTACGTTCAACGAATATGATCATATTTAGGTTTAAAAAACTGAATATTTTATTATTTAGAATATACTAACTTTAGAATGAAATTTTATGATTATTTATTAAATCAATTTGGATGTCTTTGCTCATCAGTGGTGAAACGTTTCAGATAGAATTTGCTAATTTAATTAAAGCGGACTGATAGACATATTTCATACAATCTAATTATAAGGTTTGCATTTTGGGATGTTTAAAGAGAGATTCAGAGTGGAATGATAAGGATAGCGTTTTTTATAGTTGTAAATATTATAGTTATTTTCTGTAATTCTCTCATTCACAGCGCTCCACTTGAAAAAACAACATATGGAATAGATACGATCAATTACGAAGAACCGTTCTTTGTTTCGCACAGAACTAATAAAGCACAACTATAATTTGCTCTTTTTAATGTTGTTTTCAATTAGAATTTGTCTCACGAAGAAAATAAACGCATAGCCACAGATATTAAAAGTATTTTAATACACGATCAACCTCTATTTGAGAGAAAAAGTCACACAGGTAGAATTTCTTAGATAATGAGCCATTTATAATGATTATAGAATGTAAGAAGTCGGATTAAAAGATATGGGGAAGAGTAATAAGTGTTTATTGATGTGGTTGGTGAAATATTTCTCGGATTAACTGCCTCATTATTAGAAGAAATCGATTTCCAACTTATTTTTATTTCCATCATCTATGTTGAACCTTACAATATTCTCCCCCACACCTCTAACTGCCCAGTTGAAAAAGAGGGAGTAACGAATATATTAATTATATTTATTTGCTTCAATTTTACAAATATATATATTCCCATCCCTGGACACTTTTATTTTTTCGTTTATCATCACTCTTCACATTTCATCCTTTCATATCTCATCCCTAAGGTTAGAAATAATCGTTATTTCTCCTTAAAATAAATTTTTATTTTCTGAAAAGTAACACATGCGGGATAATTTCCAAATTTCGTTTTACAAACACAAAAGGGTCATATGTTTGTTATTAAAATAAAAAGGCATATCCTGACCACATTCACATGAACATTTAGATGGCAGAGCGCCATCTATAATGGAACAGAAATCAACTATACCTTGATTTAGCCTGTTCCCTGATACACAGCCAACCCATTTTTTTTTATAAAACAAAAAGACAATAGGAACACGCATCGGGTTGTTGTCCCTCGTCAGCGTGGGTTGGCTAAATATCAGGTAACAGGCTAAATCAACGTTTAGTTGATTTCTGTTCCACTTGATGGCGCTCTGCCAAATAAAAATCTCATGTGCTCCTGGTCAAAATATGCCTTTTTTGATATATATACTTATATATACTAAAGGTGGCACTAGTATATATTGGGTCGGAGCGAAAATAATAGCCGATTTTAATTTGGCAAATTTCAAATTTTGATTATTGCATGCATTTTTTTCCTTTTTAAAATTTTCGATTTGAAGCATTCCTTATGAAGTACGTTTTTCGCACTGTCTTCGATTTCACTAATATTTATATTTATTATTATTCATAGCCGTTATTGTGGCATATTCACTGATTTGAGTCTGTGTGTTTAATTCCAATATGATTGAAATTACATTGTATTAAGACATTTATAAAGGGATAGGTGTCCTTTTCGGTATATGAATATAATTCTTTTGGAAATTTGCATATATGTATAACTATATATGTGGTTTTAAAGTAACAGAGCCTATATTTCAGAATTTTATTCTCTCTCGAAGCCAAAATCTAATAAATATTTATACATAGCTTGGAGAATAGAGAGAGAGAGAGAGAGAGGCTTTTAAAATTGATTTTGACCCCCTATTTTATATTTATTAGATTACTTTTAAAAGTGGAAGGGGCGCGCTTTAAATTTTAAGATTCCAGAAGAAGGGCTGAAACGTACAAATGGAAGGGCAAATATTGTGGTATTATCCAATATATTTCAACACTTCGAGGAATGGCATTTTGTCTCGGCCGGGGCTTGAAATTCCAAGCACGGATTGCCATCAGATGCCTTCCAAATATTGAGAAAGTGTTGAAACTTAATATCTTGATAGATTATGTTAGTAAATTGGAATTTATCTTTTTTCAATACAGAATAATATCATATACTGATTCATAACTTGATCTTATATTTAAATTCAGTATTCAGTAGTATTCAGTATTGTGACACATTTTATACTCATTATTGCTCTCTTCTATCAAAATAAATCAAATAGCAAAAATGAAAAGACTTATAATATAGATATCAACTGGTGGAAATATTCGTTTTTTTTTTTAATTTGGAAACGTTTTATACAGACAATACTGATTTAAAGAAAATTCGTAATTAAATGAGCTAAATTTATCAATAGAAAATATCATTGAAATATGTTTAAGTAGATTTTTAAATATAAAATAAGTATCATAAGAAAAAAAATTGAAGCTTTCATATGATATATGGTGGACATGAAGAATGCCACTCAGAGTGCCTTAGACAGATAAAAGGTTAAATACCCAAATTGTAAATGAAATTAACCCAGTTAGATCCCCAGAATCCCAAATATGCAAAGTCGCAAAGAATACCCTACATCAGATACCTTTTGAGAGCACATATTTATAAAATATTTTGATGTTAGGAAAAATTGAAGGAAGAAGGAAAAGAAGAAAAATGCTATGAGCCGGCTAGAAGGGATCAAGAAAGCTACCGAAATATTAGTAGATGAATTGCAAGCGATGAACGCTAGAAGATCAAATTGGAGTAAATCTGTCCATAGTGTCACCAAAAGTCGAACGAGGCAGTCTTTAAAGCTATAACAACAACAAAATATCATGAAGTTAAACCTTTTAAAAGATGATATAAGTCTTATTTGTTTCTCATTTTATAAGTTAGCAAGTATTAACCTTATTTTTACCAATATCTTACTGTTATTTTCAGATTAATATTTTTAAAATCAAGACCATAATACAAGTGTGTTGATGATAAACTCATGCATCATGTAAGGTGAACGCTATAATATACTAGCCGAATGACCCGGGCAACGCCCGTGTTTTACCCGATTGAATGTTTTGATTCAAATACTATTTGTTACAATTATAAACGCCTTAAATAAATGCATATATTAGTTAATAACTATAGCCTATGTGCTTTATCTATGTACTGTTGGCTTCCGTAGGCGTCTCTTACTGGGAAAAAGAAAGAGAGGATTACATTTAGTTATTAACTAATATATGCATTTATTTAAGGAGCGACCCGCTCCAACACAATAGTTACAAAAACCAAAAAGCGAGTGGGGAGGAGGGGGGGGGGTAAAGTCAAAAACAAAGTGTCTCGCGTAGTGGCGGCGCCATCGTAGCCACGTGATCGTGGCCAACCAATAGGAGAGCGCCATTCCAAAGAAAAAGCAAACGGTGACAGAGATGACGCATGACGCTCGTAACTGTATATAGAATGATTACGAATGTTTATTAATAACAAAACAACGAACATAACTGCAATGAAATCATATCTCATAATTATATATTGTAAATATATATTGATAAAAATTGAAGTTTAAATATATAAATATAATATAGAACTTATTATTATAGAAGTTTCTGATAATCAGCCGCTCCTAAAAATGAAAAAATATCTTTCTTTGTTCAAAACAACTTTCAAAATATACTGACTTCTAGAAACGATTAAAGTATTCAAAGATTTCAAAAGAGTGTCCATCTTGAACCAATTCATATTATTGAGACATTTAAGTCACCACCTCAAAAGTAATTAAGTGTTGAAACATTTCAAATGACCATCTCTGAAAGGAATTATGAGTATTAAAACATTTCAAGTGAGACCAACTCCAAAAATAATTATAAGTATTGAAACATTTTGAATGACCACCTCTAGAAGCTGAGATGTATTAAACATTTTGAATAAATGATAATGCAAAACACAACTTAATATTAATAAATATATGGAAAAACAAAATTAATTTACAAATTAGTGAATAATTCCTTGCACATATGGAAATAGAAAGCTGAAGGGATCTAGTCGGTGATTCGGGTATCGCGTGCCTAGCGGTTAATGCACACTTTCATTAATGTCATTAAATGTTTAATTAGTTTCTTAATTAATCTATCGTAATAAATTATCATCTTATTTCATTTTAATAATTAATAAATGTTTTGACACACCCTACAAATATTTTTAAACCACGTTACAAAGGTACCTGTAATTTAATATTTTCTATTCAATAAATAATTAATAAGGTTTTTTAAAAAGTATTAAGGTATGTAGATTAAATAATTGATGTATATTTTATATAAAATATTCTGTGGATATATGATGAATATATCAATAATAATTATATATATAACAAAAGGTTGTAAATAAATGATATGTACAAATTGTTTTATTTTTTTAAACAAGAGTTGATGGACTTAACATAAATACACTTTCCATTGTGTCAAGACTTGATAATAATATTTTAAAATTTCTTTTTGAATTTAACATTTTCTATTATTAATATTCTTTTAATATTTTTCTCTTTTTTTCTCATTTTACCATATTATTGAATTTTAATTTTAAAAAAATTCTTGAATGTATTAGAATAATGGAGAATAAGCTAAGAAATATTTACTCGAATATTAAATCAATTTTATTGTGCTCATTGTGAACAAAAGAGGTTAAATTAATTAAAAAAATAAGACAATAGTTAAATTTATATTCATCATTTTATTAATAAATCTTCAAATTCAAAATTTGATTACCATCTTTCGTTAGAATTTGTAATTATTATTTTTGACAAATCAAATATTATCTCTTCAGACCTTACTACAATGATAATTTTATATTCATAACTTTTATTATTGCAGTAAGGGGTCTGTAGAGATAATATTTCATATATGAAAAGAAAAATATTGTCAAAAATATTTTAACTATTAATAATTTCTTCAATTAAAAAGGCATATATTGGATCAAAATATCATTTATTTTACCAATATTTCAGTTGGCTGAACGCCAACCTTTATCAAGGTGTTATAACATATTAATAAAACATTTATGACGCTATGTGGCGCTGAGTTTGTTGTTGACACACATTAATATGTTATAACACCTTGATAAAGGTTGGCGTTCAGCAACCTGAAATATTAGTAAAATAAATGATATTTTGATCCAATATATGCTTTTCTAATTAAATATTTATTTATGAATTGCTCTTTTTTCAAAATAATTATATATGTTATTTGATGATTTATTATAGGAATTAAGTTCCTTACGTATTCACCAGATTTGTGTATATGAAGTATTAAAAAATATATACGGTTTTAATCCAGATATCGATCAAAGAAACATGTAGTTGAAAAATAACGAAGGTTTATACAAAAGGAAGCGCAATAAATAGAATTTAAAGAATATAACAAAAGGGTAGCGGGTGTGCGGTCATGAGGAATATTCATGAGGTGTTAAGTTAGAGAGCAATCACGGTGAGATTGGGAGATAATTATTGAAAGATGTAATTTGCTGGGACCCGGGCGGTGAACAATAGCTATTGTAATGGTCGTCTGCTTCTAGAGGGCCAACTCGACGTAATTGGAATTTAAATGTAGGAAACCCCTTCAGCACATGTGTGAATCTCTTTGCTACACCTACCATCATCAAAATATAATTTCAGTAGAATTAATGTATAGAATATTATAATTTATAATACAATATAATGCGGCTTATGATTGTAGAACGAAATTTGACAATTATACCGCAAATACTTCTTTTTAACGAAATATCGATATTTATTTTAAGGAAAATAACGATTATTTCTAACCTTAGGTTGTATTGTATGATAGTATGATAAGATGAATTGTGAAGAGTAATGATGAACGGAATAGTAAAAATAAGTGAATAATATGATGAATCATTTTAGTCAAAAGGCGATCAATTGAATAAGTTTATATAAAAAAGAGCGTACCTGGATCTGTAAAGAAAATAAAACTTTTTTTTTACTCAAAAAAAGTTCTCTCAATTTTTCTTTGAGAAAATATAAATTGTTTTTTTTTTTTTTACAGATCCAGGTACGCCCTTTTTTATCTAAAATTATAATAACTGTTCAATTAAAAAGGCATATATCGGTTCAAAATGTAATTTATTTACCAATATTTCAGTTGGCTGAACGCCAACCTTTTTCAAGGTATTATAACATATGTTGGCGTTCAGCCACGCAACTGAAATATTGGTAAATAAATTATATTTTGAACCGATATATGCCATTTTAATTAAAGATCTATTTATGGATTTCCATATTTTCAGAAAGTTAAATATCATTTACAGTTTATAAAATGAAATCAATTTCCTTTTATAAACACTAATATAAAATTGTCAATTGAAATTCTGACTAGAGGATAATGATCGAAAAACATTTTAATGCCTTTTGTAAATATTGATTCAATATTAATAAACTAATAGAATCATGCTGTATTATGAATATATGCCTTATAATACTCTTTTCCTAAGTATTATATCCGAGTATAAAGATACACACACACTTTGTAAATATTAAATCATTTAATAATTAGTATTGATTTATCTCTTATACCAACCACAATCAATGTGAATTTCCCTTTCTATTTGAATAGAAATTTGATATAAATGCTATTTACATTGTATGAAATAATTTAATTTTCCAATTATAAGCATTAATATAGATATTATCAATTGATATTTTGATTGGGAGATAATGCTCGATAAAACTTTAATGCGTTTTGTAGATATATTTTCATAAATCTAAACAAACACAAACACAACTGCAATGTAAAATCATGTCTGAAATTATTTATATAACGCTCTTTTATAACTATTATACAAATATAATATATAATTTGTAAATATTAAATTATACACTATATAGAATTGATTTAATTCTTGTGTCACTCAGGATATCGGGAATTTGATGATTAAACATAATTTGAACCAAGTAAATAAAATATATTTTATAAATATAATGTATTTACATTAGAAAATGAATATTTGTGTGACATATATTTCAGGAAATTTTCTATAGCCAATGGTTATTATCTCTCAGAGTATTATTTGAAATTATATATACAAGTATTTTAGGTGATAAAAATCAAATATTGGATTGGATTAAATTTTCAATTCAATATATGCCTTCTAATTACCTGGAGATTTGAATGAGGATTTCTCTTTTTTTTCAAAACAATATAATATTATGATATTACTACTCTCTTTAATAATTCAAACAATATAGAGTGTTGGTTAAATAGAATCAATTGTCATTTATCGATCGCTTTATAAATTTAACTATGAAATGTTATTTTTCGATATGAAATATCATTTAGGAAAGTCTATCCTAATGAAAAATGTTTCATATGAAAAATAACAAGTTCATGCTAAATATAATCCTTAAATAAATTAAAATCCTCTGGAGTAACTTGATAAAGAAAGAAAAATCAAAGATAAGGAGGATAAGTTTCTTTTATGAACAAATAATCAAGCTTTCGGGCACAAAGTCGCCCTTCTACAGGAATAAAAATATACAAAATCAAGATCCGTCTATATATATACAAATAATTAGCATAAATAATAAATAAATATTAGAAATTAGAGAGATAATATTTAAGTTTTATGTCTGATGTACGAATCAGGTAAATCAAGTGAGACTCTCGTGTCTCGAGTGTAAGGCCTTAACAAATTATTTTTAAGAGATAACATTTATATTTTATGTGTGATATACAAAATAAATAATAGGAGAAATGTGAATATGCTAATATTTGGTATAATCTGCTAGTTAAAAATCAATAAGTTGTTGTATTAACAGCTTATGAAAATATTTCGTTATAAAAATCCGGAATATCAATGTGCCTATTGATGCTATTATATTTCAGAGATAGTAGCGCCTCTACAACCAATCTCTTATATTTATGTTGAATGTTAGAAAAATGTGAACGGGGTTCTATTGTATTAAAAGTATGTCCTGTATTTGAAATATGTTGGGCTATGAGGGATCTAGGGTCGTTATTTCTGATATTTCGGATATGTTCATCAATTCTATCTTTTATATGTCTACCAGTTTCTCCTATGTATAAGCTAGAGCAATTATTACATTTTAATGAGTAGACTGCATTCTTTAAGTGTATGGGTTTTAAGGGGAAACTGTTATTGGCGATAGGGTTTCTAAGTATAGTGCCTAAATTAGGAGTATTGGAAAAGAAGGTGCGGATACCAAAGTTTTTTAGATAATTAGATATGTTAAGGCTCTGAGGGGAAAAAGGAATAGTACAAATAGATTTATAACTATGATTAACAGCTGTTTGTAAAGGGTTATGAAAGTGTCTCAAAATGAAGTTTTTTTGGATAGCCCAATGTCAATAAATGTGATAATATGATATTTGTTTCCTGCTGTTTTGATATATCTGTGGTACAATGAGTGAATATGCGCTTAGTTAATGCTTTGACTGTGTTAATTTTATGGCTAATTGGGCAATACGAAGAAAAATGTATGTATGATGGATAAAATGACGGTTTGTAATAAACGCTTGTGGTATATCTATTATCTATTTTTGTGATAATCCATATCTTCTACTCCGGATTTCTTGAGCCATATTCAACAGTCACCGGTTCTACCCAACAGCATCATGGTATCCTTTGATGTGGTGAATTTATACCCCAGTCTACCCCATCCACTTATTATAGATTGCACAACACAATTCTTATCAGACCATAATTACCCCATTAACACCATTTCCAGATTAATATCCCTGATCAGTATTAGTTTAAATAACAGTATATTTAATTTTAATCAAGCATACTTTACACAAACAAAAGGTACACCTATGGGTAGCCCACTATCTTCCCCTCTATCAGAAATAGTTATGCGCCATATAGATAAGCAAATAGTTGAACAATACCACTTAGAGATTTTATCATGGCACAGATATATTGATGATATTTTTGCAATAGTCAAAACCAGTTCACTTGATAACATTTTATCCACATTAAACAACTTATACCATGATATAAGTTTTACAGTTGAAACAGAGACCAATAACACTTTAGCTTTCTTAGATATACTTATCACAAAAATAGATAATAGATATACCACAAGCGTTTATTACAAACCGTCATTTTATCCATCATACATACATTTTTCTTCGTATTGCCCAATTAGCCATAAAATTAACACAGTCAAAGCATTAACTAAGCGCATATTCACTCATTGTACCACAGATATATCAAAACAGCAGGAAACAAATATCATATTATCACATTTATTGACATTGGGCTATCCAAAAAACTTCATTTTGAGACACTTTCATAACCCTTTACAAACAGCTGTTAATCATAGTTATAAATCTATTTGTACTATTCCTTTTTCCCCTCAGAGCCTTAACATATCTAATTATCTAAAAAACTTTGGTATCCGCACCTTCTTTTCCAATACTCCTAATTTAGGCACTATACTTAGAAACCCTATCACCAATAACAGTTTCCCCTTAAAACCCATACACTTAAAGAATGCAGTCTACTCATTAAAATGTAATAATTGCTCTAGCTTATACATAGGAGAAACTGGTAGACATATAAAAGATAGAATTGATGAACATATCCGAAATATCAGAAATAACGACCCTAGATCCCTCATAGCCCAACATATTTCAAATACAGGACATACTTTTAATACAATAGAACCCCGTTCACATTTTTCTAACATTCAACATAAATATAAGAGATTGGTTGTAGAGGCGCTACTATCTCTGAAATATAATAGCATCAATAGGCACATTGATATTCCGGATCTTTATAACGAAATATTTTCATAAGCTGTTAATACAACAACTTATTGATTTTTAACTAGCAGATTATACCAAATATTAGCATATTCACATTTCTCCTATTATTTATTTTGTATATCACACATAAAATATAAATGTTATCTCTTAAAAATAATTTGTTAAGGCCTTACACTCGAGACACGAGAGTCTCACTTGATTTACCTGATTCGTACATCAGACATAAAACTTAAATGTTATCTCTCTAATTTCTAATATTTATTTATTATTTATGCTAATTATTTGTATATATATAGACGGATCTTGATTTTGTATATTTTTATTCCTGTAGAAGGGCGACTTTGTGCCCGAAAGCTTGATTATTTGTTCATAAAAGAAACTTATCCTCCTTATCTTTGATTTTTCTTTCTTTATCAAATATAATCCTTCAAATTCTAACAAGGAATATTTTCCTTTATTCAACTCTCTCTCTAATTCGAGTCTAGAGTCCAATAATATAAAATAAAAAATCTCTCAGAACATTTTTGTTTACTACATTACTAACCAAGGAAAATCTACTAAACGTATGCCTTCATATTGATATTCTATAAAATATGCTTTTTCCAAATCAAAGAAAATATTCAACTTTTCTAATATATTCGACCGTAAATCCTAAATGTTCTTATTAAAAAAGCAGAATATATTTTCAATTTGAATTTATTTTTACTCTGATTGAATCTATAATTTACATTTCTAGAAAATGGAAAGGTAATAAGAAGAAATATATTTTATATATATTAAAATTTATATTATAATAGACAATGTTTTTTTTTCCATTCTATTCACAAAGATAATAATAATAATAAAATGAATTTGAAATACAATCTTATTATTTTTTTAATATTTGAAAAACTACATTCATAAAGCACTTTATATAAAAACATGCATTGATATTTAAATATATATTTTATAGAGCTTCTCCAAAATATCATTAAAATATAACATACTTTTTAACTATATTCAAAATACAAAATTTAATTTTGAAAATAGAGCAATCCATAAATAAATCTTTAATTAGAAAGGCATATATTGGATCATATAAATGATATTTTATTCCAATATATGCCTTTTTAAATTACAAAACTATTTTAGAGGCGTAATATTCTTTTTAAAATAAAACAATTTCTACTGTCCTTACTGCAATGGAAAAATTAAAGGGAGGGCCTGGCTCATCAGTGGTGAACCCTCCCAGCGGTTTCGCCAGTTTAATGGGAGGGTTCACCACTGATGAGCCAGGCCTTCCCTTTAATTTTTCCATTGCAGTAAGGACAGTAGAAATTTTTTTATTTTAAAAAGAATATTACGCCTCTAAAATAATTTTGTAATTTGATAACAGATGGCGCGCTAGTGCATCGTAACATATGCCTTTTTAATTAAACAAACTTTATATTAATAGTGTTTGAAAAAGAATAAAAGGTTGTCTTTTGATGTCTAATTTCGTTACAAGTTACTTTCATATCAAAATTATCCATATAGATGATACCCTAATCTATTATAAAAAGACTAGAAAAGTCAATTGATTGATTGATGTACAATTGATGTACAATTATTCATTATCATATTGATGTACCTCTATATTTTGTTATAATCAGAGTGGAATAGAAGAAAATAACAAGGAATTTCTCTTTTAATGACTTACTAGTCACTTTTATAAAATCAAGAATTAATGTTGATAGAAAACAACGATGTTGCTTAAAAAGAAAATTGGAATCATCAAATAGCGCCGCGGTTTGCTGGAATCCTCTCATCTCATCAAATAGTGAACCAAAAAATCAATGTCTCATCTCTTCAATAGGAATTATGTTGATATTAACAAAATATATTGTGAAATGATTGTACGATCATTGATATCTATATTTTTTTGTATTTAAATTGGCATTCATGTCTCATGATGAACAATTATATTATTCAAAATAGAAAAGTTCGTTGATCATTCTAGAAATATTTGAACTAACCATATATGACAAATCTACAGGCGTCTGATTTTATAGTGATATAGTTCATTTCTTAATAGCAAAAAAAAAATGAAAGAAAAATATTAACAATATTAATGTTAAAAATACACTCTCAATAATAAAAAAAAAAGTGTTTTTTTTTATTATACTCATAATTATCCAACTTTGTGTCTGAAAACACGAAAAGTAATAATATTTAATGCGTATCCTTTAATGAACTCATAGATGTAAATATTATCAAGTTGTATCTTTGTAAGTGGTAGGAAAGGTCATAAATGTATCCAATAGTTATATTACTAATCAATGCCACAAGACGACGTATTTTGTTGATAGCTACCGAATATATTGTTGAAATAAATAGGAATTGACCACAATTGCTGTGCTACATATCGTCAAAAATACAAAGACACATCCGTATTTAGAGCGACACCAAGTTTATTGTTTAAATAATAGGAATTGTTATAAATATTTATACCAATTCAGATGTATACGAAAAATTAACTTTGATAACGATTAATTCCATTGTTGTGAAAAAAACTAATTGTTTCCAATTGTTGTACTACTAATCAGGGAAATACGAAGACGTAGCCGTGTTGATAGCGACCAAGTTTATTGTTTGATATTAGGAATTGTTCCCAAATGCTGTACTACCACTCAGGAGAAATATAAAGAAGTAGCCGTTTTGATAACGATTGAGTTCATTGTTTAAAAAATAATGATTGTTCCCAATTGTTGTACTACCCAATCATATGTATACGAAAAAAGGCGTAGCTACTAAGATTTATTGTTTAAAAAAAGGAATTGTTCCAAATTGTTGTACTCCCAATCAGATGTATACCAAGACGTAGACGTATTGATAGCAATCAAGTTCATTGTTTAAAACATAGACATTGTCTCAAATAGCTGTATTACTAATCAGTAGCCTGCGACGACATGTTTATAATAAGAGAATCTATTGCGGGAGGAATTAATCCAGAAGGTGTCCAGAGGCGATGTATGATAACTAATTAGATTAAGAGGAACCCTGAAGGTGTTCCAATTGTTATTCAGGTAAATAGAGTACCTTAATTAGCTAAACATTGATCCTCTATTTACATTACATCATAAAAACTTCTAATTATTGTGTAAATAATTTTAATCAATTTATGTAAGATTTTTAGTATCATTTAATTTGAGATATAAACAAGACACATATAACAGGCTTAATATTTTCCATTTTAATTTCATGAGAAAAGTTTGTAAACATTTATATTATAATAATATATGTGTTAGAATTAATTTATTAATATAATTACTTATCTAAATTTAAATAGACATTCTATACGATTATTAGATTAAATGTCTTATTGATTTTGAAGAACAAAAATATTAATTTCTTTAAAATTATTTCTCCTCCCCACAATAAGATGATAATAGAAGCAGATCAATTTTCAGGAATATATAAATGGTATACAAGATACCTATTCTTCGATGTTTTCCTAATGTTCATATAATATCTATCGTGATATGGTAGTATTGTCGAATCTCTAATAAGTAGGATATAATTTGATATGGAAAAATTTAATATTTAGAGAGATGGCCGTTCATTTGTAGTGGTTGTAAATGAGGCATTTGTTGATGGTGGATCGCAATAATTACTTCTCTTCTAAAATATAAATATTCTTTATTGAAGGTACAAAAATAAGAAACATAAATTACTAAATATATCTAAGTAAAAATTACTACTACAATGACATCTCTCTAACCACCCATCTCTATTAACTCTCACCTATATATATATATACACTCCTGACACCACAGATTTTAAGTCACAGATTATTACAATCACAGAAAAAAAATTATATTTGACAATAACATCCAACAGAATTGTCACAAATATGTTTTGTATCAATGTATATTTATTTATATATTTAATTAAAAAGGCATATATTGGATCAAAATATCATTTATTTTACCGATATTTCAGTTGGCTGAACGCCAACCTTTATCAAAGTGTTATAACATCTTAAAGTGTATCAACAACAAATTCAGCGCCACATAACGTCAACAGCATTAAGGTTTTAAAAAATATTTTGTTATAAAAACTTAATGCTGTTGACGTTATGTGGCGCTGAGTTTGTTGTTGACCCACTTTAAAATGTTATAACACCTTGATAAAAGGTTGGAGTTCAACCAACTGAAATATTGGTAAAATAAATGATATTTTGATCCAATATATACCTTTATAATTAAAGGTATATCTATGGATTGCTCTATTTTAAAAAGATTCATTTATATATTAAGAAAATTATTATGAAGACTTGTTCACTATTTAAGTAAAAAATAATATAATTTTGTGAGTTTATTGTTAGAAATTTGTAATAGGTGTAATGGTCCTAGATAGTTATTTGTGATAAGATGGATAAAATTCGAGTTCAAATAAAAGTTGAAGGTTTTAAATTGTAGCGAGAAGACTTGACCTGATCTATGCCAGTTCTCCCCTCTATTACTGACAAACCTAATCTCTTTTAAACTGCGGATTTGACATTTACTGCTCTGTCCTGATATATTTCAGCTCAATATTAGATTTGTCCAGGCTATCGATTTCAACAATCTCACGGAAGATTTGTCTTCTTCATTTCTCTACAAGTAGAATTAACAATTTTCCCACATTTATATATATATATTTACAATTTATAGAATAGCAGAGATTTAAATATATAAAATAGTTTGTATACAAAAGTAAATCTTCTTAAAAATCATTTTTTGGTTGGGAATTTGTTTGACAACTGTTTAAAAATTACTTTATTAGGTACCTCTCAAAAGGAGAAACCTAGCTTATGTTATTTGCAATGAATAATATCTACAGATTATTTACATAGGAAAGAAAGTGTCAAAAACGGAATTCGTTCCCGTTTCATGTCTGTAGGAAATCTATGGTTTAAATCGTTTGTCCACCAACTGTTTTTCTTTGTATAATTTTATTCTTTGTTTTTTAATATATAAAAATAATATGAGATCTATCTATATTCTTTTAAATAAGTATATTGGTTATTATGATGCAAGTGTTTGAAGATTTAGACGGTATATTATTTTGAAAATCATTATTTAATTAATAAATATGAAGAGGATCCTAAAGGAATTTCAAACGAAACATGATTTATTTTAAATTTTATTTTGATATTATATATATATTATATAATCTAAAAACTCAAATATTTCTATATTTTAAAAAATATATATTTTATTTTATTCATTGATAATTTTACTTTGTTATCATCGTTTTTTAGAAAGACTTTCATTTTTTGTTGTATAGTTTTGTTGTAAATATGCGTAGTTGATATATCTATCCTTTTAAATCACTAATATAGGATTAACTTTATAAATTCTATATAATGTGAAAATAACTAATGTGTAATATTTCCTCAAGTAATTGAAAATAAAAGCTACTTAACGGTAAATAATTATCTTTTTCTTATCACGACTGCACCTCAACCCTTTATCTTATCGATCCTTTGTCTTATCAAGCCTTATCTAACAACAACAACAAAATATTCATAACAAAAAGTCGACAGGATTATCTGAATTTTCAACCCAATTGCTCTATAAATTATTCAAATTTTATAAAACTATTTTTACAAAATGTCTTGCAAACAAAGGAATGTAGAACATGCCATGACGCCAAGTACTATAGAAATACCGAAATTTAATGGTCAAAATTCATAATATATATATTTTTTCATCTATATATTTTATTTAATCAATAAATCATCAATTTGGTACTCTGTACTATATTGATCTTAAAGAAAACTACAAAATAACCTGGAGACTTATATATTTTACTGTATCTTACCCGATTGAAATCCACATATTGAATGGAATATATAGAGGACAGCAGTAAAATTTCGCCAGACAAGGAAATGTGAAAGTAGATCAATTATGCCAACTATGTTTCTATAGAATTGTTGAACTTTCTATAGTTTCACGTTTTATATCTTAAAACATATATTTTCAAAATTAATAAATGAGATTATTAAATTCTACTTAGGATTAAGGAAAAACATGAAACTTTACAGAATATCAGGCTGAAAGAATATTCTTTTGAATAAATAACTTCAAAATTTATTACGAGTTCTGCTGAGATTAACTTTTTTGTTTCAAGCAAATTCGGAAAAAAATGTGTTATATGGAACTTTATTGGAAAAACTGTAGAATAATAGGCATTGAGTTTGATATAATATTGTATTCAATATATATTATATATTGGAAATATATAATTAAAGGCCATTGACACGAGTTGGCGAGCATTCAAAATGAGACCACCATATTTAATGAGAGGCTGGGATTAGAAGGAAAGTCCTGAGTCAATTAAAACATTATTACTGCCTTCATTAAGAGCCCTCAACTTTCTTTGTTGTACTTTGCTCAAACTGCGATCATTAATGCCTGACTACAGCTATTACTGTGTCCTCTCATATACTTCTACCTTTTCCTCATTAGATAATCCTTTGATGACAACTAAAATTGTTTACTGATGAAAGGAAACATAAAAATGTAACAAAGATTTAGGTATACATATCAACAGTCCTAGAGAAGCATAGATCTATCGATATTTCAAAGCATTCATTTACCTATTTAATAGCAAATGCAGTGAATAAAAGAAATTCAGTCTGATATACAATAATAAACGGGCTGGAGATTTGGATGGCAAAACCGCTGAGGGGGTTCACCACTGATGAGCAATGTTTTCCCTCTTTCAATTTTTAATTTCAGTATGAGGGGGCTGTAGAAATAAATTTAGTATGTAAGGTTAAATACTTATAATTTTCAGCGATAGATGGCGCTAGTAGATGTTGATGATTAATAATGTAGGTTCGTATTCATGTAGCAGAAGAAGCATCTCTCCTTTCAGATTGTGATGCATTAAAACAATGCATTCTGTTTATCCCCTTAGTTGAAAATGTGATATCTAGTCTATATATATAAATTAACGTTTGTATGTCTGTTTGTCTGTATGTCCGGTATACAAATTCGCAGTAGTTCACTAATTCAAACCAAAATATCCACACATAGGTGAAAGAATACGGGAAAGACGATAGGCTATTTTAAAAAATATATAAATCAATTATTAAAACTATATATTCAAATTATTCAACTTAGCTCACAAACAGCGCCCTCTAGAACGCGTGGGGATCTGACGGCGGCGCGCGCCCATTGGCTGCTTTATACTCTTTACTTTTGTTTAGCTTTTAAATAACATATTTTTTCTCTACTTTGCCTATTTTTATTACTGTTTTATACTCTTTTCTTTTGTTCAGCTTTTAGAGATCTGAGATGCCTCCCAAGAAACGCAAACATATTGGAAAAGTCCTACCAGAAGTGAGTAAAAAAGAAATGTGCGAAGTGCTGAGACTGCTGTACAACGTGAGCATCGTCTTAGGATTAATCGAGAAAGGGCCAGTACTTCGAGAGCGGCGGAATCCGTGGGACAGCGTAAGAACAGGCTTCAACAAGATAGAGACAGGGACACTACCTCAAGAGCGGCGGAATCCGTGGGACAGCGTGAGAACAGGCTTCGGCAAAATAGAAACAGGGTCAGTACTTCGAGAGCGGCAGAAACCCCACAAGAACATACGGCCAGGATTCTGAATGTCAGGGAAAGAACTTTGGCCTCACGAAACTCGCGTGATAGACCCTCCAATTTACTTTTAGAAGGTTTTAATTATGATTCGTGCAAAAATTACGAACAACACCCAATGATATTGCTGTATCATGTTTGATTATCAGATACAAAATTATAACGGGAAAAATTCCAAAAAGCAGAGACCACGGGTGAAACCAGTTCATTATTTTGTATGCAGGAACAAAATTATAACAGAAAAAACATTCATTCGAGCAGAAAACAAAAGCCAGATCATCTTTCTATAAAAATATCGCTTCTTAGACACAAAGTTTGGAGCGGTATGTTTCACAAGAGTGACATCCACGGCGCCAATTTATAATTGTAACGAATAGTATCTGAATAGGGTACATTTAATAGGGTAAAACCCGGGCGTTGCCCGGGTCATTCGGCTAGTTGGTGATAAAAGTGATGAGAATATATTGTGTTTTTGTAACCGTGTAAACGTTTGCTTTTGTGTGAATTTTTAAAGCTGTTCTGTCACAATTCTATTAATATTATCATATTTGGTACTGAGGCAATATACAAAATATTTTTTTAAAATATATTTTTAAAGAAATTTGTGCCTTCATTGATAAATAACGATATATGACATAAATCAGTGGGGAATATTATTCAGGTATTAAAAGAGGTACTTCTTACTCTGAATATAATATAGAGGATTATATGAAAAGAAAATAATAAAATAAAATAAAAAGGTCAGGTGATGATATTAGAATATGGCGCTCTGCCATCTAAAAAGCACATGTGCTCCTGGTCAGGAAATGCCTTTTTTATTTTTAATGGGTATATATATATATAAATATATATACAGATTGGCTTATGCATAATATTTCCGAAATTCATGTTTGGGCTCATTATTTATCTTTTTTTTTTCAAGTATTTTTCTGGGGATAATAAAAATATAATGTTCTGATTCCTATTAAAAGGGATTTTGCATCTTTACAAATTTTAGCTATCATACAAATGAAATATTGGTGTTTCAATACCTTTATAATCCTATTTCTGCATTTTTATTATTTGAAAATAATCATAGTTCATAGTTGAGGGAAAATTAGTTATACCATATATTTCATATAAATCGATATGATTGATGGAGTTGGATAATAAAATCGATATTTGGCCCAATATCTGTCAGAGTGAAGTGATACTCTACTTATCAGTACCTTTCATTTAAGCTTCAACCCTATTAATACTATCCATTGACAGGATCAAAGCTATACCAGTCTAAATTCTGATTTTGACAAACGTGGTATAAGATTTTCTAATGATAGCTATGAATATACAAGTTCTTTGAATAATAATATATATTTTAAAAAGTGCAAAGGATGGATTTTATTTTATAAATTGTAAGATACCTTATTTGAATACGAGAATTTTGAAAATCTAATAGAAAGGGAATATATTTGTGAGTTTCTTTTCGCATTTTGAGTGCCATAATCTTATACATTAAAAGAGGTTCTCGCATAATAAACACTCACGAACAAAACTTGAGAAAGTGGAAAGTCTTTGACAGGGGAAATTTTGTTCACACTTTGTTATCTCGTGTGTCTCCAATAAAAGTCAGTGTGTATCAAACAGCTTTCAGAGTTATTGTCTGAATCCCGATATACATACAAAAAGGCACTAATTATTTAAGCATTATCTATGAGTGTATATAAAAATATTTTTCTATCGTCAATCATTTATTATAGATTATCTTGATAATCATAATTACAATAAAATATACATTTGGAATTTGAATATTCGTATCAACTGAAATTTGTAAAATATTCCTTCGGAATATTCTCCAGTATTATATTTTATATTCGAATATTTTATATCAAAATATATAGTTTATAAAACATACCGAGTATATTATGCTTTCGTATTAAAGTTACATTTGTATAAATGTGCAAACCATAAAAGAGTAATATACTTTCTATAAAAAATATATATATAAGATAGATATAGAAATGTATTCCTGTTATATATTCTGTACATTTATACAGATGTGGTTTTAGAATAAAATCGTCTTATAAAAATTGTTATATTTGAAAAATCATTTCATAAATATTTTATTCAAATAATTTATGTTATATATATATATATATATATGTTTTATAAAATATTGCATAAGATATATATTTCAAATGTATCTTCAGCTAGGGGCAGTAATTATAGAAACAAGTTTGAAAAAGGCAATTAAATATATTTTTAATCGAGTAGTTATTAATGTTAGTCAACTTTTGTGTCAAATATATCTATATATAAAAAGGCTGTTAATAAATAGAGGGTATATCACAATATTATAACACCTTATAGAATACTTCTTGTCTGGTTATAAGGAGTTAAGCAAAACTCTCTCTAACAAATTATTTTATAAATTAATATTTAATCCTCTTTTTAAACTGTAAAATTATTTAGACGAAGAATTTGACAATGCAATTATTTATATAATACAATCTTACTGCGGTTACAAATACTATGTCGCATTTAAAAGCAGAATGTGCTTATATAACCTTCCTTCCATCTCTACTCCTGATACAATATTACAACAGTATGGTGCATAGAATTAACGAAGTGTATGTGGAGGTGGATGTTTACCATTAATGAGTCAAGCCCTTCAGATATTTTTCTAATGCAGAAAGGCAGAAGGAAATTATTTTTAAAAGAAAAAGTCTTGTTAAAATTGTTTAATCATGTGAAAAATGATTGCTTTAGGTAAAAAGCATGTTTTAATATAGAACAAAAACCTTCAGAGTCTCTCTTTATGTGAATAAATTCTGTAAAAAAGCATAAATAATATATTTCAGGTTAGGTATAATCACCTGCAGTTAATAATAAAAAGTAGAAAATTATGAATTTCTTTGGTGAGATATATTCATTATGATAAATAAACAAGTACAAGTATATACTTATATATCAATTTTTTTCTCCACATTGAATATAACAAAATTATTTTAAAACTTAATTCTGTTGACGTTATGTGGCACTGAGTTTGTTGTTGAGTCATATTAAATATGTTATAACACCTTGATAAAGGTTGACGTTCAACCAACTGAAATATTGGTAAAATAAATGATAATATGATCCAATATATGCCTTTTTAATTAAAAATACTTATATATAAAGTAAATAATATATATAAATATAACATAAAAATACAGATATTGTCTTTGTCTATAGAAACAAGTATAAATCTGAGGAGAAAAAATGTTGAGTGACACATGTTATATAAATTTATCATATTATATATAAAAAGAATATATAATTATTAAAATATGTATAAATTCAAACAGGGTGTATGATAAATATAAATCAAGAGAGTCGAATATTCGCGAAGAAATTTTCGAATAAGATGGTCGACGAATTGAACGTGAAAGTTTTTCAGAGTGAATCTACAAGAAGAGAATTGTAGGGACCGAAATAAAATATTATAATCTATGTCTAGGGAGGAACAGAGATATAAATCTCCCTCCAGAGTAAGACATATATTTGACAATATATTCAAATATGATTGATCATAGATTAAAAATAGATTGCGGCAGTCTCCAGTCCAATCACATAAATATTTCAGCTAGGTAAAATATAAAAATTCTATCGCCATTTCTAAATTGCTCTTTTAGATGTAGTTTAGGGCTTCAACCATTCATATAGATATATGTAGATTTTTAATATTTTCATAGTTTATTACAAAATATTCCTCAGTTTTTTATGAAGTACTGATATATATGAAGTAGAGTAGTTGATTAAAAATATATTTAAAACGTCTGATTTTAAAAAAAGTAGTTCTCTAATAAAATATAGTTCAGAGAGATCATTTTGGATCTACGAAGGTCATCAAAATGGGTAGCTTTGTTGTAATTATTTTACTGCATTGATTAATGCATGTAAATGTAATTTGGAGTATGTATATTACGGAATATTGTAATAATAATAGAATCTACAATAACAAAGTTAATTAGCATATAATTACAAGTATTGTGCTTATACACATGTACATACATATACTTTAATTAGAAAAGGCATATATTGGATCAAAATATCATTTATTTTACCAATATTTCAGTTGGCTAAACGCCAACCTTTATCAAGGTGTTATAACATATTTAATGTACGTCAACAACAAACTCAGCGCCACATAACGTCAACAGAATTAAGTTTTAAAATATATGCCTTTTTAATTATAGATTTATTTTTGGATTGCTCTATTTTCAAAATACATATACTCGTATTATTATAATTATTATTTTGCACATAATATCATATTTTGTTATAAACCAGACTCAAGTGTGTACAAAATTGTCTTTGTATCCTTTAAAAAACACAGACGACTGGCGGAAAAATTTCCAAATCCTTAAGTTATGTTCATTAGTGTACTATATGGTATATTGATGTATTAAACGATTATATAAATAAAAATACACACATTTAACCCATGAGCAAATATAAATCAGGAATGTATATGCTGTATATGAATACAGCTTATATAATAAACATTTCTCCTTTGATAATTCAAAATTTAACATTTAATTTAAATATGCTTAACAAAAAATTAGTTTCAATTAGATAAACCTGATCAATAATTGGCAACTCACTTTTTTTTCTTCTGATTTTAATTAAATTCGAATATTCTTTTTATTCTTGAAAGGATTTATATATTTCCAAATATTTAATTCAAATTATATATTAAATTGAAATAGTTGAGAGTATTTTTAATCCTATTTATAGTAGTTCCGATAAATTAGAATTTTTTGAGAATATTTATCTAAAATAAATGTTGATTCTGTATTTCATCGCTTAAAGGAAAATCTGAATTATTAGGATGAAAAGGAAAGTGAAATAATATATATTCTTCAAATATTCCCTACAATGAAAAATCTTAATTATGGATAATGTACACATTATCAATTTATATTTTAAATATAGTGTTATAAATTAAAAACAATATAGGAAAAGATTTGTTATAAATATAGTTCGTTTTACCTTGCTCTAATCATTCCTAAACAAAAATAATAAATAGATATATATATTTAAAATAAAAAAGGCATATTCTGACCAGGAGCACATGTGCTTTTCAAAGGCAGAGCGCCATCTCTCTCTCTCTCTGGTGGAACAGAAATCAACTAAACATTGATTTAGCCTGTTCCCTGATATTTTTAATTTTTTCTATAGTTTTTCATATATATATATATATTGATATTTTCTTCAAATATGTATTTCTTATGTAACTTCTAGGGACTTTGAATAACTGTAAAGACCGTTTCGTGGCTTTCATTATGGATTCGAAAGGTTCACATTTTCTATAGGTTAAAATTATTTTGTAATTAGATCTAAAACACACACGAGTTGAATATTTTACATAAAGCGCCGGACCTGTGGATTGTTTTTGGGTTCTGCGCTGCCTATAGTACAGGAGCTTCATCTATACTTCCTTTCTCCATGTGGGGAATTCGTATGAGACCGGTAATCTTAATAAAGATGTGTGTGTGTGTGAAAATATTATCGGCAATTTTTAATATAATAAAATATATTTATGTTATATATTAAAATATTATTTTATTTAAAAATATATATATATTTCATAGATTCAAATACTCTGTTAAATCGACCGCCAGAGATCACGCTTCCCCTATAAAAACTCATTGTTGTTGTTTTCCGATGGCCAGCTTAAACCTTTTGTACATTATGTAAATATGTTTTTCATTTTTTTATTCTTACGCCTTAAGCCAGACAGTAATTTTATCAAATTATGATTTTATATATTCCATAAACTCAATTAAAGCTATTTAGATCTTTACTATTTCATTATACTCTAAATATTTTAACCACGACTGCATTACCATAGTATAATCCTCAAGATAATCAAAATCAACAGAAATCTCATTTTTTATAACATTTGTATATTTTATATTTTCCACAATAATCATGATAGAATGAACAGATTAAAAACCTATTTTAAGTTTGACCTCCTAAATTTGACGGAGAATTCCACGTACCCTGAATTCAACTAGGTAATAGGAGGAATTTTCTATTGTTTGTTGGGGATAAAGCCTCAAACAGAGGCCGTTGATACAGCTGGAACGACCGTTACGGTTCGGTTTGGTGCTCTCCAGAGACACTATTACAGCTTTCATAAACTGTCACCTCTCTGCCTTTGTTGCTAAGCCTTTCCCAGGTACTTTTTCTCTTCTTTTATGTTAGCTTCCATGTTTAATGTATCTTTGACTATCTCTTGAATTTGTAATTATTTTGGCTATATATATTTTCTTATGATATACATTATCAAATATTGTCTTTATATTAGATTGAAATGATTCTTAAAATTCAATTTGCAAAATTATCCGTTTAATTACTGATAAATTATATTGACGCTACCTTAAAATTGTTAATAATAGTTTAATAGAATTTAAGTATCAAATAAGAACCGCATAATATGAAATTTTAAAATATCAAATCGTTATATGGAATTCTGAAATGTTGTTAAAGGTATAGTGAATGATCGAGAAAGGGATGACTTTCAATGGGACTCAAAGAAACATTTAAGAAGATAAACTGTAATGCTATCAAAACACTCGCTATAGAAATGTATCACTGGGAGAAGAGGAATTCTGTTGGCCTTCAATATATTACATAATGTTATTAAACATCATCGTTAAATTATAGAAACAGATATTTCAGAAATTATAGGATTAGAGAGAGTACCTTATAACCATATTGACATTTAATTTATTAGGGAACAGGCTAAATCAATTATTAGTTGATTTCTGTTCCACCAGATGGCGTTCTGCCTTCTGTAAAGCACATGTGCTCCTGGTCAGGATATGCCTTTTTTATTTTTGATTTCAACACCTGATCTTTTTATCTTTTATTTTTTATTTCATTTTTTTCATGTGTTAAGCGTATTTACGCAAGTTTGGCTTTAAATACCCATTTCTTGGTTGTTCATGTGCTCCTGGTCAGGATATGCCATTTTTATTTTTGATTTAATTTATTGTAGGCATTATTATAGAGACACTAAGTCCATTACGTATATAGGTAATCTGCAATTAAATGAGATTCCAAACAGATAACATACATTATGATGATAACCTTATTTATAACCTTATTATTTTTATCAAGTTCTTAATAAATATAATTGAAGAGTGTCAAATGATAAACCTATGAATATATATTCATGATTAAATGCTTAACAAACATATTGAGATAATATTTTGTAGCTAAAGAGAGTATAATATTCAAACATCTTCACTATTAAAACTGAATAACCGATCTATTTTCTTTATATATAAGTGTAAAAGCAAATAAATCTTAATACTATATATAAAAATATATATTATATTGAGCATACATATATATTCGAATATCTTCACGCAATATATTTCTTCATTCTCATTATATACTTATTATATAAAATAAATAAAAATATCGATAAAGGGTTTTCGAATATTTTTTAAAAAGTAAATCAAAAATTCCTTATAGCTGTAAATATATATATATGCTACTATATTTGTTTGAATAATTATTTATGAAGGTTTTTCTTATCACATTTTTATAAAAATACAAAAGTAATTTTATATCCCATCTTCCAATTAATAGTTCACATTTGAATTAAATTTTATACTTTTAAAATTCATGAATGATTTAATAAATCTATCATTTTTTCTCTAGAGGGCGATAAGTTAATTCGGTATTCTAGAAAAAAAATGTATCACCTATTTATCTCTAATATTAAAAGTTAAAGTTTTGATTTATTCTAATTTAATGAATTATTTGTAAAAGGAAAGTGAATGTATATATATATATATATATATATATAATAGGTAATACAAATTTCTTCGATTATATTGTAGCGTAGAAATCAAGCCTTGAAATATCCTAAGATGTAAAAGTATTTATTGATGACGTCACAGCGACGAGTCGACAATTATTAACAAGTCAGCCAAACTATTTACAGCTAGAGAATCTTAAGCAAGCAAGCAAAGAAATATTTTAAAGATGATTTCACAAATACAGATTGATATATATTTTTATAATCTGTTGAATATATTTTCATTGAATAATATTAAATTAAATAATAAAATATTTCTCTTCGCCACAATATAGAATATATGTTTGGTAAATGTATATATAGTATATTGCGGTTGGGATTTATCTGAATTGGACAAAGCTCTAGTGGATTGGTATATTGTTTACATCAGAATTAATGTGTTATACTCAGACATGTTTAAAAAGTATTGTTATGAAGTATTTGATGAATTCATTATTTAAGTGCATTTATGAAATTGAGTTATGTGCTTCTTTTATATATATAATTTGATAACATAAGGTTTTGGGAATGTCAATTCTATGTATCAAAAGAGGCATCTCTCTGTTTAAAATTGTAATAAAATTATACTTTTTTTGCAACATCTGTGTAAAGTATGATAGTGGTGATTAAGATTGTTAAGAACCCACTAGGTTTGGTGAATTCTTTACCAGAAATTTTACCTTTCAAACTACGGTCTACAACACAAAGTACATATATATAAAATGAAAGGATTTAAAAGCGCGAATGTTTCTTTTATACTTAATACAAACTTATACTGCCCTTACTGCGATTAAAAATTATATTGGGAGGGCTTGGTTCATCAGTGGTGCACCATCCCAGCGGTTTCGCCAATTTAATCCACCAGACCGCTTCTCAGAGCTCTAATACTTTATTGGACGATTCTGCTTATATACGCAGCACTGAAGGATGGAATCTCAGAAATGGTTTTCAAGAAAACTATGGATATAAGCTTATAGGAGAGTAGAATTACATTCAAATATTTGCATCGAGCAATGCTCTTCCGCAAACAATAAAGACAAGGCCAGTTAGGCATAAATTAACACAAAGCAATAACGCGCCATTTTTTCATCGCAGTAAGGGGAGTAGAAGTTTGTATTATGTATAAAAGAAACATTCGTGCTTTAAAATCCATACATTTTATATTTATAAATGGCGCGTTATTGTTTTGTGACAAAATATATTAGTGAATTTTTAAAGGTATAGCTATATACTTATTTTAGTACATTTTATTCATATAAAAACTATTTTTTGTAAGAAAATGTGAATAATTTCATATAAAAACTGATTTATCAACACGATTAATACTTGTTTAGATTCAATTAACCCATATATATTCTGAGAAATAGAACAATCTAATAATAGATCTTTAATAAGAAAGGCATATAATTTGATATATATTCAATATATGCCTTTTTAATTAAATATAAATATTATAAACTGGACAACAATTTGTTGAACCTCGTTATATTTTCTTGAAGAAATATTTGACTCTTTCAGAAAGAGAATTTAAAAATAAATTTCAAAATAAAAACTTCATCCGAACAGGTAAAAAAAATAGGGAAAAGGGCAAAGAACTTGAGTTCTTTGTTCAGAAGAATTTCCCCCTCGTCTAGAATTGAAGAAAATAATTCTGAAGTGTTTTGTTATTTGGGACCCTCTTTATCATTTATTCACTTCGTCCGTTTTAAAATATTCAAGACTCCACCAATCCATGATCCCTGCCTCATAGAGAAATTTATAAATAGAATATAGACAAGTTGAAATGAACTTTCCAATGTTTGGACTTTTTTTTACCGATAATCACAAGTTTCTAAATTAATATTGATTGTTATTATATAAAAAACTATATGAAATAAACACCTTCGATACCATTTTTTGAGTACGCATGCATAAAATTATAATTTTCAATACCTAATAATGCATTTAAATAATCTAGAAATATATATTTATATATATTTTAAGTTATTTTAATATATTCCTAATTATATTATTTTACATTTCTCCAGATGTAAAAGGCCAAATTTTGTTGCATTTATGTAAACTAGAAATTTATATCTTGTAAAGGTTTTGTCTCAATTCATGTAATTTGCACATAGCGAAAAATGCATACTATGTATCTACTTTTTTGTAAATTCGGGTCTTTTACATAAATATAAGAGTGATATCATTTTTCGTTATTCGTACAAATTATTTTTTAAAATTATATATTGCCGAAGGAAAATAAAATATATCATTCAAAATACAATTTCATATTTAATATAATAATCATATTCGAAATTTATTTCTAAATGCAAATATAGAGAATATATATTTGAATTTCACCATCCGTCGGTGACGATAAAATTTTGGTTCAACATTCTGTTTGTAGAAAATACAATTAAAATATCAATCAAAATATCACAACAGATTATAAAGGTGATGACATTTTTTTTGAAAACTGATTGTTTCAGCGACTTTTGATTAAGATGCCAATTTAGAATTAAAAAAGTAAAATTGATATACAGTTAAACTTGTCTATAGCGCACCCTCTAAATAGCGCCTCCCTCTCTATAACGCCCGATTTTAAATACGTAGTACTATGCGATTTATATCAAAAGTGACCTGTCTATAGCACCCCCTCTCTATAGCACCCTATTTTGGTGAGTCTAAAGAGAGGGCGCTATAGATAGGTTTAACTATTATATTTTTTAAACATATATTCGATTCATATTTATATATAGAGATATATTTAATAAATTATTAATATATTTAGCACGATTGTAGATTTAAATTTATAAGACAATCTATCTTCCTAATATGGTCCCTATGGAAATTATTTGTACACCCTCTGTGGAACAACACCTATCATCAACGGTCAATAAATTAGGTAAAAGCTAGACAAACAACAGTTTGAGCATGTACAGCATTTTCAGGTATTATGTTATCAACGCAAATAATTTATCATAGTTATTATTGCATGTGAATCTTCAGTAAGCATAAACATATTATACTGAAACAATACACGACTAAAATACATCCAAAACTGACTGTTTTATTGAAGGTTGTATATAGGGTTATATAATTTTATAATTTCTTTGGAATTAGCGTAGATAGAACAATCGAATACCTCAATATCTCCAAGATATCAGTCCGGAAAGATCAATTAATCAATAGATAAGAGAAAAATAAATTCTTAATTAAGATAGATGGCAGTATTGCGTAGCCAGTCTATTTTTCCTTCTTTATTCCAGATCCAGAAATCGTACAAAGCAAAAAGTAAATTACGCCAACACCCAACAAACATTAATCGTAATTGATATAAGAATTCATCTAATTTAAATATACCTTAAAGCAAAATTTCTTTCGATATACATGCAAATAAATCACAATTTATTCTGATCATGAGAATAAATAGTAGAAAATAAATTGTAATTTGTGTAAATTACATGCCACATTGGACAACACTATTTTCTATAATCCTTTACTTCATCCTGATTCTCCTACCACAGAAAGTCAGACTTGATTTGTTGTTTGCTTTTACCCAAGCAATCTATTTCAAATAAAGGTTCCTTTATAGATTTTACGAATAAATATTTCCATTTATTTAAGTGAAACGTAATTCGTCTGAGATCAGGGGTCGGGAAACTGCGGTTCGCGAGCCACATGTGGCTTTTTTGGATTGAAGCTGCTGCTTTTTATATAGTTCCATACGCAAATATTATTTATGTGAGTACTATTCATTTTTGGCAAGAAAAACATGTAGCTTTTTAAAGACTTTGAAATTTTGTAAATTGTAAATTTTGACTCTTCCTACACAAAGGTTTGCCGGCACCTGGCCTGAGATGATATTATTCGATATTTTTCAGTTTATTTTGATAGGGCCTTTTATTTATTTTGTGCTTTAGAAAAGAAAGTATACTGAAAAAATACCATATGTACAAATACAGTTTTTTCTGAAAACATAAGAGAATAGACTCTATTCTGTGGCTTAGACAATTTAAAATGACTTTAGGCGTTTATAATTAATGTAAATTCAGGAAATTGAGAAAAATAGAATCCTCTTACAAAAAGACATCATTGAACAATTTGAGACGCAAATTTTATCAAATATTTTCTAATTTTTTCACACACAAAAATAAAAAATATATAAATGTATATTAATATTGAAGTAGCTTTCCTATATTGAATACAAGTAAAATGTTTATTACATCAACACATTGTTTAAAAGAAGCTTCAATATATATTTGAAAATACTACAAAGTATTTTTGTGCGCGATTAGATAATATTAGCATTTGAGTGAACATAAAGTTTATTCGAATTTAAAATTTAGTAAAATTAGACAAATATTAAGGAAATATCCAATATATACCTTTTTATAAACCTTGAATATAATGGTAAAATTGAAATATTATCTATTAAATGCTATATTTCAAGTTATATTTGTGATTTCACTTAATATTCTTCGAGAGAGAAATTTTGAATATTATTGAATTTAATACGCGCAAATTTTAACATAACTATTTCACATTTAAATTACCATATAATTACTATACAATATATGAAATGTTCTATTAATAAAATTCAAAAATATTAATAATAAAGTTACAATAAAATATAATTTATCTATCATTAGGACTTCATCAAAATTATAAGATGATATGACTGTTTAAATTCTTATTTTAATACTTTATTTTATATTTGTATATCAAGAGTTGAATTAAAATACCTTTAAGTACAGGGTAAAAAATAATATATAAATACTGAATATTTTTTTCGTACTCAAATAGAATATTACAATATGCTATTGAAATATCAATATAATATAATTAGTGATCAAATGAAGAAATTAAAATTAACATTATTTTCTATAGTGATTTTATTTATAGATCTTCTCTTCCTATCATTTATCCGATATTATTTGAAATTTTATAATTATAAATATTCAGAATATTATATTTATTTATTTATGAAAACACATATTTTATATTCTTCAAAAGTGTGACGAATATATTAGTCTAAAAATCAATAATTCCAAAAGATTATAGGGTTATCAAAAGATGATTATTCGATACCACCCCAAGGAGTCTTTCATTTGATGATCTATTAAAAATACATTATAGATAGGCCACTGAAAGTGAGAGTTCGCTTGAATATTAATTTCTTATTAATATCAATATAATATCAATAAAATTTGATGGATCTTTGAAAATAATATATAGATAGAGATTCAAAAGATGTCAAAAATTTTATTTAAAATATTTTTATTGATATTATATCTTTTATTTACATTTTCTTACTTTATTTTATACACGTATATATCCCTATATATATTTGATTATACATAATATTAAGGATATATTAAACTATTATATATTATGTAAATATATATCATCTATCAATACTCATATATGTTATTTATAGTAAATATATAAATAAATATGTATATATTGTATTTAGGCATATTATTTTAATTTTTCTTAATAAGAATGTGTTAAATTTTACGATCGTCTGTATTTTTTTTTTTTATGTTAAAGGCTTTAATATACTTACTTTATGATAATGTCGGAATATTTGTGATATATTCGAGAATAATATTATGCTCTATTATACATATTATATATTTTGGGTATTAGAGGAGAATTGAATATATTTTTAGATTTTTGAATGGCATATTAAGGATAAGATGTGAGATGTGGTTGGTTCTAGAGGTGTAATGCGGTTGGGAGGTACGGTACCTGCAGTGAAGGCGGTGTGAAGCAGCCAGAGCACCAAGAGAGGAACCATGGTGTACTACATAGCCCAAGTATACAGTGCAGACGTATCCAGGGTGGGGGCACGGCAACCAAGTCAGAATCTGGCGCTAGTTCCCAATACGACCGTTAGGGGGACACCTCGATCGATTTCCCGCGTTCACATCCTTATTTTAGCCTACTAAGCGTAGAAACGGCTTCGTCTTCTGCCCACTTTTAAAAATTATTGTGATAATTTACATTTAAATATATTATTTTACTCTGTTTTATAGATTTTTTCATAAATATATCAGTAAATATTATATTTATAATAAACTATAATGACCTATTATATATTTACCTTACTAAGCTTAGAAACGTCTTTTTTATCTGAATTTCTTCTGGTTGATTCAGCGAGGTGAAATTTTGAAATTTGAAAAAAATTGAATTGGTGCAATGAAATTTCAATTATCCATATTAGAATGAGAAAATGTTTAAGCTTACAAAGGATCCAAATGTCTTCATCTTCAGGCCTCTCCATTTATCATTAAAATTCCCTCGAATGTTTAAAATTCTATTAACTTGAATATTTTGAATACTTCCTGCCTTTTACATTTTGAATACTAGCATAGTCTTTCGTATAACAATTTTTAAACGAAACAATATTCTTAAAGATTAAAAAAAGTTATATAATATGTAGTGAAAAATTCTAAAATTTAAAATGTATATTTTTCTTAAACCTTTGAATTTGTGCGGGACTATTATTTTTAAATTTCACTCATATACCAATATTGAAGATATTTTAGTAGATGAATGCTAAAAGGTATATGAATAAAGGAAAACGCATTCAAAAAACGTTAGAATAAGATGGTCAATCATAAAAAAGCATCATATAGATCAAATTCACAGCTAAGGAAAGAATATGTGATTAGAATTAAGAGTCAAAATAAATTCAATGGAAACAGGGGCAGGCGAAGATATATTTTATCTGGTGAATAAATTGCATTTGAACGAAAGAAAATGAATCGTTTATGATAATATTGAAATAAAGGATATTCATTGATGAGTCGTCGGTGTGATGATAAAGAACGATCAAAAGAGTCGAAATATTCACAGAGTTACACTAACTCTCTACCAGAAAAGATGAAGTTGCGTTTGGATAAGATAATTTACATAATCAGAGCCAGGATAAAGCTGGAAAAATTGTTTAAGGAAATTGTTGCGAAAAATGGATAGGAATACTGTAAAAACCATGTTAACAGAGACACCCATATGAATATAAATAATGAAATTTCTAAGTGTGTGTACCTATTATAGCTTAAACTATTTCTGAATAAATATTTAATTATGTATATTTATAAGAGACGCTTTCCAGTCAAGGATTTTCAAGGCGTTTATTTAAAATGCTATAAAGGAGTAGCCGAAAATTATTATAAACACTTACACTTTAAAAAAGGCGGTCGGTGAACGAGTGAACTCACCGTTAATTTTCGATCGCTACGACTCCTGATCGAATCCTCTTTTTTCGTAGTTTTTTTTTCTTATTGAGAAAATGCTCTTAGAACCCCGATTCTTGGAAAAGCAAACACAACCAGCAAGTGCAAGTCACCAAACGTCGCTCTGACACATTTGTAAGTGCAAAAGTCGAACTGTTTTTTACATGTGTAGACATGTGGTACACTTACAATGATGCAGTCGCCAACTTCTACCCACCAAGACTATAATGACCTTTTTACCATGTACTTGCGATTATTAAAAAAAAATTATAAATGACGAACTACGTAATTACTATCCCTTTCTGAATGCAGATATCGACTAGAATATAGAAGAATCAAATATCGAATTCATCATTTCTAGAAGAAGTTAGATTGAATCTAAAATATATAAAAACCTAAAATATTGGTAAAATAAATTATATTTTTATCCAATATATACCTTTTCTAATTAAATATCTATTTATGGATTGCTCATTTTGAAAATATATAAATATGAATTTATATAAATCTATAGATATAAAGATATAAAACTTTCAATTAAAAAGGCATATATTGTGTCATATATGCCTTTTTGATTAAATATTTATTTATGGATTGCTCTATTATCAAAGAGATATAAAAATAAAATATATTTATAATGACTCATTCAAAGAGCTAAATATAATTCGGGCATTAAATATTCCAAGGTGTCTAAAGGACTATATAGATAATATCTATATGTTTAGGATGAAATCTAAAGATGTGTTTGCTCTTCATTGGAAAATGGGTGCCGTTGCCACGTTAGTTACCTTGGAAACGGACCAGAAATTGGTCAAATATTCCAAGAATCCAGGAAAACCGCAGGGTTCAGTATAGACATAAGACAGCTCAGTCATAGTAATAGTTTGAAATAAAGTGTGATTTTGGAAATTAAGGGGAAGAAAAATATTTTTAAAATGAAAGAAAAAGGAGCCTACAACATTTCCAATGTGTCTGAATAAAATTACCCAATCACAATTCTTGAAAAATACATATCATACAGAGGTTTTTCAAGAATTGATATTAGGAATTTAGGTCTTTAGTGCGTATAAGTGCAAAATTCTATTGTATATATAGAAACATTTTCTCATAGTGATTGCTATTGTGATGAACAATAAAATAGAAGCAAACGAATATTGGGTGGAGACATAATATTCTGTAAATAGAAAGAAAACTTTTGATAAAGAATAATAAACAAATTTGAATTGCTACAATAAATATAATAACGCTAATATTTTTCTCTAAATATTCATAAGTTTCCAAGAAATTTTATATTACTATTCAGATTCCTTCTGTTAATAGCGTATGTAACTTTGCTCTAGAAGCTTCGAAAGCATATAAATTCAGAAATAGATGTAATTGGCCTAAAATTCATTGTGAAAATTGAGATAAATCAACGATAAAATTTCATCAGAAAAACAAATGTGTATAGAATAACAAATATATAATGTAAAATAACCACAGAATATGAAATAATATACTAATAATATATATAATATTATTTGGTAATATCGAATATCTCTACAGACATAACATAATTATATATATTTTGCCTTTATCTAATGGAAAGATAAATATCTATATAACTTTCATATATTGACTAAGTACATCATAAAACTTTTTCATATCATCACATGCGAAAAGTCGTATAGTTCTGGATCAAACACCTGGGCTGAAATTAGCATTGCTCTAGATGAAAGCAATGTCCCAGAGATCAGGATACGCTCAGCAGGATTAGCATTCTCTGGGGATTTCCAAAGTGGTGCAGGATTAAGCTGACACTCCTCTACTTAGGAGAGCTGCTGTTGTAACAGTCTTACCTTCTCATACTTTCTAGGTATATAGGAAGATGTTAAAATCAGGAATGATATATTGAATCCTATATTTATCCTCATAAACACCATTAAAATACATGAGATCGCGGATGCACAGATAGTTTAAAAAGTCTTATAAAGAATCCATTTTGCGAACAAAAAGACGTAGGATTAGATGATTTAACTGTTAAAGATATAGATAAATAATATAATTATTATTAATTAATATTTTAAAGGTTGTATTATGATGCATTAGCCTGCCATCTGTTATGAAAATTCTAAACTATCATAGACGCGTATAATTCTTTTGAAAATCAAACAACTTCTACTACTCTTTCTGCAATTTTCTTATAAATTCATTTTCATTGCAGTAAGGAAAGTAGAAATAAATTATTTTTTTGAAAGAATCATACGCGACTATAATAGTTTCGGATTTTAAATATTATCTTGATAATTATAACAATGTCTATAATCTGAATCGTAATTGAAGCAATTGTTTCAAGATAATGTTTGAGAACAAAGGTTTAAAAAGACATTTTAAAAACGTTTTCAAATATCAGCGTAGCAATAGAAGTTAATTAATCAAATTATAGGGCTAATGTGAGAATAAGTAATTTCGAAAATAAATTTGAAGTGAAGCTAAATTAAACACAAGGCTTTAGTGCGCCATCTATAGACATTTTCATATAATACAATATATTTTTCCGTTCATTATTACCCTTCACAATTCATTCTTTAAAACTTCATCTCTAAGGATAGGAATTGTCGTTATTTCTACCTAAATAATGAAAATAACGATTTTTCGTTCTGTAAAAAGAAACATTTGCGGTAAATCTTGCTAAACGTAATTTTCCTATATATATATTAAATGTGTAGACTTTAGACTCAAACGTTTATTTTTGTTCAAAAAAGCATTTTCTACTCTCCCTATACAACAATGTAAAAATATAAAGGCAGGCTCTCTCAATATTTGCTCCCATAGTAAAAATGAATAAACATGTATTTTTTATGGAAACATAAGAGTATTAAATGGTTTCATTATATTCTCTCTATATACAGCAACAACAACAATAGCCTTTATTGGGCACACGTGCCATACAGGATTCTCCCTGTAGAACAAAATAAATAAATAACAGATTAGCATCGTAGCTATATACAAATATTGGGTATTGACCTCGACCAATTATCGAGTTGGATCCGGTGTCTGGTGCTAAATATTTTGATTGAGCTGATTTCCAGTATTTATAAAAAGCGAATGCAAAGGGTCTGGATTTTACTACCTTTGCCATTAAAACATAAGGCGAATTGCTATTATAGCCGGTCTCTTGACGAAGAATTTCTCTTTCTCTTCTTCCATTGCCGTACAGTAGAACATGTAGTGTGAATAATCGAGACTAAATTCACCGTTGCATAAGGTGCATTTTATGGTCTTAGTTTTCAATAGTGAAACATGATTAATCCTCTGTACTACAAAAAGGCTTCTTACTTGTACAATGATTCTCTTTAAGGGAAGGGGGATATTGTCATTCAGATAGCATTCCATTATAGGTGATGAATGAAAGTATTTATAGTGAGAGTAGAGTATTGATTTTGTTATTCTTACATAAACCAGCTGCAAGGACTGATCGGTTGCCGTTCTAATAATTAGGGGGATGTATCTTTGTAGAATATTGAAGTCTGTACATCCAACAAGCCATGAGAAGCCGGTGTTATTAAGTAGCTCTGTTATACTTTTTACCAGTCCGATATTCTGTTTTGAAGAAATTGAAATGTCCCACAAATGTGCCAAACAAATTGAAGGTAGCCTGCTGCCGTCCATTTTCAGAATTCTTGTCCAGATTTTTTAAGTTAGTTTTTTCACTGTGATATCAAGAGAGTTTCTTTCTGTTTCGGCCCTCAAAATATAGCCCGGAGTATAGTTTGGAAGGCACAGAAAACGTCTGAGAAAGGTATCCTGGATTCTATCTAAGATTAAGGCTTGATCATGTGCCCAGATTGGAGCCGCATAGAGTAGGACTGTCAAGATCATAGAATCCAACAATCTCATACTTGCATGGAAGGATTTGAGCTTGGACTTCAAAATAATCTCCCCCACAGCACCTATCGCGGCCATGGTCCTGCCTCTATAATTTAAGGCAACTTGAGTGAAAGAAATCGAAGGGGTTAGCGGGTAGCCCAGGTACGTATATTTTGATGTAACACTTAAAGGACTTTGACCCCAATACCATCTTTCTGAACGCGCCACCTTTCCTCCATTACCGAAAACCATTATTCTTGACTTGTTTTCGTTCTGAGTTAGTAAGTTAGTTTCTAGATAGGTTTTCAGTATATTGATTTTCAATTGAAGGTTTATTTTAGAATCACCGATCGAACAATATAGGAGGAGGTGTATGTTTCCGAAATTGGGTAAGTATATTCCTGACAACCCCGAGTCATCAAATATTTTAATCAAATCATTAATAAAGAGTAGGAATAGGCATGGGGATAGTGGGTCACCTTGGAGTACCCCCGAACGAATTTCAATGAATTCAGTGATAGAATTGTTCCAACGAACCGCAGCGGTCATGTCTTCATAATAACATTTAATTAAGTTGACAAATCGGTGATTCAGTCCTATTTTGACTAGTTTTGTCCATAGCAATGCGTGAGGAACCGTATCAAAAGCTTTTTTTAAGTCTACGAAGAAGGAGTGACATTTACCTCTTTTCTTCCTTAGGGCAAGTTGGATTACAGATGTTAATATGAAAATATGATCTTGTCATGAGTGAGCAGATCTAAAGCCCGCCTGATTATCTGGGATTATATCATTAGTTTCAATCCATTTGACTAGACGGGACCTAAGTATTGCTATAAATAGTTTCGCGAAATTGCTCAAAAGTGAGATTCCGCGGTAGTTGGATGGACTATCAGAATCGCCATTTTTAAAAATCGGATGAATAATAGATTTCGAGAAGGAGGATGGGAATACAGCTGATCTTAGTATTCTGTTGTATAGATCCTTTAGTAACAGTAAGTAACTGTGGGGAAGGAGCTTAATTGCTTCGTTCGGTACCTCGTTGATTCCAGCTGCCTTACACACACAGTTCTTTAAACGCGAGATTTCTTCTATTTATTCTCTCTCTCTATACATTTTAATCTTTAAATAGCTAGTTCCAGGGTGTCGGTGGAAGGATGGTCCAAACCGTTGGTTTTCGACCGCTACGACCCCGGTTCGATTCCCGCATTGGCCTTTTTTGTGTTTGAAAAAATGCTCCAATGGCCCCCGAGTCTTGCAAAAGACCAACCCCACCAACGAATGCAAGTAACCAAACGGGGCTTTGGCACATTTGTAATTGCAAAGTAGAACTGATTTTCACATGTGTAGACATGTGGTGCACTTACAGTAAAAGCAGTCGCCTACTTCTACCCACCATGATTATCATTGCCTGTACCACGTGTACTAGGGACAAGCAAAGAAAATAGCTAGTTTCTTTATAATATAAATTATATATCTATATTCGCTAAAACATTTGAATGCTCTTTATAGAAAGGTGTATATTTTAAATATTTATAGAAATATCTTTATCAAAAGAAGTCAATTCCTAATTTATTATATTTAATATATTATTTAACTGAATTTTAAAATATACAATATTATTAAATAAATAAAGCTTCCAGGGAAAAATATACAATAGGTGCAGAGTTTGTTGTTAACACACATTAATATGTTATAATACCTTGGAAAAGGTTGGCGTTCAGCCAACTGAAATATTGGTAAAATAAATGATATTTTGATCCAATATATGCCTTTTTAATTGAACAATAGTTTATATACTCTCATGAGAGAGAGAATACATTTTTTATATGAATAAAATAACATTTTTATTCATATAAGCCAAACAACTATTCTAATTTTTACTTGGAAAAATCACTTTAGTTAGATTGCCCTGATTAGCCTTTAGAGCATAACTATACCGAATTCTGCTCATCTGGTGCAAATAAAGAAATTCTAAGTACAAAAGTATTGAATTAAATTATCACAATCATTATATGAAAGAGATTATATATATATTTTCAATTATAATATATATTTTAGTAAATACATATAGATGTTTGTGAAAAGCAATAGTATTTTAAATATATTAAATATTCTGATAGAGAGAAGAGATTGAAACTGATTTATTACAATGTACATATAAGAATATATAAGTTTAAAAAAAATACAGAATATACATAAATATAATTATATAATGATAAACATATGAGTATATAAATATATATATATATAGAATAATAAATACATATACATATATGTTATATAAAAATATGTTTTTCAAATATATTTCATATAAAAAATACTCTGCTAAATCGACCACCAGAGGTCGCCGTTTTCACTATAAAAACTCGTTGTTGTTGTTTCCCGCTGGCCGGCTCAAATCTTTGTACATTATGTAAATATTTTTTTTGTTTTCCTTGTTCTACTCGCCTTAGGCCAGGCGGTACTTTTACCAAATTATGTTTTTCATATATATATATTCTATAAGCTCAATTAAAGTTATTTTTGATAACTAATTTTATTATAATCATTTGCACGACTGCATACCAAAATCAAGTAGAAATTCCCATTTTTTATAACATAAATATATGAATAAATATATATAAATATATGAGATAATTGATAAATATACATATATAAAAATATATACAAGAGATAGAAAGGGGGGGGGGAAATAATAATTGAAGCAAAATAAAAGAGAACATATAGGTGGTGGTCTAACGAATTGCTATTACTGGGGTAACGTACTTGTAACAACCTCTATAGATTCTATACCGCCCTCAATACTGTAACTTCTGATTCTTCTTCGATTCATCAGTAATTGGTTGCCTACATTTAGCCCTGATTGGATGTCTCTTTCTTGTATTTCATTGGTTTATTTATTACTCCCCGAAATTTCTTGAAATTTCCTTTTTAAAACATTCGTTTCTTGAAATACCCCAACTAGCTTATATCACATCTCTATTATATTATGAAGCTTTATTATATAATTTTAGGTTATTGTTTAATATAAATCTATTTTGTATAAATTTTGTGTGTGAAAAAAAGATGAAATAATTTAAGTAAATTATATTTTAAGATATATTAGGTATCCATTAAAAACATAAAATATGATAAAATTGCATTTATAAATTATTTTATTTCTTATGTGAAATTATATTAATTTTGAAAATTCACTTAATAATGAATGTCTATAAAAGTTTTAGCGATACTCTCATACCAATTTACCTTCCAATTTTCAACGTTAGAGGGCCCCAAAATGCTATTGATGATATGATCAGATTTGTACACGATATATGATTTTTCAATCGAAAATAAAAATAGTTATCAACACAGGTTATTATATAAAATGAAAGGATTTAAAAGCACGAATGTTCCTTTTATACATAAAACAAACTTCTACTGTTCTTACTGCGATAAAAAAAATATATTGGGAGGGCTTGGTTCATCAGTGGTGAACCCTCCCAGCGGTTTCGCCAATTTAATCCACCAGACCGCTTCTCAGAGCTCTAATACTGTATTGGACGTAACAATTTATTCCGCCTTCAACATGCTAACAGATACTGTACTGTATTGGACGATTCTGCTTATATACGCAGCACTGAAGGATGGAATCTTAGAAATGGTTTTCAAAACAACTATGGACATAAGCTTATAGGACAGTAGAATTACATTCAAATATTTGCATCGAGCAATGCTCTTCCGCAAACAATAAAGACAAGGCCTGTTAGGCATAAATTAACACAAAGCAATAACGCGCCATCTATACATATAAAATGAAAGGATTTAAAAGCACGAATGTTTCTTTTATACATAAGACAAACTTATATATCTTAAATATATATCGCTTGGGATAATTTTGATTCTCTTACTCTTTCTTTCAAATGACATGTATTATAGGAATTTTAATTATATATTATACGCGTTGAAAATTGAAATTCAAAATTTGTTTAAAATGTCATCTTCCTTTAGTGTGATCTGCCTAAAGTTTCAGGAATTTTGAATCATCTCGGAATTCAAGAATATTGTTATTTTTCCCTGACATAATCATGTTCATCGATGCTTATTAATCGAATAAAACTCTGTATTTGATCAAACATAATGTTGGGAATAATTATAAATTCGTTGAAGAGAAATATACTTTATTAATTAAAGGTATAAAAAAATAAAGAAGAACAAGAGATCAAATTATATGTACATCAACAGCTCACACCGGCCTGCCCTATCCAATAACCGCTAGCCAACTAACAATCCAACAAAGCTGCGATATATAGACAGATATATCAATTAACATAGACAATACTACAACAATATACAAATCACAAAAGTATATTATCGGAAAAATTACTCGGAATTGTCATTTTAAACACATAAAGTACATATAACTAATGTCATATTGTGGATCCTAATAATATTGACCTCAAAAAAATGGCTGTGATAAATATATAGTTGTACATTGTATATAGTTGAATTCTCATTGAATTAACTTCGTTTATCAGGTTGTTTTTTTATTTCAATGATCCAAGTACACCTTTTTTTATTTAATTAAAAAGGCATATATTGGATCAAAATATCAATCATTTTACCAATAGTTCAGTTGGCTGAACGCCAACCTTTATCAAGGTTTTAAAAAGGTGTTAAAAAACTGTTAAGGTGTTAAAACAACAAGGTTGGCGTTCAGCCAACTGAAATATTAAATTAAAGATTTATTTATGGATTGCTCTATTCTCAAAAACCTTTTTATATAAATTTCTATATATGTTATATAATATGTCAACAATTATTAAACTAGAAAGAGAAACACTCTAATTATATTTCATTTAAAATATTATATCTTCCAAACAGAAACATAAAAAATTCTCAACTCGAATTTCTCTAACCAGGATTATTATAAGAAATCTTCTAATTATTCTAAATTTTGGAAGGAATACAACAGATGGGCTTTAAATTTCTTAACAGCCATTGTTTAGTAACAATGGATTCTTTTTTATTTTAAATTTAATTCCTCTATTTAGCTGTAAGAATGCTTCACATTATACTATTCTTTGCTAGTTCTGGTTTTAAATTTAGATTTTGTCACTTTCCCGACATCACATGGTTTAAAAAAAAAGAAATTAAATCCTTTTCATAGCTAGATTTGCTTTGACACATAACACAAAGACGTTGCTTTGAATTCTTCGCAGTTTCTTCTGATTTTTTAGAGTCGCTCTTTGAATTTAGTTGTTGATGTTTTATTCTACTGGCGAGATATTTATATGGTTTATTCTAGATATATTTCGCTATGTTTATAAACATTGTTACATTTCATATTTTTATTTGTAATGTCAACTATATTTATATGTATGTCTACGGTCATCTCAAAGCTTATATCCATTATTTAGCAATACAATTATGTCAACTAGATTTTTTTTAGCAATATATTTGCCATCTATCGATAAAATTGTTAACATCTCAATTTACCCCTGCAAACTCTTTATTTTTTTAATGATAGCGTCAACTATTATCTTTCAATTCAATAACTTTTATTCATGATAAAATTGTGAAAGAGCATTAAAATTACAATTATATTCTCAAAATGAGTATCTTTTTTATTCAAAAAACGCTAGCTTTCAAGCGTTAATCGCTCTTCAACGGGCTTACTATAATATCGACTTGATCCCACCAGAAATATTTACAAAAAGCGAACGCGTTATGAATATCCACGCTGCGCGCGTTTGAATTTTGTAAATATTTCTGGTGGGATCAAGTCGATATTATTGTAAGCCCGTTGAAGAGCGATTAACGCTTGAAAGCTAGCATTTTTTTAAATTAAAAGAAAGATACTTATTGTGAGAATATAATTTTAATATCAATAACTTTAATCATTGCAGTAAGGTCTGGAGAGATAATATTTGATGATATTATTGAAAAAAGAAAACATTTACAAATTTATTTGTTATAAATCTTATGTATATTACATCGTTATATACTTCAACTAAATTTCCTTGGTCCAACACAATAGCAGATTCATACAATCAATATCATAACGGTCTGTGGTTGATTAAATTAGCGAAATTACTGAGAGAGTTTGCCATTGATTAGGCAGGCTCTCTCAAAATTTCTCCATTGAAGTAACAAAAGTTGGAATCTTTTAAAATTTTGAATAAAAATGTGCTATGAAGGGTTTTATACCTTATATAATACTAGGTGCATATATATTCAAAATGTAATTATCCAAATGAATATACTATATTTAGAATTCAACATGTGTAACTTGGTAATATTGGAAATATAATAGAGATTAAATCTTTTCTACATATTGATCTTATCAAAATCGTTAAAGAAAATGATAAAAAAGTAGAATATGTATCGACTCAGTAGAAAAAATCTATAAAATAAACAAATCATGATAGAAAAGCTGAAAATATATATTTTTCTTTAAAATTAGTCAACAAATGGAGAGCTTACTTTAAGTCTTGGTACCATTAATATAATATTTTGATCTTCATATATATTTTAAATCTCTTTCAAAAGATATTAAGAATTTTGTTTGATATGATTAAGTATTCATATAAATGAAATTTAAAATCGTTTATTGTTTCTAATGTATTATTAATATTATATATATATATATGTATTTAGGATATAAATAAATTGAATATTAAATACTTTCTTCTCTCGAAGTCCATTATTTATTCAATTAGGTTCTTAAATACGAATGATATGGAGACTAATTCAACAAATGGTTTCCTAAGAAAGAAGATTATTCCATTAACGAAGCACTTAGTGATTTAAAAGACTTCAATCCCACAAAGCCTTCTCTCTTATATTATAAGCATATATATGGAGAGAGGGATCTAAATTAATAGAAATATTTAACTGAAATAAGAATAAAATAACAGACCTTTTGAATTCCTGATTCAGTCTATTTAATATTTTAAATCCTTTAATCTATATGAAGGATTTCTTATGTAAATACGAATTTGCTTTTGGTAAATGTGTAAATATATTATGTAGATTGAAAATAGAGAACAATATTCAAATCGATACCTTAGTTATAATTTGAATATTTCTTATAGCTTTATAATTATAAGGAATTGCGAACAAAAGTATTAAATAGATAATTTATTCCGTGTAGGTTTATTTATTGAATTAAATCGTGAGCATTCGATTTCTCGCTCTTCAACAGACAAAGGAAGCGAAATATGTAATTTCTGATTGTTATATAAGATTATTCTGGTTCATTTGGATGAGAAAAACGAAGAATAGAACGCGGCTAATTGCACACTTACCTTTTGGACATGCGTCGGACAGGAGGCTGTTGCTGGGTTCTGCGCTGCCTTGAGTATAAGAGCTCCATCTATGCTTCCATCCTGCGGTGAATCTGTATAAGACCAGTGGTCTCAATGAAGTTGTATGTGTGTATATGATTATTTATTTAAAGAGACTGTATATTGTAATGATAAATATTTTTATGTCGGGTGGATTGGCTAAATAATTTCAACCTTTATCATTGCAGTATAGGAAGTGTATAGAAAGAGCGTTAGTAATATGTTTCAAGTAAATACAACTCAAATTTATTAGCGATAAAACGAAACAAGATGAAAATGATAACATTCTATATAATAATAATCCTCACCATTTTTTTCAATTTTCGTGCAAATGAAACCTGATGATGCATTTCACCAGTAATTCCTACAAATTACAAGCAATAGATTAATAAATACATTGATTATCAGGTTGAAAATCGACAGTATATATTCATATGTAAAATATAACACATTGTCGGTATAATCTGATCGAATAAACACCTATCCCGTAAAATGAGATGAAAACATGATGCTCCATCTTCTGGCCTTTTCTACAAAATAGAATAAGAAATTTTGACCAGCCATTTTAACAACTAAATACATAGTTATTCAAATTAAAGATACTTCGGCCAATAAATAATTTTTATTGTTTCGACACGTTGTCTTCGTGACCCTGACTAGGACAAAATATTTTTGTCGAAACTTCGAGACAATAAAAAAGTTTTACTGGCCGTAGTATCTTTAATTTGAAGAACCATGAATGCCGGCCAGGCAGCCTCTATCTCTTTACGATAACTAAATACATCTTTAGACACATTGGAGCATTTCACGAACTTCTTTTTGATCAAATAGTATCTAAATCGATGTTAAAAAGGGCTATTGCCAGAATCGACTTTCTCCAGGTTTTCAAAAGATGAAATTGTTACTTTGTAAAACAACCATTATTATAGCTTGCACTATATTGCCATTAAGATATGCATATTTCGATATAATTTCTGCAATAGTTTAAATATCGTACTCATAATAAAATGTTTCAAAATCAAATAATCGGATATGATAGGGTATAATAGGTAAAGAATACTCTCACTATCAAATACTCTTTTAAAGGCAAGGATTTTCACTATTTTTTCTGTAGAAAAAAATCTAAACTATATTTAAAAATAGGGCAATATATCATCGAATTTTCAAATTAAATGCATATTTTAATTAAATTCATTTAATCTATCATTTTTTTAAATATCCGAACGACAACTCTTTTCAAGGTACAATATCCTATTGTATACACAGTAGACTCTCCTATAACGCGAGTTTTTACAACGCGATTTCGTACAACGCGATAAAAAAATTGCGACAAATTTATTTATAAAAAGCGAATTTTCGTAAAACGCGTTATAAAATAAAACAATTTACCCTAACAACATTCGCGTTATACAAGTTTTATTTCGTACAACGCGAATTTCTATAACGCGATTTCATACAACACGGAACACATTAATGGCGTTATAGGAGAGTTTACAATATGTATATATTTTCTAGTAACTATTTTCATTGTAAAATATTATAATATTGAAAGAAGCATTTGAAATCGAATTATTCAAAATATTAATCCTTAGCAATATTTCTACAAATACATAAATAAATTCCGTGTCTATAAATATTTTCCTTCTAAATATTGACTGGAAAGTTGGCAAAAAGTACATCCACCTAAATAGAGCGAAAATAAATATTTTAAAATATATTTGCATCTAATTTAAAATATTTTCCTGTTTAAGAAATATGAAAAAAATGAGTCTTTAAATCAATAAAAATTAGGAATTCCCTGAAGTGTGTCTTAAAATATAGTTTGAAAAACTTTAGAGAATCATTTAAATTTGAAATTGTTTTTGAATTTTAAAAAAGTAGAAAAATAAGTAAACTCTTGTTTTAGAATAAGAAAAAGAAAAACATAATACACTCAAATTATTAGCTATATAAACTTTGTAAGGTTTTTAATGTGTATACCATTTGATTTATCAGTAAATATGTATTCATGGTACGTATTTGATCAATGATTGATAAAAAATTACATCATTTCTATTTTATAATTTTGAAAAGTGGAATAATTCAGTATTTTCATATTGTATGTGCCCATAATACCCACTCTTCTTCACCGCTAGACAAAAGACAATGAATAATGTTGTAGATCTATATCAATTTGTAAATAACAGAGAGAATTATCATATATTTAACTATTTTTGTAGAAATATATTATGATTATCTTTCTAACCTGAAATGTTCAGGTTCCTAATATATATTATTGTATCCTTTTTTATTTTTGATTACCCTTTATTGTATAATATGTTTATAACTGTTTCTGTTGAAAAAATGCAAATCGACGCAATTATCCCTAACCGGGATATCGCGTTTTATGTGTTGAAATAAATATTGTATAATATTAAATAATTTTTCATTAAATCTATTCGATATATAAAATATGCATTGATTATAAAGACATTGTGTTAAATAAAATTTATATTATTTTATTAATCCACGATATTTTAGGCTCTCAAATGAATCTTCAATATTTAAATTTTCAATTCCGTAAACTTTTTGAATACATGAGGATATAGTGTAAAAATGCGTTAGTGATTCGAAATTCCTTTTTTTTTTTTCCAAATTCCAAAACATTTTCAATATTATTCATATTGCTAAATCTTGCTTTATATATATAAATCATAAATAGTTATAAAACGAAGAGAATTTTTTTTTTATTAAAATGCATGGGCTACAAGCTTTCGGGCTTCACGCCCTTCGACGGGTACAACATATTGAGAGAAAATAACGCTATATATAGTATCGATATGTGAAGAATCTGCATACATAACCATATATGATATTCTCATATATGGTTATGTATGCAGATTCTTCACATATCGATACTATATATAGAGTTATTTTCTCTCTCTCTCAATTTGTTGTACCCGTCGAAGGGCGTGAAGCCCGAAAGCTTGTAGCCCATGCATTTTAATAAAAATATTTTTCTCTTCGTTTTATAACTATTTACAATTCTATAAGAGATATTTTCATGATTCATGTTATATATAAATCATGTTAAATGAATTCTAAATTTTCCTAAACAATGCTGTATATAATTTGTTATATTTTAGATGCTTAATTTACAAGTAGTTTTTATTTTTACAAATAGAGAAATTAGAAATTGCCACAGAATATCAAGATGACAATGTAATTAATTTCAGTCATGACAATTCAATTTAGATTAATTAACAGAGTTAAATAGAGATATTTGATGAGTGAAGGAATGTTAATATTATATCATTCTGATGAAATAATGAATTTTGATACAATATAAACTACAATAATTTAAACATACAATTACAAAGCTTATCATAAACAACCACCTCTCTGAATGCGACCACGAGTGTGATAGTAACGTTGTCTTACATCATCCTATTTCGATAATCAAATTTAGAAGAAGCTGTAAATTTAACTTCTAGGTGTTTCAATAATCAAATAGGCTACTTTTTATTTGTATTTCTTATTTTGTAATAAAACAAAATTAGCTGATGCAGCTGATGTTACCTACGTCTAACCTATATCCTGCCACAAACTGAATCTGTATTCATCAGAAAAGAATGAAAGAATGTCATTCTTGTGCCCGAAGACGTCTCTCTTCACACTAATTTAGACTGTTGCTTCTATGTCTGGCGAAGAGTATAATTCTTAATAAAGGTCGGGAACTACGGTGTTCTTTTTCAGAGATTTTCATTTAAGTGATCAGAAATGGTCCAAATTCATGCTGCACATGTATTGCTGCTAGAATCATTGGTACAGTTGTTGTTCTATCTGATCCACCCATCATTCTATACTTCTCTCTGTTGTTACTCAAGGGCGATCTTAGCCAAGTTTTCTTGAAATTTTATTTTCCTCTTTCCACCGAGATAGAATCATTACAACACTACTTTGAAGCCGAACTGCATAGCAATATCTTCAAAAAAATTCCTCTTGTCTAAAGCCTATGATTCTGCTTCTTGTATAATCAAATTTTTTGTACGACTCCCTTTTTTTTGTCTAGATATTCTACAAATTAAAAATGATCTTGAGAATCCAATAAAAACAAGGCAACTTTAATTAAGTGGACAATAGAAGACTAATTTAAATACCGTTAATGAATAAACAAGGATATCTCTATGCACTTATATTATAGCAATACGGTTTCAAAATATCGAACATTTACATGTCTTAATGTTTTTATTAAATTTGCAAATTTTCAGAAAATATTCTAAAGTGTTGATTGGTGATGCAATTTTTTGTGCTAATGTATATTATATATTAAAAATTTGTTTTTAGTATCATCACCTGACCTTTTTTTTCTATTTTTTATTATTTATTCTCATCTATATATATAAAATTGAATGTCTGTCTGTCTGTTTGTCTGTACTCTATAGATTCAAAAACCATACATCCAATCGCCGTGAAATTTTGGCATATTATTAGGTATATCACCGGGAAGGTTTTTGAAAAATAATTTCATGAATTTCTTGAATATCCTTAGAGTTATTTGCAGATTTGTAGATTTAACTCGCAAGCAGCGCCCCCATTGTGACGATGTTAACAAGTTTTCTTATCACTAAGTTTGTTATCTTAAATATTATTTATCAAAAGTAAGATTATCTCAGGATGACACGGCAATGTGACACGGGAAAAAATGTTCACTAGATAAAACTATGATTTTCTAATGTAGAAAATTAGGAAAGACAAAATTCAGGATGACACGGCACACAGGGACCGTGAAAAAATGTTCACTTTATCGAGAGATTCAAATTTACGAGTTTAAAATTATCAAAATATATATATATTTTTTAAATAAGTTTTTAGAGAATTGTTTTAACAAATGTTCGCTAGACAAACCTTTACTCGGGTAAAACCTCGGGCGAAGCCGGGTACGTCCGCTAGTATTATATATATTATACATAATTTTAATTATCAAATTTCAAAATTTCTGTATTGAAATGAATATACTTATAATAATATATTATTATTTCAAAAACCAATCTCTCTCTCTCTCTCTGTAAAACAAAAGCAAAGAAGGAGAATGTTGTAATGTGTATGAGTTGTCTGAACAAACTCGCTACGACTTACAAGCTGAACTGAATGTTTATTCAATCTAGCAATCTTCTTATATACAAGATAGAGATAAAAAGGAAATAATTTACATAAGTTTAAAACAATTGACAAATGGAATAATTTTGCATAGCCAACAATAGGTAACAATTATAACACTTAACAAAGGTTATTTACATATCACAACAGAGAATAATATTAATTTAATAATTTTTCATCATGAAAACATATAGCAAAAAAAATATTACATATTTTAACGATAGATGGAAATTGTATTTTAAATTAAGAATTCGTTTTTTTCTTGATATATATTTACATATAGAACAAGACATCAGCAACATCAATAAAGATGGCTATTTTTTTCTAATTTCCAAATCAAGATTCTATCTAAAAAAACATATTTTATTTTCTAATTATAATCTAGTTGTCCAACTAATTATTCAAATTTATGGGAAGCACTCTTCAAAATGAAGTAAATTTATTCACCCCAGGTTTTGTCAGCATTCGCAAGTTTTCTTAGGTAAATTACCATAATTTTTATGAAATAAAACATCTGTTTGTAACATGGTTGCTCATATTTTTTCCTTATATTTTTATATAGAAAATATTCACAATTATTGGATTAAAAGAAAAAGGCTGCTTACTTTCATACACACACATATATTCTCAAAAGTAAACTATAAATATTTATGGAAATAGGCAGTTCTCCTAAATAAAATAAACATTGATAGAACATATACCGATTTTCATATATTTGTATTACAAAATCTAATCAGATATACCTAAAATCATAACTAGAAAATGAAAATGAGCAAAGAAAATACAATTTTCAGATGATGAAAATGCCACTTCTATCATGTAACTTAACATTTGAGGTTTTTACTGTCAGATATCAACAGCAATTTTACCTAAATGTTTGTTTTCTCTCACTCACACATTTTAAAATCATAAAAGGCATATCCTGACCACGAGCATATGAGCTTTTTAAATGGCAGAGTACCATCTAGTGGAACAAAAATCAACTAAACGTTGATTTAGCCTGTTCTCTGTTCAAAAATTAATCTAAACTATTATCAGGTTGTCCCATAAATAATGGCCGTTTTCGGAAACACATTTTTGAAATGGAAATTTCAAAATATTTTAAAATAGAATAAAGGTAGTGGAGGATTCAAGTTGCTTTTGTGGTATTGAGGAACAAACCTCAAGACATCTACTGATCGATTGCCCAGCATTTCAAGATTTATAGTATGAAGAATGAACTAGTTGTTTGTGAACTTAACGATTTGATTTCCGATAAAAAATCATAGTTAAAGTTCAATTCATTTTGTAAATACATTCTAAACTTTCTACAAAATCTAGATCTTAAATGTAAAAAACTTATGTAAATAAACTTTTTTACATGTTTGGCGCAAGTATCCCTTGCGGGATATAGCGCTTTGGAAATAAAATAATTGTAATTGCAAATGGGAAATTTACATAAATAATTTAACAATACATGCAAATTATATATTGTTCTAAAGCTTACAGCACGCGCATTATCGAGCAGTCATTCTTTCGAAAATTTAACGAATGAATTTTATTGTGTGAAGATATCAATGCGCATTTTTCTTTCTATAGGTATTTCAATTCACCATGTACCTACCTACGTTTATTGGACATCTGAAAATTTACTTAATTTTAATGGAATAAAAATTATATATTTGTTTCTAAATCATTCAAATCAATATATATGCGTATTCATGATCACCATAACATATTTATAAATAATTTTATAATATAATTCTCAAACATTTTCCATTACATATAGGTAATCTTAAACTAAATAGTCCTATTTTTATAATTTATATATTTATATGCAATTTATTTTCTGAAATAAGAATGAACAGAGTTAATAGATTAAAGGAATATACAATTTACCAATTTAAATGCAAATTTGGAACAAATTAATTTAAAAGTTGATAGCTATCCTAAACCAATGTGCATATCTCTGCATATATATTAATATATGCATATATCTCCTAATAAAAAAATTCTAAAAGTAAAAAAATATATAATTATATTTATATATAAGTTTGCATACTTTATATAAACATTTTCATATGAAATTCTCTAGAGTTATTTTCAATTTGAATTTATATATTTACATTTTTATTGGTAGAATATACATTTAGGATTTTAACAGTTGATGCGCGAGTAAGCGCTGTTACATCCCTCATAGAGTCCTTTTTATTAAAATAAATAGCTCCAATATATTATTTATAAAAATATATTTTCTTTATCTCTTTATTTTTAGAAAATTCATAAAATAGTCACTGTGTTTGTAGGCTTATAAATATGAACCTGCTATTTCTGCGTGAAGATATCTTAATTTATGTTTCGAAAGAAAATCCATCTTTAGATATATCTTTAAGTATTAGAAACGAACGGAAAAATACGTCCAGGGTAGCCGAGTGGACAAGGCACCTGCCCGGTAAGCAGAAGGGTGTGGGTTCGATTCCGCCCCTGGACACTTTTTATTTTTCCGTTCGCCATTACTCTTCATGTTTCACCTTTCCATACCTCATCCTCAAAGTTAGAAATGTCGCTATTTCTCTTTGAAAATAAATTTCGATTTTTATAAAAGAAACATTCGCGGTATAATTTTAATTTTCGTTTTACAATCATCAGCCGCGTTATATTGTATATATAACATACGATTATCCCTAAAACTACGACTACTATCTAGTTACTATGTAACTATTAGCAGGTGATTTCTTTCTTCTATCATATGTTTAAATAGTTTATCAAATTATAAACAGCTATTTTAACATATTAATTATACATTTTAAATGATATAAAACATTTAAGAAAGTATTCTGAATTCTTTATTTGAGATAATATATATATATAACATCTAGCCCCACCCCACGAGCTGATTTATTTCTCTTTTTAATGGTTGTTGTGAATTCTCCTGAGAGACTTTTATAACAATTTCTTTCTCCCATGGTGAATCAGCCTAGTTATTGTGACATGTGTTTATTCAAATTGATATATGTAACGGTCGTTTTTACAAGTAACTAGAGCCTCAATATCATTATAAATAGAATATTTTCATATCAATTTCTATATGGATTTTCATTAGCTTTGATAAAGGTCAAAAATACGATAAACGATATTATGAATTTATTCTATACTTTTAAACTTCGGAAGTTGAAATATATTACCCATATGTGTCGAGATTAAAATATATATTTTTTTAAAAATGGTTAAAGATTGATTATTCTCAATGTGTGATTCTCTCTATATTACCGTTATATATGGACAATAATTATCAATATCGAAGTTATAAATAATGATATATGAATTATGTAATTAACAAGAAGTATATATATATATAGAGAGAGAGATAAAATCTATAAAAAACTAGATTACTAGTAGTATTTTATGAGATACTTTCTCTTAGTATATATATAAGATAAATAGTATATTCTCTCTATTATTATGATGTGGGATAGAAGTCTTTATTATATTTTTTATACACACACACACACCAATACTTCGCTTTGAGTCGTTTCGTTTTGCGTTTTTTTCGAAGTTGCGTCGCTGCTTAATTTTTACTGATTTTCACTGTGCGTCGTTAGATTTTCGAAGAAGCGTTGTTTTGGATTTGAGTCTTTAATTTTTTTTTTAGAATTATTTTTCCTAAAATATGCTAACACCTTTGTTTTTGATTGCGCCTTCACATATTTTCACTTTGCGTCGTGTTTTTTTGGAACGTAACCCCGGCGCAAAGCGAGGTATGGGTGTATATTAAAATGATATTAAAAATGTACTCAATTATCTGTCCCAAATTAATTCACAATAGTTTCTTTTTTTTTCTGCTCATCCCTAGTACATGTGATACGGGCCATGATAAACATGGTGGGTAGAAGAAGAAGACTGCTTTTACTGTAAGTGCACAACATGTCTACACATGTGAAAAGCAGTTAGACTTTGCACTTACAAATGTCCCAGAGCTCCATAGTCACAAAAGTTATTTCAAGTATTGAAACTGTTTTCAAACCTTGTAGTAAAACGTTGATCAACTTTCTACAAAATTATACGTAGGGTAAACACTTACCATTGTTGTCTTAACTTTTACCATTTGCGCTTTTTTTTTTGGCTAAGCAATAAAACATATGTTATACTTTTTTCTGAAATACTGTCCAATGGAATATTTGCCTACTTCTACTATCCGTTCTGAATTTCGGCAGTATATAAAATAACTATTTTTATTTTACAAAACGCTAATGACCATTGTTCCGAAGTAACTCAGTTATTTATAATATGATGTATTAAGGCGCCATCTGTTATAAAAATGCATATGCATATATATATATATATATATAAATATATGCATATTTATCAATTATTTTATCTATTTATATCTATTTATTCATATATCTATCATTATTAATCTTATTTATTCATTTTATGTATTTAACCTTATATAATATTATATGGACGTTATAATAAATCAGTTTCAATCTCAATCTCCATTTTAAAAAGAATCATATGCGTCTGAAATTATTTCAATTTATTATACTCACTAAATGTGATAAATCAATATCAATACTGGATATATCTTATTACTTATTTACTATACCTTTTATTATTCTTCTATGAGTTTATATAAACGATATATGTCATAATAAAAATATATTCTTGTGTAAATACGTTCTACCACGAATAGGTAACGATATTATGTTGTTTTGTTCTGAATCGTTATTCAATTAAGTGATATCTGAACGCTATAGAAAACGATAAAGGATTGTTATCCAATTATATTTCCCATTAAAACTCTCCATTTGTTTATAATTCTCCTTAAATGTTTTCTAATAATGTTCAATCTTTATTTCATTCATTTTAATTGAATGAGATATCTAAAATATTCTCTAATCTTAGTCATTGTATATGTATTAATATGCATATATACGTTTATGGCAAAACATATAATTTGAAATCACGTTTTCCTAATGTATTCTCAGAGCTATAGACTTCTGATTTATTCTCTTTAAAACAATTTTCATGAAAATTGATATGAACTCTCTCTAATATATTTAGAAAATAAATCATATAATGATTATTCGGTATGATTCATGTTCAAAATATGACTCGCATTGTATAAAATTGCATATGCGAATTTGACTGATATACATATGTGCATATATTGTAATTATTCACACATTCCAATTAGCGACAGAATCATATTCCTATGGATCCAACCATGTTTATAGGGATAACGCGATCACTGAAAATAACTAAAGATTATCATTCATAATCATCTGAAAAAATCCAAGGACAAGATTCTTGTATTTATTTTGGTATCCATTCACGAGCCTTGATTTAGCCTTGATTCTCTTCATTAGGAGTATTTTCATAACAAATAACTTTACATTGTTAGGTGCTATGAAACAATCCTATTTTACAAGAGCATTAAAACCTCGAAGGTTCAAGAATCTATATAATGGAAATATAATTTATACGAGTATGTATAAAAGATTCATTTTTTGGTTGATATTTTCCGGAAGATCATATCTCATAGATGGAATTATAAAATGTGAATATAAATCATTTATATATAATTTCATCCATCTCAATCATAATGATAGAACGGAGGGTTGGTGGAAGGATGATCTAAACTGCTGGGTTTCAGCCGCTACCACCCGGGATCGAATCCCGCTTTAGGCACTTTTTTTCTAATTAAAAAATGCTCCAATGGCTCTCGATTCTTCCAAAAGTCCAACTCAAACCGGCGAGTGCAAGTAAACAAACGGGGCTTTGGTACATTTGTAAGTGCAAAGTCGAACTGCTTTTCATATGTGTAGACATGTGGTGCACTTACAGTAAAGCAGTCGCCAACTTCTAGCCACCATGAATATCATGGCCTGTACCACGTGTACTATGGATAATAATTAAAATAAAGATATACGGCATTGCTTATGTATTTATAAAGGTATAGTTCTACTTAATTTTAAAATAGGATGAACGTTAGATAGAGTGAGAAAAGAAATACAAATAGATAATATTTCCCATATATATAATTTATCGAATGGCAGAACTAGCAGCTTTAATGTAGACTTGCCCAATCACTTGCAAGGCGTAGCGCCAAGGTTCTTCTTTGATTGGTACCGCGACTCCGCCTATTTCATTGTTTATTCATCGGGAAACATCATGGGATTGGGTCAAGCACCTTTGTAGCTTTCTTTCTCTCTCTCCAATTATTTCTTTGTCGTTCAGTGCATCAACCTTCCCTCGCCCTGTAATTGGTGGATAATTAAATAACCGCCACACCCTTATTTCTGAATAAAACTCTGATCGATACAGATATTGAATTTAATATATAATCGATATATCAATATTTTATTAAGGTATCTTGTAAAAGTACGTAATTTACATAAAAAAGGCAGGTTTAATTTCAAATATTTAAGGCTTGTAGCATAGTTTATTAATCCGTTTTTAGCATAATCTCCATCTTTTGATGAATGGAAACATATTTCAAGATTTATACTGCTGCGATGAGAAAAATTGTTAATAGGAAATTTTGACTCGGCAGTTGGTGAACTATTTCATAATTCTCAATTTTATATTTTGAAAAATAATATAGTTTTAATATATTTTATATATTTCTGAAGTAGCGAACCCTTTATACCTCTAATTATAATCGATAAAATAACCTATAAGGTAAACCCATCTTAATTTCGAACATTTTCTCACATGTAAAATATAGAAAAACCTTAACAATAATTCGAAATATACTGTATATATTATTATATTGGGAGCAGATGTGAAAATTAAATTAAATTTGCATAGAGCTTGAAAAGTAATAAAAGTGAATTCGCAATATATATTTTATTTTTAATTATCAATCATAATTATTGAATAAATCTTTTTAATATATACAATATAATATAATGCGACTTGTGATTGTAAAACGACATTTGAAAATTATATCGCAAGTGTTTCTTTTCAACGAAAAATCAAAATTTATATTTTAAGGAAAATAACGATTATTTCAAACCTTAGGAATGAAGTATGAAAGGATGAATTGTGAAGAGTAATGATAAACGGAAAAATAAAATATATATTTACCTGATTATAAGAAATATTTTTATATATTAGGGTAAAAAATAGGCCGTACCGGAATGAGTTTCTTTTGAACCTTTATCAGGTTTTCTATCCAATAATTCACATTCTGTAGAAGACCCAATGGAAACAATAAATAATAATTAGAATTTTTATTAACGCTTTGTCCAAATGTTTCAATTTTTCTTAGATTATGACGAGGACAAAAGATTTTTGTCGAAACGTCGAGACAATAAAAAAGATTTACTGGCCGACGTGTCTTTAATTTGAATAAAACCATACAATCAGTTATTATACGTATATACATATTTAAAAATGGTTGTCTCGCATCAAAATGGATGTCGATACTAGTAGACACCTTATATACATATTTATATAGATGGTAATTTTGACGGGAGGAAATTGAGCTATGAGAATAAATTTTGGATATAGATTTTGCTTGCCACTCTACCAGCTTAATACCTTTTTGTCAAATTATGAAGATTTAATTTGATCTCTTCATCTTCATTTGAAAAAACTAAGATGCATCCACTTGGAGACCTTGGTTGTGGGCTGAAAGCCCTCGTTAGCTTGCTGAGCTAGTGTTAAGACTTTGTCATCGACACGAGGCCGCTAGTTTGCGGCGATGTTTAATAGATGGCGTTTAAATTTGGCTGAAGAGCGGCCTTTGCATTTATAGATGAATTTCCTCCTAGGCTAAAATTTCCATCTATATTTTGGTCATAGATTTGGCCTAGCCACTCTGCCAGCTAAACACCTCTTAAGTAGATCCCTATATTTGATCCCTAACGGATATTATAAAATAAAGTCCGCCCTAGACTAAAGAGGGCCATTGAAGGAAACCATGATCCGGGTAGACGGTTTCCATTTTTCTACAACTAGTGTAGTGTATTTCTCACAAACCCGAGGCCGATAATTTGTGGCGACGGTAAATATATAGCCTAGAGTTTTGATTTATTTTAACGGCGGAGGTGACATTTGCTTATATGTTCATTTCATAATAGACAATGTATAAATACACATGTTTACATATACACTTGCTTATTATGATATTTTAAGAAATAAATAACGAGAAGAATATTCCGATAAAAATCTTGAGAGAAAATTAACTTTCATTAGTCGACTGTGTCACGAGCTTTCAAACTTTACGATCATTCGTCTTGAGAAAAAAATGTATATATGATTGTTAATTTTATAAACAGTTGTATAATATAAATATTCTTCAAATTTGATGTGTATAAATCTGACCTGAACTCACAGTTCATCCTTCATAAGTGTGTACGTTGATAATACAATCGAATTTAAATGAGAAATAATCTATATACGTTGCCTCTCTTGTTGAAATAGATGCAAGAAATAAGCGCCATTTATTGACAGTCTCCGCAAATAGTGCACGCGGGTCGGTGACAAAGTCACAACACAGGCTTTAGAAAACTCAGAATTACCCACCTTGAGACCATGGTTTCAATCTAATGGCTCTTGTCAGTCCAGGGCGGTCTTAGTTCTATAGGGGTCCTATTTTAACGGGAGAGGTAACTTCCATTTAATATATCAATTTATTCACTCAAAAATATTCCACATGTATACAAATATTATAGATTTTTAAAAGAAATCCAATAAAACAACTATATGAATGATTCAAAATCAAATGCTATTCGTTTTGGAATTCTAGCGACCTATAATTTGTTTTATAAAAAAACACTTAGTAAACACAATCTATTCTCAGTATGATAAAGCCATGATTAGACCATCCCTAACAAAGACATCGTGCACGTGTACACAATGATAAGGAATCCAGTTAAACAGGATTTAAAGGTTTAATTAAACAAACAAAGGAAAACTTAGCTGCCTCGGAATATATTTATCAGATTTATTCAAGTCACCTACATTTCCTTAGTCTCTCAGTAACAAGAAACTTTGCGATACACAATCTAATTACATTTATACTTGGTAAAAATATATTTTGTATAATATGTAAATTTGAAAAAGGAAAAATAAATTTCTGGTAAAAGGTTTCTTTTTATTTTAGTTTTGAAATCTTTCGAGCGAATTTACTGCTCTTCAACGGCCAAATACAGTATTTTTTTCTTTTTCAAATAATTTCTGGGTAACTGTTGCTTACATAAATATGTATTCATTCAAATTGAAGATACTTCGGCCAAAAAATCGTTTTTACTGGCCGGGGTATCTTTAACTTATTTAACTATAAATGTCGACCAGGCAGCCTCTATCTTGACTATAATTAAGACCAATTTTGGTCCAAAGGTATTCAAGATGGCACGGCCACTAGAGTTTTTTGAGACAATTAAAAAGATTTACTGGCCGAAGTATCTTTAATTTGAAGAACTATGAATGCCAGCTAGGTAGCCTCTATCTTTATGATAAATATGTATATTAAGATTTACAGAGAGTTTATTCAATTTTGAAGATGCATATTCTTGGCCAGAATTTAAATTCTCCAATAAATTGGTATAGAGATCTTAAGAAGATAATTTTTATTGTTTCGATGGATTCCATTCCTTCTGATCAGTTTTGAAACTAAATTAAACGTTAGCTGATGTGAAATATTTAAAGAACTTAGGCCACATTCTCATGTGAGATTACAATTTACAAAACAGCTAGATCACAAGTCAAAACACATCTTGTGAACATTCATATATTTTAAATATATAAATATGCCTTCAAATTAGTGATAAATAATGTATTGGTTCCTTGTATAAATTTGTAATTCACAATATCTTTTGTTTAATTAAAAAGGCATATGTTGAATCAAAATATATTTTTTTACCAGTATTTTAGTTGGCTGTAAGCCAACCTTTATCAAGGTAATATAACATATTAATGTGTGTCAACAACATGATAATACGAATTATATATTGTTGAATCATCAAAATAAAACATTCATATGATAAAATATTCGAAAAAAGAAAACCGATTCTAAAGAAGGTTTCCTACTAAGAACAGTTGTTTGTTAAAAATGAAAGATATTTATTTATTATCAAGAATAGTTTATTTTTAACTCTTGAGCAAAATAACACAAAATATCTCACTTTTAATAAAGAATTTGTTAAACTTATATTATTGCATATAATAAGATGAATACAACTATTTACGTATGTTAATATTGAGAACTATTTTAAAAACATATTAATTGAAAAATGAGGCTTTAAAATAATGGTTAAAATATTTCTAATTAATAATGAATCAAATAAAATAGAATATTATCCTGAAATATGGTATATATGTAGGTATGTAGGTTTGTTGTTGACACACTTCAAAATGTTATAATACCTTGATAAAGGTTGGCGTTCAGCCAACTGAAATATTGGTAAAAATAAATAAATTTTGATCCAATATGTGCCTTTTTATTTGAATATTTATTTATGGATTTCTTTATTTTCAAAATAATATACAATATATTGACGCTATTTTTATTATTTTCTTTTAACAATCTTTCGTTGCCCTAGGAAACTAAATAATAACCATAATTAAGATACTCTACATATTTGTGGAAATGATTGACAATCATGTATATATTATTGATTTCTATTTTAAATTATATATTTTTTATAAGGTGAAGATAGTTATAAGATAGTTTTTATCGAATTTTTAGGTTTGAAGGTCAGGTGTCACATGAACGTAGCTTATCAAATTTCAAAATCAGACACAAGATACTGCAAACGTCAGGAGAAGAGACAAAGTGGTTTTATCTATATATATAAAATTGAATGTCTGTCTGTGTGTGTGTGTGTGTGTGTGTGTGTGTGTGTGTGTGACAATTAAAAAAAAATATTTATTGTCATCTTAGACAATATTATACATTTTCAATCATAGGGAGAGAAAAAAGAAAAAAAAGAAGATGAGAAGAGAAGACAAAATATATACATATATGACACATATTTTACAAGATGGTGATGGGAGATGGAGGAAGAAAACCTCGGCGCTGGAGGGTCCTGGACCAGGCGATGAGCGGGTCTTCCACTGCTTCTCCGAGCCCAACCTGTACAAAGTAGCGATAAATTCGCAACTTTGCCGACGCCAAGATGGAAAGGGCGTCGTCCTCAAGGCCGGACCCGCCGAAGATCCAAGCCTGCAGGTCAGGGGGCCGCCCTATGATGTTGAAGGCCTCTCTGATGAGAGGCCTGATGGAACGGCAGCACCAGTAACGGTGGCCGAGGGAGCGGTCGATGGACCCGCAGGCAGGACAGGAGGGGCCGACCGAGGCAGGATGGGCCGGATGGGGCAGGGCGTGGAGGGCCAACTTGAGGGCCGCGTCAGCCTCGTGGCCCGAGTGGGCGCAGCGCCGCAGCGAGGCCCAGTCGATCCTGGATGGTGGTGGACCGATGGTGGGCGACCATCTCGAGGTAAACCTTGAGATGGGCGTGGCGGCGAGGCGCGGGCGATCCAGGGCCCGTCGGGCCGAGCGGGTCGTGAGGCCGTTGAGGAACGGCGTAGCCGTCCCTCGCAGCACCACGGCCGCAGCTAAAGAGCTAGATGAGGGTGCAGACTCCGCCCCGAAGCCCACGGCGTTCTCGGAGGTCAGCCTCCGACAGAAGGCGCCCAGGGTCGCGGCGTCAGCCAGGACGGAGCGCGTAGGTCGGGCGATGAGGTGGCCCTCCGCGAGAAGGTCCCGGACTCGGGCTCCACGCCAGCGGGCGGGGGCCAGGAGGTCGGGAGGGCGGAGGAACCGGCAGCCGCCGATGATGGGGAGGTCCAGCAGCTGAGCCGTGGGGAGCGCCCGGTGGTTGAGGCTCAGGATGTTGGAGGCCTCCTCCCAGAGCTTCAGCAGCCGTAGACGGCGGGGCTGGAGACGGGTGCCGTCCGGTGGAGGGTGAATCCAGGCCTCACCGCTTTCTACCAGCCAGCTGAAGGCATTTCTGCCTCCGCGGAGCGCGACCTGCACCCCCTTGAGGCAGGCGAGTTGGAGTTGGGTTGCCAGGTCGAGGAGGCCGAGGCCTCCGATGGCTACGGGCCTCGCCATGATGGCGGCGGGAAGCCACGCCGTATGCTCGGGCCCCCAGACGAACCTCGCTAGTCTGGCCTGCAGTTTGGCGATGGTCGGGGGTGATGGCAGGTACCCGTGCAGGTGATGCTGGATGGTGGAGCTCACCAGCGAGTTCGCCGCTCTAGATCGTCCGACGAGGGATAGGCCGCGGGTGAAGGGCGTCCATCTGCGGCAGGCGGACTCCAGAAGGGCGAGAAGATGCTGCTCCTGATGGGCTACGGAGCTCCTGGGGGCGATGTCGAGCCCGAGGACCCTGATGGAGGTGGTCGACCAGGAGGCGCCGAGAGGGGAGTCGCCGCGGTTGCGCCAGGCTCCGCACCAAAGGCCCGCGCTCTTCCCGAGGTTGACGGCGATACCGGAGGCCCGCTTGAAGTCTTCGAGGACGGTCGCCACCCGCTCGAATTCTTCGTCGCGATGGAAAAGGAGGACGATGTCGTCGGCGTAGGCGATGACGTTGCCCACGCCGAGGGTCAACTCCAGGCGACGTAGCAGCGGCCCCGTAGCGATACTAAAGAGAGCGGCACTCACGGCGCAGCCCTGCCTTAGGCCGTTGAGGAGGGGGAAGGCGGTGGTGTGAAAGCCTCCAGCCCGGATCGTTGCGTCCGCCCCGGCGTACAAGATGTTAATCCAGCCCATGAAGGCCGGCGGGAGGCGGAGGGACGTCATCAGGGACTCCAGGAAGCCGCGGTCCAGGGAATCGAAGGCGGACTCCAAGTCGATGCCCATGACGGCCAGCGGCGAGCCCATGGCGGTTGCCTCCTCAACAGCATCCGTCACCTTAGCGATGTTCCAGGACGGGGACCTCCCGGGGACGGCGTATGTTTGGCATTCCGGCACCAGGGTCCGCAGGTGGGGCTTGAGGCGCCGGTGAAGGATGGCGGCCAGGACCCTGTAGTCGGCCGAGGGCAGCGCGACGGGCCTGTAGCCATCAAGGCCGCGACCTCCGCGGGCCTTGGGCACGAGGCAGATGGAGCTGCGCCGCGTCGACGGAGGTAGTGCACCGCGGAGCCGTGAAGCCGCGAACACCCGGGCCAGAGCTTCCGCGAAGAAGTCCTCGTTGAAGGCGACGAGGAGCTCGCACGGCAAGCCGTCCCAGCCGGGGGCCTTTCCGCGAGGGAGGTGCTCGATGGCGTGGGCTATCTCGCTGGGGCTGATGTCTGGCCGGTGGAGCGGGTCCTCCTCACTCAGCTCGCGGGTGGTGGTGGTGGGCGCGCTGCTGGCGATGAAGGCAGCTCCCGCAGCTGGATCGCTGGTGGGACGGGCGAAGCGGGGCTGGAAGGTCGCGAACGCCCTCCGCCGAAGCTCTGGGCCCTCGATGACGTTGTCCTCCTCGTCCCTGATGACGCTGACCGGGCGACGGAGGCGGATGGCGCGTGCCAGGTCCGGCAGCGATGGGTAGTCTGCCCGGATGGAGGAGGCCTCGAGCTGCGCCGCGATGTAACGTCTCGCCCTGTAGACGTAGCTGTCGCTGGCAGCGTGGCGCGGGTCGTGCAGGGATCTGGCCTCCGCCAGCAGCCCCGCCTTGATGGAGGTCCACCTATCCCAGAAGGTCCCGTCGTCGTCATCGTGCGCTGCGTCTTCCTCCAACTCCCGGATGTAGCCAGCCAGATGTTCGAGCGCAAGGCCCGAGCGGAGCATCGCGGCCAAGCGAGGCTGGGTGGGGGAGGAGACGGCGGTGGTGGGCGGGCCCACCTGGAGCAGCACGAGGCGGTGGTCCGAGAGGTGGTAGTGGCTGGTCGCGTAGATGGACACGCGATCCAGGACTCCAGCAGGGACGAGGATCCGGTCCAGGCGGTTCGATTCGACTTGGTCGCCGTGCATGGCGACTCTGGTGGGCAGGTGGGCGGCGTCGAACTGGGTGGCCACGTCGACCAGCGCGGCCAGGTCCAGAAGAGCGGCGAGGGCATCCGATGATGATGATGATGAGGGGCCCCGATCCCTGATGTTAAAATCGCCGATGATCCAGCAGGCCCCCTCCTCCTCCTGTGCCGCTGTCGCCGCCAGGAGCTCCAGTTGCCGGTTTCTCTCCCGGGGTTCATGCGCCAGATGAACGACGATGGCCGTCATCTCCTCGCCGTGGACATCTATGGTTGCCAAGGCGATGTGGCCCGGCCACAGGACGCGCTGTTGTATCACGGCTACGCCTGGCCCGAAGACGCAGGCGAGTCCGGATCCCGAGATGGCTACGGGATGGGCCAACACAACAGCGTTGTAGCCGAGGCAGAGGTCTTGGCCGCTGCCCAGATGAAATGCGTTTGTCTCCTGGACAAACGCGATGTCCACGTGATGTTGCCTTAGGAGATGACAAAGGGCAAGGCTCCTCCTCCGAGTGGCGAGCCCTCGCGCGTTGATGGTGGCGACGCGGTGGTTCATTGGCGCTGTAGATCTCGCCGGACCTTCCTGGTCTTCTGGAGGGTCTTGCGGATGGTGGAGTTGGAGTCTGGGCACGAGGCCTTGAAGGTGTCGTGCAACTTGTCGAGGGTGGCGACCTGTTCTTGTGTCAGCGTGGGCGCTAGCCTCTTCATGGTGGTCTCAGAGGTGAGGAGCTGCTGTGCGTCCTTGCAGTTAAGGCCGGGCAGCTTGTGCCAGTCGATGGAAAGGGTGGGGGTCTCCTCGATGTGCTTCAGCAGCTGTTTGAGTGCGGATTCTCCCCGGGCAGGCGTGGATGGAGGTGAGGTCAGCCCCTCCACCGACATCTCGTGGTCGAGCGGAGAGATGCGAGGCTCGGGGGGCCGCGGGGCAGCCAGGGAAGCAGGGTGGGCAGCAGGGGCGGGGTGGGTGACATCCATCTGTTCGGCAGGCTGGTGTGCCGAGGGGATCGCCTGAGGCTCGGTTGAAGTTGTCGCCGGTTTGACAGGGGACGCCGGTGTTGCGGGCGCCGGTGGCGGCTTCCTTGGCTGCTGAGGAGGAGGAGGAGGAGGAGGAGGAGGGGGAGGCCTTGCGTCGTTGGGAGACGCTGCTTGCCTGGGGTTGCCGTTCCCTTGCCTGGCGAGCGCTGGGCAGTTGGCTCTGCGGTGGCCCTGTTTACCGCATTTGGAACACTTGATTCCAAAGGAGAGGAAGGCCGACAGGGTGTCTCCCTTGGAGTGGATGGTCATTCGGGTGGGCAGCGTCTCCAGCCTTACGCCCTCGTGGAGCAGGATGAACGCCTCCCGGCGGCCGTCGCTGAAGGCGTACTCCCCCATTTTGATCATGATGGGGGCGATGGAGGTGATGTCTCCATATTTACGCAGGGCCTGCACGATGATTGCATCCTCTACAAAGCCGGGGAGATTGGCCACGATTATCCGTTCGGCCCTCTTGCGGAAGGGGAAGACCTTGAGGAGTGTTCCCTCGATGTTCAGGCCCTCCTCCACCAGACGGCTCGCATGGTTCTTGCTCGCGAGGCCCACGATGTAGTGGCCGTTCATCCTGTTAAATTGAGTGATATTTTTGGGCCCTCCGACCAGGTTGCCCATTGCCCGGAGGTAGGAGTAGTCCGGGATGTCAGGACACAGCTCCACGAAGATGTAGTTCTCGTGGTTGGTGGTGGCCTGCCTCGCCCTGGCGTCGGCGATGTTGACGCGTGTCGCCTTGATCTCCTGAGGCGGCACTGCTCTCGGCCCTGCTGGCCGCTTCCGCTGCTGGGAGCTGCGCTGCTCTCCAGGCTTGTTGGGCTGCCTTGCAGCGTGCTCAGGTGATGTTGAGCCGCGGCGCCTCTTCTTGCCCTTCACGACGATGAAGTCGTCGTTGGCGCCCACCTCCGTCATCTCGCTGTCGGCCCAGTTGAGCGAGGTCGGGCTGGCTGCAGTTGCGCTGGTCGTAGCAGCAGTCTTCGGCGCCGTGACGTCACCACGCGCGGCGGCCGGATTTACATGCATATCGCCTGCCGGCGGATTAGCATATTTTTGATTTTCAGAAATTTCTTTAGAAGTTTTCTTCTGTAGGTTGTTTTTTGGTGATTTTTCCTCACCAGTTTCGGATACAAAGCTGGGCCTTTCAGGCACTGAATCAGCTGATTCCGGGCTATTCGCCAGTACCAAATTCGGCATATTAACTGCCATCAACACGCACGCCAGAGGCGAAAACGGCGGAGCTCGCAAAAACGCGGCCGCTCGCCAGCGTGTGTGTGTGTGTGACAATTGACAATTAAACAATATTTATTGTCATCTTAGACAATATTACATCTCACATGAGAGAGAGAGGAAGAGAAGAAAATTATTAAATATATACATAAATGAAACAAATTTACAAGAGGGACAAAGGTAGGAGTCCGCGGCGCTGGAGGGTCCTGGACCAGGCGATGAGCGGGTCCTCCACCGCTTCTCCGAGCCCAACCTGGACAAAGCAGCGATAGATTCGCAACTTTGCCGAGGCCAGGATGGAAAGGGCGTCGTCCTCAAGGCCGGACCCGCCGAAGATCCAAGCCTGCAGGTCAGGGGGCCGCCCAATGATGTTGAAGGCCTCTCTAATCAGAGGCCTGATGGAGGGACAGCACCAGTAACGGTGGCTGAGGGAGCGGTCGATGGACCCGCAGGCAGGACAGGAGGGGCCGACCGAGGCAGGATGGGCCGGATGGGGGAGGGCGTGGAGGGCCAACTTGAGGGCCGCGTCAGCCTCGTGGCCCGAGTAGGCGCAACGCCGCAATGAGGCCCAGTCGATCCTGGATTGTGGATTGATGGTGGGCGTCCATCTCGCCAGGAATCTGGAGATGGGCGTGGCGGCGAGGCGCGGGCGATCCAGGGCCCGTCGGGCTGAGCGGGTCGTGAGGCCGTTGAGGAACGGCGTAGCCGTCCCCCGCAGCACCACGGCCGCAGCTAAGGAGCTAGATGAGGGCGTAGACTCCGCCCCGAAGCCCACGGCGTTCTCGGAGGTCAGCCTCCGGCAGAAGGCGCCCAGGGTCGCGGCGTCAGCCAGGGCCGAGCGCGTTGGGCGGGCGATGAGATTTTCCTCCACGATGAGATCCCGGACTCGGGCTCTGCGCCAGCGGGCAGGGGCCAGGAGGTCGGGAGGGCGGAGGAACCGGCAGCCGCCGATGATGGGGAGGTCCAGCAGCTGAGCCGTGGGGACCGCCCGGTGGTTGAGGCCCAGGATGTTGGAGGCCTCCTCCCATAGCTTCAGCAACCGGAGACGGCGGGGCTGGAGACGGGTACCGTCCGGTGGAGGGTGGATCCAGGCTTCCCCGCTGTTGCCGCCGACCAGCCAGCTGAAGGCATTTCTACCCCCGCGGAGCGCGACCTGCACCCCCTTGAGGCAGGCGAGCTGGAGCTGGGTCGCGAGGTCGAGGAGGCCGAGGCCTCCGATGGCAACTGGCCTCGCCATGACATCGGCAGGAAGCCACGCCGTGTGGTCCTGTCCCCAGACGAATCTCGCCAGTCGGGCCTGCAGCTTGGCGATGGTCGGGGGTGATGGAAGGTATCCATGCAGGTGGTGCTGGATGACAGACCCCACCAGCGTGTTCGCCGCTCTCGCTCGCCCGACGAGGGAGAGGCCGCGGGTGAAGGGCGTCCATTTGCGGCATGCAGTCTCCAGGAGGGCCAGGAGATGCTGCTCCCGGTGGATGACGGTGCTCCTGGGGGCGATGTCGAGCCCGAGGACCCTGATGGAGGTGGTCGACCAGGAGGCGCCGAGAGGGGAGTCGCCGCGGTTGCGCCAGGCGCCGCACCAGAGGCCAGCGCTCTTCCCGAGGTTCACGCCGATTCCGGAGGCCTGTCTGTAATCTTCGAAAACGGTCGCCACCCGCTCGAAGTCTCCGTCGCGATGGAATAGGAGGACGATGTCGTCGGCGTAGGCGATGACATTGCCCACGCCGAGGGTCAACTCCAGGCGACGTAGCAGCGGCCCCGTGGCGATGCTGAAGAGTGCGGCGCTTACGGCGCAACCCTGCCTGAGGCCGTTGAGAAGGGGGAAGGCTGTTGTATGAAAGCCTCCGACCCGGATGGTGGCGTCCGCCCCGGCGTAGAGGATGTTAATCCAGGCCATGAAGGCCGGCGGGAGGCGGAGGGATGTTAGCAGGGACTCCAGGAAGCCGCGGTCCAATGAGTCAAAGGCGGACTCTAGGTCGACGCCCATGACGGCCAGCGGCGAGCCCAGGGCGGTGGCCTCCTCGATGGCGTCCGTCACCATGGCGATGTTCCATGACGGGGACCTCCCGGAGACGGCGTAGGTCTGGCATTCCGGCACAAGGGTCCGCAGGTGGGGCTTGAGGCGCCGGTGAAGGATGGCGGCCAGGACCCTGTAGTCGGCCGAGGGCAGCGCGACGGGCCTGTAGCCATCAAGGCCGCGACCTCCGCGGGCCTTGGGCACGAGGCAGATGGAGCTGCGCCGCGTCGACGGAGGCAGGGCACCTCGGAGCCGTGATGCTGCGAACACCCGGGCCAGAGCTTCCGCGAAGAAGTCCTCGCTGAAGGCGACGAGGAGCTCGCACGGCAAGCCATCCCAGCCGGGGGCCTTTCCGCGAGGGAGGTGCTCGATAGCGTTGGCGATCTCGCTGGGGCTGATGTCCGGCCGGTGAAGCGGGTCCTCCTCACTCAGCTCGCGGATGGTGGTGGGCGCGCTGCTAGCGATGAAGGCAGCTCCCGCAGCTGGATCGCTGGTGGGACGAGCGAAGCGGGGCTGGAAGGTCGCGAATGCCCTCCGCCGAAGCTCGGGGCCCTCGATGATGTTATCCTGCTCGTCCCTGATGACGCTGACCGGGCGTCGGAGGCGGATGGCGCGTGCTAGGTCCGGCAGCGATGGGTAGTCGGCCCGGATGGAGGAGGCCTCGAGCTGCGCCGCGATGTAACGTCTCGCCCTGTAGACGTAGCTGTCGTTGGCAGCGTGGCGTGGGTCGTGCAGGGATCTGGCCTCCGCCAGCAGCCCCGCCTTGATGGAGGTCCACCTATCCCAGAAGGTCCCGTCGTCGTCATCGTGCGCTGTGTCTTCCTCCAACTCCCGGATGTAACCAGCCAGATGTTCGAGAGCAAGGCCCGAGCGGAGCATCGCGGCCAAGCGAGGCTGGGTGGGGGAGGAGACGGCGGTGGTGGGCGGTCCCACCTGGAGCAGCACGAGGCGGTGGTCCGAGAGGTGGTAGTGGCTGGTCGCGTAGATGGACACGCGATCCAGGACTCCAGCAGGGACGAGGATCCGGTCCAGGCGGTTGGATTCGACTTGGTCGCCGTGCATGGAGACTCTGGTGGGCAGGTGGGCGGCGTCGAACTGGGTGGCCACGTCGACCAGCGCGGCCAGGTCCAGAAGAGCGGCGAGGGCATCCGATGATGATGATGATGAGGGGCCCCGATCCCTGATGTTAAAGTCGCCGATGATCCTACAGGCCCCCTCCTCTTCCTGTGCCGCTGTCGCCGCCAGGAGCTCCAGTTGTCGGTTTCTCTCCCGGGGTTCATGCGCCAGATGAACGGCGATGGCCGTCATTTCCTCGCCGTGGACATCTATTGTTGCCAAGGCGATGTGGCCCGGCCACAGGATACGCTGTTGTAGCACGGCTACGCCTGGCCCGAAGACACAGGCGAGTCCGGATCCCGAGATGGCTACGGGATGGGCCAACACAACAGCACTGTAGCCGAGGCAGAGGTCTTGGCCGCTGCCCGGATGAAATGCGTTTGTCTCCTGGACAAACGCGATGTCCACGTGATGTTGCCTGAGGAGATGACAAAGGGCAAGGCTCCTCCTCCGAGTGGCGAGCCCTCGCGCGTTGATGGTGGCGACGCGGTAACTCATTGGGGCCGTCCTTCACGCAGCACCTTCCTGGTCTTCTGGAGGGTTTTGCGGATGGTGGAGTTGGAGTCTGGGCACAAGGCCTTGATGGTTTCGTGCAATTTTTCGAGGGCGGTGAACTGTTCCTCTGTTAGCGTGGGCGCTCGCCTCTTCATGGTGGTCTCAGAGGTGAGGAGCTTCTGAGCCTCCTCGCAGTTCAGGTCGGGCAGCTTGTCCCAGTCGATGGAGGGGTTGGGGGACTTCCCGAGGTGCTCCAGCAGCTGTTCGAGTGCGGCCTTTCCCCGGGCAGGCGTGGCGGGAGGTGAGGACAGCTTCTCCACCGACATCTCCTGGTCGAGCGGAGGGATGCGAGGCTCGGGGGGCCGCAGGGCAGCCAGGGGAGCAGGGTGGGCAGCAGGGGCGGGGTGGGTGAGATCAATTTGTTCGGCAGGCTGGTGTGCCGAGGGGATCGCCTGAGCCTCGGCCGAAGTCTTCGCCGGTTGGACAGGGGACGCCGGTGTTGCGGGCGCAGGTGCCGGCTTCCTTGGTCGCTGAGGAGGAGGGAGGGGGGGCCTTGCGTCGGTGGGAGACGCTGCTTGCCTGGGGCTGCCGTTCCCTTGCCTGGCGAGCGCTGGACAGTTGGCTCTGCGGTGGCCCTGTTTACCGCATTTGGAACACTTGATTCCAAAGGAGAGGAAGGCCGACAGGGTGTCTCCCTTGGAGTGGATGGTCAGACGGGTGGGCAGCGTCTCCAGCCTTACGCCCTCGCGGAGCAGGATGAACGCCTCCCGGCGGCCGTCGCTGAAGGCGAACTCCCCCATTTTGATCATGATGGGGGCGATGGAGGTGATGTCTCCGTATTCACGCAGAGCCTGCACGATGGTGGCGTCCTCTACAAAGCAGGGGAGATTGGCCACGATGATCCTTTCGGCCCTCTTGCGGAAGGGGAAGACCTTGAGGAGTGTTCCCTCGATGTTCAGGCCCTCCTCCACCAAACGGCTCGCAAGGTTCTTGCTCGCGAGGCCCACGATGTAGTGGCCGTTCATCCTGCCAAAGTGGGCGATGTTTTTGGGCCCTCCGACCAGGTCGCCGATTGCCCGGAGGTAGGAGTAGTCCGGGATGTCTGGGCACAGCTCCACGAAGACGTAGTTCTCATGGTTGGTATTGGCCTGCCTCGCCCTGGCGTCGGCGATGTTGGCGCGCGTCGCCTTGATTTCCTGGGGCGGCATTGACCTCGGCCCTGTTGTCCGCTTCTGCTGCTGGGGGCCGCGTTTCTCAGCAGGCCTGCTTGCCTGCTTTGCGGCCTGCTCAGGTGTTGAAGAGAGGCGCCTTTTCTTGCTCTTCACAATGGTGTAGTCGTCGTTGGCGTCGACCTCCGCCATCTCGCTGTCGGCCCAGTTGAGCGAGGCCGGGTCGGCTAAATTCTCGCTGGAAGAAGCAGCAGTCGGCGGCGCCGTGACGTCACCCCGCGCGGCAGCCAGCGTTCCATGCGCCTCGCGCGCCGGCGGGCTTGCATGTGTTCGATATTCCATAGAAAATTCTAAGAGAAGAATTCTCTATGATTCCTTTTTTCGGCGATAACTCCTCGCCTGGTTGAGATCCAGTGCTGGGCCTTTCAGGCACTTGTTCAGCGGATCGAGAGGGTTCTTCTGGTACCAAACTCGTGATGGTAAGCGCCTTTTACACACACTCCAGAGGCGAAAATGGCGGAGCCCGCAAAAGCGTGGCCGCACGCTCGAGTGTGTGTGTGTGTCCTCTATGGATTCAAAAACCATACATCCAATCGCCGTGAAAATTTGGGATATTATTAGGCATATCCCCGGAAAGGTTTACGAAAAATAATATCTTGAATATCTTTAATATCCTTAGAGTTATTTTCAGATTTGTAGCTTTAACTCGCAAGCAGCGCCACCATTGAGACGGAGATAGGCTTAAGTTTGCTGTTCCTGATGACCTTGGGTCTGCCCCACCCCGTGAGAGAATGGATTCGCCCTGCCGCTGGCCGACAGTCCAAGTACCCACCGACAAATCAGGGCAGAGTTGGTGACACAGCTATGCCAGGTAGACAAGAAAAAAAGCCTCGCGGGAGCTTGCCCAAGATGACCTCCGGGAACTTCGTCCATCTTCCATAAACGACCATGAATTTATTCAACCTTATTGAGTATTTTTCAAGGGACCGGGAAAAAAATGTTCACTAGATAAAACGATGATTTTTTAATGTAGAAAATTAGGAAAGACAAAATTCAGAACATGGCACACAGGGACCGGGAAAAAATGATCACTTTATCAGTTTCAAATTATCAAAATATATCTATTTCTTTTTATAAGTTTACTAGCGGACGTACCCGGCTTCGCCCGGGTTTTACCCGAGTAAAAGTTTGTCTAACGAATCTCTCGATAAAGTGAACATTTTTTTCCCGGTCCCTTGAAAAATACTCGATAAGTTGAATAAAACCAATATTAATTGGTTCCCTCGGTAATTGGAAGTTAAAGGAATAGTATCTTGCCTTGGAATTGTATCATTATTCTTGTATGGATGTACCCGGCTTCGCCCGGGTTTTACCCGAGTAAAGGTTTGTTTAACGAATCTCTCGATAAAGTGAACATTTTTTCCCGGTCCCTTGAAAAATACTCGATAAGTTGAATAAAATCAATATTAATTGGTTCCCTCGGTAATTGGAAGTTAAAGGAATAGTATCTTGCCTTTGAATTGTATCATTATTCTTGTCTCAAATAAATTGCCGTGTCATCCTGAATTTTGTCTTTCCTAATTTTCTACATTACAAAATCATCGTATCATCATGATAATATTTAGAGCAGATTGTTGAATTATAACAGATAAATTACAATATTTATCCTGATTATTCCTAGGCGAAAAGTTATTTCAAAAATTTTATTTGCTAGAAACCTTCCCAGTACTATACTAAATAACTTCCCAAAGTTTCATGGCGATCCAATGAGTGGTTTGGTCAGGCATAAAGGACAAACAAACAAACAGACACACATACATTCATTTACATATATATAGATATATATATAGATAGAGAATTGTTTAACAAATGTTCGTTAGACAGACCTTTACTCGGGTACTGATTAATATTGATTTTATTCAACTTATCGAGTATTTTTCAAGTGACCGGGAAAAAATGTTCACTTTATCGAGAGATTCGTTAGACAAACCTTTACTCGGGTAAAACACGGGCGAAGCCGGGTACATCCGCTAGTTATATTATAATAAATTTGAAATTAATTAAATTTCCGTACCTCAAAGCATTGAAGTGAGGTGGGTAGTGTGTTGGACAATGCTTTATAAATATAGTACAGATGCTTATTCACTCTCTCTTTGTTATATAAAATCATAAATGAATATTATTCAAAATTATAAAATAATAGATTAAATAAAGATATAGTAGTGATATATGAGAGAAGGAAAGAATATTTATTTTACTTATAATAAAAAAAAAAACTTGTGTTTCATTACGTTATAATAAAAAGAAAAAATCACCTTCGCTCTCTTTCTCTGTCTTTTTGTCTATATTTCATATATATATATTTATTTATCAATTATTTTCATATTAATCTTATCTATATATTTTATCGCTATTTATTCTTATCTATTTTAATTTGTAACTAACTTTTATATATAAAACGAAAGAATTTAAAAGCACGAATGTTTCTTTAATTAATACAAACTTCTACTGCCCTTACTGCGATGAAAAAATATTGGGAGTACATGGCTCATCAGTGGTGAACTCTCCCAGCGGTTTCGCCAATTTAATCCACCAGACCGCTTCTCAGAGCTCTAATACTGTATTGGACAATTCTGCTTTTATACGCAGCACTGAAGGGTGGAATCTAACAAATGGTTTTCGAGAAAACTATGGACATAAGCTTATAGGACAGTAGAATTACATTCAAATAAGGGCAGTAGGAGTTTTTATTATGTATAAAAGAAACATTCGTGCTTTTAAATCCTTCGTTTTATATGTATGGATGGCGCGTTATTGCGTTGTGTTAATTCAACCTTTTTATCCTTATATGAAAATAGTACTAAAGTAGTTTCGAAATCTCAAGATCTGATATATCTCTCTATCTCTCTTAGATAAACCCCTTCTTTTTTCGTTATATATAGGAGGAGGAGTTGGTAAATTAGTTATATAAAGATTGAAATGTTTGATGTGTTCCAAGTGTATCCTTCATAAATATAAATAAATACTAGCTGTTATAAGTGTTGATTAATCAAAATGATCGCTCATGGGGGGATTAGTGCGAAAGTAGAACAAACACAAAGTCGCTTTAAACTATAACTACACCTCACGCTATTCAAGATATTTACTGATTGAGGGTTCAATACTTGAAATATTTGGAAAGAAAAAGGTATTGATATCAAAGAATCTTGTGATTTTGTTATGAATAAAATAAAATATATTAAATGTTTAAAAGTGTATGTTTAAAATGCAGGCTATAACTATATGTTATTTAAAAATTCGTTTTAACTACATTTACCTATATATATTATTTTAATAAAACGATTCTATTTGATTTGGTTTATCTTGTGGATTAGGTTATGGTAATGCAGTCGTGGTTAAAATCTTGAAAGTATGCTTTAATTGAACTAAAGGAATATATAAAAAACATAATTTGATAAAAGTACTGCCTGGCTTAAGGCGTAAGAATAATTTTAAAAAAATAGAAAACTAATTTGCATAATGTACAAAAGGTTTGAACCGGCCATCGAGAAACAACAATGAGTTTTTATAGGGGAAGCGTGACCTCTGGCGGTCGATTTAGCAGAGAATTTGAATCTATGAAATATAATTTCTCAAATGATTAAATATTTTAATTAAACATATATACAAGAATAATTGTTAACAAAAATAAAAAGGCATACTTGTATATCAAAGCATGTATGTTCTAACGTGGATATCGCCCGTTTGTATTCATTATAATTTAAAATATATTCTATAATAATAATAATATGATATTTTTATGCAAGCGAGAATAAAATAGATAAGTTTTTTTTCATATCAGAAATAATATTAAAATATTAAAAAAAATTAAATATAATTTAATATTTGTCATTAAAAAAATGTTTATTGATAAAATTCAATTCTAAAAATATTAATGTGATTTTTTTAACTTTGTATGAAAAGAAATTTTTTATTATCTTTGTGTCTTTTAATTCTCTCAATGGAATCCATTATTTATCTGTCAGGAAGTTGATAAATTATTAGTTGTAATGGTAGTTTGGCGCGATAGTTAACTTTTGTGTTGTTAATTGATTTCCCCTGCGAACTGTTCATCCATGGCGGAGGGAGCAAAGAATAAGCCCAGATAAATTGTTTAGCAACACTGGTTTTTATGTAAACACTCTCCACTATTTTTGTGAAACTTCACTTTTATTGCGGAAAGTTAACACTTGGGTTAGTGCTTTTATTTTCCATTTTTTAATCGCATTACTCAATATAAACTATAATTTTATTATACATATATACATAATATTGCCTTTTTATATCAATATTATATTTCTATTAAAAAAAGATACTTCGGACAGTTAGTTTTTTATCTTTCTCGAGTTGAGTAGAAATATGAATGCAGGCCAGGCAACCTGTATCTTCAGGATCAATATTATAAATCAATATTTTATATAGTAAAAATATTTAAGATATTTATATGTAAAATATCCGCATAACTCTAATTTTTCAAATTTAATTTTGGCTGATATGTCTTCTATTAAATAATAAATTATGATTATATTATTGAAAAAGTAATTTTGAGAATATATATTTTATCATTAATTTATTTATTTGATCATATATTTAGATGTGTGTGTTGTTATCTTTTCAAAGTATTTTCTAATATAATCAATTTGTTTTTGAATGTTGAATCCTGAATAAAATATCGGCGCAATTTCAGTGTGTTGATATAAAGAATTATCTAAACAAATATTAAAAAAGAGAGTATCCTAATCTTTGATTAAAAAATTGAGACAAAGAAAAATATTTCTTTTAAAACATATATATTTAAACCTTTTTCTACAGCTGTGATTATATCAGGCATATTGCTTCCGAGTACATTAGGTTTTCTGTAGTTTCGCTGAACTGAATACTATTAGGAAAGTTGTATATCTATAAACTCAAAATTATGCTGTTTATGCTGACATTTCTGTTGAAATAAGTCTACCTTTTTAAGAAGCTAATGATATTTAGATATAGAAATATTATCGTTCTCAGATTTCATGATAGAGATTTTGAATAATTACAAAATTTCATATTTCTCTCTCTCCATTTATTAGAGTTTATGTCTTTCTAGTATGAAAAAAAGGGATTATAGCTGATCCGTCATAATTTAGTAGTTGTAGTAACTAATGAAGGATATATATTTTTAATTTATTGAATGAAAATTTTGTTTTCAAAGAATTTGGTATAGCATTGTAACATATATATCGTTCTGAATATAGAGAAATCCATATTTAAATCGTTCGAAAATAAAATGGCATATTTTAGGTTGAATAAAAGATTTATTTGCTAATATCTCGATTAGCTAAACGCCTTTTTATTATCCGTATAAATAATTATATTATAATAATATGTAGAGAATGAGGAAGAATCAAGAGGTTTCAAATCTTGTATTTTAGCGTTATAATAATAAATATTGAGATTTCTCATCCAATCTTAGAGTTTCTAGTAAGCTCTAGGTGTTTTGTAAGGGTGGTAATAGGTTTTGTATCGGTTAGTAGCATATAAAGGTTATGTTGGTGTGGTAATCCAAGGTTTATGGCTCTCTGATTACTATGGATGCCTAGGTCGGGATAAACTGCCATTTGACGCCCTCGCCACGTCGCAGATTTATTTGTGCGAGTCGACAGTGGTGAATGGGCTAGCTATCAAACACACTTGCGCACCAAATATTCCATGGCATCAACCTCTTCTTATAACACATTTTATACTTAACCCAAGCACCTAAAATACTGGCCATGGTAAATATAGAAGAACAATTAATTGAAAATATTGTTATCCCGTGGTAAAAGGTTGTTGTTGTTGTGTCCAATAAAACGCCTCAGTTGTCTCCATGCATCTCTATCACAGCAGTCCTCTATCTTGGGTGTCTAAAGCTATTGCTCTGGATTTATGTCGATTTTCTGCAAGTCTACGGCCATTGTTGGGTATGGAAATATGTGGGTTGGTGTTAGTTCCACACCAGGAAAGTCGTGGTAAAAATAAATTATATATTTAGTATTAAAAAAATTGCATTGATTATTTTATTTCAAGAAGACGCATGATTTTGTGTTCACACTCTGATCTTCACACGATGATCGTTTTTGGGGGAAAAGCACATTAGCTGAAACCATGGCCTCCAGATTGCGCTTATAATTTGACAAAGGTTATGTTGGGGATTTGTCCACGACCCTAAGTTGACATATTTCAGAAAACATTGAGATTACACACAGTTTTGAATCTGTTTTAAAGATATAAGTGACTTTTCCTTTGGTATATCAATATCTTATTATCAAAATAAAATGCTTTATTGAGTATATTTATATAGAAAATAATGATTCTGTATATTTATTAATCAACCTCAGTCGTGTTTTCCCAAAGTTCAAATTGAATCCTTCCAATAGATGCAGTAATATCATGGTTTATTTTCACAAAAGCACAAATAGAGAACTAAAAAAAGATATTCCATCGATATATGAATTAAATTACACTTATATAAATATATCTATTCACAAAGGGGAAAGGGTCTTCATAATTATATGAAATAATAACATTACCAAACCTTTGAACTATATAAATGAATAGATAATAAATATATATTCATAAAAAAACAAATATGAATTTAATTCCATTGTCTCTGGTGATTTAAGAGAACATATTGTCAATATAGTCCTGAAATTGATTTCTAGGATGCATTAATATACTTCCATGATGAGAGAAAATTAAAAAGGCGCGCTATACCTAAGTACGTTACCAGTTCGTCCTATCAATACTGCTGATCATATGTAGTATACTGTTTGAACTGAAGGTGTGACAAATGGTCATCCTGACGGGCTATTTGATTAAGATGGCGATGGAGGTATATGAGAGATGCCATCAGTTTGGCGACGTATTGATCGGTTCCAACAATTTTAAAATTGAAAATAATGATGAGGCTTGATCATCATTCAACATCGACCCGCTCTCAGCTTGATGAGTGCTGGGGTCACACCGTCGCTTCCGTATGCATTCTTAAGAAATGTATTAACTATCTGTGTATGTGCATTAATGGTGGTGGTGTCTTATACATGGAGCAGATCAGATTGGTCCGTGCAACCTGATCACAATACCGGACAACCAAGGTGCCTCGTCTGTATGGATGTCCTCTTTTGGATTGGTATATGCCATAGAGAGAGCTGCAAATGTGCATTAATTAAAAGTCAAATAGCCATCTCATTAAATTGGAAAACGATACACATAGCATACTCTGTATGTTAAAGATGGAAATCTTTAACGCTATTTATTACTAAATAATGCATTATAGGAGTGATGAAATGAATAGAAAAATGAATTTGGAAAGCTTTGCTCATCAGTATTGCGTACTCTAAGCAATTTCACAAAATTGATTCACCTGAGTGCTATAATTATCGCAAGCTGATTCTGTTATATAAAGAAATCCGTCTTATATTAAAATTTAATATTTACATATTCATCAAAATTGACATATTGGCAACTTTAGATCCTTCAGCAATAAGCACATATACACATACTAATTCGGCCTAATAGCTGTGAGGATCTATTACTTATAAGCCTATCTTACAAACAGTTTAAATAATATTGCCAAAAGATTTGTAATATTAGGTTTAAACAAAGAAATGATAAATTATATGTATTCAACATTATATTGATTTAAAGCCACGATTAATAATAGAACTTTTCGTTGTAATTTTATTTATTCAAACAGAGCGCATATTCCTTAAATTACTAAACCCTTATGGAAAACTTTCTGGAATTATTGATTAATCAATGTTGGACTTTAATAATGGGTTTCTAGTTTAATTTACGAGACCTTTTATCAAATATTACCTTATTCATCTTTAAAAGTTACTTTTCAGTCTTGATTATTTCTTTAGTAATTGCTTTAATATTGAATATATACATGTCATAATATATCCTCTTCCAGGAATAATAAAGCAAACCTAGAGTCAGCCCAGAGAGAGAGACAGCAGCTAAAGTCCGGTCATTTGAGACACCAGCGACATTCCAGGGGGCGACCACAGGGGCGTTACTTGGAACCTCAGGACTAATTAAGACAGTTGGGTGATATTGTGTTCGACACGGAACGGCCGGCCGCTCAGCGGTGGCTGGCCCGTTTATCTCTCTCTGGTTATCTGGGTTCCCCTTCCAAATTGTGGTGTCCTTATTTCTCTTTCCCCACCCTGATATATTGTCACATTAAAAGTCGACAGGATAAGACCTGGCCGGGAAGCAAATCCCTCATATACCAGAGTATGAAGAAAAAAGAAGCAACACCACGATGATTGGACAAACCCACAACCAAGTTCCACAAGACTCAACGACCTACTCTACTGTAGCCGCTTCTCTTCGAGCTCTCACCCTCCGTCTCGACCAACTTTTGAACCGTGATCCCGAAGAACTAATTACATACGACGGTGATGAACCTGCCGCAAACTTCTCCCAGCACTAGACCTGCCCAAGAACGATCACCGCGCCGGAGCAGGACACCTTCCATCATCATGGACAAGACTCCGCCATATCCCTGACACTACTGTGGCGGACAACACTGTCCCGTACAATATCAGCAGAAAGAACCCTCCCTCAATGAACTTGATGAATCTACTTGCGCCCTCAACCAGCATAACCTGTGAGTGTAATTGTTTCCACCCCTAGCATTTATTCTTTAAATAAGTCTTTCCTTGTAGACTCTGATGCCAATATTTACATAATTAGTTAAATTTATGTGAATATGTAAAAATGTTTAATAGTTCCATTTATTCTCTCCACCCCTATTAACAGTGATCTTATTATCCATATTTTATCTAGCTATGTGAAACCCACTGGTTTAGTAACCTTACCGTTCTAATTTAATATAATTGTCTTTTTTTATTGCGTGAAATATTTTTAATTTTAAAGTCATTCCTTAAAATTGGCATTCTATCTATGCATAATTTACGATTTTTAATAATAACAATCAGTTTTCATAATAGTGCTCATTCACAATAGGCCTCCAGCACCTAAACATTTGTATACCTATTTGTATATGACCTTCTCTCCTACTTGTAAGCACGGCTCACGAAGAATAATTTCTTTCCCTAAACGACTCAAAATGCACTCTGTAATTCAGGCATCGAAGAATTCCAACCACCACGTGAGCCTTGCTTACAACCAACCCTGAGTAACCTTTATTAATTTCGCCCTTAATGTCCCTCTCATCCTTACAACTTTGTTAACCTTCTACCAGCCCATGACCCTCTATGAAATTATTGATTAATCATTTATCAAACTACTTCTGCCACTAATCTCCACTCTTCATTTACGATAATATATTTTGTAGAATTTCTCTCTAGCATATCCACCGACCCCCACCATCTAGCCACTGGTGTGTTCGCCACAGGATGCAGATTGACTAACTGCTAGATGTTATCAACTCCTTTTTGTTCGCACTTGAACAATCTGCATCGAGCGGCACAGTTCGTATGTTTGTCCCTTGTCCAAACCAGCACGATATAACCTACTTCCGATATTTCCCACGGATGTACGTTAAACATCGTCGCTGATTTTGTCCGGTCCGTCATTATTTTGCGCAGACATGGGTTTTACGTTCGACCCATCGCGAAATCATCGCCTCGCACAAGCTCCCACGACGGTTCAAAAACCTCGTGTCCGAGCAGCTTGTCACCTGTAAAGGACAACGCCGTCCTCGTCCCAATTTTCGGCACTGTGTGCGCATACTTTCCTCCAATTAATTATAACTACTAAAGTCTCATGGTATCGAAATAATTAAGGTGGAAAGGCCCAAAGCAAGTTTCCCCTCGCTCTGTTCGCCTATATTCTACCTTTGTATCTCGAACTATTTTATCTTCTCAAATTAACTATAAGTCCATGCGACTTCCTCACCTACACACGGGACTTTTCTCCTCTGACTCGCTACACGAGTAACTGCATAGATAAGGTAGAATGGCCTAAAGCAAGTTTCCCCTCGCTCTGTTCCCCAAAATTCTAACATTGTATGTAGTCCTATATTTACCTCAGTCCTGAGCTCACACAATTGCCAACCTCAACCTCATTTCTCGTACTCTACACTTATAGCATAGAAAACCCATGCCAAGTCTTCCCCTTGCCATGTCCGCCTGAAAACATATCTTAAAGTGTAGAGTTCCCCAGTCTTAATGGCTCAATATTTCCATCATGTGTATGTGACTCTTCTTCTCCTTGTTCAAACCTCTCAATAGCATTTCCCTTATAATACATTAGAATTTATTGTATATAGCCTTTTATAACCATGATATTTTCAAAATTTTCCTTAAATATCAAACTCTCTGGTGTTGTAAAACTGCTTGTAAATAATATTTACTTGTGTAATATACAATATTTATTTACATAAAACTATGTCACCATAACCTTAATTAATTTCAACTGTAAAATTATTTTCTCTATTCCTGGCTTCACCAGCTTTAAGTATACTCAAACCATGTTCAGCCTTCTTCAACGGGGGCCATATGTCATAATATATACTCTTCCAGGAATAATAAAGCAAACCTAGAGTCCGCCCAGAGAGAGAGACAGCAGCTCAAGTCCGGTCATTTGAGACACCAGCTACATTCCAGGGGGGGCGACCACAGGGGCGTTACTTGGAACCTCAGGACTAATTAAGACAGTTGGGTGATTGTGTTCGACACGGAACGGCCGGCCGCTCAGCGGTGGCTGGCCCGTCTATCTCTCTCTGGTTGTCTGGGTTTCCCTTCCAAATTGTGGTTTCTTATTTCTCTTTCCCCACCCTAATATATTACCACATATATATAGTTATTTAGTATCCCTAGTTCACTTGGTCGAGGCCAGGATAATCGGGGAAGGTAATAGCGATTTTTTTTATTGCAAGTGCTCCGTATAACTATACATATGAAAAGCAATTCGACTTTTACACTTACAAATGTGCTCGAACTCCTTCGGACACTTGCACTACTGATAGGGTTATACTTTTGTAAGAATCTGAGACCTATTGAAGCTATACGGGATTAGGTCTTGTGTTGTGGCTGTTAACGGTGTATATCCCTCTTCCATCTAAACAATAGATTATATGACAAAATTCTAGGCACCGATTTTTCCGATTTATATGAAAAAAAATATGTATATATAGATGTTTCGACCAAATATTCAAATATATGGAATTTGGTGAACGAATTATGCGGAGAAAAGCTCCAGCGCATCTGAACTAGACATCCAAAACGAGTGTTTCAGAACCAATATTCATCCCGGCAAGAACTAATTTTCCAAAATTCCGTTTAATATTTTATTATGAACTTTTTCTCTGCATCGAATAATTCTCATCAGTAAACATTCAGTACAAAGCCAATTCGGTATGAATTAATTATAGTATTAAATTTATATGTAATTATACTATCCTAAATATTTATTCTCATAGTTTACATGAATACCATTCTAAGATTCCACCGTTCAGTAAAACATATATAAACAGAATCGCCCAATACAGTAAAAAATCTCTAAGAAGCGGTCTACTTGATTAAATTGGCGAAACCATTGTGAGAGTTTATCAATAATGAGCCAAATACTTCCAATACTTTTTTCATTTCAGTAAGGACTATATATTTGATTTCTCTGTAAAAATAAACTCTCGTGCTTAAATTTTTATTTTAATATCTTGCAATATATATTCACATAAAATTCGAATACACCAATACCTCGCTTTGCGTCGTTTCGTTTTGCATTTTTTCCGAAGTTGCGTCGCAGCTTGATTTTTACTTATTTTCACTGTGCGTCGTTAGATTTTCGAATTTGCGTTGTTTTGGATTCGAGTCTTTATTTTTTTTCATAAAGTATGGCAACACCTTTGTTTTTGATTGCGCCTTCACATATTTTCACTTTGCGTTGTTTCAATTTGCGTCGTGTTTTTTTTTTGGAACGTCACACCGACGCAAAGCGAGGTATGGGTGTATTTGAACAAGAAAAATTGAAATTTATTATTTATAATAAAAACCTTTAAAAGAAATTTGAACTATTTTCAACGCGTATAATAAGTAAATTCTCTACTTCCCTTACAGCAATGATAAAATAATAGGAGGGCCTATTTCATCAGTGGTGAACCCTTCCAAAAATAATAATTACAGTAAAGACAGTAGCACATTTTTTTTTATTTTAAAAATAATCATACGCATTAAAAATTGTTCAAATATTCTATAACAGATTGCGCGCTAAAGTCATTTTAACAGAAAATTTCTATTATTTCTATTATCCCTAGTACATGTGGTACAGGCCATGATAATCATGGTGTATACAAGTTAAGGACTGCTTCTACTGTAAGTGCACCACATGTGAAAATCAGTTCTACTTTTGAACTTGAAAATGTGCCACAGCCCCGTTCGGATTCTTTCACTCGCTGGTTGGGTTGGACTTTTGCAAGATTCGGAAGCCATTGGAGCATTTTTTAATCAGAAAAAAAGTTCTCAATGAGGGATTCGACTTAGAGTCTATCGGTCGAAAACATACGGTTCAGACGACTCTTCCCCAAAACAGAAAATAAAGCAAAATAATTTTCACCTTATAGTCACCTTAATTCAAATCTATTTCTCTTCACATGATTCCACTATCCTAAAAAATAGGATTATAATAAAACATTTTCATAAATATATATAAATTTTCATTCAAAATTCGAATATTTAAAAATGGACACATTCCTGGCACCCTGACAGCACAACGATACGTTGGTGACATTCTTTGGTATATTTTGTTAAAGTTCTCCTTTGTTACCCCGGCCTACCTTTCAACAAGATAATGCCCGGGTACATACACATCATGCATCAATATGGATTGAGATTTATAATAAAGCCATTTGTCACAAAAATAAATAATGAAATAAAATTCACTCCGTCTAAAGCAAAAAATCTTCATAAAACGAATTTCTATATGAGAATGAATATTTTTCAATTCTATTCACTTTCTACATAAATAATTCTTCGCGTTATATTATAATTTATACAAATAATATAAAATATATATTGATTTTCATCAAAAATATATATTTATTAAAGGAAAAAGTCAAATTTTTGGACATTTTAAATATATTTTTTATCAATCTATTTCAATTTCTATATAATTTTCATAATCAAAACACTTTATATTTTTATATAGAATTTTAGAAGAATCTGAAAAATAACGCTATTATAATCAATATAATAAAAATGAAAAGTTGGAATTTAAGAGGTCTCCATTTAGGAAATATGAAAAGCGTCCGATATAAAGATCCAGTCAGATGGATCAAATGTAAAGAGAAAATTCAGAAGAAGAATAAACTGGGGAGAAAATTGCAAGGTTTGTTCCCTTCTAGCAGTGAGAATCGCTAAAAGGACTTTTCTAAAGAAATCAAGTTTAATAATTTTCCTTTAAAATATCGCGGATAAAATTCACAAAATAAAAACTCAATAAAAATCGTATAACTCTTTTGATATCAAACGGATAAGAGATTCTTTCTTTTTAAATTCAAGCAGTTTGTTTTTTTTATTGTGTGAAAATTATATATTTTAAATTTTTATATTTTATTTTACTAGTAAATTGGAAATTATGTACACAATGGTTTTGGTTGATTAACTAGACCTTTGGGTTGATATAAGGTTATGCAAGAATATATTTTAGAAATCTGTTTGATTTCTTATGGAACAATTTCAGGATGAACAGAATTAAGAATAATTAGAAATAAAATATTTATATATATAAAATTGTCATTAAAGGTTTCAAGGGAATAAAGGTGTATATAAGGGTTAATATATACTAGTAAAATATCTTGGACTTTCAAAGTATTGCCTGTTGACTCCTTCAAAACTCTATAATAAATCCTGACCTAAGTTTTAAATAACGGAATGAATGACTGAGAATAGGATCCTTGAAACTCCGCCTTTGTTCTTCCTAATCCCAGTTGAAAAAAGAGGAGGGGGAGCAGTAACAATCTTGCTGAAAAACCTGGGCTCAACTGGCCTGGCTGATAGTACCCTGTAAGGGCTCGTGATCAAGGGATACAGGATGAGTCTGTACCTCATTTTTAGGAACGACTGCACGTGGCGTCTGTTTTTTATTTCAGTGACGGTCATTTCATTTTGACAAAGATATAGTTATAAAATATCAGATGGTATATAGTTAAAAATAACGGTGTTAATCTGAGGCCATATAGAGGTCAGAATCGCTTCTATTTCATGTTTCACAATGTATTCCGTTATTCTGACTTGGTCAAAGATCTGTACCTAGATGTCGAATGGATAGTCAGATCCTAACGTAGATATCTTTTTAATTACATTTTAAAATGGGAAATGTGTCTTTCAATTATAAGAATTAAATGATTTCTATTCAAATATGTTCTACCTTTTTCAAAAATAAATACACTCTATGAATTATCATTACTGGAAACTTAGTATTTTAGGACACGAATTTATATTTGAAAATCTATCGTAAAGATAGAGGCTCCCTGGCCGGCATTCATATTTCTTGAAAAAAAAGATACTTCGGCCAGTATCTCTTATCATTACCTCGACGTTTCGACAAAAAGCTTTTGTCCAGACAAAAATTAAAACATTTGGCAAGGCGTTAAAAATCATTCTAAGGCTCCAAGGGCGTTCTCACGCGATATTCCAAATTTTGTTCAAAGAACATAGTCTTTTGTGAGTTAAATATTTATTTTTGACTCGTTCTTTAGATGTTGTACAAAATTTGAAATATCGCGTGAAAAAGCCCTTGGAGCCTTAGAATGATTTTTAACGCCTTGCAATTTTAAATTTTTATTTGCTCCTGACGAGGACAAAAGCTTTTTTTCGAAACGTCGAGGTAATAAAAAGATTTACTGGCCGAAGTATCTTTATTTTCAAGAAATCCAAAATCTATATGATATTAATATTTTATATCTCATAGGTTGACAAACCTTTTATTATAATAAATAATTATACGTAGAGAGAGATTTATTTTAACATGCTTTAAAACAAGGTTCTGCAAATAAAACATTGTATTCACGTTCCTAATCTAAATTAAATATAAATAAAAAATAGCTGTTTATTTTGGACTAAAATAACATTACAATTTATCGTTTTTTAAGAAATATAGTTCTTCAACAATTATTATTTTCTTTACTTTTCTATTAAAACAAGACAGGTTTTTATGCAAATAGAGGTAGTCTTGAAATATATCCTAATTGAATATGGTATAAGATAATGGAAAGTAAATTTTAAAGTTTACGAAATTATAATATAATTTTAATTTATCTTCATTTATTCTGTTAGCTCTATATATTTATTATCTCTTGTAAGGGAATCTCTTCTAAGAATGATTAATTTGCTCAAATAATAGGAATATGAAAAAGCTGATTAAGCCCTAGCAATAATTTTAACGGGTATTAAGATGTCTTGGTTTGTCCCTTCAGATGGCTCGCAAATGTAGAATAAGGGACGCTTCTTCATCTGGTGTCCTCAAAAGTTCCTTCAATTAATTTTATTAGGCTATCATATATATTCTATGAATAATTAGAATTTAAACTATTAGGTACTCTGAATTTTATTTTTAAAAAACGAACATACCTTCTCCACTGAATTTAACTGCTATGAAAAGATATTTTGTGGGCATGGCTCATCTTTGGTAAACCCTTCCTAGTGACTTTGCTAGATTAATCCACTGTATCGCTTTTCAGAGCTCTAAAACTGTAAGGGACAAATATGCTTATATATCCGACACTGTAATTTGTAATAGCGATTAAGCAAAAACTATGGACAGAAAATATTGATGGCATTATATAGTTTTAAATCTTCAAAGAGTTTATATTATACATGTAATACAAACATCTATACTTCCATATATATTATAAATTATTATATAATATATTATATATACTATATATATATAATATTCTATATATATGATATACCTAAAATATTTATAAATTTTTATGGTAGAGTGGTGAATTTTATATTAAGCTTTAAAAAATGTTTGCTTCAACTGTATTTCCCAAAAATGTTAATTGTTAACTACATAGTATATGATTACAGTACCACATAATTGAGATTTTGTTTATATTTTAAATAATGTGCTGAATATGAGTATGATTGTGAGAACATATTGGCAATTTAATAAAGATTGCTAAAGGCTTATATGATATTCTATTCAAGAACGTTTTCGGAAAATGCAATGGACAGCAAAAATGACAAGGTGTTATTATCTAGATAGAGAACAAATTACTGTTTATTATTCTAACAAAAGACACCAAATTGGATATGACACATGTTCTAAGATATGATAGCCTAATAAAATATTAATTGGAAGAATGTTGATGGCAACAGTTAAAGAAAACATCCTCTAAAAAATTGTAGACCATCTTCAGAGAAAGCATATTGCCTCTTGCCACCAGTTGGAGACTGTGAAGCGATCAATTTGCAGATAAATCTGATTAGTTGACACACCAGTTAAAATAATTCACCCGATTAAGAATCATAAAGGATTTCCTCAAATCTATTACGGTAATAATATTATATAGAAACGAATAAGAAATATTTAAATATATATTTAAAATAAATAAGGCATATCCTGACCAGAAACACATGTTATTTTTAGATGGCAGAGCGCCATCTAGTAGAACAGAAATCAATTAAACGTTGATTTAACCTGTTCCCTGATATTTAGCGAACCCAATTTCTTGATAAATCAAGAAAATAAATCCACGAACTCGAATATATATATTATAAAAGTGATGCCTTTATTTATCCGTATATCGAAATCAATCTATTTAATTTTGTTTTAGGCTTGTCGATTTTCTATGGATCGAAAGGTCGCCGGATTATAATAAAGTATCGCATCTCGAATATATTGTTATCTATTAAGTTAGTATGTACGTATATAGAAGGTTTTCACAACTATTAATAATCGCGCTCGGAAATTTTCGTTAAATATGAACATATATAGATGGGATATATATATTATAATATCTCTCTATATACTCTATCTGCAGGAGGAATTCGATTACTCTAAAAACACAGCAGAACAACCTATGATTTATTTAGTAAAAACATGGATACTTCTTTAGGATCTTGGATGTGGTCTTTTATTGAAGATTGAATTATACCAACTCTACCAAAGATATCGTTCATTAAAGGTTTTATTGTTTATTAAAGGTTTATCTATTATTGATATCAAATTTTAATCAGAGTGTTTGACAATTTGAATTTTATATATCTTCGAATTTCCAATATATCAATAATTTGAAAACAATGGATAGTGATCCAATTATAAAGAGTATTTTGACCTTTTTCAAAGGCATTTGTTCAATTTAGGATAAATAATGAATCTTGAATAAAAGTGATGTATATATATATATATATATATATATATTAATTGTATAGATCCCGGTAGTAGAGTATTATGGGGAGAGTAGGTATCGAGGTATTCCGACCTAGCGGAAATTGATGAGAGGCTAAGCCGATAATTTGATTAATTATTTGCATAGGGCGAGTGGGGGCGGTATTATCTGTGGCTGGACGAGCCAATATACTCTCTCCCAGAATACCTTGCGAGCTATGCTTCAACTTTCTCGATTTCTCTTTTATTCTTGTCAGTAAAACACATGTGTGCATTCTCCACCAACCCTGGACACTTTTCCGTTTATCATTACTCTTCACAATTCATCCTTTCATACCTCATCCCGAAGGTTAGAAATAATCGTTATTCCTTTTCAAAATTAATTTTGATTTTCGTTGAAAAGAAACAAATGCGGGATAGTTTTAAAATGTCGTTTTACAATCACAAGCCGCATTATATTATATTGTATTATAGAGACTCTAGTGATCTCTATCTTAGGATTTGGTGGAAGATTCTCTACATGTTTACAGATTAGCAGCTGTTTTTGTTTTATTAAATATCTTCACTTCTTCCTGTTTTAATATTCTAGTATAAGTGCCTTGAGGATTTTTTTTTTATGATTTGGTTAGGATTATGCTAAAATGAATTACATCTCTCTTATCAATATTATCATTATATAATACATTTTTATAATTAATTAATCAATTCATATATCAATTAATAGCCAATAATTCCTATTTTTATCAGGATTTAGTGATCGGTATAGATTGTGCATTTCTTATTCCAAGGATATTACAACTGTGAAGATTGATTTTCTCCAATTTATTATGTCCTTATAACATACCTTTAAATTAAAAAAAATACATCTACTTTACATTAAGAGTATATTGCCCATACAAGCTTTCAGAAAAACAAATTATCAAAAGAGTATGAATAATTTAAAATAAAAAAAGGAAAAAGTTCAAGTTCTTCTCTATAAAATATCTATGTGTTCAAGAATTTGATGTACTTCTTTGTACTTGGTTAAAATGATAGGTTGTTTTAATTTTTGAAGCAATTAATTATAAAAATGTAGAAATTTAAATATATTTTCTGTCACTATCCAAATACTAACATGCTAAATAATCCTAGAAATGTAACTTGAACATTATAATGCGTTCCTATATTTGTGTCAATATCTAGCTCTAAGATTTTCACATATTAAGACATTGTTATACACTGCGTGACATTGAAAATGGAACACCAAGAAATAGTGGCCAGAAAGTGATGAAACTCGGCAGACAGAGAGAGACAGGGACGAACAATAAGTGATCTTTATTTCAAAATTATAGTCATAATACAGAGCGAGAACGGCGTCGGCTTAGTAGCAAGTAGGACCACCGCGGATGGCGATGCACGCAGCAACACGTCTAGGTAGAGAGTCAATCAAAGTACGGATTGCGTCCTGAGGGATGGCTCTCCATTCCCTCTCAACCATTTGCCACAGTTCGTCTTCTGAACGCGGCTGTGGCAAGGCATGCAAACGGCGTCCAATGATGTCCCAGACGTGCTCGATTGGTGAGAGATCAGGAGAGTACGGTGGCCAGGGAAGCATCTGTACATCTTGCAGAGCTTGTTGGCTAATGCGAGCAGTGTGCGGTCGGGCGTTATCCTGCTGATAAAGGGCATTGGGTACCCCCTGAAGGTAGGGGAGTGTCACCGGTCGCAGCACATCATCAACGTATCGTTGGGCCGTCATAGTGCCCTGAATACGAAGTAAAGGTGACCTGGAATCATACGCGATTGCGCCCCAAACCATGATTCCACGTTGTCGCACGGTGGGGCGTTCCACAATTGCTGCCGGATTGGACCTTTCTCCACGTCGACGCCACACGCGTACTCGGCGACTATCACTGGACAAGCAGAAACGCGACTCATCTGAGAACACGACCCTGTGCCATTCCGTCATCCACGTCGATCTAGCCCGGCACCATTCCAAACGTTGGCGCCTATTCAGTGGGGTCAATGGCAGTCTTCTTAGCGGACGGCATGAGTGCAAGCCATTAGCAACCAATCGACGGGAAATGGTTCTGGTCGAGATGTAATGATCTAGGGTGCCTTGCACATGTTGCAGGATGGCGGTACAAGTGGCTTGTGGGGCCGCCACTGCTTGTCGAAGGATACGCCGATCCACACGTGCAGACGTCACTCTGGTTGCACCGACATTCCTATAAATTGCCACATTTCCTTGATCCAACCATCTTCTCCACAGTCGGTGCACCGTGGACGCACCAAGGTGTGTATCAGCTGCGATTTGACGTATGGACCAACCTGCCCTTTTCAGTCCGATCACCTTGCCCCTCGTAAAAGCGTCTGTCTGCTTGAACTGCCTCCGTTTACGATGACCTGGCATTCTCTGTTATTACACGTGTCGTTTGACACAAGAACAAAATTTCTACAATGATTTTCCTTGAAGAAATAACGACACGAATACTGTCCTTTCTGCAAGTTCCTTCCCTTATATCTTACTCCATGTGCGCACGAGAGCTGCGCATTTTACATCATTTGCATAACTCGGTTAGGCGCGTCTACCCTGAAATTTGCATAATTTTCTGGCCACTATTTCTTGGTGTTCCATTTCCAATGTCACGCAGTGTATAAATCCTTATATATTTATGAAATAAATTATATAACTTGAAAATATATAGACGTGAATATATAAACGTCTTGTAGACTTTGTTAGCAATTTCTTTAAGAAGCCCTCATCTTTATTTCGAGCAACTATTTGGTTTTACCTATAAATCTATTATATACAAAATTAAATGCTTAAGAATTCATTGTTTGAAATAAATTATGAAAATTCTAAACTATTTTAGACGCGTATGATTCTTTTAAAATTTATACAATATCTACTGCCCTTACTGCAATGGAAAAATTAATGGGAGTGCATTACATTGCAGTGAGGGCAGTATAAACTGTTTAATTTTTAGAAGAATACGCGTATATTAGTTTCGAATTCTTTTAACAGATGGCGCGCTAATGCATCATAAAATAAATTATCTTCACTAAATTTGGAGGAGTCTAAGAAATAGGTTTTCACGATGTATTCGAATAATATGAAGGAAATTTTGATAAAATATTTTCATTTTCAAAATATTTGAATAGTAACGAATTTATTCTAAAAAAATACATTTAAAAAATAGAAATATTATGAAAAACAAATATATATTATTTTTAGAATATATAAAAATGTAAAATAAAAGGTTAATGTGTAACTTTGGCGATGTCGGATTTACCAGATGTTGACCTTACAATTCTAATTTCGATTATTGGAGCTGACTCATATTAACTTATGTTTTTGTGGGTTTCAGAGGCGCGCATTCGGCCGAAAATCTCATTATCAACTTGGGCAAAGTAATGATAATGGTCGTTGAGATGAGAGAAATTCCATTAACACTCGAATCCCTCTGGTTCTTCCTATATAAATAGAATATATGAAACATCATAAACTTTATTTATATATACGATCATACATAATAATATATATATTATAAAATAAAAATGATTGGTTGTAATTTGGAATTTGGTTGATATATTGAATTATTATTATTTGTTGCTTGATTTTGATATCCATGAGTATCATTATGATATTGTTCTGCAATCGTGGCAATAATAATCTTGAAAATATAAAGTTTAAAAATAGTTTTGATCAGAGATTTATTTTATAGAACTAAAGGAATATATATAAAAAACATAATTTGATAAAAGTAATGCCTGGATTAAGGCGAGTAGAATAAGGAAAACAAATTATTATTTACATAATGTACAAAATATTTGAGCCGGCCATTGGGATAAAACAACAACGAGTTTTTATATGTGACCTATAGCGGTCGATTTAACAATATTTGAATCTATGAAATTATAATTTAAAATAAAATTAATATTTTTATATAACATATATATATAATATCTCTCAATATATCTCCAAAATATATAATCACTTCGTTTCAAATTTATCAATATTTTAGTATTGATATAAAAGGGGTTAGAATTTTAATTTTCCTCTTTCAAATAATTTCTGGGTAACTATTGCTCACATTATGTACCTATTTTTTCTATCATAGTAGAAGTTATTGTAATTAATCTAAATTATATGATTTGTGGCGTGTTTACTCCTCTATGACTTTTACATAGAAGGAATATTTTATAGGGATATATATCTATATGCATATATATAATACCATTAAGAGAATTTCAAAATTTATAATTTTTTTGTTTGAATTAAACAAACGAGGTTTTTTTATATATATATTTTTATACGAAAAAATAGTACAAATGTAATATTGTACTGGGATAAGGTGCAAATATTAAGAAAAAAGGCATCTCCTTGTCGTGCAAGCCATCAGCAACTTTAAGTTGCACGATAAGGAGATGCCTTTTTCTTAACATATTTATATATAATAAATAAGTAGATAGCATAGTATATAGTGAAAAAGTGAAAAAAGGAAAACCAGCAAAGCTTCGGCTGTTAAACGTCATAGGCTGGGTAGAAAATAGATTAAGCGAAGAGATATTTTGTAGAAAAGTGCAAAGACAGAACCATTATAATAATTTTACAAATATTAAAATTAAGCTAAGTAGAGAAATATATGTTTTTTTTTTCCACTATTTTTATATAGACGAAAAAACCTTTTTGTGATTATTTTATAAAGTCTATTTTAAATAACAATCTAGTGTAAAAATGGAGGACACATAACACAAGATAATATGTTAATTCAATGAACCCAATATATCTATATATACATTTATATTTTTGTTATATTTTTGTATATGTATATATGTACAAGTATTACAATGGTTCATTTGATTATTTATATTCACAAAAAGCATATGTACCATTAGATTCGTATAATAATTGATTTACTTAAGTGATCACATACTAAGATAGTCCTTTATCTGAAGGGGGGCTATAAATACGAGATATATATACTGTTAAAAACTAAAAGGTATTCCAAATATAATTAACTCTTAATTACATAATATTCGTAACATATTTTGAATAGATGTTCCATATAAATTATTATATTAATAATAAAAGGCTGTTTTATATATTAATATTTGAATATAATCATATATTCATGTTGCAATATAAATTATTAAACTCTAATTTTCATTTGAATTGAATTATCAAATGTATTTAATTACCTATATATCAGATAGACGTTTATTATTTTATAATAGCAAAGTAATAAATTATAAATTATTAATAGTATATTTTCAAATTTGATAACCTTTATTTTTCAAAGTGAATAAAATTTTTTAAAAACGAAAGAAAAATTTGCAAAATTATATTTAATATTATATTCAAATAATATATTATTACTGAATATTTCAGAATATTATTTATTAAAGTTTGTACTCGCAGTTTCAATATTCTATAAAAATTCACATAAAATCAACAAAAATAATTCAATTTAACCAAAATATATATTTTCAAGTTAAATATTGATAATATTATTAAATTATATTTTCTCATTATAGATAATCGATTACATTAGAGTATTTTGCCTCAATCAATTTCTTCATTTTTTTTTCATCTTCAATTATTGATAGACTAGTTAAATCAGACGAGATCTTTGCTTAACGCGAAATCAATATTAGGATTCTCGTCTGTGAGACTTGGGAATCAATAGGGTAACACATCCAATTATCTTCGTCCCCCAGTTAACTTGGCGTCTGGAATACATACCTCTCACCACATGGGAAGGTGTAATATAACTTCGCCACACTATACAATACTGTGTATAGGATATTCACACAAGTAAAATAAATTTTGATTTGATTAAAAATATTTCCATAACGTATAATCAATCAATTATTTACACTATAATCATTTATTATTTTATATAAATCGGTATGATATCGTTAGATATAACTTTTAATTATTGAATGTTCCATCATGGAATTTTTACATTCAAAAATTTACATGTGAAAATTCATATGAAATTTTTATTTAGTGACCACTTCATGAGCGACCACGGCTGTAAACCCAGAAATTACTTGTTCTTTATCTGAAGTTCTAATATTTCTCTATTTTAAGAAATTCAAAAAACAAATAAATAGTTTAGATACAGCTTCTAATGAGATATTTTAAAATCTATTTGCGTCTATATATGTCTTGATATTGAGTTTCATATATATAAAAAAAAGTCTGTGTAAAGCATCAATAGGTTTTTTCATTGTATTTAGAACAATACAAAAAATATCAAATCATATATATATTTATATAATATATGATTTGATATTTTTTTGTATTGTTCTAGGTACAATGATAAAACATTGTATTATATATTTATATAATACAATGTCCCATATACTAGATGACTGCCCGCTGTACAAATTCAATTGAGGAATCTCCAATCTCCATTCTGTCACCCCGGAAGCCCTGAACTGGCTGAAGGCCTTGCCTCTTAGACTTTAATGACCGATATGTCCTTACTTCTTTTTTCTAGATTCAATTCATTTTGTCTCCTCTCTAATTGTAAATACGCTGCTGTATCACCTCATAAGCATAAATAAATAAATTTATATATTATAAAAGAACAAAAGGAGCTTCTTGTGTAGAACACGTTTATTCCGCTAGCTTTAGAACTACATCATTCTTCAATGGGTGTGAAAGAACGATGTCGTTGGAAAGCTAACAGAATAAACGTGTTCTACAGAAGAATCTCCTTTTTGTTCTTTTATATTATCACAATATAGTAATGGTAATAAATAATTGTTTTTTAAAATCATATATATATGTTATATTAAAATATTTCATTTGAAATTATGTTATATTAAAATATCATTTTATTTAAAATTATATATCATGGATTCAAATATTCTGCTAAATCGACCGCCAGAGGTCACGCTTCCACTATATAAACTGATTGTTGTTTTAACCCAATGGCCGGCTCAAAACTTTTGTACATTATGTAAATAATCTTTTGTTTTCCTTGTTCTATTCGCCTTAAGCCAGGCATTACTTTTTATCAAATTATGTTTTTCATATATATTCCTTAGCTCAAATAAAGAAACCTTTGATCAAGACTTTATATTTTCAAGATTATTATTTCAACCACGACTGCATTACATTACCATAATCCTCAACATGATCTAAATTCAAGAAGAAAATCTAATCTCTTTTTTTTATATATAAAATATATATATATATGAAAAACCAATAGCAAAAAAAATTAAATAAGTGGGTCAGGTGTTGATATAAAAGCACATGTGCTCCTGGTCAGGATATGCTTTCTATTTATATATGATATAATTTATATCATACCAACGAGAGATATTGGCTGGTATTAATCAAAGAGATTAATTTCATATCGACTTTCGAACATACAAACTGGTCATATTTGTAGATTGTTTTAGAAAATTGAGTCAGTACAACAATTTATTCGGTAGTAGATATTGTGACCACATTGAAGTGATCAATTCAAAGCCAATAATTAGTCGTCAAAAACCTTCTGGTTTGTATAAATTAACCTTAAAATATATATCAATGAATAGGTATTGCACATATTTGATATCACAAATAGATATTATTGTTATAAATTGAAATGATCAATTCAACTTAGGTTTAAACTTAATGGTAATGACCATATGTATATATTGTTATAAAGTATATTTAGTATAATATATAAGGTACAATAAATGATTGCAATATAGTATAGTGATCAATTTCAACACGATATAAACCTGGCACCATATTTGTTAGATAAAGGTGGAGTGGTTCACCAGAAACTGATTCCAACATCTAAATAAATCAGAATATTGGATTGGAAATGAAATTCCTCACTTTGTATTTATTTCCTACAATTTCATATTAAATCTCGGAAGATAAATTATTTTCTACAAACGGTTTATCAATATTGGTTTGTGGTTAAATTGAATTTATGATAACTCTATTGAATAGTAGAATTATTTGTCTGTTATATAAATGTAAACAATTCGATCTTCCATATGTAACTTATTGAACTGACAAATTCAAACTATATTTTATTATTTTGATAATATATATATATAATTTGAATTACATTTTGTGATCGATATAATGAAGTTTTATATATTAGAGGTTTTTATTCATATAAATACTTTTTTTATTTCAATAGAGTAATCCCTTGTAAGAATATTAAAATGAAAACATAAAGCTCCCAGGGATAAAGTTTTTCTAAATTTTGATTAAAATATCTAACTTTAATGCCCGAAATCTATATAAATCTGAATTCATTTTTAAATAAGAATCTTATTCCTGGAAGTCTGATGTTTTGTTTTTACATATTTTTATACCTATGATAAAATATCACTAATTGATGTATCTAAAGTTTAGATTCTAAACTATGTCAATCCCTATATATATAAAAGTCGGTGTATGTATGTATGTATGTATGTATGTGGGTATCTATGTCGGCTATACACGTCCACAATACGTAACTAAACTGACTGATATTTTAACAGTATATAGAGTAGAATCTGGAAAAACTTATAGTGAAAGTTTCAGGTCTCTATCCCGAATATCCTTCGAGTTATTTGCAAATTGCGTTGCAAATTTGCCTTTTCGCTCGCAAGCAGCGCCTCTAGCGGTGAATATGGGAGTTAATATCAGCTGACCTTATGTACATGTAAAACGTGTTTTGACAGGACATAGAGAAAAATCTGGAAAATATATTTATCGGATTTTTAGCCAATGAAAAATAATATTGACAGGTTCTGGGCAAAAATAGTTGTTTTTTTAGACAGAAAATGATGATGACAATATTGTTGTATTATGTTTGATTATCAGATACAAAATTATATCGGGAAATATTCCAAAAAGCAGAGACCACGAGTGAAACCAGTTAATTTTTTTTGTACGGAGGAACAAAATTCTAACAGAAAAACATTCATTCGAGCAGAAAACAAAAAAGCCAGATCATCTTTCTATAAAAAAATCGCTTCTCAGACACAAAGTTTGGAGCGGGACGTTTCACAAAAGTGACATCCACGGCGCCAATTTATAATTGTAACGAATAGTATTTGAATAAAAACATTTAATCGGGTAAAACCTGGGCGTTGCCCGGGTCATTCGGCTAGTATCATTATATTTCGAAGATACAATCAAATATACACCAAAAGGATTTTTTTCTGAAAATAATTTTTAAGAATTTTCAAATTTACAAGTATATTATTTTATCTTGTAGAAAGATAGTTTACTTATATTTTAAAAGAATATTCAATACTTCTAAATAGTTAACTTGTCGAAACCGCTGGGAGGGTTAACCACAGATGTGCTGAACTGTGTAAATATTTTTATCATTTCAGTAAGAGTAGTAAAATATTATTTTATTTTGAAAATTTCACTCTGAAAATGTAAACATATAATTATATCCTTAACATACAAGCCGCTTCACTAACCATTCAAAAGAAACAACACGAAATTAAAATATATTAAATACATTTTTTGATTTTACAATATCGGTGTATGAGGTAAATGGTTAATGGTTCGAAAGAAATCTCTCTCTCTCTCTCTCTCTCTCACAGGTTGTTCAACTTTAATAATGTGTTGGATAAAATAATATCATTATTAAATATTTTCCCAATGTCTAATAATCGATGTTAAGAACATACAATGTGTGAAATGTTGCATGAAACAGAATGTAATAATAAATAAGGAAGGTTTCGTCTGACATTTCAATATAAAATAAAATTTAATTCACAGCGTCTGTCAGATAAGAGTGACTATTCATTAGAATGTATGGATTTATCCTGGATTCCTGATCCATTCTGGAGGAAAGGATATTTTCTTAAAATAAAAATTTATATTCCACTCAGTTGAGGTTTGTGTCAATTTCAATAGAGATATGAATAAATTTTCTCAAGGCTCTCGAATGACCAGTGACACATTTCTTTCCGGAAATAATATTTTAAATAAAATAAACAAATTATACAATAAAAATAAATTAGAAAATTACTATTATTCCAAGAATATTTGAGTATTTATATATTCTGCTATTATGCTATATTTAATAGAATATAAAATAATATGGTATAAAATATGAAAATGTCATCACACAATTTTAGCACGGTATTTATCGCTTAAAATTAAATATAATTCCTAAGAATGAATAAAAGTTAAGAGAGGCGAGATTCTTCATTTAACCGATATGAACCCTGGCAAGCTTTCGAATAATAACGTATTTCAACAGCCTGTAATACGAATACAAGAACCTAAAGGATAAATTATATATATATATATATATGAAAAAAAAAAAAAAATATTTCATCTAAAAAGCACATGTGCTTTTGGTCAGGATATGCCTTTATTCAACCAATATTCTAGGGGCAAAACGCCTCTCTTTATCAAGGCTTTTCTTTGATTTTAAACTAAATCACGTGGGTATGTGATCCACTCATGCTATACAAGATCAAAGTAAGAAACTATCTGATAAAATATACACGGTATATAAAAAGAATAAATAAAAATATATATATATATATCGTGATCGAATGGAAGGGTGCAATCGTTATGCATGCAATCTTCAAGAATTAGTTCCAGACAAGTGAACAGGGCGCATCCGCGACGTGCCGTAGCATTCTCCCGCGATGTCTGCCACGTTTATTTTTGCACAGTTTTTATAGATGGATTAATTTGTATAGTTACATTTTAACACAAGCCTAACATATATACAGTTTAACATACTTATTTTGACGAAGGGAAATTATACCTCTTGGATATTATGATATAATGATATATTATGACATATATCATTTCTCCTTTAATTTTGTGTACTTAGTAGTGTATTGTAATCTTGGCCTTCGGACAATAACGTATTTCAACAGGCTGTAAAACGAATAAAAGAAACTAAAGGAAAAATGGTATAGAATATATAAAAAAAATGGTATTTCAAAAGATATATAGCGTCTAAAATAGTTAAAATTTTCAATCACAGATGACTTTCTAATACATTGAATTAAAAAATGATTTCCATTTTGCTACAGAATATAAATATAGTCTGAATAATATTCATTACAAAAGAAATTATATGTTAGTGATTGTAATGGTATTAGAGAGTATTTATAATTTTAATGTAGATAAACCTCATAGGTGCATATTTTTACTTATTTAAAATAGAAAAAATGTATATAAATTACTAAATCGTCTATATAACTATAGAGGCAGAACCTTTAAGATAATAAGAAATATACACATAGGCAATATCCTAGTAACTTGCATGAAAACATGTCGAAATATTATTCTTGGCACTTTCCTTAATAATAAGATTGACTATTCTCTTTGATATTTCTTTTTATTTATTTCCTACATTTAGATAATCTACTTTCATCATATTGTCAAGAAAAAAACAACCATTTATTGTTAATTTCCTGCTCCTTTATGAAGACATTGAGAAACGTGGAGGGCAGGCTCGACGCGTTGATATATATATATAATATTTTCATAAATATATTAAGATACAATAACGATTTAATCGAGATATAAAGATGGTTGAAGCACACAATTAAATCTATGTATCTAACGAGGTTATTTTTATTTCAATATTTGGATGAGCAGCGCTATTTTTCGTTTTATGGAAAAGGAGTTTTTTTATTGGAGTTTTATATCCACAGATTTTATCAAAATGTTTTAATAAAGTATTCCTAATCACGACTATTGTATATCCTTTGATAAAGATATTTCATTAAAGCACAAATAACATGACATTTTAAATATGCAAATAGGTTTTATAACTATTTATTTAAACGTATTTTACGGTTATAAGGTGGAATTAAAAATAATGTATTTATTGATTATAGAATTAATAAACCTATTATAAATTTAGAATATGAAATAGTACGTTGAAAAATGATTTGTGGAATGAAGGGACAGATTTAGGTGTTATTTGTGTTGCCGTACGATATATAGTTTGTTTAGGTTCGGATTTATGGGCTAATTAAGGGCCTCTCTTTGGTATAACCGACCCCATAGGACACTTATTTCATAGGAAAGATAAAGGCGTTGTTGCCTTTATCACAACCTAGATTTATGCCTTAATGTCCGTAGAATTAGGCTCATATACAATCATAAAACTCAATATTTACCTTTTATATTATGTTCTTCTGAATATATTTCCTTTTATATCGTGAAACCAAATCATCTGAAAGAAATAAGCATCAAGACAACATTTTATTATTAATAGAAAAAGAAAATGCCCAAGAACACAATTTAAAGCACATATCAGTTATCTCCTTTTGAACATATTCAAGAAAATGACATTAAATAAATATATAGACAATCAAACCTATCTCATAGATATTTTAATTTTTATTATTCAGTGTCTTTATACTGCTTCCATATAGTCAATACCTTTGTGAAGAGCAATATTAATATTGGAAATATAATTACAAAAATTCCCCAATAACAATCTTGTTATAAATTTATACATATAGCTATATCTCAATTTTTCTCTATTTGTGCTCTTGTACAATTTGGTATGGTTATATTAATATTATTATATTATATATTGATGCACCCATATATATATGAGATAATTAAAGAACAACAACTCTCCTGAGCAAACAATTTCGTTAAAATACAAAAGGATTTCCATATACTGTATATACACAATTTTCATATAGAACAGCAATCTGGATGTTTTTAAGGCGTCCATGTACACTTGTAACATCTTGGGCTCAGTTGGACGATGACAACCATCAAATTGACTTGTTAACTAGGGGTCCAACAGTATGGAGTGATTCCAGCGATGGAGGTCTCTAATGAAAGGTCATTAATATAACATAGATGCATATCTTGATTGATAATAATACAAGTAACTCGCTAGAATGAGAAGCATGTAAACAAATATTGACCTCTTTAGAAACATAATGAGAGAGAATGGATTAGAAAATACACTCATAGACGAAACTTATGGAAGTAGAAAGTTTGAATCGGTGGGTCTTTATTTTTATTTTTAAGACACAGACAATTCTGTTTTCACTTGATTATCTTGTGTGTCTTGAGGGTGACTGTGTATCAAATATATTTCAGAGTTCTTGTCTTAATCCCGATATGCATGCTAAAAGTACAACTTAATTAAGCATTCACAGCATATCAAACAATATTCTTAGAGTTTTGAATAATAATAGAAAGAACAGATTTTTACCACTTAGTCGAAATGCTTATTCTTAGAAAATATAAAAAAATCATATTTTATATTTCATGTCAAACTTACTTTCCTTCTTCTCCATTCTATATCAAATATATTTATCTTAATAATTTATAAAATGGATCAGAAATTGAGACGAGAAATTGACCTAAAATATCTATATACCATAAAATTACACGTTGAAAAGTATAAACACATAAAGAAACGTAGTTATCAAAAAACCTCACGTATAGAGAGATACATGGAAGGAAAAATACGGGGGGATATTAAAAAAGAACAATAAAGGTAAACAATAATAGCGAGCGGAATTGAATCGAAGGGGTTCTGAAATCCGTGCAGGTCTAGATAACATGATTAAAGAGGTCTGTGGGAGATGCCTCACGTGAGGCCTTTATTATTAGATCAGTTTTTCCCCCACCGCTCGCTTAATAGATTGTCCCGTGGAGTGTTGGGGGACGTTGCAGACGTGTTTGGGACCTTTAAAACATTTTATCAGTTCTTTTTCTTTCTTATTACTATTCTATATCTATGAAAAATAGTTTAAAAATACCTATTATAAGCGATTATTTAGTAAAATAAAAAAAAATACATCTCATAATCTTGTAAACTAAATTTATTTCTTTATTACCAGTTGCAAATAAGACACGCTATATCTGATCTGGATAATTGCGCGTGAAACTATTTACAATAATTCATATTGTAGTAGAGTAGGTAACAGAATTGTCAAGGTAGTTATTTACAATATGTAAAGCAATGATGGAAGTTGATAAACTAAATTTTTGATGATGCATTATCCAACTATTGGAAAAAAAGTAATCATTGACTTCATTTTACTTCCAGAATATTTGATAAATACACTATCTTAATAAGCTTTGAAAACCAACAATAATTGACATTTAGGAATATACAATTAAGTTATAATAAAAGAAGCTATTCATCTCATCGTAATTGTGATAAATATATTTATTTTCAAATCGATAGATTGTTTCAAACAGGTTTCAGAATATAATCCAAATATAAACATATTAAGCTGAAATGTAGAAGAAAGAGAAATAAAAGAGGATAAAGCGCCAATTCTATACCTAAACAGACTATTGTCTATATTTCATCGTGTGACAGTTCTGAAACATTATTTCCCTTTTCTATCTTTCTTCGTGTCGTTAGGGTGTCGACTTGACTCAGACTTCCATAGTGCTTCGATATATAGTTCCATATTCTTTGTCCCTATGTATTTCTACTCCCAATGGGCTTTCAAAGTGAAAACCTCAAACACTTCAAAGGTTAAATTCCATTTTTATATTAAATTCATATATCTATCTTTTGAACTTGAAAGCACTTTTACAGTAGAAAACACGATACAATGAATAAAAAATAAAAAAGGTATATCTTGACCAGCCTCACATGATCATTTTTAGCAGAGCGCCATTTCGGGCTGTTGGCCCTCGTCAGCGTTATATATATATATATTTATCATTTTTACAATTAAGAAAATTAAAGATAAATTTAAAATTGGTTGTGTTTCCCGATTAGGTTTAAAATGCATCCATACTAAATATTGTAAAAATATAGAATATTATTCAATATGAGCATTTTATATGAGTAGTTAAAAATCCGAAATGAAAATCGTATATATGTGTTACGTTCTACTCTTTAGTCCTTTATATATATATAACATATTATGTCCAATATAATTATATATAAAGATAAAAATATTCTAATAACGAATAGATTCAAAAAGGATAAGTTTCTTTATTTGAAAAATCCTTTTTGAATCTATTCTTTATTATAATTATTGAAAGGATTAATCGTCATAAAAATATTCTGAAAATAAAATATATTATATGTTTCTCGCGAAGATATACACATGTGTATATTTATTGTAAGGTATAATTTGAATATATTCGAAATAGTTTACATGACAGTTTCTTTTTTCAGGAAAATTCTGAAAATTACATAACAAAAATTATATCCTATGTTTAAAAAGGAAAATTTCTTGAAATCTTGAATATTAAAAGATTTTATTCTAAACTGTTTTGTTTATTGTACCAAACGAGGTTTTTGGCAGTGATCCAATCCCTTTTTTTTTTAACTTCTTAAATTTGTTTTCAATCGATCTAAATTTTGTCTAAACGCTCTGGGAATATTCAAGCTTACAGTAAAACCAATTTAAATTACAAATTATAATAAATGTTTATTCTAAACTATACTTTTTAAAATAATTTGAAAGTAAAATGAATTACACTTTTAAATTAAGAAAAATAATTTTTGGAAAATTCTACTTGATCTATATATATTTATTCGAGAAAACACTAATTATTTATCATTTTAGAATCTATTCTATATTATCTATTCCTAAAATATATTAATAATATAATATAAATGCTTTTATATATATAATCTATTCTTGATTGTATTAAGCACGCGCCAGTTATATTTATTGTTTGAAATTTATATGAAATTTGTATTCCTAAATGGGGACTATTTAGAATTATATACGAGTTAATAATATTCTTCGAAAATAATAATATTTAATCACTATTTTATAACTTAGCACTAAATCTAGAACAGTGCTTCCTCTAAACCTTCTCAATTTAGGCTTATTTTTTCATCGGGTATTTATCGTTTGATTTATTATATTTATATTAAAAATATATATATTGATCAATATATATTTATAAAACATTATTAGCTCTAATTTATTCATAAAAATAATCTACCTAGAATATAATATATATATTCGATTTTTTGGAGGTTACCTTTATAATGATTTTTTTTTATTAGCAAAGTACTTTGTCTCATCATAACGTGGAAATTTATTTTTAAAATAGCGCGTTATACAAATACGATATATACAGGGTGATCCAAAAGTCCCGCACAACTTTAAAAATTAATAACTCCGCGAATATTTGCGCTAGAGCAATGCGGTAAACACCATTGTGTTCAGAATGCAATGGGATTTTTTATGGCAAATATTGAAAATTTCGAAATTGATTTTAGTTACAATTTCATTCCCTAGATGGCGCTGTACCAGAATCAGAAATTCAGCGGCCAAATTGTTTGATTAATTGAAAAATATAACTGATCGACACGTATTTTTCCTTTTTGTATACCAGGAAAGAATCCTAATAATATCAAATCGTTAATTAATAAAGCACCATTTCGCCAAAAGTTAGAAGAAATGGTTAACGATTTTTAAATACAATCTGAGATATGTAAAATAGGTATATGCAAATTAAAACATGTAGCAAAAAAATATTTATATTTTTGATAGAGTTTTGTCAAATATATTGAATGTTTGAAAAACATAGCTGAATTCAATACACGATTTTTTGAAATGTTAATATAGTACCAAAAATTATGATGGTACTACTAATAGGATTTCTTGCTATAAGGAATGTGTAATTTCTTGAATAATTGGCGACACTCGACTATTTAACTGGAAATTTGTCATGATCCAACAAATGAAATATAGATGGAAGTGACAAAATACATTTGTCGTACTTTATTCCAAATATCCTATGGGCTTGTCAAATGTTATCATTGTTTATTATACTGTACACGATTTTTAAAAATGTATCCCCTCAAATAAATATAATTTTTAAATCAACCTTTTGCGTTGAAAAACGTGGTAGTAAAATCATTTTGTATTATTTTTTTTTTGCCCAAAATTTCTAAAGGTGGGGGGTTACAGAGAATATTCCTTGTGCTATTTCTTTTAATGAGCGAAAAGCGATAAATTAAACATAAGGGGTAAAATTGTGTGTACAGTGTTATTCGAGAAGTTATGACACTTTGGTCTGCACGACATAATATAAGATGTGGGCAAATGACAAACAAACAAAAATTACTGTTCACAAATAAAAAAGAGACAAGATATGAGGACAGAATTTATTTACCCATAACCCAACACAAAGAGCTGCAAAACATTGGTAGATAATATAATACATGGCAGCTTATATAACACATGAGGTAACTTGTCTCTTGGAGGCCTTGTCTCTTGTATTAGATCACAATCCTTGCTCAATGTGGCGCCCTTCATTCTCAAACACCGCCTGCAGACGATAGATGACAGATTGGACAGCATTAAATAACATATCTGTTGAAATTGATGAAACGTGCCGTCTGATAGAAGCCTTCAACATGGCCAATGTGGTAGGCCGGCATCGATAAACACGCGACTTAATGTACCCCCATAGCCAAAAATCGCAAGGCGTCAAGTCTGGTGATCTTGAAGGCCACTGGTGTATAAAGTGGCGACTTATCACACGATCTTCACCGAACGTATCCTTCAGCAATTGTTTGGCACCGCGGGAGATATGAGGAGGTTCTCCATCTTGCATGAATGTTATTTCGCTCAGTGCTTGTCTGTCCTGCAATATGGGGATAACCTTTTCTCTTAAAAGTTGAACATAACGTTCACCAGTTACAGAAGCGGTTTTAAATGTTCTTCCATTTATTTCTTCAAAGAAAAATGGCCCAATAATAAAAGAAGAAGTGAACCCACACCAAACTATAACTCTGCGCTGATGAAGTGGCATTTTGTAAAAATCCTAGGGTTTTCTGTTGCCCAAATGCGGCTGTTTTGAGTGTTAACTTCTCCGTTCAGAGAAAATTGAGCTTTATCTGTCCACAGAACATTCAACAGCCAGTTTTCATCAATATCAATTTGCCGGAAAACCCATGAAGCGAATTCTTGACGCTTCTCAAAATCGCCGACTTTTAGCTCGTGAAGTCTTTGAATTTTTTTACGGGTATTTTTTAAGACAAATTCTTAGTGCTCTCCAAACTTTTCCATACCAAATCCCCGTTTGTCGAGCACTTACTTCTCCATACGTGGATAACGTTTCAATAGCTTCAACATTCTGCGAAACCGTAGCAACCCCTGACTTGCATGTCGATGGTCTTCCACTCCGAGATTTTGCTTCCAGAGATCCAGTCTTCTCCAAAGTTTTTATCATTCGCCTTAGAGAGTAGCAACTCATGGGTCCTTTACCGCTTCGAATACCTTTAAAGGTACGAAACGCTTGTAAAGCTTCAGTTGCAGAATCTGAATTGCAATAAAAAAATTTCACCAAGAGTGATTTATGCTGTAGTGATGGTAAAATAAATTGTTGTGCATGTAAATAGATGAAGATTATTTGCATTTTTCAAAACCTCATTATGTAAAAATATATGTGTATATAAATTGGATATTTGTTGTTGGCCGAACCAATAACCATACACACCTCATCTCGTTAACGGAATAATGTTCTTTGTCTGGTCTGCCTTTTTTTTTACTCTCTTTGGAGTAGATTTGCTTTTTGATAGTTTTTATTTATGGAGCTGAACCAGTATGATGGCGGTGGTGGAGGAAGTCAGCAGGCCAACAAGCGGCCGCGTTCTGAGGACGAAGACCTCCTCCCGTCTTCCCATCACTAATTTAAATTCAACAGCACGGCGAACTTGTTCAACTTTGAGTGCCAAAGCTTCGAAGCGATCATTGCCGACACCAGCCTGGACTCCCCCGAAAAAATACAGATGGCCACCAAAGGACTGATACTGACTCTCGTCCAAGAGGCAGAACTTCTTCTTAAGGACGCCTTCAAGGGAGCCAGTCTAGGAAGACCCAATCCCACAGCCAACGTCCCGATTCCCTCCACCTCTTTCGCCTCGGTAGTGGCAGAGAAAGACAAGCCGGTAAAGCCTGCACCTCCGAAAGCCAAAGCGAAATCCACATTTGTGAATCTGGCTCCTTCCTTCGAATCGCATGTCGTCGTCAGGTCGGCTAACCCCAAAGCAACCCAAGGGAATTTTTGAGGGAAATTCAAAAGATTCATCTTTCCCTAGTGTCATCAAAACACGTGGTGGCGTCCATCAACACCAGCGGCGAGGTGGTTTTTCACCCCAAAACAACCCAAATGGCAAAGTAGCTGGCCACTGGGCTGACCTCCCTGCCAACGGGCCTAAGCTGCCCCGAGTGCCCGGTTATCCTACCAAGATAATGCCTCTTCAGAGTGGACGGGGAGGTGCGGGACGATGAGATATGCGAGAGCTTGCGCTCCAACCACTCCGTGCAGTCACTCCTGGAAAAGCGTGAAATCAGGGTAGTCCATCAATCGAATAATGCGGCACACAGCACTAGTACAGTGTTCATCGAAGTGGACAACCAAGTCGCCGAAATCCTCGGTCAACATGGACGTATTCCTGTGGCGGGTCTAGTGCACAGGTATGAGCGCAGTCATACTTTAAAGCAATGCTTCCGTTGCTGTGGCTTCGGCCACCGCGCTTCTGCCTGTCCAGCTGCCCATCCAATCTGCTATCGCTGCGGCTCTGCAGAGCATGAGGGCATCCGATGCTCGGTCGAGCCAAGCCAAAGCCGCTGCTGCCGCTGCAGAAAAAAAATCTGGATCTCCCACAACCACTTTGCCACATTATCTACCTGTCCCTTTGTAAAAGAGAGAATAGCCCGAACAAGAAACAATGTCTAGGCCATTGCGTGTCCTGCAGGTGAACGCTAAAAAATCACCAACTGTCATTCTTGAAATTGCAAATTTGGCAAATTCGACACAGGCCGACATCGTGCTCCTGCAAGAACTCTCAACTAACTTCTTCTGGCCCACACGTGGGTTTCAGGCATTTTTTTTTTGTCCCAGGCGCCTACATCCCCTCGGGAATTGTGGCACGTAGCAACCTTCATCCCATCCCTCTAACCTCACCAGACACCGCCATATCCTCCATAGCCATATGTCTAGAGCAGAGCATCATTGTGGTGCACTCGGCCTACTGGCACGGCCTTAGAGCTGCCGATGATTTCATCCCTCTTCTGGAAGATACGATAAGACGGACCTCTCTTCCAGTGATCCTGGGTATGGACACTAACGCCCACTCTCCTACCTGGGGCATCGGTGCGAGGTTGGACTTCCGGGGTGCTAATCTTGAAGAGTTCGCCAGCTTCAATGATTTTCATTTCTTGGGACCTCCTGTGGACTCGACCTGGTCAAATGGGCCTTTATCTTCTTCTATAGATGTAACTCTGGCATCCAGCTCATTGGCTATCCATGTCACTAGAGGTTTATTAGATGAGATGGCCTTCACTGACCATATACCTATCTGGACTACATTCCTAGACATGGTCAATAACGAGACAAAATCCTCCTGGGTTGAATCCTCATGTAAAGAACAGACCTTTAAATCCTTCCTCAACTCTTCTCTCCACCAGGTAACTACCCTATTATAACAACAACAACAAAAACCTTCATTAAGACATTATTGTCTTACAAGAGGATTCCCCTAAGAGGTTATATATGTACATGAGTGAGGAGGAAAAGCAATTTAGAGGGGAGGTGGAGCAATCAGCCGTTGTCTGGGGAGTTGAGCACTTCTTCCCTCATTTTGTCAATCGCCTTGAAAAATTTTAAATATTTATAAACAAATGTTTTATCCAGCTGGAGAGTAGTAAAAATTGTATATACATGTTGCTCATTATAGTGAGTTAGCCCCGAAATTTCGCGAATTTCCAGTCTCTTTTCCTGTAGGAATGGGCAATGGAATAGATAATGAACCAAATTTTTGGATGCCAGCATTGCAGAAGTAGAAATTTAAAGGGTCGCTGTTCCAAAATCCCGTGATATCCTCGGGGGAAAAAAGCCATATAATCCTTTGACGGGCTATTTTCAAAGAGAGGTTTGATAGTAAGTAGTCCTCCGACATAAAGGAGCTACTTAGAGATTGATAGTGAATACAGTGAGTTGAGTTTTGTATCTTAGCTCGGTCAAATTGGAGTAGCTGGTCCACTGTGGTTTGAACTATTCTAGGCATTTCTCCTCGCAAAACCATATAATCTTCACAGTTCTTAAGAAAAGAAAAACCCCAAGAGTCAATGATGTTATTCAGGTTATAAATAAAGTTGTTTCCCGCTTTTCCCAAAATTGAAATTCCCTAGAGCTGGAACAAGCAAACATAAGGTAATCTTGTCCTGTCCATTTTTAAAATCCGTATCTAGAACTTTAGAATCAATTTCGTAATGGTTAAGTCAAGGTACATCCTTTCGGTTTCTGTTCGTAAGATATAGCCCGGAGTGTAAATTTGCGAAGGTCAAGAAATCGCCGTAAGAAAAATATCCTGGATCTGGTTTACAACTCCTATCTGATTCGTCGCCCACAGTGGGGCCGAGTATAATAACGTGGATAAAACTATGGAGTCAAGTAATTTCATCACTGCTCCGAACGATATGGTTCTTGACTTAGATAGTATTCTCCATACTGCGTTTGTATCAATCAATGCTTTGCTTTTAAAGTGCTGCGCCACGTAAGCAGTTGGATTCTTGATTGTTAAGGGGTAGCCAAGATACGTATATTTTGAGGTAACTGTCAAAGGTTGTTGGCCCCAAAACCAAACGTCAGATCTAGCCAAGCGGCCTCCATTTCGAAACGCTACGATTTTAGACTGGAATTGGTTCAGAGTTAAACTATTTTCCTCAAAATATTTTTTATTAAATTAATCTTTATTTGGATATTTATCTTGGATTCACCACGGAAGACTATATCATCCGCGAACAGGAGCAGGTGTATAGTTCCATGGCCCGGTAAGTATATACCTGGCAGGTCAGAATCATCCAGCGTAGCAACCAGATCGTTATTGAAAATAATAAATAAATACGGTGAAAGAGGTTCACCCTGAAGAACACCTGATTGTATTTTGATAAATTCTGTAAAAGAGCCGCTCCATCTGACCGCTGCCATCATTTGAGCATAGTAGTTCTGTATAAGTTTGATAAATCGTCCACTTAAACCAACAAGCGCAAGCTTTCTCCATAATAGTAGATGTGTAACTGTATCAAACGCTTTTTAAGATCAACAAAGAATGTGTAAAGTTTCCTCCTTTTGCGGTTTAATGTCATTTGAATTAGTGACGTAAGCGTGAAGATATGGTCTTTGCACGAGTAGCCCTTTCTGAATCCTGCCTGGTTTTCCGCTATGAGTTTTCTATTTTCAATCCAATTACTTAGTCTATTTTTTAATATGGATGTAAAATGTTTTGACAAGTTGCTTATAAGGGCAATGCCCCTATAATTTGATGGTGGAACTACCTTATTAAACGAGGCCTCTAGCCCAGAAGATATTGACAGGGTGGTCCTCCCTCTGACTTCCATCCTGCAATCAGCTTGTGACTCTTCCATGGGGAGACGCTCCAATACTACAAGACCGTCAAAGCCGTGGTGGACCCCCGAACTGAGTCGGATCAGAAGGTTGGTTATCTCCCTCCGCCGTTATAGTCAGAAAGTCCGGTGTTCTATTAGGAATTTCTTCCGCGGTTTATACCGAGCGTGCCATAATCGACTGAAGGCGGCTATACGGAAAGCTAAAAGTAAATCCTGGTTTAATCTCTGCAAGGAGGTGTCATCCGCATACTGGAGTGACATACATCGATTTATCGCCCGGGGCCGCGGCTCCCCCAGAGGTCCGCCACTTCTCAAACATGATAACGGCTCTCTTTACAATCCTCATGAGACTTGCCAGACCCTGTTAAATCACTTTTTCCTACCTGACACCAGACCTCACCCGCAAAGGAATGTAATTTCTGCTCACTCAGACGAACCTGAATTCAAACCCTGGGAAGTTTTGCGAGCCATTCATCGCTGTGGAAAAAGGAAAGCCCTGGGCCCTGACGGTCTTGGTTCAAAATGCCTAGACCTGGGCGGCCCTTCCTTGCAATTCCTGCTGGCCGAATTGTTCATCAAATGCCTTCGTATAGGCCACTTCCCCCGTCAATGGAAAGAAGGCCGCCTCATACTTCTGCCTAAATCCTCCAATTCAGCCACCAGTCAGCTGGAGAAATACAGACCTATTACTTTATTGAACACTATGGCCAAAGTATTTGAGAGATGTATCCTGGCCCGACTTCAGAGGCTCGCGGATCGTCATGGATGGTTCTTTGAAGATCAATACAAAACCGTATTGGGTACCGTAAATGGTCGTTCAGCGGAAGATGCACTGGCGAGTATCACTCAATTAATTGAAGAAAGACAAGCTCACTGGAGGAAAACTCTTGTCATCAGCTCGGACATCAGTAAGGCCTTCGACACTGTTTGGAGGCCGGCAATCATACAAAATCTTGAACGTTTAAATTGTTCAGAGTCTATTACCTGTTTAGTAAAAAGCTTTTTGGAAGACCGGACGGTTTCTTACTCAGCTTGGACAGCAACAGAATGTACGTCCTCCCAACTCGGCACTCCCCAGGGTTCAGCGCTAAGTCCTTTCCTGTGGAACATAGTTGCTCGGACCATCTTCACCCTTCCCTCCATCATAGATAGCCGATTAATAGCTTACGCGGACGACTTCACCCTTATGACTCAGGTTCGTAGTCGCCTGCCGGTCTCTGCCACTAACACCTTCTTGGAGAGGTTGACATCTTGGTGCACGATAAATGGTCTTAATATAAACCCCATTAAGACTCAAGCTTGCCTGTTCCAATGGCGTAATGTCCACCCCAACTCCGAGACAGGGCTCAGAGTCCTTGGTCAACCTTTAAACATCAAGAAGACCGTCACAATCTTAGGAGTGGAGTTTTACCAGACCCGCGGATTTGTCGCCCACCTACGCAAGATCACACGTAGATGCAGATCAATAATCCCACGACTCACCCACACCATACAGGGTAAATTTGGAATCTTCTTTTCAGCTGGACGGAGCGTCAGCATGGGGAGGTCGTGCTCTCTCCAGCGAAGGCATTAGGCAACTTAGGAGCCTTCACTGCAATTTTGCGAAACGTGTACTGAGAGGAGGTCCTTACACACCTACAGTCTCAGCCATCTCCATCACCGGCAGCCCTCCTTTCGATATTATTGTTAGGTCTCGTACGGCGTTCCTGAAGGAAATCAATGAAGGAAATTTTGAATCTAGACCAGGCCCTGCTTCTTTGCCATACCCTCCAGATAGACGTCAATTGTCTTTCAGTCTAAACATCGAGGAGATAACAACACCTATAATATTCACAGACGGATCAAAAAATGAGGCTGGGGTGGGCGCTGCAATTGTTCCCTCATCAGAAGATCAGCAGCCCGTTCTCTTACGGCTCCATCCCGACTGCACAGCCTTCCAGGCTGAAATTCTGGCAATCCGCTGGGCGGTCCGTCTGGTGAAGGAAGGTTATTCAAGAAATGCGATCACTATCGCGTCGGACTGCAGATCAGCTCTGTCAGCCATATGTACGTCAGGTCCAGTTCGATCGACATTAGTAGCTAAGATTATTCTCGCACTGAACACCAACCAAAACGTAAATCTGTGTTGGGTGCCGGGGCACTGCGGCATCGACGGAAAGGAAAGAGCAGACAGAGCTGCTAAGAACGCGGCCGTTTTGATCTTAGAGCCATCATTTTCCATTCTGCCTAGAAGCCTGGCCCGTAACCACTCACGCGCGGCAGCCCTAGACGCATGGACGGAGGTTTATTGCCAGGACCACTACAACAGACACCTGAGGAGAATAGCCCATACTCCAGACCGGCTGCTCCAATTCCTCCCTAAGGTCTGTCCTGGAGAAGTCACCACCACCTTACTTACAGGACATGGCCATGTTCGGGCAGACTTGGTTCTCTGGCGTCTTGGGGAAGACCCATCTTGCCCACATTTTATGGAGGAACAACAGACTGTGGACCACCTTCTATTCAGATGCCCTGCTTTCATGCAACACAGAATGAAGACAGCTCTGCTGCTTGGGAAGACCTCCTTCGACCCAGTCTCGTTGGCTGGACTCCCGGGTTCTCTGCAGGCATGGAACTTCCTGACCAGCTGGTTCGGCTCTGCAATTGGCTCTATATAAATATAATCTAGAGTAACTGGTTTCTACTAGTTAGCTGGACAGCCCGGGCAGTTGGCGTTTCTTGCGCTCCAGGGGCCTGGGTTATCCTTATTTCTCTCTCTATACTCTTGGAAGACGGGGCAATTTAGCAGCAGATGAATAGAAATTTGTTCCTCACATCCACAGAAGCATCTTGAATCCTGCACTGCTTTGATGAATTTTAAAAAGCTTCTAAAATTTCCGTGATTTGTAATAAATTGAGAGTTGTGGAAATTTGCCCGAAAATAATTCAGAATATTAGCGGGAAAGAAACTTTGAAATGTTTGGTTAGTATTTTTCTTCAATAGTGTAATTTTATATTTAATCAAATTTTCAATTATATCTGGAATATCCAAGTCGTATCGCTGTTGATCCTCGATCGATAAATATTTTATTCAAGCACGTTGTCGTTGATTTTTATTTGACAAATCCATGTTGTCTGGAGCTCAAAAGATTATTACTTTCATAAAATTCATAAATTCGATTTTTCAAAATTTTTTCGAAAATTTTTGAAAGATTTGAAATCAATGAGATAGGTCGATAACTTTTTGTTGATTCTAAATTAGATTTATGTGGTTTAGGAATTATCTTTAGAGCTGCTATTTTCCATTTCTCCGGATAATACCCCTTTTTGAATACATTTATTAAATAGTTTGCATGACATATGCTTAATTTTTGGGTAAGCACATTTGATCATATTGTGGCGAAGAAATATTTTATTATTTAATTTAATATAATTCAATGAAAATACTCAACAGATTATAAAAAAATAAATATTACTCTGTATTTGTGAAATCATCTTTAAAATATTTATTTGCTTGCTTGCTTAAGATTCCCTAGCTGTAGATAGTTTTGCTGACTTGTTAATAATTGTCGACTCGTCGTTGTGACGTCATCAATAAATTATTTTATATCTTAGGATATTTCAAGGCTTGATTTCTACGCTACAATATTGTTACTTATGTTGTCTAAACCTGGAGCTTTTTAAACATCAGAATTAGAAATGATATTCTTTATTTCTTCTACTTCGATAAAAATTATGCTTGGATTATTCATTCGTGGCTTAAAATTTCTAATTATTTGTTGTTGAAAATTGTCCAAATTAGGATCGTCTTCAGGAATTAAATCGTCCATTAATATGGTCATTGTTTGCTCTTTTAGATATTCTGGTGAATTGTCAATTATGGGAATTCCATTCTTTACATTTGAGGATCTTAATTTATTGAAGAACTTATAAGCATTACCAAATGGATTATCTGTGTAATTTTCTTCAATAACGTTTCGCCAGTTAGTTCTTTTAGCTTTTCTTATTGCATTAGTGTATTTATTTCTTGCCAACTTAAATGTATAGTAACTGATTGTTTTATGACGATAATACTAGTTTCTAATATAATGAAAATGATTTTTTATTATTTCCTGTTCATTAGTCCACCAGTCAATTCTGGAAACATGTTTATTAATGGGGGATTTAACCTTCGAAGATTTATATGCTGCTTCTCTCAATAAATTCATGAATGCGTTCACTATCCCATCAATGTCTTCCTCATCTTTCACTCTGCTTATATCAATTACCAGTTTTTTGTATCTTGTAATGATATGTTATTAGAAAAATTTGCCCAATTCGCATTTTTTTTCAAAGTGGAAATTTGATTATTGAATAAATGACCATTCTTTAACCTGATATCAAATTTAACAGCAACATGGTCGGAAATATTAGTCAAATCAGAGGTATGCCAGTTGTTTATTAAACTTAGTGAGTGTTTATTCGAGATAGTGAGATCAATTATACTTACTCTCCGCGGCAGGTGGGTGTTTTTTCAGGTTATGTATAAAGAGGTTACATTCGTCTATAATAGGTTGTAATCTATATCCATTATAGAGATTATAACAAACCATATAGTATGTCTTGAATTAAAATCACCGCAAAGGATTACAGGTTGATTTATATACGTTTTGAGCAGATCTCTAATGAATGTTTGATGAACAGGGTTAAATGTATTCGGATGAATGTAGAAATTAGAAATAATTAATTTTGCTTTAACTGTAGAAATAGATATTGTTGTACAAAAAGAATTTGTGAATTTTTCCTCTTTGCTGAACTATATATTTTTATTTAAAATTATAGTTGCCGTATATTTTTCCCCAGTTTTATTCGAACATATAATTTGAGAGTCCATATCATAAATAACATTTTCATGTAAAACATATGGTTCTTGAATCAAAAGAATGTCAGGTGAAGGATATTCACATATCAAACAAAATGTTAACGCGGGATTCGATCCCGGTTCATGACTGTCTGGAAATGAGGGTGTTACCCACTCGTCCTTGTCAGGTGGGTCATCTCTAGTGTTGGCCTGTAGTTTACTTATCGCAGTAAAACTTTTTCTTACATTTTGTTGAATACATCTCACATTTTCAACCATATAGGATATTAATCTATTTAAGATTAAGCTTCAAATTGTATTTGCTACATCATTTCCCTCGTGTATTTGTGAATATTGTGTCCTTTGGATAATTTTGTCTATTTGTGATTTGTAAATCGGGCATTCACTTGAATTTGATTTATGGTTTGTAGAAAGGTTTTTAAATTTAGGGTGCTTAGAGAAATGGTGACAATTTGGCGCTTCAGTACAGTTGTGGCTACCCTGTACACCGCATATTTTACATATTTTAATGTTTTGGCAGTCTTTTGTTTTGTGGTACGGATTAAATTCAAAACACTTTTGGCATTGTCTTACAAATATTCTGTCTTGTGTAGAACATCGCTCAAAATAGGTGTATATCTCATTACCCATTTTTCTTAAAATTTGGTAAACTTTAGGAGTTACTTTTAATACTATATTGTGATATGCAGAGTTAAATCCCATTCGCGGTACGAGACAAGCGATGCCAAACACGTCCGCACAGTTGGCTTCAGAAGCCATATATCGATTATGTTTATTTTAATTTGTTGGTGTGGCTTGTGGAAAGGCTGCTGATAAAATTATAATTAAAATTAATTTATTTAAAGCAAGACATTATAAAGAGAAAATAAGCAACGGTTGAAATAACGGCCGTTGGAGTTTTAGCCCTAGATGTTTACCGCTGCAGTGTGGCCAGATCAAGTGTGTCGGAAGAAGCCAGCCGCTAGAAAGTTCTGGATGACGCCGCGCATGCGTAGTGAAGTGTTCTTAAAACACGTGCTTGCCGAGGCAAAGTGGGGCCGCCATCTTTCTGCCCGTATGTGTTTTGAAGCTTTGTTCGCTGAAGCAAAGTGCGGTCGCCACAAATTCATTTGAAAAATTCAACTATCCCTGATCATTTATTTTACTCTGGGATGCCGTCACTACAGGATAAAGTACTCTTGGTGAAATTTTATTATTGCAATTCAGAATCTCCCACTGAAGCTTTACGAGCGTTTCGTAACTTCAAAGGTATTCGAAGAGGTAAAGGACCCATGAGTTGCTACTCTCTAAGGAGAATGATAAAAAATTTTGAGAAGACTGGATCTCTAGAAGCAAAACCTCGGAGTGGAAGACCATCGACACGCAAGTCAGTGGCTGTTACGGTTTCGCAGAGTGTTGAAGCTATTGAAACGTTATCCACGTATGGAGAAGTAAGTGCTCGACAAGTTTCTCGACAAACGGGTATTTCGTATGGAACAGTTTGGAGAGCTCTAAGAATTTTTCTTAAAAAATACCCGTACAAAATTCAAAGATTTCACGAGCTAAAAGTCGGCGATTTTGAGAAGCGTCAAGAATTTGCTGCATGGGTTTTCCGGCAAATTGATATTGATGAAAACTGGCTGCCGAATGTTCTGTGGACAGATGAAGCTCACTTTTCTCTAAATGGAGAAGTCAACACTCAAAACAGCCGCATTTGGGCTACAGAAAACCCTAGGATTTTTACAGAAATGCCACTTCATCAGCCCAGAGTTACAGTTTGGTGTGGGTTCACTTCTTCTTTTATTATTGGGCCATTTTTCTTTGAAGAAATAAATGGAAGAACTTTTAAAACCGTTTCTGTAACTGGTGAACGTTATGTTCAACTTTTGAGAGAAAAGGTTATCCCCATATTGCAGGACAGACAAGCACTGAGCGAAATAACATTCATGCAAGATGGAGGACCTCCTCATATCTCCCGCGGTGCCAAACAATTGCTGAAGGATACGTTCGGTGAAGATCGTGTGATAAGTCGCCACTTTATACACCAGTGGCCTTCAAGATCACCAGACTTGACGCCTTGCGATTTTTGGCTATGGGGGTACATTAAGTCGCGTGTTTATCGATGCCGGCCTACCACATTGGCCATGTTGAAGGCTTCTATCAGACGGCACGTTTCATCAATTTCAACAGATATGTTATTTAATGCTGTCCAATCTGTCATCTATCGTCTGCAGGCGGTGTTTGAGAATGAAGGGCGCCACATTGAGCAAGGATTGTGATCTAATACAAGAGACAAGGCCTCCAAGAGACAAGTTACCTCATGTGTTATATAAGCTGCCATGTATTATATTATCTACCAATGTTTTGCAGCTCTTTGTGTTGGGTTATGGGTAAATAAATTCTGTCCTCATATCTTGTCTCTTTTTTATTTGTGAACAGTAATTTTTTTTTGTTTGTCATTTGCCCACATCTTATATTATGTCGTGCAGACCAAAGTGTCATAACTTCTCGAATAACACTGTACACACAATTTTACCCCTTATGTTTAATTTATCGCTTTTCGCTCATTAAAAGAAATAGCATAAGGAATATTCTCTGTAACCCCCCACCTTTAGAAATTTTGGGCAAAAAAAATATAATACAAAATGATTTTACTACCACGTTTTTCAACGCAAAAGGTTGATTTAAAAATTATATTTATTTGAGGGGATACATTTTTAAAAATCGTGTACAGTATAATAAACAATGATAACATTTGACAAGCCCATAGGATATTTGGAATAAAGTACGACAAATGTATTTTGTCACTTCCATCTATATTTCATTTGTTGGATCATGACAAATTTCCAGTTAAATAGTCGAGTGTCGCCAATTATTCAAGAAATTACACATTCCTTATAGCAAGAAATCCTATTAGTAGTACCATCATAATTTTTGGTACTATATTAACATTTCAAAAAATCGTGTATTGAATTCAGCTATGTTTTTCAAAACTCTATCAAAAATATAAATATTTTTTGCTACATGTTTTAATTTGCATATACCTATTTTACATATCTCAGATTGTATTTAAAAATAGTTAACCATTTCTTCTAACTTTTGGCGAAATGGTGCTTTATTAATTAACGATTTGATATTATTAGGATTCTTTCCTGGTATACAAAAAGGAAAAATACGTGTCGATCAGTTATATTTTTCAATTAATCAAACAATTTGGCCGCTGAATTTCTGATTCTGGTACAGCGCCATCTAGGGAATGAAATCGTAACTAAAATCAATTTCGAAATTTTCAATATTTGCCATAAAAAATCCCATTGCATTCTGAACACAATGGTGTTTACCGCATTGCTCTAGCGCAAATATTCGCGGAGTTATTAATTTTTAAAGTTGTGCGGGACTTTTGGATCACCCTGTATTTTTAAAAAAGTATAAACCTTCCGATATATATTTAACAACGATTTAATTTTTTTATTTATTGATTAGAGAACACTAAAAAATTTGATTTTGAAACATTACCTTTACTTTTATTTGAATATTATGCTATAGTTTTCAGATTTAAATTTATTTATATCGTATGATTAAGAGATAAATTGTAGATATAAGCAGTTGTCATGAAATTATAGAATATTCAGAGAAGCATTTATTAAATCGCTTTAAATCCATAGTCACAATTGAAGAGACAAAGAAACAGCCTCTTTTTATTTTAATTGTTATAAGAAAAACATCAAATTCACAGACATTTTATGATAACTTGTTATTTTAAGACAAAGTTGGAATGAATCTTTAAATTTAAGAATTTCCACAGAAAAAATATATCTACAATATATAGTTTTATATTTGTGAATCGTTATTTGTCTGCTTTTGGAAATATTCAGATCTCAAGTGAAATAGCAGATTTACATTTAGATATTTCATTCTTTCAAAATATTTTCCTATTCCAACAGAGATGAATGAAATACATCGAATCGTCAGCAAAATAAATATTATATTCGATCTGGATATTCTCCTAATTAGAAAGAGATTACACAAAGAATGGGAATCGATCCACGATCCTGAAAATTAGCATAAATAGTAATATTGGATTTTCTTTTCGTTGTTTTCTCCGTAGGTCATGTTAACATTCAAAATATTATTTAGTATATTCACACAATATCATTATAATATACTAGACGTATGAACCGGCTCCGCCCGAGAATTCCCCCGATTGCAATTTCCTTCATACTGAAAGTACATCAATAATAAATATTAGAAGTGCCATAGAATAGCAATACAGAAGTAACACATAAAATACAGGAAAAAAGTGTGTGTGATGGCAAAAATTATATTTATATTAGTGTTTAGGTATTTGATTTAATTAATATAGTTGATATAATAATAAATATTTATATTATATATAATATAAATGAGTTTTAAAAATTGTAAAAAAAAAATGCATCGGCCGGGAATCGAACCCGGGCCGCCCGCGTGGCAGGCGAGCATTCTATCACTGAACCACCGATGCTTATAAAAAATGGCCATATTTGGGTATTCATTCCATTCCGGATTACTCCGCGTAAAAAAAAAGTTCTTCAAATGAAAAAAAGAAATAGCCAAAATACTAATCAAAATGTAGCCGAAAATTTTCCTCAGGTTTATAAAAAGCGACATGCAAAATTTGGTACCAATTGATTCAGTAGTTTTTGAGTTTATCGCGAAACAGACAGACATTTATTAAGGATAAAATCAATGTAAGATTATACAGCGCACTATATTTGCATAATCGTTTAAAAATTTAATCGACTGAGAACTTGATTCTATGAAAGGCCACACGTGTGGATCAGTGTTGATTATATCGACCTTCCATTTCGTGCTAATGCAGTTTCTACCGGCATGCCAATCTAATCAGCATTAATGTAATACAATTGCACAACGTGATTGTGGATATAGAGGTGTGATGATAACTTGGGTTATAGTGATGCATATCAATAATATAGCGCGATAATTAAATTTATACGTTAGAACCGAGATATATATGGGCTAGCTTTGATATGTAGATATATAAAGAGGACAACATTTAAACGTTTTTATCGAATATCTACGGAATAATTAAACCTTTTCAATAGGATATTTACTTTCTATTTTATACGATACTTTGTATATTAAATAATATTTTAATATTCATAATAAACTCTATATATTATCTTTCGTGAATTTATTTTATAATATTTTATTGAGAGAGAGAGAATAAAAAAGAATATTTTAGAATACTATTTTTTAAAGTGATATATTCTGATTGGCAAAGTGCCAAACTATATTGTTTTACCGCTATATTTTTCCCGTTACATGTACTCGGTTCGTAAAATATTTTATTTAAAAAATTGAGAAATCTATCAATGTTAAGAATTTCACACACATTTAGACCCAATTAAAAACATTTTTATTATCGAAAAGGGATACAATACAAAGGCTTTTATTATTATTTTATCAGACATTTACATAGGTAACTGAAAAATTCAAGTATATACACGGTCCAACCATAAATTCTGTTACAAACAATTTTATAAATTAAATGATTAAGAACGAAAACTAATGGAATATGAATACATATTTTATTAGCCAATAGAACATAGAATTTAAATATATACAATCATTCAAAATGTCCTCTCTTATTTTTGACACAGGATCTCAAACGTTCGGGCCACTGATCTATGGAGGCACGCACCTTTTCTAAGGGTATTTATTTCATTGCTCTCACCAATGCTGATTTCAATTGATACAAATTATGATATATTTTAAAGCACGCTTTCTCCTTTAAATATGCCCATAAACTGTAATCAAGGGAGTTTAAATCAGGAATTCCAGGCCCCACTGTCCGGAACATTCGTCTCCAACCATTGTTGAGTTGACTTAGCTTTGTAAGCAGGAGCTGAATCTTGGTGAAATATCCAATGTTCTCCATTAAACATTTTTGTATTCAGAGGCTTTATTATTTGTTCCAAAATATTTTAAAAATAGTTTTTAGCTGTAGTTTTTACCCCTTTGGCAAAAAGGTGGAGATCTGTTACACCTTGGTAGCCAACTCCCCACCAAACCATGACAGAAGAAGGATGGTGACTTTTTTCAAGTCTTCTGACTTTCAAAGAAGCTTCTAGAGAACTGCAAGCATATATCTTATCATTCTGACGATTAATCCTTTCCTCGACAGTGAAATATTTCTCGTCTGTGAAAAGGATTCTCTTATGCCACCGACCATCATGCCGCGCCAACGACATTTTGATCTAACCCTTCTAATATCTCTAAGAGCAGGAGTTATCACATGACCTGTGCGTCGTTTGAAAGCTCTCAGTACAAGGTCTTCGTTGATTATCCTGGAAACGGTTCTTGGAGATTCATCTGATTTGCTAAAATATTTTGTTTGTGGTGTGCATTTCGACGAATTATTTCGCGAATGGCTTTTATAGCTGCTTGCGTTCGTTGCACGCGCGTTCGACCAGATCTTTCAAGGTCATTAATAGTGCCAGTCTTGTTGAACCATTCAATGGTTCGATAATCAAATTGACGGGTAATATTCATTTTTGTAAAAGTTTAAAAATGGATGAAGGACTTTGGTCAACCTTGTGTAAGGCTATCACAGCTATACGGTTTTCTTTAACACCCCAATACATTAACAAAAAACAGATATATTCCGAGTTTTTTTCTAAACACGTGTGCAACAGATATTCAAATAACAACTACTGTATTTTGAATACTTCCCGCGGTCAAATTAGAATTTTATCACTGATTTGGTTTTGTAACAATATTCATGGCTGGTTTAAGTATACTCAACTAAAAATACTATATTTTATATATATCACGCTGATAATATATATTTAACAAATTTTAGTAGCGACCATGCGCCTCAAATAATATTTTATTGCAATTTCTTTTTTTCAAAAGACGGAGAGCTACTTCTGATTGACAATGATTAGCCAATATATTTGTGTTAATTGGCTTGCGCATGCCTTATATCGGCCAATTATAAGAAGAAGGTATAACTTCCCGTCAGCCGGCATATATGTTCGATCTCAACGCCCGCGAACGAACGAATAAAAAAGTTAAATGAAATAATAGGCCTGAAATAGAAAGAGAGGATGACACGAATTTTAAACTTGGGAATAAGACAATCACAGCAAATATACGAATATATGTACATATTTGCATATAAACCAATTGAGGCCTATAATATAGTGATAAAATAGATATGATACTTAATATATAAATATATTATTTAATTAAAAAGGCATATATTGGATCAAAATATCATTGATATTGATATGATAGTGATATTTTAATCCAATATGTCTTTTTAATTAAAGATTTATTTATGGATTGCTCTATTTTAAAAAAATATATATATATCTATATTTATTAATGGCTTTATTTATATATATCAATAAAGATAATCATATTTATATTATGATATTAATATATCATAATTATCATAATATCATATTAAATATATGATATTGCCTAATATTATGTCTATTAAGCCTTGTGGAATATTCAAATTTATGATTATACTCTAGGTTTATATATTTGAACGTATATAATTACCTTTATTTTAAACCTATATAATTTCCTTAATTACCTTTATAATTTCCTTTTTTCATTCTCTGTGGACCTTAATATTGCATTTTTTATCGGAATATATAAACGCTAAGAGTACTGAATTCAAGTAAAGTGTACTATTGTCACTAAAACGACCAGGTGAATATGAAGTGTTTAGTAGTTCTCCGACGTTTCCTGGGTTCCTAATGGTCTGGTGTTAAAACGATAGCGCGCACTTCCGGCGGAAATTGAAGGACGAAATCTAATTGGAGTCTCGCAGGTAGCGCCGCCAGAAGGAACATTAGTGGAATTCGTGCGGGATTCAATAAACCGTGTTAGATACCTTGTTGGTCTTACAGGATTGTCTGCCATGGCTCGGGAATCTTTGTGAGAATATATATATATATATTGTAATATATTGTAAATATATATTCAATATATAATAATAATACCGCGTTATGAGAATTTCAAGATTTATACAATTTGTTATTTAGTTTAAACATGTGAGGTTTGTTTTTATTTTTATAATAAATAGGTAGTTAGAATATAGTATTATTTCATTTAATCTTATTTAAATCTCCTAGGATACGTTTCTTTATTTATAGAAACTTATCTTTGGAGATTCATATTTGATTAATCTAATCGACACAGAGAATTATTCTTCTAAAGATACTTGTATTTATATTATTAATTAAGTTTAATCAATCATAATGCAAACTACAATTTTGGTATTCTCTAATTATAAATATTGTTCTCCTATGAAACAAATAAAATAAGTTTGATAAGGCACAATTTGGATTATAGATTATAAAAATTCTAACAATAATATTCTGTGTTTCTCAGATAAATATCTTCTTTTTATTTGTTATCTTGTTTACACACTTGTTAATAGGAACTATTTAAAAACATGCTGTGGTAAAATTTCTCATTCAGTACTTTTGTCTGAAGATGATAACAACTCTGTTACCGAAACGTCACACACTATTTATTTATTTCGATTTGGTCTTATTACCTTGTGTAAATAAAATAAAATAAAAAATATAGATATTAATATTACATCACTATTTAATAATTAATTAATAACTACCTTATTGATGACTCTCTACTATTTGATTTGATCCGAATAATAAATTGGTTATTACGAGGAAAAATAAAAGAGAGAAAGGATGTATATAAATATCGGTAAGACAAACAACTCGATATCTTTTAGATAGTCCTGGTCAATATAGTTTATCTGTAAACTATAATTGGGAACATGTTTGTTTTACATCGAGAAGAGAATGTTTACCCGATATAATAACCTATTTTATTGAAAACTTTGATATTTTCGGATAGAGAGAGTTTTCAATATAGATTTTCTTTTTACAAAATTTTGTCAAATTTTAAATCTTGGGTAAACAACGTTATTTACTAAGCAATCAGAAATTTTAAAAATTTGCTTCAAAGGAAAACATGAAAATATTGGATAATTTTCCAAGAAATATTAAATTTACACGATCGACTTGTATCATAAGATGAAAAATATATTTGGATAGGGGCTTATACATCTATATAAAAATTAATAGTACATATGTATAGAATTAATTGTTGAAACTATTATCTGAATAAATAGTCATTTTTTGACCGTTTAATTCCACATTTGAACAGGCAGAATATGGTCTATCTATACCATACAATATTAATTTATATAATCTTTATAACATTATTTATTCAATATTCTCATTTCATTATTATTTTAAAATACAGTATGCGTTGATTTATAGATTCATATTCCTTTACTTATTATATATACCTGAAAATATTTGAATATAATTCATAGAGTAGAATATAGCATATAGAAATCATTGTTTTCTACTACTTGATAACGTTATTTTTTGCGCATGCGCAATTAATTACACTTTTTTGTGAGTGCCTGCACACGCACTGTTGTCCTGTAAATTAAGACAAATTTAGAAGACTTTATTTAAATAATTATTTCTATATAATAACATTTTGAGTCAGGATATTGGCAGAAATAACATAGGAAAATGGCGTATTACTATTTTTTATTTTGAATTACTAATACGAAGGTGCTAATGTCTTAGTATTCACAATTCATAAATCACCCTTTATTTAAACGATAACCTTTTGTAATATAATTACATATAAGATGTTTCAGAATATCAGGAGATAATATATGCAAATTATTTGATTTGAAACAACTATTAATTCTAAATGCTTTATTTTTTACATAGGTAATAATTTACATATATGTCTTAATTCCGGAATCTAAATTTTTATGTTATTTGTTGAACATTTTCTTAGAAATATTAGAAATAATACATACTATTTTATAAACTGATATATGAGCTTTACTATTTATATGTAGGTATATTATCTATGTTTTTCTATTACTATTTATATGTAGGTTATATTCGCGCTCTTATTCGCTGAGCATTGTCACGGGACCTTCATTAACCATTTAGGTATCAGTGTTTATTTTTGTTCTTCTGCAAAAGTGAAATCATAAGTTAATATAAATCTATTATTTATATTAAAGGCGAAATTTTAGCAACGCACTGACTTTCTATTCAATTGTAGTTTCATATGAATATTTTCTTTCTACCATATAGTTCCTATGCTAGAACAGCAGCGTCACACACTAAAGATAGAGGATATTGCGAATGCTATGATGCGAGATGCATAAAGACATCTAAGGCTCTTATTTGGAAACGACGACAACAACAACAACAACTTAAGAGTAAAACCAAATATATTTTGTCCGTGTAATGTATTTTCTATATTGTTACGCGGTGCTGTGTCGGGATGATCAAATAAAAATGCGTGATCGAAACGGATCTCTGTTCTCAAGATTTTTACCCGATTTATTTCCACAGGGCCACACAAACAGCGTAAAATAGATAACAGACCCTGTTCTCGTTGGGAAACAATACCAACTAAAGCCAGCCGTCACGCGCGCCCTCTTCCATCTTAAGCCTTCGCTGGTAGAAACGGTTCCCATCGCTATACATTAATGTAGGCTTTTATTTAGCACCGTATTAATATTATATATATGATATATATAATTTGTACTTAATTTTAAAATTATATTTCTCAGATCAAATTGCTCTGTTAAGTCTACCACCAGATGTCGCCGCTTTCCCTATATAAACCTTTGTTGTTTTTGTTGGCCGGCTCAATATATCTGTAGATATGTATATAAGTATTTTGTTTTCTTTATTCTTCACTTCTTAAGTAAGATACTACTTTCCCAAATTATGTATTCTATACCTTATTAGCAACAATCAAAGCAAATTTTGATTATAATATGTTTCATTATTTTTGACACGACTTCAATTTAGATACACTCATGTATACCAACTTCGAGCAAATGTTCAATTCTCTATATCAGTCAGCAGAAATACCTTTTGTAATATAATATATATATCTCCTATAAAATCCTTAAAAGTTGTTTTTAGTAAATAAATTTTGTATGAAGAGAGAGAGAGCTCGAGCATATTAAATATAAGCATATAGATAAATAGGCTTCTAAATATAGGTTTATTGAGTAGAAATTACATGAATATATATTACAATTTGATATTTTAGTAATTTAAAATGTAAATATATATTGGTTATAAAATTATAGGAATATATAATGATCATTCGTTATATTAAAAAATGAATTTATAAAATGTCTCTCTGAAACAAGGTTAACTTTAAATATATTTAACTTAGTTTGAATTTTAGAAGGTAAAAAAACAAGAGAGAAGTGGTAATCAATTATTCAATGAGAGAAAAAATAAAAATAAACTGTCAAGAAAATTGCTTTTTAAATTATTACAAGATTTTTGCATAGACCGAATATTGAACAGAAACCTATTTTCTATATTAAATTGGAAATATAAAAATTCTTTGAAAATTTTCTGGTCAGAGATGTATAGGTATCTATATGAATATTTAAACTCTGAATTTCATAAATAATTTTAAAATACATGTCAAATTCATTCTTAAATTTATATTTCTTATGAATTTCAGAGTGTGTTTGGTGGTTTAAAATATTACCCTCATGTGTGTTCTAAATAAAAAATAAAGTATTATATAAATTATATTTAAAAATATATTTATTTATCTTTTTTCTTTAAAATAATTCATTGCTAAATATAAATGGTTATTTATAAGGATATTACGATACATTAACAGTGAGTATACAAATTTATAAATCAATTAAAATTGTCGATTATTCTATATTAATATAAAAATATGTGATATTCTTACATTTTGTATATATATTAAATAGGAAGGCTAGTTATTCACTTATCAAGTAGTATTTCATTTTTATTTACTTGAAGCAAATTATACATTAAATTTTTATCACAATTATATAGAATTTATAAAATGAATTCTCTATATGAGTATATTAAAAAAGTTGGTATGTTAACTATACATATTTAAAACAATATTCAAAGTGCTATATTCTAAATCTATGGTCAAAAAATGTTGAACAGTCAATGAATGGAAATAAAATATATGTTTTTCAAAAAATAAAATATTTGCATTTTAGATTATATAATATATATGTAGGTGAATTACTCAAAGCGAATTAAAATATTCCTTTATTGTTTGAGGTTTTCTAAAAACTGTTCCAAGCCGCGGGCGCACGGTCACGCGGTTGCCGAGGCCGTGCTAGTTCGGCTCGCTGAAGCAAAGTGTAGTCGCCACACTACTCCCCCTCCAGTAGGATCTTTCCAGCGTTCCTATGCAATCTTATTGGTTTGTTAAGTTCGGGTCTTGGGAAAACATCGGTCCTTCTGATGTGAAAGCAGGCTTGAGGCGGTCGATTGACACCCACGTGGATCTCTTTTTAATTTTCAGTTTGTAAATTTTGGGTTTCCTAAAAAGGACTTCATATGGACCGTCGTATGGGGGAGCTAGCGGTGGCAATATCAGGTCCCGACGTAGATAGACATGGGAACATGCCTCGAGTGGTTTGGGCACGTAAACGTGGCGGTTCCCATGTGGTTTGCTTGGTGCAGGTTTCAGAGATGCCATGGCGCGCTTGAAGTCCTCCAGCCACGGTTCGGTAGGCGAGCTTGCAGAGGGGGGGTCCTCGAAAAATGTTCCTGGAAGGGGTAGGGGCTTCCCATAGACCAGCTCAGCGGTTGTGGTGTTGAGATCTTCCCTTAGCGACGAACGAATCCCTAGGAGCACCAGGGGAAGTTTCAAGGACCAGCTCGTGGAATCGTGACAGCGAAGGGAGTCTTTCAGCTGTCTGTGGAATCTTTCTACCAGGCCGTTTGCTGCTGGGTGGTAGGGTGATGTCCTTATTCTGTTGATTCCCAGAAGCCGTGTCAACTCACCGAAAAGTGCTGATTCAAACTGCCTGCCTTGGTCTGTAGTCACTTTTGCTGGCACGCCAAAACGAGATATCCAGACCGATAGGAAGGCATTTGCTACTGTTTTGGCGGTGATGTCCTGTATGGGTAGGGCTTCGGGCCACCTAGTGAATCGGTCGACGCAGGTGAATATGTACCGATAGTTTTCACTCGGTGGTAATGGTCCGACCAGGTCAATGTGAACATGACTGAACCTTCCGTCTGGGGGACTAAACGACTGAAGGGGCGTTCTTGTGTGTCTAGTGGTTTTGGAGACTTGGCAGCGGTGGCAGGCGCGAGTCCGGGGTGAGACAAGTTGTGGTATGCAGAAAAAATTATTCGGCGACAGGAGGCGGGTACGAATGGTCTGGGTTTTGCTGTGGAAACGTCACAGTACAGGGAAATGTTCGTTTCTGGGATTTGTACTTTTTCCAGTTGTAGTGAGCTGCGGTTTTCCGATGTCAAGAGAGCTTGTAGCTCCTGGTATTCTGCTTGCGCTTCGGCGAGGGATTTCGGGTCATAAGGTTGGTGATGGGAGATGGGTTCCACACGTGACAGGAAATCTGCAGGTACATTTTCACAGCCCGCGATGTGGCGGATGTCTGTTGTGAATTGCCCGATGAAATCGAGGTGTCGACATTGGCGCGGTGAGGCTTTGTCCAGATTTTGTTGAAAGGCGTATGTGAGAGGTTTGTGGTCCGTATAGACCGGAAATTGTCGCCCTTCCAATAAATGCCTGAAATGCTTGATAGCCAAGTATACCGCCAGGAGTTCTCTGTCGTATGCGCTGTATTTTCTTTGTGCAGCGTCTAGTTTCCTTGAGAAAAACGCTATTGGTTGGAAATTGTTGCCAACCTGCTGGTGAAGCGCGGCGCCCACAGCAAAATCCAAGGCATCTACCGTAAGGCAGAGAGGCGCTTCTGGAAAAGGATGGTGCAAGAGGGCAGCGTTGGCTAGTTGAAATTTGCACTGGTCGAAAGCCTGGAGTGCTGTTGGGGTCCATTGGCAGGATGCGTTCTTGCGCCCTTCGACCATGACGTGGAGTGGTGCCTGAGTACTAGCGGCATTGGGGAGGCAGCGCCGATAGAAATTTAACATACCCAGAAAACGTCGAAGTTTTCCGACAGTTTCAGGGATTGGAATGTCTTTAATTGCTTGTACTCGCCGAGGGTCCGGCGAGATTCCGGCGTTGGTGATGATAAACCCCAAGAATTTGACTGATGGTTGGCCGAAGGTGCATTTGGTTTCGTTGATCGTCAGGCCGTAGTCTCGAAGGCGACCAAAAAGTTGTTGAAGATGGGATACATGTTGATTTTCTGAATCGGATGCGATAAGCACGTCGTCAATGTAGGCATATGCAAAATCCAAACCTTGGAGTACTTCGTTGATGAGCCTTTGAAAGGTTTGGGCTGCGTTACATAGGCCAAAGGACATGCGGGGAAACTCGAAAAGGCCGAAAGGCGTAATAACGGCAGTCTTAGGGATATCTCTAGATTCCACGGGCACATGGTGGTACGCTCCAACCAGATCGATAGTAGAAAATATTTTCTTACCATGCAGATGCGATGCAAAGTCCATAATGTTAGGGAATGGATATCGGTCGGGGACGGTAGCGGCATTCAGTTTCCTGTGGTCTCCACATGGTCGTAGTGAGCCGTCTTTTTTGGGTACTAGGTGGAGAGGGCTGGCCCACGGTGATTTGGATGGACGACAGATGCCTTTCTCCATCATGAAGGCGAATTCTTTCTTTGCCGCGGCGAGTTTGTCCGTGGGGAGTCGTCGCGGTTTTGCTGCAATCGGGGGGCCCTTTGTGACGATATGATGAGTCACTGAGTGACGGGGAGGGCTTTTTACAAGATTCTGACTAGTGAGCTCTGGGAATTGTCTGAGTATTCTGGAGTAAGGCGAATTGGCGATTGTAAGGTGAATGCTAACAGCGGGGGAAGGGGAAACTTGTCCAATGGAGTGAAGGGAAGATACTGGGTCGCTCAGCCGGTGATTACGCAGGTCTACTGTCAGCCCGTAATGTCGGAGAAAGTCTGCGCCGATGATGGACACGCCGACGTCGGCTATGATGAAAGGCCAACGGAATAATCGTCCGAGACCGAGGTCAAGCTCAAGATGTCGTTCCCCGTAGGTGTGGATGATAGATCCGTTAGCTGCGAAAAGCTGCCTGTGCGAGGGCCTAGCGTTTTTTACTGGTGGTGGAATACTGACTTCGGCTCCAGTGTCGACCAAAAACAAATAGGCGCTGCGTCGGTCCGTAATGAAGAGCCGGCGAGTAAGGCCTGCGCCGTCAGTGGCTCCTACTGACGGCGGGCGTATTCGTTTCCCTGGACCTTGAAGTTGCATGGTTGAAGGCACTTCCTAGCTTGCGCTCCAAACTTCATATGGTACCAGCAAGTTCCTGCGTTTCTTTTTTTGTTGTGGGTCGGGTACCTAGCGTTCGGATAGCGATTGTGTGGGGTGTCCATGGATGACTTCAAAGCTTCGACTTGCGTATGCAGGTCTTGGATTTGCGTCATCAGCTGTTGGTGGGCTTCCGCGCTATGACCTGTGCTTGGTTGGTCCACTGCTGAGACCGTTGGCAGTATGGCTTCGTGTATGTTGTCTGCCATTTCCGCCAGCTTACTCAAACTTGTTTCAGAGGATGCTGCGAGAGCGGCCCTTATGTCTTGAGGTAGGCGTCGAGTCCACAGCATTTTCAGTACTGTATCGGAGAAATTTCTTCCTACCTGATGCTGCATCGCGGCTAGGACTGTTGATGGCTTCTGATCTCCCATGGGACGCCCATCCAGAACCTGTAAGATTTTAGTTTGTTTTGATTGACCGAGTCGTTGGAGAAGGCCTGCTTTCAGCGCATCGTATTTACCAGAGGGTGGGGGGGGGGGGGGGCCGTTACGATGTCCGCGACGTAAGTAAGGGTTGGCTGGTCTAGGCTCGTTACCGTTGCTTGGAATTTAGTTTCGTCGCGGGAGATCTCTGCTAGATGCTAGACCGAAAGCGGCTTCTAGCTGGCTTATCCACAGTTCAACGTTGTTGGGCCAGAATGGTGGTGCACGGAAAGCCAATCTTGATATTTGGGAGGGTGCTGTGGATGTTGGCCCTTCCGGATGTTCCGTAGTTGCGTCTTGCATTCTGGGGCTGTTGAAAGTTTCGTGGATGAAATAAAAAAATATAGAAGTGTGATTAAAATAACTTTTGCATCACGTCCGGCTCACCAATTTGTAGGTGAATTACTCAAAGCGAATTAAAATATTCATTTATTGTTTGAGGTTTTCTAAAAACTGTTCCAAGCCGCGGGCGCACGGTCACGCGGTTGCCGAGGCCGACCTCGTTCGGCTCGCTGAAGCAAAGTGTAGTCGCCACATATATATATATATATTGAACATGAAAAATAAACACCTAATTGAACATTAAAAACACCTTATATTTTATTTTTAATGAGAATAATATTATATATATAAATAGAAAAGAGGGGAAAACAATTATCTTAAATATTCTCATGAATCTGTAAAATCCTTATTTTTTCTTGTAAACCTTTTCTTCTCACAGTTAGAAAATATTATTCAAATAAAATATTCTTAGAATAGCAAGAACTATATCTGAACTATGATGAATAATGTATTTTTGGTAAAAACACTATAAGACAACAATATCAAACTCAAAAAGGTAATATTATCATAAGTTGAAATTTTAAAGGAAATTTGTGAACAAAACTTTGTTTTGAAAAATATATTCATACAGGATATTCAAACTTGAATTTCAATCCATACATTATTACAAGGTTCTCGTATATATCATTGATGCGGATCAAACAATGACTTTTAAATGACGAAATTTCTTTCTCGATGTTTATTCCCAAAGAAATTAAAGAAAGCTCACAAAATTGTTGAGAAAAAATATATATTCCGAGAAGAAAAAACGCTGATAATTACGAATGTACTTTATTACTTAAAATTTATTTCAGGAACAATAAGGAAAGACAAGATAATAAAGGAAAACCTCTCTACTATTAATCCGCCTTCTACATGCTTACGGAAAAAGCATTTTAAGGCAAAAACATCATGGCCAGGGAGAGGGTGGAAAGGCGTAGACTGGGCGCGAAGCGCCCCGAGGAGGGGATCCTAGGATCTGGCGGTGGAGGCGTCAGCGCAGGGGGGGAGGAAGCTTGAGAGGTCAGGGGAAAAGCGCCTTGAGGTGTGAGATGCCCAGAAGGAGGCCAGGTGGGGAGGCAGGAAGTCCTGGAAGCCTAGAACTTGAGGGCTCTAAGCTTCAGGGTGGGGCAGCTTGAGGCTCTCGCCTCGTGCTTGTCTGAGAGGCCCTTGGCACAGCAGTTGGCGCACCTGGATATGCGCTGGTCGGCAGCGGAGGGACAGAAACGGCCTTCATGGCCGCCTTTACCGCAGTGGAAGCATATGGCGTCTCTGGTGCATTGGGCGGAGTTGTGGCCGAAGCCACAACAGCGGAAAACCTAAATAAAATTATATAAACACTAGCACCTCACGCCGTATCTGCGGCTTGACCTATTCTGACCAATCCAAGGCCCTAACGTTGACCTGACAAAGCAACCACCTATATATATATTTTAGGCACAGATGCTAATTAGAATTGACAACACAATTGTCAAATACAAATTGTAAAAATATTATAGCGTAGAAGAATCATAGAATTGCAACTTTCAAAAGAAAAAACGGTCTCGACCGTATAATAATTTACAAGTGATGAGTTTGGTTCATTAATATATTGAGCAGTATTATAGTAACACAAAGCAATAACGCGCCATCTATACATATAAAATAAAAGGATTTAAAAGCGCGAATGTTTCTTTTATACATAAAACGAACTTCTACTGTCCTTACTGCGATGAAAAAATATATTGGGGGGGCTTGGCTCATCAGTGGTGAACCCTCCCAGCGGTTTAGCCAATTTAATCCACCAGACCGCTTCTCAGAGCTCTAATACTGTATTGGATCATTCTGCTTTTATATGCCACACTGAAGGATGGAATCTTAGAAATGGCTTTCAAGCAAACTATGGACATAAGCTTATAGGACAGTAGTATTATAGTAAGACACTTCAAATTCAATGTTAATGAAATATCTTTCAAAATTCCACAAAGCCCTAATAAAATATACCTTTAGAACTTTGAGACCGTATTGACTTAATTTTTTATAAGGTTTTTACACTCTTAATATATATCTAAATCTTATTACTATCTATAAAAGATATTCGCAGGTGTTTTCTTCCAACGGATAAATCACAGATGTGTTATAATAAATATAGATTGGAATGCTTTCTTACTATATTAAATATAAATATTAATATACGATTTCTATTATTTTCAATAAAAACATTCCGACAGAAGGTTCTACTAAAATATAATCAGTTTTACTATAAAAAAGAACATTCTCTTATTAATATTAAATCATATTGAATTTTTCTCTTTCATAAATCTTTTGTTAAATAATTTTCAATTGAACCTGTGTCGTTGTTATGTTTGTAACGAAGATATGTTATTAAGACAAATATTTATTTTGATTAAATAGAATATTTAATGCAAATATTAGCTACGCCATCTCTATTTAATTTATCACATATTTATATGCGTCTCATATTTTAATGTAATAAATAATAAAATATTTCTCTTATTGCCTTTAATCCAATAATACAAATTTAAAAAAGGTATACCACTGATGAGCTAGTATCTACAGAGTTTTTTTCATTTCAGTAAATTCCATATAACATTTTATATATGAAAATATAAACATTCACCCTTAAAATTGGTTAATTGTGAAGTAAACATGCCGTGAAATTGTGAAAATAATGATATTTCTGATATCAACAAGTATTTTTGAAAGGCATTCCATCTGATACTTAAGTTGAAGTACTAATAAAATGCCTTATCGTTTGTTTTATTCCTTTTATGCGTAGAGTTAAATTTCGAATTTTTATTCAAATCAGAGATTCTTCACCGACTTTGTTAAATAACTAACTCTCTAAATTCAAATCAATTTTATGATTAGGTTATAGCGTTAGGAATTGCATGGAAAAATTATAATGATATTATTATCAAATAATATATTTTATTTATTTAAAATGAACAAAGGCAATGCATATTTATTATATTCTTCCCACAGAACGTTCATATATACTTTTATTAAAGAATGTGCCACAATATGTATATAAATATATCAACACAAAGCAATAACGCGCCATCTATACATATAAAATAAAAGGATTTTAAAGCGCGAATGTTTCTTTTATACATAAAACGAACTTCTACTGTCCTTACTGCGATGAAAAAATATATTGGGAGGGCTTGGCTCATCAGTGGTGAACCCTCCCAGCGGTTTCGCCAATTTAATCCACCAGACCGCTTCTCAGAGCTCTAATATTGTATTGGATCATTCTGCTTTTATATGCTACACTGAAGGATGGAATCTTAGAAATGGTTTTCAAGTAAACTATGGACATAAGCTTATAGGACAGTAGAATTATATTCAAATATTTGCTTCGAGCAATGCTCTTCAGCAAACTATAAAGACAAGGTCATTAGGAATAAATCAACACAAAGCAATAACGCGCCATCTATACATATAAAATAAAAGGATTTAAAAGCGCGAATGTTTCTTTTATACATAAAACGAACTTCTACTGTCCTTACTGCGATGAAAAAATATATTGGGTGGGCTTGGCTCATTATGGCGCGTTATTGCTTTGTGTTGATTTATTCCTAATGACCTTGTCCTTATAGTTTGCTGAAGAGCATTGCTCGAAGCAAATATTTGAATATAATTCTACTGTCCTATAAGCTTATGTCCATAGTTTACTTGAAAACCATTTCTAAGATTCCATCCTTCAGTGTAGCATATAAAAGCAGAATGATCCAATACAATATTAGAGCTCTGAGAAGCGGTCTGGTGGATTAAATTGGCGAAACCGCTGGGAGGGTTCACCACTGATGAGCCAAGCCCTCCCAATATATTTTTTCATCGCAGTAAGGACAGTAGAAGTTCGTTTTATGTATAAAAGAAACATTCGCGCTTTTAAATCCTTTTATTTTATATATAAATATATGTCTGAGGAAAGAATATAAATCAATTTACTAGTTTTGGTGCATTATAATGCTTATGTATGATGTAAAAATCTCAAGGCTATGGTATTTTTGTTTCTAAATACGCATATTTCAATATATAAATATATCAAAACAATGTAGGTAAACGAAATAATACATTCTGAATTCATCAAGAAGATTTCTATTTGATTATTCTAATTGATACAGAGGATTATAATTCTAATATTATTTTGTATCAAATTACTAGACGGATTAAATAATTTGATTAAAAAAGAACTCAATAAAAGGTTTTTATTTAAATTGCTTTCATACGTGTCTGTCTACTATTATTGTAATATGTTTTTAATCCACTTACAAATTACCTATAAGTCTGATATTTAGTATACTTGTTCAAACCTAATGACTTTGCAAATTTAAATGATTTCAGAATATTTGGTTGTTAGGGTGGGGATCAATGAAAGGAAAATACTATTTATATTTGCTTGAAGGTTTTGAGATCCATTTTAATATACTTGCATATAGAACTGAATTTAGAAAATTTTCAAATCTACTCAATACAGCTAACAATGCAAGTTAACAAATTTTCAAACTTCTAAATTGTCGGTCTAATTAATAATGCTAATATTTTCATTCATTTTTAAAATTAAATTTTGAGTTCGCACACACACACACAAGTTAATATACTTCCAGACCACAAAAATATCTTAAATTTGTATACTCGTTCTATCCAACCAACATAATGCAAGTCTAAATAATTTAAGTCTTCTTTGTGGTCGGAATTGGACTAATATTTATATTTAATTTAAAATTATATAATCAATTTTTAATATACTTCTATAAAACGTACAATTGAAATATTGAATACACTAACTGAATCAAGTCAACAACGCAAATTTACAAAATATCAGACATCTAGAATCCCGTGTGTGTTCCGGAATACACTATAGAATATAATTTGATATTAATCAGAAGGAAAAAGAAAAAAGGCGGAAGCCGTTTGTGGCGTAATGAGCAGATGGTTCCCATAAAAAAAATCCAGCATTGAGAACTAGATCTATATATAATTGCGAAGATTTTTCCAGAAACTATATAAAACAGGAAGAATATAAATTCAACTATTTTTGAAATTCTAAATTATATAGGAGGACATATCTATCTAATCAGGATATGCTTTATTTATAATTTTATATATTCTATATGATGATTTTTTATATATTTAATATAAACATTTTATATGCTAAAAAAATATATATAATAGCATTAGCAAGCCATCTGTTATATATAAGCAATTGAAATTTTTTAGATAATTGTTTGTAAACAAAACATTTTAAAGAATCATACGCGTCTAAAATAGTATTAATAAATATAATAGTATTTATAAAACTATAATTATTTGTAAATTCAAAATTAAAAACTAAAATTGAATAATTAATTGATGAAAAATAGTTTAAAAGATTTTGATGAAATTCTCTCAAAAAGGATAAAATAAATATTTAAGTTTATTCTCGCTAATTTTACAAATATATTTCTACGATTCAAAATAAAAGAGGCGTGAGGATAATTATAATAAATTTTAAGATCAATATGATTGAATGTGAAACAACTGATCAGAAATTTTCTATATTCTCTATTAAATATATTACTTTCACCATCAATATACGAAGATCATCGGCTTACGATTTTTTAAACTCAAAAAAAGTATTGTTCAATGGCGGAAGCTGAATCACCTTTTTATTGTATTTAAATAGAGATCTTAAAAAAACTATTATTATTTAATGTTGCAACCGCGTAAATACCGCAATACGCATGCAATTTTCCAGGGGTTGGGTTCACGTGTTGCCCAAGAAGGAAACCTATATCAGAACTTAGAAAAAACACACAGCGACTGAACTAAATGACCTTTATTTTCCAACTGAACTATCTACTCCTATTAAGAAGAAAACTAAAAAAAAAAAGAATCTATCTAAACAAATGCAAATCATCAAAAATTCTTCTAAATTTACACCCGCCAACAAATATAAATCAAAGATATAATTTGCATATATAAAAAAATCAAACATTTAGAAAATAACATACATAAACAAATCAAAATACATATACAAAAATAAATACAAATATTTACACTGGCTTTCAACATTCATAATTATTATAATATTCATAAGATATATTTTTGTTAAAGGATAATATTCACCCGATATAAACTACCATCATTGTTTTGATTCAATTTGAAAGAAAGTGGTGTCCTTTATTAAATACTTACGAGGTATAAGAATATATTCAAAATGTATTTCGAAACAACTTTCTAAGATAGTACCAACTAGAATTACTTATTTGAAAAACTCTTCAAAATTAAATGTTTAATCAAATATATAAATTAATGCTTCAGATCCAAGAAATTGAATAATATAAATACCAAAAGAACCTATTCAAGCATACGTCTATTCACAGACGATGCCACACACCTGAGAAATCCCAAACAACCATATATATTTAACGAAGGTGAAATGCCAAGGTTTCTAAATTGCGTTCTGTCCTTGAATTGCTCGACTTAATTATATTAAGGGACAATGATTTGGGCTCAACTTTAATTGAATTGGATCTTTTTCCTTTGTTTTCTTCTTTTTGCGAACTTTTTTTTATATTTCTGAGGGTAATTGTATTTTTTCTTTTATTATTTTTTTTGCTGGAGATTGACAGTGCGTTTACTCTTTTGTGTGTGTGAAGAACAATGCAAATATTTGGTATATAATTATAAATATATATATATATAATATATTCTGAAATGCAATTATTTTATTTTTTAAAAAACATATTTTATTTTTCATTCATTGACTGTTCTACATTTTTTGATCATAGATTCAGAACATACCACTTTAATTATTGTTGTAAATATGTATAGTTAACCCTACCTATTTTTTTTAAATCACGATTATAGAAGTCATTCTATAAATTCTATATTGCTGTGATAAACAATTTTAAGTGTAAATTTACTTCAAGTAATTCAAAATAAAAACTACTTGAAAGGTAAATAATTTGTTTCCTACTTTTCACGACTGCACCTTCAATTCCTACCTTTTTCAACAACAAACAAAAAATAATCATAACATATATATATATATAATTTAACAAATATTGAAATTGAGAATAATATAATATATAAATATATAAAACTGTTAAAATAAAAGAGGGGTTTATTTATATTTAATTTTATTATTTTGTTAGCGTGTGTATCTCTATGTTATAGCCAGATTTATCATTAAAAGAATAAATGTCGATATTTATCTTTTTAATATTTCAAAATATGCAATTTTATTATAGGTATATAATATAAAAAAGCTAATATTGTTATATGAATATAGAGAAAGTAAAATCTCACATATACCATTAAATTATAATCAGGCATAAAAATATTTCTGGATAATTGACAGGAGAATTATAAATCGAAAAAGATCCTCAAGTCTACAAATGATTCATTAACTATAAAGGCATATATTGGATCAAAATATAATTTATTTTACCAATATTTCAGTTGGCTGAACGCCAAACTTTATCAAGGTATTATAAAATTTTAAAGTGTTTCAACGACACGCGCTGAGTTTTTTGTTGACACACATTGATATGTTATAATACCTTGATAAAGGTTAGCGTTCAGCCAACTGAAATATTGGTAAAATAAATTATTATTTGATCCAATATATGCCTTTTTATTCAAATATTTATTTATGGATTGCTCTATTTTCAAAATGATTTATATGTTCACAGAAATCACAACAACAGACCAAATTTTCATCATTATGGAGTCACGTCGCTTAATCGTAAACTTCTTTAAAAGAATAAAAAAAAAAGTTTATTCACGAAATACCGCGTTAATTTAAAGAAAGTTCATCTCATAAAATATCGACAAGCATTTATTATAATTTTGTGATCGAAGATAAATAGCTTTTGTATTTTTCAAAATGTTAAAAACACGTCATTCAGGGTAAATTGTAAAATTATTAAACAATAAAAGAGTATTTCATAATGAATTTATTTTATATCTAATTGCACAAAAATTCTTGTTTACAGGCATATAATAAAACAATTATATTTTACTTCAAACTTTGTATTTCCGTACACCTGTAACGTGGGTATCAAACGAAGTAAGCAAATTAGCTCAAGGCGTAAATTGGAATATTGAACCTTTAGAAGAAAACCTTTTTCGCTTGACAATTTACAGTTTTGAATCGAAGAAAACCCATTGTTAAATTCTCTATAATTTAAGACCTAGCCGTCTAGAAAAAGTAAATTTTTGCTACACCTTTTCTAAAATAAACTATATTATTTCTAACATCCAAGTTTTTAACTCTCATTCTTTGATATCTTATTTCAAATTTCACAATAAATTACTTAAAAATTATTAAGAAATTAATTTTTCTATTGAAAATAATATAAAATTATCAAAGCCACATAATCGCATTAAATTGTTTCATACTACATATATAATATAGAAATTATATGAGTAAATAGCGTATGCATTATTTTATTTGATGTATATCTAGATAATCTTCAAGTTTATTTATATAATAATATTGTTTTTGTAAAACAAATTTCGAAAATTGATATTTTGAATATGAAATATTTTATTGTCATATATAATGATGAATACAAAAGCTCATAAGATGTCAATGTTGAATCATCAAAAATATCGAAATGATAATATTTTAACTTAATAAAAACAACCTTCGGTATTTTCAAATGTTTATGAAGATGTTTTGGCAATTTTTCACGATCTGTAGCCAAGAAAAATGTATTGAAATAAATTTCAGGGGAAAATATGTGGGAATTTATAAAAAGATTTAGGTTTACAAAAATTTAGAAAAATAAATTGTCTTTCTTTTAAAAGATTTCCTCTCTTTTAGCAACGATTTCGTATTTTTTAAAATTATTTTCTAAATGTTTCATTGCCAATTTCTGACATCAGATATCTAAGTTCATTTCAAATAATTCTTATTTGAATTGTCAAAATATAGATGATACAGTGACATTATTAATATATATTTCCTTTAGGTTCCAATATAAAATAGAAATAGCTTAGAAATTCCCACTAAATGTTTTCATTTTATGAAATGAAAAATATATATAAAGGGAGAAAATATGTAATAAAGAACGTATATTCGTTCTCAATGTGGGTACATGTATATGTATAATGTATATATTTATTAATATTCATATAAAAAGTCATGAATTCAATTGAATAATAATATTTATTTTGCTATATATATAACAAACAGTATGGAGAGACCATGTGGCCCACCCTCAGTAGAGGAAGACGTTGAAGTAAGGAAGGTATATAATAAACACGATTTTTATTTATATATATAAACATTTTGAAAATAAAGCAATCCAGAAATAAATATTTAATTAAAAAGGCATATATTGGATCAAAATATCATTTATTTTACCAATATTTCAGTTGGCTGAACGCCAACCTTTATCAAGGTGTTATAACATTTTGAAGTTTTAAAGAATTTTTCTACCCATTGAATATAACAAAATATTTTAAAAAACTTAATGATGTTGACTTTATGTGACGCTGAGTTTGTTGTTGACAGACTTTAAAATGTTATAACACCTTGATAAAGGTTGGCGTTCAGCCAACTGAAATATTGGTAAAATAAATGATATTTTGATCCAATATATGCCTTTTTAATTAAAAAATATATAAACATTTAAATATCATTTCAATTTCTGAGAATCAGTTTTTTTAATCATTCTGAACCAGTATCCGTCTATTGATCGTTTGTAATTCAAAGGTCAACTGCCCCACAATAAGCTCCTCGTCTTCAATTTCAAAATTTTCTAACCTCAACCATTTGAGTGTTATCATTCTATATCGAAACATTGCACAATATCTATGAAACATAACGATGATAAATTTGGTTATTTCATTATAAAATATTATTTCTAAAGTCCTATATAAATAAGATTTTGAAATTTGAATCATAAATGAGGAATTATTAAAGGTGAGTCACAAATTTAATAGCCAGAATATTATAATTTAATTGTCCTATTTATGTCATATATTGTTAAAATTTTAAAGTTGTTTGAATAAAGCTAGTCAGAAATATATGCATATTTTCTTCTGATATTTACAGACCAGATATTTAATAGAATTTTGTTCAAAACTATAATTGTACTGTGAGCAAGTGGTTCAATATATTCACTGATCGTGAAACTTGATATTTCTGACGACATTGTTACGATGGCTTTCAGATTTATATTTTTAAAAATAGTTATTAACACACATTGACTTAAGAAAAAGGCATCTCCTTATCGTGCAACTGAAAGTTGCTGATGGCTTGCGCCATCTATCGGAATAAATATCAACTATAGCTTTTCTTGATTAATCAATAATGGGTATTTGGCCAATTCTGGAATAATTAAAAATCAACGAGAATAGTTAATATTTATTCCGTTAGATGGCGCGAGCCATCAGAAACTTTCAGTTGCACGATTAGGAGATGCCTTTATTTTTAATTTATGCACCTTATCCCAGTACATATTACATTTGTACTATTTTTTCACACATTGACTTGTGTAGAAAGTCTTTGTTGTCACCGGTCTTCTGTTTTTTTTTTTTTAAGGAGGCAAGAAATTTAGTTAAGCCCCCCCCCCCCCCCCCCCCCTTGGTTATCCGGTGTGTCTTTAATAAAAAGGTCACTTTGTATTAAATTTCTTACAGTTATTATCTGTATAACCTGATATGAATGCTAAAAATCACGATTTTGTTATGTTTCACCAATCAGTGTAAATCTATATATTCAAAAATACCGATTTGAAAATATGTGTTGTTTATATTAGGGTGTGTGATATATCAACAATAACAACTGCTTTATTAGGACATTTCCGTCCTGTAAGGACTCGCCATACATCATTTTAATGGAGAAAAGAAACATAAACAAAGTAGAGAAGGGAAATGGAGTATTCAACAAAACTATACAAATTAACTATGGAAGGAAGTAGTTCTGTAATTTTAGTTTCTTAGAGATTACCTTGTTCTCTAACGCTTTATGAAAGTTAAACAATTTTATCGCTATATATTTTTTCTCGGACATTGTTATGATTAGGTGAACTGGGTTCACGTAGATTTGGATAATGTTCTTTAAGATCTTATTCCGTTCCTCGTTAACAATATTGCATTCAGAGATGCTTTCAATTTTGCAGAATTTAAAAATTACATCTTCCTTTTCAATTATTTGAATGTGAGGTTGTGTGTGTGATATATATATGCTATGAATTACTTTGTTTTGTTGTTGAAAAAATTATGATTTGGAGGTGCACTCGTGAAAAAAGAAAAGATAATTATTTACACATCAAGCAGTTTTTATTTTGAATTATTTGAAGTAAATTACACATAAAATTGTTTATCACAGTAATATAGGATTTATAAAATTATTTCTATATTCGTTATTTAAAAAAATAGGTAGGTTAACTATGCATATTTACAACAAATATTTATATTATATTTAATGAAAAAAAGAGTTTTCTTTATTTGATTTTGGAATATTATTTTCTAATTATTTTTTGGATACATGAGTATATTACGGTATTTTTATGCAGTCGTGGCAATAATCTTGAATGTATGATAATAAAAATAGTCTTGATAAGATCATTGATTGCTTTAATTGAGCTGAAATAATATATAAAAACATATTTTTTTTTAAATTATATTTCATACATACAAATACTCTGTTGAATCGACCGCCAGAGGTCACTCTTACCCTCTAAAAAACTCATTGTTGTTATTTCCCGTTGGCTGGCTCCAATTCTTTTACATTATGTAAATAAGTTATTCATTATTTTATTCTAACGCCTTAAGTCAGGCAGTACTTTTATAAAATATGTTTTATTTATTCCTTTAGCTCAATTAAAGCAATTAACGATCCTATCAAGACTATTTTTATTATCATACTTTAAAGATTATTGCCACGACTGCAGAACAATACCGTAATACACTCATGTCTCTAAAAAATAATTAGAAAATAATATTCAAAAATCAAATAAAGAAATCTCTTTTTTATTAAATATAATATATATATATATATTCATTAGGATTATAGATATAATTTTATTTTTAAAAGGTTAATATTTCCAACAAACGTGCACAAGTTCAAATCTTTTAGTGTGTTAAATCTCTTGTTCAGCATTCAATTCAAAAGAGTAATTTGAAATTCTTTAAGAGTTAATTTGAAATGGCATGTTTAATTAAATCTTATAATGGAATACAATAAAAATGAATGATTGGATAATAAACAATAAATTATTTAAATATATTCAACAGAATTTTCAAAATAAATTGCAAAATGATTTGATAAGAATCTGTAAATGTCACAACGGTTTCTTTTGGTTGTTTGTATTTTTTTTGTTCAAATATGAGTCAAACAAGATTTTGAATAAATTTTCCATTTAATATTAGTTTATATTTAATTAAAAAGACATATATTGGATCAAAAATCATATATTTTAATAATATTTCAGTTGGCTGAACGCCAACCTTTATTAAGGTGATAACATATTTAATGTGTGTCAACAACAAAGTCAGCGCCACATAACGTCAACAGAATTAAGTTTTTAAAAATATTTTGTTATATTCAATGGGGAGAGAAAATTTGATATATATATTCATATTAGTAAATTAAATTTAATTGCCATCTATCGTTAAAAAATTACACAAATAAATTTACTGGCAATGCGTTTCTTTTAAATATTATCAAATATTATCTCTACAGACCTTACTGCAATGATATATAATCATATCATTGCAGTAAGGTCTGTAGAGATAATATTTGATGATATTCAGAATAAACGCATTGCCAGTAAATTTATTTGTGTAAAATATATATAATTTGAAATATACTATGAAGGAACTCTACTATGAAACAAATATAAGTTCTTATATTATATTAACGGATTTCCTTTGTTAGAAACATTTAAGCAAAAAGAAATTTCTTTAGCATATACATTGCATTTATTATATATGATTTTTCAATTACCAAAGTGATAAGAAGAATTAGAAGCTAAGATATCGACGAATTTCTTTATTAATATATATATATATATATATATTCAGTTAAAAAGGCATATATTGGATTAAAATATAATTTATTTACCAATATTTTCCAGTTGGATGAGCACAGAATTTTTTTTTCAAGGTATTACAATATATTTAATGTGTTAACAAAATATATATATATTCTAACTGTGTATATAAACACGAATATATGTAGCATTTTAAAGGTTTTTAATTATTTATTCAAATTGATTTACACTTTATAGCTTAAAAATAAAAAAGGTATATCCTGACCAGGAACACAAGTGCTTTTCAGAAGGCAGAGCGCCATCTGGTGAAACAGAAATCATCTAAATATAGATTTAACCTGTTCCCTGATATTTGGCAAACCTAATTTCTTGATAAATCAAGAAAAGCCATCCACGAAGGCGTATAACTTCTGTGATAGGTATCTGAAATTCTAATCTTCTAGTGATATCATTTTTTATTCAATGTGTATTTTAATCAATTTTTTATAAATATTTTTTTTTTGCGTTCTCTTCCTCATTCTGAAATTTATAGCCAACAAAGTTATTTTCTGCAATACAAAATTTATTTATTTAGTGAGAGAGAAATACAGATTTATCAAACTTTCCTTTTATTTTATATAATTTCAAACATAAAATATATAAATATGAAATGAATAATATTGACTTCATTAAGGAGACTAAACTCATAGAGGAAAAATATAAATCAATTTAATATTTATCATTAAAACAAATGAGACGAAGATATTCAAAAATAATAATATGAAAAATCAAATTTGAAGTAAAATTTACAATTAACATATGAATCTATTTATACAAAAATACAATTTCTATGTTAAAAATAAAATTCATATCATTATATTTATTATATATTCTTATTAAGAATATTTAATAAATATAATGATATGAATTATATTTTTAACATAGAAATTGTATTTTTGTATAAATAGATTCATATGTTAATTGTAAATTTTATTTCATATTTGATTTTTCATATTATTATTTTTGAATATCTTCGTCTCATTTGTTTATATAATATATATTATAATAATATAAGAATTTCTTATATTATTATATTGTTTGAATTCAAGCTTCAATCTTATATATAACAAAAATAAAAGAGAATAATAAATTGGAATGCTATTCTCAACTATTTGCAGAAAGAGAGAGGGAACAAAATTATTTTCTAAACTTTCTTCTTCTTCTTCCAGAACTAAATAATTAATATTTGTATGTAAGATGACCTACCTCATTATTAAAGTTTATTTTAAATCTTCTCCCAGTTTATTACATTCTTCCCCAATATAAACCCTACCGCCGGCGCTTCTTAAGGCAACTTTAATAAGAAAGACATCTTTTTTTTTAACTTTAATTTTAAACCTTCATTTAGTTTCACAACGAGGAATTATTTAGATAAATCTCCTATATCTATAAATATATATTAATATTTTCCCTCTCTAGCTTGAATTCACATAATGATGCATTTTTAATATTGATAAGATATTTACAATGTAGGTTGTTAAATATATGTGACTATTCTATTCAACTGGATATTTGAAATACAATTTTATGAATAAAAAATCAATGAAGATTAAAAAAATATTATATTAATCATATTTGACTTGTTATGGTTAAATTTGATGAGAAAAAAAAGACGCCTTTCTCATTTGAAAAAAAAATATCGTTAGAAAATAATGTTTTTTTTTTCAATTTCATCTCAAGACCTGTGTATTTGCTTTCATCTCAGAATTTTGGCAAACATCAGGGATCGACTACTAGACTAAGGATATTCTGAAATCAAGTTGTTTCAGTGAATTTATTTGTAAAAATATGTAGGATTTGAGTGAGAGCGGATAATAAAAATGTTATATTACACTAATATAGATATTTAAATATTTAATGATATAACCTTTATATTTATATGATAAAAATATAGAAAATAATTTATTTATTTTATATAATAAAAATCAAGAATACCACCCTAATACTTACACATATTGTATAGGTGAAAAATTGATTTTTAGAGATATATTGAAATATTGATATTGAGGTTTTGTGAATTTTTTTTTTTTAACAATTCAGGATACAAGATTATGTGAATATGGGGCAGACAGATATTTACAGGATTATTTTAAATAGATCCTAATTATTTTGAGAATATTTTTCCTAATAAACAACTTGTACTCATGTAAAGCCTATATTTTTATATAAAGACATTGCATTCATTTTTTTAACCGAAGATACAAAGAGAAAATATTTTTTTCTAAGGTTTATAAGAGATATAATTGATAGTATCTATTAGTGATTTTTACCTCGATGTTCATGATTAGAAAGAACCGCGGTAAAAATAAGGGTTTAAAGTAGCAAAAAAACTGTTTTGATGAAAGGCCTAAGCATAAAGATTTCTGAAAATAAATTAGACTTTCCTGTTGAAATAGACGTCAAATCTAAACGCCATTGTCCGTCTCGGGTCGGTGACAAAGCCACGACACCAGCTTAAGAAAACTGAGAAGCGCCCATTTAGAGACCGGTGTTTTTGACTAATAACACACATTATTCCAGGATTGGCTTTATTTATTGATATCCAAAGGAGGCAAAGATAGCGTCTAGTTTTAAGTTAAATTTTGAAGGAGAAGGCGATCTTTCATTTTCATTGATCATTATCCTTCTGTCAAAATTCCCATTTATATTTTGGCCATAGATACGGCTTAGTCAGCCATAGATGTGGTCTAGTCACTTTGCCAGCTAAATACCTTTATGGAAAATTGGGAAGTTTTAATCTGAATTCTAGTGGATCTCATTGACTATAGTCTTAAAGTCTGCCCAGGACTGATGAGAGACATTTTATTTATTTTTATTTCAACATACAAAAGGCGATATCCAGGCTAGGGATAATTACGTCGATTTACATTTTATAGAACAGAAACAGTTATAGACATATTATACAAGAAAAAGTAATCGAAATAAAAGAAAAACAATAATATATATTAAGAACCTGAACCTTTTAAGTTTGAAAGATAATCATAAATATATTTACAAAATTAGTTGAAGCTATGATAATTCTCTCTACTATTTACAAATTGATATAGATCTACAACCTTATTTATTGTCTGTTGTCTAGCGGTGAAGACGAGTGGGCATTTTAGCAGTAGGTGTCTTGAGTCCTGGAATTATGGACGAGGGACATTAGTCTGAACCAAAGTTCCATGTAGACGCTTCTCAGTTTGCCAAAGCTGGTATTGTGGCCTTCTCTTCGACCCCCATTTCGCTAGTGTGCGGAGATGGTCAATAGATGGTGTATTGTTTCGAAGTCTTTATTAACAGGAGAAACAGAGAGAGAGGCGACCTTATTTTTATAGATCATTTTCCTCTCCGTAAAAATTTCCATAATGATCTGTACGCGATCACCAGCTATTATGATGGAAACCTAAATAAATTTACCATTTTTAATCCACGTCTTACTTATTCATTCCGATTTTAAGTAAATGTAAATATATTTATTTCGATTATTTATTATTTCAAACAAATGTATTCTTTAATAAACAAATCCCATTATTTCTTTATTAAATGGTTTATATTCGGTATATTTTCCATTTTGTGAAATGAAAGAAAAATGCTATCCAATTATGAGGTAAATGAATAAAATAGGTCATCAGGGTATCATCAATCGTCTTGATAATGGACCTGGTTGCATAATGACATTAATATTGGTAATGGAACTATAATAAAGTTCATACTGCGAAGGGGGTTATAATTTTCCTGAAAATATATTCAGGAAGTTTTGTCTAAAATATGGCTTTTCATCAGATTATTATGCCTCCCACTTCTACTTTGTCATCAGACTATCTATAGATGAGATGTCTTCATGCATATTCATATGTCTTTGAACCTTTTCCATCAAATGCAGAATGACCTTTTTTAGTTGAATCGATCATCGGTGCTTATTAGAGGGTCTAGTTTAATCAATTTTGACTAAGAAATTGTCAGATATTGCCTTGTATTTATGAAATATTTGCCTGAACTACTTTCGTGGAAACATATTAAAGGTACGATATATATATTGAGACGTTACAAAAACAATTTTTAATTGTACATAATTTCCTTTAAAATGTTATTTTAATTTTTCATGTGTTTATTTTCATTTTTATTTTCCATTCATTAAAAGTCAATGATGTACATACTAAATTAGTAAAAACTCAATAAAAACGATATGTAAAAATATACATAAACAAATGGCTTGTGAAAGAAAGCAGCAATAAATGAGTTTAGGCAAAATGTCTATTTCATTAACAAACATTTCACTTTTAAAATAATAAACTTTAAAAATAAAGTTTTACTAAACTAAAATTAGCGTTTTAAAAATAAAAACGTGGCATTTGGCGCAGCCGAAAAGGATACGAAGAAAAAGAAAATGGCGGAAAATCCAAACAACCGGTTGCAAAAATTCAACGGCTCGAAGTCGGCAATTAGGCCTGAGTCATGGATCAAATTATATGATTTTGAAAATAATTCTTTAAAGGAAGATAAAAAAATCAAAAATCTTATGTACTACTTGACAGATTCAGCACTTGAATGGTATGCAGATGAGATTATTTCAAATCCTGCAATAAAAAGATGGGAAGTTGTAAAGGAAAAGTTGATTCAAAGATTTGGTTCATACAACGCAAATCCAATTGTCTCAGCAACACATCGAAGATTAAAACGAGAAGAATCAATAGAAAATTATTTTCAAGATAAAATTCACCTGTTAAATCAAACCCATCTAACGAAGGAGGAAAAAATTCATTTATTAACAGACGGACTTCCAAATGATTGGAAAGATTTAATTGTGGCTGCACAGCCAACTGACACCACGAAATGGTTCCATATCGCAGCTTCTATTGAACAAAATAGGGCTTCAATTCAGTTTAAGCCTAAAAACAAAATACATCTCGCGACAAAAAATAATGATAATAGAAAAAATGTTTGCCCATTCTGGTGTCCAATATGTTCGAAAAAGGGAATAAAAATTAAACATTGGGTCACAGATTGTGAGGATTATGATCCTAATTATAAAAAGGATAGGCCTAATCAAAACACTTCAGTGAAACAAGTATGCGGAGCCCCGGAATTGTTGAATGTAAGTACTTTGACAAATACCCCTACACAAGGAGCTTTCAAGCTTATCAACATAAGTGTTGAAGTAAATGGAATTCCTGCGCAAGCATTTGTGGATACTGGTGCAACAGTATCAATAATCAATTGGCGATTGTTCAAGCGAACCCGTCTTCAACTTCAACCAAATTCAGACATTCACATCAGCCAAGCGGATGGTGTTACCAGGACATGTGGAAGACTTCAGACCAAGGTAAGAATAGATAAACTAATTAAACCTGTAACTCTCCATGTAATGAAGAACTTTAAATATCCACTCTTGATCGGATTAGATGTTGCATCTCTTTTTAATCTTTTAATAGATGTCAGAGACAAAACAATTTACACCAAAATTGATGGATTACAAAATCCAATTCTTGTAAATCATCTAGAAGAGATAAGAGAACATGAATTAAAAAAATTACTTGAACACAATAGGAATGTATTTTCTCAGCATGCTATTGATTTGGGAAAAGTATCTATACAACATAAGATCATCACGAAAAGTGAACAACCAATTTCTCTTAGACCCTATCGTCGTCCTCTAAAAGAGTATGAAGAGATAGCTGAACAAGTTAAAGAACTTCTCGAACACAAGTTAATAAGAATTTCAGATTCTCCTTGGGCATTTCCTGTTGTTATGGTTCCCAAGAAGGATGGAAATAAAAGGATGTGCATTGATTACAGACGTCTTAATGAGATCACACTGGATGACAGGCAACCCCTACCTCACATACAGGACATGTTTGATCGATTGCGTGGATCCAGATTTTTCTCTACCCTTGATGTTGCATGGGGTTATTGGCAGATCGAAATGGACCCGCAATCTATTCAAAAAACTGCATTCGTCACAAACGATGGTCATTATGAGTTTTTAGTGATGCCCTTTGGTTTAAAAAATGCTGCTTCAACGTTTCAAAGGATAATCCAACATATTCTAGGTGAATTATTATGGAAAGGAACTTGCTCTTTCCAAGATGACATATTGGTGTACACGAAAACATGGCAAGAGCACATAGAGCTTCTTAGTAAAGTTTTTGACAAATTAAGACAGTACAACATGAAATTAAAATTGTCGAAATGTATTTTTGGAAGAACTGAAGTAAAATACCTCGGACATATCATCAGTCACAATCAATTAAAACCTGATCCAGGAAAAGTAAAATCTATTCAAGACTTTCCAAGACCTGATACTGTAAAGAAAGTTCGTCAGTTCATGGGATTGGCAAATGATTACAGAAAATTTGTGAAGGACTTTTCTAAAATTTCATTCCCCTTGGTTCGACTCACTCGGAAGAATCAGCCCTTCATCTGGAATGAGGAAGTAGAGGAGTCATTCGCTAAACTTAAAATGGCACTATCTACAAAACCTGTCCTTGCTATTTACAACCCGGACTACCCTTCTAAAGTTTATACAGATGCCTCCAAATATGGAATTGGAGCAATCCTAACACAAATTGGTCCAGACAATGAGGAACATGTAATTGCTTATTACTCCAAAACACTGCAACCACACCAAGAGAATTATTCTGCTTATGAGATGGAATGCCTAGCCGTAATACAAGCAACTGATCACTTTCATGTGTACATAGAAAACCAACCATTTGAAATCATCACTGATCATGCGGCGCTCCAATGGCTTTTCACCATGAAGAAACCGAAACCTAAGTATTTTAGATGGATTCTTAGTTTATCCTCGAAATCATGTAACATCGTTCATCGTTCTGGAAAGCAACAAACTCATGTTGACGCCTTATCAAGACTCCCAGTTGTTAACATTGCAACTCAAGAACTTCAAGAACACCAACAAAATTCAGATTTGAGTTTCTTGAAAAATTCCCACACTCACGACGGTGTGGTAATGATCAAACAAAAAGGAGTTTTTAAAGCAGTTGTCCCAAACTCGCTTACCAAAAAAATATTGGAAGAATATCACGATTCATTGAGTCACCCATCAATAACCAAAACATGCAAACTTATAACTCAATGTTATTGGTGGAAAGGAATAACAACTGATATCAAGAATTATGTTCGATCTTGTAAATCTTGTCAACTAGTGAAGGTCAGACATGAACCAACTTTAGGAGAAATGATCACTCCAACGTCAAATATCCAACCATTACAAATGATCGGTTGTGACACTATTGTACTGGGAACAGCAGCAGCTAACACAAAGCATAAATTCATTCAAGTTTTTGTTGATCACGCAACTCGTTATCTATGGGCATATCCCACAATAACAAACACTGCTCAAGCTGTCACTCAATGTCTTGATAAGATAATCAAATCTGTTAATTCGATCAATACTATCTTAACAGATAATGGCAAAAATTTTATATCAAAAGAGTTCAACAAATTTCTTTCTTTACAAGGAATTAAACACACATATACTTCGCCTTATCATCCTCAGTGCAATGGCATTTGTGAGAAATTAAGTGATACGATAATGACAAAACTGAGAATAGCTGTTCTAGAGAAACCTAGATGTAAATGGAGCTCATTGTTACCGCAAGTTGTCAAAAATTATAATTCCACACCACATGACGTGACTGGTTTTTCACCGCTTTTCTTAATGTATGGAATCGGTAATGTACCCGAATTTGCCGACCAAACTCCAATTACAATTGAAGAAGCCAGGAAGAAAGCTAGCCTGCGGACAGAACAAAGTAGAAGTAAGTGGAAGATTAAACACGATAGCCATCACCCCAAGTATGTCTTTAAAGAAGGAGACTTAGTCATAAGAAAAATTGCCTTCAACGACCCTCGTCTCATCAAGACATCACCAAAATATGAAGGACCATTTGTCATTCAAAAAAAGATATCTGATGTAACATACGATATCTCTCTGAAAGACCAAAAGCAAGCAAGACGCGTTCACATATCTCAACTTCGACCATTTATTACCCGAGAATAAATGCTTCAAGAAGGGGAATATGAGACGTTACAAAAACAATTTTTAATTGTACATAATTTCCTTTAAAATGTTATTTTAATTTTTCATGTGTTTATTTTCATTTTTATTTTCCATTCATTAAAAGTCAATGATGTACATACTAAATTAGTAAAAACTCAATAAAAACGATATGTAAAAATATACATAAACAAATGGCTTGTGAAAGAAAGCAGCAATAAATGAGTTTAGGCAAAATGTCTATTTCATTAACAAACATTTCACTTTTAAAATAATAAACTTTAAAAATAAAGTTTTACTAAACTAAAATTAGCGTTTTAAAAATAAAAACGTGGCAATATATACATTCTATGGTATAAAAATAGATGCAACAAGGAGATATCCAATGGGGAAAGAAATATGCGCAGGTTATGAGAATAAAGGAAAAAAATAATCAAATTTTAAGAACACTGTTAATTGTTTTATTCCAGATATTTATCACAAATTGAGAAAGTCAATATGTCGTTGAGCCTTCACAGACTTGGATGCAGGTTGCCAACAAGCGTGTCATGAACTGATAAAGATTTTGGATGGTGTGCTGCGAGATTTCTGGTCATATTGTCTCCAACTATCGGGCTGAATAGTCAATATTCCGGGATGGTAACACTCGGCTTTCCATCATATCTGAGATATGCTCTATGGCTAAGAGATCAGGTGACCTTGCTAGCCACAGTAAAGTCTGATATCATTTTATTACATATTGGAAGTAACGATTTGGTCATTTAATATTATGAATCTCTTTGGCATTCGACCGATTTAAAAAACTATTTTCATAGGAAGATATGAGATCGAAGCCTCATTCATATTACATGAGGACCATAACTCGAAACCATTGATACAGGTTGGTTTATTTGATTTGTAAAATAATCCAGTGATAGTTTACCTGTTTATACTTTCAACTATCGGATATCGCGCTTCTGTTGTATAGGTATTTATTGATACTCTTTTAGAATGGAGTCAAGGCCCGATAGTTCGAGATACGATATTGAATTATATAGAAAAAATATACCAGGATGATTTCTTCAAGGAAGTAATGTTCCTTTTTACTACATTATTTATATAATAAGAACATTTTAATTAAAGTTAAAACTTAGAACTGCATCTGATATTTATAGTCCATATGTGCATCATTATGCTTATCATAATGTGTAAAATTAAGTTAAACACTCTCTCTCGGTATTCAAACAGAAATAAAGTACACCAATACCTCGCTTTGCGTCGTTTCGTTTTAAGTTTTTTTTTGAAGTTGCGTTGTTTTGGATTCGAGTCTTTATTTTTTTTCCTAAAATATGGCAACACCTTTGTTTTTGATTGCGCCTTCACATATTTTCACTTTGCGTCGTTTCAATTTTGGTCGTGTTTTTTTGGAACGTAACCCCGACGCAAAGCGAGGTATGGGTGTAGTATATTTTTCTTTCATTATATAGTAGGTATTTAAAAGATGTATATAATATCGTGTATATAAAAATGTATTTTTATTAAATTGGTAAAGTGATAATCCTGTTGAAAGACTGACAAGTCCGAAAGCTTGAAAATAAAAAGTTGCACAAGAAACTTAACCCTGGAAGCTTTATTTATTTTATAATATTAATATCTCTCTCTGATATAAGTACAAATAAATAAATATTTCAATTTTTAATTTAACATGACCTTTTTTTCACACACACACACATCTCCTATTAATCCAATACCTCTTCTACATGGTAGTTTGACTATGTATATAGTTTGAAGTAAGAAATTTTACTATAGTAAATCCACTTAATCCCAGTACAATTTCACTTTTGTACTAATCATTCTGGGGGGGAAGGGACAAGGAGAAACACGATATTATTCATAAATCGCCAATAAAACGTGATTTATAATATATCCAATATATTATTTTACATAATAACATACATATGTTGTAGAAAGTACATTTCATTTTATATCAAATATTTGAAAACTTGACAATATCCTTTATAATTTATTTTATATATTAAAAAAATCTTAAACCTAATAAGTCTAATGTTTTCGCCCTATAATAGAATATATAATAATTGTAAGACAGATCAAATTGTCGTAACAACTGGCAGAGTTCAGCCATGATGAGCTAGGCACTCCCTATAAATATATTTTCACACATTTTAGTTCATTTTTGGTATAAATATGTATCTTAAATATAACAAAATAATAAGCTATGAAAAGAACATAAGGCATTTTTATAATTTATGCACCTTATACCAGTACAATATCACATTTGTTCTATTTTTTACACAATATAATAACTATTGTATTTTTACAGTTAGTGTAGGCCCTAAGATAACCTTTTCTAATTAACAGAGCTCTGCTAAAAACTGGAATACAGCAGATAAAGATTTGAATAGAACGAGGGTCAAATAAATAATTAGGTCACAAAGTTCAACTGTAATATATATGTATCAGAATATCAGCCCAGTATAGGTCAGATGAAAAATAAAACAGAAAATTAAAATCTCAGTTCCCTAATTTTCAATAGAACCTCAATTAAATTGGAAAAAGCTGGTATTATAATTTACATATGTTGAATAGAGAGGATTTATCTATATATAGAGTCAACATTTTATGATTATTATGTTAATCAAATATTGGTCAGAATGTGGTTTATTTTAGAGATAATTAAATTTTCAATCAATCGTGAAAATGTTGACTATAGATAAGTAGAAGGCAATGGTGTAAACGAAATTCTAATTAATATTGGCCTAGTTTTGGCTATTGAAAGGGGAGTGGGGTTGATATGACCTAAATTTCCAATCAGGATAATTTATTATTGTCGCGAGAGAAGAAGGTAAACCTATGTAGTACATATCTATTCCAATCAAGATAAGTGAAATGATGGTTATATAGCGGTAAAATCTGTTTTATTGATATTCTGATTAAGATTGGTGATATGTTGGTTATAGATAAGGTAAGAACATATATATAGAGAATAAAAAAGTGTGAGAGTGCATATATATATATTAATTTCAATTAAGACGAGATATTATTTTGTATATAGCAGTTAAATAAGAAAACCGGATAATTGAAATTCTAATTATGATAGATGAAATGTTTGCAATGGAGAGGAAAGAAATAAAATTTTCTAACTATCATTCTGAAAAATATATGTAAATTATTGGCTGTAGATGAATAAACTAGAAACTTTTAAATAGAAATTCATATTAAGATGAGCGAAAATGTTTGCTAAATAGATTGAAAGAACTGTCAGAATAATATGCCAATCAATATTGGTAGATTAAACTTGCGAAACCTCTGGGAGGGTTCACTACTGATGAGCCAGGTCCTCCCATTAATTTTTCCACTGTAGTAAGGACAGTAGAAATTGTTTTAATTTCAAAAAGAAACATACGCGTCTATAATAGTTTTGAATCAAGATAAGTGAAAATGTTTGCTCTATAGATGAAAATGAAAACTTTGTAATTCCAATCAAGATAGTTGGAGAATGTTGATTCTATGAATAGAGATAGAGAAATAATAGCCTTGTAATGAAAATTTCAATTAAAATATGTAAACACCTATGGGTTATAGGTGAAATTAATGCTTTGTATTTATCTTTCCAATTTAGATCGTTGAAAATTTAGTCTGTATTATAAAAAGAGCAAAGTATCCTGTGCAATTAACATTCCAATCAAACTGTGCAAGAATATTGAAACTAAGAAAAGAAAGAGAAAGGAGAGATGACCTCAGCCATGGAGGATTTATTCCCCAGATTAGACACTTTGGCCAAGTCATAATTCAACATGGCGCATGGTGAAAGTTTTAAAAGTTTCAATCTTTTCAACACTTCTTGCAATTCCTTAATTTAAACTAAATTAATGCCTGCTATTCATTTTCCATTACTCTTAAACTCTTGGCATATTAAAAGATGATAATTAAATACAAGGTATTAGAAATATTTCTAATATATTCATATGATAAAATAGTTAATATGCAATAAACGTATTCTTGATCATTAATATCAATCCATTCAGTCTAGAAAAATCATCATAATAGTTTTTTAAAGTAAAAAATCATATTTATTATATTGAAAACACATGATTTTTCAAAATAAATAATCATAATAAATTGGCTTTTTTGAACCAGAATGTTTAATAAACTTCTAATATTTCGATAAGGCAGGTCGCCTAATCTGGGATTCAAACAATAAAATATTCCACGTGATCCACGCGTAGCAAAGTTTTCTACAAAACATATATAATAATATTATAATATCAATATTAGCAACCAATCCTATCAACACCCAATGAAGATTCTCCGTCACACTACAAATAAACGTAGGTTAAGACTGGAAACAAAAAAAAACAATCTCATATAAGGTATCGCATGCAAATCGGGCACATTTACTAATATTGGCGAAACTGGAAAGACTTTAAAAGGGAACATCAATAAACACAAGGCAGCTTCTCAAAGATTATAGCCCATTATCACTCATGGTAAACCATGATATAAAACAAGGATGCATACCAGATTTTATTAATTAAAAAAATAATTTTATTCAGAAAACATAAGATACAGGATAAGCACGAAAGATTATTAATTGAGAGCTGGGCATCTATAGAGGAGTAAAATAGCATAAATAGTAGCATAGAAATGCCCCAATCATACCTACAGATAAAACAAGGAACTAGTAATATAAAATATTATTTTAATAATATAATTTAAGAGTTAATTATTCCTATTGAACAGTTTGGCCAGACAAATCTACTCTAGAGAATACCTCAATATACGTACATCACGTGGATATATAATTTGTTTACGAATTTAAAACCCCGAAGAATTAAAGCGAACTGCTTCATAGAAATATTAAAAATTGTACTGAACATTTTGATACAAAATAATCCTATTTATTCATTGTTCATATTTCAACATATAATCTATAAAAATAAAGGTCATAATCCCGTTAAAATATGGCGTCTAGTTTTGACTCTAAATTTCGACGGAAGAGTTCATGGTTTTAAACCTAAACAAAAATACTGAAAGATTCTACAAGGAAATTGAGACAAATACATGTTTTTTTGTGTGTTTCATTCTAAAATATTTTTAGTAATAGGTATTTTCTATATTATGGAGACTCTTTCATTTTTAAAATATTAGTTTTTGAACATTTTCAACTATAAATATCAGTTAAAAATAAAATCAATATATTTCTTTAATTCACACATTATATTTATGCCATATGTTGTTGAATCGTCTAAGAAGGTTGGGGGGGGGGGGAGGGGTTTGTTTCCCCATCAAATAAAATTCCAGATTTTTCATTTGATAAAGTTATATTTACAAGTACAAGTAAAATATAGGATGAGATTCCATATAAATTTGGCTACCAAAGATCAAATCCTACATTCAGTCAAAAATATAAATTTGATAAATTCTAATTCAAGAGAAGAATGGAACAATCCATGCTTATTGATTTATTGAAATTATGAAATTTCATTTATTTACACTCACGCAGTAATAAAATATTTTGTGAAGATACTCAAATGGTTGAAAAAAAAAAACATAATGCCATTTATTCAAGCAGTATAGAGAATAGAAATTATTTAAACCTAATATATTAATAACTAATGAGAGTATTAATCAGAGTGTAGCCTAGAATAGTGAATAAAATAATATAGTTCACTGTAGGATATCAGATATTTATTATATTGATGTTTTCAAAAGAATTAATTGAGATCGCATTAGAAATATGTAAATGCAATATACAGTAATATAATATTTCATGTTAAGATTAGAATAATTTATCCGTTCGTCTTAAATTCATGGGGATAAGAAAAGAAACGAATAAATAATACATGAATATATTAAGGTATGAATTAATATATGACTGATCAAATCCTACATTTAGTCAAAAATATCAATTTGATATAGTTTAATTCAAGGAAAAAATGGAAATTTCCATGCTTATTAATTCGTTGAAATTATGAAATTTCATTTATTCACACTCACGTAGTAAAGAACGGTTTTGTGGATATACTTAAACAAGAAGAATGACCCGGCTTCGCCCGAGAAATCCCCCGAGTGAATAATAAATAGTATAAGTGCCATAGAATAGCAATACAGAAGAAACACATAAACTACAGGAAAAAAAATTGTGTAATGGTAAAAATTGTATTATATTAGTGTTTGATTTAATTATTTTTTGCAATCTATTTAGTTTTTTCAAAATTAATATAGTTTAAATAGACGGCAGCTTTTCCACCAAACCTCCATTAACCTTTGAAATTGCCTGAGTTGAGTGACTGACTGTAAAGAATTCTGACTGCGATGCCCATCTTCTCAGTAAGAATAAAAAAAAAAAAGGTTTATAAAAAAAATTAATCCAAAATACTGGCATGTAAATATTTTTCTGTAAAAAAATAAAAGAGCATATGGAAATATTAGGCAAACATGTGTGTTCGCTAATGATTGCGACTGCATTTTAAACGATTTTTAAAAAGAGATTTAAACAAATAAAGGCCAGAACAAAAATTGATAAAATATATGAAATCCATTATTTACATACATTCACAAAAGCAAACGATGGCATAATTGATTACTCTGATACTTGTATATAGAATAATATATAAATGAGTTTTAAAAATTGTAAAAAAAAAATGCATCGGCGTGGCAGGCGAGCATTCTACCACTGAACCCCTGATGCTTATAAGAAATGGCCATATTTGGGTATTTATTCCATTCACAAAAGCAAACGATGACAGAATTGATTGTTGATGACTCTGATACTTGAATATTTTAATGGCTGAATAACAAACATATTTCCATTTATTTGAGTAGAATAGAAAATAGATAGTAGTTAAAACTTAATAAAATATTAATTCATGGCAGTATTAATCAGAGTGTAGTTTAGTATAGTGAATAGAATAATATAGTTTACTGTAGGATTATAGATATTTATTATATTAATGTTTGCAAGCCATTTAAGTGAGATCGCATCAAAATATGTAAATGCATTATACAGTAATATCATACATGCTAAGATTATATTTTTTTCTCTTTCGTTTCAAATTCATGGAAATAGGATAAGAAACAAATAAATAATACATGATTATATTAAGGTATGAATTAATTATATATGCGACTATTCATGTATATAAATAAATAATGCCGAATTAATTCGTTTTTTTATTATCTTCTCAAGATGAAGACATTAATAGTGTGAGACCTACAACAATAGTGAATTCTGGTAAAATATTAATGAATTTCCATCTTGGGTAATTAGTGCAGATTTGGTCTGACAACATTGAATGAATAATAGAAAGGAAAATTGGTGATAAATATTAATGTTGTTAAATATTCATTTGGTTTACTCTGTAATTCTCCTTTCACCTAATATAAATATCGGAATGACAAATAAAGATTAACGCAATCTGTTTGGGCGAAAAGTTATTTATTTAAGTCAACAAAACAATAAATTACGTAATTATTAAGAATCAAATTAATATTTTCTCTAGAAAGTTGAATATTTATATAAATAATTAAAGTAAACAAATTTTGATGTAACGAAATCAAAATTTGGAATTCTTAAAGATAGGATGTCGCTTCTATTTTTGAATCAATTTTCTTCTGGGAAGATCTCATATCTAAATAGTGAATTAATAAACAAAAATATGGTTTGTAAAAGTTTTATATAAATGAAACACTTCCAATATAAATTCATATATTTAGTTGATTATAATAGAAGGTTTATTTTGAAAATAGTATTTTTGTATTTATATATCTAAATGTAATTTTAAAATTATCTTTATCTCAATCTCCAAATTATTTTTCTAAAAATATCTATTATGAAACAAATATTATGAAGAGAAATAGAGTAGTTAATAAAAAATGTGAAAATGTTAATATTTTATAATTGGATTTGAGCGTTTTTTCAAGCCATGGCACTCTATAAAAATAGGTGTTAAAATGAGTTGTTAGACAAATTTATAAAGTTTTCTAACTCTTCAAATGCAAATACACGGGCAGTTCTGTATGTGGCAATCTATGGGTACACACCGGGCGTCTCGGATATCTATAAGTTACTACATATATATATAGATAGCATTTATATATTCATTTTTTTAAAAAGCTTTATTTTCACATATTTTCTTATTTAGTAATGAATATCAAAATATAAAATACTTCTACCATTCTCTCTGTTGTTCAACATTATATAGATTTAAAAGGCACCACATCATATTCCAACAATAATACTCAAATAATTCTTCACAAAATAATATGATTATGGTAATCGTGAAGATATTATATGATTATAAGTCTTAAAATATTATTATAATTTTGTCGTCTGAGCACAAAAGGGCTAGAGTTGAATACTTTGACAACACATATTTAATTTATTATAAATAGAATCATAATTATACTGCTTGTAAATCTCTTTCCGTTGGTATGTGACATTAAAATATAGTGAAATTATTAAGACTTACCGTCCATTTGCTCAATAATAAGGCGAAGAAATATTGCAGCCTGCAATCACATATCAAAATTATGATTAAATATATATTAAAATGACTTTAAACACATATATCATTACATAATATATGATTCAATATTTATGAATGAATCTGTATTCATTGAAATGTAAAGTGTGTAGAAATATATATTTAAATGTTATATATTAAAGGAAAGAAGCGGTACTATTTTTCTAGTTTTCAAGTTTATAAATTTATAGAATGATATGTGATAAAGCACATATTTTCATTATATATATTTTTAAATATATTCATACCTATAATTTCTCTTATAAAATACATAAAATATAAATTTAATTCTACCTATTGTAGGTCAAATCTAAAGAGTAAATATCACATCTAAAGCAAAGTCAAATTTTAATATAAAACCTCAAACAAATACATATTTTAAATTGACAGTTTGACATTGCGACCCTACTCTGATGTAATTATGGAAAAAAACTTCTACCTTTATTTTCGAATTGACCCACATTTGACAGCTTCTTAACAATCCATTTTCGTATTAAAATTTGCATGGTATATTTTATGATATTGTTTTTAGCCATATTGGTACACTTTATTTATATCATATTATATAAATATTAAATAACATATTTTTGTCATATTGTGTTGATAATTTGACAACTTGATTAAAATACTGTGCCCTGTTTAGTGACATCATAAATATTCTTTAATTTGTTGAGGAAATAGCTATAAGACATTTTTGTTTAATTATTTAAATTTGTTGAATGTGAACAATTGAAAAGGAAAAAAAAAAATAGAATTCGGGTAAAAAAAGTTTCTTTTAATTTTTGAAGCTTCCGAGAAAATTGTACATAAAATTATTTGTTGAAGAGTAGAAAATTCGATCGAAAGCTTGCAAAACATAAATTAAAGGAAACCTTTTACCCGAATTCTATTTTTTCCCTCTCAAATATTGTTGTATGTGTTGCAAATTCGAATCTGTATATATAAAAATATATATATATATATAAACTATTGAGTCAGTATGTATTGAATTTATATCAATGCATAAAAGACCTTCCATTTTCAACACAGAATTCAAAAAATATTTCTTTAAAAATTATTTTATAGAAAGGTTACAGAAGAGCATTTTCAATCTTTGATGAATTTCGACAAAAAAATATAATTTGAATTACAATCAACTCTAAGGAATTATTGATAATTAGAAAGCCTATGTCAGATTTGAAGTTCGAGTGACCTTCATGCGATAATAATTAATCAACAACAACAACAAAAAGCCTTTATTGGGGCCACTCGCCCCATACAGGATTCGCCAGTTCACAAGGGATAGGGAGAACACTGTGAGGCCTTTTTCCGGGATATAGTCTTGTGGAATCCAAATATCGCCATCGCTATATACCTATTCTTTGATATTTCATTAATCAGTGCCGGGAATGAAGGACAAAGTTGCCCCGTTTTATCATTTAATTTTCGTCTTTCCTCAGACAGAGCAGCACAGTCAAATAAGTAATGCAGCATCTCCGTTGTTATTCCTGATCCACAGAAAGTGCATTTCAGGTCTTCACGCCTCAATAAAATCAAATGGTGTTCTCTGAAAAAAATTGAAAGGGTTCTAAATTGTGCAATTAATCTGATGATAGGAAAAGGGAGTTCAGTTAAGAAGTATTCTTCGGTGGTAAAGGTTGTATATATGTCTCTATAGTGGGAATATAACTTTGATTGGGTTATTCTTGTTAGGTCGTTTTGTATTGTTTGCTCTATCGCAGTTCTTAATATTCCAGGGATAGCTTTCCTTAGTGAGTCAGGATCATTACAATAAGTAAGCCACGAGGATCCGTTATTATTAAGTAAATTGCTTAATTGTTTTATAAAACCGATGGGCGCAACTGTAGCACAGGATAATTGCCTCGATAATAATTAATCATAGAAAGACAATATTCATAGATTTCAATAGCAATTCACCTATATAACACAAATAAATATCGTTTACATTCAAATATAAAAACGCGAACACTTTACTCTTCTTGAAGGCATCAGGGAATGGAATTGAAGAAGTTGAAGTTGGAATTGTAAAAGCAATATATGTTTTTTTTTCCAAGAAATTACAAAGAATGAATCTGAGGGGGATGTAAATATCAAATATTTCTCTATGAGTTTATCTGTAGATTGGACGATGAATTTAGAATTGAGCGGAATACTAATTTGTGCTATAATAATGGTCTGGTGCTATAATAATTCACAAATAAAAAATAAATATTTAGATGAAAATTAATCGGAATTTCAACTAAATTAATTGAAATATTAGGGATACCGAATTGAAAGGTTAAATATTACTCATATATAATGAATAACTGAAGTAATCAAAAGGAAATGGAAGTTTGTAATACATATACTCCGAGTATCTGAGAAAAAGACAGTCTAGCGTTCAAATTGGAGTGAAATACTAGTAAGAATATAAGAAAAGGGAGATGATAATAAGGGATTAGTTCCATACTCAAATATATAACTATCTGAATTTCGAGTAAATTGAGACGTGAACGGAATTTCTCAGATAATTATGAAATGACGTTTTGTGAATATTCTTCTCAGTATTGGATAATGATGAAGATATACCTAATAAACAACGTAAATATTTTGAATATAGTTTTGTAAATACACTGCGTGACATTGAAAATGGAACACCAAGAAATAGTGGCCAGAAAGTGATGAAACTCGGCAGACAGAGAGAGACAGGGACGAACAATAAGTGATCTTTATTTAAATATGATAGTCATAATACAGAGCGAGAACGGTGTCGGCTTAGTAGCAAGTAGGACCACCGCGGACGGCGATGCACGCAGCAACACGTCTAGGTATAGAGTCAATCAGAGTACGGATGGCGTCCTGAGGGATGGCTCTCCATTCCCTCTCAACCATTTGCCACAGTTCGTCTTCTGAACGCGGCTGTGGCAAGGCATGCAAACGGCGTCCAATGATGTCCCAGACGTGCACGATTGGTGAGAGATCAGGAGAGTACGGTGGCCAGGGAAGCATCTGTACATTTTCAGAGCTTGTTGGCTAATGCGAGCAGTGTGCGGTCGGGCGTTATCCTGCTGATAAAGGGCATTGGGTACCCCCTGAAGGTAGGGGAGTGTCACCGGTCGCAGCACATCATCAACGTATCGTTGGGCCGTCATAGTGCCCTGAATACGAAGTAAAGGTGACCTGGAATCATACGCGATTGCGCCCCAAACCATGATTCCACGTTGTCGCACGGTGGGGCGTTCCACAATTGCTGCCGGATTGGACCTTTCTCCACGTCGACGCCACACGCGTACACGGCGACTATCACTGGACAAGCAGAAACGCGACTCATCTGAGAACACGACCCTGTGCCATTCCGTCATCCACGTCGATCTAGCCCGGCACCATTCCAAACGTTGGCGCCTATTCGGTGAGGTCAATGGCAGTCTTCTTAGCGGACGGCATGAGTGCAAACCATTAGCAACCAATCGACGGGAAATGGTTCTGGTCGAGATGGAATGATCTAGGGTGTCTTGCACATGTTGCAGGATGGCGGTACAAGTGGCTTGTGGGGCCGCCACTGCTTGTCGAAGGATACGCCGATCCACACGTGCTGACGTCACTCTGGTTGCACCGACATTCCTATAAATTGCCACATTTCCTTGTTCCAACCATCTTCTCCACAGTCTGTGCACCGTGGACGCACCAAGGTGTGTATCAGCTGCGATTTGACGTATGGACCAACCTGCCCTTTTCAGTCCGATCACCATGCCCCTCGTAAAAGCGTCTGTCTGCTTGAACTGCCTCCGTTTACGATGACCTGGCATTCTCTGTTATTACACGTGTCTTTTGACACAAGAACAAAATTTCTACAATGATTTTCCTTGAAGAAATAACGACACGAATACTGTCCTTTCTGCAAGTTCCTTCCCTTATATCTTACTCCATGTGCGCACGAGAGCTGCGCATTTTACATCATTTGCATAACTCGGTTAGGCGCGTCTACCCTGAAATTTGCATAATTTTCTGGCCACTATTTCTTGGTGTTCCATTTTCAATGTCACGCAGTGTCGATGAAAGTTTTTTTCTACACAAAATTTAAAGTAATTCATGTCCAATATGTATACGTAGATGAATTCAGACTTTTATAGATGAACTTAATATTTTCATATTTTTAGAGAGAATGCGAGAGAAAAATAATATTATGCTTATAAAACAAACCAGCTTAAAATAGCAAAATTTAACCATTTACGAAATAGACACACATTCATTGAATTTATATTGAATGAATTTATATTATAAGCAATCTTTGTGTATAGTTGCAATATAATTTTTTTTTTCTAATATCCTTATGTTAAAATGTATATATGTTATTTGGATAATGTTAAATATATTGTCATATTTATCTTTCCATTCTACCCCCATGTCATAGCTTTAATTTATATTTTATAGAAAATAATAAAATATTTATGATATATTGCTTGTGTTTTCTCTCATTACAGTAAATTCTTTATATGTATATGAATCTAGCTTATACAAAAATGCATCGTTAATAGCCAAATAACTCAATATCGATAAATTGTACATAAATAGTAATGCATACTATTCTACTTAGTAAACGAAAAGAGGGAAAGAATAATTCTGAAAATATTTGAGAATAGACAAAAGGTTTACACAATATGAACTCAAACCCTATTAGTGTTAATAAACCGAATGACTTTACGGTTATCAGAGAGCTTTATCATCAGAACTTTTCAAATAAAGAAACAGTCTTCAACTTGAGAAGCCGACAGGAATATAAAATAGCCATTTGAAGATTGGAAGAAGTTACCCTTTCTTTCTCATATTTTCTTTCGTTCAGATTCGCAAACAATTTATCGTAAACAAAGATTAAAAAACTAATTTTTACAATACACAGATCTTTATTGTTGGAATGTATTATTTCTAATTCTTGAATTTAATTGAGATCGAGGAATAAATAAAGAAAATTATTTTCAAAAAGGATTTGTTGTTGTGTCAACAAAATCGGATAAAATTAATTTTACTCAACTAAATTTTATTTTAAATATTTATCTATTTGAACAAAGGCTTTGTGTATTATTATGAATTTATTCGTTTTGGAAATTTTTGAGTGAAATCGTTGTATCCATTGATATTGTAAATATATAAAAATGCACGAATCACAAATATAATGACTACATATAACATTTTTATCATATTTGACACTCGATTCTGTATTTTAAATAAACATTATCAATAAAAATTATTTGAATATATTATAATATTATTAGTATCAAAATATTATAATTGCGCACTGGTAAAAACTTAAGATTTATAGATTTTATTTATAATCAAACAAATGGGTATAGAGAGAAAGGTAAAAGCTTATATTGGTAACCCACTATATTGAGGAAGCTTTATATGGAGCAACAGTATTTCCCAAATTTGAAAAAAATAGTTAAAATAAAATCCATAATCGTTCTTCTTTGTTAAAGATGTATTACATGTAAAAAATTGATATGAGAGTAATATACATTATTGAATAAAAAACACAGGTCGGAGAGCGCTTCTTTATATAAAAGGAAATTCGTCTGCTTATAAATTAATTTCGTTTTTCCGACTTGTGTTTATTCTTCTTTAGAGGGACATTATGGTTATCTTACTATATACTTTTATACCATCCCATAAATAGTATTTCATATTAATTTGATATTCTATAAACCTAAAATATCAAAATTACCCTTCCCATCAACCATACTAGCTTTTTTATTTTATTTTTATAATAAAGATTTAAAATTGTATATAAAATCTGTTTAGAAATATATTTTCAATAGGCAATTGATGATTTTAGTAAGGTATTGACCTGAAAATTTGGTTATTTTCTGAATAGAAAGATTATGATTCGGACAATGTTTCAACTCATTCTTTGTGCAAAATGCTTATCTGAAGATTGATCCAAGTGATAGGAATGACTTTTCTTATGATTTTACCATCAAATAATTTTAACATAATCAATAAGGAATCTAGAAACTAAACCCTAGATTCTTCATCGATTATGTCGAAAATAAAAGCAAGGAAGAATCTTCAAAATGATTTAATTTCAAGTATAAATAAGCTGTATATAATTCAATGATGTAAATATTATTTCTAATATATCCCTCAAAATAACGATTATTTTGTCGTTTTTTCCTTATGAAAAAACAGAATAATTTGAAAGGAAAAAGGTTGTACTTAATCAGGTTATAAAATATTCTGAATAGAAATTTTCCGTGTGTTATAACGTACTTATACGAATATATACATATATTGTTAGATGCTATTCAAAATATTAAATTAAAAAGTTCAACTTTTTAAGTTTATTCTATTTTTATTTAGCTTTAATTCTATTGTTATTCCAGCCACACGTTCGCCGATTTTTCACCTCCAAACTGCCTCAGTTTTTTTTCCTCCTCTTGGAGCCATTTTAACAAATCATCAAAGGCGATAGTTAGGTTTGAGAAAAAGTGTTGCGCGCGCCATTTAGGTTGTGTTTTTTCAGCAATTCCCAGGGTTTTATTACTCCGAGGAACCAGATAATGCCCTGCATCTTTTTAAGTTGTTTTTCTCTCACCCTGTAAGGCTCAAAGAAGTTGTTGGTAATGGCGCGTATCTATTCCTTTCCCATCCGGCTCCCAATTGGAAGCAATGAAAGGAATGGTTTGATCGATACTTGCTTTTAAACTCAAGTAAAAATAAACTTTGTGTCGAAATTTTCTATTGAAATTCTGCTAATTATTCCTATATAGTATTAATTTATTTTCTTGTATATATTATTCATATACCTTTCTCTATAAATGCGAATTTCATAAATATTATGTTTAGAAAGTAGTGAAGCATCTAGAACAAATTTATATTTCCCAAAACCAATCATTAATGCTCTTTTAAACTAATTATACAGCATTAACTACATTCAAATGTATTCTCCTTTCATAAAGTGAATTTTTAATCTATTCAAATTTGAAATAAATCGACGTTAATATTATTATATGTTTCATCTGGCATGTGTTTGTTGTTAAACACATGTGGGATAATTTTCAAATGTCGTTTTACAATCACAAGTCGCATTATATTATATTGTATTACAAAATGTTTCATCTGTTTATAAAATGTAGTTTTATTTTCAATTTTTGATCAATATCAATATAGGTATAGTTCACCATTATCTTCAAGAAGCCAATCTATTACATTTTTATCTTGAATATTTATTATTAGAAGAGAGACTGAGTTTCACCAAACTGAAGTCCTTTCAAGTTTATTTAAAATGAAAGTGTTTTTTTCAAGATTATTTTGTAACATATAAACGAATTTTGGAATATAACTTGGATTTATATGTTAATACCTGACCTTTCCTAGGTTTAAAGAGTGAAAATTGATACAGTTGATATTTAAATATTACTTTTAGTGCAGGCAGTTTAAAAAGAAAAGGCAAAAATGATTTGTAACTTATGAAATGAGAGGATCATCTGTAAACGAATGTTAATTTACATAAGGTGATATATATTGAGGTTTATTTCATTTAAAATATCTATTTTACGTAAGAAAATATTTGAAAATTCCATCTGAACAATTTTACTTTTATAATTTTTATGATTTTAAATTCAATATTATCGTTTCAGTTTGAAAAAAAGACAAAGTTATCAACACAATTATATATTTTTCAAATAACATATAGATATTGTATAAAATAAAAGGATTTAAAAGCGCGAATGTTTCTTTTATACATAAAACGAACTTCTACTGTCCTTACTGAGATGAAAAAATATATTGGGAGGGCTTGGCTCATCAGTGGTGAAACCTCCCAGCGGTTTCGCCAATTTAATCCACCAGACCGCTTCTCAGAGCTCTAATACTGTATTGGATCATTCTGCTTTTATATGCTACACTGAAGGATGGAATCTTAGAAATGGTTTTCAAGTAAACTATGGACATAAGCTTATAGGACAGTAGAATTATATTCAAATATTTGCTTCGAGCAATGCTCTTCAGCAAACTATAAAGACAAGGCCAGTTAGGCATAAATTACCACAAAGCAATAACGCGCCATCTATACATATAAAATAAAATGATTTAAAAGCGCGAATGTTTCTTTTGTACATAAAAGTCGCAGTAAGGACAGTAGAAGTTCGTTTTATGTATAAAAGAAACATTCGCGCTTTTAAATCATTTTATTTTATATATATAGATGGCGCGCTATTGCTTTGTGTTAATATAGATAATGATGTACATTTTTACATATAAAAAAAGAATAAGCCTCTATCAATAATATTTATAAAATATAATATATATTAAAGTGTTTACATATAAATGAACTGAAATATTTTTAACTCTCACTATATATAGACATATATGAAAGCCATACACAATTAATTTTTAAAAAATAAACGAAATGTATAGAAACTTTCTAAATGGTGTTTCCTTACAAACCTTTGATAAAGAAACTAAATATTTGTGAATTCTTTTGATACGGCGCGGATTAAATTGTCAGAGTTTTCTTTAATTAATTTTAAAATTTACAATTTAATGCGAATTTTAATTTCCCAGGAGAGTAATTAGCGCCCTGAGAATTGTTTATATAACTATTAATTTATTTTTGTTTCTATAAAACAGAATATTCAATTTGTATTTCTTTATAGGAATGGAATATTTACATATTTTTCAGAGTCATATATATATATTTAGATAAAAAGGCATATATTGGATCAAAATATCATTTATCAATTGTAATATACCTTATAATAATATTATAATGTACTCTGTTCAATTAATTTATTTTTAATGTTTGGATTTGGAGCACTGTAATTTTTGTTGTTGTTGTTGTTATGAATATATACAAAAGTGTATATATAACATTAGAAAGATATATAATTAAAATTTGTTTCTTAATTTGGTAAAGCATATTTATATATTTAATCGAAGGAACATCACATTAATAAATCAATAATTAATTAATAAATTTTATTTTGATCCAATATATTGGCTTTTTCTTTAAAGATTTATTTATGGATTGCTCTATTTTCGAAAAAATATATATATGTTATGATTACAATGTTTTGATTTTGAAATTAAATAGAATTGGAGGTGCAGTCGTGAAAAAGCAAAGATAGTTATTTACTTATCAAGTAGTTTTAACTTTCAATTACTTCAAAATAATTACACATTATATATTTTTCATTGTAATATAGAATTTATAAAATGAATGCTATTTTCGTAAATTAAAAAAAATAGGTAGGTTAACTATACATATTTACAACAATATTCAAAGTGAAAAAATAGTTCAAATGTTACTTTGTACTTGGATAAGGTGCATAAATTATGAAAAAGTTGCACGATAAGGAAATGCCTTTTTTTCATAAAAATTCAAAGTGTTATATTCTAAATCTATAGTCAGAATAAAAGAATGGTCAATGATGAAAATAAAATACATGTTTTTAAAAAATAAAATATTTTAATTTTAGAACATATAATATGTATATATATAAATATTGAATTTTTTAAATCATATTTATATATAATTCATATTTATTGATACGTTAATATTTTAATTTTTCATTATCAAATATATCCAATATGTTCAATGTTTTTTCATTACTATATGGACAGTAGAAATTTAATTTCTATGTAAAAAATACCTTTCGTACTTGAATGTTTTTTTTTTCATATATATTGATGGCGCATTAATGTTTAACAATATTTTATCATTATAGTAAGGACAGTAGGCATTTATATTATAGGTAGAAAGAAAATTTCGTGCTTAAATTTGTTATTTTCTTAACAATTATATTTGCGACTTCAAAAATTTGCAATAATTCATATTTGGAAAATTGAACAATTATTTATTTTTAAATAAAGTTTTTATTTATTACCAGTTGCAAATAAGACACGCTATATCCGATCTGGATAATTACGCGTGAAAGAGTATTCATAATGTTTTCTATTATATCCAATTAGAATGTAATTAATTGCTAATTATTTAGCTTAGGAAGGTAATTGAATAATAATAAAATAGAAACCATCAAAATATATATTCTATAAAAATAAATATTGAAATATATACCAATAAACTTGATTCATTCATCTTATCACTGTTCGATATTATGACCTGAGATAAAATCGCAATACAATCTTTAAAATGAAGATTTTTCTTTTTTAAAAAAGTGGAAAGGCATTGTCTAAGATTTATTCCTAACATCTCCTTGGACAAAATGGCGTCTTAAACTTCAAAAATCAAATAAACCTTGCTGGAAATAATGTTATCTTGCCCATAACGAGGCATTTATTTAAAATATATTCCATACATCTCGTGGGTTACAAGAAAAACAACATATCTGGTTCGATCTACATATTTATAGCAAATCCATTCAATGAGTTCTCTTATATACAATTTTGAATATTTATTTATCAAATATTTTATTTTGAGAGCAAGATATAATATGTACATATATTATAAAACTAAAATATTTTATAAATATTCCTGTTGAACCCCTTTAAATATACGCTGTCACTTTTGTATCTGATTTATTTCTTTTATTTTTATCGATATATTTTATCTTTTTATTTTTTCTATAGTGATAAAAACATTTTTGATTTTTATGTCTATCTCTCTTCTACCTATTTTAAACACATTAAATAACGTTTAAAAACTATATATAATTAAAAAACTGAGTGCGTTGCGTGTAAGTTATTTTGTGTTGTTTATACTCAATTTATATTTATATTAAATAAACAGTTATATTTATAATTTGTAAATTTAGCACACCAATATATAAATCTTATTTAAACTTGAATAGAATATCGATTTCAACTATAGATATTCATAAAATACAAAATATCATTAAATCTATTGGAATAATTTTAAGGAGCATAAGAAAAAAAGGTATGACTTCATGTAGGCGATGCTTCTTTATTCTTTGTTGGAATTTAACATATAAGATAAAATTAGAAAGGTAGCTGTAATGGAAAAACATTAAAGGTATTTTATATATAACTCTATCTGAACCAGAAGCATGATGCTATTCTGGAATGTAGGATGAACCGAGAGGCAGCAACCTGTATTTCCTGGCTCAAAACTGGCAGCCATACAAGTCCGCTCCTCTTCCAGGAGGGTGTGAAGACATTCCCACAAAGCGGCCTCAACAGACTTCCTCTTGGAATGCATGTCTACAGACAAAACCTATATTCCAACCCTAACAAGATTGTGAATTTGATATATGGAATGAATCTTCATGAACTTGTAAGATTATACAATGGGATGATAATAAAATAAAACCATATATTTCTCACCTTATCTTGACCTGTCTTTAACTCGCTCAGAACCAACTATTAAAACCAAGGTAAGAATATATATACAGAGAGAGCTGCATAAATTGAAGTGGTAAATTAATTACCTACATTTAACAATATTTATATGACTGAAATTGGAAGCTTTATGCATTATACATAATGCAATATATCATTTTATAAAATGTGGAACTATACGTTATAATATTTTTAAAATATGGTGATAGGAATTAGATAATTATTAATGAAACGTAATTCATTAGTTATTAAAATTTGCATTTTCATTCAGCTTATATATATGGTGACGTTCTTTGGGATAATGATTGGTTTATTCATTATTATATTTCTTATATCTCATCTTTATATACTTTAAACCAACTTCTAGAAGTAATTCCTTTATGGATTAGAGTTTGTAAAAGAGCATGCCTAGTTATAATATAGGTGGGGATTTTTCTGTGTTCGTGTAAGGAGAGTTGAATGCAGTTGAGCTGAGAAGTTGAAATGGACACAAAAGGAGAGATAGGCAAGGTGAAAACACCTGCTAGTAGTTGCCAGATAGGAGAAACGGAGAAATAAGGAATGACGTGGAGATTGGGTCGGAGAGATCGCTAAATATTTAATCCAGAGTTTTATATTTTTAACAGAGATTGAATTTGTTATCAAACTCTAACTCCTTAGAATTAAAAATGATCTTTACAAATGACTCTTGTGTAAGGAGAGATTTTATATCAAATAACATGGTCTGGTGTGAATACTGAATCGTGCATATGACTAAGGTTATTATTTAACGAATATTAGTTGAAGTTTTAATTATAAAAATTAATCAAGAAACACACGGAATATAAATTTATACACAAAATATTTTAAAATAGTTAAAGTAAAAATTAAATATTCCAGAATTTTATATATAGATTAAATTGAAATTTTCAAATATATATCGTTTTTTACACCTCATTACAATATTCTTGTATCAGAAAATTGATTTTTTGAATAACGTTAAAGTATAAAATATACATCCAAGTTATAATGAGATAACAGACACAATTTTATAAACCAAAAACTATTTATAATATTGACATTCTTTCTTGAAGCAAAGGAATTCAAACCTACTAAATCTTCAGGAATGCACGCGTATAATCCCTTTTATTAAAATAAAACTAATGCTAATAGAATGATCAATTTGGATTATAATATATATTTCAGTCTATTTTTATAATATTTTATTTATTAATTTCCTATATGGAACTCCTAAATGTATGCAATGAGTAACGTTAATTTATATTTGTTTTACTTTTGCAGACAAGGTTTTATATATGCTTTTTTCCATCATAATATAATGCACCTTTTAATAATATTATCTAATTCATATGGATATAAACACAAAGGTGCCTCTATAATTGAATTTGACAATATATCGATATTGTAATTACATTAGTAATCATTTAAATTAGGTTAAATATAATATATATATATATAATTATAAAAGTATATTCGAAAGAAAGCCTCAACATATTTAACAAAATAATTAATTATTTCATATAACTATTTTTAAGAATATATATCTCGAAAATATAATTAATATATTCCTAATATATATTTAATTAATATAGTAAATTGAAAAATATTGTATATATATATTAAACAGAGCAATAACGCATCATATATATATATACAGAAAATGATATAACATTAAGACGCAAATGTTTTTTTCAATACCTCAATCTACTTTAAACAAGATTCAATCCTTCAGTGTATAATATATAAGCAGAATGATACAATACATTAATAGAGCTCTAAAGAAGCGGTCTGGTAGATTAAAAATTGGCGAAACCGCTGGGAGGAATTACCACTGATGAGCCAAACTCTCCCAATATTTTTTCAGTAAGAACAGTAGAAGTTTGATCGATGTATAAAGGAAACATTCGCGTCCTAATGTTTTCATTTGTGTTATTTATAATATTTTGAAATATTTACGCTGAATATTTACTGGCATTTATCTTCGTTTACTCTTTCATAACTTAGCATAGGTTTTGTAAAAATGATTTAAATATATTGTTGGAATAATAATGAAGTGTGAAACATTTTTTGCTTCTTATTAAATGCTATAAGACGAAAATTTAGGTTCATTTATCTCAGAAGCCGTTTGAATATTCAATAATAAGTGAATATCTTAGGTGTTTAAATCAAATCACTGGTGTACTTTGAAATACTCTCTATTTTACTAGAATAAATCATTCAAATAAAAGTGCTTACGATTTTTAAAAATTAATATTTACAATTAAAAAATATTTTTTATTTTGTTACTGAATTGTTTTTATTTATTCAATTGATATTAGCTCTATTAGGAAAACATAAAAATAATATTGAAGAAATTATCATTTATGTGAGAGAACTTTGATATAAAGATTAACTCAAGCATTAGAACAAGTTTGACAAAGTAATGAAGATAATAAACGAAGCAAACAATAAAAAATAATCGATTAATATATCTTAAAAGAGACTTTTGTCCAGCAATGGAATAACAATGCAATTTATTGTTATCTAGAAGGGAAACATCAAAAGAAAAAGTTGCTGGAAATTATTAACAATGACGTAAATTAGGGATCAAGATCTAACGGTTCTTTAACAATGGCAATTTCTTGGGAGATAAAGAATTATTAACACTTTCTTAGATAATTAAGTTAATTTTCCTTAGCGAGCCCTTCTATCTTGCCATTTTATCCATATAGATATGTACTATATATTAAAAACAAAGAAGGCATATCCTGACCAGGAGCACATGTACTTTTTATATGGCAGAGTGCTATATATATTATACTATATATTATAATGTTTGATATGTTTGTTTCTTGTTTAAGAGATTTATGTGATAATATATAAGTGTTTTTAATCGATTCGATAGTTTGATGTTTTATAAATTCATTTATTAATATATTTTATAAATAAAAATGATATTTGGTAAAGTAAACTCTTTATATTCTATAATTATATTAATTCTGTAATTATTATCTTAGATTTAATTACATTCGAAGCGACATTGAAATATATTAGGTGTTAGCTTTAAAAAAATTGATACACAGATATAATAGAATAACTACCACACAATGGGACTAAACATGGGTTGGTAATAGCTATGGAGAGGGAGGGGGAGGGTTAAAATTAAATTACTACCAAACAAGATTATTCAAAGTTCATTATATTATGCAATATATATGTTATATTAATATATTATTATATTTAAAATTATATTTTATTGATTCAAATATTCTGTTTATATCTACCACCAGATGTCGGGACTTCCCCTATAAAAACTTATTGTTGTTGTTTCCCGATGGCCGGCTCAAATCTTTTGTACATTATGTAAATAATATTTTCTTTTTCTTTTTCTACTCGCCTTAAGCCAGGCAGTACTTTTATCAAATTGTGTTTTTTTTTTATATATATCCCATAAGCTCAATATAAACTATTATAGCTAATTTCATTTAATTCTAACCAAGACTGAATCACCATAGCTTAATCCTCAAGATGATCAAAAATCAACAAAAATATTTTTCTTTTTATATAGCTTCTACTGTCCTTACTGCGATGAAAATATATTGGGAGGGCTTTCTTAATATGTTTCTAGTTACCAAACAGTAATAGAAAAATAGTAGAAATGCCTGGAATATCAGTGGGGAGCCCTTCTAGAGGTTTAGCCTCTTTAATATACTATACATCTTGAATATATAATTAATTTGCTATTCAGCTTTATATCCACAATATTATATGAATTATTTGTTATGATAGTTAATCATACTATGTCACACATTTTGTCCTTACGTAAACGATCCAGCCAATTAGTCAGAAGTTAAAATTACGTAATAGAGCGCCATCTATTTATGAGAAACAAAACTATTTAGCGCGATTTTTGAAGCATGAACATCATTTGTACAAAGCTGCCCCTACCTTACCCGTACATTTCTAAAAAAAAGCAATCAAGCAGCAAAACCTTTTTTTTATCGTAAAGAAAGAGGCTGCCTGGCCGGCATTCATATTTCTTCAAATAAAAGACACTTCGGACAGTAAATCTTTTTATTGTTTCTTCTTTAATCCTGGTCTCTAAATTACGGCCGGTTTCTCCTACATATATTTTGTCGCATTCTGTGCATTTAATCCCATAAATCACATTATCTGGTTTTGTTATGTTAATTCTATCTTTCATTATGTTATTTCTAGTTAAAAATTCCCTTTTTGTCCCCGTACTATACGAAATATTATATTTACATTTTCTCAAAATTCTAGATATTTCGTTGTCGACATCTCTAATATATGGAATAATTATGTTATAAAATTATTTAATCCTGGTCTTTAAATTACGGCCGGTTTCTCCTACTGGCGGAAGTGCCTTTTGAAGAAATACCTTTTTAATTAAACTTTTTTTTTCCAATATATCTGTCGATTCCATATTTATAAAGAGATGCATATGATTATTTAATCCAAAATACCACCCCTTTTTAAATTGATATCTATTAACGTAATTTCAAATTTACCGTTAGTTAAATTAAGGAGCAAAACCACGAAACTTTTAAAATATCAATTAATACCAACCTTCGAAAACGGTTGTATATATTGATGATTTTTGCCTTGTGATTTTTACAAATAGTTATATTCATAAAATGTACAAGAAATAAATCATTCAAATTAATTTATATTCCTTTCCCCAGTAGTGCTCCTGTAGTTTAAAAAAATAGTCTTCACCTCTCTACTTTATGAATAGGGCACAGAATTATTTGTGTAATTGAAAAACCTATATATTGAAATATATTTTCTGCTTCTTTTATAGAACGTATTTTAATCAATGATTAATAAATATTTTGAGGGTAAAGTTGAAAAGCATCGTTTTAAAGTTTATATTAATACCTTCAGCGATATATCTTTTATGTAATTCATTTTGTATATTTTATTATATAACAAAAACAATAAAATAATGAAAAAAAAAGGCATCTCCTTATTGTGTAACATTTTCTTTTCCATAATTTATGCATTTTATTTCAGTACAATATCGCATTTGTACTATTTTTTCACAATAAAATAAATTTTACTAAAAGGTTTCAATGATTTCTTTATTTCTTTATTTCGACTTAGAGAAATCTTTGCAACCTTCTAGTAAAATTTATTTTATTATCATATATAAGCTTTCAAATTCCTTAATACATTGATATACACTTCCAAATATCAGGATAGTGTTACAACACCAATTATTCTCAAAAAACAAAATATATTTTTGGATAATTTTAGAAAATATTTATTTAATATGATAAATAAAATGTTTGCTTGTTCATTGTTTTTTAAATTTATATAATATAATAATGATATATCCCTTTAAAGAAGAAATATAATATTTAAAGGTAAACCTTATATTGATAAACCATTAATCTTTTTAGAAAAATAATGAAAATTTGTGATTTTTTACCATCTTCTTTGAAAGAAATTACGCTATCGATTTTACTTGTTATATTGACAATGCAATTTTTATATTGAAATACAATTAACTAGGTTTTTATAACGTATGAAATAGTTGCTTCATTCTATTTTTAAATATGAATAAAAATGAATATTCGGTTTAATCTTAAGTTGGTATATAAAATTATTAGAGTTCCATTACTTTAAATTTGCAACCAAATATTAACAAGGTATTGGTTTTTAGAGCTTGTAAACACCATATATGGGAATTTTTTTAATTGCTTATCCCTAGTACACGTGGTACAGGCCATGATAATCATGTTGGGTAGAAGTAGGAGACTGCTTTTACTGTATGTGCACCACATGTCTACACATGTGAAAAGCAGTTCGAATTTGTACTTACAAATGTACCAGAGCCCCGTTTGATTACTTGCAATCGCTGGTGGAGTTGGACTTTTGCAAGAATCGGGGGCTATTGGAGCATTTCTTTTAATCAGAAAAAAAAGTGTCCAATGCGGGAATCGAACCCAGATCGTAGCGGTCGAAAACCAACTGTTTAGACCATCCTTTCACCGACCCCCATGTGAACTTTGACATATCCAAATGTGCGAGAGTAGATAATTAACCTCATTAATATGATATATAATATTTAATCAATATAAAATTATACTTTATTTGGTATTTCTATTCGTGCTTTTTTAATAATAGAGTATCTTTAGATTATTTGATAAAATTTAATAATATTGTTAAAATAGTGGTTGTTATTTCTTTTTCTGAGGGAATTGAACAGGCAAAAAAATTATATTATAGGGGGTTTATATGAACATATATATAGTTAGTTTCTTTGAAAATGGTTAAAATGTGATAATTATTATATTCAATAAGAAATTTAATTTTGAAAGGTTTTCATTGAAAGGGATAAGAGAAATATTCAGTTATAGAAACATTTTAATAAATAATTGTTATGAAGATTTGAACTGTTTTCATTCTATACTTGGATAAATACTTTAAAATGCATTTTAAAATGCTCCCACACAAATAACCAAAATATATTTCAAATAATTATTATCATATTTGAACTTTCTGTTTTAAAAAAATAAAATGATGTTAAATTCAATTGAACGAAAAATGATTTTAAAAAAAAAAATAGTACAAGCCAATTTTAGAAACAAGATGAAAAATAAGAAATATGTTTTTCTGTATAAAAAACAATTTTTCTAAACGCAATGGTAATTGTTTGCCAAACGAAGAGTTTAAATGTTGGCAGTCCAGGAAGAACCTAAATGAAATGTCTAAGTGGGCGTCCACTCGGCCGGACACTTAAACCAGAACCATTTATTTTGGAGCACTTCCATTAATGCCGATAACTTGACAGTCATGGCTTTGGATTTATTGTGTTGTCCTCGTGTGAAACACTATGGATTTCTTAGGGCAAACTCCCTAAGGAAGGTTTTAAACAATTGATAATCCTTTCATAGGTATTTCGCTTAAGTAAAAGAGTTGAAAATACTATTAAAAGCAATTTCTAAAACAATCCAATTTTAAATTTCATTCTTTTTTTCCATATTCACAACATAATTTCCTTTTAAAATTTGAAATTTAATAAATGATAGATGATGCGTGTTTATTGCATATCAATTATTCAATTTATATTTTCAGATAGAAAAAAAAAAGAAAGTAAAACTGATAAAAACTAGAACAAAAATATATAAAATGATATTTTTTTTTTCATTTAGTCAACGATAATAAATTTGTTTTATAGATATATGGGGAAATAGATATCATCCTAGTTTTCCAAGTTGTTAAAACTTGCATCTGATCAATTTTGACTTATTTTATTAAATATATATTAAATACAATATATAAAATAATATATTTGTTTCTCATATATAAGACCAAGTTTAATGTCAGAAGACAAAATAGAGACGTACCAATAATACCCATTCTATGTCAGTGAAAATTTAATTCTTCGAACCTATGTTAGCAGATGTTTTGATGGGTTGTATCCAGATAGTTTCCTGGTTTCCTCCTCATATTCCTTTTTATCTCCACTCAATCATATTAGGATATCAAAGACGGTAGAGCTTTGAGTTTCTGCTGATGATGAGTATATCTCACCGAAAGAGATTTGATATTTATCACGATTGGACTAATTAGAATGCTTCTGCTTTTGCCACTAAGACTCGGAGCACTACTCAGTATCAGGCCAGTATCAATTAATCCGCCTTCTACATGCTAGTCTGGAAGAATTTTAAGACACAATTGACCACAGGGACAACACATGCAAACAGCCCGATGCATCTGGTAACAACGCGCCGCTTGCGAGGGAACCAAGGCAGCACCAAACACACCTAGAGCTCCAAGGCACCAAAGGTTTCAAAAATAGGGGATCATCAGAGATCAGAAGTCTGGCTAGTATCTTTCGCGAGCTCCCGTTGGAACTACTCAGTATCAGGCCGACTTGGCTTAAAATGGCGGCCGCCTCTGAAATGAGGAAAAGACGTCATGTGTAGTCGATCCTAAAAGGAGGTACAGACTCATCCTGTATCCCTGGATCAGGAGCCCTTACAGGGTACTATCAGCCGGGCCAGTTGAGCCCAGGTTTTTCAGCAAGATTGTTACTGCTCCCACTCCTTCTTTTTCAACCGGGATTAGGAAGGACAAAGGCGAAGTTTCTAGGTTCCTAATCTCAGTCATTCATTCCGTTATTTAAAACTCAGGTAACGATTTATTATAGTTGCCTAACAATCCTACCTTAGTTCTTTCTTCATAGTAATATTTATGGTTCCTGGTGGTTAGAAATTGCAAACTATTGATAAAGAATTATTGCTTACTTCAAGCGTTTACATTAATTATTTTACATTTATATCATTATACAATATCATAAAATTACTACCAATATATATATACCTTTTTTTGAAACTGCTTTTAATCTAAAATTACAAAATGACAAAGGCAAATATGTGTTTAATCACCATGGAATTATTTAGATATATTTTTCATATAAATCTAAGATCAATTGATCTTTTTATTAGTGTGATTAATATAAACATATAAAATTATAGTCAGGCTGGAAATATGTGAATATAAAATTCACCAATCCAAATAAAAATACAGGATATTAGAATTTATGGAAAAATTGTCTTAATACATTTATTTTTATCGACCTTTTACTCGTCTTTTAAATAAGAAAATATGGTTTTATGACCGTCTCTGAGAAGTTTCCCTCAGTATTACACGTATAAAATAGTAAAAAGATACATTCTAAGCTATATATGACAAACTATATAACGGTTCGAAGGCTAAAAACAATCTATAATATATTAGGTGGGAGTAGGCTAAATATATTGACACAGCCGCGCTATCTTGTCGGCTATCCTATTTATGGCAGTACTGAATGTAATTTAAGGAGTGTAAACATCAAGTAGGTCAGGATAAATGGAGCACACGTTGTGTTTACATAAAATATGGACAGCGCATCATTCCTGTCAAACTTGGCGGAAAATAAAGATGATGTTCCTTCAATCCATTTTATCGCACACATTTCATTATTAGTTATTTTATAAGTTTGCTCAAAGTTCTTCATTTATATAGTTTCATTTATAGCGCCTAATTACATTATTGGGATTTTAGAAATTATATTATATGATAGAGACGAATTTTCTCTCCTTCTTTCTCTACACTCTAAAATAATATATATAGATGGAAAATTTGCCGGGAGTAAATTAATCCATAGAAGCATAGGGCGCCTCTCCCGTCAAAATAAAGGTCAAAAGTTGACGCAATCTATTGACCGTCGTCGCAACTAGCGGCCTCGGGTCGGTGACAAGGCCACAACACCACCAGCAAAACACCTCTTTGGTAGATTGTTAGGATTCCATTAGATCCCGTGTGGAACTCATGGAATAAAATCCACTCTAGACTGACGAGGGCCATTAGCCTGAAACTATGACCTCTAGGTGGACGCTTCTCAGTTTGCCAAAGCTGGTGTTGTGGCTTTGTCACCGACCCGAGGCCGCTAGTTGCGGCGACGGTCAATAGATGGCGTCAGGTTTTGACGTTTATTTTGACGGGAGAGGCGCCCTATGCTTCTAATAATATATATATATATAGCGAAGCACCAAGAAAGAGATGTCCGATTGGGTCGAAAATAGCCATATGTAGAGAATATTTTTAGGAGAAAAACAATAATTTCAGAAAAATTATTTGTTTTATTTATAAATTTGATCGTCATTGGATTCAGACTGCCACCCGGCGTGTCATGGACTGATTAAAGATTCCAGATGGTGTGCCTAGGGATTTCTTGCCAAATTGTCTTCCACTGTCATGATAAATAGTTATCATTCCGCGATGGTCGCAACCCCCTTCCCACTTGTATGCAGTCGACTCTCGATAATTTAAAACTCAAAGCACCAGGGAATATTATCAATTTACCAAGAGTTCATAATAACAGGAGTTTAAAGAACTAAGAGGAAGTGAACAAATCAAGTAACCTAGAGTTTGAAGTTTTGACAGTTTCGTGATATATATATTTAACACGAAGCAATATCGCGCCATCTATATATATATATATATGGTAATTTAAACCAACAGCCCTATATTGTATAATTACTTATAACAAGATTGTCATGTTGTATATGGAAACACATCTGTAAATGATTATGCGCATGATTAATCTGTGTCATTGCATCGCCATATGTAGTGTACTTTGTACAAATTGAGAACAAATGGATAAAACTATGTAATAGATTAAGAGCTGAGTTAAAGCAAGATTGAAAAGTTCAAAAACGTCTACAATCGAGACAACTAAAGGAATTCGGCAGTCGTTGCCATCAAGGTCAAAGGGTGCAGACGTCCAAAGTTCACATTCTCAGACATCTCCAACCCCCCTCCTCGGGAATGGTATATAAACACCTCGGTTTTAGCCGACCGCAGTTAGTCCACAGTTAGTCCGTAGTTAGTCAGCAGTCACCCCTTTCACCGTCAGCGTGAGCCCTTGTCAGTCTTAGCCAGGACTACCTCATCGTCATGTAAACAGTAAGAACCCTTCTAACTCCATCTTGCTTAGCTCAACTCCTATCTGTTCATGGAACTTTCCTACTTCAGCTGTGTCTCTTCGTTTTGTGTGTGTGGACATTCCCAAACTTTCCACTCTGCCTCGACCACGACTGACTGTACTCTATGAAAACTGTTAAAGGTCTTCCAAAGTGCAGAGAGGTACTGGAAAACTCTCCACGCCCTGACTGTCCCTCTCGGTTACTACAGGTTTGACCCTCGGTTACCACAGCTTATAGCGAGAGTCGACAGGATCTCATCACAGATAAGTCGACAGCAACTCTTTATCACATCTAGGTCGACAGGATTCTACAAAGCTTACCAGACCTCACTTTATCACACACATATATATATATATATATATATATATATTGTATTTAAAAAAAAAAGATAAGAGATATTTGTTGTTTTGGATCATCTGGTTGAGCAGTCGTGGCATAAATATTGAAAGAACAATAATATTGAAGATCAGAGATTTCTTTATTGAGCTGAGGAATGAATTCATATGAAAAACATAATTTTGTACAAGTACTGCCTGGCTTAAGGCGTAAAAATAAATAAAATATTATTTACATAATTACAAACATGTTTGAGCCGACCCACCGGGGAAGAACAACAATGAGTATTTATATGGGAAGAGTGACCTCTGGTGGTCGATTTAGCAGTATTTTTATTCATGAAATATATTTTTAAATAAATAAATACTTTAATATAACATTTCAAATAATATCTTAATATAACATATATATATATATATATAAAGCAATATAACAGCCGTATGGTAGATTAAACTGGCAAAACCGCTGGGAGGGTTCACCACTGATGAGCCAGGCCCTCCCATTAATTTTTCCATTGCAGTAAGGGCAGTAGAAATTGTTTATTTTCAAAAAAGAATCTTACGCCTTTAAAATAGTTTCGAATTTTGATAACAGATGGCGCGCTAGTGCATCATATATATAATAGGTTGATACAAGTTTAAATAAGTGATTTACCACAATTTTAAAGTAAATATTTTATTGGGATCTTTCGGGTCTTGCCCTTTCTCAAAGAAGAATTTGTTCTCAGAATTTGTGATTCATCATTTGAAACATTGGTACACACACTTAGTTATTCACAAAGGTTTATTTGAGGCAAATACTCTTCCTTCAGCTTCAAATTACCGAGAGAACCAATTAATATTGATTTTATTCAACTCATCGAGTATTTAACAAGGAACCGGAAAATAAATTTCAAATTATCGAGAGATTCAAATTAACGAGTTTCAAATTATCGAGAGTCGATTGCATATTGAAAATAATTATAAAATATGTTCGCCCGTGGTATGTAGAAGGTAACAGGTTGGAATTTTGATTTTTTCAAAGTAAGATTCAGCTTATTTAAAATAACAATAAAACTTGCATGAATATTTATCGTAATTTGGTATTATTTGGCAAATATCATACCTAGTATGGTAAAGTAAGAATTTAGGAGACCTAAAGAAAATCAGATCAATCAGGATTATCAATTAAATTCCATATAATACATTTATTATGTTTAAACAAATTATATACTTCTGTAAAAAATAGACACTTCGGCCAGTTGAAATTAAAACCTCAAAACAATATTTAACGCCTTGCCAAATGCTTTATTTTTATTTATTTCTTCTGAGGAAGACAAAAGAAATATGTTGAAACGTTGAGAAAATGAAACTTCAACTGGCCAAGGTGTCTTTTATCACAGAAATATGAATGCCGGCCAGACAAACTCTATCTTCAAGAGAAGGTATATATTGGGTTGTGAAGAAGGTTCGTTATTATTGATGTGGGGGGTCGGTGGAAGGCTGGTTAAACCGTTTGGTTTTCGACCACTACGACCCGGGTTCGATTCCCGCATTGGACACTTTTTTCTGTTTAAAAAAGAAAATGCTCCAATGGCCCCCCGATTCTTGCAAAGGTCCAACCCCTCCAGCGAGTGCAAGTACCCAAACGGGGCTCTGGCACATTTGTAAGTGCAAAGTCGAACTGCTTTCACATGTACATAGACATGTGGTGCGCTTACAGTAAAAAGCAGTCGCTAACTACCCACCATGATTATCATGGCCTGTACCACGTGTACAAGGGATAAGCAAAAATATATATATATATATATAAACGAATACAATAAAGCATCAAGGGCTGCGTATCTTTATTAAAACGACGATTTACGAGCTTTCGAGCACATACGCCCTTCTACAGGAATTAATAATACAATAATTGTATTATTAATTGTATTATTATATTATTATTAAGGTATTATACCTTAATTCCTGTAGAAGGGCGTATGTGCTCGAAAGCTCGTAAATCGTCGTTTTAATAAAGATACGCAGCCCTTGATGCTTTATTGTATTCGTTTATAAATTGTACAGGGTTTTCTCATTCTATATATATATGTAGTATATTTTGAGTTAGATAGATCACAACCTTCTTATAACATTTATCATAACCCCATATCTATATAAAAATATGTAATGACCTTGTAACAATGGAAGTGACAAATGAACAAAGAGGTAAAGGTAGTCTAGACGGGGACAAAGACCAGACGACGCCATAACCCGGACGAACAGGTGTTTATGTTAATGAGTTCATTCACACCGTCAACAGGTGGCCAGATGTGATAAACAACCCGGCGCCTGACAGGTGGCGTGATTTTGCAGGAACCAATCAGGACTCTCCGCCATATGCGGGCATCCAATATAAAAGAGCCCAGAAATGGGACAAAATTGTAGAGTTGTTTTCAGAGCGACGCCGTCATACGGTCGGGTCTCTCACCCCTATCCGCGATGTAGTACCTCTACCTTCTTGGAGTTACCATCTAGACCTGCCTCTGTCTCTTGCTGTCCCAGTGCGGGAATCCCATCACGCACCCACAACCACGACTGCCCAGTACATTCCACATCGGGATTACTACAGAACCCGTTGAAGTCGACAGGATGACTGAGGACAGCAGAATGCAGAGGATGACGGAGGCCGGAGGCGAATACGTCGCGGATGCCCTCACCAACATGCAGCCCCACTGCGACGACCTAGTAAGCCGCCTAACAGACGCCATTCGGGGACTAGTCGTGTCTCGTACCGAAGGTCATCATCGCCCCCATCGACATCTCCTGCGCCACGAACATCTTCCCCCATCGGCTCGGACAGGCAGACAAGATTCATCGAGAAATCCTGGCATTGCCCCGCCAACCAGCATCGACGATGTCCCATGGCAAGCACCGCAAAAAAGATCACCAAGCCTCATCGCAGCCCACTCCAAAAGACACATTCAAGACATCCATCTGGTAGGAGAAATTTCTCTACAGAAATATTTAATGTAACACTATCTCCGTTTGCTCTGAATTAATTATTCAATACCATTTTAATAGCAATAACATAACATTATTATTATAAATCCATCAAGTTCATTATTTTACCATTTTAATAGCATTTCAATTCAAATTGTAAATCTTATACACCCTCATTTATCAATTTTTACATTATTTTAAGCAACTTTTAAATTTCAATTCATTTATTTCAATTTTACATAAAAAAATCATATTATATTTTAATTACTCGAATCATATTTTCTAAACTTATTTGTGTGTGTTTTTTTTAATACCTTATTTGTGGCCATAGTATTAATAATTAAATTTATTACACTCTTTATTTTACTTGACCTATTACTATTTCAATTGATTTTTCTCAATATTTAAAATAAATTCTCAATATTTAAAACTAGTCCTAGATTTGTATTTTTATAAATATCAATTTTAAATCATCTCATCTCATAATGTGCCTTCCATTTTTCCCACAATTACAAATACAACTATAAATGTAACATGCGAAAACTAAATATCATACCATAAAATTTCCATACCCTATTGCATTTCATTCCTGCCTGTGTTAAATTGTTATTTACGAAACTACCGAATTTTTTTTGTACCCATGCCATAACATTTTCTCTTAGAAAATTTCGTGAATTCATTATTTTATAATTTTTCTAAACCTAATCACCTCTAACAATCTCCAATCTAACGATCTGTCTGAAAAATTAACGCAAAACTTATTGAGAAACTAAGATTATTCCACCTAGAGAATCCCAGGAACCTCGTGGACGAAGTTAATTAAGATAGTTACTAATAAATATAAAGACACGCCCCAAACTATAACACCCTTATCTTTCTTATGTAACATGAGACCAACGGAGACGCCATCTTGGCCTCCTAAAAGGACAATTAAATCCCCAAAATGGCGTCCATCGCCACGGCGGTATTCCAATCTTCATCCCAACGACAACAAATTCAAGGACGCACTGAACTTCCCCTAGTTTTTTTTTCTACTTCGTCTTTCCCTCCCTACTTCTAAAGGGGTGGAATGACCTTTGTATCCATCATTAGCATCCATCATTAGCAGAGATAGCCCTTCCTACTTCAACACTCTTGCCTGTCCATCAATAAATTATAGGGCCACATTGCCTCCCCGTAGGCCAAATTAGAAAGACACCAGTAATCTTGCACCTACACCTAGACATTGTGTGTAAATATTTTCCCTTTTTTCAGGAACGAATATTTTTGTTTTCTTTTAATTTCTCTCTCATTTATTGTAAATAGACTTACAGATTACCTAGTTTTGTGGTGTTGGACTTTGTTTTTTAACTTACAGATGTAGATAAAACATTTCACTATTAATCGATAATATCATTTTGTTTATTAATGCCTTCAACTACCAATGAACCCTTTATATATTATTACCTTTAATATTTTTCTTTTATTTTTTTCATCATGTTTAGACTTAGAATTTTACAACTTCAACTATTTTAGACACCATTTAAAAAAACCTACACCTAACAATATTTATAATATTTCTTAAACAGATAAAACATTTTTAAACAAGGTAAAATCCTCTGGAGTAACTTGGTAAAGAGAGAACATTCAAAGACAAAGAGGATAAGTTTCTTTTTATGAACATTCGTTCGAGCTTTCGGGCACAATGTCGCCCTTCAACAGAACAAAAATACACAGAGAATCGAGATACGTCTATGTAATATATCCAAAGTTATTACACTGCAATATTTGATGTATTACACTGTTGTAGAATCCTGTCGACTTAACCGTTCTGTGACAATATCGTTGCGGAATTTCTTGTTGTTCGATTTGAATGGTGAGGATTGGTTGAAGCGCAGTCGTTGAGTGGCAAGTGAAGCACACAGTTAGGAATAATCAGGACACGTGATGGGGTTTGAAAATAAAAGGCAACTGGGTTGGAGGAAAGAAAGCTTGAGAAGGCGGAGCGAGTTTTGATTGTTAATTATCTGATCACATGGTGGTGATTGTACTTAGCTACGGGATGAGCAGAGGGAGAGAGGTCCAGAGCCGATGTCACCTTGTTGGAAGCCAAAACTCTACTGACAATTCTTGTCTTTCGATTTAACACCACGAGTTGTCTTCCTTCCCATTGGTCGAAGGATGGAACGTGTCCGTTTTTCTATTGGTTGACCTATTTAGTTATTCCTTCCTAATTGGACCGGCGGCTTTCTTTGGTGAAAGATATGCCCGGCCTGATAGGAAGTATCGGGTGTTAGTTCGACTCTATTTACTTCCGCGTTATCAAATACGTCCGGTCTTGTCCGGAAATATTGGGCGTCTCTATACTAATATAACTTCTGCGGATACTAGATACGTCCGGGCTTGCCAGGAAGTATTGACTGTACAAGTTATTTATACTTGTGCCCGCTTTTAGCCGGCTTCCTATGTCTTGTTGCTACTTCCTTTCCTCCAGTTACCTTATTCTTTATTAAATCTTTGAAAATCATACATTGTACATGCATAGTGGGTCGGGGGGGCATACAATTATATACAAATTATGAGATCTATATATATACAGGTGATTAGCATAAATAAGAAAACTATTATTTTTAGAGAGATAAAATTTAAGTTTTATGTGTGATATACAAATCAGGTAATAGGAGAAATGTGATTATGCTAATATATGGTTTAATCTGCTAGTTAAAGAATCTATAGGTTGTTGTGTGAACAGCTTATGTAAATATTTCATTATAAAGTTCCGGAATCTCAATGTGCCTATTGATGCTATTATATTTCAGAGATAGCAGCGCCTCGACAACCAATCTTTTATATTTATGCTGAATGTTAGAAAAATGCGAGCGGGGTTCTATTGTATTAAAAGTATGTCCTGTGTTTGAAATGTGTTGGGCTATGAGGGATCTAGGGTCATTATTTCTGATATTTCGGATATGTTCATCAATTCTGTCCTTTATGTGTCTACCAGTTTCTCCTATGTATAGGCTAGAGCAATTATTACATTTTAATGAGTAGACTGCATTATTAAAGTGTATGGGTTTTAGGGGGAAACTGTTTTTGGTGATAGGGTTTCTAAGTAATGTGCCTAAATTAGGAGTATTGGAGTAGAAGTGGGCGGATACCAAAGTTTTTTAGATAATTGGATATGTTGAGGCTCTGAGGGGAAAAAGGAATAGTGCAAATAGATTTATAACTATGATTAACGGCTGTTTGTAAAGGGTTATGAAAGTGTCTCAAAATGAAGTTTTTTGGGTAGCCCAATGATAATAAATGTGATAATATGGTATTTGTTTCCTGCTGTTTTGATATTTCTGTGGTACAATGAGTGAATATGCGTTTAGTTAATGTTTTGACTGTATTAATTATATGGCTAAGTGGGCAGTCCGAAGAAAAATGTATGTATGATGGAAAAAATGACGGTTTGTAATAAACGCTTGTGGTGTATCTATTATCTATTTTTGTGATGAGTATATCTATAAGAAAGATAAAGTATTATTGGTCTCTATTTCAACTGTAAAACGTATATCTTGGTATAGATTGTTTAATGTGGAGAAAATGTTATCAAGTGAACTGGTTTTGACTATTGCAAAGATGTCATCAATATATCTGTGCCATGATAAAATATCTATGTGGTATTTTACAACTATATGCTTATCTATATGGCGCATGACTATTTCTGACAGTGGGGAAGATAGTGGGCTACCCATAGGTGTACCTTTTGTTTGTTTAAAGTATGCCTGATTAAAGTTAAATATACTGTTATCTAAACTGATTCTGATCAAGGATATTAATCTGGAAATGGTGTTATTGGGGTAATAATGGTCTGATAAGAACTGTGTGGTACAATCTATAATAAGTTGATGGGGTAGACTGGGGTATAAATTCACCACATCAAAGGATACCATGATGCTATTTGGCAGAACCGATGACTGCTGGATGTGGCTCAAGAAATCTGGAGGTTATTTTTGACGCTCCCCTTACAACCTCTAACTCTATCCCATGAACTTTTCCTCCCAACTTTTTTACATCCATCAAGAGAGTATTGTTCGTCAGCCATTTTCTTTTTTTTTTATTGATTAAACTAACTAGAAGACCCTTCCTCGCTATATCATTCCAAATAGTGAGCTCAGGAGACCCAGTTAGAATTTTTTTTTCTCTCATCGTCAGGCTCATCATTTTTTCATTTTTCAACTTTTTCTTTTCACCACACAAGCCGGACACAATCAAAATTGACAGCAATAAATCTCTTACATCCACCTCTCCTTTCCCACATCCTTCAAACCTCCAACTACCTTCCAAGGGATTCCAGTTCGCCCCGAACATTTTTGTTTTTTTTTTCATTGATTAATCCGACTGGAACAATCATTCCTCGCTATACCATTCCCGATAGTGAGTTCAGGATATCCAGCGCGATATTTTTATTTTTTTTCTCATCGCCCGACTCATCATATCAATTCACCATTTTTTCAACTTTTCACTTTTTTTTCTCATAATTCAACCGGGCACAATCATTATGGACAAAAGGGATCCCTCTTACCTCTACCTCCCCCTTTTACCTCCATCAATCTTCCCACCTCTTTTCGCTGTCTGAGCTTATTATGCAGACGGATTATCTTAGGCATTCTGTTAATGAAAACAATGCCTCACTTACACAAGTTCGCATTGCATTGCAGAATGCTTGGGATACTACTTTGCAGAAACATGCTTAGATACCCCTCTTTCCCTTTTTCAACCTTAGCGTCACATTATACGTTCAGTCAATAAACTAACTTCATTTTTTCCTCTCATCTTTAATGCAATAAGATATTATTTTCCTTGTAGGATTTATTTTACCATATTTACCATTTTGTATTATATACTTTCTTTTAATCTTTTATCATTCATTTTGTGCGTTTTTATTTTTATAACCTTAAATTTTATTTCATTGATACACCACCATTACAACATCTTTCTGTGTTTAACTTGTAACTTTATAATAATTTTAACTAATTTGTATACAAATTATTTCTTTTATTTTTTTATAATAGGTTTGTTAGGTTATCATTCATTACATGTCATTCCCCCAACCAAACCTTCATCACCGGGGACACATTCTGTAGTATATTTTGAGTTAGATAGATCACAACCTTCTTATAACATTTATCATAACCCCATATCTATATAAAAATATGTAATGACCTTGTAACAATGGAAGTGACAAATAAACAAAGAGGTAAAGGTAGTCTAGACGGGGACAAAGACCAGACGACGCTATAACCCAGACGAACAGGTGTTTATGTTAATGAGTTCAATCACCCCGTCAACAGGTGACCAGACGTGATAAACAACCCGGCGCCTGACAGGTGGCGTGATTTTACAGGAACCAATCAGGACTCTCCGCCATATGCGGGCATCCAATATAAAAGAGCCCAGAAATGGGACAAAGTTGTAGAGTTGTTTTCAGAGCGACGCCGTCATACGGTCGGGTCTCTCACCCCTATCCGCGATGTAGGCATCCGTGACGCCCGTGGTTCGACTGCCTTCGTCCGTGGTCTACCTCTACCTTCTTGGAGTTACCATCTAGACCTGCCTCTGTCTCTTGCTGTCCCAGTGCGGGAATCCCATCACGCACCCACAACCACGACTGCCCAGTACATTCCACATCGGGATTACTACATATATATATATATATTGATGTACTTTCAGTATAAAGGAAATTTCACTCGGGGCAATTCTCGGTCGAAGCCCGGTCATTCGTCTAGTATATATACTATACAAAGTGTTTTAGTTTAAAATAAGATATAATTATGATTTACAATAGAATGAACTTATTCACAAAATTTCAGATCAAATTTAGTAATCAATAGTAAGGTGTATATTTTTAGAAGTCATTTTATATGCATATATGTACACTATTTGTTAGAAATTATTTATCAGATATTTATATTATGGGGATTAAAAATCTTCGGTTTTATAAATATTATCTAGAAATATATTAAATTATTTATTCAGGGAAAATTTATTGTCTCAATATTTCACAAACACAAAAAGCAAATCGCCTCTCTCTTTATCGAAATTTGTTTACGATTTAAACTAAATCACATGCTTAGCTGAACTAAACCCGTTTTAGAGAAAGTTTCAAACTTTTTTTTTCTTGCATTACAGCAGTAGCTTATCAGTTTAAAATTACGAATAACTTAGTAAATAAATGATAAATACACCTCGAAATATTGGGAGATCAATAGTTACCACATATATATATATATATATATATATATATTATATTTAAAAGAAAAGAGATTTGATTTTCTGCTTGAATTTAGATCATGTTGAGGGTAATGCTATGGAGTTATTTGCTGGCTCTTTTTTAGGACTAAATGGTATTGGTGATGCAGTCGTGGCTATAATCTTGAAAAGTAAAATAATGAAAATAGTTTTGATATGAGAGATTGTTTTATTTGAACTAAAGTAATATATATGAATAACATAATTTGATTAAAGTACTGCCTGGCTTAAGGCGTAAGAATAAAAAAAATGAAAAGCGTATTTACATAATGTACAAATGTTTTGGGTCGGCCAACGGGGAAGAACTACAACGAGTTTTTATATGCAAAGTGTGACCTCTGGCGGTCGATTTATACAGAGTATTTATATCTATGAAATTATAATTTTAAATAAAATATTTTAATATAACATATATATATACACAGTATATTTATATAATACGATGCACTAGCGTGCCATCTGTTATCAAAAGAATCTTACGCGTTTAAAATAGTTTCGAGTATATGTATATATTATCTACAGGGTGATCCAAAAGTCCCGCACAACTTTAAAAATTAATAACTCCGCGAATATTTGCGCTAGAGCAATGCGGTAAGCACCATTGTGTTCAGGATGCAATGGGATTTTTTATGGCAAATAATGAAAAATTCGAAATTGATTTTAGTTACAACTTTATTCGCTAGATGGCGCTCTACCAGAATCAGCGATTCATCGGCCAAATTGTTTGATAAATTGAAAAATATAACTGAACGACACGTATTTTTCCTTTTTGAATACCAGGAAAGAACCCAAATAATATAAAATGATAAATTAATAAAACACCATTTCGCCAAAAGTTGGAAGAAATGGTTAACGATTTTTAAATACAATCTGAGATATGTAAAATAGGTATATGCAAATTAAAACATGTAGCAAAAAAAAAAACCTGATATTTTAGATGCGGTTTGCTGGAATCCTCTCAGCTATTTAAATTTCGAAAATAATAATTTTCTAATTTTTTTAATTCAACTCTCTCTCAGTATCGATTATATTTATTTTAATTCATTTGAAAAATATTTATCTATCTCTGATGATTTAATTTACTCTGGAATGCCGTTGTTGTTTTTGTCGTGTCCAATAAAGAGCCTCAGATGTCTCCATGCATCTCTATCACAGCAGCAGCAGCAGCATTGTCCACTATCTTGGGTGTGTAAAGCAGCTGCTCTGGGTCTATGTCAATTTTATGCAAGGCTGCGGGTATGAGAATATGTGGGTAGGTGTTAGTTCCACTCCAGGACAGTTGTTGCATGTCCTATAGGTTATTGTGCCATCTGGATGTATTGTCATTTCTTTATAGTGTTTTGTCTAAGCCGTTTTATAGGTTTTGTCATTTTTATCTCAGTGTTTATTTCACATTTTGATTTTTTTTCTTATTTTTGTTCAATTATCTTGTATTTTTCCAAAGCATCAGCGTCAAATAATGGCATTTATTCTTTCCTTTGGCTCAACTTTCTGGCTTCCTTTGCAAATTCAACTGCCATTTCATTACCCCCGATCCAAACACTGGCAGGAATCCATTGTAGAATGCAGTTATTCTCCAATGATATCAGTTGAGTAAGTAACGAGTGTATTTTCTGTGTGATTATAGTATTGCCCTTCTGAAATGCTTCTAGATCGGATATGTAGTCGTTGTACGGTATATTATAATTCCTTCTGCTTGATGCAGGGATGGTTGGTTAAGGCATACATCAAGAACTTTCCAGATAGCTGTCAGTTCACAAGTGAAATCTTTCTTGCTCCTTCTTTGATTTTGATGTATGTTCCATCTTGCAGTATTATGTTAATTCCAGCCCTTCCATTACTTATGGTAAGGTCTGATGATCCATCTGTATATGCTGTTAAATAATTTATCTGATCGCATAAACCAATTGTGTCAAGTCTTTTCTTTTTAAGTATGTTTTTGTTCTCTTTTTTTTATTGAAGGGTTCATTTAGGTTAAGATTGATGATTAAATTTGATGGCAATGGGGTAGGAAATATTGGTTATTCTCGAATTTGATATTCATTAAGTTTCATATTTATGCTCTTTCTAATATTGTTGTCGTACTGAAGTGTTGAAGATCTTTTGAGCCTTTCTTTTTGTGTCCAGTTTAAATAGGTTCTATGGGATATGTGTTCGGTTTCTTTAGTTTTTAAGCTATTGGTGGATTTTATTGTTTTTAATTGTCTTCTGCTTTCAAGTATGTCTAGACCACATTCTCTCTGAATTTTCTAATTGTTGGTATTTGAAACAGAACCAGTGATTAATTTGGCCGCTTTTGCTTGAACACTGTCTAGTCTTCCTTTTAGTGATGAACTTGAGGGAGCCCAAACAGGTGGCCTTATTAAGGTGATATATGTTATTCTGAGAATTTTGGGTTTTGCTCCCCAATTTGTTCCACATAGCCTTCTCAGAATGTTTAGGTTTCTGGTAGCTCTATTTGAGGTGCTAATTATGTGATCTGTAAATCGCAATTCCTCATCAAGTATCACACCTAGGTAATTTGGAGATCTAATTTTATCAATTATATGGTTGTTTATGCTTATTATGGAGTTAAATTCATGCCTTTTTTCGTGTCAGTGAAGGAGACCTATAGGTTTGTGTTTATTGGGTTTATTGTCATTTTGAGGTTCATCGCCCACTTCTCCAGTCCTCTCATTGATGTGTTCAGTATTTTTCTGATATTTCTATACTGCTACTTGTGTGCCATATGGCTATATAATCTGCATAACAGTCAACCTTTGTGTCTTCAGTGAGGATGGATGTTGTTAAGGTTGTGTCGTAATTAGATGTTAAACAACTCAAACTTGACCATGACTCTTTATTCAGCTCTTATTCTTTTCGTTTGGCCAACAAAAAATGTCCAATTTATATACACATATATTCTTACATAATGAGACTTTAAAGAATGCAAATAATCTTCATCTATTTACATACACAACACATCTCCCCCCTTAATAATACTCCAGTCGGTCTGGGGGTTTCCTGGCTCTCTGAGGTCTAGGACTGCGGACGGGCACTTGCACAGCGGCAGGCTCCGGTTTAGGAGTGCAAGAGGGCACGTGCACAGCAGCAGGCCCTGGTCTAGGAGTGCAAGAGGGTACGTGCACAGAAGCAGTCTCCTCCTTGTTTCCTGATGTAGCCTCTGGAACCTCCTCTTCACTTTATTTCTGACTTCCACCTACAGGCTTCTCTCCTGATGTTCGAGGAAGTATCAAATTTCTTGTCTCCACTTGTTTCTTTCTCACAGGTCGCAATTGATTGATTTGCCTCTTATACACGACGCCCTCGCAACTTATAAGGTAGTGACGGTAGCTCAATAATTTCAAAATGGTACCTTTTTACCGTTTAGGTCCAGTTGCATAGTTGCGGAAATAAACCTCGCAACCTGTAGTAAAATGCTCCTGCCTTCTTACGGCCTCATGAAATACCTCTCGCGGATTTCCCATCTTGGTATTAAATTCGAGAACCTTGATCTTAAACTTCTCTTCATTAGCAGTTCCGCGGGGGAATTCTTTTATTACAGTTTGGGGGAATGCTCTATGATCAAATAGGAATCTTTGTAGATTCGTCTCTAAATCATCCTTCCCATTATTCTTTCTCAAAAGGTTTTAAAACTCTCTTACATATCTTTCAGCTAAACCATTTGTACTAGGATTATACGGACTAGTCTTAGTGTGCCGTATACCATTCATTTTGGTAAATTGCTCGAATTCACCGGAAACAAACTGTCTTCCGTTATCTGTAACCAAAAATTAGGGCAATCCAAATCTGGCAAAAATTTCTCTAATATGATTTATAATCGTTTTGCTGGTAATATCTTTGATGATAAAAATTTTTATCCACTTTGAGTATGCGTCCACGAGAACCAAAAACATTCTTCCCATGAACGGACCCGCTAGATCAAGATGAAGTCGATGCCACGGTTTTTCGGGCCAAGTCCATTCCGAGATGGTAGCCGGGGGCATGCTTGCCGATTCTTGGCATACTCTACATTCTTTAGTTAACTCCTCGATGTTGCTGTCTATGCCTGGCCACCAGAAAATACCGTCTGGCAATCATCTTCATTTTAACAATCCCCATGTGTATTTCATACAAGCCATTTAAAATTAAAGATCTTAATTTTTGGGGAATTACCACTTTTTCAAGCCATTGAAGACAACCAAACTCCAAACTTAATTCCTCATTGATCTTATAATGAGGAGCTAGTGGGTTTTCTCTCGGTACCCTTGTGAATTTCCACACAGTTGCCTTCTCTAACATTCCTTAATACTATAGACAGTATTTTACCTTGGGGAACGGTAAGAGAACGGTACCTCATTCAAATTCCTGAGAAGAAGTACCTGGTCTTCATCAAGAGACTCCCCGACACTCGATTCTAAAGGAAGACGTGACAATGCGTCAACATTGGAATTATCACTAGTTTTTCGAAATTCTAGAGTATAATTAAATGCAGCTAATTTTAAGGACCATCTTTTAATTCTGGATGATGCACATATGGGAATTGTTTTATGAGGTGAAAATATATGAATTAAGGGTCGGTTGTTTGTGACCATTAAAAATTTTCGTCCCAGTAAGTATTGTCTGAATTTCTCAACGCCAAAAGTTATGCTCAATGCTTTCTTTTCTAGTTGAGAGAAAGTTTTTCCGCTTCAGTTAATGTTGTAGAATCAAAAGCTATAGGGCATTCTTCCTTTCTATCATTTCTATGATTCAGAATTACACCTAGTCCATAGTCCATTAATAATGATTTACATTTTTTAAATAACATTCGATATTCTTTCGTCCAAAATTCCATATACAATTTTTATTCAAAAGTTGATAGAATAGCGCTAAAATATTTGCTATATTCTTTATGAATCTATAATAATAAATTAAGAGTCCTATGAAATATCTTAATTGCGAAACATTCTTTAGATTCAGGCGCCTCTATCACTGCTTTAATTTTATTTTCTAAGGGATGCAGTCCATATTTATCCATTTTAAACCCTAAATATTCCACCGATTTCTTTTTAAATTTACATTTAAATCTGTTTAACTTTAAACCTTTTTCTAGCAATCATCTAAACACTAGATCCAACTTTTGTTGATGATCTTTAAGGTTTTTTCCTGCAATCAAAATATCATCTATGTAGCAGGCCACACCTGGCAAATCAGCAAATAGACCTTCCATAATCGTCTGAAATTTATTTGGTGATACCGCTACGTCATATGGTAGTCTTTTATAAGAAAACAACCTCTTTGTTGTGTTTATATCAACAACAGCTTTGGCTTCTTCCGCTATCATTACTTGTAAGTAAACCTGTGATAGGTCTAGAGTCGAAAATACGGTGCTTCTAGATAATTTTAAAAAGATCTCATTGATCGATGGAAGGGGATACCTTGTTGTGTCGTAATTAGACGTACAAGAGCTCAAACTTGACCATGGCCAACAACAAATGTCCAATTTATATATACATATATTTTTACATAATGAGGCTTTAAATAATACAAATAATATTCATCTACTTACATAAACAACAGTTAATATATAGCGAGAAGAGTAGAGGACTGAGCACAGATCCCTGAGGTACACCAGCCCATGTTCTTCGGTCCTTGGAAAATGTTCCATTGACCCGAACCTTTATCCTTCTTCCCCTTAAGAAGTCTGCAATCCAGATTAAGGTTTTTCCTCTTACTCCGATGTTGTGCAGCCTTTCAAATAATTTATACACTCGATCAAAAGCTGAGGTCATATCCAGGAATACGGCCGTTGTCTTCTTTGGCGGTTTTTCCTATAAATATATTATTGATTGACAGAAGTAGAACAGTTTATCAGTTGTACAGTGTATGTATCTTTAGGCAGTGTTCGTAATCTTCTTCTTCTTTGGCTGGTTCTCTTTATTCACCTTTCATCCAGAGGTATAGTCAGCGCCAAGATCTTCCTATAAATAACGCGGGCTCTCCAAGCTCTAACCTACGGTGAAAGCACGAGTCTTACAAAGGCTCCACTTTAACACACACTTTATTCTCAAACACACTATTTATACAATAAATTCATACACACGTGACCAGGCACTCATGGTCAAATACAAATATACAGAGTAACAATCAAAATAATAAAATAATCCCTAACATTCCTCCCCGAGTTGATGGGTACATCAAGTTCCAGAAGGGCCACCGGAAGCAGCACCAGCCTCACCAAGGGTTTTCGGAGCACTCCAACTGGTGTCCGCACGGAAACAACCCGCACCAGGCCGTCCTCCCCGAGATGTGTCTCCACCACTCTGCTCATAAGCCACCTTGCAGGGGGCATTCCTTCCTCTTTTATCAATACGAACGTATTGATGTCGACATTGGGAGAGATGGTCTTCCACTTAGTTCCATCATTAGCTAACACGGCAGCCAGTTCTTTGGTCTGATGTTGAGCCAGATAGAAACGCGAACGCAACTGTCGTGCAGCTCCTACAAAATTTGTTCCTGATCACTATATAGCCGAGTGCAGTGCCCTCTTCGCGCTACAACTCGCTTAAAAACCGACATGATGGTGGGTGTAGAGGCATCTGGGAACAATTCAAGATCTACGGCTCGGGTCACATAGCACACAACTAGACAGATGTAGCCCTATTCCGTCTCTCGACATCTACCCTTGGACATTCGAAGGTTCACAGGTCCAGCACAATCTACACCACTTATTGAGAAGGGTTTACCCGGTGTTAATCTCTCCTTGGGTAAATCGCTCATTAGCTGGCCTTGAGTGACGCGATTGTATCGACATATGTCACGCACTCTCGAATGCATCTCTTCACCTAGTCTTTTGCTCTCAGCATCCAATACTTCTGTCTCAATGTGGACAGCATCAGGTGCACACTTCCGTGCATAGTCCGCATATGAACTGCTTGATCAATCATCTGAGCCACCTTTCCTGATGAAGGCAATAGCGCAGGATGTTCTCGTTCACATGTCATAGATGGAGCCCATTTCAATTCACCGCCGACTCCAAGGATTCCTTGATCGTCGAGGAACGGTGCTAAACCACAAATCTTGGCCGTGCGCTTCACTGATCCTAAAGTGGTCAAACTTATCAGCTCTTCCCTGAAATGCTGGCACTGAATTGCTTGAAGTATTCTCCGAAGAGCATTTCTCAGTTCAGCTGTTGTTAAGTGCGACTGATATCGCTCCGCGCTGTAGCGGCAATTATGGCAAAAACGCAACATCCAAGGCCACTTTTCGGAGATATCCATTAAAGGTCGAGCTTATCTCTCCGATAGCCACCAAGAAAGGTGTTTCACTGATGGTATGAATACTCCGGAGCTCAGTTTGACTTTGGTGCTCAAACACAGGAGGCATTCTAGGCCATTCTGTGGATTCCGCTGACAACCAGGTAGGTCCTGTCCACCAGATGGAAGACTGTTTCAGCTCGGACCCCAGAATTCCTCGCCTGGCAATATCCGCTGGATTATTTCCTGTAGGAACACAGCGCCACTCCCTGACTTGTGGACAACTCTGAATCTCCGCGACACGATTGCCGACGAAAGTGGGGAGATCTCCAGACATAGTTCTTAACCAACTCTAGACTATGGTAGAATCGGACCAACAGGTATCACTCTCCAGTTTGATATCCAACTCTCCCATTATATTTCACTAGTCTGTTCAGCAAAAGAGCTGCGCACAATTCCAAGCGTGGAATTGACATCTTCCGCATGGGAGCCAACTTAGTCCTTGATGCCAACCGTCTTACACTGACACCATCATCAGTGGGAATTCTTATCTAATCAGCTGCCGCATAGGCATCTTCGGAGGCATCACCGAATCCATGCAACTGCACTCCTTGGGTATTCCTTCCGAGATGATTCATCCATCGGATCATCCCAATGTAATTCCGTTATCCACAACCTTTGAACCATTAATTTTCCTGTTACAAGGACAGGTGCCAACCATCTTAAGGGATATTCTAACCTGGCGATGAATGAAAGCATTTCGCTCGTGGTAGTCGCCGATGTCCTTTCCAACGACTGAACTTCATATAAGAAACAGTCCTCACCTTGGATCCATCCCAAACCCAATGTCCTTATAACATTGGACTGTTCAAATGCAATCCTTTTTGCGCAATGTTCTCTCGCAAAGCTGCCCAAAATCGTCAGATCAACTTCTTTAGAATCTGTGGTCTCTAGGGCCTGAAGGTGATTGAGGCCGGAGAGGGTTCGTTTCTTCCAATGTCTTCCTCTTCCAAGTCTATGCTGGATTCTTCTTTCTTCATGCAAAGTATTTTGGAAGATATGGCTTTAGGGCTCTTTGTTTGAGCTCTTACCTCTACATCGCTTGAAGCCTCCACTCCAGAACCCTCCACATCAAGAGGCTCTGAAGGTTGAGAATCCTCAACCGCAGCCTTTTCGTCAGAATCTTCCACTGCAATTTCTGGAACCTCTTGAGAACCTTGAGCTTTACCTCTTGAAGAATCAGGATCTGATGCCAAGGCATCGTCTGCAGGCTTAGAGGTATCGTCTGAAGGCCTAGTGGTATCGTCTGCAGGCCTAGAGCAGTCATAGGACTCGAAAATCCTCTCTAGAGATCTCAAACCACTCAAATATAATAGTCCTATAATCTACAAGATTCGCAATCCTTTCCAGTCTAGCACCTTTACCAGACTTTTCTGGAGACTTGTCTCCTAAATTAAGACCTTTCGCTGGAGTAGGCACTTGCTCCTTTGGAGAACTGGCCGGAGTATAACATTGGCGTTATAACAGCTCCAGAAACAGTTTCCTTCGATACAAGTTGCATCTTATTGTTTGGAAGATATTTGCCAATTGAACCTTTTTCTATTGGCTCTCTCTTCACATAGGTGATCTGGATGGTACAACCCTGTCTAGAAAGCGCCTCACTTTCTCCAACCTTTGCATCATTGCACCATCAGTTGTCCATCTTTTTCTTCCAAAGAAATCTAAGGTAGTCCCAATCACTTTCCCTAATGGCGATCATCCGAATATATCTTCTCAGGTCGGCCAAAACTCCGAACTTATTCTTCCGAAGCTTCATCCTTATCTGAGGGATTCCTCTCAATAGACTGGGTCTCCTCCTCAAATATCGTTTCAACGAGAATCCGTTTCGTCCTCGACAGGAAGCGCCGTCAAATACTGGCCGTCTAGGCGTCGTCCTGGATCCACACCCAAATACAGGGCGATCGGGAAAATAACATCCCTTTACTTTAAATTCGACATCTCCAGTCTGTCCTGCCTCCACCAATTTCCTCGATGCTGGAACTCTGACAACTCTTTCCTCAATATCATCAATGGACTCAATTTCACCATCTGGAATCTCCACTTGATCAGCGCCCTCCGCTACGGCTTTAGAGTTGCTCACCGATTCATAACCTTTAACCGCAGTTCCAGAATCCCCTACTCCATTGTCCCTGGTTTCAGCTTCTGAGTCTTTCCCATTCTCCAAATCTGCGTCTTGCCTTTCCGCCACCTTTGAATCGGTACCTTGTTTTACATCTAGCTTTTCTTCCACCTTTGAATCAGTACCCTGTTCTACATCTAACTTTTCTTCTGCCACCTTTGAATCGGCACCTTGTTTTGCATCTAGCTTTTCTTCTACCTTTGAATCGGTACCTTGTTCTGCATCTAGCAGCTTCACTTCTTCAATGTTCTTTGAATCCATTCCTTGTTCCACATCCAGCCCTTTCTCTTCATCTGCTTCAACGGATTCTTTCTCAATTTCAGCCCTATTACTTTCATCAACTTCTACAACAGACTTCTTCTTAACTTGAGCATTTTTACTTTCTTCAGCCAACTGCCTTTTCTCAACTTGAGCCCTATGACTTTCTTCAACGGCAATCTGCGTGGATGTCTCTTCTACCATTTGCTCGGATGATACCACAATCCCAGCATCTTCCTTAATTGAAGCTGGATCAACTCCTTTCATCAGGGTAACTCCGACAACACTTGGCTTCTCACTCATCCCGAATTCCAAACTGCTTCCATCGCAGATCAAATCCAAGTTGGGCAATCGGCATACTCTTGTTCCAGGCAGCGAGCCCTTTTTTGAACTAGCACCATGGAGGGCTTCCGTATCCTTCATCAGAGAGCTGAGGAAGTGATTTATTTCAATCTCAAGATCTTTCCACTTCTGATAATAATGGATTACTGTGTCCTTCTCCTCCTCTAGTTCCCTGTAATCAATTTCCTTGTCTTCCAGCATCAACTTCCAGATCAACCTATCTTCATTCCGAAGATCTGCTATCCTCATTTCGATGAGTGTATAGCTCGTTCTTATCACATCCTCAGAAGGAGTTTCTTCATCCAACTCCGCTTCTGCCCTTTTGATCAACTTGGAAATAGTCGTTCTTTTAACGGCTCTACTTCTTAATGCCCGCTTCATGGCTTCGACTTACTTTTTGATCTTAACTTAACCTTTTTGTCGCTTAACGCACTATACCTCGACCTATCCTTTTTTAATTCAATTTGCAAAAACTTTTTTTGCAAAACTTTATTTGCATAAATTCTTCTTTTTTCTACTCTTGCTTAAATTTACATAAGCCTTCTTTTCTTGATTATCTTAATATTGACAAATTGAATTTACGATTTTTAACTTTTATCTTCTTAATCTTCTTTAAACCTTTAAACTTCTCTAACCTCCTTAGGTTTCTTAAACTTCTTTAAGCTTCTTAAACTTGAACCTAGCCTATATCCGGATTTAGAGGGACCAAAATGTTCGTAATCTTCTTCTTCTTTGGCTGGTTCTCTTTATTCACCTTTCATCCAGAGGTATAGTCAGCGCCAAGATCTTCCTATAAATAACGCGGGCTCTCCAAGCTCTAACCTACGGTGAAAGCACGAGTCTTACAAAGGCTCCACTTTAACACACACTTTATTCTCAAACACACTATTTATACAATAAATTCATACACACGTGACCAGGCACTCATGGTCAAATACAAATATACAGAGTAACAATCAAAATAATAAAATAATCCCTAACAGGCAGTTTGGTAAAAGTTTATTTTATTATTGTTAGTGAGCCAGACTATGAGCCTACAGTGGATAATTCATTCTGTTATTTTACAAAGTATGCTGGTAAGATCAATTGGCCGATAGTTCTTGCATTCCTTGGCATCTTTGTTTGGTTTCAATATTGGCACTATAATTGATATCTTCCAATTCTTTGGTAGTTTACCAGTTTGCCATGAAATCTTCAGTATTCGTAGGAGTTGAATTTTAGCTTTGTCTCCAAAGTGTTTAATCATTTGACCAAATATTAGAGCATCTCCAGGTGACAACTTGTATTTAACTTTCCTATTGATGAGTTTAGCTCATTCAGTGTGAAGTCTCTCGAGTAAATATCTTGTTGATGGTAATTTCTTGCTTGTTTAACTAACCTGTTTATATTATTTTTTAGAGTCCTGCCTTCATTCGTATAGCTGAGTCTGGAAGTGCTTGAAAGATATTCAGCAATTATTTCAGCCATCTGTTTGTTCGTTCTCGCTATTCATATCGGTTAGAGTATTGGAGGATTAGTGTTGGTTTTGATTGTTTTATAACACTAATTATATTCCAGTGATGGTGTTCCTTTTTTGGATCCATTTTTTTCGCAGAATTCTGCCCATTTTTCTTCTTTGAATATCACATTTCTTGTTCTATTTTGTGACTAATTTCAATGAGTTCCTTTATGATTTCTTCTGTTTTAAGAAGATCATTGATATTGTCTCTCTCTGCAATCATTGCCTCGATGTTGTGGTCCTTCCAGTAAAGTATTCACAGGTCTTTACGTCTACCTCTAGGTATCGATACTTTTGCAGCTTTGGATATGTTCGAAGAGAATTTTTCCAATTTTTTGACAATCTTTCTGTGATTTAATTCTTCGTTGCACAGTTCTTCAACCTTTCTATGAATTTTTTTCCAGTGTTCTTTTATTCTGTTGGAAATTCTCAATTTTGAATTTTAAGATTGTTAAAATTGTTCTGTGGTCACTGATTGCACTTTTCAGAATTTTCTATTGTGTTGTGGGTGCGATGTTGTAATTTATCGCTGTGATGTCTATTGCGAATTCTGTGCCCGTGGACTTGGATAGATAGGTGTTCTTTTCGTTATTTAACGGTGTAAGGTTGAGGTCGGTTAGCATGTCCTCAACCTGCTGACCTTTGTTATCCTGGACAGGTGATCCCCAAGTTGGTCTTTCGGCGTTAAAATCACCAAGTATGATTGCGATATCCGAAGACGCTTCACTTAATGTCTCTATCAGGCCTGTATTGATGCTAGTATTATAGTGGTGATAAACATTTATGATTGGAATTGTTTTATCTGTAAGATAGATTTCTATTGCCTGAGCTTCTGTCGTGCTTTCTCTAGGCTTACTCTGATTATAGGCGATTTCCTTAAATTTGATTTCTAGAGTTTTAATCAAAACGGCAAGTCCTCCTCCGAATTTTCCCGGTCTGTCCTTTCGTAGTGTTGTATAATCTTTGATATTGAATCTCAGATTCTGATTCAATTTTGTTTCCTGAGAACAAGTAATATGTACATTGTTGTCACAGAGAAGACAAGTCAGCTCTTTATTTTCCTCTGGGTACCATTTATATTGAGTTGTAGTAGATTGAATTGTGTCCTCGTAGTAGATTTCTCATCATGAGCTCGAGCTGCAGCTCCTGACGCGGCGGTTACCCCGGACGCGGTAGCATTACTGGAGATATCAGTTTTGCTCTTCATTTGAAAATGGGTGCCGTTGCAACGTTAGTCATCTTGGAAACGAACCAGAATTTGGTCAAATATTCCAAGGGTCCAGGGGGGACTGCAAAAAGGTGTGGTCGGACTTCTCCCCTTCCCCCTGGAATGCCGTCACTACAAGATAAAGGTCTTTTGGTGAATTTTTTTAATTGTGATTCAGAATCTGCCACTGAAGCTTTACGAGCGTTTCGTTCCTTTAAATATATTCGAAGCGGTAAAGGACCAATGAGTTGCTACTCTCTAAAGCGATTGATTAAAAGTTTTGAGGAAACTGGATCTCTGGAAGCAAAACCTCGGAGTGGAAGACCATCGACATGCAAGTCAGTGGCTGTTACGGTTTTGCAAAATGCTGAAGCTTTTGAAACGTTATCCACGTATGGAGAAGTAAGTGCCAGACAAATTTCTCGACAAACGGGATTTCGTATGGAACATTTTGGAGAGAACACACATTTAGAATTTTTCTATAAAAATACCCTAACAAAATTCAAAGTTTTCACGAGTTGAAAGTCAGCGATTTTGAGAAGCGTCAAGAATTCGCTGCATGGGTTTTCCAGCAAATTGATATTGATGAAAACTGGCTGCCAAATGTTCTAAGAACAGATGATACTCACTTTTATCTAAAGGGAGAATTTAACATTCAAAACTGCCTCATTTCGGCAACAGAAAACCCTAGGACTTTTACAGAAATACCACTTCATCAGCCCAGAGTTACAGTTTTGTGTGGGTTCACTTCTTCTTTTATTATTGGGCCATTTTTCTTTGAAAAAATCAATGGAAGAACTTTTAAAACCGTTTTTGTAACTGGTGAACGTAATGTTCAACTTTTGAGAGAAAAGGTTATTCCCATATTGCAGGACAGACAAGCACTAAGCGAAATAACATTCATGCAAGATGGAGGACCTCCTCATATCTCCCGCGGTGCCAAACAATTGCTGAAGGATACGTTCGGTGAAATTCGTTAATAAGTCGCCACTTTATATACCAGTGGCCTCCAATATCACCAGACTTGACGCCTTACAATTTCGGTTATGGGGGTACATTAAGTCGCGTTTTTATCGATGCCGGCCTACCACATTGGCCATGTTGAATGCTTTTCTCAGATGGCACGTTTTATAAATTTCAACTATTTAATTGTGACCATTCTGTCATCATTGAGAATGAAGGGCGCCACATTGAGCAAGGATTGTGACCTAATACAAGAGAGAAGGCAGTTACCTCATGTGTTATATTTTGCAGCTCTTTGTTTTGGGTTATGGGAATAATAAATGCTGTCCTCACATCTTGACTCTTTTTTTTTCTGTGAACAGTAATTTTTTTGTTTGTCATTTGCCCACATCTTATATTATGTCGTGCAGGCCAAAGTGTTATAACTTCTCGAATAACACTGGTATACACAATTTTACCCCTTATGTTTAGTTTATCGCTTTTCGCTCATTAGAAGAAATAGCATAAGGAATATTCTCTGTCCCCCCCCCCCCCCCCCACAAACATTAGAAATTTTGCGCAAAAACTAATACAAAATGATTTTACTACCACGTTTTTCAACGCAAAAGGTCGGTTTAAAAATGATTTTTATTTGAGGGGACACATTTTCAAAATTATGTACGGTATAATAAACAATGATAACATTTGACAAACCCATAGGATATTTGGAATAAAGTACGACAAATATATTTTGTCACTCCCCTCTATATTTCATCTTTGGATCATGACAAATATCCAGTTAAATAGTCAAGTGTCGCCAATTAGTCAAGAAACAATACATTCCTTATAGCACGAAATCCTATTAGTAGTGCCATCATAATTTTTGGTACTATATTAACATTTCAAAAATCGTGTATTGATATATCAGTAGTTATTTTCAAACATTCAATCTATTTCACAAAACTCCATCTAAAATATAAATATTTTTTGCTACATGTTTTAATTTGCATATACCTATTTTACATATCTCAGATTGTATTTAAAAATCGTTAACCATTTCTTCCAACTTTTGGCGAAATGGTGTTTTATTAATTTATCATTTTATATTATTTGGGTTCTTTCCTAGTATTCAAAAAGGAAAAATACGTGTCGTTCAGTTTTATTTTTCAATTTATCAAACAATTTGGCCGCTGAATAGCTGATTCTGGTAGAGCGCCATCTAGCGAATAAAGTTGTAACTAAAATCAATTTCAAATTTTTCATTATTTGCCATAAAAAATCCCATTGCATCCTGAACACAATGGTGTTTACCGCATTGCTCTAGCGCAAATATTCGCGGAGTTATTAATTTTTTAAGTTGTGCGGGACTTTTGGATCACCCTGTATTTTATTAGAGAGAGAGAGATTCGAGTGTAAATGATAATATTATTAAACAAAATATGTTTTTATGATACATTAGCGCGCCAAAATATATGAAAATTCGAAACTATTATAGACGCGTATGATTCTTTCAAAAATTGAACAATTGAAAAAATATGTTTTTTAAAATCAAATTGTACACTCTAAATGTATTGAAATAATTTATTTACGCGCCTGTATAAACTCGTTTATTTTAATTAATGATATTAATTTGAAAATTGATAAAAATGTTTTTATATTTTTCTTTTTCTTCTGCCAATTAAAATAAGATTCCCATTTAATTTATGAATAATACAGAATTGAATCAACTTTTTATAAAAAAAATAAATTAATATGTAATGTAAGCTTTTTCAGTCAATTTAATTTTTCAGATTATTACATCAATAAAAGCCGATTCAAATTATTTCCTCGAAATTGCTATAAATTTGAATAAAAATTGAAAATAAATTTCTTTGATTTTTGTATTGGATTAACAATATATCAAGTGATAAATAAAATTTCTGTGTTTATTAAAATATATATTTGTTTAAATTAAATTAATAATAAACTTTCGAATAATTTTCTCTTAATTTGTTTAGGGTCAATATATGATCTATACATTTATCTTCCAAAATTCGCATTAAAATTTCAACCAGAAGGTCATTAATCATGGATTCGAGGTCTTGGCAAGATCACTTTTTCTAAGAATCGACCCACGTTATTATACTTTCGGCTGCTATACCATTTTAATGAGTTTTGTATTGGCAGACGAGACTTCTAAAAAAAGTCAGGGTAGCCAAGTAGATTGAAAAAGTGGGAATATTTAATTTAAAACATTTTATTTTGTCTCAAGCTCTATTGATTTTCCACTTTAATATCTCTCTTAGAGAGAATAGAGGTAAGAATGTATTCTTTTCTCAATATTTCTTTTACTTGAAATAATTTTATTTCTTAAAAAGAAAATATTATTACTTCTTTGTGTTTTTCCAATAATATCTATTATCTTTATATAATAAGATTTATTTAGTATTGCACATCTATTATTGGATTATAGTATTTCGAATAAACAATTTTATAAAGTAAATTCTCGAAAATTATAGATAGATTTTACAACATTTTATAAAATTGGTTATGTTTTCTGGTTATGTTTTCATTATACTTTTATACATTATGCATTTATTTACACATGCTATTGAAAGAGAAATATATCTTTGTTTATATATATATTTTTATTAAAATATTGTTATATTTAAAATTATATTTCATATATATATAGATCCAAATACTCTGTTATATCGACCGCCAGAGGTCATGCTTCCCCTATAAAAACTCGTTGTTGTTCTTTCCCGATGGCCGGCTCAAAACCTTTGTACATTATGTGAATGATCTTTTGTTTTCCTTGTTCTACTCGCTTTAAGTCAGGTAGTACTTTTACCAAATTATGTTTTTCATATATATTCCTTAGCTCAAATAAATGAATCTCTGATCTTCAATATTATTATTATTCTTTCTAGATTTTAACCACGACTGCATTACCATAATCCTGAACATGATCTAAATTCAAGCAGAAAATTTCATTCATTTTTAAATATAACATATATATTCTAACAATTAATATCATACACTATTGCTAGTATATAAACATAAAAAGACATCAACTTGATGAATATTTGAAGGTGAACAATGCATTTTTCAAGGTCATAAGGAAAAAGACAGAAAAAGGAAACCTATATTAAGAAAATGTATATTCTAAAAAAAATGTTAAATAAAAAATAAATGGAATGTAAAAAACAAGAATAAATGATAATTGGATGTGAAAATATATCAATAAATAAAGATATAATAACTTTCAAAAGGTTAAAAGACATTAATCACCAAGTCCTGGTCAAAAGCAGGTTACTTGTGAAGTGATACATACAACTATTACGTTTATAAATAAAAAAATATTATACATTTTAAAACTTAGTAAGGTATATATTATTATAAAGAAAATAAAGTCTCCAGGGGTAAGTTTCCTGCTCAATTTTTTTTATTCTCTAGCTTTCGGACCTGTCAGTCCTTCCACAGGAGTATCACATGTATATATTGTAGTATATCTAGTTGTTATATATTAGAGACAAGTTTATTTTTTAAATGTGTTTTAATAAATATATGAAAAGAGTTGAGTTAGATATCATTTCAATATAGCTTTCATATTTAATATTTTAATTAATCACAGCATCAGTGAGACATTCCCTTAGGGAATTTAATTTTAAAAACAAAACATTTCGTTTTATAGTATATATCACGGTATATTTACCTTATCAATAGAGTACCAAAAATCAAATGAAATTTTTTGTAGTTAACTTGACAAATAAACATATATTTCTATTATTATTACTCTCCATATTTAGTTTTAAAGATATGAAAATTCTGAAAAATAATTATATTCATTTTCGATAAATAAACAAACAGAAGTAACTTTCAATGTTGTCTGCTCAATTTCTATCAAATTCCTCTAAAATTTATATGATTTTGCTAATATATGTGTTTTATAAAATTTAATTTGATGAGATTATGAATTTTTTGAGTCTATTTTTTTCTTATAGAATGAATTTATTTGTTTAAAATTATTTTGATAAATTTAAAATCTGGCAAGTGAAATTGCCAAATCATTTTTCCTTATCAGAATATTTGAGAAAAAGGTTTAATTCAGAGATAAATTTTAATTATATTTTAAAACAATGATAGTGAAGAGAGAAGAGAAATCTGATATTTATGGATATAGTATTTTAAGTTTATTATTTTATTTAAAGGTTTAATATAAAAAATTATCAAAATAATAATCTAGGTATCCAATTGCACATAGTCTTGGAGAAATTGTTTTCTATTTTTTAACGAAAAATATTTACTTAATTATTATTTTAAAAATCACAAAATTAGGTAAATTTGAGAACAATTTTTTAATCAATTTTAAATTTACCGTTTAACACACAAATAAGAATTTAGTAAATATCTCTGACAGTTTTTAAGTTTTGTTAATTTGAGAAGTAAAAACAAACTTTAGAAAATGAGAAAGTGTCTGAAGAACATGGATTAAGTCCACCAACCAATATTTGACAGGGTTGTCAAACTTCCCGAGCTTCACTGAATTTTGTGAAGTTTTAATTCACAAACGTTTTTTAAACAACTCAAATAGCTATCATATGATTTTGAGTTTCTCAATTGAATGGAATTCTATTTTTAATAAATAATTGAGGTACATTTTTGTTTAATGTATATTTTTATGTGTCACTGATAATGTTATAATTAATATTTATATCAAAATATTAAGTTAATATAAATATGTAAATATGTAATATATAAATTGAGAAATAAATCATTCATAAATTCATATGATGTGTTTTCATTACAAATATATATTAGTAAATCACAATTATAAATTCAATTTCTATCTTTTGATAAAATTTGTGATAAATATATTTACTGTAAATGTGTTTATTCTCAAAAATATCATCAAATATTATCTCTATAGACCTTACTACAATTATATAAATTATTAAATGAGAGAGCTTGGTTCAGTAGTGAATTTGGCGAACCGCTGAGAGGGTTCACTACTGATGAGCCAAAATCTCTCATTCAATAAAATCATATCATTTCAGTAAGGTATGTAGAGATAATATTTGATGATATTATTAAAGAGAAACACATTTCCAGTGAATGTATTTGTTACAAATCATATGATGTGGTTCAAGACAAATTATTTCATTAAAGGAATGATTTATTACTTCAAATTCATGGAATTTATATATATATGAGCAATATATATTTAAAAGTTTATAACATTATGCGTCGCTGAGTTTGTGTATACAAAAATGTAATGCCTCGATAAAGGTTGGCGTTCAGCCAGCCGAAATATTGGCAAATAAATCTTTTATTCAATCCAATATATGCCTTTTTATCTAATGATTTAAAGGTATGTAACTAATGAATGATTAATCCTATATTGCGCATCGTTTTGATGCATATATTAAGTGAGAATACATGAGAATATTATCCTCCCGCAATTTTATGCTGTATTTTAAAAATATATTTGAAGGTTTACTTGACCAATAAATTCAAATATATTTAAAATATTCTCTTTCAATATATCGCTTACTTTTTTTAAATTATATGTTAAAGAAATAATGACAAACATCTTCCATATTCTTATTTCCTGAAGAAATGATTCAATTTATATAATGTGGTATACCACTTTTTCCCAATAAAGACAATTTTGAATAAATTAGAAAAACAATTCGTCTGGAGTCTTAAAATTTATAAAAGGTTTGTGTCTTGTGAGCTATTTTTGATTTCAGAAAACCTATATAAATATGTGGAACTCGTTAAGGCGCCTCTGTACACTGAAGAATAGCTCTATCATATATATTTTTAAATGTTGTGCAGAGATTCTAATTGTATTTCTGTATGTAACATTGTCTCTCTATATTTATTCTATAATTTAAACTAATATCTACAAAAAAAAACAAAGACTCGAAAAAACTTTACAATATGTAAGTATTTATCTAAAATAATTCAGATATCTAAATCAAAATTATTGATTATTCTCTCAGACTGTTTTATAACCTTTTAATACAATTATTCTTTATTTTTTTTGTTTCAATACAGATTATTCAGCGATATAGCAAATAATAGCTCTCATTAATTTCCTGATTGGGTCTGACTTAGTAAAGCTGGAAAGTTTTATAATACGAGAATAAGAGTGGGATACAAAATATAACTGTGTTCTTATAGTACCCACCTGCAGATAGCTGTTGTAGTGCATCTGTCAAATCGCGTCCGTCGACAATGACAAGTGTGGTTTCTGAAACGGTGTTAGTGTTTAAGGATCTCGTGACACGTAAGAAAGGATTAATATTTGTAAAACGTTCAACTGTTAAGTTTTTTTTTAGATAAGAGAACAGAGGAAACTGTTGTGGTGAAACAGCGGTAAGAGCTTTCAAAGAACACGCTATTAGTAAACCTCTTCAAGTATGCGAATGATTTTCTCAGTTTAGAATGAAAACTGGCCATTAAAAACCAACCCTGTTGCAGATATCTTCAAAATTATCTAATCGAAAATTAAATAGGTAAATTCAACTAATTTCCTATCAACCAAAGATAGACTCATGACACAATATACGGACTCTATTACTCATCTGGCTAGCCTAAAAGAACAATTTAACGCATTATGACCGTTGATTTTGGAATCCGAAAAATCGTAACAAAACTTGTGCTCAATCTCTCAAAGAGAATCGATGGGATTGTTGAGTTTAAGCCTGGTTACGAACTCTATTCGACAGATTTAGCTTCCGCAAGCTTATTTCTTTCCTAAAGGATTAAAACTATTTCTAAAAAAAGAGCAGAAATATCGACAGAAAGTGCTATGTTACGATGGCAAGTATGTAGGAAGACAAATATAATAGATGATTTCAACACTCTGGAATGATCGCTAGGACTGGTGCATTAGTGCTAATAGAAGGTTATTTTGCAAGATATGTGCTTGAAATATAAGGGATAAGCTATATGAATAAATTAAGGTTTATATTCAGACCCAAAAAACCCTCTTATAATAATATCAGCAATAACAATACATTTTTGTCTAATTTGAATATTAAACATTGTAAGATGAATATTTTAATGAATTCAAATAAAGGGCAGAACAAATAAATTCAAGTTCAATTATGTATATACTTTAAATATATGTATATACTCTTCAGATATAGGTGAAAAAAGGGAAAAAACTTTTAAAAACACCTTCTGGTGATAAGCAACCCACTGCAGAGGATGAGAACTATTTCAGAAAAGAAAAATATAGCAATAGAACTTTAAAATTTCTACAGATAAATTATAAATAGATTCACACGAAAAATAGGTAGTGGGGAAATCTTTAGAACAGATGTGTAAATAAATACCTTCTCAAACAAAGGCTCACGTGCACATGGGAAATGGGGAAAAAATCAATGTATTATTTTTTTGTTGTATTGCGAATCCATACAGGGCAATAGGCCCTAATAAAAGACTTTTTGTTGTTGTATATACTCTTTAGAGAGGAAGGCTCTCTATCCCTTTCCAAATTGAAAATCATATATTATTTACTATATATTTCATAGAAATATGAATAATATTTTTTATATTAAAAGTTTTGTTGATTATCTATATAAAGCTGAAGTTAACTATATGGAAAATTAATTATATTTTTGGAAGAAATGAGTTTGATTTATGAGAATTCAAATATTATAAATTTATAATCAAATATTGTACACACACACAATTACTATATTCACTTCATAAACCTGGACAAATTATTATATAGCTCATCGTTAAGTGTATTAAAATTTATATTTTTGGCTTTATTATTTATTTTTAAATTCAATTCCTAAAATTCATTTTTTTTTGTTACTAATGTTATAGAATTCAAATTTTATTTCGCTAATTCAATTTTTTATCTGAGAAAAATTAATTAGAAATGCTTATATGATATTATATATGTATCCTTTTCTTCTTATACACTTTTCAATTTATAAATGAAAAAATGCATGTATGGATAAGGCTATTAACTTTATATAATTATGCATTCGTTTAAATTAGAGTCTTTCATGCTATTTGCTTTAAAGTAAGAAAAATATATATATTTATCAAAATATTACTGGAAATCCTCAAAATATATCCATTTTCAAATGTCCCAAATAAAATGTATCACAATAATATTTATATATGGACTTCAGATCCTTTTGCGGCGACGGTCAATAGATGGCGTCTAGTTTTGACGTCTATTTTGACGGGAGAGGCGACCTTTGTCTCTTCAGATCAATATCCTCCCGGAAAAATTTCCATATATATATAGTAAATACACCACTCAATTTCATCATAAAGATTTCACTGGGTTCTCAATAAGATAAGGAATAAAATATTTTACTTTTCAAAATATAAACGTTACAGCTACGGCTCATTTTCTGATTTTGTTAATTTTTTCTAACTGGTGGAATTTGTCTATTTCATAATAATATTATATAATAATATAAATTATAATTTATATAAATTAAATTTCATAAATATGTTAATAATTATATTATAATGAATATTTTATTAATATAAATATAAATTGTAAGAAAAAAACGTTCTTTTATACTTGAATAATTGAGAAGAAGTTAGAAGAAAAACAAGAAATGATTTTCCGACCTCAGAATTAATCGCAGTTAGAAGCCCAAATAAATTGTTAATATTAGTATTCAAATCTGTTCCTGGCTTGAGGCGGGCGTTATCGCCAGCGGCTTTCCTGAATTCAAATGAAGAATAAAATGATTGGAAAGTATTCAGTTGAGAGTTAATTGCTCAAGGCACACATTTACAAGGTAAAAACCTAATAGATTTCATCCGTGAATTAAGTTTCTAACATTCTTAGTACATTTTAATATCACATTTTAGTTAACCATTTCAATTTCTTCTTCTTTAATTATTGATTTATATATAATATATTGAAGATATTATTTTGATATTATAATATATAATCTAACATCCTTTTAATATACGAACAATTATTTTTTATGAATATTTAATTTATAAATAAATTCTCAGATTATAATTTATATTCATCATATACAGCAGCCCGAGACACTTCTGCTATAGATATCAAATATATACTTAAATATTTATAAAGTAATATATATGAAAGTCAATGTAGTGTATATCATACAAAATTATATAAAAAGGTGCAATTACATTCTTTTTTCAAATATAAACGAGATATCCTTGCTATGGATATAATACGTTAATATATATTTTTAGTAAAGGAATTTGAAGTTAAACGAATTTAAAAGAATTGGGGGTCGGTGGAAGGCTGGTTAAACCGTTTGGTTTTCGACCAGTAGGACCCGGGTTCGATTCCCGCATTGGACACTTTTTTCTGTTTAAAAAAAAAAAAAAATGCTCCAATGGCCCCCGATTCTTGCAAAAGTCCAACCCCACCAGCGAGTGCAAGTAACCAAACGGGGCTCTGGCATTAGTAAGTGCAAAGTCGAACTGCTTTTCACATGTGTAGACATGTGGTGCACTTACAGTAAAAGCAGTCGCTAACTACCCACCATGATTATCATAGCCTGTACCACGTGTACTAGGGATGAGCAAAAAAAAAAAAAAATAATAATAATAAACAAACAAAAATTTAGAATTTGATGTCCTTATAAAATATAAAAAAGCTACAATATACTTATGGACAAACTTAAGGAGGTTGTACCTTTAAGCATGTATATCGGGATTGTGACGATAACATTGAAAGATATTTAATATACAGTGGCCTTTATTATCAGTTACACGAGATAACCAAGTGTCATAAAATCTTCCTCTGTGTCCTTTAAAAAAATAGACGACCGGGGCTACATAAAATAATTTCCACTTTCTTACGTTTTGTCCATGAATGTATTTCTACAAAATATTTTTTGCAGCTCCTTATGAATTTTTTCTATTATGAGTTGTGAAAAAATTACCGATTTCTGTGATTTTTAAATATTAGGCATTCTAACAATAGGTAGACACCTAGTTAGAATCTTGAATTTCTATATCGCAGAAACAGCTTGTATGTCCAGTATATCAGTTGTTGCCAACTATCCATTTCATATTATAATCATATTGATATATATCTCAATATATTTCCACTAGGAGAATCAAATTGATTCAACATTGCACTTTGTGTCTATCATATATTTTGATTTAGTGAATTCGGTATCTTCCTACCTTATTTCTTTACTGGAAATTCTTCGGAATATTTTTTTGTATTTTGAAATCTCAAAAAATATTGGTCTTTCAACTTTTTATTTATGTACAGTGTATTTGAAAATAAATAAACTAAATTTCTGTGTTATGTTATATTATTTGTTGTAAAAATTCATGTAAAACATATTTGGAATTAATTAAGAGATATCTTGGAATATACTGTTTGTGTTTCACATAAATACTTGCTAACATTTATCTATTTCTAATCGGTACAAAAATCCATATTTATTTTTCAAACCTCAAGTTGGTTTTTCCCATTTTTTATGGCTAAATTTTTGAAAAATATTTATTACCAAATTTTCATGTCAGAAAAATACATATTTTATATATCATTGACGGGACACCAATTTGGAGAAACCGCCTTGAAGGGTTCACCACTGTTAAGCCACAAGCCATCTAATTAAATGAATTTTATCATTGCAGAGTAAGGACTGTAGAAATAATATAAAAAAGGAACCACATTATTTTAAAATATTAATTGTAACAAATTTATATATAGATGGTAATTGAATTTATAAATTAATTACTTTAAATTTATTTCTTTCAATGAAAACATTAAATATAGATAAGTGATAATTCTGCACAGAAATTCTCCTTCTTAATTTTTATAAAGTGAAAATATATCTGTAATAAAATCGGTTCTCTAAATGGTATATCAAGATAGGACATAATTTCAGTGCGTGTTCCAACTTTTCTGAAATTATCGATATTAAATCCCTGTTCACACAACACACATCACACCGCTTGTTCGGCGGTACATATACTAAAATTGGAACGATACAGAGAAGATTAGCATGGCCCCTGCGCAAGGATGACACGCAAAATCGTGAAGCGTTCCACACATCACACCCAATACACACACATTGATAGTGAAAATGACAAGTTTTCAATATTAATGTAAACTTGAATATTTCCCGGCGCATTTGATATTTTTATATAATATTAAAATGAACTTTTATCTATTAGCTCTTTCATTTATCTTTCACAATATATACAATAATTCCGGAATCCGGCTTATTTCTACTGAATAAAAAAGGCGTGATTATTCAATCTAAACAATATTATATAAATCCATAAAAAGGCTTGTATAATAAAACCTATATATAATATATTTGATACCGAAGGAGAAAGAGAGTACAACAAAATTATATTTAATATAATAATCTGAAATTTGTACAAAAAGACATTTTATTCGATATCATTTATGAAATAGAGCAAAATTTGGAAAATAACATAATATTTTTGATAAATCGAATTCCCTCAAAGATTCTATAGAATATAGTAGATCTTATTTTTATCGTGATTGGATTTTGTGTTTATATTGTATCCCTCTTTATGTGAAATGTTATTCTTTAACACGTTACTATACTTGTCTCTATATACTGAATCGAATTGTAGGACTCTCTTCAATATAAATTTTATAAATTTTGTGAAAGAGTGAAAGAGAATACGTCGTACAAGAATTTTAGAAAATATTTAATAAATATATATATATAAATATAAATTTTTAAAGTGATAATCCTGTTGAAGGACTGACAACTCCGAAAGCTTTAAAATAAAAAGGTTGTACAAGAAACTTAACCCTGGAAGCTTCATTTATTTCATAATAAATAAAAATAAATAAAGAAAAAAAAAAGGAATGTACTATATAAATAGAATTATATATAATCAAAAACTTAATATTTCAAAATGAATATTTCGCAAAAAACGCTCTCAATATTTCAAAATATATATCTTTACAATTTATCGAAAATTTGAAATGGTGAATTTTTTCGAGTAAATAATGTAAAATATAATTTCATATTCATTGTTTATATAATTTTCTACAATTTATATATATATATGTTGTAATATATGTATTATAATTGAATATGCATTTTTATAATATATTATAATACCTTGGAAAAGATTGGCGCTCAGCGCCAACTGATATAATGGTAAATAAATTATATTTTGATCTAATATATGATGCCTTTTAAATTAAATATCTATTAATGGATTGCTCTATCTACAAAAGGATGTATATATGATAGAAAAGTGAATCTATGGATATTATTATATACATATATAATTAGAAAAAATTCAAAAAGGGTTATTGTGACCATTCGATTTTTACTCAAACTCTGTTAAAGATGTATATATTTTGAAAATAGAGCAATACATAAATAAATCTTCAATTAAAAAGGCATATATTGGATCAAAATATCATTTATTTTACCAATATTTCAGTTGGCTGAACGCCAACCTTAATCAAGGTGTTATAACATTAGTTGACACACTTTAAAATGTTATAATACCTTGATAAAGGTTGGAGTTCAGCCAACTGATATATTGGTAAAATAAATGATATTTTTATCCAATATATGCCTTTTTAATTAAAGATGTATATATATTAATATATTAATGATGTATCCATAACTTCTCTAAAAAAGCGTAAAAATAACCATTGAGGGAAAAACCTCATTTAATTTAATATTTAGACAAAAGGAAGGATTATATGAACACTTACGGTCGAAATAAGATATTTCAAACGGTGGAATAAGAGGACAGACGTCAAATAAAGATGAAGTACGGCTTTATTAGTGCAGAAGAATGCCCAGAGAATCTGAGTTGTGAGGGACAAAAGAATTCTACGAATTGACTCGAAGCAAGCCTTTGAAATTATCCGTTATTAATTAACATGAATATATATATTTCGTATTTCATAATCAATATTCAGAACTATATTTGTAAAATATAGCAATACATTTTTATGTGTTTCCAAAGGATAATCAAGAGAACACTTCATCTATTAAAATCCTAATAGAAAATATATTTTTTGACAAACAATTATGAAATACCGTTTCATATTTAATTTGAAATATCATATAAAGGTAATTTTCATTGATTAGAGATTTATATCCAGAAAAGGGCATCTCCTTATCGTGCAACTGAAAGTTGCTGATGGCTTGCGCCATCTATCGGAATAAATATCAAATATTCTCGTTGATTTTTAATTATTCCAGTTAGGCCAAATACCCATTCTTGATTAATCAAGAAAAGCTAAATACGGACGCGTTTCGGGCTGTTGGCCCTCATCAGCGTGGTGCAAGCTGTACCTCAACGACCAAAAAATTGGTCATTAAGGCATCCTAAAAAATCATGAAACGGGTAGTTAAGGCCAGAATTGCGTGAGAACGCTACACAACGTGAAAAGATAGTACAAATGTAATATTGTACTGGGATAAGGTGCATAAATTCAGAAAAGGGCATCTCCTTATCTCCTAGAGATTTATATATGAATTCCAAAGTGATTTAAAAATTTGAATGATCATAAAAAAAACAAGTAACGGAGAAATTGTAAATATTTTTGAAGTTTTGCTTATTTGTGTGTTGAAATACGATGTTTATATATAAAAAAATTAAAGTATCAACAAAAAAAAATGCAGATGATGATATTCAGTTTTATTGTTCTGATAAATTATTATATTATTACATTATATATCCGATTTATTGATAATTACATATTATCGATATGTATTACTGTAGCTGTATATATTTTCAATTTCTCTTTATAAAGTACAATTTTTCATGTATGCAGTGATGATTGGTAATTGATTTGAGTTCTAGAGAGATATTTAATCACTTTATTTCTCATATAAAAACTTGTATTATAAGAACTAATTCACTGAATATGTGGAATATTAGAAAATATCAAAATTCGAAACTTTTATAGACGCGTATGATTCTTTTTAAAAATAAATAATTTCTACTATCCTTACGGCAATGGAAAAATTAATGGGAGGGCCTGATACATCAGTGGTGAATTCTCCCAGCGGTTTCGCCAGTTTAATTTATACATTGCAGTAAGGACAGTAGAAATTGTTCATTTTAAAAAAGAATCATACGCGTCTATAATAGTTTCGAATTTTGATAACAGATGCTAATGCAAATAATTTGTGAATATAACTATGAGATATATGATTGATTTAAATATAAATATAGGTTCACAAATAAAAATGACATTTCCTGATCAGGCACACACGAGCATTTCTAGATGGCAGAGCTCCATATAATGGAACAAAAATATACTAAATGTTTATTTAACTTGTTCCGTGATATTTGGCCAACACAATTTCTTGATAAATCGCTAAAAGTCAACCATAAACGCGTTTTGGGCTGTTGGCCCTCGTAGGCGTGATGCAGATTATACCTCTATATGGTCTCAGAGGCTTCCTGAGAAATAAAGAAATGGGTATTTATTCAATATTTACACTAGATGACGCTCTAGCATTTAGAAATGCTCATATGAGCCTGGTTAGAATATGCTTTTTTTATTTTTAATAAAAACACCTGAACTTTTCATATATATATATATATTTTACACAAATAAAACTTTTAACGATATAGGGCAATAAAATTTAATTTACTAATATATATATATTTTTTTCACATATATAGGTTCTTGTTCTATCTGGATGTTTTTTCATTCCTTTGTAGTATTTCATTCTGAGTCTAATTATTGTTTTTGTAATTCTACTCTGAGCGTTTATATCGCGTGTTTGACTCTTCTTGTCTTTTATTTAATACCTTGGATTTTGCCAAAGCATCAGCATCAAATACTTACATTTTTCCTTTCCTTTAAATAAAATTTCTGGATTCCTTTGCTAATTGATCCGCCATCTCATTATCCCCGATCTCAACATGGTCAGGATGGGGGTAGAAGTCCGACCATACCTCCATGTGGTCCCTCCTGGAACCTTGGAATATTTGACCAAATTCTGGTCCAAGGTGACTAACGTGGCAACGGCCCTCATTTACCAATGAAGAGCAAAACCTATTGATGAAATCGAATATTAAAGTTTTCAAATTTCATATTAGACATTTTATAATTACTACAATATGATAGATAGTTTGTTAATACTTATTCTTTTCAAAAACTCTATATCTCTCAAAGGAGCACTAAGTTGATATACGGAAACTTTATTAACAAAATAAATTCTTGATTATTTGATTAACTAATTTAATTCAAATATAAATCTAAAGGAATAATTCACATTTTTAATGATGAGACTAAATCTAATTGTATTGTATAAGTACATTAGTGATTTAGAAGAACATTGTTGTAATGAGATAAGAGGTTTAAAAGAGCTTAGTTAATGAAAGGATTAAATCAAATATATTAGAAACAATAAATATCTAATTAGGTTACCTAATGTATATTACCTCATACCCTTCTCTTCAGACCCCAAATATATAATCGAGAAAATTGGATCTCAATTCAGTTATTGTACTATTAATTCAGCTATTTACATTCTAAGATAAAAGTAAAATTAGAAATTGGTTTTAACGCGAAATACATACATATTATTTTATTTTAAAAATACATATTATCTAATATCGTCGAAAAGTGTTTTTGTCATTTCTGAATTGTTAAATCTTAATGTAGTTTTTTTAAATAGCATAAATAAAGGGAATGTAAATTTCTGTTAATATGTGTACAGAAATCTCTACGCCCACAAAAAGGGAAAGATATATTAAATTTTCTTCCGATTAAATTAATATAAAAAGTATAAATTTAAATGCATGTTCTTATATATATAGAAAATGAAAATATTAAGACGCGAAAGTTTCTTTAACCCATAAATCAAATTTCTACTATCCTTACTGCCATGTAAAATGTTGACCGATATGTTACATGATATACACTTCTCTAAACTACAAAATATACTTTGTTATATATATATATATATATATATGTTATTTATATCTTAGTCTTATGTTTACAAAATTAATGTCAGGACGTATATTTACTCTGAAATTTCACATTTTTAGTGGATATAATGGCGAAATATCTTGTGTTTTGGTTCATTTTTAATCTGAAATTTCACATTTTTAGTGGATATAAAGGGGAAATTCCTTGTGTTTTGTTTCATTTTTAATCTGAAATTTCACATTTTGAGTGGATATAATGGGGAAATTCCTTGTGTTTTGATTCATTTTTAATCTGAAATTTCACATTTTTAGTGGAGATAATGGGGAAATTCCTTGTGTTTTGATTCATTTTTAACAGTTAAAATACATTTCTCGCGCGCACAACACCTTTCCTCCCAGAAATAAAAATAAATGACAAAGTAATTCTCTCCGTTCACAAATAAAAAATGCATTTTATTTTTTACTAGCGGATGTACCCGGCTTCGCCCAGGTTTTTCTCGAGGGAATGTTTGTAGTCTAGTAATAAGAAAATATACTACACCTAAAAACTATCAGAGAAAAGAGAAACCACGGAAGGTGAACAGAAAAATGCTTACAATGGATGTTATGTTTACGATATCAAGTTAAATAAAAACAAAGATAAAATTTGCATATGTTGGTCACTATAAATTTGTATATTTGTTAGGCGAAATTAGAAACATGATAAAACAATTTGGTATTTAAAAACAAATGTAGAAATAAAAGTTGAAGTATAATAAACAATGTTAAAGATTAGTTTTAATTATTAATCAAGATTGTGTGTGAATATGTGAGAAATATGTAATATCGTTGTTGTTTTCTTGGCCGACTGTTTTACATATGGTGTTATCTTAAAATTGCTTGTTTTGAATATTTTTTAGATTGAGATTATTAGCTAGTATGTAAAAAAATTAACTCTGTTGAAATTTAATTTTGTATTTATATATAAATAAAATTAACTCTGTTGTTTTTTGTATTTAATCGAAAACAGCGAAGTTACGCATGTTAATGTTAGGAAATATATTTTGATGTTAAGCAAAACCTGCTCCATCTCGTTTTACATAAATGTTGAAAATTTGGTTGAAATTGATGCATTGTAGCGAGAGTTTTTAGTGATGTCCACTTATGAAATTTCCATTTTATTAATATAGATTTTAAAAAACACAAAAAAAAACGATTATAGAAGATACCGTAACAGCCGATTTTTAAATAAATAAAACAACTTTCATACTAGGTTTTGGACTGTGGTTCTATTCTATTATAAAGTTCAATGCATAGATTTTTTTTTTGCTTATCCCGCATAGATTTATAAAGTTTGAAAGTGATTTTCAGCCTAATTAACTTTCTGATATTGCTTATTAATTCTAATTAAGAGTAGTAAGGATGTGGTCTCAGTCGTTACGGGAAAAGTTGAAAATAACCTAGCTCAGATCGTCTTAGAGTAACACCAGAGAAGGGGTATAGAAGGATTTGGAAGATTATTGTAGCAGACAGGGAATTTGTACCAATGGTTCAAGAAGCTTTACATGTACAGATTTGATTCTGGACCACAATGAACATCATTACTAACCAAATAATCGACAAATAACTTACACATCGCCGGCCTTTATAAAGATTTACACTTTCTGTCACACAGAACCGATAGCTAGTGTGCAGAGAGACGTCAATCGGCTCAATAATGATATTCTGCTCATTTTCGATGAATTCAGAATCATTATGGAGGTTTATCGCGACAGGATACATGTTAGACAAAGGCCTCAAAAAAGATCCAATCACAACTGTATTGAGCATACTAAAACCAATATATTTATAAGTAAAACCATTTAATAGATAATATATCGCGATAAACTATAATGGTAAAGAGCATATATTGCTAACTTATAATAATCTACTCGGGTTATATATAATATTAGATTCTATCTCCGAAAATAGACAAAAATTAGTTAATAAGTTAGAATCAGAAAGTTATAAAACAGGTAATTATGAAGGAATTTATCTAAAGAAGCTAGAAGGAAATTTGCTTAGGTTGAGGGGATTATTGATATTTATTATCAGATCGCGTGATTCCGTGCTCAGTGGCTTATTTAAATACTTTAAAATTGATTAAGCTGTTGGATTCCATTAGAATAAATCACAGTCAACTAGTTAATATTTAATGTATTTTTCTGTATTTACTTTAATTCCGTTTATTTATTACATTTGAATAGATATATAAAGATATTTTCAATATTAATTTTAAACCATTTCAATAAATCCATCAAATATTCGAACTGAAAACAATGTTTTAGCTTCTGATTTTCGTAAGAAGCGGAGTTATTGGATTCTATATGAACATATAGGAATCGGTGGAAGGATGATCTAAACCGTTGGTTTGTGACCGATACGACCCGGGTTCAATTCCCGCGTTAGACACTTTTTTTTTTCTGATTTAAAACAAAAATGCTCAAATGGCCCCCGATTCTTGCAAAAGTTCAACCCTACCAGCGAGTGCAAGTAACCAAACGGGGCTCTGTCACATTTTTAAGTGCAAAGTCGAACTGCTTTTCACATGTGTAGACATGTGGTGCGCTTATAGTAAAAGCAGTAGCCTTCTTCTATAATAATTATCATGGTCTGTACCACGTGTACTAGGGATAAGCAAAAAAAAAAAGAATATATTACAAAGAAAATGGTGTCGATTCTATTCTTTTTAAATATTTATATAATATATTTTATTTATATATTTAAAACATATCTATAAATAAATGTTGATCAAAAATATACTTGAAATATGTAGTTTAAATATTCGTGTATTTTTTTAAGATAGTTGTTCATGCAGGAAAAATATATTGTTGGGTCATTAATTCCTGAAATGGGTTAAAATGGGAAAATATTTAATGTTCATGATATATATATATATAATAACAATTTTTTAATTAAAAGGCATATTTTAAATATAAAGTGAAAAAATAATTATAAAAAGCTAATATTTAACTAGGCTGTACGCCTAACTTCGTCAGGGCCTTTCCTTATTTTAAACTGCTTTGATTGATCACGCGATGCCTACACGCGACGATATATATTAATATTATACAAAACATTTGATATAACAACATACAAGGTATGTCCCATAAGTTCCCGGACTGGGTCCATAAAAAAAAAGGTAAGATTTTTTTGAAATTTTTTTATTAAAACTTTTCAAAGTAATCCCCCCTTGCTACAACGCACCAGCGCCATCGTTTCTCCCAATTGTCGAAACAGTTTTTATAAGTCTCTTTTGGAATGCTCTTCAATGCTAACGGCGATTTTTCTATTATGTCATCCTTGGTGTCAAAATGTCTTCCTTTTAGAACTGCTTTTAGTTTGGGGAACAGGAAAAAGTAATTTGGTGCGATGTCTGGGAAATAGGGTGGTTGAAGTAGGATTTGTGTCCCGTTTTTCGCCAAAAAGCTAGTCATCAAGTGCGCTGTGTGAGGGCGAGCATTGTCATGGTGTAGGATCCACCCACCATTAGTCCATTTTTCTGGCCTTTTTTTTTCTCGAATCGCTTCCCTTAGACGGCGAAGAATGCCCAAATACATTTCCTTAATAACTGTTTGGCCTGCAGGAAGATACTCGTGATGAACAATGCCCTTGTTATCCGAAAAAGCGACCAGCAACACCTTGTTTATGGATTTTTTGGGTCTAGGCTCACCCTAACCTCTCCACTCGGCAGATTGAGGTTTGGTTTCAGGGTCATAGCCATAGACCCATGTCTCGTCGCCTGTGATTATCTTGTCTTTCCATTCTGGATCCGTTCTTGTCATTTCCATCATGTCCTCACAGGTTGCAAGCCGACACAGTTTTTGCTCATTGGTGAGGAATCTTGGGATGAATTTTGCAGGAGTCTTTTTGAGCTTCAAATCTTCGGTTACGATCCTTCCAATCGTTGTTTTAGAGATGCCTGTGTCTTGCTCTAGCTCCAGCAAAGTGGTTCGAGGATTTTCTTTTATCAAATCGGTGATTTTTTGCACATTTTCATCATTCCTTTGAAATTTTGGGCGTCCTTGACGAGGATCATCTTCAATGGAAATTCTGCCAGCTTTAAATCTAGAATGCCATTCAAAAACAGTTGTTCTCTTTGGGGCGTCATTGGGGAATGCTTTATTAAGCATTTCAAAAGTTTCGGTTGCTGATATTTGAAGTTTCACACAAATTTCTATGCAAATACTCTGCTTCAATTTTTGTTCCATCGTAAAATCGCCGCAGCGCTAGGTGTGACCTTTAAATAAATTAGAATAACCTTGGCACGCGCGCAAGTACCGCCTCGATATTGGTACCACCGTGTATCCAGATATTTTTTCTATAATAAACAGTCAAATTCATTTACATTTTTCATATATTTATTTTTTTATGGGCCCAGTCCGGGAACTTATGGGACATACCTTGTATTTGAAATTTTTCCTCCGGCATAGGTTGAATGCATACCTGTTCAAATCCTAAATAGTGAAATTGTCGATCTTCTATCTGAGTTTAACTCAGTAATCCTGAACAAAATTATTCAACCACCGAAAAGGAATATCTAGTCTGAACAATATGAATCTGGTCGAATCAACGTCAAAATTACTACCTCATCTTTATAAAAGGCACTTTAAAATAGAAATAGATGATCATCCGTTATTCTTGGTCGATTGGCGAGATGTCCACTGAACACCTAAGAATACAATTTGACTTAATGTATAACTTGATGTTTGCGGAAGAGCGATTGCTCAAAGCATATTATATACAACAACAACAACAAAGCCTTTATTTAGGGCCTCTCTCCCTATACAGGATTCGCCAGTTCACAATGGATGGGGAGAACACTGTGTGGCTTTTTCCTGGATATAGTCTTGTGGAATCCAAATATAGCCTTCGCATTATACCTATTTTTTAAATATTTCATTAATTAGTGCCGGAAATGAAGGACAAAGTTGCCCCGTTTTATCATTTAGTTTTCGTCTTTGTAAGCATATTATATATTTATAATTGTATTTAATTCTGCTGTCCTCAAAGCTTATTTACATAGTTTATCTAGAATACTCATTCCAAGAGTCTAGCATCAATATCACTATAAAAGGAAGATTGAAAAATGCAATATAACAGCGGTATGGTAGATAAAACTGGCGAACCCGTTGGAAGGGTTCACCACTAATGAGCCAGGGGCCCTCCCATTATTTTTTTTATTGCAGTAAGGGCGGTAGATATTGTTTTATTTTTGAAAGAATCCTACGCTTCTATAATATTTCCGAATTTTTATAATGTATAACACACACATAAAAGACCATTTGTTAGACGATGGCTATTATAGAGAGGACTTATCTTCAATTTCTTTAATTAGTAGAAAATGAGAAATTGAACAATTTCGATTCTGACATTATAATAATTGATTTGAAGAATAGTACGGTGGTCAGAAGTTATATCATTCCTCCCTGGACCCTAGTAGTATTTGATCATAAATTCTTGTCCATTACCAAGGTGGCTAACGTGGCAACTTCTCCCATTTTACAATGCCAACAACAAAAAAGGATAGAACTCTCTTGGTCAAATAAAAAAAAAATATTGTATAACTAATTCAATTTTTTTTCGAATTTAATAAAATAAATTCTATAAAATAATCTCTTGCATCAATATTGAGTAAAATAATCATTCCTCCAGGGAAAGTATATTTTCAAAACATTTTTATTGTTCTCTAGCTTTCGGGCACGGACGCCCATCTACAGAAGAAAATATGGTATAGTTATTATTATATAGTAAGCGATAGAACTCTTCCTGGTTTAGATAATCAAATAAAATAAAGCACGAAGGAAGATGAGTTTCTTTTTAATAAACGCGAGCGAGCTTTCGGGCCACACGCCCTTCTACTGGCAAAAAAGCTAAGAGATTCAAAAGATAGTATAAATAGGCTTGTATCTCTTTGAATCTCTTAGCCTTTTTGCCAGTAGAAGGGCGTGTGGCCCGAAAGCTCGCTCGCGTTTATTAAAAAGAAACTCATCTTCCTTCGTGCTTTACTTTATTTGATTATTATTTAGTATTATACGGACCAGCGTCCTTGCCCGAGAGCTAGAGAATAATAAAAATGTTTTGAAAATACACTTTTCCCTGGAGGAATGATTAATTTTACTCAAAAGAATAAATGGATTAAATGAATATTATCATATTATTACCGAAATATAAATTTTCTATATTGATTATTTCTAAAAGAAAATTTTCTATGGCGATTGGGTCACGTCTAAGGTAATACCAATTGAACGTTTGCAATTGCTCAATGTTGGGCCGTTTGAGAATATTTCCAACAGAGTGAAATATTTACAACTTATTTATTCCCTCTTTGATTTATAACAAGTTGTAATATTCCAGAAATATTGAGAGTTCTCTACACAATTTTTTTCTCTCGATAAATTTTGTTTCTCTAAACATTTGGTGTGCATGTTTATTTGTATGATGGATTGTAGCTCTGTCGTTATTTATAAATTTCTGAATCTGCTATTTCTGTTTATATAATATTGAAATATATATTATACATTTCCATTAGACAATTTATCTTAACATATACAGTAAAATAATGAATATATTAAAATATTTTCAATCATTCTACGAGGTTAGATATGCGAATATTGAGATAAGTATATTATTAAATAGCGCCTTCAGAATAATTTATTTATTTCTTACATCAAAGTCTAAAGAGGTGTGTAGTCACGGTGTTCCAAAATACAAACAGTGATTTTACAGTACATAATCTGTTTATTAAAATGAATATATATACAAATTCGAAACTATTTTAGACGCGTAAAATTATTTTTGAAATTAAACAATTTCTACTGTTCTTACTGCAATGGAAAAATTAATCGCAGTAAGGGCAGTAGGAAATTTTTAATTTCAAAAAGAATTTCATGCGTCTAAAATAGTTTAGAATTTTCATAACAGATGGCGCGCTAGTGCATCATAATATATAAAATTTAAATACGAATTTTAAATATATGAAAAATAATATTACAAATTATTAATAAATAGGTGCATTGACCATTATACAACAATTATTACTCGATCATTAAATAATAAGTATAGGGTGTATAGCGCATTGAAAGAATTAATAATAAACATCAATTATAAATTTCTGAAAACACTGTTTCCTTATCTATATAAAGCGAATAAACATATATGAAAACTTATTTCAAAAAAGCCTTTCCTTTATTATGTTTCATATATTTATAACACACTCGGTTTCCTAGACATGTTTATAGCTTTCGGGAATAACAAAGAACTATATACATCTGTGACAAGCTATCCATTATATTTGAAAATTATTATAAAAGATAATATTGTCATTACGTATATATATAACAATACGTCAACAGTATATAAAAGAAAATTCTAACAAAATGAGATAACCCTTGCCTTCAAAATGGCGAATTTTTGGCGTCGCCAGTTTTATGACGACAATGGCGTCTGCCTCCATAAATCATGGCAATATTAAAAGGCCAGCACTAATGTTCACGTAACAAAAGGGAGTGGCCGGTTTTAATCACATTTTCCGTTTTCAAGACACCTGATACATCAGTGCATTAATTATTCCAGCCACTGTATTAAATATGCATAGATATCGATTGTCCTACAAAACCTTTTTTTCCCTCCAAGATGCTTGATAAATTGCCCGGATGTTAATGTTTATATCACCCCCTCTCCCATCATTAGTTTGTTTTAACAAAAGTCGTCTGCATTTCTATTAATTAAATGAATTTCACATTTTATCTGTAATGGTATTATGAAAATAACTATTCAGTTTATTGATTGTTTAATATCTATATCATTTTTAAAATAAAGAAATTGTTTCTATCGGGTAAAATTTTGTTTTCCTTTCAATAGAGATAGTTTTTTGAGTTTATTATTAATATAAATATGAAATAACGAGGTTTGATAGTTTTGAGTATTGTTAAATGTTTATTTGGTTTTTTAGGTTATAATGACTCGAATAGGTAAATAGGACTCAAAATGCAATTTAGATGTATCCTCTATTATATTATAATTCATTAACTAATTGTATATTTGTTTTTATAATTTATTATTCAGTCAAAAATATAAAATCGATTACATCAATAGTTTACATGCTTTCGGAAAGAGATCTTTGCAAATATTGATTTTGAGTCATATATAATTAACACAAGTAAAATAAGAAACATAATGGCAGTATAATGCGGGTGACATATTATCATGATACAATAAATTAAAATATATATTTGATCAATTAATAGTATGCAATCAAAAAATAATAAAATATTTTATAATTATATAACTTAAGCTTGATGTTGGTCGAAAACAATCTATAGAAATATTCATTAATTAAATACTCATATTGATTTTATTTATTTTTTAATTAAAAATTTTCTCTCTGGTTACTCAAGGTAATCGAATATGTACGCGTGAGAGTTATTACCTTAATGAGCCATTACTGATTTCATAGAAGCTCATCAATAAAGTAAGAAAAGGTGAAGCGCCAAATGTACATGTGTACTAAATGTATACAAAATTTCTTGTGATGTAAAAATATCGCAAGAAATATATTTTCAAGTCGCTATAATCTTCATTTTATTCGTCCTTTTTTTCACTTTTGAAAATAATAACCACAATATATGAATATAATTATATTTGAACAATCATCAGAATATATAAGAAAATTGTTAAAAATATAATTAAAATATATTTAACACTTTTTCCTTAGCTCTCTCTCTCTCTCAAATACATTCTTCATGGGAAGAAGACGAAGGGAGTTTAATAATTTTGTAAAATGAGCTACCACAAAATTATATTGGAATTATATTACTAAATAACAAGTGAATATATAAGTTTTCTTGATAATTTCATCTTCAATCTTAAATATAAGAGATACTACGGCTAGTGAAGGGTTTATTTTCTATAATTATATCTCAGATACATTTATAGCACCGTATAAAATTCTCTATTTACATTTTTTCCAGAAGAGGACAAAAACCTTTTGCCGAAACCTCGATAAAATAAAACCTCTTTTCTAGAAAAGGGTATTATTTTTTTAAATAAAATGTATGAATGTTGGTCAAGCAACCTCTATCTTCAAAATATACATATACAAAATATACATATACCAAATAAATGAATAACTTTATAATTTATTATATGTTTTTGATTATAATATAGGAAATTTTGAATAGGAGATGTTTATAATACGAGAAAAGTAGAAAAAGGGTTGATGAACCCACCCAATCTGGTCTGTAACAAAATCCTACCCTAAGGAGCTCTTACAGAAGGCTGTCATCGATCCTATGAGACAGTGGGAGATGACAATTATTTATTATATAAATACATTCTCTTTCTTTCTCCTTAATGGTTGATCCATTGCAGAAATATATCATCATTCAGTAGGTCTTTTTCAATCTGAAAATATATATTTTAAAAGTCAAAATATAAAATATATTACTCGTATTAATATATTTTTATAAATACTAACGACAAAAGGAACATGAGTAATTCGTAAGGATATTTTAAAAAACGAATGCTATATGTGCTAAATCAGAAAAACTTCGAGTTATTACAAAAACTATTTTGGTTACCTTTTCTTTTCTAATTAAGGATAGTTTCTCTCTCGGAGAGAAAAATTCTAATATTTCTGTTTTTCCAAACGAGATTGAATTTACTTTTTTCGTTAATCCAATGAAGGGAAGACAATTGGAACTAGTATTGATGTAGTTGTTTTATTTCTAGCTACGTATTTTAGATCAATCAATAGATTCTACATTAAATTTATTTTCAAAGATATTACGGTAATTAATATTATTTTTCGGTGTCAGATATATTAATATTTATTTGAATATTTCATGAAACCGAATTTTTATATGTTATTTTTCTATAATAGACATAGTTTTCAATACAATACTATTTTTTGATTGAATATAGCTCAGATATGTTGTTTTTGATTATTGACAGACTTCTTCTTTAAATTTATTATTTATTATACATACATTACAATAATAAAACACAATAAATACAAAAGATAATAGTGGCTAAATATATTTTTTATCATCAAGTTTTTTGTTCTTCACTTTTTTTAACAACAACAATTTTTTTATTAGGTTATCATCATATCCAATCTCACAGAATATATATATATATATATTATTTTTATAAAATTAAATATTCCAACAAAATAAAAAAATTTGTAATTAGCTTTATTATCAATATTTTATATTTCCGAATATATATTCATAATAATTTTGAAAATCTTAAAGCTAAAATATATATGATAAAGGATCTTTCAAAATGTTTTAGATTTATTTACGAGAATTATTTAATTTTATAAACAGAATGCATATATATAAATAGGCGCTCTGCCATCTAAAAAGCACATGTGCTCGTGGTCAGGAGATGCCTTATTTATTTTTAATATAAATACATCTTTTTTTACACAAATGAATTTACTGGCGATGCGTTTCTTTTAAATATCATCAGAGATAATATTTGATAATATTTAAAAGAAACGCATTGCCAGTAAATTTCTTTGTGTAAAATTTTAACGATAGATGGCAATTAAATATAATTTACTAATAAATACATCTGTTAATCATATATATTTCGATGTATTAACATCGAAGTTGCATAGGTACATAGTCTGAGAGAAAGATCCTTAAGGAATTACAAAATCGAAGCTTTCCTTGTACTGTTAAAAACGATGGTTATATTTGGTCTGCTTTTATTTCCGTTGTTGCTTGTTTATACAGTCATATGCATCTGCGCATAGTGAGAGAGAGAGAAAGGAATATTCTGAATATTATTTGATTTAAGACATTCAAATTACAGAGATAAGAAACAAGAGGAAAGAAATATTTTTCAGTTTTAGTATTTGAATTTATATCAGCTTCACCTACGCCTTATTGAAAATATGACATGCTCACATATTTAATATTACTCATTTATATTTTAAACGATATATTATCCGAAAAGAACTTCAATATATATTCCAACTCATATAATTGCAATACTATATAATTTATTGCATGTTATATATGTATATAAACGACAAGAATAAAATAAATATCAATTGTAATCACCAAGAGACTTGTTCTAGTGATATCTCCTATAATTACATTTGGGTATGAAGACTTAACAGTGAGATATATACACGAATAAAGGAATTAGTTATGTCACGGGATGTCACTAATAATGTCTGTCACGACAGCAACATGGTGACAAGACATTGATATGTCACGTTATATGACATTGCATGTCATGTGTAATACAGCGACACCTGTAGGTATTTTCACGCGTACACCATTATCTCTGAATTTACTTTTAATTATACATACAATATCCATTGTATTTCTCCCTATTTTAAAAATGGCTGTAAACCTTCTCCCTACTGTTGACTAGGCGTTAATAAACTAGTTTTAATTGTCTATTGTCACAATATCCATTGTAGAGAAACGTATAATTCTAAATTGAAGGTCTAAAGTTTTATTTTATGGTTAAAAGTATGTTGGCCAGCAAATAAAATGTTTTGTTTATTTACAGCTGAATTGTTCATTCTTATTTACATATTTGCATATTTTAAGAGTGTGTAAAAAGGGTAAAACCTAGGAAAGTTTCTCGCTTAATTGACACAAACTTGCGTAGTTTAGAATAACAATTTTTTCTCACCTTATAAGTATATATTTTATTATTTCTCTCTCTCTCTCTTCCTATCTCCCCTCTATGAGGAGATTTGTAGGTTTTAAGTAGTGCACGCGGTCATTTACCGCCATGTGAGGGAGTTACTCTCCGAGGCACTCTCGACAGAAAACAAGATAATTCTGTGAGATTTCCTCAGCATGGCAATTGAACATATTGGGGACAAAGACCCATTTATAAACAAGGGCCTATCCGAATTCAGGATGTCTTGTAACCCTTGATCTAAACCAATGAAGCCTATATAGATTTCATTATGTATATTCATCATTATTATTTTCATTTACTTATTGTTATTATTTTTTATTTCATTCAGCTTTCATTTATCACTATAATCTTATATGTAGATTGTAATAAATCAGTTTCAATCTCAATCTCTCTCTGGCCAATTTGGGCCAGTTCGTTTACAATTTAGATTATCTTACCCATATACCCTTCCATATTGCTGTGCTGAGTCAACCTTTCGCCATATAACTGCCTTCTTAGTTGTACGGCTCGATATCTACTATCCTTTGGTGCGTATAATTTTTCCAGTTCCTCCCAGACCTCTTTCGGAGTATTCAAATGTTGAACATGCAATTGTTGTTCATCATTAATCCCGAGGCAAATTTTTGCAAACGCCTTACCCTCCCGCGACAAAAAAAGTTTTGTTGCAACAAGGTCACTAGGGTCAGGCTTAGCCTCTCCTGGATTGATCAAACTCCACAAATCGTTTTCGATTAGAACGAGTTTCATCTGGAAGCTCCAGCTGGAGTAATTAGCACCATTTAATTTTGTAATCGTTGTGTTTGCCATTTTACAAAATATTTGGTAAGTAGAAAAAAAAAGGATGGTCCAAGTAATCAAAGGAAATTTGTTTACTCACGTTTTAGGCCTTGCGCTTCTTCAGTCTGACGTTTTAAGTTGCGCTTCTTGTCTCAAGTTTTAGGCCTTGCGCTTCTTCAGTCTCATAATCTTTGTCGTATTCCAATTGATTACACACAGCGCTCAACGTTAATTATACTTTAATTAACTACAAGGTACAAGGAATATATATAGATTAAAAAGTAAACATGGGGAAAAAGAGAAAAGAATAAGTCTCGTGGCCACGCGGCCTCGCCTGGGTTACATCCACAGGTAGTGACGTCAGAGCTCCAGGGTTGCCGAGCCAGCAGATATAAATCTAAATGAAGTTGTTGTAAAGACTGTTGGGTCGGACAAGTGGTCCGCGGGGATAACCATTAATGGCAAGAAGACCATGGTACATTTGGACACTGGCGCACAGATCAATGTGCTTCCTCATAAAGTAATAAACCAATGGCCATCAAGACCAGAAATCAGGCCCACGACATTAAAGGCGTTCGCATATGGAAATACAGAATTGCCTATCGTCGGCAAATGCAATGTGGTATGCCAATATGGTGAAAAGAAAGGAATGTTTGAATTTATCGTAGCCGATGTAGAGGCGCAGACACTCATCACGGGCGATACTTGCGAGAAGCTTGAAATATTGAGGCGAATTAATCATATAAACACGGATGAAATGAAATTGTGTTCTGAAACTCAAAAAATCCTCTTACAATACCACGAAGTGTTTCAAGGAGTAGGATTAATCAACTCGGAATGTAAGATTTACACAAAGCCTGAATATTCGCCTGTGCAAGCCCTTCCCAGGCGCATCCCAACAAGCCTCGGAGCCGAAGTTCAGTCTGAATTGGAAAAAATGGTGAAGCAAGGAATCGTTACAAAAATATATCATGAAACAGAGTGGTCTCATCCTATGGTCGTTGTGAAAAAAAATCTGGTAAAATCAGAATATGCCTGGATCCTCGTAAATTAAATGAGGCCCTTGTGGGAAGACACTTCCAGACTCCGGCTCCAGCTGAACTATTGCACGAGATACCCAAATCTAAGTATTATACCGTGTTAGACGTGAAATCAGCCTATTGGCATATTCCGGTTGCAAAGGAATGCAGAGATCTGTTGGTGATGACCACGCCATTTGGTAAATTCAGATATAATCGATTGCCATTGGTTTGAAAATATCTGCACAAATTTTTGTTGAGAAAATGACGAATATCTTCAGGGATAGCATTCAAAATATTACATATGTAGACGATTTGCTGATATATGCGGATACCATTCAAGAGCACAATAAAAAATTGAAGAGAATTCTAGAAAAAGCAAAAGAAAAAAATATCAAATTTGATTTAACAAAGGCTCAAATATGTCTAACGAAGGTTCGTTTCTTGGGCCATGTGATTTCACAAAATGGAATTGATCCAGAGTCAAATAAGATTGATAAATTAATTACTTTAAAAAAGCCAGAGGATAAAAAGTCACTTCAAAGAATCATGGGTCTTTATAATTACTTGGGAAAATTCATTCCGAATTTAGCTGCGTCCACATCCAATATAAGAGGAATATTAAGAAAGAATGTTGTCTGGCATTGGGGGCCTAAACAGGATGGGGAATTCGATCATATTAAGGAATGCGTTAGGAATGCTCCTTCATTGGCACATTTTGACAAAACAAGATGTTGATCTTGCAATGTGACGCCAGCAAAGATGCAATGGGAGCTGCTCTGCTACAGGAAGATCAACCTCTAGCATTCGCATCCGCGTCATTTAGCGACTCGCAGAAACAGTACTCTCAGATTGAGAAGGAGTTACTGAGTGTTTATTATGGATGCAAAAAGTTTGAATATCTATTATCAGGACACACTTTCGTTGTCCAGACGGATCACCAGCCTTTGTTGCCTCTAGTCAAAAAACCGCTGAGTGATATATCTCCGCGTCTACAAAGATTAGTAATGAAGCTTATAGCATTTGACTTCAAATTGCAGTACAAACCAGGAAAATATTTGATTGTGGCTGATACCCTATCCAGGGATACTCACCCCATGGACGAACTACCAACGCCTTTTCTTGAGGACAAAAGAATGGTCAAGATGGTATGTGTTAATATATCGGACGAAAAACTGGTAACGCTGCAGAAAGATACCCGAGAGGATCCTGCTTTAGTTAAAGTAATCGATTATGTGATTGAGGGGTGGCCAATATGCAAAAAAGACGTCGATGAAGATGCCAAAGCATTTTTCGATTTCAGACACCGTTTTTATTTATGGAATGATCTATTATGTATCGGATCAGCCATAGTGATTCCGATGACACAAAGGAATAATATGCTCAAATTGTTGCACCAATCGCACCAAGGGATATCTGCAATTCAAGGTTTGGCGCGAGAATCTTTGTTTTGGCCGGGAATGTCCATCAACATTGCTGAAAAAGTAAGAAATTGTGAAATTTGTCAAAAATATCAGAAATCGAAAATACGGCAGCCGTTAAAACCCTTCCCAGTTCCAGATTATCCATGGCAGACAGTATCATTGGACATATTTTACATTCAAAAAAAGCCCCATTTGTTGGTGGTCGACAGATATAGTGGCTACCCGGAGGTATTTGCATTGGACCCACCTACGGCGATTAATGTAAAAAATAAATTGAGAGAAACATTTGCACGATTCGGGATTCCGGAAACTATGATGTCCGACAATGGACCACCGTTTCGCTCAGAAATTATGACTGATTTCTGTATAAAATGGGGTATTAAACAGCTATTTTCAAGTCCACACCTTCATAGATCTAATGGTCTGGCCGAAAGAAACATTCAAACAATAAAAAATCAATTAATTAAATGTAGAGATGAAGGGTCCGACCCATATCTGGCTATTCTGGCATATAGGAATACACCAAAAAATGACCTACCTTCACCCGCACAGCTATGTTTATCGAGGAGCCTTCGATGTCAAATCCCCAGAATTACACCGCTGTATAAACCTTATCAAACTAATTGGATAAGTATAGAGAATGCCAAAAGAAAAAGACAGAGCTCAATGAAAGAACATTATGACAGAAACAGTAAAAGCTATCCCAAGGTCAATGTAGGTGAGGATGCATGGTGTCAAATGCATCCAAAAGAGACATGGACACCGGTGAAGATATCAGCGCAGGCTAATTCTCCTCAGAGCTTTGAAGTCGTAACACCATCAGGAAATAAGTTAATAAGAAATCAACAATTTATTAGGCCGAAAGATGAAGTCAACGAAAAAAAGGCAGTTATCTTTAGAACCAATTTCCGGCTCCCCAAAAGCTCAACATCTGCATTACGACAGTCCAATGATGGGAGAGTCATCCACAACCCCGATACAGCGGTCAAGTGCAGATACCAATATTAAACAGAAGGAAAACGCGACTGCATCCGCTGGGATTTCACCAGAACCATCCGGAAGGCCCCGGTTTTCAAGGTTCGGAAGAGAATTAAGAAAACCACAAAGATTTTGTTTTTAAGCAGAGGGGAAACATGTTGTGATATGTTAAATAACATATGTTACGTTTTATATTTATTTATCTATTATTGACTATGCAAAATCATGCCATTTGTCAATTGTTTTTAAACTTATGTAAACTATTTCCTTTTTATCTCTATCTTGTATAAAAGGAGATTACTAGATTAAATAAACGTTCAGTTCAACTTATAAGCCGGAGCTAGTCTTGTTCTGATAACACTCATTACAACATGTACATATACCTATAATTTAAGAAAAAGCATGATAATTTTTTTTGCATGAAATAAAGCAACCTTTTGAATAAAGCGTTGGAATCGAGTGGCGATACTTTATCGGTGAACATAGCCTAATATATATTGATGGATATTCGTAGATAAACTCCCAGCTACTTCAAAAACAAAAAAGAATATTTATGATAAAAATTATTCTAAATCTTTAATACCATTCAAAAGAGAGAAATCAAAATTTGCCTTTATGCTATACATAATTTTATACATAACTCTAATACAATAAAATTCAAATTTATCAGGAATATGAAGTAAATTATTTATTACTTTAAAGTTCGATCAGTTTTATAATAATTAAAATGATAATCAATATAGTGTTATTCCTTTTATTTTATCTGGAATAACTTTTGAAATTTGATATTCGTATGAATAAAAACTATAAATAAAAAATATAATGGTAATTTTATAAAGATAAATTCGTTTTGCAGTATAATTTGCTTATGTTGTTTGAGGATATATTAGTATGTTTGTGATATCGCAGTCGTGGTAATAATAATATATAATAATAAAATAGTTTAAATTAGAATTAGCCTCAATTTTTCTAATGAAAAATATAAAATACATATTTTGAGATGGTACTACCTTACTTAAGGCGTAAAGAATAAAATTAAATATTACACATTTACACATCTACAAAATATTTGAGTCGACCAACGGGAAACAACAACAATGCTTTTTATATAGGGAAAGCCGCGAAATCTGGAGGTAGACTTAACAGAGTAATTTGATCTGGGAATTATAATTTTTAAATATAATATAATATTTATATAACATATATATACTGTTTAGAAAACAATATAAAACGAAGAGGAATATTCGAACATACAAATTCTATATAGAAATTGATATAAATAGTGAGTTTCAATTGTGACAAGAATGGAATTGTGATGTGAAGTGGAAGATATTAATAGAAATGATAAAGGCGTTAATAAAGAAGAAGAAAGCGTTGGCGGATATTGCTTCAATATTTGACTCAGAAGTTTCTCTAAGAAAGACAACCTTGGTTTTGTTTGCAGACGACTGCCACTTCACCATTAGCCAGCTCTTAATCTCCTCTAATGACATAATAAATTTGGCTGGCGTGAAGCTTAATTAAAAAGTGCGGCAAGCCCACTTGATAATAATAATTACGGAAAATATCTGTCATGCGCCGTCTAATGGATTTTTCTTTTTAATAACCTAGATTCGGGTCGTCTGCTTTCTTATTTCTACTGGTCGTGATATTTTTCTTTTCATATTTTCTATAATTCATGATGTTAATATTCGATTTTGAAATGATTAATATATTACAGGAACGCCTTTTATTCATTTATATAAAAGAATGAACTGTTGTTTTATTTCAATGTTATCTCTTGAAAATATTTTTGAAAATGCATATTTCAATCTTTATTATATGGTTAGAATTTTATATAGATTTAAATTATATTATAATAAAATTATCTATCTTATTTCATATTTATCTTCGATATCTCAGTTTAATGGCTTGTAATATATTATTTTCAAATCAATATTCAAAATATTATAAAAATATAGAATTATTGAGTTATGTATATTGAAGCACCAAACTTTTCTACATTTAATATATTTTACTATATATAAAAATGAGATGCAAAATATTGGACCCAATATTTCTCTCTCTCTCTCTCTCTCTCTCTACAATGTAGATAATCTCTATTCTTAATATATTACATATACGTATTCGTAATATATTACAATTCAATATATTCATAAAATATTATTTATATACGAGGTGAGAGAGAGAATTGCTTATTTATTTATATGAAAATAATTTCTAAAATCTCTTTATCTTCATAAATGATGAATAATTTATATAACAACCATTTCATTTATCATAATAATAGTTGGCCAAATAATATATTTTATAAATTGTATTATAACAAACTATGTTTCCACACTGACTATTAATATATTTTATAGTATAATCCGATGGGGCTCTCTATCATTTATCAGAAAGTAAATTTGAATATACTCGTACACCGTACTCGTACACCAATACCTCACTTTGCGTCGTTTCGTTTTGCGTTTTTTTTCGAAGTTGCGTCGCTGCTTAATTTTTACTGATTTTCACTGTGCGTCGTTAGATTTTTGAAGTTGCGTTGTTTTGGAGTCGAGTCTTTATTTTTTTTTCCTAAAATATGGCAACACCTTTGTTTTTGATTGGGCCTTCACATATTTTCACTTTGCGTCGTTTCAATTTGCGTCGTGTTTTTTTAGAACGTAACCCCGACGCAAAGCGAGGTATGAATATACTTATTTAAAAAGCATTAAATTTACAGCCTCATTTTATAATTGGAGATTCTATTTAAAACATCTTAAAGTGCAATGATAAAATTATCCTAGAAGTAGGTCTATTTAAAGGTAAACTCTAGCAAGCTGTTTTCCTTATTTCCTGACCGTTTTACTGTTTTGTTAAGCTGACACCCCTATACAGTAGATGTTCATTTAAAAAACGATTTTAAGTGATTTATTAATAGAACATACAAATGTCTGTACAAATTATTGTTTCTATATCTAAGCCTTGACGTTTAGCTACAGTTCTCTATAGATATCCAGTAAATAAGGCTTTGTCTTTGAATATTTTGATCAAGACTATCTCAACAGTCTCCTTGAAGACTTTCTAGAGATCTTCTAGCGTCTTCGGCTTTCTAGATCTATGAGAAGGTTTCAGCAAGCGAAATATTTTATAGGGACCAAGTCTGTGGATCTGAGGATGTGCTTAAAAAAGATGTACGAATATCAGCTTGCATCTCTCCTTTTGTCTAGGTATTGGCGTGTTGAACGTGAGGTATGACTTGTAGTTTTATCCTGTGCAGCCACTTGGATACAAAAACGGGATCTCATTGTAGAAAAACGTATCTAAACAATATTTATTTATATATTTATGATTTATATTGACATTTGGGTTCAATTTCTTTATATGAATCTTCCCATTGTATCAAAAACCTGCAACGATTATGAAACCCATTGAGAAATTTACTTACATTGCCTTAACCAGTACTGAAAGGTGTCTATTTGAGAGATAGCATGGTTAATTGCTATTATTGAGGTAAACAACAACAAAAGATATTTAATGTGTGTGTTTATTTTCTAGGTCTCCAATCTTTAGTAAATAACTTTGCCTGTTTATCCTGTATGTTTCCGTATAAAAATGTGAATGTTTGAAATATGTTATATTTCCTTGTTTGATTAAAAAAGGGAAAACATAGGTAGGACGATATATAATATAATAATATAATAAATTTAACAAAATATCTATGAAATATTTTAAATAATCATTTCAAGAATACGAATGTACTTACAATTAATATTTTTTGTCTTCATATATATAAATGTAATGAATAATTTATATAAAATATCTCTTTTTTTTCCAAATAAGTCTTTTAAATATGAAATTATAAATAGAATATATTGCAATTTAATATATTCATAAATTTTTATTCATATACGAGGAATGAGAGAGAGAATTCTTTATTTATTTATATGTAAATAATTTCTGAAATCTCCTTATCTTTATAAATAGTGAATAATTTATGTAACAACCATTTAATTTATCATAATAATAGTTTGCCAAATAATATCTTTTATAAATTTTATTATAACAAACTATGTTTCTCTTATCCTGAAAATAGAGGTTGCCTTGCCGGCATTCATATTTTTTTGAGAAATAGACACTTCGGCCAATTAGAGTTTTTTTTTTCTCAACGTTTGTCTTCGTCAAAGAAATTGAACAATTTTTAACGCCTTGCCACATGTTTTATTTTCATTCATTTCTCCTGAGGAAGACAAAAGAATTTTGTTGAAACGTTGAGACAATAAAATACTCTAAATGGCCGAAGGGTCTATTTTTAACAGAAATAAAATTCTCTCGTTTCAATGTTTATAATAAACTTCACTCTCTATATATATTTGTACATATCCAAAAACATATTATAAAAAGAAAAAATAAAAGATTGAATTCAATATATATATAGGAAATTAGCGTAACTATTAGATGGTAATGCTGAATTTTGTTCGAAAGGTTTGAAACAAAAAGAATATATAAGAAACAAATTCCATATTTGAAGGTACTGTTGAAATTTAATATTTAGAACAATTAGGTAGGACTTCATTAAATAGAAGTCGGAGTTTACATTACACATAAATAATTAGAGCTTTGGTGGTTTAATTGAAAATGGAAATTTGCCTAAATCATATGGCACGTTTCCTCTTTTCCAAAACTAATTTCCTTGCTACAAGTCATTGAGCTAATAGCTTCAGTTTATTTTTAGGTAATATTTGAAAGTATATTAATAAATGTCTCGTATGGAAATATTAAATTGATATATTCTATGATAAAACCTTTAGGACGACGGTTTATGTTGGGCAATAAACCTCAATATGAAATTAAAAAACATGTTTATCACTAAAATAGGAACCTTAAGAAAATATACCATATATTAGCTCAATAATATCCCATGTATATAGCTTTGGTGCGATTCATAGGTTATTTATTCAGTTATTTTGTGAAATATTAATTGTGAATTATTTTAACCTTCATATATTTTATATTATTATCATGTATATATATATATTTTGAAAATAGAGCAATCCATAAATAAATATTTAATTAAAAAGGCATATATTGATTCAAAATATAATTTAATTCACAAATATTTCAGTTGGCTGAATGCCAACCTTTATCAAGGTATTATAAAATTTTAAAGTGTGTCAGTGAGTTTGTTGTTGACACACTTTAAAATGTTATAACACCTTGACAAAGGTTGGCGTTCAGCCAACTGAAATATTGGTAAAATAAATGATATTTTGATCCAATATATGCCTTTTTAATTAGAGTATATATATTACACCGCTCATAATACTTTACATAATCTTGCCCAATGGAGCAAAGATAGAAAAACTTTGAAAGGAATAATGTGTAATAGACCTTTAGATCATGACCTATGAGGTAAAGAATATATAAACTCAGCTATTTTAAAAGTTGAAATCCTTTTCATTTATTTATTCATACTTTTATTTTGTTTCATTAGGAGAAAATATTTCGATATTATAAAAGATTAATTTACCACAGTTTGGCCACATAGCACAAAATGGTTGGCGTAATCTCTTCTGATAAATTCACTACTTTATTCTTAACAGGCAAAGGACCCTTCTTAAGTTTCCTATTCAAACTGAATATTATCAATGATCCAACATGTGAATGCCGCTTAGATGTTGAATCACCAGAGCATCTTCTTTTGACTTGCCCTCTGACTAATCAAATTGTATGTAGATACTTTGAAACATCACCAAATTCTCTTTGTGTATATACTCTATCTTATGAGAACTTTGTTAAGTTTAGAACTATTTGTACAATAATTTACAAAACACTACTAATCCATCGTGTAAATATTTAATCATATATATGTATATAATACTAGCAAAGCACAATAGTCCTTTGGACTTCGTGCTTTTGTAACAATAAATAAAAATAAAAAATAAATAAAAAGTTATAAAAATAATCAAAGATCCGTTCGTGAATCATGGATGATAAAGAAAAATAAATCAATATTTTGGTTTTATGTTTTGTACTTTTAAATATATTGATATAGAATTTGAATTTTTGATAAAAAGGAAAGAGATACCCATTAAAATTTTTATCACATTTCTAATATATTAATACATGAGATTAGAAATAATTTTAGGCCACTCTATATAATATTTATAAGTTATTCACGCAAAAAAAAATCTCAAATTATATTCTCCATCCTCTTTATAATGATGCTTTTTATAAATAGATAACCAAAAATATTAAGTTGTTTCACATTATAAAAAGAAAGAAAAAAGCTTTTCATTTGAATCAAATAACCTTATATATCTTAAAATCGATAATTTCAGCTTTGGAAGAATTTATTCAAACAACAAAATTACAGGATATATAATATTATAATTAAAACTACAAAGCTCACCGTTTTCGTTTGAAAAAAAAAAGGAATTTGACACATACGAAGTTTTATGCTACACGCACAATAATAATTCCTTGTATAACATTGAGAGAAAAATATTTAAAGGAAATGCAGAAAATTGAAGATACTTTTTTCAGTAAGCACATTCTCTTTCAAATGAAATTATATATTTTATTCATAATATATATATATATATATCAATATAAATAGCAAAATCTACTCTATAGTCCATTCTAAAAATAAATTATGAAACTGAATATTAATCGACGTAATTTAAACAACTAGATGAAAGTGTTGTTGTACAAAATGCAGAAGACTATTAATTTACATTTTAATGGTTAAACAAAACAGAAGGACGCCTGCAGCGCCCTCTAATGGATCATGTGACAACCTGTCTTCAGTTTCCCTATTATCTTCTGCATTTTTAAATGAACCAATTAATATTCCACCAGGGTCGCTGAATATAAACCCAATTTTGTTTTCATATTTTATAGTTTTCGCATTTTATAGCTTCCACAATAGAGTAATTTATATCAACATGCTTCCATTCCATGTTTTATATTACGGATTTTAGTGTTTATCACATTTTTATTTAATTTATTCAAATTATAATTCTTTAAATAATTAAATTTACTCTATTAATTGGAGACCCACTGGCGATTCTCCACCAAACTCTGCAGCGCTGGCACATAGTGTATATAATCCATATTATCTTTATTTTAAATAGTGCAGGCTGTGCACTTTGCATATATTGACAAGATGTCAATAAAATTATTTTAATTGTCTAAAAAAATTGTCTATTAATTGAAAAAGAATAACTAAAAAACTAAATGGTAGTTTATTAAATGGTAACACTATAAGAAAGAGAATAAAATAAATCATTATAAGGAATTAAACTGGATACATATATAATTCCAAAAGGATATTAGTGTTATTGAATAATGTGATAATGATTATTAAATTTTGAACTTAGAATTTGTTCGATTGATCTTTTCGAAAAAAAATATAAATTTAGTTGAATTTATTAGTAATTAATTAGTTAAGATTAATATGTCATGTTTCTTAGACAGGAGTCAATATTCAATGATTGGTTCCTAAACCAAAAGCTTGTAGCAATTCTGAAATGTGGGATGAATCGACATGCAGCAACCTGTAATCCCAGGTTTAAATATTTCCAAACAAGGCCGATTCTTTTTCAGGATGGTGTCAAAACCATGCACCATCTTCAGGATCAAAGAAGCCTCACCGGATCACCTCTTGAAATATATGGCAGAATCAAGGCAAGATATTTATTCCAACCCTACATAAATTGTTAATTTGATCCAATAATTTCAGTCTCCGTGACCTTTAGTACTATACAATGTCATAATAATAATAAGAATAATATATTCATGTCTTCTAATTGTATTTGATAAACATATAGAATACTGGAGCATACATTGCCAATTATCCAGATTGAATAGAAAATACCCGTTATAAGATAAACTGTGAAATAAGGGAAGCACACTAAGAGCTGATTTGGATATACCAATCAACCAGATATAATATATGAATCACGATATAATGTAAATTATAATATGAAACATACATAAATAAAGGTGGAATAGATATACCCATTATCCAGATGGGATGGAAAAGACGTGGTTCAATGAAAGCTGCCAAATTAAGCATGCACCTTGAGTGGTAATGTGGGTATACCAATCAACCAGATATAATATATAAATCACGATATAATGGAAATTATCATATGAAACATACATAATTCCAAAGGGAAATATATCTATTATCTAGGTAGGATTGAAAAGATGTTATACAATGTAAGCTGTCAAAAAAAGCATTCACATTAGGTAGTAATATGAATATACCAATCGAACGCAGATAGAATATAAAAATCACTATGTATTGTAAACTGTCATATTAAACATACAGATTTCAATGTGTGAAATAGATATACACAATTATTCAGACGGAATAGAATAGACTCGGTGCAATGTAAGCTATCAAACAAAGGATACACATTAGGAGATTATGTGGATATATCAATCGAACAGATAGAAAAAGAGGCATTATATATTGAAAGCTCTAATATGAATATACAGCATTCAAGTTTAAATAAATATATTAATTATTCATATGAAATAGAATAGACATTAGAAGATTATGTGAATATATCAATCGAATAGATAGAAAGAAGAGGCATATTATGTATTGTTAACTGTCATATGTACATACACAATTCAAGTTGAAATAGATATACCAATTATTTTGATGGATTAAAAAAGAAACAAAATGAAAGTAAGAGCGTCATTAAGCAGTGATATATCAATTTCCTTTTCTCCTTCTTTATCTCATTCTCCATTGATTTTATCCCATTCAATTTAGCCGCTTTTATCTGGATTTGAAATACAAAGAATATCATCCTTAAACAAGTAATGCTTTTTCTTTTCAAAAGTTGAATTATTAAGTGAGATATAAAAAATAAAACTGCTCATTTTACTGTCTAAATTATATTTTAATAGGAAAAGCAAATTTCTAAATTGAAATATTCTTTCAGAAAAATAGATCAATAGCCATGTATAACATTTCTGAAAAGCGTAAATGTAATATTTCACATCTTTCTAATTTTAATATTCAAAAAAAAAAATTGAAGGCAAAATAAAAGGTAAACAATTTTGTCCTTTTTAAAATCTCAATTTATATTTATTGTAAAATATAGAAAATTGAATACGCTAAAAGTATAAAAGTAAATATTAAAATACTGCTCATATAGAAGTTAGGATTTATAAATATATTTCTCTTTTAATATTAATTATAAATAAAATCAGAATAGGATTTTTCTACAGAAATCTGAAAATATTTTCAAATTATCAAACGAGAAGTATTCTGAAGTGTTTTATTGATTTGTAATGAAAATAGAAAAGGAGCTCGTCATATGCCACGGTGCCAAACAAAAGTAAGAAGATCACGCCTTCAAAATCATAGTAGTGGAAAAGAAGTTTAATTCTATTTTAAAATTGGACCTTCATTGATTTCTATATTTAACTGGGGATTTAACTTCATCGATTTGGGTAAAAGAAATAATTTGATTTCCTTTGTGAGCTTAGAAAATAATTTTAATATAATTGAAAGCATTCGAACGAAAATACATTTTTTTTATTATAAGCGAGAAATTCAATTTGAGTTAAAATAACAAGTTTAAGTTTAACAGTTAATTAAACATAATATATATTTTCATAAATTTAATTCTATAAAATATATTTTGATTTTCTTATTATTTTAATGAGAAATAGAACTTTGTTTATTTTGTTATTTTTAATATTAAATATCGAAATGTTATTATAGGCAAATACACTTTTTTAATTGGTATTATAATTTTGAATAATCTAAGAATATTTAATTAATATTTCTTATAAAACACAAATAGAAAAATATATAAGTTATATATACATAAAACAGTATTTATGTAAAGATTAAAAGTATTCACGCTATTTATTTCCCATTAATAGATCGAAAAGTCTTTTAATGTGTCAGTATGCAACGAATGATTATGTATACTATAAATAATATGTAAAATTCAAATGTATGATCATAATCAGAATAAGAATATGGGGACTATACTTCATTACTATGAATACAAATGATATATACCAATCGGGATAATTGCAAAAAGTTTCTTCATTCCATAAAAATGGCAAGCGTTCAAGCATTAGCTCATCATCAGCCCAATTGTTTCGCGAATGCGAACAATATAGCGAACCAATTGGCCTGATGGTGAGCTAACGCTTGAAAGCTTGCCATTTTTATTGAATATAGAAACATTTTGCACACACACAACAACACACAACACAACAAAAAATTAACCCGATTGATATATCGTTTTTAAATCTTTGCAATTATTTCACAATCTGAGTTGAGATGAATACAAATGAAAAAATGAAATTTATTAAGTGGATTCAGTTTTTCTAGAATGAGCCATCCTACAGATCCAAATGATTTTCACACAGAAATCTGAATAAAACTGATGTTTTTTGAAAGAATTCGCCAATATAAATTTCGAATATCATTTCTCAAATATTGGCTCTATGAAAAATATCAAGTATTCTTTATTATCAACACACTTCATAGATTATATATTGCTAACCAATTCTCTTACAACTTGTGACAAACTTAAATATGATGTTATAAATTTATATTAATAACAGCTATCAACAAATATAATCCTAGACGTTAGTTAAGAATATTATAACCACGTTTATTGGAGTTTATATAGAAAAATAACTCGGTATTGCGAACAATAGTATATTGAATTTAGATAAATTATCAACCTATAAAATAACAGCTATAAAGTATTTTTTTTTATATTTCCAGAAATTCTAACATATATATATGGAATATTGTAAAACGAAAATTGCAATTATACCGCGAATGTTTCTTTTGAACAAAAATCGAAATTTATTTTAAAGAGAAATAACGACTATTTCTAACTTTAAGGATGAAGTATGAAAGGGTGAAAATATGAAGAGTAATGGCGAACGGAAAAATAAAAGTGTCCAGGGGCGGGAATCGAACCCACGACCTTCCGCTTACCGGGCAGATGCCATGTGGGTTCGATTCCCGCCCCTGGACACTTTTATTTTTCCGTTCGCCATTACTCTTCATATTTTCACCCTTTCATACTTCATCCTTAAAGTTAGAAATAGTCGTTATTTCTCTTTAAAATAAATTTCGATTTTTGTTTAAAAGAAACATTCGCGGTATAATTGCAATTTGCGTTTTACAATCATCAGCCGCGTTATATTGTATTATTAATATATGGAATATATAACCATAATAAATTTATACCTCCTCAATATTATCCACATATATTGATATTATATTGTCACGAAATTGGCTTTATGTAAATCAAATGTAAAGCAATTTCGTGACTCATTATGTTTTTTTTTCTTATCAATGAAATTTAAATATCGGAGATTTGGTGTTGGCTTATTTTATAATTGAATCAATTTTATATTTTTTATGCGCGACGAAGAATATATATGATTTATTAGAGAAAATATTCAAATTTAAATATAATAATATATAGATTTGCCTTTCAGAATATTAAATACTTCATAAATAAGTTGACTGGGTATGAACCTAATATAAACACATTTTTTGGAAGTTAGAGGTATTTTTTTTTTTAATTTAGCCTTCATTCTCTACCGCGCTTTAGATATATGAAAATAATATTAAATATTTCAGTTTTAATAATTTCTATCTCAAAAATAATATACAAAATATATAAATTTTATATATGAAATATTCCTTCGATTCCTCAAATGTCAAAAGGTTATAACATATTGCAATATATTTCTTTTATATGTACGCAAATATACAGCTCAAACATAATTTTCCATGCAATATATTAATACAGCGTGGATAATTTAATCGTATTAAAGGACGCTAATTAAAAGATGTATATAAATATTATTGAAACTGATCTCTTTGAATTAAAACATTAAATAATTTTGCCTATATATGATGTTTAAATTCTTGAAAACTTCATTCAAATATATGAAAAATAACGGTATAGACAAAATTATTTAATGTTTTCTATTCAAAAAGACCAGTTTCGATAATATTCATATACATTTTTTCATTAGCGTATTATAATACGATTAAAAATATCCACGCTGTATTAACATTGCATCGAAAATTATGTTTGAAGCTTTATATTTGCGTACGTGTAAAAGAAATATATTGCAATATGTTATAACTTTTTGACATTTGAGGAATCGAAGGAATATTTCTCACACACCGCAATATATAAATATAATATTTCAATTTGGCCATCTAAATGGAACGGATCAATACATCAAATTCCTTTTTCCATCATTTCCTTGGGACAAGTTTAATACTTGGATTTTGGGGTTAGACATGCCTTTCTAACAAAGAAAAATCCTTCGGTAATTTGTTTCACAGGTTTGTAGTTGGATCCGTTGTGTTTAGTTTGATATTTTACCGCACTGCAACATTAAAGAAGAAAACATTGTGAAGATTACCGTTTCAAAACTTATCTTTTCTTTATGATAAAATCAAAATCATTCCATATTATACTTGTATTTATATTTACATCTTTACAATCAATTATGTAAATATTTATTAATTATATATATATTTTATGTTATATGTTATATAGAATATGTTTTAATACCTTGATAAAGGTTGGCGTTCATCCAACTGAAATATAAGTAAAATAAATGATATTTTGATCCAATATATGTCTTTTTATTTGAAGACTTATTTATGGCTTGCTCTATTTCCAGAAAAATATCTATATATCTTTACAATTTATTGATGTAAATATTTATTAATAATCATTATATTTATATTTTAGTATTAGTTATGCTTTAAAGATTAATAAATATCTATCTATGACTAAATACTAGTTTTTAAGAAGGCCTGGTTTTTCGATGCTTAATTTATTTATTTTTTGCGGTTTTGGCAAAACCATTAACCATAGTGACTGGACAATACTTCACTAAAGTACCAAGGCCCTTTGCTTCATTTTCTCATTGCAGTAGAAAATATTCAAAATTTACTTTTCAAATATTAAACTTTCAATTCATATGATTCATAATTATCAAAATTAACATGGCCAGTAAAATTTTATTCGTAATAGGAACACATGAATACTTCGTTTTGCGAAAATCGAGAGAATACTATATTTCCACCTTATTAGCAAATGAGAATAATTGAAAAAATTCACGAAATTTTTATATTTAAAACCTATATATTTCGAAAGCATTAATAAATATTAAAGGTTAAAGACTCTTCCAGTAAGGTATATCAATTAAAAAGTTTCAGAAGTTTCAGAATTTAATTTAATCTGAAACTTCTTAATTGATATTAATAAATATTATTTGCAATATATGCTCAACATGGATTTACACAAGAAAAATCAACAATCTCTGCTTTACAAGAAATAACTAAATTAAGTATTCTGAAAAGAGAAACAGAAAATACGGCAATAGTAACAGTGGACATCAGCGGAGCTTTCGACAACGCATGGCATCCGGCAATTCTCCAACAATTGGACAAGGCAAATTTTCCAGCGGTACTTATAAAAATAATTAATTCTTACTTTGAAGACCGGAGTGTAGAGTTTAAATATACTAATGTAAAGTGTATAAAAAATATAAATAAGGAATGTCCCCAGGGTGGTATTATTTCTCCTATTCTTTGGAATATATTACTTAATGATTTCAACTTATCTTTTAACGAAAGTTTTGCTAGAGTAATTGCTTTCGCGGACGATGTGACATTTGTGGTATGGAGTTCAAACATCTATGATCTTCAGTATAATATTACCAAATGTTTAATAAAAATCAAAGCCTGGTGTGAAAAGGTAAAACTTTCACTAAGTCCAAACAAAACAGGTATACTCTATCTACATAACTATGAAAAATTGCCCATTAATTTTGATGGAAAAATAATTCAGCCATCAGAAACTGTTAAAATTTTGGGAGTTATTTTTAAAAATCATAGACAAAGGAATAAGATTAATTTTGGAACACATGTTGACAATATAATTATGAAAGCTACGAAACTTAAGAATATATTATTCTCATTATGTGCACGTACTTGGAACATTGATACTCGGCGTAGATTGATCTTATATAAAGCTATGATACGCTCTACAATAAGCTATCCATCAAATATTTGGTTTCCTTTTATCACTGCAGCAAAAAGATCCAAGTTGAATTCTATACAATATCAAATTCTTATTAGATGCACTCATGCTTATAGGACTTCATCTTCTTACATCACACATATACTAGCGAAAACCCCTTTACTGTCCGATTATCTTGAATTATTACAAACAAAGTATAATATGACAATTTCTCTCACAGATCGAACACTCAAAAAACCCTTCAAAAAGAATTAAACAAACTATATCTGGATCTAAAATTTAAGTTTTATCTTTCTCAATCTAATGAACTGTTCAAGAAATTCTTTCCAATTGCTGTCCCAAATTTAATTTCTCCTGATAAATTCACTACTTTATTCTTAACTGGCAAAGGACCCTTCTTAAGTTTCCTATTCAAACTGAATGCTATTAATGATCCAACATGTGAATGCCGCTTGGATGTTGAATCACCAGAACATCTACTTTTAACTTGCCCTCTGACTAATCAAATTGTATGTAGATACTTTGAAACATTACCAAATTCTCTTTGTGTATATACTCTATCTTATGAGAACTTTGTTAAGTTTAGAACTATTTGTACAATAATTTACAAAACAATACTAATCCATCGTGTAAAAAATTAATCATATATAGGTAAATAATACTAGCACAGCACAATAGTCCTTTGGACTTCGTGCTTTTGTAACAATAAATAAATTTAAAAAATATATATATATATATATATATTTGTAATTAGAATTATTTCAATTAACGTAAAATTTAATATAGTGTTTGTTGAGAGATAGTAATGTTTCCATTTGAAACTATTACGAATACAATTTTATAAGCCATGATAAAAATGAGGAATATATGTTTAGGTCTGTTTTTCGTCTACAAACATATTGTAGTGTGAATCAATAATTTTAATAAATATTATTTTCTAAATTAATTTTAACTAAAATTTGAACTCATAGAATATAAAAGAGAATGAGTTATTTTGAAATTATATTTAAGTAGTACACAAACTGTTTATATATATAGCTGTTTTATAGTGTTTATCCCAAGGGCTTATGTTTATTTCCCCTGAGACGTTAAAGCATTTCATCCAGCGACTATTAGCAAGCATCTGCTTTATTAAAAACTAGCGGATTTAATATAACCCTCGGAAACTGCCACTATAGCAAATGTCAGCTTTGATTAATAATAGCAGACCCAACATAATTGGTATTTTCTCTATTGTTCTCAAAGTTACTTGACCTAATACCTTCAAGAGAGTGTGCATTGTATTATTTCATATCTTTACACAATAACAATAATACTATTTCAAGATTTGTAAATCCTTTCTAGAAACTTCTATTTTCTTTTGAATATTTCGATATGGAAAAGGCTATAGAGAATCCTTTAATAATTGAGAAAACTCCCAGAAAATATGAATTAGAAATTTTATAATTAAATTTACATTGCGAAAAGAATGACTGTATTGGTGTCTTTCAAATATTCAAAATATAACATACATTGAAGCACGTGTTTTTAAAATTCTATATATTAAATTTCTATATAACTCATAATCAAGTTTGATATAATATATTAATATTACTTTTTTTTTAAACGACCCTTCTACAGGAGTAAAAAACAAAGAATGAATCTAGATGGATAAACGGTTTTATATACAAAACATATAATTTACATACCTGTTTTCAAAATTAATAATAATGGTATGTAAATATTATATATGTTTATATATAACCGGTTGATTCATCTATATTCACATTCTTTGGTTTTTTTTTATTACTGTAGTAGGGTCGTTATATATATAATACCCTAAAGCTGGAAACGTAAAGCATTAAATATAAGAAACTCATTGTAAAACAACGTTTGACAAGTTTTACCGCAGATGTTTCTTTTGAAGGAAAAATCATAATTTATTTTGAAGAGAAATAACAAAATTTCTATCCTTTTGGATCAAGTATGAAAATGTGAATTGTGAAGAGTAATGAAGAACGGAAAAATTTCATAACCTACTTATACCTTTACACGTCAATAGCAGTTATAGTTTATTTTTATTTTGTTTTATAGTCGTTGTTCATACTTAGTTTCTGTAATAGCCTTGTATTATATGTATTATATGTTTATTTGCTTGCTTTGCTTAACTTCTATGAATGATCCTTCAATATTATGTTAATTCTCTGGCACAATTTTTACATATTTGTCTCATTTTCTTACTTTTTATATATATATATAGCTGATTGCCAAAATAATTTGTCTCGTTTTTACACCTGTGGATGGGCGGTTATGCCCGAAAGCTTGTGATCTGATATTATATATTAAAAGATACTCTTCCCTCATCGAGTAGTCCGTTATTAAAGGAAAAATAAGTGTTCAGGGATGGGAAATATTCCGTTCAAAAGAATCAATCTGCGGTAAAACTTGTCATAGGTCATTTTACAATCATAAGTCGCATTATATTGTATTATATAAGAAGCTCATCCTAGGTTATATAATTTTTTTTTCCTAATAATTATCGAAGGATTTTAAGTCCATATAATTTGTTATTTATATATTTAAAAGTATATGCCTCTTTTTATATGTTGTTATATTTAGAAATAAAATAAGTAAAATGAGGTATATTCTAAATATTTTGAAAACAAGTCGCTCTGAAAAGAATATAAAATAAATTGTTAAAATTAAATAACTCCAAGCCAGGCAGTACAAACAAATGAATAATGTAAGTTGGTAAATCAATACTTCGAATAAACTAATCGATACCAAAGACATTTGCATATAAATGATATTTCCTGACATTTTCAACCTGCCAATTAATGCTCTTTCTGCTGCTACACAACGTTTTGTGCATTATTTAATATTTCATTTAATGTATTTTAATGTTTTTGGATTCCTTTAAGCATCTGAAATTTGATAAACTGACAAGTTAAACACCACAAGCTTCTAATATATAGATTTATTCCTGATATCCGTTTAGGATAAAATATTTAAATAGAATTATTGATCGAAAAAAAGGAGATTAAATAAAATTTAATATATCAGATTTTAAGCTAATTTAGAAGCGATTATTTATTTATCTCATACTAGCCGAATGACCCGGGCAATGCCCGGGTTTTACCCGTTCAAATGCTTTTATTCAAATACTATTCGTTACAATTATAAATTGGCGCCGTGGATGTCATTCTTGTGAAACGTCCCGCTCCAAACTTTGTGTCTGAGAAGCGATATTTTTATAAAGAGATTATAAATTGGCGCCGTGGATGTCATTCTTGTGAAACGTCCCGCTCCAAAACTTGTGTCTGAGAAGCGATATTTTTATAAAGAGATTATAAATTGGCGCCGTGGATGTCATTCTTGTGAAACGTCCCGCTCCAAACTTTGTGTCTGAGAAGCGATATTTTTATAAAGAGATTATAAATTGGCGCCGTGGATGTCATTCTTGTGAAACGTCCCGCTCCAAAACTTGTGTCTGAGAAGCGATATTTTTATAAAGAGATAATCTGAAGCCCTGGAGTTTGTAGCTCTGTCGCGCAAACCACTCAGTCTGTCCTCCCGCTGCTCTGCAGTGTCTGAAGCCCTGGAGGTTGTAGCTCTCTCTCGCTTAGCCTTTAGCCGGGCCTCACGCTGCTGTTCTGTCTCTGAAGCATGCGAAACACTGAATCTCTCCCGCAGATTAGCAAGTCTACGCTCTCTTTCTATAGGCGTTTCGTTAGCACGTTGTTGTTTCCTTTTTTTAGCCTCTGTTTGGCAGTGGCCAAAAGCCTTGCGTTTTTAGGAGGCATTCAGCTTTCTGAAAAAAAAACTGTAAAGTAATGATACAACACAATCTGAATTATATATATGTTGCCTAGAAATTGAGATAAAAGCTACAGAAAAGGAAAAGGTTAGGCATGAAATTGGTAGTCTTTAAAAAAATATGTAAAATTTCTGCAAAAGAAGAATACTCCGCATATAAGTTATAAAAAATTCGATATTAAAATAAAATATTTAATGAATAACTAAATACAATATTTTTTGAAAACAATGAAAATTTAAAAGTAGGATATATAAATATTATTGAAGAATAGTTATATATATATCGTACATAGATGGCGCCACGACTTAGGTCATCGGACCATTACTTCGCATTTTCCCCGCTAAAGGCACTACTTTCGAGCTAAAGGGCAAATTTCCACGCAAATTTGCAAATAATTCGAAAATATTCTATATAGAGAGACCTTTATATATAAATATTCACTATAAGTTTTTCAATAGTTAACTTTATATACTGTTAAAATTTCAGTCAGATTAGTTACGTATTGTGGAAGTGTATAACCGACATAGGAACAAACATACATACATACACTGACTTTTAATTATATATAGGGATTAGTCAACACATATATAGAAAGTCTTATTTCGACATATTTTCATATATATATGAAAAAAAAAAGTGGATCAGGTGTTGATATTAAAAGCAAAGTAGGCATATCCTGACCAGGAGCACATGTGCTTTTCAGAAGGCAGAGCGCCATATGGTGGAACAGAAATCAACTATTGATTGATTTAACCTTTTCTCTGATATTTGGCCAACCCATTTCTTGATAAATCAAGAAAAGCCATCCACGAACGCGTTTCGCGCTGTTGGCGATCGTCAGCGTGTACCTCTAGTTAGATTTGGTACTTGAACCGCGATTGGCAAGCCACAGCAAACCTGCTATGGCATATGACATATATTGTTCCTGGGGTGCTCTATTTAGCGCTAATTGAAACCTTCTACTGTTTTTTTATTTTCAAAATAAAATAACGATCTCTAATTTTTCTTAGCATTGTTACACACACACTCTAACGTTAGACTATTTTTGTTATATATACACTTGTTGACAAAACTTAAGAAAGTTGTACCTTTTAGCATTTATATCGGGATTCATACATTAACTCTGAAGGTTATTTGGTACACAGTGATCTTTATTGAAGATACACGAGCTAACCAAGAACGAACAAATTTGTCTATGTCTTCTTAATAAAAAATAAAACACAACAGGAATAAAGACTTTCAACTCCCGTAAGGTTTGTCCATGCGTGTATATATATGACATACTATACCATAATTTAATGAAGAATACGAATACATTAAATAGCTGACATCTCTAAAATATATTTATACATTATATATAATTGGGAAATTTACATATGCAAAATACATATTTGCTTCTATTTACTAAGCGATTTTATTTATAAAAATATTTATATCTTAATATTAATGATAATAAAAATATATATATATGTAAAAAGGAAGTGAGAAGAGAATACCACTTTTTGTGCTATTAAATATTGTAGCGTAGAAATCAAGCCTTGAAATATCTTAATATGTAAAAGTATTTATTGATGACGTCACAGCGACGAGTCGACAATTATTAACAAGTCAGCCAAACTATTTACAGCTAGAGAATCTTAAGCAAGCAAGCAAAGAAATATTTTAAAGATGATTTCACAAATACAGATTAATATATATTTTTATAATCTGTTGAATATATTTTCATTGAATAATATTAAATTAAATAATAAAATATTTCTTCGCCACAATATTTTGAATCTTAATAAAATGTAATTTTTTTTTCCTAATATATATTAAATATTCAAAGATAATATATAATTAATATTTATTATATAGAATATTAAAAATATAATATTAAATTATAATTGACAAAATTTCCTATCACACTAAATCATGTATTTTACCCCTTTTATTTTTGTTTATTTTGTGAAAATTTGTTTTCTTTCAATTTGAAGCGTTTAAAAGAATTTCAAATTTTAATTAGAGGTTAGTTTAATCTTACTAATAGTTAAGCATAATTGAATGGCGTGGCGCCTGATTAAACAATTCTTTTTTTCTTGGTTAACACATAGTTTGCTTTTTTACAAATCTTCTTAATTGCCATTTGAGCATTAACTTTTGTTTCCTAAGAAGCGTTGAAGCAAATCTAAGTATAGGCGCAAAAGAGATTATATATGAATAATATTATATATATGTACTGTGTGTGAGTATGTGTATTATTTAGAAAATTCTAAAAATCATGAATATTTTGAAGTGATATGAAATTCTTGAGTGTAACACTGTCATAAAACCTATTTACTAATTTTATTAATTACATTAGATTGAATATGAGTTACATTTCAATCAATTGATATTAAAACGTTTTGAAAACTATAAACGTATCAAAGAGTAATAAATATAGCTATGGAATTATATCACATATCATCAGAAAACTTCCAATTAATTCTTAATATATTTTTATAGGCAAATATTTAGTACTATTTCATTTTATATATAGTAATATTAATTGTAGTGATAGTAAAGTAATATAATAAGTGGATTTCAATTTAAAATATTTTGATGTTTATATTCGAACACATATATCAATTTATAGATGGCGTCAGTTTTTGACGTTTATTTTGACGGGAGAAGCGCCCTATGCTTCTATGGATTCTAGCCATAGATTTGGCCCAGACACCTTGCCAGCTTAACACCTCTTTGGTAGATTGTGATCCCGTGTGGATCTCATGAAATAAAGTCCGCCCTAGACTGACGAGGGCCATTAGCCCGAAACCATGGTCTCTAGGTGTACGCTTCTCAATTTGCCAAAGCTGGTGTTGTGGCTTTGTTACCGACCCGAGGCCTCTAGTTTGCGGCGACGGTCAATAGATGGTGTCAGTTTTTGACGTTTATTTTGACGGGAGAAGCGTCCTATGCTTCTATATATTAATTTATATAAGGCAATAACGGTTCACCACTGATGAGCCAAGCTCTCACAATATTCGCAGTAAGAATAGTAAATTTTCTATTGGTGTGTGAAAGAAACATTCGAGTCTAACTGTTTTCATTTTCTATATGTATATTTATGATTATTAATATAAAAAGACGATACACTCTTGAAACTGTCGATATTCAATGTGAATTTTAGATTAACTTTCTTTTACGTCGTTAACAAAAATCAAATATTTTTTAAAATTATTATCATAACTGAAATTATATTAAAAATAGGAGAAAATGTATTTAATGTGATATTTTGTCTAATGTGTGTCTCCTATTTCTTCTGAAGTTTTGAAAGAAGACTAGTAACAACAAAAGTTGAACCACTTATACCTCGAAATATATATATATCGTTTTTATGATGTATTTCACATAAAATATTGCATAAAGGCATACTATACCCCGATCTCTACTGGAAGTGGATTCAAATCAGAGGCTGTTTTGCAATTGAATACTTCTACTAACATGGTTTGACCGAATTTAGTTAGAAGCTCATGAGAGAGTATATACAATCATAGACAACTCTTAAGGAAGTTTTAACTTTTAGAGAGATTGCATTCAGATAACTCTGAAAGATATTTGATACAGAGTCATATTCATTGAAGACGCACGAGATAACCAAGTGTTAAACAAATTGCCTTAGTCTACTCAAAAAAAAAAACATACGATCGGCGATTTTGAAGAATTTTCTCTTACGTAGAATTTTTCCATTAATGTACTTATATCGGTATTCTCAGATACTTCTTCTACAGGTCAAATCGTATCTAATATATGACGAATGAGGGTGTAAGTAGAGGAATGTTGCTATTTATTTCATTGGCTTCTTCCTATTTACTGAGGGGCGAGTCCGGTGACGATGTGCAAAGGCACCTGAGTTAGAAGAAGGGGTCATTAGAGACGAGAGTCTTCCGAATTCTTCCCGCATTGCAACCTGCCCAGCATGTCTCGACCGAGCAGAACCTTCTTCGTGCAAGTTACTGGGCCGAGACGGCGTTGGATCCTGCAGGCTTCTTATATGTCTGGATACTTCTTTAGCCATGGGGCTGCTGAAGGCGCCATTCTCATGAAGAAAGGATGTTCGACTAGCCATGGCAATGATTTCAACACCGAATCCTGAAATCGTTTTGACTTTGCAGGTGTTAAGTTTTCTAAGGTAGAATCCAGAAGTCCTCGAGTCGGTATCATCAGTTTGGAATGGACTGAGTTCCCCACAGCTTCTAACGGGTCCTTTTCTTCTGACGCAACCCATTGGAAAGGTGGCAAGGACTCAAGGTCGGTCACTGCCTCGCCTTCTTTCTTCTCAGGTGCCCCTTGGGTTCTTCTTAGACTTTTCTTATTACATTTCTGAGATGATGGCTTCAAAAAATTACTACTAGGTCTAGCCTATTTGGAATCTAATTGTTCAAATAAGAAATGTATTCAATTATGGTCACTTAATATTTTCAAAACCTTGAGTGATCTAAAAGTGATATTTCGTTAATATCTCGTTTGTTACTTTTAATTTATTACTTGTGCAGAATATTTGAGAAGAAAATGTGGAGTTCACGAAAAACCATTCAAAATTATATACTACCAGTAATATATAAAGCATAAAGTATACTATAGAGAAATTTGATCACTCCTAAACCTAAATCATAAACATGTGTGTTCAAATATAACTTTTCAAATATAAGTGGTGAGTTAGTAAGAGAAGAGTATCGACGGGAGAATAAAATTAAAATTTTAACCATTTGCAGCTTATATTTTATTGACAAATGTTATGAAAAGCATGAGGATTTATTTACATACTCTGATGCATTGAATTAACAATTATTTAAGAATATGAATAAACGGATGGCGTATATTAAAAAAAAAAACATTTCTATCCAAATATTGCCAAGATTTTAGAAGTATATTTCGCTGATTTTATATCAAACATTAATACCTGGGTTCATTGAATCGAAGTAGAATAGTCACACATATTTCTAAATATTAATATTCTTGTTGGAAAAGAAGACGTCCGAAGCAGCCAATGGGAGGCCGGCGGAAGCGGCTACGGGGATGCAGCGGCAAAAATGAGAAACCAATAACAGAAGAACTTGTAAACAACTTTCGAACGCTAGAATTTGCCCTGATCTCCGATTCTTTTAGTGTAAACATTTAAATATATAATTAATTAAATAATACTTTACTTATTTTCTTAAATTGTAATAAATATAATTTTCCCTCCTGTTTTCGTCGTATATTTTAAAAGTGTTATAAACAGCGACGCCTTAATTTTGAACCTTCAACCCCGCCGACCAAGAATAGAGGTGAGTGACTACCTCTATAGAATTTAGATCGTCGTCACAACACAGAGTGGCGGTGAAATCGCAATATTTTTGGCATCCCAGCCGGGACTGTTGAAGGTAAATTCTAGAAAAAAATAATCATTTTAAGCTGGCCATTTTGGAACTCACTAGCTAACCCTACTTCCTGCTTTGTTTACAAGATGGCGGAAGAATTAATTTTACGTTTAAAGAAGAAGCGTGCTATTGACAGATCATATTTAACGAAAACATGCAATAAGATTGAAAGTGGACTTGACACGCTAATTAGAATTGATCTTGAAGAATTATTAGAACAATTGAATGAATCATTTAACGAACTTAAATTAGTGGATCACGAAATAGAAACGCTTCTGGAAACTGACGATTTAGAGAGGGAATTACAGGGCGTAGAGGAATATCGAGAGAAATATATTACTTGGAGATTTAGGGCAAATAAAAAGATTCGCCAATCAGATTTTCATGGCGAAAATATACCGAATTCGAACTCACGAATAGATGAAAATGAAATGAGACATTATGTATCTTCCTGCACGACTGTGAAACTTCCGAAATTGATGATATCGAAATTTTATGGAAACTTTAGTGAATGGCTGACGTTCTGGAATTCTTTTGATGCAGCTATACACCAGAACAACTCACTGAACCCGATCGATAAATTTAACTATCTGAATGTCACATCTCGGCGGAACTGCACTAAACACAGTCGAAGGTTTCGCTTTATCTGCGGACAATTATGAGAAAGCTATAAAATTGCTTAAAGACAGATTTGGGCGCGAAGACATTTTGATTAGCCGTCATATGAACAATTTGTTGTCAATGAGACCACTCAAAACGTCAAGCGATGTGAGAACCTTCCGCGAATTTTTTGACAACCTTTCTGTTCAAATAAGGAGTCTCGAGTCACTAAACGTGTCCATTGATGTTTACGGACAACTGTTGTGCCCGATAATAATAAAGCTTCTACCTGCAGACCTTAATTTGGAATTGAACAAAGAACTCCCGACAGGTTACGTAATTAATGACTTGATTACCTTTCTAGAAAGACAATTAACTGCACGGGAGAGGAGTTTTAGAAACGAAATCGGTACCGGGAAGGAATCAACTTCTAAACCTAATTTAGTAAAAAAACACCCAAAGACAAGATTCTACAATGAAAAACCAATTGCGACAGCTTCAGAACTTTTGAATTCAGTTCACATATCGAATGAATGTGTATTTTGTGGTAAAGACAACCATGGAAGCCCTAAGTGTGACTTTGCAGCTAATATGAGTTTAAACGAAAAGAGATCACTCATGAGGAAAAAAGGCGTTTGTTATAAATGTCTTCGGCCTTCTCATTTAAGTAAATTTTGCAGAAATGTAGTCCGTTGTTCGATCTGCAACATGTCTTCCCACCTGGATGTCATGTGCACAAAACTGATTTTAGATAGAGGTGGATCTTCCAAGTCTCCAACGGTGCAAGATGAAACTCTCGCCAACTTATCAACCTCCCCAGACGTCTTGTTACCTACTTTGAGAGTGACCCTCAAAGGGAACAGAACGGAGAAGACGGCACGGGCTATAATAGACACCGGATCCCAAAGATCATATATTTTACATAGTACAGCAATGGAAATGGAATACGAACAATCAAGGAGAGAGTTCTTCCGACATTCCTTGTTTGGAGGATCGAGTACCGACGTAGTTGAACATGAGGTCTATACCATTCATTTATCGGACATCAATAATTCCTATCGCTGTGAGTTTGAAGCACTAGGTCAACCCTTTATCTGTGGAAGCATACCTCCGGTGTGTCTTAGATCATTTTTAGAAGGGAGTGAAGAACTCGACGTGTCAGATTTGATGAGAGACCGTATAGAAGTCCTTATAGGGGCGGACATCACCGGGAGATTGCTAACCGATGCTCAGAGAAGAATCTCATCTGGACTGGTGGCAATCGGTACCAAACTAGGATGGACTGTGATGGGAAAGATTCCTCCAACGGAGGTGAGAGATGACATCAGCTCCCTTTGCGTGACCACACTTCTATCTTTGGATCTAGAAAACTTGTGGAAATTAGATGCAATTGGAGTCTCTGATGCGGAGGTTGAGAAGAAGAATCAGTCATTACAAGCTGAAATGGAGGAACATTTCGCCCACACCACGACGCGAGATATCGAGGGGCGCTATGAGGTAGTTCTACCCTGGGTGCAAGACAAGGAAAGGATTCCTTCGAATAGAGACCTAGCCGAAAACCAACTAAGTTCTGTAAGAAGAAAACTTGAAGAAGTTGGAGACATGAAAGAGTATGAACAAATCTTTGAAGAATGTATAAATCAGGGGATAATAGAGTATTCCAGAGAGGATAAACTAGATGGTGTTCACAACCTGCCACATCGACCAGTGTATAAAAGAAACAGTCAAACTTCTAGAATACGGCCAGTATTCAATGCGTCGGCCCGGAAGAGAGGTAAACTTTCCCTGAATGACTGTCTGGATAAGGGACCCAATTTGAAAGAAATTATACCAAGACTTTTAAATAAATTCCGGAAATATGAAGTAGGTGTCTCTTCCGATATTGAGAAAGCATTTTTACAAATTGGAATAAAGGAAGAAGACCGAGATGCTGCAGTTTTCGAAATAGCAGGAGTTGATCTAACTGGGCATCTTATCTTAAAGAATAAGAAGAAAGCATGGATTGTCATCTTCACATGCGCAGTGTATAGAGGAGTTCATCTGGAACTTGTGACATCTTTGTCTATGGAAGCCTTCCTCCAAGCTTTCCGCCGATTTATTGCTCGAAGAGGCTGCCCATTGATTGTGTATTCGGATAACGAGACTAATTTCCGAGGCATGACTGATACTTTAAAGAAGATTGATTTTTCGAGATTAAAATGTGATCCCACATTGAAAAACATCACCTGGAAATTCATACCGCCTGGTGCTCCTTGGTGGGGTGGATGGTGGGAGCGTTTGATTGGAATGATGAAACAATTGCTCTTTAGGATTCTCGGTCAAACCTCCTTGGAATTTGAAGAACTTTCCACGGTAATTTGTGTCGTCGAAAGCTTGATGAACACACGCCCACTGACCTACCTAACTGAAGATAGTGAGGATCTCGCTCCATTGACCCCTTCGTTGTTCTTACATGAGGTCAGAGAGGTTGGCGTTCCAGACCTGGACTTGATTGATAACCAGACCCTCTCCCGCAAATATCAATATATCAAACGTGTACGAGAAGATCTTAGAGAACGATTTCGTATCGAATATTTTGGATTCCTGAGACAAGAAACGAGACGCCTGAAGACTACCATACCATTCAAGGTGGGAGACATGGTGCTCATTGGACAAGAGAGTTTAAAGAGACTACACTGGCCGTTAGCCAGAATAATCCAACTCTATCCAGGAAAAGATGGACTTGTGAGGGTTGCGAAAGTGAAAACTTCATCAGGTGATAAAATACGACCTATTCAAAAACTCTACAATTTAGAGATAACGCCCCAGATAAGATGTCGAGACCCACTAACGGAGCGACCTCCTACACAAAAAGTTCGATTGACAACTGAAGAGGACCCTTTGACTTCACAACAAGAGCAACATCACATTGATACCCCGAATGTTGTGTCAAGTTACGGACGGCCCATCAAGAGACCCAACAGATTGGATCTACTGAACTTTTCCTTTCCATGTTTGAGTCGTCGAGACGCCAACTCAAAGGTGGGAGAAATGTTGGAAAAGAAGACGTCCGAAGCAGCCAATGGGAGGCCGGCGGAAGCGGCTACGGGGATGCAGCGGCAAAAATGAGAAAACAATAACAGAAGAACTTGTAAACAACTTTCGAACACTAGAATTTGCCCTGATCTCCGATTCTTTTAGTGTAAACATTTAAATATATAATTAATTAAATAATACTTTACTTATTTTCTTAAATTGTAATAAATATAATTTTCCCTCCTGTTTTCGTCGTATATTTTAAAAGTGTTATAAACAGCGACGCCTTAATTTTGAACCTTCAACCCCTCCGACCAAGAATAGAGGTGAGTGACTACCTCTATAGAATTTAGATCGTCGTCACAACACAGAGTGGCGGTGAAATCGCAATAATCCTCAAGTAAATAGAAATAGGTTTAAGAAAACGGAATTTATTTTATTACAGCGATATATGACGAGTTTTAAACATCGCGTTTCTTCTGAATGTGTGATTTCAATGAACACGAGAAAAATACTTTTTGAACATCAGAGATGCGTCTTAAACCATGACAGCCGTTCACGAATATTCCGACATACATATATAACCATCACTCCAACTTAATAGCCCATCACATCAATAACACCAAATATTAATCCTGGCCATACAAATGTCAATCACTATTTCCTTAGTTTGTGCGACTATAAAACTATCCTTATATATAGTCACGACCGTCTTTCCTCATCGGCCTCTGTCACGGATGCGCGCGCATAGGGAGGTCACGTGCTCACCGGCAGCCAATAAAAATAAATAAAAAAAACTCCCTCAAGCCGGATTTGAACCAGCGACCTAAGGATCACCGTACAGTCCTCCGCTCTGCCAACTGAGCTATCGAGGGATACAAACTGTATGAATAAGTTTACCTTATAAAGTCAACTAATCCTATTTCTACACACAAAATGTACTCAACATATATTATATTATAAAATAAAAGGATTTAAAAGCGCAAATTTTCTTTTATACATAAAACGAACTTCTACTGTCCTTACTGCGATGAAAAAATATATTGGGAGGGCTTGGCTTATCAGTGGTGAACCCTCCCAGCGGTTTCGCCAATTTAATCCACCAGACCGCTTCTCAGAGCTCTAATATTGTATTGGATCATTCTGCTTTTATATGCTACACTGAAGGATGGAATCTTAGAAATGGTATTCAAGTAAACTGTGGACATAAGCTTATAGGACAGTAGAATTACATTAGAGCTCTGAGAAGCGGTCTGGTGGATTAAATTGGCGAAACCGCTTGGAGGGTTCACCACTGATGAGCCAAGCCCTCCCAATATATTTTTTCATCGCAGTAAGGGCAGTAGAAGTTCGTTTTATGTATAAAAGAAACATTCGCGCTTTTAAATCCTTTTATTTTATATGTATAAATGGCGCGTTATTGCTTTGTGTTAATTTATTCCTAATGGCCTTGTCTTTATAGTTTGCTGAAGAGCATTGCTCGAAGCAAATATTTGAATGTAATTCTACTGTCCTATAAGCTTATGTTCATAGTTTACTTGAATACCATTTCTAAGATTCCATCCTTCAGTGTAGCATATAAAAGCAGAATGATCCAATACAGTATTAGAGCTCTGAGAAGCGGTCTGGTGGATTAAATTGGCGAAACCGCTGGGAGGGTTCACCACTGATGAGCCAAGCCCTCCCAATATATTTTTTCATCGCAGTAAGGACAGTAGAAGTTCGTTTTATGTATAAAAGAAACATTCGCGCTTTTAAATCATTTTATTTTATATGTATAGATGGCGCGTTATTGCTTTGTGTTAATATATTATATTATCCCTATATATAGTCACGACCGTCTTTCCTCATCGGCCTCTGTCACGGATGCGTGCGCACAGGGAGGTCACGTGCTCGCCGGCAGCCAATAAAAATTAAAAAAAAAAAACTCCCTCGAGCCGGATTTGAACCAGCGACCTAAGGATCACCGTTGTAACATCTACAGTCTTCCGCTCTGCCAACTGAGCTATCGAAGGATACAAACTGTATGAATAAGTTTACCTTATAAAGTCAACTAATCCTATTTCTACACAAAATGTACTCATACATATATTATATTATATTATATATATACCAGGTCTATTAGTATGAAACGCGAAAATTTTCAGTGAATTCAAAAGTTCACCAATTCCATACAACAAAAGATTTTTTATTCAAAGTATCTGCCCTGATTAGCTATACACTCGGACCACTTTTCAGGCAATTTTCGAATTCCTTGTCTGAAAATTTCTATTCCTTTTGAGTCGAACCAGTCAACAAGTCATTTTCGGAGTATGTCCGAGTTCGAAAATTCCTGGTTTTTTAGGGCGTGTCCTAAAGATGTGAAAAGGTGGTAGTCCGACAGCGCTAAGTCTGGTGAGTACGGCGGGTGGGGTTAGAGTTCCCAGCCCAAGTCTTTTATGGTGTTTTTGACCACCGTAGCGTTGTGGGCTGGAGCGTTGTCATGCTGCAGTATCAGGTTGTTGTGCTTTTCACGCCATTCCGTTTGGCATTGCCTTTTTTCCGAAGCGATTTGGCCTAGGCGTCTGTTTTGGAAATTGGCCGGGAAGGACCCACGACTTTTGGCGCGTAGGATTGCTGAAGTTGATCCATTTCTCATCAGAAGTTACGATTCGGTGCAAAAATGACTTCTTTTCATGCCTAGCGAGCAGCCCTTCGCAGGTTACCAGACGCCGTTATTGCTGCCTTTCGCTCAACTCGTGGGGGACCCATCTGGAAAGCTTTTGGGTCATTCCGAAGCTGTTTAAACGTAGAGAAACAGCACCTTGAGACAACTGGAGCTGTTTTGCGAGTTTCCCCTGCATTTGGGTACTGTCCTGATCCAACAAAGCTTGCAGTTCAGCATCCTCGAACTTTTGGGGCGGTTTTCCATGTGGTTAATTATCAAGTTCAAAATCGCCACTTTGGAATTTTTTAAACCACCTGTAACACTGATTTGCTCAGAGCGTAGTCGCTGTAAACTTCCTCGAGCATTCGGTGGGCTTCAGTGGCACTTTTCTTCCAGTTAAAGGCGAACAACAAAACTTCCCGCAAATGGGCACTTTTTGGCTCGGAAATCGCCATTTTCCACGGGCTCCAGAAATTTTTCACGATTCGAATTTTTCTAAAACTGCACGCATGCTGATGCCACGTGAGTCAAAGAACAAAACGCCTACAACAGCGCCACCGTCGGCTCAAATAAAGTTGCACAGCGGCCTCTAGCGCCCATTTTCGCGTTTCATATTAATAGACCTGGTATAGTCACGACCGTCTTTCCTATTCGGCCTCTGTCACGGATGCGCGCGCACAGGGAGGTCACGTGCTCGCCGGCTCCCTCGAGCCGGATTTGAACCAGCTACCTAAGGATCACCGTTGTAACATCTACAGTCGGGTAAAACACGGGCGTTGCCCGGGTCATTCGTATATATATAGTCACGACCGTCTTTCCTCATCGGCCTCTGTCACGGATGCGCGCGCACAGGGAGGTCACGTGCTCGCCGGCTCCCTCGAGCCGGATTTGAACCAGCGACCTAAGGATCACCGTTGTAACATCTTCAGTCGGGTAAAATACGGGCGTTGCCCGGGTCATTCGGCTAGTAATTTTATATTTGACAAACACATTTTAATTATTCTATAAGTAATACAATCAGAAATTATTTTATTTGTTAATCATATTTAATATTACGGAGCAATGAACTTTATTAAAAATTGTAAATATTTATAGCGCGAAGTATTTTTAGTTGAAGCAATTTTCTATTCGATAAAAAAACTACAGATAGATAATTTATGTGCTTTTAATACTAATTGCCAACATTAAGCTTTTCACCAGGTGAAGCTATAATTATTCCAATGATCAGCATGATCTTTCAGAAAAAACGAAAAATTAGAATTAGTATAGATAAATTTATTATTTTTTTAATTTTTATTTTGACCTAATAGTCAAAATTATATTGAATAACTTGAGCTTTAAGAGTATTGAAGGAAGCTTACCTAGAGATCTGAACTTTCCCTCAAAATATCAGTACATCACTAATTTTAGAAGAGAAAATAAACTTACTCCATTAGGTATTTATAAATATATTTCACTAACAAAAAACAACAATTAATATATTTACATAGTCGCCATCTAGAATTTTCGTTTCAGAGGCAATGTCTCTGATATTAAGAGAATTTCACAAAGAATTGCCTCAACTGTCTCGATGACTGACGCTGACCGAATAAGCGCGGAGATGGATGGCGCAAGCGATGAAGGGGGTTCTCCACTTGAAAAAGAATGGCACGGTGGTACGAACAGCGATACTTGAGAGTCCAGTAAGGATTCACGCGTCTGAAGCTTTTTTATGGTATTAGAGCCCGATCCAGATGGGAGGATTCTATCCAGCTCGAAGATGGTGTCGATATTAAAAACGGCTGTCCGGTCCAGGAGTTCCGGAATGACTTCCAAGGCGCCAGACCCGATGTCGATCGAATATTTCTTGAAGATGTTGAATTCGCCCAGAACCCACGAATCTTTCATGATGGCTTCTTCTGCGATGATCTGCAGTTGGAGATGTCGTTCTTAAAGAGTGTGGGACAAGGGGCAGTTAATGACTCGGGTATTGAATGTTTATGCTGGCGATCTTTCCTGGCGGTGCCAGAGGACGGTGAATCCCGGCGCCACAATGACGGCGAGGCCGGACCTCTTGGGTATCAATGATGGCGCGAGGACGGCGCTCAGCCTAGTCAGAGGTTCTGGACGTTGTTCAAACTTGGATGTGCAGGTATTCTTGTAAATCTGAAGTCAGGCCTCGCAACCTTGGCTAGCTTTTTGGGCTTGAGACATTCCTTTTGTGAGGCTTTATTGGAATGAAGAGTCCAGTGTTGTATTCTTCCGCGGCCGCAACCTGATTCTCTCAATTTTGAATATTTGGACTATTTTACTGCGGCCTGATTTGCATCGCCGCCGTTTTTCATGAACGGATCTACATCTCCGTCCATTATTTCAAATATCAAACGATTATTTTCTGCATTTTTTCGTCAAATAATTGACGCTTTTTCTCAGTACCTCATGTAGATCGTGTTTCCGGCTTCCCACTTAAATACCAAAGGGGTTACTGATCTCCATAAACTCCTTCTCAATTCTAAAAACGTGGAGCTCATGCGCTTAACGGCCAAGAGAGAGAGAGAGTCGTTCGTCGAAAAGAAGAGAAAGATCAATTTCGGTGTCTTTGGAAAAAGAAAACTATTTTCAAATTAGAATTTTAACAATTTAAAATAAATGTTTGAATTTGAAGTTTTTCAACCTATTTGTTACAATAGGCTATTTTTAAAGTGACTTTAATAAAAAATAATTACCATATTTCCAGGAGAAATTATTAGGAGTTTAAAGAATTCACAAAAGGAAGCATATTCGTTATAAAAATGAATAATTAGTAACATAGTTTAAATATAATATCGGAAAAATTGAAAAGGAAAAACATTTTTAAAACTTCTTAAAGATCAATGCGTCCAATTAGCAGAAAAGCAACTATATAGTTAATTGATTTTTAGAATAGTAAAAAAAAAATAAGATTGCATTAGGAAACCATTTTTAAACTCCCTCAGTAACTATTTTACCATTCACACAATCTTTTAATATATTTTATTATAAAAAAGGTCTACCCAAACATTCTTTAAAAATTGTTTTTTCAGGTTTATGAAATGATGAAGCAATTTATTGGAGACACGGCATTATCATAATATTACTTTAGTAGTGAAAACTACCCTTATGTTGCTATTTGATAAAAATCAAGTGTCTAACAAAGATTTAAGTATCCGGCTCAATATTTTTATGTTCAAAAAGCATCGCAATTTTTAATGCAGTTGATATTCAATGTTATAATTTTCTAAGAGGTACTTTATTGAATAAATGTAGTAACATCTTCCAATATCAACTAGATTATCATATGTATCATAAATATAAATAGTTTAAAACTCTCAAAATCTGTAAATAAATTTCAACACGCCAGTTGGCGATCATTTAATCACGAATAAGACAATAAAAGTTTATTGAGAGTTCGCCATACCCAAGGCATGGCGAGGTTATAGTTTCGTAAATATTACGTAACTTTTATTCCTGAGGAAATTCCATAAGTCGTTATTGAGTTTTGCGAACAGCCACCGCTGACAACAACATATCATATAATTTATTGACTTTGCCCGTATAGCGGCGCTGGCCTCTCTTCTAGGTCCATCCAACCTACCGAATTCTTTGTGTTTTACCATAGACGCTTGAAACCACTTGGCCCCATGACTGATAGTACTTTTAGTATGGCATATATATATTCTTCATAGGTAAATTGATTTCTTTCATATAATAAATGACGCCTATTGTAAAATATGCAAAAAGAGAATATCTCACATTTTTATCCAGTGAAACCTTGTTGAAACAAAATGGGGCTATAATGAAACTGTACTTATACCGAATTGAAAAATTCCTCAATATGTGTGATACCTTATAGCGCACAATGGCTATCTATGACTTGAACCAAAAGTTCAATTCTCCAGAGTTTAAAGAATTTTAAGATTTGAACTAGAAGGGAGAAAGAAATACTATGTGAACTTCTATATATTATAAAGTATTTATTTGATAATAAAGGCATATATTGAATCAAAATATAATTTTATATATTTTGATTCATAGGTTCTTATCCAATATATGCCGTTTTTATTGAAGATCTATAATATGGATTGCTCTATTTTCAAAAGGTATAGGTATCATATTGACATATAAAGCAATAAATTGATTTTCAATACATTATACTCTAATAGAAACACCTATATATTTCTTTTAGAAAATTTGAAGTATTTTCCAGAAAAAGAAAAACTTGGAAAGTGAGAGAGTTGACGTGATATATAGCTTAGAGATTATTTTTTAACCCAAATTACTCAAAATTAGGGTTCATTTTCTGGAAACCATTACAGTATAGGCCATATCTTTATAATTTATTCAACCATACAAATTATCCTAACGGTAATTTTATTAAAGTCGTTTTTAGAATCTATTCTTAAAAATTAGTTGGTCGTAAGTTATCCATCAAATTTCTTGTAGCAATTCTTTAATCATGAGCGAAAAAAAACACTAAAATATTTAATGTTTTTTTTTGTCATCTCGACTTCTGCCATGGAGAATATTATTCTCTGAATGTTAGTTAATTATTTAAAAAGTTGTGTTGAATAAACTCCACGAATCGATTCAACGATACAGAATTGAATTTCAAACTGAGTAACATATTTACGAAGTTATATAATATGAAGACACATTTTTAAAACACAGAGGGCCCTTATAATAAAGAGTTTTCTAGAAAGCTTTCGTACTTTTTTTTTCAGACAAACAATATTTGTTAATTAATTATAAATTGGTTTATGTTCAAAAATATAAAATCTTTGTTATCTATATATATAAAAATGAATGTATGTCTATTTGTTTGTCCTTTATGCCTGACCAAACCACTCATTGGATCGCCATGAAACTTTGGGAAGTTATTTAGTATAGTACTGGGAAGGTTTCTAGCAAATAAAATTTTTGAAATAACTTTTCGCCTAGATATAATCAAGATAAATATTCTAATTTATCTGTTATAATTCAACAATCTGCTCCAAATATTATCATGATGATACGATGATTTTGTAATGTAGAAAATTAGGAAAGACAAAATTCAGGATGACATGGCAATTTATTTGAGACAAGAATAATGATACAATTCAAAGGCAAGATACTATTCCTTTAACTTCCAATTACCGAGGGAACCAATTAATATTGATTTTATTCAACTTATCGAGAATTTTTCAAGGGACCGGGAAAAAATGTTCACTTTATGGAGAGATTCGTTAAACAAACCTTTACTCGGGTAAAACCCGGGCGAAGCCGGGAATATCCATTTCGTAGCTTAACCCGTCTCTCCAAGAGGCAGTCTCTTATTAAAGGTCTATTAGAGATTCTTTAATAGCAATTAGAATCTTCAATGAGAGACCACCAACAGGAGAAACAAGTTGATTTATGTTTTTAGGTGGTCTTTCTTAAGAGACTCTATTTACATATATTAAAATATGAAAAAATTAAAATATTTTAACAAGATAAATATTCTAATTTATCTATATATATAAAAATGAATGTATGTGTGTCTGTTTGTTTGTTTGTCCTTTATGCCTGACCAAACCACGCATTGGATCGCCATGAAACTTTGGGAAGTTATTTAGTATAGTACTGGGAAGGTTTCTAGCAAATAAAATTTTTGAAATAACTTTTCGCCTAGAAATAATCAAGATAAATATTCTAATTTATCTGTTATAATTCAACAATCTGCTCTAAATATTATCATGATGATACGATGATTTTGTAATGTAGAAAATTAGGAAAGACAAAATTCAGGATGACACGGCAATTTATTTGAGACAAGAATAATGATACAATCCAAAGACAAGATACTATTCCTTTAACTTCCAATTACCGAGGGAACCAATTAATATTGATTTTATTCAACTTATCGAGTATTTTTCAAGGGACCGGGAAAAAATGTTAACTTTATCGAGAGATTCGTTAGACAAACCTTTACTCAGGTAAAACCCGGGCGAAGCCGGGCGGGTCCGCTAGTTTGTATATAATAGATATATTATATAAATATAATTATAAACGTCCTTGTAAAGGTGTGACTATGTTTTGAATCCACTGAGCAACATCTGAGATAGAGGAGATTTATCACTAAATAATAAAAAGATAAAAAAATGTCATTTTGTGAGTCCGAAATATATCTTGAAAATTTAGGTTTTACATTCATTTGTGTATATACATGATATATATGAAAACGCAATATATATTCATACATTCATACATATTGATATTAGAGCAATCCATTGAACTATGAACTAATACATACATACATACGTACATACATATATATATATATATATGTCATAATTTGTATATAACTGTATGCACCCCCGACCCACTATGTATGTACAATGTATGTCTTAAAAAGATTTAATAAAAGAACAAAGGTAACTGGAGGATAGAACGCCTTAGAGAAAAACCTAGGAAGTAGGCTTAGAAGAGAGCCCAACTATTAATAAAATTACAGCTAACCTTATGACCCCGGAAATCCTAAAAGCTAAGTTTAACGACCAGTATTTCCTGGGCAGGGCCGGGCGTGTCTTCCGACAAAGACATTGGCAAGGACCAATTAGAAAGTATCACCTAAATAGGTCAACCAATAGAAAACGGTCATGTGACACCTTTCGACCAATGTGAAAGAAGATAAGTCTTGGTGTTAAATCGAGAACCTAGAATAGTTAGTCATCGACTCGCTTCCATCGGAACAACACCTAGTCTTCGACTCGCTCTCCCCAAGGTAACATCTGCTCTAGAGATCTCTCTCTCAGCTCATCCCATAGTCAAGTCGGTCATCACCATGTGATCCGATAGTTAATAGTCAAAATCGCTCCGCTTTCTCAAGCTTTCTTTCCTCCAAACCAGTTGCCTTTTATTTTCAAAATCCCATCACGTGTCCTGATTATTCCTAACTGTATGCTTCACTTTCCACTCAAACGACTGCGCTTTCAACAATCTTCATCATTCTCATCCAACAACAAGAAATTCCGCAACGATATTGTCACAGAACGGTTAAGTCGACAGGATAAAGATATTATGGAGCTTAATCAGGATTCCATAGGCGTAAAGTCGGACGCACCGACGAACCCGACAGAAGAAAGGCAGGAAGTAAGAGAGACGGGCGAGACAACTGCGCCCTAGCGGACGTCGTCACCCAGCTGTCGACGCTCTTGACCCGAGCAAAGGTTTCTGATGGATCTGAGGCGACAATCTCGCCTTTCGATGGAACATACAGCGCGACACAGTTTTTCCAGGCGTTCGACCGAAAAATGGAAGACGCATCCATGGGAGAACAAGAAAAATTACTCCGCCTACCAAACTACCTGGTGCGACAACCCCTGGAGCTCTTCAGGAAACTTCGGCTGGCCGACCGGAGCTATTTCCAGGTGAGGCAAATCCTCCTAGATCTCTATCCTGAATCAAGCGAAGCGTCCTTTGCGAAATATTTCGCCATGAAGCTCACTGGACAAGCCAACTTAGAGACCTACTACCGGGAGAAAACCGCCATGGGATTGCAACTAGGACTTCCGCAGGAGGTGATCCTCGAGACGCTGACAGAAGGGCTGCCATTCAACGACCAGCGCCTAGTCCGCGTAGTGCCTCCCGAGAACCTAGGAGAGTGGTTCCGACTGGTACAGCGGATCCACGGACCCAGTGTACCGACAACGCGACCCAGAGAGGACCAACCACCCACAATGTCGGGTCCGTATCACAGCACACCCCGACGCCCAGGTGCATGGAATGCACCTCTTCCGCCGTCCAACTGTAAGTTCTGCGGCGCGAGACACTGGCACAGCGAATGCCGACATCGACCAGTCCCGGCGACCCACGAAAAAGTGCGGACGGTGCAAACAGTCCCAAAACAACCAGTCCCGATCCCACAACAACCAAGTCAAGCCAGAGACACCCCAGCCGAGCAGACTTTTCGAGACTGAGGTAGGATCCCTAACCCAACTGACTGTAAAACTTTTTCTAGCACCTAATATACCATGCCCCTTTTTAATTGATACAGGCGCCAGCCTGAATATAGTGCCATATAATCTTTACCATATGTTAAAAACCCATCTGCCTAATTTAACCCTTGAGGGACATTCACTGAACCTCCAAACCCTAAACGGTTTTGCAAAAACCATGGGTAAACTGTCTATCCCACTGACAATAGGACAAATATCCCGAAGAGAGAATTTCCATGTAGTGAATGCACCGTTACCATTTGGAATTCTTAGTATCAATAGCCTCCATAAATTCAGATTAACCATAGATTTTAATAAATGCACTATATTCCAGCTGGGCGCCCCATTGTCTACCCTTTCCTACCATTTTAATCATGTGCCCAATGTATGCACGTACTGGCAGTGTCAGGCGATGTCAAAAAGAATTTTCCCCGCACCCCAACTTTCCGCCTATGACAACCATTGCGTGCATTCATTGAAAAAAACCCCCTTATCTACATGCCTTTTTTTCACTAAGGCCAATTGCCTTTTTTACATGCCCTCAAATAACCAAGCCACAACGGCCTCAACTTATAAACATGCCCAAAACGCACCCACGCAGCGGGACAACTCGCGTACCAAGCACATAGGTGATCACACACCATCGCACAACTCTCACATGACCAACCCACACCACGAACTCGACACTCCCATTAATACACAACAAAACCTTTTCCCACATGCATACTACAACACAACATCTAACACTCACTATACACCGCAGTTCACAACACTTCTACAAAGATACACTCACATCTTCTCACAGAACAAATTCAACGTACCATGCTTACGGATTCCACCAGTAAAAATACCCACGAATTCCGAAAAAATAATTACCATACGTCCATATCGTGTTCCGATATGTGACCAGCAAGAAATCCGTAACCAAGTCCAACAAATGCTGGAGAACGGCATCACAGAGCAATCTTTTTCACCTTTCTCGAGCCCTGTCACCCTCGTCACTAAGCGCGACAAGACCAAACGGTTTTGTATCGATTATAGAAAGGTGAACGAGCTAATTAACTCTGATGTCCATCCCCTCCCGAGAATCGAGGATATCCTAGACCGCCTCGCACAGGCCAAATATTTCTCCACGGCCGACATATCCTCTGCGTATTGGCAAGTCCCAATACACCCCGATTCTCGACCACTGTTAGCATTTGCCACCCTTGAAGGATTATACCAACCCACTCGATTACCTTTCGGATTAAAAACCAGCCCTCAGATTTACGAACGAGCCATAAGTCAGGTCCTACAGAGACACGGACTTGACTGTGTGGCACATTACTTTGATGATTTCATCATTTACTCCAACACATTGGAGGAGCATCAAAACCACCTGCGACAATTTTTCGCCTTTTGCGAAGCGGAGAAGCTACAACTTAACTTCGTAAAATGAGAATTTTTTAAACAGTCCATAGATTTTCTAGGTTACACCATTACAGCTGGTACAATTACACCACTCACACGCAACACCGACATTATCCACGCCATCAAACAGCCACACAACCGAAAAACACTACAATCCTTTTTAGGCGCTGTGAACGTCTATAACAAATTCATTCCGGAATACGCTCGCTTGCGAGCACCACTCAATAACCTCCTCAAAAAGGATGTCGTGTGGAACTGGAATGAAGCGTGTCAAGAGGCGTTCATTGACCTGAAAGGAAACCTCACACAACACCCCATTTTACACCTTTACAAAGAAGGTCTGCCATGCCAAGTGTATTGCGATGCATCCACCCTCGGTATAGCAGGCATTCTCAAACAAGTTCACCCTGACGGGAACGTATATCCAGTTCAGTATTTCAGCCGAACATTGCGCCCACACGAGAAAAACTACTCCATCTCTGAACTTGAGTGCTTAGCAATCGTTGAGAGTGTGGAGAAGTTTCGCATCTACCTTATGGGCAGAAAATTTACTATATTTTCTGACCATCACGCCTTGCAGTGGCTGAAAACCATCAAAAACCCGTCCGGCAGATTGTTTCGATGGAGTTTACGACTATCGAGTTACGAATATGAGGTCCGCTACATAAAGGGAAAACTACAGTATGAGGCAGATCTCTTGTCCCGTAACCCGTTTTGTGGATTCTTGGACGCCACCCTTATCAAGACACACCAACCTCCTCCATCGAAAGAGTCTAGTTTGACCATTGATCGTAATGGATTACATACAGTTTCCCGAAAAGGTGTAACCAAGATTATAATTCCAAAACCACTCATACAACAACTCTTACAAACAGTACACACACAATACAATCACCCCGGTATTTCACAAATGTCACGACTCATATCCACGCAATATTACTGGCAAGGTATGTCCAAAGATATTAAACAAAAGGTTAAGACCTGCCCCACCTGCCAATTAACAAAACGTCCAGTAGGACCCACTTACGGAGAATTAAGTCAACCTCCGGAATCCAAAGAACCTTTTGACCTTTTAGCCCTGGACACCGTAGCAGGATTTGCCAAATATGGCAACACCAAAATATACCTCTATGTTGTAGTCGACCATTTTTCGCGCTACGCGTGGACTTTTCCATCTAAATCCACAAGTACCACCACCTACCAACAGGTACTTAAACGAGTATTACAGGATGGCTCTCCGAAACGCCTTCTTACGGATAGAGCCCCTGCCTTCACTTCGCCCAAATTTCGTAGTTTCCTCCTTAATATAAATATTCACCCATTACTCAAAACCAGCAACAATCCACAAGCCAACGGCCTATGTGAACGCCTGAACGCCACCCTCACAGGAAAACTAAGGCTATTACATCTAGAAAATCCTAAGATCGCATGGACCAAGTTGGTCAAAAGAGTTACAATTATATATAACAAAACCCCACACTCTACCACAGGTTTTCCACCCATCTACTTAATGTTTGGTATACTACCCCCAGAAATCTCTAACCACAGCACACCTTACCCAGATATCGACAAAGCTAGAAAAATTGCACACACACGCACACAAAACAAGCATTTACAAGACAAAAACATTTATGAACAACGACACAAACAACCACAATTCGAAGTAGGTGATCTAGTGTTAGTAAAATTATATCACCACCCAAATACAGGGAAACTTGCGCCATATTTCACAGGACCCCACACAATATTAGAAATTATTTCACCAAATGTGGTCCGTATAGATCGACCAAATCAACCTCTTCAAAGAGACAATGACACAATGCACGTCAACAAGCTTAAGCTGTATACAGAAACAGTCCGTTATATATCACCACCCGCCGTTAGAATATGTCATATAAAGCATAACCCCAATTACACGTTCCCTTTCAAACATTTAACACCCGAATTATTCCCAGCAGAGCCATTAAGGTTCAAACCCACCAATAGCGAGCCTTTCAGGCATTTAGACCCTGCCATTTTTGCAACAAGGCGATTTGCACCATTCTTCCCCGACATTAAGAGCTGCGAACCTGACAACCAATTCAATCATATCACACCACTCCCCAAAGATATCAAACAGTGCGAAATTAAACGACCAACAATGAATAAGGTTCGAACAAATATTTCAGAGTCCCCATTTACAACAATATGGAAGAACATGTATCGATACCCCATCTTTCATCTGATTTTCATCCTTTGTTTGATAGTCTTACCCTACAAATGTATCCCAGTTTTATTTCTCAGTTATTTGTTCATTTATATCATGCCCCCTCATAGAATTTTCGAACTACAAGAGGCAGTTTTTAATTTTGGGCAAGCATTTATAAAACTTCTCATAATTTTAGGAAACATTTTTGCAGAAAATCTAAATAAATTCCGAGGAGATAGAAGTAACTGAAAGTAACAAGATCCGAGTCACACCCACAAAGTCAAATAGGAAACAGTACGCAGATCCGCGAGGTCATATAATTCGAGTAAGACAGCTAATGCAAATAGAGGAAGCGTAGTCCCCCCACTTCCGGATCCAATTACTTGCAAATAGTGGGTGGGTAATTTTAGACCGAATCCTGCTTCCCCGACACACCCCACTTCCATATCTCTAATTACAATGAGAAAGTCATCTATTGAGGTCAACTGGGAACCTCTCTATGCCACCAATCTTGGATTCCAATTCGAGCCTGCGTATCGACTTTTACAAAATGTAGTCAAATCAACTGTCACTCAAAAATCAAACAAGATACACGCACACACTTCTAAATGAGTTCACATCCCTATTATAACTAATCAATTACTTTACAGACTTCCAAAAACGTTACATATTCCACCTACACGTAGATATCACAGACCTTAGGATCTCGACAACACATAGAATTCGCTCACACATTTCTTACACAAAAAAAAAAAAAAAAAAAAAACTTCTAACATTTTTCACAATACACACAAAGACAAAAAAATATATACATAAAGGTTATATAGATTTCCATGTCTCCTGTACACATAGCATAAACGCGCACTTGAGGGCTAGGATCACGTTTCCACCTAAGTGTCGCTACAGATGAGACAAAAAATTTATAGGGCATAATTGAGCAATTAAAACATTTAGATCAGGGCATGTAGATACAAAAGGGTTCAAACCAATACACCTTATTGTTTATATATTAATCATTTTCATTATTTTCTCTCAATTAAAATTTAAATATTTAACCAATTTAGCAATTTATTCAATTTATTATCACTTTTAATCATTAATTATCATTTTATTTACCACTTAGTTTATATTATCATAGTTTCAAAACAACGAAAACTCACTGGTTTTCTTTTAAAATTAGATATTATATTTTATTTTGATTTACAAAAACATTCTCCTTTTTTTCTTTCTCACCATGCATCAAGCATTCACTTTGATTTCTTCCAACTTTTTATTTTATTTTTTTGATTTCTCAAAAGCCCTAATAAAAATCCCTCGATTTCCATTCCCAATTTCGAGTAGAATATAGTTAGGCATTTCTTTTTTACCATGCAACAAGCACTTTTCTTTTTTTTTTCACCATGCAACAAAGCATTTTTTTTTCACCATGCAACCAAGCATTTACTTTGATTTCTTCCAACTTTTATTTTATATTGATTTCTCAAAAGACCTAATAGAACTCCCTCGATTTCATTCCCAATTTCGAGTAGAATATGGTTAGGCATTTTTCCTTTTTTTTCCCACCATGCATCAAGCATTCACTTTGATTTCTTCCAACTTTTATATTATTTTTGATTTCTCAAAAGCCCTAATAGAACTCCCTCGATTTTATTTCCAATCTCGAGTAGAATATCGTTTAGGCGCATTTTCTTTTCTTTTTAACCCACTATGTACCATAACATTCATTTTTATTTCTTACAATTAAATTTTTCTTGATTTCTATTAATTATACTCAACCTATATCATCAACACCATTCTATTTTACCTCTTATATCACCACCAATGCTTGTATATAGCCTCTCAATACCCACAACTAATTTTCCCACAAAATTATTTTTCCCTTTACAGAATTCTCTCAGGCTAACCCCTTCTTGAATTCTTCACATGTAGGGGGCGCATCTGTCATAATTTGTATATAACTGTATGCACCCCCGACCCACTATGTATGTACAATGTATGTCTTAAAAAGATTTAATAAAAGAACAAAGGTAACTGGAGGATAGAACGCCTTAGAGAAAAACCTAGGAAGTAGGCTTAGAAGAGAGCCCAACTATTAATAAAATTACAGCTAACCTTATGACCCCGGAAATCCTAAAAGCTAAGTTTAACGACCAGTATTTCCTGGGCAGGGCCGGACGTGTCTTCCGAAAAAGACATTGGCAAGGACCAATTAGAAAGTATCACCTAAATAGGTCAACCAATAGAAAACGGTCATGTGACACCTTTCGACCAATGGGAAAGAAGATAAGTCTTGGTGTTAAATCGAGAACCTAGAATAGTCAGTCATCGACTCGCTTCCATCGGAACAACACCTAGTCTTCGACTCGCTCTCCCCAAGGTAACATCTGCTCTAGAGATATCTCTCTCAGCTCATCCCATAGTCAAGTCGGTCATCACCATGTGATCCGATAGTTAATAGTCAAAATCGCTCCGCTTTCTCAAGCTTTCTTTCCTCCAAACCAGTTGCCTTTTATTTTCAAAATCCCATCACGTGTCCTGATTATTCCTAACTGTATGCTTCACTTTCCACTCAAACGACTGCGCTTTCAACAATCTTCATCATTCTCATCCAACAACAAGAAATTCCGCAACGATATTGTCACATATATATATATATATATATATATATACAACATATATATATCAACATATATAGTCACGACCGTCATGGGTTCTGTCACGGATGCGCGCGCATCATCATTATGATCATTATCATTATCTAATGATAATAATAATAATAATAATAATATGATAATTATCATTATCTAATGATAATAATAATAATAATTATTATTATATTATTATTATTATCCATCCATCATCAACATATATAGTCACGACCGTCATGGGTTCTGTCACGGATGCGCGCGCATCGTCATTATGATAATTATCATTATCTAAAGATAATAATAATAATAATTATTATTATATTATTATTATTATCCATCCATTATATATATAGTCACGACCGTCATGGGCCGGCCGGTTCTGTCACGGATGCGCGCGCACAGGGAGGTCACGTGCTCGCCGGCAGCCAACGGGCGCGCGCCGCCGGCATTACGTCATAGATTATAAACACAAGGTAATAAGGCCAAATAAAAAAATAGTGTGTGATAAGGCACAATTTGGATTATCTACTTATATAATTGCCTTATTCTCTCTGTGTGAAGTTCACGGATAGATTTTGGTCAGAATGGATAGAATAAAAAAGTGTCAAGGGATGGGAATCGAACCCACGACCTTCCGCTTACCGGGCTTACCTAGGCTACCCTGGACATATTTTTCCGTTCACACTTTTATTTTTATATTTTCAAGACACACACAGTTTGGGGCGGGACGTTTCACAAGAGAGACATCCACGGCGCCAATTTATAATTGTAACGAATAGTATTTTAATTAAAACCTTTTTAAAATATATACTCACTCGGGTAAAACCGGGCGTTGCCCGGGCCATTCGTCTAGTTAACATATATAGTCACGACCGTCATGGGCCGGCCGGCCGGTTCTGTCACGGATGCGCGCGCATCATCATTATGATCATTATCATTATCTAATGATAATAATAATAATTATTATTATATTATTATTATTATCCATATATATATAGTCACGACCGTCATGGGCCGGTTCTGTCACGGATGCGCGCGCACAGGGAGGTCACGTGCTCGCCGGCAGCCAACGGGCGCGCGCCGCCGGCATTACGTCATAGATTATAAACACAAGGTAATAAGGCCAAATGAAAAAAATAGTGTGTGATAAGGCACAATTTGGATTATCTACTTATATAATTGCCTTATTCTCTCTGTGTGAAGTTCACTGATAGATTTTGGTCAGAATGGATAAAATAAAAAAAGTGTCAAGGGATGGGAATCGAACCCACGACCTTCCGCTTACCGGGCAGATGCCATGACCACTAGGCTACCCTGGACATATTTTTCCGTTCACATTTTTATTTTTATATTTTCAAGACACACACAGTTTGGGGCGGGACGTTTCACAAGAGAGACATCCACGGCGCCAATTTATAATTGTAACGAATAGTATTTTAATTAAAACATTTTTAAAATATATACGCACTCGGGTAAAACCCGGGCGTTGCCCGGGCCATTCGTCTAGTTATATATATAGTCACGACCGTCATGGGCCGGCCGGTTCTGTCACGGATGCGCGCGCACAGGGAGGTCACGTGCTCGCCGGCAGCCAACGGGCGCGCGCCGCCGGCATTACGTCATAGATTATAAACACAAGGTAATACGGCCAAATAAAAAAATAGTGTGTGATAAGGCACAATTTGGATAATCTACTTATATAATTGCCTTATTCTCTCTGTGTGAAGTTCACGGATAGATTTTGGTCAGAATGGATAAAATAAAAAAAGTGTCAAGGGATGGGAATCGAACCCACGACCTTCCGCTTACCGGGCAGATGCCATGACCACTAGGCTACCCTGGACATATTTTTCCGTTCACATTTTTATTTTTATATTTTCAAGACACACACAGTTTGGGGCGGGACGTTTCACAAGAGAGACATCCACGGCGCCAATTTATAATTGTAACGAATAGTATTTTAATTAAAACATTTTTAAAATATATACGCACTCGGGTAAAACCCGGGAGTTGCCCGGGCCATTCGTCTAGTATATATATACAGTAGAACTTGGATAATTCGAACTTCTTTAATTCGAAAACCTCTTTAATTCGATTATTTATCTTGCTCCCTAGAATTCCCTATAAATTAAATTTACGTTTTTAATTCGAATTTTTGGATAATTCGAATTTTTTTTATGGTCCCTTGGGGTTCGAATTATCCAAGTTCGACTGTATTTGACAAGGCTTTAAGATATTTGCATGCATAACTCTCTCTATATTACTCGAATGTATGTAGATGTATGTTTAGATAGATCTTTGTGTAAATATGTATTTGAATATATAAATATGCTGAGAAGATATACCTAATATATATATACATGACGAGATCTATATTATAATTCAGAACAAATATACAGTAGAACCTCCCTGTAAAGGAAACCTAATTTCGAAGCCAAAGTTTCTTTAAGGAAGAGGTGTCCTCTTACCGGAGAGTTGCTAAATTGTAAAAATGGTAATTTTACAAATGAAAACTGTCCTTTGTGGAGAGGTGTCCGCTAAAGGGAGGTTCTACTGTATATATCTCTTCCTCAATACTTAAAAATATAAATGCCTTAGTAAAATATCGTGAATATTCCTAAAAAAAGACATTAGAATTATAATTTTGAATTAGAGATTAATAAATTATAATTAGTATACGTAAAAAAGCAGATAATATACACAAATTTCAAAAAGAATCTTACGCCTTTAAAATAGTTTCGAATTTTGATAACAGATGGCGCGCTAGTGCATCATACACAAATGTATTTAAAAGAATTTAAATTTCTTTTTTTTTTAATAACTGAGCACTCTAAAGAAAGATTCTTAGAATATTCGGTGGAAATAGGTTAAATATACGGAACATTAAAAAAAAGTCAATATAATTATAGTAAAAAAAGATATTATGATAGAATTCATAGACTGGATTCAAAATTATCGCATTTATATCATATTTAAATAAAATATATTATTTTAAAAATAGGGAAAATGCGGAACTTTAGTAAGTTTCCTTCATCTGCTAAAAATACAAAGTTATTTCTTACCCTTTAACTTTTGAGCAAATGAAGGAATTATATTCTGAGAGGTTCTAATATATTAAAATACAAATAAATAGCTTAAATTCACTCAATATTCCAATTATAAAAAGTTAAAGACAGAACACTACTGATGAGCCAGGCCCTCCATTTAATTTTTCCATCGCAGTAAGGACAGTAGAAATTGTTTTATTTTAAAAAGAATATTACGCCTCTAAAATAGTTTTATAAACAGAACACTATATATTAATATGTTGCATTATCTCGTGCAATCTGTTCTAAGAAGTTTTAACTATTAGTAAGATTATTTTCGAAATATCCCAGAAAATTTATCCGGGCTAGAATTGGTACCAGGATAAATCTTATAAATAAACCTAACGACACTTTTGACTCTTCTTTTCCTTAGCTCTATCAATCTCTTCAACCATTGACGGAAAAAAATAAAATTGTAAAATTTATATGGCATTTCAAATATTTATTTTTAAATAATTGTGAAGTAAGATAACATGTTATATTTGTCATATTGAAATCATATTACAAAAGGAATTGATTTGGATAAATGATTAACCACAAGAACTATATTGAAGTTCGCAAAATTTCCTCAGTTGGCTTTAATTACTTTTTAATTCACATTATATCAAATTACATATCACAATGTATATATTTATTTCCAGTAAATATTTATCCCATATTTATTTTTTTACTATTACCTCTCACTGTTATTCGATGCAGAAAGGAAATGAATAAAATATAGGATAAGGTTTAAGAATTCTAATTTAACTTTCTCTATAAATATTCATGAATATATCAAGCATTTGTTATTTTTTAGTTCAGTTGTAGCTTATATAATAAACATAGCAAATCACTATAAACTCATCTATTTTATCAAATAAGACTTTAAACAAATTAAGTTAATTTAGGTGAACAAATCCTCGTATTATATAAAGCCTTTTATATAAGCCTTAGATTTAAAATATGTAAAATATAGTTAAATATATAAACAGTCTATTACGTAATCTTATATGTAAATATATATCTATTATTATTATCTTTATTAAATTAAAACTTTATAAATATGCAAAAAATTATTATGTAGTAATATATTCTATCAAATTGTTACCGTGATACTCCTGTTGAAGGATCGCCGGGTCCGAAAGCTTGTGAATAAAAATAATGTTGAACAAGAAACTTAGCCCTGGAGACTTTATTTTCTTTATACTATAAATGATCTTTATTTCAAAATATCGAGGAATTAAAAAGATTATTAATTACAATTACACAAATTTATATTCATATATATTCATATAAAGAACCTATCTCGCTATAAATTCCAGTCAGAAAATCCGAATATATATTTTTTTTTCTGCCCAATTAATCCAAGTTCACATATTATCTATCTTGTGTGAATATATAAAATATAATTATATGATGTATATTAATTAAAGTCACATTCAAATAATTGAAAAGGAAGATGTAATTTGTAAATTCTGAAAAACTGAAAGCATAGAAGAAATGTCCAACTACATCTCTGAATGCACTATTCTTAACGAGGAACGGAATAAGAGCTTGAAGAATAGTATCCAAGTCTATGTGAACCCAGTTCAGCTAATCAGAATAATGTCCAAGAAAAAATACATAGCAATAGAATTATTTAATTTCATAAAGAGTTAGAGAACAAGGTAATCTCTAAGAAACTAAAATTACAGAACAATTTCCATCCATAGTTAATTTGTATAGTTATGTTAAATACTTTGATTTTCTTTTCAATTTCCTTTCTCTCCATTGTTTATTTTTTTTCCTTTTCTCCATTAAAATGATGTATGGCGAGTCCTTACAGGACGGAAATGTCCTAATAAAGCAGTTGTTGTGGTTTTTTATGTATATTAATCTATTTTATAGCCGTCAAATTGAGAAAACTGATATATACTCAGACTGGGGTAAAGATACATTTTGAAATATTATCAAAAAATTTCAATAGGATATATTGACAAGTAGATATACAACCCCGGCAATAGGAAGCTCCATAGGACACCTGTCATTCATCACTGGATTCCGTTATTTTGGACGACCATAGGTGTGAGGTGTTCTTGGAATCTTATCAGCAAATATGAAAATCGAGACGCCTCTGTGGCTAAACACTCATTATTATTATTTTTACCCTGGGATAAGTTGTTATACTATTTGACTCTCTTTCTCTCCCTATAAATACCTCTCATATATAACTTTATTGGAGAACTAAAAGGTAAATACCCTTTATAATTATTTTAAATTTTTATAAAAAGGCTCTTACTTTATTTATCTACGCGACAATATTATTTATTGCTATACGAGCGTATAATATATTAGCATCGATTTATTATATATTTAAAATATTGAGGTAGAGCACAATAGCACATAGAGTTGCACATTAATATACATATATGCATAAACAAAGAACGATATGGTAATGCGTTTCTTTTAAATATCATCAAATATTATATCTACAGACCTTACTTCAATGATATGAGTTATTGAATGAGAGGGCTTGCATTAAGGTCTGTAGAGATAATATTTGATCATATTTAAAAGAAACGCATTAAAGGGTAAAATTCTTGGTGTAATATTTTAATGATAGAAGGCAATTTAAATTATTAAAAGAACGATATATTAATGAATTTTGTTCATTTTGAAAATCTAAAAATTTGAAGAAGTGCAATACACAATTATTTATATTTGACGCATAAAATCTTTAATAAAATTGTATGCTGACATTTAATTTTATTTTTCAATAATTTATCTGAAATAGTTAAATACATTTCAAATTTAATATTAATCTATATATATTTATATTGATTAAAATATATTCTCGAAGTATATATTTGTTCCGAAATCGATTAAATTTCAAAATTGAAACAATTTAACCTGCAAAGTTTAGGATAACGTTCGAAATATCACTATCACAAATAAAACACTTCTCTTATTCAAATAAGTTAATAAATATTTTATTTTATAAAAAACATTTTTTATTGTTGTCAAGTTATCTTTTAATAAAATTTTATTAGTAATATTTATCTAATATAAATAATAAAACTTACCACACTCTTTCCTAAATGTAATAAATAATTTAAACAAAACAGCATTTAAAATTTACAACAAAATAAAAATTTCAAAATGATTGATTGTGAAAAAGAAAGATAAAATGAGGAAGCAGCCGTTATTGAAAAAGTTTGATATAGTGGCAAGACATTACTAGAATATTGGCTTTAAGCCTTCTCCAATATAAGCTAAAATGACATCCCATGTAAAAGTAGGCTTAGGGAATGGCAATAAAAAATTCTTCGCCACCCTATAGAGCATATCGCTAGTTTATTTATGAAGTTGAAATTCTAAAATGATTAAAACGCTTTAATTCAATATATTGGAGATAAAAAATATAATAGGAATCTTATAAAAAATTGTAATATAAAATTAAATATCACAATTTATACACAGGAGTCAATATCAGGATTTTTATCAAGAAAATCTGAGAGATCCATTTTTATTAATTTAAAAAAAAGTGAAAATTAAATTAGAGGTTTCTAAAAAAGCCATAATATGCTAAACTATTGTCAAATGTAAGCATATGAAAAGGATTATATTTATTCAGAAAAAGAATAAACATAGATTAAAATGGAAATATGATGATAAATCCACAAATATAGATTATATATTCTTATTATTATATAAATTTTGCACCTTCGCACAGATCACGTGTCAGCACGTGAATATGGAGCCATTACGGATGTACGAATCACACGCGAATTTGTGTGAATATATATATATATTATATACTAAAAGGCATATATTGGATTTAATAAAAGATTTATTTTGCCAATATGCCTTTTATTATCTAATGAATTAAGTATGGATTGCTCTATTTTCAAAAAAGAAAAAATATATATATAAACATATATTTGTTTGGTTTCGAATATAATTATATGATAATGGCGTTATTTAGAAATAAATATTTGTTTATAAATACGTAATTTTAACGTTAGTACTAATTTGAAAAAAAGGAACAGGGAAATCTTACAAGGTCATTTCCGACAACATAGCGAAATCCATTAGTTAAGCCTCAGGTTATTCTGCCAGAAAAAGTTTGAAGAATTATCCAAATATTTTTTCTAATGTAGGAACGGTAGAAACAAGAAGAATTGGATTTATGGAGTGTATTTGTCACTCTGAAGACAAAGAGAATAATTCAGAATGAAGAGGAATAGAGCTACTGGAGACTAAAACACGCTCAAGAACCAATAAATAGGATAAAAATATTAGATATTTATTGTATTTATTTCATCAAAACATATATAAACATTTTAAATATCATAAAGTATTATAAAATCTTCTTCAGCTTGAAGAATGTTCGAAATAATATGGATAAATCAACCGTTCTTGAGTTTTCTATTTCGCGAGTTTTTGTCGACCTGATCTCATCTTCCACAGAAAAATTAATTTTTGAAATAGAGCTCGAACCATCAGGAAAAATAATTCAAGAACAGTTGAAGTAAATTTTGTCTTTTTAAAAAATGTAATTTTAGTTGTGAATAAATTTTTCTTCCTCTGACTTATAATTTAATAAAATCAATATGGCACACAGGGCTGTCAACTTGTCTGCATCGCCTGAGGCTCCAGCGACCTGTCGCACCGCTACTGGGTGGGTAGCGCCGTTCGCCCTCTCATTCTCTAGGTGTTCTCTAACATCAAACGCCGGCCTGTACTCCTGGATCTTTCCGGTTTGTCTCGAAGACTACGCCATCACCATTTTCTCAGCGGCGAAGCATACAAACTACGTTTTCTTCGTAGATCACGGAATTCGTGGTATTTCTGCAGAACCGATAGCGATTCTCCACCACATTCTGCAGAGGTAGCAGAGGTGCCATGTACAAATTCAGTGTAAATAATTATATATTTAAAATAAAAGAATATTTTGTATCAATAAATTTATTAAATTTCAATATTTCGACGAAGCTGTTCGCCTATCTTCTTCTCGGAAAATTTCAAAAACCTTGTAAGATTATTATCCGTGTGATGCGCGCACGAGAAGTGTTGTTTTCTATAGCATATGTTGGTGTGACCAGACCATATGCTATAAAAAACAACACTTCTCGTGCGCGCATCACAGGAATATTAAGCTTAGAAGGTTTTTGATTTTTTCTGAGAAGAATATAGGCGAACAGCCTCGTCCAAATATTGAATTTTAATAAATTTATTGATACAAAATATGCTTTTATTTTAAATATCATAAATGGATTGCTCTATATTTAACAACATAATTATAAATATATATATTTCTTCAAATAGAGCAATCCATAAATAAATCTTTAATTAAAAGGCATATATTGGATCAAAATATCATTTACTTCACCAATATTTCAGTTAGCTGAACGCCAACCTTTATCAAGGTATTATAACATTTTGTTTAAACAACAAACTTAGCGTCACATATCGTCAATAGAATTAAGTTCTTAAATTAAGTAACTTAATTCTATTGCGATATGTGGCTCTGAATTTGTTGTTGACACACATTAATATGTTATAATACCTTGATGAAATTTGGCGTTCAGCCAACTGAAATATGGTAAAGTAAATGATATTTTGATTTAATATATGCCTTTTTAATTAAATAGTTATAAATATATAATATTTATTCCCTAATAATAATGAAGATTCAGTGCACATTTGCATATTTGACAAGATGTTAATAAAATTATGTTATTTGTCAAATTGCCCAGGGCAGAGTTTCTTGTATAATTTTATTTAACTAGATTCGGACTAACGTGTCTTTCAACAGGAGCAACTAGGGGCATAATATATTAGAGCACACATGTAGAGATGCTTAAAATATTGGGACAGAGGTTGAAAGTGATGAAAATATGTATCCGCCGTCCACAATTTTCCTCTACAAAAGGCCATAGGCCATAATGACAATATCGACAGCAAAATTCAGAGAATAATACTCGGAGACTTCTAATATCCAATAATTTGAATATCATCCATCTAATATAGAACTCTCGGACCATTGAAAAATCGCTCTAACCTAGCTTTAGATAGGTATCGATTAAATTTTTTTTTTTTTGCTAATCCCTAGTACACTTGGTACAGGCCATGTTAATCATGGTGGGTAGTTAGCGACTACTTTTATTGTAAGTGCACCACATGTCTACACATGTGAAAAGCAGTTCGACTTTGAACTTTCAAATGTGTCAGAGCCCCGTTTGATTACTTGGACTCGCTGATGGGTTGCATGAATCGGGGGACATTGGAGCATTTATTTTTTTATCAGAAAAAAGTGCCCAATGCGGGAATCAAACCCGGGTCGTAGTGGTCGAGAACCAACGGTTTAGATCATCCTTCCACCGACCCCCTCGATAAATAATTATTTCACAATACACATTCACCTCATACCTTGACTCCATTTTGTAATTAAAATATAACATCACACTCTTTACTTTATATCTTTCATTCTTAATCACACATACACGAAATATTTTAAAATATATTTTTAAAACAAGATGCAAATAAGTTTGTTTAAATTTACTTCGGTATACGAACATCCTTTTTCTGACAGATGTTTAAGCATCTTTAAAAAACGAGAGCTTTCAAAATCTCATAAGAATATGTTGTACTAAAAATAAAATTTGTAGTCTAAAATAACAACTATAATTTATATTGATTTCTATGAAAAAATTATCTCCGCGTTATATTCATATATATGCCTTTATATTGTGAATTATACAATTTTTTAAGTGTCTACCATATTAATATTTTATAACGCTATAATAAAAGAAATTTTATCATTTTAATTTTTAAATTTAATTTTGTTTTTAAATATAGATTATATCAATAAATAATTTTACAAAAATTATTTCAAAATGAATATAATACTGTAATATAAAATAGGTAAATAAATTAATATATTGATTATATGTTTATTTTCCATTTTCAATCAGACACGAACATTGATTGGGAAAATAATTTTTTATTTCTCTTTTTTTTTCTATTAGAGAAAATAGAATTGACAAAGGTCAACTATTTTTTTTTCTCAGACTTTTCCAACTTTGTTCTTAAAATCTGGAGCATATAACAAATTTAAGTTTGAAAAAAATTGTTGACAGCTCAATTTCTTTTTGTTTGGGATAAAGTTCCAAATTAACTTATTGTTTTTGTCGTATTTTACATTTTCTTTTCTTTACAAATTCATGGATAATTATAAAATGTTAATATAGTGTAGATAGTATGTAGTTATTATATATACTCCAACATAATCAAATTTTATATTTAAAATTATTTAAATTTTGAAAATTGCATTTCAAAGTAAAGCTTTATAATTTGAAGAATAATATGTTTATATTTTTTTCGATTCAGGTGATAATATATTGAATTAATAGAATTTAGATTATATTAACAGTTTTCATTTATGAAGAAAATAGACTGTAAAGATATAGATATTTTTTATAATTATTTTTAATTACGTTTGTGTTTGTATGGCACATGCCATGTTAATCACGGTGGAAAAACTGCTTTACTCTAAGTGCAACCACATGTCTCCAATGTGAAAAGCAATTCGACCTCTGCCTTAAAAGTTTGCAAGAATATGTTTGGTTAATTACCATCGCTGATGGGGTTGGACTTTTAAAAAATCAGGGGTTCAATTGATGCAATTTTTATTATGAAAAATTCTCAATGCGGGATTGGAACTCAGGTACCCAAAGGTTTACCCCACTTGTCCATCGACTCCCTTAAAGGATATTTTCAAAATATGATAGTAAATTCGATAATATGATGAATTTCGCAAATAAATATATATATAAAGTGGTAATTATTTCTTGAAATATGTAGATGTTTGAAATGGTACATGGTAACCTTATTGTTTTTTAAGGATTTTTTATAGGGAATATTATATTTTTAATTAAAAGGGCATATATTGGAGATCAAAATATGCCTTTTTAATTAAATATTTATTTATGGATTGCTCTATTTTCAAAAGAATATTATATATATAGGGTTTTATTTATAATGTAAATAAATTGTACAAGAAAAGATTCAAATCACAAATGTATCTTTGACTAGCAATTTGTTACTTTTCCAAAAGTAGGAAATATCTATAAACTTAGAGAAAATGTTTCGTCTCAAGGAACTTAATTATAAATACAAGATCCCTTCTCCCATCTCATCCTTATTTATTCAATATTGTATATTTAACCTCATATAATCTTATATGAACGATTTAATAAAGTAGTGTTTCAGTCTTAATCTCTCTCTCTCTCTCGCCTGCCTGAAGGGGGTACAGAATCTTGGTCTTGAGGTGAGCAACGCCAGCCAATACATCGACCTGCCGACTCTTTAGGGGAGAACTCTAGCAGTCCATCGGTGGCGGAGTCTTTCCCGCGTAGGCCGCTACCAATGAAGACTGTATATATTTTATATATATTGTATATAAAAATATTATTTTATTTTAAATTATAATATCATAGATTCAAATGCTCTGTTAAATCGACCTATAGAGGTCACTTATCCCCTATAAAAACTCGTTTTATTCCAAAGGCCGGCTCAAAACCTTTGTTTTTTATGTAAATAAGCTTTTCATTTTTTCATTCTTACGCCTTAAGCCAGGCATTATTTTATCAAATTATGTTCTTTTATATATTCCTTTAGTTCAATTAAATTACTGATCAAAATTATTTTATTATTCCCACGACTGCATCACCATTACCATAATCCTCAACATGATTCTAAAATACAACAGAATTCTCATTCATCTTTATTTATAACATATAAGTATATTTATCAATTATTTTACATATTTATATCTATTTATTCATAATTTTTTTTTTGATCCAATGTATGCCTTTTTAATTAAATATTTATTCATATATTTATCATAATATAATCTTTTTTTTTTTCATATTTATATTTATTCTGTATTTAACCTTATATAATCTTATATGGACATTGTAATAAATCAGTTTCAACCTCAATCTCTTTCTCTTTATACTGGTGATTATTTTTATGCCAAGATAATGAGCGGCTTTAAAGCAAATTACTCGAGTCTGGCCTAAATAAGATCGTCTCATAATTCAATTAGGATTATCGAATAACCTTCTATATGAAAGTTTGTCTATATTTTGGCGAAAAAGATTATTGATATTCAAAAGTCCTTCTTAATTCACATTTTCAAAAAACATTATTTCTTTGTTTGAAAATAGTTGCTAACTTTTATAAACACATTAATAATATTTATGTTTGAGAAACCTATATATTGTTAAGAGAAGAATTTATAAAATATGTTTCAAGGGCTTCATTTAAAAGTTATCCGAGGTGTAGGAAGGGTTCGATGTTTAAGCGGCGGTGGCCAGAATGGCTTAGAAGGAGGAGCAAACAAAGGGGCCAATCAAATTTAATGGCAGGGCACGCTGTGGACAATGGCACCGGCCATCTGTATGCTTCTAGAACATTCCATCCTGCCTTCTAATGGCTGCTCAGTTATTTGTTTACATTCCTCAGAGGGGCATGTGGAGAATATACCAGGTGCTTCTTTCTCTGTCTCCTATAATATCATATAGTTTCATTATGTATTGTCTTTTTTATTTAATATATGAATCATATATATAGGAAAATCTCTACGTTGAGACAAATATAGCATACTACTTGTTCTATTTCAAAATTAATCGCATGAATATAAATTTATTTTATTTTTTATCTCAATAATATTAGCTTTGAAAATAAAGTAATCAACAAAATTATCTTCAATTAAAAAGGAATATATTCATTTATCTAAATAGAATGTCGAGGCCTTTCCATTGTTCTTGCTATGCGAAGAACATCATAACCAAATCTGGTTGATATCGTTTGGAAAAAAAGAATATTCTGATAAAGGCCTTTTTATTCGAATAATATTAATGTGAAGGCATTTTCTGAAATATTAAATGATAGGTTTAAAATAGGGTTTAATAATTCATGCACCTCTATATATGAAATTAATAAGAGAATACTATTATTTTACTGAGTATTTTTTTTCAATTTGTAATGCGACTTTTTCTAGTGCGGCGCAATCTATATTTAGAATTATTTAAATATTTACATATATATTAGTAACACCGCTATTTAATGATAACCTTTTACATATTATATTTTTTACATTATTATCTAACTGTATATATTTTCCAATATATCATTCTATAAAAGTCTTGATAAATTTGAGTTGCTATTTTTAAAAGTCAAACAACTTTTGCAAACAACTTTTCATTTGATAAAATATTTTAAGTTTACTAAAGAAAGCGTCTAACCTAAAGGGCATAATTCTATTCAGCCAAGGTAAACAAATATGTTAAAATTTGACTCAAATCCGAAATAACCTCAAAAATAAACTTAGTTTAGAAAGCAGAGAGAGACTTCAAATATTTCACATTGAATTCTATTCAAACACATTATCCGTTAGAGAAACATCAATTTTTGGAACAACGTTCCAAATATGTATTTTGACATATCTGTATTATACTCTATTGTATATTATGGCTAATCAATATATTGTTTGAATTAAGATTTAAATCACCTTTTTTAATACTAAGTAAGAAAAATGCCTCCTGCGCCGTCAGGAAAAGCAATATATATATTTATATACAAATATGCACATAAATGTAAATCCTTAATCTGAAAATATAAACTCTAAAACGAAGTTAATTATTCAAGAATAAGTTATTTATATATATTTATAAAATAGAAAAATATATTTTACACAAAATTATTGATGTAAAATATGTCTTCGAGTCTACAATCAGTATAGAATGTGTGGAAATTGTGGAAATTTGGATGATTAGTAGAAAATTTCAATTGTTAATATAACATGTGTTAATAAAACTGTAATATATATAAATTGTCTTAGAAGGTTATATATATCCACATCATGAGAATACAAGACTGGGTATAGAGCCAAGATAATTAAAAAATACATCAAAATGAAACAGCGAATATGCGCAAATGTAAAATTCTCTAATTATTTTAATTAAATTAATTTCTCCACACACAGCTCGGACTTAATTACTTTTTCATTAATACTCCTAGAAATCTCATTGCTATATAAGGAATTCAATTTAAACAGAATTTTCCAAGAAAATGAAGGTAAACTATTTTTTTCAACATTTCAACTTTTATTGGCGTTTTATAGCGAAAAAATATTCATTTTCTATTTGAAATGACAAAAAATTATATCCTTAAGTATTTCTGATTATAGAACTGAATGACTTTGAAAAATAAAAAAAAAACAATTTATATTTACTCAAAAGGGAGTATAAAAATATGTGCAATTAAAATGAATAACAACAGATAAATATTTCATTGTAGCTCATATTTAGGAATTTTCTGAAATGTCAATATTAAAAACTAAAAAGGCAGATCCTGACCGCTCACATTAGCATTCTAAATGGCAGGCCGCCATCTACTGGAACAAATATAAACTAAATATTTATTTAGACTTGTTCTTTGATAATTATTCATCCCATTTTCTTGAGAAATCCTAAAAATTAACCACGAAAGCTTTTCGGGCTGTCTGATCATCATCATCTAATTTACTTTTCCATTTTTTCATATGTTGTTGTTGTGTCTAATAAAGAGCTTAAGATGTCTCCATGCATCTCTATCACAGCAGCAGCAGCAATGGAGATATCGGTTTTGCTCTTCATTGGAAAATGGGTGCCGTTGCCACGTTAGGCATCTTGGAAACGAACCAGAATTTGTTCCAAGGGTCCAGGGGGGACGGCTGGGAGGTGTGGAATTCTCCCCCCCCCCCTTTTTCTTTTCATATGATGAGCCTATTTGCGCCAATTTGTCTTTTAATATCCATTATTTGATATCCTAGGAAGCCGCTTGGAATATATTCTTGTTCATTGAAGTACAGTCTGCACCACGTTATCGAGATTCAACAGCCCAAAACATATTTATGATTTGAATTTTTAATTATTTATCAAGAAAATGGTTTAGACAAATATAATGGAACAAACCTAAATCAACGTTTAATTGATTATTGTTCCACTAGATGGCGCTCTGTCATATTTGAATATTTTTCAACTATATATGTTTTTAAAATATTTGAAAAGTATTTATGTAAAAATATAATTTTATAAACAATACTTAAAGTTACACCGCATAAGTTTCTTTTTTGTGAAAAATCAATATTTATTTTTAAAGAGAAATATTTACTATTTCTAACTTTTTTGAATGAAGTATGAGAGGGTGAAAATATGAAGAGTAATGGCGAATGGAAAAATAAAAGTGTCCAGGGGCGGGAATCGAACCCACAACCTTCTGCTTACCGGGCAGGTGCCATTTCCACTAGTCTACCCTGGACGTATTCCTCCATTCGTAAATAATATTTAAAGTAACTTATATTACATTATAAAGGACTGCGGCGAGTGATTATAAACAATACTTAAAGTTACACTGCAAGAAACTTATGCGGTGTAACTTTAAGTATTGTTTATAATCACTCGCCGCAGTCCTTTATAATGAAATATAATTTTAATTTACATATTTTTCATATATTAAATATAGATTAGGCCATAAAAACAGCCTAATTCCTTATAATATAATACAAAATTCAGAAACAAACCTATTCTAATATTTTAACTATGCTATATTTATATAATATTGTCACAGTAATGAAGGTGACGAGTCGTTTGGGTAGAATAAAATAATAATTTATTAGATGACTTTAAATAGTTAATAAGTTTGAGGGATAAAAAGAAATAGAGGTAAACTAAGTTAAATGGATAAAAATAATAGTAAATTAAGGAAGTAATGTCAGAGACCCAAACGGCTGGCGTTCGGCTACACCCTTCAAGATGGCGACTATTGTTTACAAACTTGCCGCCTAGCGCGCCCGCCATCTATCGGAGCTTAGGTACATAACACTTGCCGAGCTGACAGCGCGCGCCACCTATCGGGGCTTAGGTACATAACATTCGCCAAGCTGCCGATGTATTATTTACAGTTACAAGCTATGTACATTTTTGGTTATGACATTACTCCCCTTTTCAAAAATAAGCAGCGACCCGCTGCTTAAAAAAAAAAATTCTACACTATGTGATCAGTCCTGTGTTTGTTCTTCTGGGCTTCTGTATGGTTTCATCCGCAGGACGTGGACGATGTCTTTGATATTCCGTTGTCTGGGTCTCCTCTCCAAGGCCTCTACTTCATAAGTTACTTCAGACAGTTGTCTCACAACTTTATAGGGGCCGAAGTATCTTTTAAGTAGCTTCTCCGACAGTCCTTGTTTACGCACAGGTGTGTACACCCACACAAGGTCTTCGGTGCGGTACTGGACAGGTCTATGGCTTTTGTCGTATCGAGATTTGTCTTTTTCTTGCGCCTTTAAGATGTTCAAACGGGCCAGCTGGCGTGCGTCCTCGGCATTTGTGACCAAACTCTCCACGTAGTCTTCCAGATTGGCTTCCTCTCTATACGTCAGGATGGTGTCCAATGGGGTCTCGACATCGCGTCCGTGTACAAGATAGAAAGGGCTAAACCCGGTGGTTTCCTGTTTGGCGGTGTTATAGGCAAAAGTTACGTAAGGGAGAACTGAATCCCAGTTTCTTTGGTCTACATCAACATGCATAGACAGCATGTCACCAAGTGTCTTGTTGAGTCTCTCGGTCAGGCCATTTGTCTGGGGGTGGTAGGCAGAAGTAAAGCGATGTGCGGTTCCACAGAGGTTGTTAATATCCCGAATTGTGTGGGATATAAACGTTCGACCTCGGTCTGAAATCAATTCTCTGGGGGCTCCATGTTTGAGGATCACGTCTTCTACTATAAATTTTCCAACTTCTTCCGAACTTCCATTTGGTATGGCTTTGGTTATAGCATACCTTGTTAGATAGTCTGTCGCGACCACGGTCCATTTATTGCCATCGTTCGAGGTAGGGAATCTTCCTAACAAATCTATCCCTATTTTCTCAAAAGGTCGGGATACCGGCGGAATTGGCACAAGTTGCCCTGGTGGACGTTCGGTAGAACCTTTTCGCCGTTGACATTCTCGACAATGTGCCACATATTGTCGCACAGATCTATGCAAGCCGGGCCAGAAATACTTTCTTCAAACGCGGTCGTATGTTTTGGCAAATCCCAGGTGTCCCGCCATTGGTGCATCGTGGGCTTCCCTCAAAATGTCAACCCTCATTTGTTTGGGCACTACTAAGAGCCAAGGTTTGCCCATGGGATCGTAGTTTTTGCGGTAGAGGATGCCGTCGATTATTTTGTATCCACTTGTGGAATCAATTTCCTGAATTATTTTTTTGGTTTGGACATCGCTTCTTTGCTCTTTTCCTATGTCGGTAATTGAAGACAATTCTGGTATGTTATCTTCGCTGGATTGGGGGAGAGGACTTCTTGAGAGGCAATCCGCATCTTGGTGTCTTTTACCATTCTTATACACAATAGATATGTCGAACTCTTGAAGTCGCAAGGCCCATCTGGCTAGCCTTCCCGATGGATCCTTTACATTCGCTAGCCAACACAGGGAATGATGGTCGGAGACGACGGTGAAGTGTTTTCCAAACAAATATGGTCTGAACTTGTAAATGGCCCAAACTACAGCTAGGCATTCCCTCTCCGTCGTGGAATAATTTCTTTCTGCGGCGTTAAGTGTTCTTGATGCATAGGCGATAGGCTTTTCTTTTCCTTCTACCAGTTGGGTCAACACTGCTCCGACGCCATATCCACTCGCGTCGGTATGTACAAGTGTCTCAGCATCTTCCTTAAAATGGCCAAGCACAGGATCGGTAGTTAGGGCTGATTTTAATATTTGGAAAGATTGTTCTTGTTCGTTAGACCAAAAGAACTTCACGTTATTCCTCAGGAGGTCGTGCAACGGCTTTGCTTTATTTGCAAAATCTTTCACAAATCGCCTGTAATATGAACACAACCCCATGAAGCTTCTTACTTCAGTTGTTATTTTTGGAGTCGGGAAATTTGTAATTGCTTCGATTTTGTCGGGATCAGGGCGAATGCCGCTTTCTGTAACCAGATGTCCTAACACTTTGATTTCTCTTGACCCAAAACGGCAGTTCTCATGATTAATACACAAGCCTGCTTGCTGGATGCATCTGAGAACTTTCCCTAGGCGTTCAATATGTTCTTTAAAGGATGTAGCATAAACAATTATATCGTCTAAATAACAAAGACAAATTGTCCATTTCAATCCTGCTAGTAGCTTGTCCATCATTCTTTCGAATGTTGCCGGTGCGTTGCATAAACCGAAGGGCATCACCCGGAACTCATATAAGCCATCAGGGGTGATGAAAGCTGTCTTCTCCCGATCTTCCTCGTCGATTTCTATCTGCCAGTATCCTGTACGTAGATCCATGCTGGAAAAGAATTTAGCTCCTGTTAAGCTATCCAAAACATCATCATTTCTAGGTAAAGGATACACATCCTTTTTGGTGACCTTGTTAAGCTTTCGGTAGTCTATATATACACAAAATCTCCAGGACCCATCTTTCTTTTTAACCAAAACTACTGGGGACGACCAAGGACTTTCGGACGGTTGTACAATTCCCATCTTTATCATTTTATCGACTTCACTTTGTATAGCTCGTCTTTCGACAGGAGACACCCGGTATGATCGTTGTTTAATAGGACGGCTGTCTGAAGTGTCGATTTTATGTTTCACATTGGAAGTTGTACTGAATGATTTTCTATCAAAATCAAAAACCTCTGAGTACTTTTCTAAACATTCTGCAATCATTGACTTTTGTTCTTCGTTTAATCTCTCGTCTACCAGAGATAAGATTTGTTGGCGTCTATCTTCATTTTTAATGTTTGATTGAGTTTTATCGTCTTCAGCTGTGTCAACACTGTAGATTCCGCTACTTCCAATTTTCCTCAAGTATCCTACAAGCATACCAGCTGGGATTATTTGATTCTGAGAAGTCCCATTAGTATCTCCCCTCTGCCGTGATGGAAGTTAATTATGGATGATGGTATGACCAATTCTTTTTTTAAGATGAGATCTTTGCTTCCTTCTATCATTAGATCTTTTCCACCTCGAATATCTTCGTTAATAACCGTGATTTTCTTAATTGAGCGAGCTGGAACAAAACAGTCTTCTAACGCATGTGTAGGCAGATCTTCTTCTAGGCCGTCGTTCACACTTTCTTTCAAATGTATTTCACCTCTTCCGCAATCAATCACTGCACTTGTGGCTCGAAAGAAATCAAGACCAAGTATTATGTGATGGCTACATTCAGAGAAGACAACAAAAGTAAAATAAATCTCAAGTTCTTCAATTGACACTTTTAAGTTGCATCGTCCCAGAGTTTCGATATGTTTCCTATTGGCGACTCTCAGTACAGGCCCTTTTTCTGCAAAGAACGGAATTTTCAAATATCGGCGAAAACTTTCCGAGATTACGGAATAATCGGCTCCAGAATCGACTAAGGCCTCAACATTCTGTCCATTTATGGTGATAACAACGTAGTTCCGTTTCATGTTCGCAGTTATAATAGGGGGAGGATTTCTACTATCGTCAGCGGCCTTACCTCCAGTCTCGGTCGCTCTTCCTAGTTTCCCTGGCTTAGGCGGCGAGGAGATTGACTGGATCGGCGAGAGAGCGACGGCGTTGCGTTTCGTCTTGAGGGAGATCTTCCACGGCCAGGATAGGGCGACGGGTTTCGAAAGCGGCGATCTACAAACTCAACTTCTTCGGCATTTTGATTGAACCAGGTATTGTAATTATTAGAGTAGGTCGGCCTTCTTACCCTGGCTTCCTCGAAAACACGCCTTCTGTGTAGAAATTTAGGGTAGTCGGTTCACAAAACACTGAGCGAGATTCGGTAGAAGAATTCGCTGTGATGATTCTTTGTGGGCTGTTCAAGGATTTAAATAAGATCACTAAATAGCAGAAAGGAGGGGGTAAAAATCTCCTTCTAACTAACTTTATTTAATACATATTAAGAGGACAGAGGAAAACACGCGACTGGCGGGTATCAGGCCAAGCCGTGTTCTAAATGTTTATGTTGGCGGCTGGCACCCGCCTTGTTTACAGTCGACACTTGAGCTGGCTGGGCTGCGTCCGGAATAATGGATCTCCACCATTCCACACACACTCCCACCTGTTTTTATCTAGGCACGCAGAAAAACACAAATAATCGTCCAATCGGTTGGGTTTACAAATGGTTCTTCCCGATCTAGTCTGTATTTTTGCAGTTTTCTCTTTATCGTTCAGCAAACGCGAAGAAGCTGCTGTTGATGATATTTCCAAGGGATATATTTTCTGAATAGGTCTTAGGAAGGTTCCTACTGCGGTTTTCACCTTCACTAATCTATTCACTCCATCTCTTCCAAATAATATCTCCTCGATCACTGCTAATGGCCAGAAGTTACGCTTTTTATTGTCCATACCAACTAGGACAACATCCCCAGCCTGGAGTGTTGGATTGTAAATGCGTCTGTTTCTCTGGACCAGGAGGGACAAATATTCCTTCCTGAATCGTGATTTCAACTCCTCCCTCAGCTTGCTCAAATAGCGCAGTTTCTGTGTCGTTGGATTAGATCCCATATTCTGGCACTCGGGAAACTCGACATCTGTCTGTTCTTGTAGAAACATGGAAGGTGATATAGTCACAAGATCATTCGGATCGTCGCTGACATAAGTCATGGGCCTTCCATTCATCACTGCCTCTGCATGACACAGCAGGGTCATCAATTGTTGATATGTTAATGTTGATGTTCCAAGCATTCTTTTTAGTATGTCTTTGAGGAAACGAATCAATCTCTCCCACCATCCACCCCACCAGGCAGCAGTGGGCGGGATGAATTTCCATTCAATACGTTTCACTTTCCCGTCGTTAGAAACGCGTTCCCAGTCAATCTTTTTAAAGAAGTTATTGGCTCCTACAAAATTTGTTCCGTTGTCGCTGAAGATGGTGGATGGACGTCCTCGTCTCTTGATGAATCTCTCCAGGGCCATTAGGAAATCTTCTGTGCTGAGAGATATTACCAGTTCCAAATGTACACAGCGGTACACAGCACAGGTGAAGAGAACAACCCAGGTCTTGGTCTGATCTTTCAGATAGAGCGGGCCCGCCAGATCAATCCCTACCACCTCGAATACCTTGGCATTATGTACTCGAGTGGCAGGTAATGGAGCGTCTTCCACCACAACGGGTTTAGCGGAGAAGCGGCGACATGTGACACATCTTCTCACTCTTTTCTTAATGGTCTGTCTCGCCTTTACTATCCAATATTTTTCCCGAAGTTTGTTCATCAAAAATTGTACACCAGCGTGGCAATTCTCAACGTGTGAATCACATATCATTTGTTCAATCAACGGATGAGTCCCATGTAATAGTACTGGCAAACGGAAGCCATATTCGTCGCTGCTGTAAATCAATTTTGTTTTCACACGCAGGATTCCTTCTACTTCAGATACCTTCAGACCAGGTATAGAGTGGCTAGGGAAACACTCGGCCTGAACTAATTTCAAAAGCGCCAGCTCCGCTTCATCGATCTCCTTCACAGAAAGTTCGCCCTTTACTTTCGTTGAAGATCGGAGGTTGTTGATGAACCTTCTAATCCACGCCATCATCCGCACATTTTTTATGAACGAGGAGAAATACTTCATGTACCAATGATCGGTACTCTTAACTGTTGTCACAACAGCAATTTTCTTTCTTTCCGCACAGATTTCTTCTTCATTCAGGTCTTTATACCTGGAAGGCCAAAATTCTTCGGAGAGTTTTAACCAGGAAGGGCCCTCCCACCATCTAGACTGTATCAGTCGGGAGAGGCTACATCCTCTGGAGGGTAAATCAGCTGGATTGCACTCGCTAGGAACATATCTCCAATTTCCAGGATCACTAAGTCTGCATATCTCCTTCACGCGATTCCCGACAAAGGTACCCCACTGATCATCGCGCTTTATCCAAGCGAGGGCTGTTGTGGCATCAGACCAGAATACATTTTTGATATCTTTTAACTCTAGAGCTTCAAAGATCATCTTGTTTAATCGTGCTCCTACAACACAGGCTAAAAGTTCAAGTCTTGGTATCGTAGGTCTCTTGAGAGGAGCGACTCGAGACTTAGCCGCCATCATATGCACTTCAACTTTGTCACCAACCCGAGTCCGAAGGAAGACCACAGCAGCATAAGCTTCACTACTAGCATCAACAAACGTGTGTATCTGCCAGTCCTTCTGCGGTACCATCAATGGATTGAAATTCCTAGGAATTGCCATGCCTTTGTGCAGCTGAAGGTCGTCGAACCATAGGCTTAGTTCATCCTTGTAGTGACGGTCCAATTCATCGTCCCATGCCAACTTTAGAGTCCAAGCTTTTTGCAATAGAATTTTAGGCTTTATTAATATTGGACTCAGAAATCCAATAGGGTCATATATCTGAGCTAAGCAGGACAGGATACTCCTTTTGGTTATCTTGGGGGGTAGGGTTACGGGAATTTCACATGACAAACAATCTTCCCTTTTATCCCAACATATACCAAGCACTTTGGATATCTCTGCTCTTTCAAAGGGGTAAGTATCGGAGGCCACGTCCAGACTATGCTCCCAACGGCTTAGCTCCAACCTAGCATTATCCATGATGGACGTTGCGGTCAATTTGAGATCTTGTAACTCTTCAAAAGAGTTCACGCTTGTGACTAAATTGTCCACATAAAAGGATTTCTGCAACCTCTGAGCTAACGGTTTATGTTCAGGTCGAACATTAGACAGGTGGTATTCTATTACTGCCCCCAAAATGAAAGGACTACAGTTAACGCCGAAAACGACACGTCTATGTCGGAATACTTCTGTCTTTTCTCCATTTTGGGAATACCACAGAAAACGCAGGTAATCTCTGTCCCTTTCATTCACCTCAATCTGAAGAAACGCTTTCTTAATGTCTGCCACGACACCAAACTTGCCATTTCTAAACCTTAGCATAAGGTTGGGAATCATCTCTATGAGGTTAGGTCCCTTTTCAAGACAGTCATTTAAAGATGGGGATCTATAGACTTTGCTAGAAGCATCAAAGACAGGCCTGATAGGCGTAGTCCCACTGGAGAGTTTCACCACAGGACGATGAGGCAGGTAGAAGGCCTCAGCGTCGTGTTGTTCAGCTGGGACTTTCTCAATTATCCCATCATCCAACCAGCCTCGGAAAATATCATCATAGTCCTCATAAAGATTCAAAGAAATTAATTTCTTAGTCGTCTGTTCTAATCTCTTCATAGCAACCTCCCTGTTGTCCGCGATTTTAGCTTTCTCTACAGTCCACGGGAGGGAAACAACATATCTTCCTGAAACAGAATGTTGGACTGTTTTTAGAAAATGTCGACGCGCCAGTGCGTCTCTCTGATCTCTCTGTTTAACCTCAATAGGATCCATAATGCCAAGAACATCGAGATTCCACAGATTGGTTATACTGCTCTCCGAAATTGTCATCGTTGTAACATGATGAGCGAGTGAAACGTCACTACCTGGCTGACATTCTCCCATTAAAGTCCATCCGAAACGCGTCTGCGACGCAGTCAAGCCATTTGACAACACACAAGATTTCATCATGAAAATAGATCCCAATACATCGCATCCTAGAAGTATTTCAATTTCCATGTCATCCTTTCCAATATCAGGAACCCAGATTTTGCGGGCTTTGAGTTCTTTCAACCATGGCCCGCGGCTCAATCTTGGTAGGTTACCACAGATTTTTTGTTGGTCAAGAAGCTTCGTAACCATCTTAAAATTCCCCGATGCATGACCCAAATTGACTCTGTATTCTTGGTGAACACTTTCACTAGTATGACCTCCAAACACCACATGTTTAAGTGATTCCTGGCCAATGGGAGATAGTCCGAGATCCTGGGCAGTTTTAGACAAAATATAGGATCGTTGGGAACCTGTGTCAAGGAGGGCACGCACTACTTTCGTCGAAGTCGCACCTTCGACTTTAATCTTCAGAGTCTGTAGCAAAATCAGAGACGAAGCGCTAAGACCGGAGAATGAAACTCCGTTTTCAACTGTAGGAGAAGCGTCACAGTCTTTCACCTGTTCCTTGTCTTCATCCGCTGACTCTCGTCCAGGAGCATTAAGAGGGCATAAAATATCAAGATGCTTCTTCTTACATCGAATACATTCAGTTATGCGCCTTCTACAATTAAAAGAGATATGACCTGGTTGGAGGCAGGAGAAACAACATTTAGCGTTTTTAATACGCTCTCTTCTTTCTTTAATGCTCATTCTGCGCGCAGCAAGACATTCTGTGTTCTTATGATCTTTATTACAAAAGATGCAATTCTGGGCACGTCCAGCAAAGAGTCCAGAGGCCGTAGGTATCTTAGCAGGATGTGATTGTCTGCCCACGTTTCTATCTTGTTTCAGAGATCTAAGTCCAAACTTGGATCCAGCTAAGGCTCTGTCTTGTTCTGCTGCAGCTTCCTTTTGGAGAAACTCCATAATTAGGTCAACTCTAGTTTGAGTCGAATCATTAGCATCAATCTTGACATCATGGAGGGGGCTTCTTTGCCAAGCCTTCATGAGTTCCTCTGAGAGACATGCCTCAATCATTGGAAATATAAATACAGACATCTGTCTGGCCTCAATCTTTAAGGATTCCAATGCTCTCAAATGAATCACCAACTCATCATAAAATGAAGTCACCTTCAACTGTTGTTTGGAGGAGCAATCGATCATAAGGCGGATAAGATCCCTGACATAGACTTGTTGCAACAGTTCCGGCCTTCCAAATCTTTCTGTCAAAGTTTCTATAACTTTGGGGTAATTCTCGGCAGTCAGAGGGTAACTATCAACCAGTTTACTAGCTCTGGTTCCCGGCGACATAGACTGTACAAGATATTGAAACTTGTCGCTGTCTTCTAAAGTAGGATCGACATGTATCTTGTTGAACTGTGCCCACCATCCCAACCAATCTTTTATTTCTCCTGTAAACTTCTTTAATTCTATCTTGGGTAGTTTTACAGTTCTATGGTGTGAGCTAGAAGCGAAGCTCACTTCACTGGTCGTGGGACTGGATGCAGTGATCCTGGGTTCAACAAGAGCGAGACATTTTTTATATATCCTCTTATATCTCTGGGTATATTGCAAGGCTTCCTCATCGTCTTGCTCTAGTTCCTCTTCGCTAACGTCTGAAGTTAGCATGAAGTCTCTTATCTTGCCTTGGATCACAAGAAGCTCACTGTGAGTTTCTTCAATGATCTCTCTATTATATTCAATGTCCTCTACTGGTATCGGTGGAGTACCTGACAGAAGCTCTTCTGTCGTCTTCAAGCTGCGAGTTAGTCGCTTTCTAAGTAAATTTCTATGTCTTTTTAAAATTTCCATTTTTCAAAAAAACACTATAAGCATAAGGTAAACAAAAGGTACTTATCTTAAGTCTTGAACTTGTACTCCGCCGTTAATCCACTTGATCTTGCCTTGTCAGAAGCCCACCCGCGGGGACGCCACTTTGTGTAGAAATTTAGGGTAGTCGGTTCACAAAACACTGAGCGAGATTCGGTAGAAGAATTCGCTGTGATGATTCTTTGTGGGCTGTTCAAGGATTTAAACAAGATCACTAAATAGCAGAAAGGAGGGGGTAAAAATCTCCTTCTAACTAACTTTATTTAATACATATTAAGAGGACAGAGGAAAACACGCGACTGGCGGGTATCAGGCCAAGCCGTGTTCTAAATGTTTATGTTGGCGGCTGGCACCCGCCTTGTTTACAGTCGACACTTGAGCTGGCTGGGCTGCGTCCGGAATAATGGATCTCCACCATTCCACACACCTTCTGTCCCGGCAATATCGGGCTACATGTCCTGGGCGACCGCAATGGAAACATATTGGAACGTTTTCGTGTGTCCTCCATTCATCAGTTCTTCTCTGTGGTGATGTCTGGTTGGGTACCGGTGGTCTTTGGTTCAGGAACTGCTGTCGTGGCGTCTGTTTGAATATTTGGGGTCGGTTAGAGTACTGTTGTCGTGGCATTGACCTTTGAACGGGCTGCGAAATTGCAGACAGGTTCCTTTCAACTTCCTCTCGGATAATTAGATCCAGGGAAGATGGTTTGAGAGTGGCTGGCTCGGGATTCAATGCATGGTAGATTTCTTCTCGGACGATACGTCTAATGAGGTCCTCCATAGATTCCGATTCTGCTGGGTTGATGGCGGCAGCATTCGGCAGTCTATCAAAAACTATCCGCGTGTTCACACGCTTCTTTTGAGATAGTTCGATTTTTCGACACCACCTTATAAACTCCTCGGTGGTGGCAATTTCAAAGGTGACAATTGCCCTGTAAATTTCCTCAGAGACTCCCTTGACTAAATGAGCAACTTTCTCGTTTTCATTCATGTTGGGGTTAATTTGCCGACATAAATAGAGGACGTCTTGAATATACGCCTCACTAGACTCTCCCTTTCCTTGGGCCCTGGCTTTTAGTTTTTCTAAAACCTGGTCTTTTTCGCTGGCGTGATGTCCAAAGGCCTGAGACAACATTGTCTCAAAAAGTTCCCATGAGGTTATTTGTTCCTCTACATTCTCGAACCAGACTTTGGCCGTTCCTGAGAGGAAGAAGTAAACATTCGCCAGGCACATGGAACTGTCCCAGCAGTTGAACCGAGCTACACGATGGTACTCTTTCAACCATTTCTCCGAGCTTTGGCCCGGTTCCCCCGAAAATATAGAAGGGTTTCTTATAGGTTTGAAGTGGTACTCACCCTGTGGGGTCTCTCTTCCTTCTTGTTGCATCTTAGAATATTCCAATGGGTTTAATCCTTGGATTCTACGACTTCTTCTTATAGCTTGGGCAGCGAAGGGATGATCCAGCTTGTCTCCACCAGATGTCACAGTAATGAAGGTGACGAGTCGTTTGGGTAGAATAAAATAATAATTTATTAGATGACTTTAAATAGTTAATAAGTTTGAGGGATAAAAAGAAATAGAGGTAAACTAAGTTAAATGGATAAAAATAATGGTAAATTAAGGAAGTAATGTCAAAGACCCAAACGGCTGGCGTTCGGCTACACCCCTCAAGATGGCGACTATTGTTTACAAACTTGCCGCCTAGCGCGCCCGCCATCTATCGGAGCTTAGGTACATAACACTTGCCGAGCTGACAGCGCGCGCCACCTATCGGGGCTTAGGTACATAACATTCGCCAAGCTGCCGATGTATTATTTACAGTTACAAGCTATGTACATTTTTGGTTATGACAATATCTTAAATTCTTCTTAATTTTATAACAATAGACCTTTCAATTTATATGTTCAACATATGTATATGTTGAAGGGCATATTGACCCGAAATCTTGAGAAATGAAAAAAAGTTAAAAGAGGCCTGGCCATGGATTGTTTATTGATTTTGCTGAATATAAAATATATAAAGTTGCCTCTTCTGTAAAAATAGACATCAAAACTAAACGTCATCTATTGACCGTCGCCACAAACTAACGGCACCAGGTCGGTAACAAGCCACAACCCCAGCTTCAGCTAATTGAGAAGCGTTCTCCTGGAGATCAATGTTTCGGGATAATGGCCTTCGTCAGTAAAGGGTGGGCTTCATTCCATAAGATCATTACAAAGAATCAAATAGAATCTTTAAAATCAGACAAAATACTTGTATGTGTATTTTCTCTGTTTCTTTATATGATAATGCTTCGATAAACATACTATTTATATTATTTTTATTATTAATGATTGCGCCAAATATCGAAAAAGAGTGATTATTTTATCTTGAGTGTGTTTAATAAATAAATACATATATATATATATTATATTTGAAATAAAAAAGATAAGATTTTTATTGTTTTGAATCATCTTGGTGATTATGGTAATGGTGGTGCAGTCGTGGCTATAATAATAATAAAAATGGTTTTGATCAGAAATTGTTTTATTTGAGCTGAAGTAATAAAAACATAATTTGATTAAAGTACCGCCTGGCTTAAGGCGTAAGAATAAAAAAGAAAAGCTTATTTACATAATGTACAAAGTTTTGAGCCGACCAACGGGGAACAACAACAACGATATTTTATATGGGAAGCATGACCTCTGGCGGTCAATTTAAACAGAGTATTTGAATCTATTAAATTATAATTTTAAAATAAAATAATACTTTAATATAACATAATTTTGAATGCAATATTTTAATATAACATATACATATGTTATAAAAAGGTGTTATTTATTTTAAAATTATACCTTTTAGAACAAACTACTCTGTAGAGTCGACCGCCAGAGGTCGCGGCTTTGGAGTATATAAACCTATTGTTGTTGCTTCCCGTTGGCCGGCTCGAATATTTTTGTACATATGTAAATATGTAATCTTTTATTTTCTTCTTCACGCCTCAAATCAGGTATTTCTTTTTTTATTATGTCTATTACCACAATTAAAGCAAATTGTTATTCAAAGTTTATTTTATTATTTTTACCACGACTGCAATAATCAATATCATAAAATACTACATAGAAATACCGTAATATTCATGTGTACTCAAAAGAACCAGCAATTAATTTCTCATCTCAACAAAATATATTATCCAATGTGTGTGTGCAAATATATAGGAATTGTAAAAATAATATTTTAGTTTATTTTGTCTTTAATTCTTAAATATTATAAGTAATTAATTTCTATTTCGGATATATATGAAGAAAAATATTTCAAAAAGTTAAATGTTCTATATTATGAAAATAAACTGTATAAATAATTATGATGTTAATATTGTTATATTCATTATACAGTTAAAATATTAAATATGGAAGAGTAAAATAAAAAAAAATGGAAATGTTAATTTATTATCACTCTATAGTTATAGCGTTATTTTAAAAAAATATTTTTCATTCATATAAACTTATTTATATCATTATAATGCTTTCAAAAATGATTAATGGGAAAATTTACCGCTATATATTTATTTCACGCAAGATCAAAAAATAAGAAAATAGAACGAACATATCTATTTACTTGAAAAATGGAATGGAATAAAGTTAATTTAACAAATACCTGTAAGTGATGACGCTACCATAGAGAAAAACATAAATAAATGACGCCATCTTGTTTTTCTAAGTATTACTCGACAGACGATCCCGGCAGCAACATTTGCAGATATTGTTGCTCACCGCCGCCATTTTGGGAAATTTATTGCGAGAAAACATCCCACAGAAATCTGCTTAGATGATGATAAGTTACATTTTATTTTTTTCTTTCTTTTAGACGATATCAATCTTACTTATATATCCTTTCTCAGATATTGTACATTAACACAGATAGGGTTATCCATTCACTTTTTTCAAATTTTATTTTGGTTTATTTTTAAGATAATAAATGATTCGAATACAATATGTTTGTTATTAAGGAAAAAACATCAAGTTACCTTTGCTATTATATAATTTATTTGATAAATTATGGTTATAATTTTATTATTTATCGTAAAGATAGAGGCTGCCTGGCCGGTATTCATAGTTATTAAAATTGAAGATACTTCGACCCGTATACATCTTTTTACATTAAGATTTATTCTGGCCGAAGTATCCTTAATTTTAAGATTTATTATTTATGTTTGAAATAAAACTATAATGTATAAGTAAAAATATGTTTTTATGAATGTAAGCTTTAACAAGAATGATTATTATTATATAAAATAATGAATCAATATTGAGAAAAATAATCAGGTCTCCAGGAAAAAGTTTCTTTTGAAAACATTTTTATTATTTTCTAGCTTTTGGGCACAAACGCCCTTCTACAGGAGAAAACCTGGTATATGGTATAACTTGTAGAAGTGCGTCCATGCCCGAAAAAATAGAGAAAAATAAAAATGTTTTGAAAAGACACTTTTCCCTGAAGGCCTGATTATTCTTTCTCAAGAATGTTTATATAATGTTTTCTTTATTAAATTTAAGCAATATTATAGAGAAAATGTATAACTATGTATAAATTCCTACCAATGTTTGAGCAGTTTAAATGAAATCACTAAGGTATTTTTAAAATGTTATCAATGTTTAATAGACAAGATTCTTTATCACACAAGGAGCTTTCCCGTTCTCTCTATATGAAGAAATGTTGATTTGATACCTATTACAGCATTATCGCCATAATAGAAGGTATTGATATAGGTGTTTCAAGATATGGTGACTTGAATGGAAACAGCTTTTTAATAAAGGATGCACATATTGTATATATACAAACCTAATTTTATTCAAATATTTAAAGTCACAGCAAATTCACCTTTATCAATAAAAATATATGATATTTTTAATATAAAGATAAGCTAACTGAATACCTGATATTCGAAAAAATGATTATTTTATAGATCAAAGATTCGCCTAATTTATTGAATTTCCCATGTCTCATGAAATGTGTATTGAAGATCATTGTATCGTTTTATCTTCTTAAAATACGTGAAAATTTGGATCAGTGAGAAGGTCACAACTGCTGGTTTGTTTAACTTGAATTGAAAAAAAGATCATTAAGGTGTCGGGCTATCGGCCTAATTAGTATAATTAGTATAGTATAATTTGTATAATGCACTACGGCCTGCGATTGTAAAACGACACTTGAAGTTACACCGCATGAGTTTCTTTTCAATGAAAAATCATAATTTATTTCAAGGTGAAATATTGACTATTTCTAACTTTTTTGGATGAGGTATGAAAGGGTGAATTATGAAGAGTAATTTTGAACGGAAAAATAAAAGTGTCCAGAGATAGGAATCGAACCCACAATGTTCCGCTTACCGGGAAGATGCCCGTAAAGAGTAGTTTTATCCGATCTTAGACCTGAATTATTTTTTCTGTAGTTTGAAAAAAAAAAAATTCCGAATTAAATGAAAAATTTTCTTAAATATTTTAAATAGTGGAATATGGGATATCAAATTTAATAAAAAATCTGAAACGTCACCATCGAGAATTTTCGAGGCCGATGTAATAGAGAATCATATAGAAATAAATTAGATTAAATGGAAAAAATATTTTAATATACTGTTTAATAATTTGTGTATGAAATCACAAAAAAAAAATTGAAATACATATATAATCATATATTATTCAGTCCTGTTTGTAAAAGACTCCATTTCTGTTTCTTTTCCAGAAAGTGAAGTCGTTTACATAAGATTTAGGTGGCAAGACTGAAAGCTACATTCATTCTTTTCTTTCTCACTAACCTCTTTGTTGTATATATGTAAATAGTGTGAAACCTTTCTCTAGTTTTAACGAAGGTAACTTTTTAAAATATTTTTCAGAAAATGTTCTCCATGTTTTACTATTCCTTCAATTTTTTTCCAATTCGTGATTAGTTAAAACGGAAGAGTAAAATCCTCGGCAATACATATAAACAAGAAACAAACGGCTTCCAAGCGTGAGCTACTTGTTTCTTTGCATTTATATATTCATTTCAAGCTTCGGATATTACAAACCCTTCAACAGCAGTAAATGAGAATCATATAATCCTGTTGTTGGGTTTGGTGTATACGAAAAATTGAAATGAATATACAATGAAACAAAAAACTCAACTTCGGAGTGAATTAATTGGTTTTATATTTATGTTTTAATACGATTTTAAAACTATTATAAAATTATCTAGACATTTCATATTCTTTCTAACTTTATTTTGATAATAATTAGAAATTTACACCTGATTAAATATTCAATAAAACATATTTTACGATGCACTAGCGCGCCATCTGTTATCAAATTACAAAACTATTCTAGACGCGTAATATTCTTTTTAAAATAAAACAATTTCTACTGCCCTTACTGCAATGGAAAAATTAAAGGGAGAGCCTTTTTTTCATTTTTCCATTGCAGTAAGGGCAGTAGAAATTGTTTTATTTTAAAAAGAATATTACGCGTCTAGAATAGTTTTGTAATTTAATAAAACATATATTTCTCTGTTTATAATTATAAAATTTAAAAGTTTTCAAAAATGACTGGGTGAATAGAATGCATATAATATCAAGCTGTTGAATAATTTCATTTTTATTTGATATATTTTCTTGAGCATAAACTGTATAATATGTATACAAACATCGTAGGTAAAATATAATAAAGCATTACCAAATTGCGCAAATTCGCTTTTTGCATAAATTTCAAATATTTAACTAAGCATTGTAAATATATCTGAATCCCATTTAAAATATACAAATGTAAAATAAAAAAAATATTTGTTTCAATTATAAAATATAATATGATTAAAAAAGTTATAAACTCCACAATTTAATATATATTTAATCAGAGAGTTTAAGGTAAATATTTAATTCAACACATTGTTCCATATCTTACTACATAAGTAATAAGAAAGGTTATATATTAAAATTTCACAATTATTTCTAATAGTTAAGAATAAATATGATATATGAATAATTCATACAATAAAACAATATTTGGGATCTTTGCAGCGATTGCAGTTGTAATATTCCATGTAATTCCAAGGGTATCAAAAGAAAAAGTAAATGGGGCCTTATGTTAAGACATATTGCCTTCGCGGCCTTGCCATTGATTTCACATTAGCCGAGACTTCGATCCCATAGGATAGCGGCTATAGACGACTGTGGCATTGATTGCCTTTTAAAATATTTATTAGCTGGAATATAGCGCGCATTATTTATATAGGACAGCTAGGTATACATTTTCCTATATATGTTTTTATCTAAAGTTAAATTTGAATTATCTTACAAAGAAATGTCATATATACATTAGGAAAATCAAAAAATATTTATCGCAAGTATATAAAATATAATAGATTTGAATTGGAGCTGTAGTAGTAATTATACAGTCTTTACTTTTCAAATATAATATCAATAATTATCTAGTATTGAGAAAAGGCGGTTGCAGAAACAAACAAAGGTCTAAGCGATTTCTGTCATATTTTATCATTTTGGGTATCAACTGTATAACTCACATCTTTGAGAATCTGGATAGTGCTTTTAATTAAAAGTTTATTGATTCCTCTCTCTAAAACCTTAGTTTATATTGTAGGCGAGTGGTTTGCATTTTGACGAAATTTAAAGTCCAAAAATTAGAATTCCAGTAACTGGACACGTTGAGCGTTGCCTGGGTATTATTTGCCTTGTGATATGAATATGAAATACGTAGGATAACATGATTTTTTCCATCTGCTATTATATTTATCTACGGTTCAATAATGACATCAGGATTCTGGTGTAGGTATAGACATTCATTCTGAGGTTCTGCTCAAAGAAATGGGGAAATTGAGAAGCGCCTTCATGGAGACCATGGTTTCTGGCTAATGTCCCTCGTCAGATCAGGGCGGGCTTTATTTCATGAGATCCACAAGGCATCGAATGAAATCTTCACCATATGCCAAAGAGGTGTTTAGCTAAAAGAGTGGCATGAATGTTTATCTCGTAGAGTGGCTTGAGTGTTTATCTGGTAGAGTGACTAGACGAATCTATTGAAAAATATAGATCGGAATTTTGCATGTTGGAGATTGATCTATAAATTAACGGTCGCTTCTTCCTTTTAAAATATACGCTAAGACTAAGCGTCATTTAATGATAGCCTCCACAAACTAGCGGAATCAGGTCGGTATTAAAGCCACAACACCAGCTTTGGAAAACCGAGAAGCGCCTACCTGGAAATCACGGTGTCGGTCTAATGAACCTCGTCAATCCAAAGTGGATTTTATTTCATGAGATCAACAGCGAATCAAATGAAATATTTACAATCAGCCAAAATGATGTTTACCTTGTAGGCTAAATCTATGGACAAAATATAGAACAAACCTTTTTTGATAGGAAAGATATTGATGTATTAAAATATTTGTTAGAACATTCGTAGCAATGTTTAATAGTTTGAAAAAAAAATGATAACACTTATTTTGAAGAATAAGAGATCAAAAAATATATTAACTTTTCAATGTCTTTTTTTATATTTGAAAAAGATAATTTACTCGTATTTGATATATAAAAAAAACAATAAAATATTATATCTCAACTTCAAAAAATAAGTTTTTTTTACAAATCTAATAACATACAAAATACTTTTGATTAAAATCTGAAATCAGCCTTCTTCAATCGTTCAATTGATCATTACTGATTTGAAAAATAATTTATTAATATAAATATAGAATAAACTTTTGTAATCATTTTATTTCGAAATATAAGCCATTTTTTCATAATTCGGGAAATACTTAGATCTCACTAGTTGACATTCATTTATATAGATGGAGTTTTGAGATAAAGATTCTAAATTCAGCGATGAAAGTTCAAATATCCACAATTTATAGTCCTATAGATATATTGACTATTTTATTAAATATTAAATTTATATTTGATATTACAAACAATTGTTTGAATTTTTCTAAATAAATATATTTTAAAATTTTTGATCAAAAAGAAAATGTAATCATAAATGTAAATTTACAGGTATTGCCTAAAATATATCAATACATTATTCAGATTGAAATTCGAAAACATTCAAGAATTTTCATTTTAAAAAACCTAAAAGTTTCAAATATAATTTTACTGTCCTAAAAGCCTATGTCCATAGTTCTCTTAAAATTCATTTCTAAGATTCCACTCTTCATTGCAGCATATAAAAGCAGAATGATCGAATACAGTATTGGAGCTCTAAAGAAGTGGTCTGATAGAATAAATTGGCGAAACAGCTGAGAGGGTTCACCACTGATGAACCAAGCCCTCACAATATTTTTTCATTGCATTGAGAACAGTGGAAGTTTGATTTATTTGTTGAAAAAAAAAAAACATTCGCGTCTTATGGTCTTCATTCATCATATATATATGAAAGTATTTCAAAGTTCCTTTTCACATCAACCTATGAATCAACTAGGATTTGTTTTTAAATATGGTTCTAACTATTAAATAAAGCTTAATTATTGATGAATTCAAGCGACTTATTCAAAATTCCAAGATGGCCTTTGAAAGAGATAAATACAATTTTCTCAATGTTAATTAGATTTTTCCAAAATAACAGATAATATGAATAAAATAATGTAAAATCACTCCGAGAATATCTATTCTGTATTTTAATGGCTCTCTTGTTTTTTTTTATGCATCGGATAAATAGTTCATCAATACGGATAAAAGAATCTACCATTTTAATTTATTCACTTTTTAGCTTCCATCTCAAACAAGAAGAGTTTAGAGTTTATGCCTGATCGAGCCTTTCGATAGGCAACAAGGTCATTTGTGTTTAGAGATTAGATGTTTTTATCGAACAATATTAATTTATAAAATAAGACATCTCCTTATCGTGCAACTAGAAGCATCTTTCACCATCTGTTGGAATATGAAAATCAACAACTAGTTGATATTTATTACAACAGATGACGCCAAAGCCATCAGCAACTTTTATTTGCACGAGCAGGAGATTCTTTTCTTTATAACCACCAGATCCCAGTACAATTTCACTTTTATGCTATTTTTCAAAATAGGAATTTGACCCCATCATATTCTTTCTGCTATAGCTTTAAAAGCTAGTCTTAGATATAGTATTTGTTTTTCAAAAAAGGGTCAGAGTGTCATCTGTTCAAATCAAATTACCCAGAAAGTAAAAATAACATAATAATGAATTTCTAGATTTATGTTTCAAAAGGCGGTTTTTATCCTCATTATCATTTGTTAATATGAATATAATTGGCGAATTATGTGACTATAAAGGGCCAATATTTCTACATCTACATTTCATGTAATTTTAATATCGTAGAATAACAATGAACAGGTTCTTATTGATTTATAACAAAATGAAACACAATGAATGACTATTTTCGAGCGACACATGCCAGCGCAATTACACCAGTAGAATCAAAACCTTAGTTTATTCCAACTTTTAATGACAAAATGCCTTAGAGAGGTACTAGGAGTGTTAATGTTTTGGGCGTTTCCTCATGGGGGAATTTATACTAGATATAAACAAATATTTTGCAGGAAGGAGTTATATATAGGCCATAAATGTATATTTTAACATATCTGAACGGTCGCCCTCTATTTTAATACTTTTTCTTTTTCATAAAGATAGAGGCTACCTGGCCGGCATTCATGTTATTGAAAATAAAGATACTTCGGCCAGTAATATTTTATTAACTCGACGTTTTGACAAAAATCTTTTGTCCTCGTCAACGTGACCTTTTTTTAAACTTCATCTACATTACAATCAACTTTACTATTTAAAATTTATATTAGAATATTGGAAACTCTAATTAAAACTCTGGTAGAAACTATATATATTAGTAAATAAAAAACTAAAAGGTCAATCCTGAAATCCCTTGTCCCCAAACCCCATTATAGATTTACATGATATTTTTATAGCTTTGTACTTGGAAATAAATCGAATGGTTTGTTGCATAGAATTGTTAATGTGCGACGAGTTTTGTAGGTTGTAGCTTTCCTTTTATTTATAATTAGATGCAAATAGAATCAGTATAACAATCATTTTAATACTCATAGACATATCTTAAGAAAACTGTACTTTTTGGCATGCATATGATTATTCAAGCAAAAATTCCAAGTGTGAACAAAATTGCCTCTGTGTCCTTCAAAAGAAAAAGCAGACAGCCAGCAGAATCAACAACATCTCATTTATAATACAATATAATATTCACGAACGGAAAAATATTTCCAGGGTAGCCTAGTGGACATGGCATCTGCCCGGTAAGCGGAACATTGTGGGTTCGATTCCCATTCCTGGACACTTTTATTTATCCGTTTATCATTACTCTTCACAATTCATCCTCTCATACTTCATCCCTAAGGTTGGAAATAATCGTTATTTCTCCTTAAAATAAATTTCGATTTTTCGTTTAAAAGAAACACATGCGGGATAAATTTCAAATGTCGTTCTACAATATCTCATTTCCTTAAGTTTAGTCCATAAGCGTATAATCTCTCTCAAAGATTATTCTACTTATTTTTAAAATTATTTTGGCAATATAATCCATTACTCATAGCTAAATGTAATGAAGTAAAATTCTTAATATGCCTCATATTTAGTTGAGTAAAATACATATAGTATAAATATATATTATATTTATACTAGAAACAGTTTTGTAGTGATATATATTCATCAATTCATCTGTATTAGAGCGTTAAGGCCCAGAAACCTGAAATCCAATATCAAAAGAGCTTGTTAATAGTATAATCCTTACGGTAAAATTAGAAATAAAAGAGAATTTTTCGCTGAGGGAATCACGACAATACAAGATTCCTTGCCTAACAGCCCTTCGAGACAGGTATAATCACGAAATAAAAATAAAAAATTCTTCCTACAGAGAATTGCCTTTAATTTATAATTTAAAGAGTTATATAATATATAAGTGTTCCTGTGGATGATTAATTTAAAATGACATTGTTCTGGATTTTTCAGGGATGACCTTGCTTCGAGAGATCGACTCCGAAGAATTCATAAAGATGACAAATAGGCCTTGTAAAGATGTATTTGCCATCGTTTACACCGAGCTGGGCCCGGACTCCAGACGGATGGTACAGAGGGCCGAGGAGGCTATGGAGGTTCTGGAGCTTGGCGACCTCATAGAAACTGTCAAACTGAACAACGACAGGCACAGAGTCCAGTTCCCTTTCAGCATCACTCACTACCCGACTCTGTTCTTCATCAAGAAGAACGCCCGTGTCCCTGTGCCCTACCCAGGCGGTGAAAATGTTCGCGACATCGTCAAGTACATCGCCCAGAATGCTACGGATGAACTGCCAAATTTTAACAGAAAAGGAGCTGTTAAACGGAGCATCGCCTCGTAATAATTTCAAATAAAATATATGGAATATCGTTAGATTATAGTGTTTCTTTTATATATCGTTATATTTATATAAAAAGGCATATATTTGATCAAAATAGAATTTATTTTACCAATATTTCAGTTGGCTGAACGTCAACCTTTATCAAGGTGTTATAACATTTTAATGATATAAAATGTTATGAAACCTTGATAAAGGTTGACGTTCAGCCAACTGAAATATTAGTAAAATAAATGATATTTCAATCCAATATATGTCTCTTTATTTGAGGATTTATTTATGGATTTCTCTATTTTCAGAACGATATCGTTATATGTTCGAATATGATGTCCTATATAAATTGGAAAATCTAAATCTGCACTTCACGAAGATACAGAATCAGGGAATTTATTTATTCTAATAGAATTTACCGAATTTTGTGTGATATGTGTTTGTGCGAAATTCCAATGCCAACATTGGCTGCTTCAATGCTATCTGAGCGCTCTCTTTATTTAAATACTAAATTTAACCTAAGAACTGATTTTAAATATCTCTTATTACGAACATATATGCGCGGTGTTATCGTATTTTGTTTTCTAATATATATATATATATATGAAGGGTCGTGATCTATCATATATGCTAAAGCAACATGACATAGTTATAAAAAGCCAATCTGTATACTATGATATTATTCTAATGACCCTCATAAGAAATTGTGCGGTTGGCTTGATTTCGTAACTTTCTAGGATAGGCGTTAGGAAACCAATCGTATCTGTCAAAAACGTGTTTTTACCTGGTGATGAGAAAAGATCGATCTCTGGACATATAGGAAGTTACCATGGTATACAGATTAACTATTGCCTGAATTATTTGAATTTGATTTTCTGACTCATACTATTATCTCAATGGTTCATTCTAAGAATAGGAATCAATGCATTGTTTTATACGTTCGAAAAGAAGAGATGCCTTATAGGCGCATAAATATATTTCTCTCACAAACTTTGATATATTTAATTATATATTACACATAGACATGAAATAATTAATTTGCTCTCTCTCTCTCTCTCTCTCTCTCTCTCTCTCAATAAAGTATGTTTCAATCTCTCACTCTATCTCCTGGACGCAGAGTACCTGCAGGCTTACTTTCAGCGTTTCCAGCAAGAAGACGACAGCTCCAGCTTTTATTCGGAGTACAGGCGGAGACCATCGTCCTGCGAGTTTCGGCTACACCCAATACTCGCATCACAAGCCAGAGAGCGTGTCGGGCACTGGACTCGGCACGGCTTCAGGCGCATTCTGTTATCGAGCTGGCTGTGCGGTAGCCCCCACCGTGGATGTGCCCGCTTCATTCCCTGGGTCGACCAACGTCGCAACTTCTACTCGGGGAACAACGCAGACATCTCCCTACGGCTGGCCTTACACGCCCTATCCAATCCTGACCATCCTGCCTCGAGGTCTGCCATCGAGTCTCGAGTGATGTAATTGTATAATCCGCACCAGATGGCTTTAAGTGTCCCCCTTATTCCCCGTACATAATCCTTTGTGATATTTCAATTTTACTTTCTATGTTCGTCCGTATCATCTTATGTTTTTCTCCTTTTTTTCATAATCGCCATTCTATCGAACTATATATAAAATCGCCATATATTATTCTCATACAACGATAAAATGGAAGGTTTACGCATTTCTTATTATGCAGAGTGAAATATATATATTCACATTAGAAAGGAAATAAGCAACATAATTTCTATTAATAAAAAAAGGAAAATCTTATCGTGCAACTAAAAGTTGCTGATGGCTTCTGCCATCTATCTGAATAAATATCAACTATTTATAGATTTTTAATTATTCCAGAGTTGGACAAATATCCATTCTTGATTAATAAAGAAAGGCTCACCACATTTGCGTTTCCTAGTACAATATCACACACATATTTATACTATATTTTCACATAATTTCTATTACAAAACAAAAAATATTACAATGGCAATAATAATTACATAGATGCCACACTCTAATAAGCAAGCTTTTACAGAATTAACTAGTTTTGTTTAACTTCCTCTCTCTAATTTAAACTATAATTAGAAAAGACTGGTTTATTTACTAGACAGAGTGGTACTGAACCAAAGTTCTGGGCCACAACTCGGCAGCCGCGGACTTAATTGCTTCACAAATGACTCTTGTGTTTTACTCCACTCAGATTATTAAAATGTAATTTTAGAACATGACTCGCACTCTATAATGTGAAAAACACTTTATCATAAATATTAAATTACCCTTAATAGTCTCAAATTTATGAAAATAGTTGAATATTTTTATCCAAATACTCTTGAATATCACGTATTTAACATATAATAGAGAAAATATATTACTTTAACAATCTAAACCTCAATAAAAAATTAGTAAAGTATGTAAATATATATATATATATATATATATATATATTTTTTGAGAATTTATATAAATGAATGACTAATATATATATATTTTAGATTATACCACTTTCGACCCGAGGGACGTGAATTCGCGTCTTTGCCGACGTTTTACAGGAACATTAGGTCAGCTGACATCCCCACAACCTACTGATAAATTGACAAGATCCTGGTGAACGCGACGTTGGTATTTAATATTTTATTTAATTTTGAAAATCTAGGAAGCGAATTCGCGTCCTTCAGGCTTGATTCAAATTCGGAAAGGACACGAATTCGCATCCCTCGGGTCGAAAGTGATAACAATGTATATATTGGATTGAATAAAATATTCATTTGCCAATAAATGTTTTTTAATAAAATAAATGAAGCTTTCAAGGCTAAGTTTCTTTATCAACTTTTTATTTTCACACACACACACACACAAGCCTTTTTATTGGGGCATCCAGCCCTATACATGATTCCCCTCTACAGGATTTAGCAAAGGAAGATATTTCGAAAGTAAAAACTAGAATACAGGAAGCAATAAGGAAAAAGAAAAGCGAGAAGAAAGAAAAAAATATATATAACCATATATACAAAAAATAAACATACAGAGCAAAAGGAACCATACATGATTAAATATTTAAATTAAAGTACCAATGTTTAAAATATGTCAAGGTTAGGATATCATTGAGAGGGCTAGTGTTGAATCAGCCGCATTCAATCTTCGTTTTCTTCCTCCAAGCAAACCACGACATTCGGCGCATCCATTGTTCTCCAACGGACATTGACTGCGGCCTTGTAGAATTTATATAAACCGAGGGAGAGACCCTGATCAACCATCAGTGTGTTCATCCAGCTGCAAATTTGTTGGCAGTCAGGTTGAGACCAGGGTGAGTCACCCAAAATTTCTTTCCTCTGTTTCTCTAAGCAAGAGCATCCAAATATTATATGCATAATTTCGTCTTGGATTCTGTTTTTACACAGATCGCAAGTTAGAGTCAAATCAATTTTCCAGCGATTTGAACGATTTTCTGGGAAGATCGTCCAAAGGAGTCTCAGTTGTGCAAAAAATATTTTAATTGCTAGAGGAATAGTTGTGAATAAATATCGTTCTGCTGTTATTGAATTTTTTAGGTATTTGAAGTGACTGTAATGTGAAGTATTTAGGATTTTCGCCATGTCGTTTTGGATGCTTTGTTCGGTTGCTATTCGAATAATACCAGGGATTTCAGTCATTATTGCAGCGTAATCCGGACAACCCTTCAGGAACGAAAAACCGTTTGAGTCTAAAATGGTTGACAGGTTTTCGACAAAAGTTAAACCAGCCCTTTGATTGCTGTGTAATGTCCAGAGGTGTGACAAACATGCCCGGGGCAACCTACTCTCTTCCATTTTCATAATCCTCACCCAAAATCTCAGGACCTGTTTAATTATGATAACTTCCTGTGATACTCGTCCACACTCCATTCTTAGCATAAAGCCCGGAGTATACTTTGGTAAATTTAGGTAGCGTCTTAAGAAAATATTCTGAACCTGATCAACTACCTTTACTTGGTTGAGTGCCCAGCAGGGTGCGGCGTATAGCATGTGAGGTAAGACCGTCGAATCAAGTAATCTCATTGCCGCATTTAGAGAGTTCATCTTGGATTTTGTCAGAACTTGCCACACAGCGCCAATTGCTGCCAGGGCTTTGCCCTTGTAGTGTGACGCTACCTTGTTTAGTGAATTTGCACTTGTAAGCGGATATCCCAAGTATAGATATTTAACTTTTTATTTTCAAGCTTTCGGACTTGTCAGACCTTCAACAGGAGTATCACGATGTCTTTCTAATATTATCTAAAGATTTAAATATGGATTGATCTATTGTCAGAACGAAAATATATGTAATATCACTATTGAAAATAGTAAAATCAATTGTAATCTGTATTGATCTACAAACCTTAAATATAATCTAACACATATCAATTCTTACTTTGAAATATTTTAACTCCAATGCCTCATCAAGTAAATAATTTAAGAAAAAGGCATCTCCTTATAGTGCAACTGAAAGTTGCTGATGGCTTGCGGCATCTATCAAAATAAATATCAACTATTCTCGTTGATTTTTAATTATTCCAGAATTGGCCAATTGCATATTCTTGATTAATCAAGAAAATCAACGAAAATAGTTGATATTTATTCCGATCGATGGCGCAAGCCATCAGCAACTTTTAGTTGCACGATAATGAGATGCCTTTTTCTTAATTTATGCACCTTATCCCAGTACACTATTACATTTGTACTATTTTTTTCACAAAGCAAATAATGTTTTTGATTATTACTGAGATTGTCCGCTAACCTAAGATATATTCTCTTCTTTTACAAATTGTGTTCAAAAACTATTGAAATATTCATTAAAAAAGATAGGTTAGTAATAAAATATACTCATTTCATATAATCTCTCTCTCATTTCAAAAGAGTATATGCAAATAAATATTTGAAAAGACAACATATTACAGAATACTTCCCTATTAAAATGTAATTTTGGTTCCTAACTAATGTACCATTATCGATATTGACATGAATGGAAGGGCTATGTAGTAATAAAATAAAACGGTCTTTTCTCTCAAGTAGAGCTGCAATTCTGATGGGAAAATAAATCACTTTGTAAACAGAATAAAAGGGAATCGAAAATTTAAATTCTATTTATAATTATTTCTTATATGCGTTCAATTTGAAATTGACTTGAAAAATTTGAATTGATAGGAATTTTCATAGCAAGCTTTTATCTAATTAATGAAGTTTGTTTACTTTTTTGAGACCAATTTAGCTGTTTTTTCATGAAAGTTTGCATTACATACTCAATTTTTGTTTAGAATAATTCCAAATTTAAATTTTATATAAGGTATTAAAATTTATTAAAAAGGCATCTCCTTATCGTGTAACTGGATGTTCCTGATGGCTTGCGCCATCTATCGGAATAAATATCAACTATTCTCGTTGATTTCTAATTATTCTAGAATTGTACAATTAACCATTATTGATTAATCAAGAAAAGCTAATCAGGTACGCATTTCGGCTTGTTGGCCCTCATCAGCGTGGTGTAAGCTGTACCCCAACGACCGAAAAACTGGTCCTTCGGGCATCTTGAAAAATCATGAAACGGGTAGTTAAGGCCAGAATTTTCTGAGACCGCGACACAATGTGAAAAGATAGTACAAATGTGAAATTGTACTGGGATAAGGTGCATAAATTATGAAAAAAAAATCTCCTTATTGTGCAACTGAAAGTTCTGATGGCTTGCGCTATTTATCTGAATAAATATTAACTATTTTCGTTGATTTTCTTGAATAATCAAGAATGGGTAATTGGCCAATTCTGGAATAATTAGAAATCAACGAGAATATTTGATATGGCGCAAGCCATCAGCAACTTTCAGTTGCGCGATAAAGAGATGCCTTTTTTATAATTTATGCACCTTATCCCAGGACAATATCACATTTGTACTATTTTTTTCGTATTTAAATTCGTAAATATAATAATTGATTTAGAGAAACTAAATATTTTATTTTGAAGTTGTTGGGATATTTATATTCAGCATAAAAGAGAAAGCTTAATGTGAGAGAGTCTTTTCATGCTATAACTATTCATAGAATCGATTTTTTATAAGATTCAACATTCGAATAAAAGACAACACATCTCTTGGATAGAAAAAAAAGTGTTTATATTGTTTGATATATTTTGACGATAAGATCGTTTCATCTTCGATCTTTCAAAATATTGCCACGTGGAAAATTAGGGAAGACCAACTTCGGGATGAGACAACAATTTATTTCAGGCAATAAAAAAACTATGAGTGACAAACAAAAGATAAGTAAAAGAAGGAAGTGTACAGAGTATAGAAATTATAAACATTAAAAATAATACTCTGCTAATAAAATAATAAATACTTGTTACACAATATTTTGAAGAAAAATGAAAGTTACGATCGTAAAAATATCATGCAATAAAAAGACATTCTATTTTTAGGTTCAAAATGTTTCTTTTTCTATTTGAATAGATATATATATCCCTGAATCGATATACGTTCGCTCTTGTTTAATATGAATAGTTTCTTCAAATTAGACATAATTGTACAGTAAAGAATATTTTTACATTATAAATTTGAATTTCACATTCATTCCATAAAGGTATCGAATAATTTAAATAAGGCGAGCATGGCTAGATTTCACAATTATAAACTATTATAAATAAAAAAGGAATTCCACTGAAAGATGTGATGTTGCCTTTGCTGGAATAGGAATAGTATAATAGAATAATAGATAGAATGAGGATAAAATATATAAACGGTTATCGCCTTTTAGCGACCATGCAGATCTTTTACTTAAAATGATTCACAGTAGTAAATCTTTTTTTTTAGCTACAAAAAATCTAAAAGTAACATATTTTACTATTGTTTTATATACACTCGAGGACAAAACTTAAAGAAGTGGAAAGTGCAGGTCGACAGCTTTTTTAAAGAGACAGAGCCAATTTTGTTCACACTTTTTGTCTCGTGGGTCTTCAAAAATGGCCACTGTGTATCAAATATCTTTCAAAGTTATTGTCTGAATCCCGATATAGATTCTGAAAGGTTTAATTTCCTTATGTTTTTCAAATGAATGTATTTGACCCATCTATTTCATTAATAGAATCAATATTTGAATCAACATAAATATCGTATAGAGAGGCTACACATGGCCTAATACCATAGTATTCAGTTAGACTTATATATAAGTAAGTCGAAGCTTGTTTTTACACCTATTATCTTCAGGTTCAAATAATTTCAAATTGATGTATAATCATAACGTATTTGTTATTAAAATATTTCTAAATACGTTAATTAGAATGGGGAGAGGCACTTTTTTACACATAAAATATATTTATGGCTAGCGTTATATATTATTATAATATTAATATCTTATTATATATATTGAATATAAAAAATATCGCAATTTTTATATGACAATGTTATATTTAATTGGGTGAAATTCACATCGAATCCTAATGAGCTGATAAGCTCGCTATACAAGCCCCTCTATTTATGCCCAAAATTTAGTCAAATATTTAAAAATATACATTGATATTAATAAGATAGGGGTAATACATTTCTATCTTTATAAATACCATTAAATAAATATAGGTTATTTTGTAGAGATATATATTAGTAAACATTACAAATAATGACAAAATATAAATTGTTAGTATTATAAAGTTAATGTCGTATGCTTTAATAAAATTAGATTTGCCTCGATTTTTCAAACTAAAACCTAATGCACGAATTTAAGAAATAAATCACTTCATTTTTATCCTACTGTGTGGAATATTCTTTTCCACATTTTATGAAGTAAAAAAAAACGGGAAATAAAAACATTCTTGAGAGCGAACTATTGTTTTTAGGACGTGGAGAAACTATAAATGGTGGCAGGGTAGAATGATCATTGTTGGACGTTAGACCAAATAAAATATATATTTTGTGAGAATGTGTTCGGGATAAAACGTAATGGATTCATAGAATATATTTATAAAAACTATATATTTTCATATATTTGGAAATATATATTATCACCTTTTTTCTAATTTATTCTGAAAATAGTATTGGTTATATTTTATGAATAATGCATAAAAAGACAAAAAACGTTTTTCCTAATTCATTTGACGTCTAAAATATAATAGATTTGTTTGAAAAAATATATTTTCTCTATATTTCCAAATAATAATCAATATAATATATTATCTTTTTGAAATTTTGGAACTATAATATATTTGTATCAATGTTGTTTTATTTTCTTACTTATACTATTTTATTTGTAAAATTGAATCGAAATTTTGTTCTAGTTATTGTGTGCCGAATTTCATTTCAAAGCGTGTGCGTTGTGAACGAGTTCAAAGCAAAATGTAGTCTGGACACGTTTTCTATTGGATCGATTTTATGAAAATGCCGTCGTAGTCGATATCAGTCAAGGATGTAAGGAATATGGGTAGAAAAGGGTACAGTGTACTATGGGTCAAAACTCTTCTATCAAGTTCTTGTTTTTGGAGTTATAAGCCTTTTAAACATCATATATTAAAGTCGAAAATAATATGCTTTCATAGGGATAATTCTTTACAAAAAAAAATTCAATCCAGATTTCTAGATTTGTGTAGAAAATTATTATTGAATTAATATTTTTAAAAAAATCTATATCACTGGAAGCCTGTTATTTTCACCTTAATTCGTAATATTATTGTTCGAATAAAAGACACAAATCGATATTTGGGGAAGAGCGAATGCTCGAAGCATATTGTATATTTATAATTATATGTAATTCTGCTGTCCTAAAAGCTTATGTCCATAGTTCATCTAAAATACCCATTCGAAAAGTCAAGCATCAGTATCACTATAAAAGGAAGTTCCAAAAATGCAATATAACAGCGGTATGGTAGATTAAACTGGCGAAACCGCTGGGAAGGTTCACCACTGATGAGCCAGGCCCTCCCTTTAATTTTTCCATTGCAGTAAGGGCAGTAGAAATTGTTTTATTATAAAAAGAATATTACGTGTCTGAAATAGGTTCGTAATTTGATACAAAATATTATTTCATTGAATTGAGACATCATATATATGTATATATCAAGTAATATTAATATCCTTCTTTCATTTAATTAAAAATGAGTTTATATATCCTGAACAAGTTACTATTGTTGAAAATGTTCACTATTATTCTGAAAAATATTCATCGCATTCATTTTAATACTACAATGACGCTAATATATTTAATTCTGAGCAAATCAGTTTTGTATAACCTCTTTTAATATAAAAATCTCTGATTTAATAATCGTTTAAAATAATTTTATTTGATAAAGATATCTCTCGAATCTTGTAAACTCATTAAAAGAAATGTTTAATGTTATTATTAGTGTATTTATTGTATTTTCCAGTAGAGAAGAGTTATATGATAGGTATACGGATCTTGTGGAGCCATCTCAAAATAAAATACCAATCAAATTTGACTTACATACCTTTGGTCTTTATCCTGATGGTTTAATGGTTTTCTTATTCCATACTTCTTTATCTCGATTTCAAATAGAAATATATTGATGCTTAAAACCGATACTTTTCCGATAATTTAATTGTTAAACGACACTTGAAGTTACACCGCATTAGTTTATTTTCAATGAAAAATCAAAATTTTATTTCAAGGTGTGAAATTTTGACTATTTCTAACCTGTTTTGGATGAGGTATGAAAGGGTGAATTATGAAGAGTAATGATGAACGGAAAAATAAAAGTGTTCAGGGATGGGAATCGAACCCACAATGTTCCGCTTACCGGGCAGATGCCATGTCCACTATGCCGTGTAACTTCAAGTGTCATTTTGCAATCATAGGCCGCAGTGTATTATATGTAATTTAATTGTTATTACAAAGGTCAAATAAAGAATTTGTTTGCAAATATCTACTGGACGTTGATCCTAGAACGTCAGTATCCGTAGAACCTTGCAAAGCTAGTTTTGCACATTTTGAGTAAAGACAGTCTTACGTGGAGGACGAGTTCGCGAATGCCTCTGTCATGGCCTTTCATTTTCTTTGAGAAAGGTTTAATCATTTAGGATATGTGATATTAATATAATTGTAAAACGACACTTGGAGTTTCTTTTCAAACGAAAAATCAAATTTTTATATCAAGATAAAATATCGACTATTTTTAACCTTTTTGGATGAGGTATGAAAGGGTGAATTATGAAGAGTAATGACGAACGGAAAAATAAAAGTATCCAGGGATGGGAATCGAACCCACAATGTTCCGCTTACCGGGCAGATGCCATGTCCACTAGGCTACCCTTGACGTATTTTTCCGTTCGTAAATGATTCATAAGTAACTTATAATGCAATATAATACACTGCGGCCTGTGATTGTAAAACGACACTTGAAGTTACGCCGCATGAGTTTCTTTTCAAACGAAAAATCAAATTTTTATATCGAGATAAAATATCGACTATTTTTAACCTTTTTGGATGAGGTATGAAAGGGTGAATTATGAAGAGTAATGACGAACGGAAAAATAAAAGTGTCCAGGGATGGGAATCGAAACCACAATGTTCCGCTTACCGGGCAGATGCCATGTCCACTAGGCTACCCTGGACGTATTTTTCCGTTCGTAAATGATACATTTTTATATTTCCCGTGCGCCATTACTCTTCATATTTTCACCCTCTCATACTTCATTCAAAAAGTTAGAAATAGTAAATATTTCTCTTTAAAATAAATATTGATTTTTCATAGAAAAGTAACTTATGCGGTATAATTATAAGTATTGTTTATAATCACACGCCGCAGTCCTTTATAATGTATTATAAGTTACTTTAAGTATTATTTACGAACGGAGAAATAACGTCCAGGGTAGCCTAGTGGACATGGCACCTGCCCGGTAAGCAGAAGGTTGTGGGTTCGATTCCCGCCCCTGGACACTTTTATTTTTCCCGTTCGCCATTACTCTTCATATTTTCACCCTCTCATACTTCATTCAAAAAGTTAGAAATAGTAAATATTTCTCTTTAAAATAAATATTGATTTTTCATAGAAAAGAAACTTATGCGGTATAATTTCAAGTATTGTTTATAATCACACGCCGCAGTCCTTTATAATGTTTTATAAGTTACTTTAAGTATTATTTACGAACGGAGAAATAACGTCCAGGGTAGCCTAGTGGACATGGCACCTGCCCGGTAAGCAGAAGGTTGTGGGTTCGATTCCCGCCCCTGGACACTTTTATTTTTCCCGTTCGCCATTACTCTTCATATTTTCACCCTCTCATACTTCATTCAAAAAGTTAGAAATAGTAAATATTTCTCTTTAAAATAAATATTGATTTTTCATAGAAAAGAAACTTATGCGGTATAATTTCAAGTATTGTTTATAATCACACGCCGCAGTCCTTTATAATGTTTTATAAGTTACTTCAAGTATTATTTACGAACGGAGAAATAACGTCCAGGGTAGCCTAGTGGACATGGCACCTGCCCGGTAAGCAGAAGGTTGTGGGTTCGATTCCCGCCCCTGGACACTTTTATTTTTCCGTTCGTCATTACTCTTCATAATTCACCCTTTCATACCTCATCCAAAAAGGATAAAAATAGTCTATATTTTATCTTGATATAAAAATTTGATTTTTCGTTTGAAAAGAAACTCATGCGGCGTAACTTCAAGTGTCGTTTTGCAATCACAGGCCGCATTGTATTATATTGCATTATAAGTTACTTTATGTATCATTTCCGAACGGAAAAATACGTCCAGGGTAGCCTACTGGACATGGCATCTGCCCAGTAAGCGGAACATTGTGGGTTCGATTCCCATCCCTGGACACTTTTATTTTTCCGTTCGTCATTACTCTTCATAATTCACCCTTTCATACCTCATCCAAAAAGGTTAAAAATAGTCGATATTTTATCTTGATATAAAAATTTGATTTTTCGTTTGAAAAGAAACTCGTGCGGCGTAACTTCAAGTGTCGTTTTACAATCACAGGCCGCGTTGTATTATATTATATTAATATAATCCCTTTGGAAAAATACAAATAAAAGTCAATTATAATTATCTGAGGGAAGAGTTTATTTTATATATAACGGCAATACAAGTTTTCAACAGTCCTTCGCCACGTATAACTACGCTACCTGTCGAAGGGCTGCTGAACCCGAAAATTTGTATTGCCGTTATATATAAAAGAAACTCCTCCCTCAGATAATTGACTTTTATTTATAATTGAGTATATGTATACGCCTTGACCTTATCTTTGATGAAAATTCCGTTTCCAGAAGGGTCATCAATGCAATGCTTTGAATAGAGGTACAGTTTCAACGCGGCTTTATTTCTCAGCAATCATTTTTTAAAGATGCTAAGTAGGGTTCTCGACAAAGGAATTTTGATATGCCAAGAATATTTGAAAACTTGCAATTGTGTTACTGAACAATTTTACAAAGTGTTCTTGAATTGTAGTTGCAGCGATATTTATTGATAGCTACACAGTCAGTGTTATATAAAAACTAACAAATTTGAATGTAAATATATATAGAAGCAGTCATTTCCTGTTCCAAAATCACTTTATTAGGTGCCGCTTAACAAGAGCAACCTAGTTTATGATAATTGCAACAATTACTAATATGTGAATGTTATTCACATATTAAACAAAATTTTAACGGCGAGTTCAATCCCGGTACATGACTGTCGGGAATTGAGGGTGTTACCCACTCGTCCACCGACGAGTCATCTCGTCATTAGATACACATATATTAACTTTTCATAAATCAGTGAATTGAATCATCATTAAAATATTATAAATGCGTAAAGATAGCAAGTGTATTGGACCAAGTTGTAGATATGAGTTGTAGATACACCCATACCTCGCTTTGCGTCGGGGTTACGTTCCAAAAAAACACGACGCAAATTGAAACGACGCAAAGTTAGGCGCAATCAAAAACAAGGGTGTTGCCATATTTTAGGGAAATAATTCAAAAAAAAATTAAAGACTCGAATCCAAAATAACGCAACTTCGAAAATCTAACGACGCACATTGAAAATCAGTAAAAATTAAGCAGCGACACAACTTCCAAAAAACGGCAAAACGAAACGACGCAAAGCGAGGTATTGGCGTATATGTAAATTTTAAAATAGTATTTATCAAACTTCAGATATTGATTTTCAAAAAAATGTATCGGGTATATTTTCTTAGTAATATTATTGAAGTCGAAAAGGGGAATATAATAATATTTCAAATAATCGTAGAGTTAGGTTTAATTAATGTTTTTTTAAATATATTTTATTTAATTATAGAGCATTATCACGCTCAATTCAATGATAGATAAATTTATAAATGCTATATACTTGGGAGTAACAAAGTTATACAATTTAAGTTTAATTTTTTATAAAAGAAATAAGGTGGGCGGAAAAAGAGGGGCCTGCACTTAGCGTGCAGCTCTTAAAGCTCTGTGAATCGACCAAAAAAGTCTGAAGCTTGTAAAAAGTTACAAGCAGGGGGACAAGTTTGATGCAGTCGTAAACCCTAACCTAACCTGCATTTCCCTTTAATCGCCAATCAAACCCGCGCATTGTTCCATTTAAACCCGGGATTAAATGGCAAATTCTAATCGAAGTTCTTGGACATGTTTTTCCTATTAAACAATGGTATTAGAACCTAAAGAGTTATTATATATTTGGAATAAAATATCATTCTTTTGAAATATATTTTTGTGAAAGACAAGCCTTTAAATGCAACATTTATGTGTGAATTTCAATTTTTAAACTTACAGAAGTTATTTTTCTTATATATATCGTTTTTGAAAAGACAAATTTAATTACAATAATGTGTTTTGTTTTTTAGAATTGATGTTGAGATTGATAACAAAATTTTAATATAGAAAAATAAGCGAGCCATCATTAAATTTCATATAAAAATTGGAATATAAATGTTTAAAATAACTATAATATCGGAGTTTACTGGCGTTATACCACTGGCGTTTATTTTTATTGATACAAAAGTATAAGGTTTGGTCATATTTACCCATGATCAATCGAAACGTGGTGGTCAAAAGCTTTTTTCTTTTTGGGATAATTCTTTCTAATCATTCCTAGTACGGCGCAATATAATCATGATGGTTAGTAGCTAACGACTTATTTTGTTCTAAATTATAATCATGTCTACTTAAATAGAAAGCAATTCGTCTGTTGCACTTACAAATAGTTTATTGGAGAAATTCTTTATATTCATGAAAAAGTGCCCAAAGAAGGATTTGATCCCTGGTCGTATCGCTGTCGGAATTCGCAGGTTTATACCACTTGTTCCACAACTTATCATTAAATAAAATACTATTTAAGCTTTGTTAATATAAAAGTTCATATTAGAATAGTACCTTATTTACACTTTAAACCTAAAATATGAGTTCTTTATAGATTGGTATATATATTAATAAATAGGTAGGAAATATATATATATCGTATATTTTAAACTGTATTAAATGGAACACCGTTTCTGTTTGCTGCCACCCCCATATTTTGTATATATGCTATATCTTTATTAATAATACCCGGTAAACCCTATTTATATGTAACACTAAAAATGTTGACGTGAAAATAAAAATCCATAGAGCGGTCAGCTGGTTGCAGCAGGGACAGAGGGGTGGAAAAAGGCAACGCCCAGCCCATGTGGGGTCCCGAGGGACATTCTTATAGAGACCCCGCAAAACAGGACAAGTTTTAGCAGGGGGTCAGCAGATGTTCTAGGGGGTGTTTCTCAGCAGTCCGCTTCAGGCTGGCTCTCACAGACAGTCTCTCCTTCCATAAGCATCCAAGTTAGTGTCATGGCCTCTGCCTCTGTCACGTGGGCTGTTCCCGATCACTCTTGGTGTTAACGTCTAGCCCTGCCTCTGCTTCTTGTTGTCCGCCTGTGGGAAGAACATCAACACTCGCCTCACCTACACGACTGCCAGTTCATCCATACGTCGGCACATTGCAACAATATTACATATATATATATATATATAAAGAGACACAGGTCGCCTCTCCCGTCAAAGAAAGACGTCAAAACTAGACACCATCTACTTTGACGTCTATTTTGACGGGATAGGCGACCTTTTTCTCTTTAGATCAATTTCCTCCCGGCATAATTTCCATCTATATATATATATATTAAAAATAAAAAAAGGCATCTCCTGACCACGAGCACATGTGCTTTTTTACTTTTAATATCAACACCTGACCCACTTATCTTTTATTTTTTCTATTGTTTTTTCATATATAAATATAAAGATATTCGCCATATAATCATTTTTTATTACATTTTTAAAGAATAAAATAATTATCTCCAATCAAAAATAGACACAAGATGTCTATGTCATTGAATGACTTTGTAAATTAGCACACACTAATTCACACCATAGAATAATTCTCAAGATAATTAAAATCAGCAGAAATCATTTTTTATATAATAATAGTCGACAGGGTTATAATATATATATTATCGAACTCTTCTCTCTTTGGGAAATCTACTTATATATTTGCCTTATTCTGTCTGTTTGTCTGTTTGTCTGAAGCTCACGGATAGAATGCGCGCTCATTGGCTGCCAGGGAACACGTGTCCTCCCTGCCCCCCTCTAGACAACCCTGTTATTCAAAAACCATACATCCAATCGCCATGAAATTCTGGGATATTATTAGGTATATCCCCGGAAAGGTTTTCGAAAAATAATTTCTTGAATATCTTGAATATCCTTAGAGTTATTTGCAGAATTGTAGATATAACTCGCAAGCAGCGCCGCCAGACGGTGATAGGCCTAAGCTTGCTGCTCCACCCCTTTTGACCTTGGGTCATCGTGTGAGTCACAGAATGATGCAACAAAAACACTCTCTCTGGGGATTACGTAGAGGTGATATATATTTTATTATATAATTATAATTCGAATAATATATTCGCACTCGGGTAAACCCCGGGCGTTGCCCGGGCCATTCGTCTAGTCATATATGAAGGATAAAGTCTACACTCCAGTATGCCACCATCTCTTGAAGAAACGAGGAATATCTATATTTTGACCATTTATTTATTCAGGATTCCACTCAAAAAAACTTATCATATATATTCTGATGCAGAAGATATTAATATTTATTGATATCTAATAGACCTTCTACGAGTATATAGAGAGAGAAATTGTAAGGATAATTTCCCGTTTGCTATCTCATGGTAGTTTCAAAAATAATATTATTAAATTGTGTAATAATAATAATTATAACGATATCAAAGAGAGAAGAGCGAAAACAGCTATTAAATAAAAAACAAATATTTTCATTTCTGGACGAAAAAAAAGAGCATTTAATCCAGTTTCTGATATAAAAAGTTAGCACCCTGTCTCCAAACTAAATATCGCGAAATAGAGAAGTTAATCCTTGCTGAAAAGAAATAAAATCAGGATTTTGTTATAGAAAACTGATATTTAACTCACGGAAATTGGCTAGAACCGGAGTCACACAATTTACTCTCAATGCATTAATAAAGTTAATAATGTGAGCTCTATATGAGATACTATGTACGCTCATGCATATGTTATACACCTCATTATATAGCTAAATCTTTATTTTATATAATAATCCCTTTTATTCGTTTCAGAGATATTTGTAGAGTTCAATAAACATGGTGTTTAATAAACACAACCGTTATATAATGATGCATTAGCGCGCAATCTGTTATCAAAATTCGAAACTATTATAGACGCGTATGATTATTTTATAAAATAAACAATTTCTACTGTCCTTAAACTGGCAAAACCGCTGGGAGGGTTCACCACTGATGAGCCAGGCTGAAGAATCATACGCGTCTATAATAGTTTCGAATTTTGAAAACACAACCGTAATGATACATTAGCGCACGCCATCTTTTATTATAATAAATTAACTGTTTTTGAAGATTTTGTTTTTTTTTATGAAACAATTTTCTACTGTCCTTACTGCAATAAAAAAAAATAAAGGAGTGCCTGGCTCATCAGTGGTGAACCCTCCAAGTAGTGAGCCAAACTATCCAATTATATCATCATTGCAGTAAGGGTAGTAGAGATTTGTTTCATTTTGAAAAATAAAACAGATATTAATTATGACACGTTCGTGTATTTTGACAAATTACATAAGAGGTATAAGACGCTGCACTTTTTATTAATTGATTAAAATATATATATATGTTTTAGTTTGCTGAGAAAGGGCTTGTCCGAAAGCTACTTTAATCAATTAATAAAAATAGTGACTGAGTCTTATGCCTTTTTATTCAATAACATATGTGTTAAAAATAGTTTAAATGTATTAAATCCATTTAAATTGGCATGCGTATTAGAAACTGCTGTAAATTTTTAAAAATAGCGATTAACATTTAAAATAATTGATATACAGGGCAATGCTCTTCTATGTTTATATATACTGAAGCGATGCAGCAGAGAAATAGAAGAAGAAGACGTAGGGAAGCCAAGAGAAGAAGGTATGCGGGGGCGCCCCTTCTCGGAAGTGTGGATTGACAAAATTCCAGGGGAGGGGGTGGCAGACAGTCGGGGCAGTCCAGCTGGCGTCGCCGTGGGGAAGGGATCAGCCGAGCCCAGCTGGTGCCGCGGTGGAAGGAAGCTGGCCGGCCTGCCGAGGATTTGTGTGTGCCGAGAAGACATGGCAGTCTGGGGAGAGAAGTCTGTCTGAGAAGTGGGCTCCGAACGTGTGGCCGTATGGACTGACCGGGAAGACGGTAGCGGAGAAGGATCCCTCTAGTGGCGGACATTGAAGGCAAGTTAATCTTCTACTGTATAGTTACTTATCTACTCTTTTAAGCTCTTGTAATAAATATACCGCACTAAGCTGTATCCTAAAGAATCCACATTGTTCTCTTAGTAAACCTTGAACGCAAACATCGACGGCTGAGAAGCGTCGTAACATTTGGTGTCAGAAGTGGGATACAGCTTAGTTAATTTTAATTGAAGATTTCATTTTGCGCTAATTTAAAAAGAAAAATGGAAAAACTAACCGACCTCGAAATTGAAAAATTCACAAAATTGCTCAGACTAATAAGCCAGAAAGTAGATGAGCTCGGAGAAAATTTGGATTCTCGGTTGAGCCGACTCGAGCATATTCGGAATGTCAAACGTTCTGCCACACCCATGTCTTGCGAAGTTAAGTTCAATGTACTACCGCCAGAAAGTCCGGATGGCTTTTCAAAAACAATCACAGCAACCAATAGCCCACGTATTCAATGTCTGAGGGGACAAAAGACGATCCCAGGTGATGAAGATCCCGACAAGACCATCACAACAAAGATCATCACGTCAGGAGACGTTGTAAGTGAACTGCCAGAATCTACGCTAGAAGATTCTCCCGTGATCCAGAAGTCCGAAGAGTGTCGACAGCAGGAAATGATCCAGACTGGTTGTGTAGCGGAGGAGGGTGAGCTGATCGCCTCCGACAACGGCTGTGGCACGAGTGTTTTGTATAAAATCAAGCGGACGGAAGGAGAATGCCCTCAAGGTGATATACAGAGCGAAAATTCAACCCCTGGGAGTCTTTCTGAAATACTCCATGAGAACAGCAACGATCTTGGCGAGCTGCAGTGCGACAGCGCGGCTGACTTCAGCGACAGTGTCAGACTGTCAGGGACTACAGCGGCGATCCAACTGGACGGGACGGAGCTGGATGCTCCGTGGAAGTGCGACAAGGCTAGATGGTCGAAGCACCCTGAAGTTGGAGCCGGCAACCCGACTGAACGGGATAGAGCATTGGACGCTCTGTGGAAGTCCGACTACAATGTCTGTTACGCGGAAGTCGCGCGCAATGTGTCAGAGCCGTCGTCTGCAATGCAAGCTGAAGAGATGTGCCAAGAATGTGTACCATTCATCTTCGTTCCTTCGCCCGACAAGGTACAGATCAAGCAGCCACCGCCTAGAAAAGTTCTACCGACCTTGAGACTGCCACGGGATCCGACACCTCCAGAAGGTTTAAGAAATTCACAGCCCTGTGCGTGGTCGGCACTAAGGAGCCCAGGTTTGAAGGGTTAGGAAAAAGAGAGCCTCTAGAGCAAGAGAATGGGAAACCTAAAGAAGAAAAGGGAGGCCACGAAATGGACAGCGTGGATCAGGTGGACGAATCCACTGTAAAGATCGGCGATCTACAGCCCCGTCGTGGAAGGAAGCGGCGAAAGCGCAGTACAAACGATCACAACCCTTTGTACATTGTGGCTACAGAGCGTTCTCAAGGAGAATTCAAAATATCAGATGGGAGCATCGTAGGCAGTGAAATATGGCCGCCATCTTGTGGAGAACCACCGCCCTGTGCTAGACAGCGAGACCAATCAATGGCGTCGGCACTGGTTCAGAGTGGAAAGAAAGCCCGAGTTGAGATGTGGTTCTGCAAACAAGGGTTGGTGTTAACCCTGCCGCTACGCTTCCGGGAGGCTGACGACCCTCATGTGGCCAGAGACGTCAGGGAGATCAAAGGGCCGCCGATCAGCGCCTCTGGTGAAATCAGCCTTTTCGGGACGAAAAGGATTGAGAAGGGGGCAGTGAAGCGATACAGCAGAGAAATAGAAGAAGAAGACGTGGGGAAGCCAAGAGAAGAAGGTATGCGGGGGCGCCCCTTCTCGGAAGTGTGGATTGACAAAATTCCAGGGGAGGGGGTGGCAGACAGTCGGGGCAGTCCAGCTGGCGTCGCCGTGGGGAAGGGATCAGCCGAGCCCAGCTGGTGCCGCGGTGGAAGGAAGCTGGCCGGCCTGCCGAGGATTTGTGTGTGCCGAGAAGACATGGCAGTCTGGGGAGAGAAGTCTGTCTGAGAAGTGGGCTCCGAACGTGTGGCCGTATGGACTGACCGGGAAGACGGTAGCGGAGAAGGATCCCTCTAGTGGCGGACATTGAAGGCAAGTTAATCTTCTACTGTATAGTTACTTATCTACTCTTTTAAGCTCTTGTAATAAATATACCGCACTAAGCTGTATCCTAAAGAATCCACATTGTTCTCTTAGTAAACCTTGAACGCAAACATCGACGGCTGAGAAGCGTCGTAACAATACATTTCCAACAATGTTTAGATGAAGCTAAAAATAATGAAAATATTGATTAGATAAATATTACCCTGACATATTCATAGCTACAAGTTATTACATTAAGATGATGTAATATTAATGTTAACTCCATATATAATCTAATAAAAGTTACCTTGCTTGTGAAATTGAACGGGTAGATGGGGTCTTGTGATGCAGGAACCCAACTTGTGTCATGTTTTTTCTCTGTAATATATGATATTTTTAACTAATGAAGGCATTTATACGCGAATGTTTCTTTTCACAAATAAATCAAACTTCTACTGTCCTTACTGCGATGAAAGAATATTGAAAGGACTTGGCTCATCAGTGATGAACACTCCCAGCGGTTTCGCCAATTTAATCTACCAGACCGCTTCTTAAGAGCTCTAATACTGTATTGGATCATTCTGATTTTATATGCTACACTGAAGGGTGGAATCTTATAAATTGAAATAACAACTGAAAAGGAAGCATTCGCGTATTATAATGACTTCATTCGTCATATATAGATGGCGCGTTATTGATTTGTAATAATATATTTGAATATTTAGTAAATTTCTTATTGTAACTACCCAATTGACTGAAATAACATAAGTAATGAAGATGTTCAGAGAATAATATTTCAGACAATATTTATTCCTTCTGAGACCACCTGGGGAATACAATTAATCCACTTAATTTAAATTGGATTAAAATAAAAATAAACCTTTACAAATATAGTCATTAAATAGGTGGTTGCTCATTAGAGATTTTACTGAGTCTATTAATTGTTTATTATGCAAATTTATTTTTAATACATTTTGCATAATAGCCACTTTTACGAAGATATTTATTTAATATATTTTATTAATAAAAAGGAGATTTCTATTGATTTTTGATTATCTTGAGGATTATGCTATGTCGATGCAGTCGTGGTTAAAATCTTGAAACTATAAAAATAATGAAGATTAGAAATATCTTTAATTGAGTTTTTATGTGATATAAAAAAACATAATTTGATAAAAGTACTGCCTGTCTTAAGGCGAGTAGAACAAGGAAAACAAAACATTATTTACATAATTACAAAGGTTTTAGTCGACCATCGGGTAACAACAACAACGGGTTATATGAACAGAAAGTGCGACCTCTGGCGGTCGCCTTAACAGATTATTTCAATCTATGATATATATGTATTTTAAATAAAATAAGATTTTGAATAATACCTTTATATAACATATATATACCTTAATATATATAAAATATAATATATAACTCTCAGAACTATACCTATGCACGCCTGAAATTATAGAAGTTATACTTATAGGTGTTCCTATTGAAGGGCATGTTATCCTGCACGCTAAAGAAATAAAAATGGTGCAAGTAACAACTCTGGATTGCTTGTTGATAAATTATAAGTAAGGGGATAAACGCATTCATAGAAAGATTATTAGAATATTAGTGAAATTGTATTAATAAATTGGACATATCAACCTACACAGCAGTTAGAATAATATTTATTAATATGAAAAAACAATAGCAAAAATAAAAAATAAGTGGGTCAGGTGTTGACATTAAATATAAGGAAAGCATATCCTGACCACAAGCACATGTGCTTTTCAGATGGCAGAGCGCCATCTAGTGGAGCAAAAATAAACTAACGTTTATTTAACTTGCTTCGTGATATTTGGCCAACCTAATTTCTTAATAAATCAATCGAAAGCCATCCACGAACGCGTTTCGCGCTGTTGGCGCTCGTTATTTTTGAAAATCAAGAAATTGAGCTGGCCAAATATCACGGAGCAAGTTAAATAAGCGTTAGTTTATTTTTGCTCCACTAGATGGCGCTCTGCCATCTAAAACCCACATGTGTTCGTGGTCAGGATATGCTTTCATTATTTATTAATATGTTTTATCAATTAATTGATGAGTTTCTGTCCTCATCCTATTGTTTTGCAACGTTTTAAGTTAGTCCTGAACGGTGACATTAGAAGTTCGCTGTAGTATTCTCTACTTGATAGTTCCTATACCAAACTATCTAGCAAAATTCAAAACGAACTCTATAGACAAACACTTCTGTTTAGAAAACATCTTTTGATATTTTATAAAAAGCAATTTTAAACATTTGATATCAAATCTAAGTATATCTAGCATTATAAAGAAAATTTCATTAATATGATATATATAATATTTATATAATTAATATATATAATATCAAATCAAATACCTTCAACTTAAACTGTCAATTAAATATAATAACAAATCTCTATATGTAAAAAGTATCTGAATCAACAGTATTGAAAAATAAATGAATATTTACATACAAAAATTACCCATTTTTCTCAATTATGAATCATTAATCCCTCAAAACACACAAAAGAACAATTCGTATATATGCACTGGTCATTAATTTAAAAAAAATTATGAAGATAATATTTTTCAATATATATTTTGTTTGTTATTAAAATTTATTTGATACAAACACTTGGAAATTTACAATATGATTCATTCTAGGTTGATATTCTTCCAATACAAAATGTAACTATGTTAAATGTCATTTTAGAATAAGATATTTCAAATAGAACCGCTACCGCCCTCTATCGAATAAATATGTAACTATTTATTCTTAAGGCTTTCTTAAGCTAATTTATTGTCTCTTGTAGATGAATTTCAATATATTCATTCATTTCATATAGTTATATATTTAAAAATTCAGTTTTATATAATAATTTCTTGATATGTACTATAAATCTACACAATGATTTATAGATGAGAAAATAGCTATATATTTAATATAATGCTGAAACCTTTTAAACTTTTAATGTAAATCGTGGTATAAAGCCATTTATAGAACCGAGTTAAATTGATGGATAGAACAGGTAAAATTTTAGCAATGGAATTGGACAAGCTAGCATATGTACTTACAGTTGAAGAGTTCAAGCAAAACCTATGGAAGATTCGCCTTTTAGCATGTATATCGAGATTCAGAAAATAATTCTGACAAAACCTAAAAGATATTCAATACACAGTGATATCTTTATTGAAGACATACGAGATAGCCAAGCGTGAACAAAATTGCCTCTGTCTCCTTGAATAAAACAGACGACCGGTTTCAGCAGACATTCCACCTTCTTAAGTTTCGGCTATGAGTGTATATTATTTTAAACATATATTTTTAAAATGGGTTTTCATTCTTAAAAGTAAGCAGTTTAAAGGTTCTCTGTACAATTACAGAATCAAACTCGAAACTTTTCATTCCACCGATGACTTGGATATCACAGTTATTGACATTTTTATTCAATTTTAGCTAGTGCTCCA